>JASKOS020000002.1:27689722-28971343 GCA_030770465.2 Perdita meconis
GAATAATAGAAAACCAAAGAGAAGCAACCGTTAGTGATATAAGATATGCGTTAAAGCAGGAAGAGGATAGAAGAGAAAGAAGAAAGAAAGAGAGGGTACAAACAGATCCAGAGGCTGTGAGAAGAGTAAAAGAAAGAAAAAGCGACATAATATGTTACAATTGTGGAAAGAGAGGGCACGTGTCTAGTGAGTGCCATGCGAAACAGAAATGTTTCAACTGCCAAGGAGTTGGACACATATCAACGGAGTGCAAAGAGCCAAAGAATTATAAAAATTCAAGAGGAAGAGGACAACGAGGAGGGTTTCCAAAGAGGAGCAGCGGAAGAGGAGGAGAACGTGGCCATGGAAGAGGAGAAGTAATGATGAGCACGACTGATGAGGCAGTAATGACTGTGAGAGATAGAACATATATAAATAGAACAATAAGCAGCGAACAAGAAGTTAAAGATATAAATGACGAAAATATGGTATGGTTACTTGATTCTGGCTCAACGAGCCACATGACATGGGACAGAAAAATACTTGACAGGATGAAAAATGAAAAAAGAAACATCTTACTGGCTGATAAAAAAGGAAGAAAATTGACTTCAAATGCAATTGGAGAGATACTGATGCAACAACCTACAGTAAAAAATAGGGTAAGATTAAAAGATGTTTTGTATGTTCCAGATTTAAATATAAATCTATTATCTGTGCCAAAATTCACTGAAAAGGGCTATTGGGTGAAGTTTAATAAACAAGACGCTATAGTATATGATAAGAATAATGAAATAGCAATGACGGCAGTACGGGAAAAAAATGCCTATTATGTAAAACCGCATATACTGCATCAGGAAACAGCAGCAATGACTGAAGATATTGATATTTGGCACCAAAGGCTTGGACATGCTAATAAAAGAATTATTGATGAGATGATGAGAGAAGAATTGGTTAAAGGTATGAAAAATCAAGATAAAGTAATTAAACAATGTGAATCTTGTGTTGAAGGAAAAATGTGCAGAAAAACTCATCCCAGAATGGAGAGTGTCAAAACAAAGACAATTATGGAATTGTGGCACGTGGATTTGATTGGACCAATTACACCGAAATCAATGGGAGAAAACAGGTATATTTTTACGATAATAGATGATTATTCAAGAATGATATTTGTCAAAGTATTAAAAGAAAAACATGAAGCAGCAAATGAATTAAAAACTTTGATAACACTGAAGGAGAATCGGACTGGATTGAAATTAAAAGGAATAAGGTCCGATAATGGAGGTGAATATGTAGGTAACGACTTGAACAGATGGTTAGATGAAAAAGGTATAAAGCACGAATATAGTCCACCATGGTCACCACAGTGCAATGGAGTGGCCGAACGATGTAACAGATCGTTAATCGAGATGACGAAAGCAATGTTATCAGATGCAAAGGTACCGCTACATTTTTGGGCGGAAGCGGTAAGTACAGCAGCTCAAATAAGAAATCGGATTAAATCCAGAGTTCATCAAAAAACACCATACGAGATTTGGTATGAAAGAAAACCAAATATCGCTTATATGAAAAGATTTGGATGTGTTGCATACTTGTTGAACAAATATAGTTCAAGAAACAAATTTGAACCAAAAGCTTCAAAGGGAATATTTTTAGGATATGGAGATAATAATACATACAGGATCTACATTCCAGATACCGGAAGAATAAGAAATGACTGTGATGTTAAATTTGATGAGAGCAAAAACGGATCTGAATTATTGTATTCAAGAGGCAAAGACGAACAACCCAATGAAGAGAACTTGGTAATTGTCGGTTTCGATTTAGAAACTCAAAATGAAGAAACAGAGTCGGAAGAAGCGGAGCATGAAGAACCAAATAACAGAACTGAAGAAGAAAATAGTGAGTATGAAGATGCAAATGCAGAAGAATTTGATGATGAGAGAGATAACCATGGAGAAAATGAAGGAATAAACGAAGAAGAGAACTATGATACTGGAGAAAATCAAGAGCAACTAATAGAAATAAGGAACAAAGGACGACCGAAAGGATCAACAAGAGAAGTAATGGATGTTAGAAGACAATGTGAACGAGAGGCAAGGGAAAAACAATATAGAGATGCGAACATAAGAAGATCTGAAAGGATTAGAGAAAAAAATGCAGCGGCAATATCTTTAGATGAAGAAATACCAAAAAATGTGCAAGAGGCAAACAAATCTGAAGACTGGAAAAATTGGAAGAATGCCATGAGCGAAGAATTAAATTCAATGAAGAAACACGACGTATGGGACGTCGTACCTCGTCCACGAAATAAAAAGATAATTAAGTGCAAATGGGTGTTTAATATTAAAGAAGATCCTAACACAGGAGACAGAAATTACAAAGCCCGTTTGGTAGCTTTGGGGTGCGGACAACGTCCAGGTTTTGATTATCAGGAAACTTTTGCACCTGTAATACGAACAGAGACAATTAGATTGTTATTTAGCGTGAGTGCTCAAACACGGAGAAAAATAAAAATGTACGACGTAAGAACAGCGTTTTTACATGGAACTTTAAAGGAGGAAATATTCATGGAACTACCCAAAGGTTACGAGAAAGACGGATCTACAGTTTGCAAATTGAAGAGGAGTATTTATGGCCTAAAACAGGCAGGAAGATGCTGGAACGAATATTTCACAGAGGTATTATTAGAAAATGGATTTAAACAGTCAAAGGAGGATCCATGTTTATTTTATGTAATAGAAGGAAATAATTTCATATATTGTGGAGTGCATGTGGATGATGTACCAACTGTATCAAGCAGCGATGAATTTGAAAAAAGATACATGAGTAAGGTGAGCAAGCAAATTGATTTCAAATATTTGGGAGAGGCTAACCTTGTTTTAGGGATGCAATTGGAGCAAACAGAAGGGTTAATTTACGTTCATCAAAAAAGGTATATTGAAAAACTACTAGAAAAATATGGAATGACAGAGTGCAATACAGTAACTACTCCTATTGATGTGAATGTTAAACTGGATGAATGTGAAGAAAGCGAGAAGTGCGATGTAAAGACATACCAGGAGTTGATAGGTCGACTCATGTACCTGAGTGTATATACCAGACCAGATTTGTCATTTACATTGAGTTGTTTATCGCAGTTCAATCAGGAACCACGGATGATGCACATGACAGCTTTGAAGAGAGTCCTTAGATATTTGAAAGGAACAATGGAGTATAAACTGAAATTTGGAGGAAATGAAGCAGTGGGACTACTTTGCGAAACTGATGCATCCTGGGACAGAACGAAGGATGCCAAATCATTTACTGGACTGCTTATGTATCGAAATGGAGACTTAGTGCACTGGAAGAGTAAAAAACAGATGGCTGTGGCACTATCGTCAACTGAAAGCGAATTAGAAGCTATGTTGGAAGGTGTTAAAGAAATAGAATGGACTATTAGATTACAGGAGGAGTTAGGTTTATCAAAAGAAGGGTGTAAAGAGATTAAGTGTGATAATTTGAATGCGGTTAAATTGGCTAATGGGGGAAATTTTAAAACAAAATCAAAATTGCTTAATAGAAAATGCTGTTATATCCGAGAATCCGTAAAAAGAAATAAATTAGACGTTTCGCATGTATCTAATGACCGAATGAGAGCCGATTGCTTAACAAAACCGTTAAGTGGCCCAGCATTGCTAAAAAATGTGAAAGGCTTTTTAGACTGTAATTAGTTATAAAAACAAGAGGGGAAATTGTGAGAGTATATCGTTTTTATTTTCATGTTTGTCGCCATGCGGCGAAGCGCATCGAGCGTGTGTGTTTTTGTTTTGGTTTATGCGCATTAGATTGAGGTTCGGATCGATGTTCCGATCGATGTGCAACGATTTTGTATTTACTGCATATTAAATATAATAAGTATAGTTTATAACTCATAACGTGTGTGATATGGTATCCCATCCCAAATTTCTCCAGTTTTTCACCCACAGAGTATAGCTTCACGCAGATTGCAACGAGATCTGGTCGCATTATAAGATCGAATAAAAAATACACAGACTTTGTAATGTGATAAGTTGGCGACATTATGTATTAGAGATTCAGCTAAGTGTGTATGGGATAACTGGAAGGATTGAGTTTTCATTTTGTAATGAAGGGAGATGTAACAGATTCTGTTAGTAATTAAGTTAGTCACTAGGTTTATGTTGGCAATACTAGGGACATGAGAAGTATACCTGGTCGAGGGTGGCAGCATGAGGAGACAGACGAGATATGGCGGAGAACACGCGATCTACGCGACAGTATTCTTTACTTTAAGTTTATAATTATACTTTATATAATAAATAAATATATAACATATAACACAATAGATACAAATAGATACAAAGCTAAGTGTATCTAAACTAAACTAAGTATTATAAAATATGTTTGGTATGCAACGGCCTGAAAGGTTTCAAACGACAGCATGTCATTTACAGTTGATATTAAACAATTTGTTTCTACGATATGGACCTGCAAAAAAGACGAAAATGAAGATAATTTCGAATTAATTCACTCACAAACAATAAAGCTAGAAGTATTCTACTTATCTTGTAACATATTTTTCTGGTTCTTCGTTTCTTCATTTCATTCTTTTTTTTCTTTCATTTCTTCTGTTTACTTCCAATTGTTTTCCTTCAGGCAGAATAAGAAAGAAGCATCTGTAACTCGTCGATGCTTCAACACTTCACTGTAATTGACACTGCATAAGTAAAAAGTAAAATTACAGTAACGTCATTCCGTATCTATCCCTTTATTTTAGTTATTTTTTGGTGTATGAAGTCACGTGGTACATCACCATATTGTTAAAGTCTAACTTGCTTGTGCGCATGCGCGGAGCGATACCAACGTTCCAAGTAGAGGCGTGGAAGAACTGAAATGATACTTCAGTTTCACAAGAGTGGCGCTTGAGGGCCAGGTTCTTTTCTAACTCACGTGTTCTTACGAAAACTGATGCAACGTATTACAAATGAGTTGTACCCCTAGGCGGTTAAAAAAATTTTCGGTCAATTTCACTGATTCAAAATTTTATCATATATTAAATTTGAAGGTAGATTAATTAATGAATTTATTGAAATTATTGTCAATGAATTTTTTACCGTAGTACGTTGCCTGGCCACCAGGTGGCTTCTTCGCACAGGTGATTCTCGCAAGAGAAAGGTGCATAGGTTGGTATAAATAAACACGTTTCATTAATTCTAGATCATTCACGCTGAGTCAACTGTGATCTGAATTTCGAGGTGACTTACGCGAACACATCGTTACAACGCAGTTCATAACCAATAGCGCGAGCGTTATTTAAGACGTGTACCAGTGTTTTTGAATGCTCGAAACGAATCGTTTTATCGGAAAAATGGATATGTTCGAAAACATTTTGAAAACGTTGACGAAGACGTCAGCATTGTTGCATACATCCCCCGAGTACAGTGACTGGATGGAGAGGTGCAACGAAAATTTAGTGATCAGTGATTTAGTGAGTGATCAGAAATTGCTCACTATGCTTTTTTGCTTTTGGAACTTAGATTATAATTTAATTATTGTTATTTTTGTACTTTTATCTATGTCAAATTAAATATAAAACATGTATTTATTTAAATATCATACAAATTTTGAGGTTAGGTTAATGTTCACATTTACAGATTATAAAAATCATGATAGTTACTCCTAAGTGATTAGGTTTTGGGTCCCCCGGCGGTAGTAATCAAAGAATATACGTCTCGTCGATTCACAAATTACACGACAAATCAAATCCGCACCATTTGACGAACGTCGCGTTTCCTTTCCGACACAGTATTTTCTTGACCAAGAATACGACCAGATTCGCGACCGCGTACAGTTCGTACCCATAGAATCTCCCGGCAACGGATTCGTTAGCAAAATCTCGAAGCAGGTAAGACACGGGTCGCGTAGGTTGCACTGCGACAATCTCAAACACTTCGGACGACTAGCTTCGCGTGTATCCCTTTTCAAAATTTTTTTCACGATTTTATGCTTCTTCCGCGAATCGTAGGTTGTCGTGGGATTTTTTACTATGGAATCGTATGGAATATCGTTCGTTCGAGCAAACACTAGCATACTCTTGATATCGCGCTCAGAATTCGCGACGACGTCGCACGTGTAATCGTACGGTTATTTCTTCACCGCGAAAATCTATAAGACGGCCGTGCTGATCGACTATTCGTATCGTCAGGTCGTGTATTGTTCGCCTGTGTCAGAAAGGAAACAAGGCGTTTGTAAAGTGGCTGGGATTCGATTCGTCGCGCAATTCACGGATTAATGAAAAAGACATTTTATGAATATTATAATTATATATTTAAAAAAAATATATATATATATTTATTAACGATAAATATATATACCACTGTTACATAATAATAATAATAATAAATAAAGATAAATTTAATTTCTTTTCAAATTTCATTTCAAAAAAACTATATTATATACATTACATACATTGCATACCTTACATACCTTACATACCTTACAACTAATACATACATCACGTACATTGCATACATTGCATACGTTACAGTTAATACATACAATACATACAAAACATACATGACGTACATTACATACACCACGTACATGACGTACATCACATACATACCTTAAATACATACTTTACAATAACTACAATACATATAATATATATACAACAAATAGATTTCTATGTACAATTTTCATCATCGTCATCCTCCTCCTCCACCACCCTCTCCATGAATTCAGGGATACGATGATGTCCCCACGGAAGTGTGCACACGCCGTCGGGCAAGGTGAATCTCTTATCGTCGTATAGGCTAAGAGCGAGTTTTGCTTCACTTATTGAATAGACGTTATGTAATTTTGATCTGATTAAATTTTGCCGGATATGTTTTTCCGAATAATTGCGTAGACAATGAATGTAGTCGTCGAAACTGATTTCGTTTTCAACTACACTCTTTTTTACGCATTTAATTTTTCTGGTCTCTTTTTGATTATACACTTATGCTCCTGGGAGACTACAATCACCGACGACATCGCAACACCGGCATGCGACCCGTAGACGTCACCCCGGACAATGAGAATCAGCTGTTGTTTACCGCTCGCGACGTCGATCGCTCTTCGATTCGGCACCGACGACGACGAGCCAAATTCGCGGACGGCGATAAGGTGCGCGTAAGCAAATACAAAACGGTCTTTGAAAAGGGATACACACCCAACTGGTCGACCGAGGTGTTTGAGATTGTCGCGGTGCAATCGACGCGGCCCGTGACTTACCTGCATCGAGATTCAGCCAACGAACCCGTAGCCGGAGGATTCTACGAGTACGAACTGCACACGGTCGCGAAGCCTGACGTGTACTTGGTAAAGAAAATTCTGTGTCAGAAAAGAAACAAGGCGTTTGTAAAGTGGTTGGGATTAGATTCGTCGAGTAATTCGTGGATTATTGAAAAAGACATTTTATGAACATTATAATTATATTTAAAAAAGAAAATATATATTTATTAATGATAAATATGTACCACTATTACATAATAAATAAAGATAAATTTCATTTCTTTAAAAAAATACACATTACATACAATACATACATTGCATACATTGCAATTCAATACATACAATACATACACACATTACATATATTACATACAATACATACAATACATACATACATTACGTGCACCACGTACATCACGTACATTACGTACATTACGTAATGTATGTATGTATTGTATGTAATGTATGTAATGTATCCAATATATGTATGTATTGTATGTATATATTGCATACATTACATACATTACATACATTACATACAATACATATAATACATACATTTAGGGCTGTGGAGAAGCTCGAATATTCGAGCCGCCCGAAATCCGAACCGAGCCGGGACTCGGTTTTCGAACCGAGCCGGGTACCCGAATGAAGCGAGCTGCTCGAAAAAAGCGAGCGGCCCGAAGAAAACCGACCGGCCCGCTTGGAACCGGGCAGCTCGAATAAAGCTAGATACACACTACGACGTAACGTAGCGTTGCCGTAACGTAACGTAACGCAGCGGACCAAAAGTCAAAATATCAATCCCTTACTTTTAAATGGAACCATTCACACTACACCGACGGTGACCGGCTCTGGAAAATGCAGGCTGGGCCATTCACACATACAGGATACCGACTGCACCGTAACGTAACGGAGCGTAGCAGACCAACGGAAGAAGATATTGTTGCCTTGTTTTTAAATGAAGCAGTTCACACTAGGCCGACGTCGGCCGTAACGTAATGTAAGAAAATCGTTGGCAACGATATTTCTACGGTGACCACTTGAATGGGACCTTTTTTTGTGATCCTGGAGTGCCTTGGGTCGAAGCTCTCGGGACACGCACCCCGGGGGTTCGGGAATGAAAATAAACAGCAGTATGCTATCTAGTAATGAATAGTTATTTCTATAAATTCATACGTGATCTTCATAGAAATGTAACCAGCGAAAGGCTGATGTTTTCCTGATTAAAATGGTACCAAACGCGATATAAATATGATTATTTTCAGGGGTTTTGGAGGGAGTGCTCACATGTGATTTCAGATCCAAACGAGTGCAATGTACAATATGCAATACAAGGTGCAACCGAATGCGTGGATGTCATGTGCGTGAACCGCTTAGGGTCGTCCTGGAAAATCCTCCACCTTTCAGGTCAAACTGTGAAATATCTTAAGATGTTATAGTAAAGAAGAGATTCTTTCGGATCATGGAGCACAGCGCTTCGGAAACATCGCACTTACCGTATAGGTCATTCCACGCGAACTCGGACACTTTTTGGAATAACACCTCGGATTTTGCTGAATGTTTGATATTTTTTAGTTTTTAGGGATATATGAACGTGTGCACAAGGATTTTTGAAAATTTTTTAAATTGTTAATTTTAGAGCTCTTTGAAGTTTACTCTTTACTTTTTTCCAATAAAATGTAGCTCTTAAACTAGCAAACTGATAAAAATGTGCTTCTGGGTGCTTATAAAGCAGACATAGCAATACCTAATAACAATTATTTCAGTTGGAAGAAAAATTTTTTTAACCATTTATTTTGAATTGTTGTTAACAAATGCAGGTTTTTCCTAGCATGAAAAACCTATGTTTCTTAACAACAATTGCAAAAGAAATGGTTAAAAAAGTTTTTCTTCCAACTGAAATAATTTTTATTAGATACTGCTATAACTGCTGTATAACAACCCAAAAGCACACTTTTATCAGTTTACTAGTTTAAGAGCTACAATTAATAATAAAAAAAAAGAAAACAGTAACCTTCAAAGAGCTCTAAAATTAACAATTTTCAATATTTTCTAAAACCCTTTCGCACATGTTTACATATCCCTAAAATCTGCAACATATCCAAAATTCAACGAAATCCGAGATGTTACTCCAAAAAGTGTCCGAGTTCGCGTGGAATGACCATGGAATGTCTTGCTTTATCAAAGAATTTTTAACTTTTGATAATAGCAGTTCAAAAGTATTCTGGGACATTCGAAAGTATTCGAAAAATTTAAGTTCGTCATCTAACAACATTGTATATAATGTTGAGAACTCTCTTTCTGTGTCCCTTTTTTTCCACAAGTCGTGCACCCACATTTTTCTCTTCCTTTCGTCTTCATTCTTTTCTTCACCCTCTTCTAAAATTACGGCAGTTATTGCTAATTCTTCGTCCGAAAAATCCGACATGTTTAGGAATTTTAATTTTGATGCTAACACTTTGGAAGACGCGCTACTACTGAATGATGAATCCTGCTGGCGAGAGTGCAGGTAACAGATCCTCGTAGGTACACTGCAACGGTGACCTACGGCGAGCTACGTCGACCTACGGTGACTTACGTCGAGTTACGGCGAGCTACGTCGAGCTACGGCGGCTTACGTTACGTTGCGTTACGGTACGCTACGTTACGTCGTAGTGTGTATCTACCTTAAAGCGAGCGGCTCGAATTGGAAGCGGGCAGCTCGGAAACAGCGAGCAACTCGAATCTAAAGCGGGCGGCTGGAAAGAGAATCGAGTAGCTCGAATTGTTTCGAACGGTTTGAGACATTGGAACGGCTGAGATAAGACGATTCGAGTATCCGAATAAGTCGTACATCTTTCTTAATGAATTACTTATGAAGAATACTACTTTTATAATTATTTACGTGCAAAGAAACTCATATATCTACGTTTATTTTACCTTGTCTTTCTTTTCACTTTTCTTTTTTCTTCTACGTCTCTTATTTTGTAGGATTTTATTTGTTTTGTGCCAATATTAATAAGTAGATACAATTGTGAATGAACTAAATAAATGGACAATTCGGAAATAGTAGTAAATATCTTTTACATTTCTTGCATAATTGATGAATAAAAAATTTGCTCATTTAAGGGAGTGTTGTAATGTAGAAGATTGGAAAAATTGATTTTTTTTTCTTTCTATTTTGTTAGTATATATATATATATACATTCGTAAATATATAGGTAACAGGATTTGTTTAAATTTTTGAAGTGGTATGCACGATATCTGAAGTTGTAATTTAGCGATTGATTTGAGGTTTAGATACAATCTGCTGTAATAAATGCAATATTATTATCGTAAGAACCACACTTTTTAAGAATAATTGATTTTACAAGGGGAAGGCACGGCTCTTCTGCCGCTTTTGGAACGGCACTATATGGAAGTTGTAATGTACTCATAGTATAGAAAAACCATTTGGGCTTTTTTCAAAATGGGCCTTAGTTTTTGAGATATTTTAATTTAAAGTTTTTATGTATGTACTATTATGGTTGCATTAACGATAAAATCATGAGCAGTTCGTAGCTGTGGAGCTAGGGTATAAGATTGTCACGCAAGAAGTCTGGGGTTCGATCCCACATGCGGGTGAATTTTTTTTTTCCCTTTTTTTTATTCTTTAATTCATTTTTTTATATATTATACATTAATTTTTGCAATGATTTCTGCTTCACAATCCTAGACGTCGAAGCCTTCGGTATGAAGAATTTACGAAAAAGAACATTTCCCCAGTACAATAATATAAAGACATTCGTAGAAGAAATGATAACAGTTGTTACAGTATGTAATAACATGAGCAATACAATAAATACAATACATTAATAAGAAATATATAAGAAATTACATTTCCATTGCAAAAATTAATGTATAATATATAAAAAAATGAATAAAAGAATAAAAAAAAAGGGGAAAAAAAATTCACCCACATGCGGGATCGAACCCCAGACTTTTGCGTATCAATCTTATACCTTAGCTCAGGCTTGCAATTTAACTGAACTTCGCAGCCGATTCTCGCACCTTCCTCCGGCCGCGCGCCTCACTCCCCGCGGCCGCCCTAGTGCTCGGAAGGCCTCAGGCGCGATTGGCACGTGTGCCGAGAACTATGGCTGCCGCGGGGAGTGGAGGCGCGTGGCCGGAGGAAGGAGGCGTTGCTGCGAGAATCGGCCGCGAAGTTCAGTTAAATTGCAAGCCTGATTTATATTCATAAAATATTCATTGAATATTCAGACAATATTGAGTAAATATTATACTTGATATCTAAAAAAATATTTAAAAAAAATTTAATTTCACATGAGTCAGGGGGGAGGGGTTACAAAAGTTCGATATTATCTTACAGTTCATCGTTTATGCTGTAAATATGCTACATTTTAATGTTTTTGGCACTGCTGGGACATGTTTTACGACATATGACGGACAAACGTATTTTAAATATAGTCTATTACTTGAACAAACCTATACTTTTACAAAAGTGATAGAATCGCTTATAAGGAATATCAAACAAAATTTTGTAGGAAAACAATAAGTGTTTTGCCAAACATAAAATTAACTTTATTGGCTAACAGAAATACAATTTGCATAATATTTTACTTTAAATATAAAATAACCATTTCTTCTACATCCGAACAAAACATTTTGCTTCTAATATTAAATCAACATTTATTTTATAATTGAAAACAATATTTGTTTTGCAATATAAAATAAATATTTTTTATACTATTAAAAAAAAATATTTTTTCTTAATCTGAAATGAATATCTCTAAATACTTCGGATCTCTAATGGCTAGGCCCGTCGAGCGGTATGTTTCGACGCGCCGCGTTACATTCAAATAATTTTCCTGCGGCTAATATTAAAATGACCATATTTTTGAAAAGTTTACCATGAAGGAGCCGAATAAGGCTATACGCTCATTTTTTCAAATATTTAAATATTCCCCTGCGCTACAAATGGCAATTGTTTAAAACAATTGCAAAATAAATAATTAACAAAATTATTATCTGAACTGAAATCATTCTAATAGATACTCCAAAGTCTCCACTATAAGCACCAAAAAGCTCATTTTAATCGGTTTCTTAGTTCAACTGTTATGATTTTTCGAAGGAAGGTCACAGATACAATTTTTTGAAGAAATAGCCAACTTTAAAGAGCTATAAAACCGACATTTTTTGACATTGTGAAAAATCCTTTGAGATACGCCTATATGCCTGTAAAGACTACAACATATCCAAATTCGAACAAAATCCGAGATGTTACTCCGAAAAGTGTCCGTTTTCGTATGGAATGACCCTAATACAAGTATTTATAAGAAACCTTCATTTTATAAATTCTTATAATGTGTATTCAACATATGTGTATGAAGTTAGCCCCCTCTTTTGCGAAAAATTAAAAAATTATTGTTATACTAGTTTGTACTAGATTTGTACCGCGTTGTACCGCTGAGAGTTTTTAAAAATTCAAAACCGTTTTCGAGAAAAACGCAAAAAACCAATTCCGAAGATTCCTTTTTGAAATTTTGCGAAAAATTAAAAAATCATTGTTGTACTCGTTTGTACTAGTTTTGTACCGGGTTGTACTATTAAGAGTTTTCAAAAATTCAAAACCGTTGTCGAAAAATACTGAAAAAACCAATTTTGAAGATAAGCTCCCTTTTTTTAAAACATCGTTTTTCTCGACTGTACTGCATTGTACTACTTGTACCGTTAGAAAAAATTGTTTAACAGCAGTGGTTAAAGAAAACAACGAAAAAAAGAGAAAATTGACAGAAGTACCAATATGATAAAAAAACATTTTTTTCCTGTACTGCATTGTACTAGGTAACAAAATATATAAAACCTTTGCGCTGTACCATCTTTTACTGAATTGTACCAGGTTATATCAACGTGGTACTGTCCGTTTTTCGAAAACAGTTTCGAATTTTAGAAAACTCTCAACGGTACAACGCGGTACAAAACTAGTACAAACTAGTACAACAATAATTTTTTAATTTTTCGCAAAAGTCACTTTGCGCATGGAATGATCCTAGAACTATAAAATACAATTATTTAATACAAATGTGTTAAAACTATTCAAGGTTAGTTACATTAATTTTAATAAATATTCAATTATATGAACTTACGTTTTGGTAGGTAGTATACAAGTTCATAGAAATATGCAGCATAATATTCAAAGTTCTACAGTAATAAGCTTATGCAGTAAAAGAACGTAACAAAAAAGAAATACATATTTTTAAATTATTAAACTGAGCTCACAATATAAATGAATATTTCTTAAAGTTGATATAAATAAATATGTATTACACTTGATATAAATGAATATTTATTAAATGGTGTCTGAATGAATTTAAATAGTTTTAACATATTCGTATTAAATAATTGTATCTTTAGCTGTATTAATTTTACAGGCCCTTTAAATTTTATATCGATATAAAAGATTTTTAAGCGGTGCTGAGTGTATGTAGTCGATATTGAAGGTAGGATTGATGGTGAGATTGAAGATTATAAAGAAATAGGTAGTTTCGGATAATTTCTATTTATTTACATACTTTAAAGACTATCTAAATGATACATGCTCACTCCATTCATACATGCTCATTCCATTCATACATGCTCACACTCAATTGATAACATAACTTACAGTATTATAAAAAGTATTAAAAGACAGTTGTTATTATTTACAATTATCAGATCAAACGCTATACAGATGCGTACGACCACAAATACAACGAAGTACAAGTACTTAAAACAATGAGAATGTGACCTAGATTTTTTCTTCTTGCCACGATACTGCACCCTCGTTATTAAAATATTCTTTATATGTTTCTCACGTTTGGAAAGCGCTATTGGAACTATTTCCACCTTGTGCGGGTAGGTCATGCAGTTCCGTGGAATTAACTGCAGATCCTGTAGTATCGGTATTCGAAGAGTAAATGTAATTATTTTCTTCCCTATTTATAAAATTGTGGAGAATGCACGTAGATAAAATTATTGTTGGAGATGCTGCCTATTGGGCGCTCCGCCAATAGAAGGCTCGACGGCAGAGCAGAGCGGAGACACTTCCCCAGGCAGCGCCGCCAGGGGGCAGTTCTAGAGTGAGGGCTCTATGGAATACACGTGTCGAACGTGGCACGTCTCTGAGACTCCTATTTCATATTATTGTATAACTGTTAATAATAAAGTAGTTCAAGTTAAGTGCAAATAGCCCATGGGATTATTTCCCATACGAAGGACCCAACAACTGGCGCTGCGGACATAGAATTTAGCCGAATAACCTACGACTCGGCGACCGAAGGAAAGACATGGCGGATGCAACGGCACAAATCGAAGCGCTCACTGCAGCCATAACCACACTTTTAAACTTGCAGCTGCAAAAGGTGAAGTCTCAAATCGAGAACCAAACTTCGTCTCAAGGTACGCCATCAGATCTGTACAATCGGTTAAACTTTACTTTGGGGAAACATAAATAATTGGGGTTTTTACATATATTCTAATAGTACTGAATGAGCGGAATCCAAAAATGCAAGTTTTAAGTTTAGGAATCCAGCGGTTGAAAAGTTATGAGTATTTAAAAGTGAGCGTTTTTAGGTTATTTCGCTAGTTATTTCGACGCCATGTTGACTTCTACGCGCAGCTCAGCCAATGAGCAGAGTCGCTGGCTACGAGCGATTGCATCTGGTGCCGGCTATTTAGGCGGTAAATACAAATGTTACGATTTCCCTTTCTTAATTTCCTATCTAGCCCAGACCTAATCCCGATCTCCCTTTTCGCCTCCATCCTTATTTTCCAATTTCTCTTTTTTAATTTTCTTTCTAGCCCAGACCTAATCCCAATCTCCCTTTTCGCCCCCGTTCTTATTTTCCAATTTCTCTTTTTTTATTTCCTTTCTATCCCAGTATTTTTAAAGTTGAACCTTTACTTTCCAAGTAGTAGAGGGCCGAAAAACATAATTCATTAAAGTTATCAGTTAAATATATATTCTGTTCCGATGACATCCACTAAAGGGAAATCGTAACATTTATATTTACCGCCTAAATGGCCGCCACCACATTGCAATTGCTCGTAGCCTGCGGCTCCGCTCATTGGCTGAGCTGCGTGTAGAAGCCAACATGGTGTCGAAATAACTAGCGAAATAACCTAAAAACGCTCACCTTTAAATACTCGTAACTTTTCAACCGCTGGATTCCTAAACTTAAAACTTGCATTTTTGGATTCCGCTCGTCCAGTACTATTAGAATATATGTAAAAAACTCAATTATTTATGTTTCCCCAAAGTAAAGTTCAGCCGTACAATCAATTAAGTGCGCGCATAGAGAAATATTCGTACGGTACGGGCGACGAAACAAAACCCTTCGAAAAATGGCTATCGCGTCACGAGTACACTCTCACAGAAGAGGCAGCATCTTTACCCGACGAAATGAAAACTCTACTCGTTTTGGACAAGCTAGGATAAACGGAATACGACCGGCTTCTTGACCATGTCTCTCCCACGGAACCCTCGAAAATGACGCAAAACGACCTCATAAACACGTTAAGGAATCTCTTCCGCGACAAGACTTCAATTACTCGACGTCGTATCGAGATCCTTAACTTTCGCTATTGCAAATCAGTGCCAATCTCAGAGCACATCGATCGAATCAATCGGCACGCATCCGATTTCGAGCGCGCAAAGCTGTCAGACGACGGTTTACGAGTACTTTTGCTGTTACAATCATTTTGTTTCTCGCGGGAAAATGACGAATTAAAGAAATTAGCGTTGAGAGTCGTCGAGAAACATCCAGACGCTAGCTTAAAGGACATCACGACGGAATTAGAAGCGTATCTCAACATCACGTCGAATATGAAAACGCTCGAAAACCCTGTTAGTTCCACGCCGGCAACGGTTAACATTATCCATGCCAAATACAAAAATACTACACAGCAAGGCGACTCGAATAAAAAACAGTCGAATAAGCCAACAATAAAAAATCCTACGGAAATTTCAGCAAATGCGAAGTGCAACGGCTGCGGGGGTGCGCATATCCGTGCTAAATGCAACTTCCGCGACGCGATTTGCAATAAATGCCTTAAGAAGGGTCATATCGCGAAGGTGTGCCGGTCGGGCGACAACGCGAACATAACCACAACCAAAAATGTGGGCAAGTACGTCGCGAAAACCGGAAATCTGACAGCACAGTCGGTAACCTCGGTCGATAAATCACGTCGAATTTTCGTGATGACATCCATATTGGGGAAATCGGTACGGCTGCAGTATGACTCTGGATCGGATGTGACCACTGTCGGTAAAAACGAGTGGACTCGCATCGGCCGTCCTAATCTCAATAACTCCGACATCGTTGAACATGCTGGAGGCACCGAGCTGCAAATAATTGGGAAATTTCGCGCTACAGTTCAAGCTTTCGGTCGCGAAGGAGACATCGACATTAACGTCACTTCTCGCGATAACATGAATTTGCTGGGATTAAACGCCATAGACAGACTCAATCTCTGGTCTATGCCTCTCTCCGAATGTCACAAGACTAGCACAACCTTTTGCGTGCGGCACCGGCCTGAAACAGAGAGTTCCACGCTGTCTACGTCGGATACGAAATTGCGCGAGAATCTCATCACCAATTTCCCTGAACTTTTTGCTCCAGGATTAGGCAAATGTAAAAACTTCCAGGCTAAGTTTACATTAACAAAAGAGGCTCGCCCAGTGCAAACATCGTGTCGACCAATCCCATACGCCATGGAGGCTCGTCTTGAGGAAGAATTGTCGCGTCTCGAAGCATCAGGTATTATTGAACGTGTCGAGACATCGAATTGGAGCACACCCATCGTCATCGTAAAGAAGAGCAACGACAAGATTCGTCTCTGCGCAGACTATTCGACTGGAGTCAACCGCGCACTAATTGACAATCGCCACCCTCTACCTAGCGTTGACGATATAATTGCCAAACTCAATGGCAATTGTTACTTCAGCCTCTTAGATCTCAGCGATGCTTTCTTGCAGATCGAGGTGGATGAAGCACACCGCGACATCACAACGATCACCACCACCAAGGGGCTCTTTACATTTAAACGCCTACCGTTTGGTATTAAAACCGCTCCAGCTATTTTCCAACAGGCGATAGACAACACGATCTCAGGTTTAGACGGGGTCTATGCATACATTGATGATATCATAGTTTCAGGTACCACCCGTCTAGATCATGACCGACGTCTGCAGAGAGTCTTGCAGCGTCTCGAGGAGAGAGGATGGAAGCTCAGGCCCGAAAAATGTAAATTCGGTCTAAAAGAAATCAAATATTTGGGCGCTATAATAAATGCCAGAGGAATCTCCGCCGACCCCGAATGAACTCGTGCAATCGCAGAGATGCCAAAGCCCACATGCGTCTCTCACGTGCTGAGTTTACTCGGAATGGTGAATCACTATGGCAAGTTCATTCCGTACCTGCACCAGATTAAACATCCTCTGGAAGATCTCACCAGGAAAAACCGTGCTTGGTCCTGGAATGGGGAACATGATACCGCCTTCAACCGTATAAAGGAAATCATGCTCAGCCCATTACTTCTTGAACACTATGATCCTACTAAAAATCTCGTTGTAGCGGCAGATGCGTCTTCAACCGGCATCGGGGGCGTACTTTTGCAGCGAGACTCGGATGGACGAGAACGGGCAGTCTACCATATGTCCCGGAGCCTCACAGACTCTCAGCGGAACTACTCCCAGCTGGAGAAGGAAGCTCTGGCCTTGGTTTCAGCAGTCGAGCGATTTCACAAATTCGTTTGGGGGAGGAAGTTCATCCTGCTCACAGACCACAAGCCGCTACTCGCCTTGCTCCGAACGGAGGACACGAAAGGACTTAAGCCTACTACCGCTGCTAGACTCAAGCGCTGGGCAATTAGACTGCTTGGTTACGATTTTGAAATCGAATACGTTCGTACCCAAGACTTTGGACAGGCTGATGCTCTATCCCGTCTAATCAACAGATTTAGAGAGGACAATCAAGAAGAGCTCCAGGTTGCCAATGTCCACGTGGTGGAAAGGGAGGTCCATCAGGTCAGAAACCTATCAATAGATCGATTCGGGAAGGACTTGCGGCGGCTTCTGAAGAACTCCACCAGTGAAGATCCAAATCTGAAGACAGTCATCGAGAGCATCGGGAGTGGTGACTGGAAGAGAATTTCAAGCTCCGACTCGGTGGAACATTATTTCAAACGCCGTGATAGTTTGAGCGTCGTCGACGGGACACTACTGCTGGGAGACAGAGTGGTGATACCGGAAGTAATGAAGTCCAAAATACTTCATTCACTCCACAAGGGTCACCCAGAAATCAAAAGAATTAAACAATTGGCTTGCGAGTACGTATATTGGCCCGGAATGTCGGAGGATCTCGAGCAACTGGTGCGCAACTGCGACGCATGCACCTTGACGCGGAAACTTCCAGTCAAGATACCACTCAACCCTTGGCCAGTTCCGACGAAACCCTTAGAGCGCGTACACATCGACTACGCGAGGCCTATCGATGGACGCTACATTTTGGTAGTTGTAGATGCCTATTCGAAGTTCCTGGATGTAGCTATCACTACATCTATCTCAGCTCAACGCACAGCCAACTTATGTCGCGAAGTCTTCTCCAGGTACGGCCCTCCGGAGATTCTGGTTAGTGATCATGGAACTCAATTCACTTCGCAAATATTCGCTAACCTCTGTAGCGAGTTGCAAATCACTCACCTATTTTCTCCGGTAAATCACCCACAATCCAACGGGCCAGCGGAAAGAATGGTGGATTCCATCAAGAGGGCCATTGCGAAAGATCCTACAAATTGGGAGAAGCAACTCCAGGATTTCCTGTACAGCTACCGGTATACGCCCTGTGACTCAGCTCCGGACGGGAAGTCCCCTGGCGAACTGTTCTTCGGCCGACGGATCAACTCACCTTTCTCCAAGCTATTCGCGAGATCACCAAATGAGCAGACTTTATCGGGAAAGACGACCGCTAAGCAGAATAAAATGCAATCACAGTTCCAGAGGCATCACAGCGCAAAACCCCGTAGTCTGCAAGTAATGGACCGTGTAGTAGCTCTACTTGGGAAGGACAAACGTGCCCAAGGCAACATCACCGAGATGATTCCTAATTCTCGTTGCAAGATCTTATTGGATGATGGTAGAATCATCGAGCGTCACGTCAACCATGTGTGGAAGGGTGGCAGCGACGCACCCGTTCGCCAAACGGAGAAAGTCGACGATTGGATATTACTGGACTCGTGGTCCGACTCCTCTCCAATGGCTTCAGAACGAGCACATCCCGAAGTTCAACCGAACCCTATCCACGACGACCAACCAGCGGACCTCACTTCGCTCCAGGACGAGGTGAACCCTACGCCCAGGAGACCTGCCCGGTCCAGGGCACTTCTACGACGCCTGATTTTGGACCCGAGGTCAAAGTCCTACACACAGGGGTGATTCTCTCTCAAGGAGGGAGATGTTGGAGATGCTGCCTATTGGGCGCTCCGCCAATAGAAGGCTCGACGGCAGAGCAGAGCGGAGACATTTCCCCAGGCAGCGCCGCCAGGGGGCAGTTCTAGAGTGAGGGCTCTATGGAATACACGTGTCGAACGTGGCACGTCTCTGAGACTCCTATTTCATATTATTGTATAACTGTTAATAATAAAATAGTTCAAGTTAAGTGCAAATAGCCCATGGGATTATTTCCCATACGAAGGACCCAACAATTATATAATCTACGTTTTCCGGTTTTGATTGTAAACGTCTATGGTAAATTCGAAACTTTTGACTCAAAATTCCAAATGTATTTTCGACTACCCTTCTGGCGCGGCATAAATTCGTTTGTGCTTATCATTTATTAGTTACGTCCCCGGATACGGCCTCATCATGTAGGACTTCAATGGAAAGGCCTCGTCTCCCACACAAACGAAAGGTGCCTTTTTTGTAGAATTTGGCAATACTTCGTCTTGCGGAATATTTAAAGCCTTGCGCTCCAAAGCTTTTCCAATATTTGATTGCACAAATATACCTCCGTCGCTGTTTTTGCCGAACGCGCCTACATCCACCGCAACAAAATTATATCGCGCATCGACGATTGCCAATAACACGATGGAAAAGGTCTTTTTATAATTAAAATATTGGGTGCCGGTGTTTGCAGGAGCCTGTATAGTCATGTGTTTGCCATCTATGGCTCCTATACAATTTGGAAAATTCCACAGAGTGTTGAACTCCTCCGCGATCTCTTTCCAACGCTCTTCCGTTGGCATGGGTATTGTTTCTGCCATTAACTCCTGAACAATAACCCTGCACGTCTCATTCACAATTGTTTGTACCGTGCTGTGTCCTAAGCGATAGCTAAACGAAATCGTTTTAAATGAATCCCCAGTAGCTAGGAATCTGAAATAAAAAAATAAAGAACATATTACAATATACGATTTCATATTCATATGTATAATCTCACACATTGGAAAATCTCATTAACATTTTTTTTTTTTTTTTATAGGATCAACGTGCAAATCGCGTTGGTGCAATATTCGAGACAATTATAGGCGATCTTTGAAAAAAGCAGAAGGAAGGAGCGGACAGGCCGCAACAAAAATGAGGCCGTACAGATACGAGCAACAATTGAGCTTCCTGCAGAAAACAATGTTTCAAAGGGAAACAATTACAAATGTCCCTCGTACGGAAGAGATGGAAGCACTACCCAGTACCAGCTATGAAACAACGTGCGTTGAAAATATTTCAATGACGGAGGAACCTGAAGCGCAACTGGAACACACACCAACACCACCACCACCAGCAACCGTACAAGGAACAGAAAGAGCAACAACAATAGAACTGCCAGCACAATCGAGCCATCGAAGAAAAAAAAAGTGAATCCGAAAATTCAAGTGCCTCTTCTAGGCTATTAGAATATTTAATTAATAAAAATTCCAAAAAAGATCACTTAGACAGTTTCTTCGAGGGAGTAAAATTAACTGTAAGAAATTTAGATGCTCGCAGACAAAATTTAATAAAAACGGAAATATTTAACATAGTCCAACGCTATGAACTGGAATCATTGTCCGAAGTAGAAAGTTCGCCGACGACAATAGAGAGTACTGACCGAACGCATAGCGAAAATATAAATTTTATTCAGTCATACTATAGTTCCTTCAATCCATAGGTTACTATATTTTATATTATTTGTTATTTTTTGTATTATTTAGTTTTGTATTATTTAGTTTTGTATTATTTAGTTTTGTATTATTTTGTACGTAAGCTTGTAGAATATTTAGTCTTGTAATCTAATAAACGTATGTACTATTGCCCGGCCACTTGGTGGCAGAGTGCCATCAAGTGGCCGGGCAATAGTATATGTTTTTACAAAATTTGGACAAGAATATGTTACTTTATCTGACTACCTGTTATTTGAAATAATCATGTTAGTCTATTTCAACAGAGAAATGATTTTTCTTGGTATTGGGTCATTCCATACGAACTCGGACACTTTTCAGAGTACCATTTTGGATTTTGTCGAAATTTGAATATGTTGTGGTCTTTAGTGATATATAAACGTATCTCCAAGGATTTGTAAAAATTTTCAAAATTGTTCATGTTACAGTTCTTTGAAATATAGTGTTCAAATGTTTTCAACAAATCATAACTGTTGATCTCACAAAGTGACAAAAATGTGTCTTTGGATGCTTATAGTAGAGTGATACGAGTGTGTAATAAAATTTGTTTTAGTTCATAAAATAATTTTTAACCATTTCTTTTGCAATTATTTTAAACAAATACTATTTTCAAGCAAAACGGGTTAATTTAAAAATTTGAAAAAATGGAGAATATAGCCCTATTTGTTCTCTTTACGGACCAACTTTGAAAAATACGAACACTTTAAAAACAACAGTCAGAAAATTAATTGAATTGTACGCTGCACGTCGAAATCCGATAGCCGAACGCGGTGCAGCAGAATGATCCCTGTCCCTAGCGCGGTCCTTTCACAGTCAAACAGAGTCAAACACCATATTTGAAACAACTGTAACATGAAGAATTTTGAAAATTTTTAGATATCCTTCGAGATACGTTCATATATCACTAAACAGTATAACATATTGAAATTTCGACAAAATCCAAAGTGGACTTTGAAAAGTGTCCGAGTTCGCTTGAAATGACCCTGTTATTAATTATTTCGATTCAAGATAAAATAATTTTTCGTTTCACTTTCATTTCATCAAATATTTAATTAAATGATTTGTCAAATACTCTCTTATTCTATCATGTTAACGTCGACAATGGCGAAATTTATTTCAATTTAACAGAAAACGAATTTCTAGGTTCAGTTTGTACATTAAATTTCACATACTATTTAGTTATACTGATTTCCTTCCCCATCCTATACACACATTTTCTTTATAATTTCATAAAACTGAAGTCTACAGTAGATCGCCGACATTGCACCAAAACCAGACAAACAGGTTGCTCATATAAAAAATTAAAATATTAAAATCTTTTTCCGCGGTTACCCTATTATTTGACTAATGATTTTTGAGGCACTTTATTTAACCTCTTGCCGTACAATTTTCTTTACATTGCAGACGCATGAGTTAATTTAAATAATACACAAAAACTGAAAACGATTGACTGTTAGTTGTACATACAAGTTGTGAAGATAATGCAATACATCGTTATCTATCGAAGACTATTTTAATTTTTCTTTCTCTACCAGTTTTACGAATGTAACGTTTTCCCCAATATGTGCAGTGTACTTAAATCCCACCAGTAAAACTTGTTATTATACGGCAAGGTATTAAATAATTGTTAATTTTGTTGAACATTTCATATTTTATTTTATTTCACTTACCTCAAACAGACGGCCAAACGTTCTCTAGGTGTGATGGATAACCTCCATGGAGTGTCTTGCTTCTTCAAAGAATTTTCAACTTTTGATAACAGCAGTTCAAAAGTATTGTGGGACATTCGAAAGTATTCGAAAAATTTAACTTCGTCATCTAACAACATTGTATATAATGTTGAGAACTCTCCTTCTGTGTCCCTTTTTTTCCACAAATCGTGCACCCACATTTTTCTCTTCCTTTCACCTTCATTCTTTTCTTCACTCTCTTCCAAAATTACAGCAGTTATTGCTAATTCTTCGTCCGAAAAATCCAACATGTTTACGAATTTTAACTTTGATGCTAACACTTTGGAAGACGCGCTACTACTGAATGATGAATCCTGCTGGCGAGAGTGCAGGTAACATCCTCGTAGGTACACTGCAACGGTGACCTACGGCGAGCTACGTCGACGTACGGTGACTTACGTCGAGTTACGGCGAGCTACGTCGAGTTACGGCGAGCTACGGCGGCTTACGTTACGTTGCGTTACGGTACGCTACGTTACGGCGTAGTGTGTATCTAGCTTAACCCGTACGATATGCCGCGCGTAAACAAGAAGGTGCCCGGCCTCATGAAGGACGAAAACAACGGGGTCCCGATGACCGAGTTCGTCAGACTGAGAGCGAAGATGTACTCTCTTCGCGTGCACAATAAAAAAGAAACGAGAAAAATTAAAGGTATAAAAAAGAACTTAGTCGCGAACGAAATTTGCTTCGAAGACTACGTTCGTTGCTTGCGCGACGATTCGGAAAAGCACATTCGTCAAAATTTAATTCGTTCGAAATTGCACGACGTCTATTCGATAAGCGAAGAAAAACTCGCTCTCAGTCCGTACGACGACAAAAGATTCGTATTACCCGATCGAGTACGCACACTTCCGTGGGGTCACTATCGCATTTCTGAGTACATGGAGACGGTAAAGGAGGAGGAGGAGGAGCATGTATAAAACTGTATATAGAAATGTATATGTATATGTAGTATTGTATATAGTAATGTATATTAACATCTATATGTAAGAATGTATGCGTGTGCGCGTGTATGTAACAATGTATTATATGTAAGGAGAAAATAGTAATAAAGAAGAAAATGTAAAACGAAATCGTTTTTTTATAATGTATTACAATTTACTGTACTGCGGTGAAATTTCTAAAACAAATTTCGGATCCATCCTTGTAGCATATCGGACCTCTTACTGAGTTCCCATCTCGAATCGAAATTTTATGGTTTACACACTTCTATTCGCAGCAATCGATCAACCAATCAAAGGAATCAATGTTCGTCCAAAGCAAGTCCAAAAAGAAGTCGCACGAAAATAAAAACAACAATAATTATTATTTCAATTAACATTACTAAAAATTATTTTTAAATTTAAAATTATAATAAAAGTAAATATAATCAAAAGAATTAAATAATTTTATAGTTATTATCTATAATTATTTAAATAATAATACTAATTACATAGAACAGAAATACAGTACAATATTATTTTATGCTACATAAAAGAAAGAAATACATTAACATTTAACATTGCAAACACATATACATATACATACTGTCTACATAATTGTGTTAATAATATATACACACAAGTTGTAAACTATATACGTTTAAATATTTTCAAGAGTGGTTGGGAAGCTCAAATGGAGCATAATCATTAAAATACTGCTTCTCTTTTCTGTGTGTGCGCTTATTGCACCACAAGCAAATAACTCTAAGCGTCTATCAGACCACAATTGTATCACTGCGAACCATGCTGAACGTCTTCGATGGAATCTTGTTACATTTCGACTTACAAACGTCCGTGATTGCACTAGAAACACAATCGACTACGTTTCACACACGTTCGAAACGTCGTTGCTCTTTAAAACCTGATACTATCTAGTGACCCACATGTACAAATGCAAATACTAGCACAAGTACAAATACAAGTGTAAGTACAGTACAGTATAGCACAGTACAGTACGGTGCAAGTACAGTAACTTATAATACATTATAAGTACATTACCATGTACATACGTAAAAATGTACAGTTCCATCAGAAGTACAAGTACAGGTACAGAACAGTACAATGCAGTACAAGTTCAAATACGTGAACAATACAATACAATTACAAGCACAGTACAAATACATCAATACTGTACATACAATACAGTACAATCACTAGTACAAGCACCAGTGCAACTACAACTGCACCCACGGTTACGACTGCAATACGAAATGGCAACGCACGGTTACGTCTCCAATACAAGATGGCAACGCACGGTTACGTCTGTAATACAAAATGGCAACGCACGGTTACGTTTGGAATACAAAAATGACAACGCACGGTTACGTCTGGAATACAATAGCCAATTCAGAGGGCAGGGTTAGGTAGAAGATATGTATAGAAGATACGTTAATATGTATTAGAAGATATGTTAGTGATCTGTGCCCACTGAATTGGCTATTGTATTCCAGACGTAACCGTGCGTTGTCATTTTTGTATTCCAAACGTAACCGTGCGTTGCCATTTTGTATTACGAACGTGTGTGAAACGTAGTCGATTGTGTTTCTAGTGCAATCACGGACGTTTGTAAGTCGAAATGTAACAAGATTCCATCGAAGACGTTCAGCATGGTTCGCAGTGATACAATTGTGGTCTGATAGACGCTTAGAGTTATTTGCTTGTGGTGCAATAAGCGCACACACAGAAAAGAGAAGCAGTATTTTAATGATTATGCTCCATTTGAGCTTCCCAACCACTCTTGAAAATATTTAAACGTATATAGTTTACAACTTGTGTGTATATATTATTAACACAATTATGTAGACAGTATGTATATGTATATGTGTTTGCAATGTTAAATGTTAATGTATTTCTTTCTTTTATGTAGCATAAAATAATATTGTACTGTATTTCTGTTCTATGTAATTAGTATTATTATTTAAATAATTATAGATAATAACTATAAAATTATTTAATTCTTTTGATTATATTTACTTTTATTATAATTTTAAATTTAAAAATAATTTTTAGTAATGTTAATTGAAATAATAATTATTGTTGTTTTTATTTTCGTGCAACTTCTTTTTGGACTTGCTTTGGACGAACATTGATTCCTTTGATTGGTTGATCGATTGCTGCGAATAGAAATGTGTAAACCATAAAATTTCGATTCGAGATGGGAACTCAGTAAGAGGTCCGATATGCTACAAAGATGGATCCGAAATTTGTTTTAGAAATTTCACCGCAGTACAGTAAATTGTAATACATTATAAAAAAACGATTTCGTTTTACATTTTCTTCTTTATTACTATTTTCTCCTTACATATAATACATTGTTACATACACGCGCACACGCATACATTCTTACATATAGATGTTAATATACATTACTATATACAATACTACATATACATATGGGGCATTCCACGCCAAATCAGACAGTTTTGGAACTTTGATTTTTTGATTTGTCTAAAATTTTTTTATATCATTCTACCAATTAAATGAAATTTTTTACCGTTCTTTTTAAATTTTTTTATCGAACCGTTTTCGAGATATCGATTCTCTCGGTTTTTTCTTCTAATAGATGTAACTTGGCCAAAATAGACGAATTTGAGTGCTTTTTTTTTCATTCTGAAGGATTTTTCGCGCACTTTCTGTAGAAAAATATTTAAAAAAATTTACTCGTTTTTTTCGGTATGATTTTTCAATTTTTAGGTTAAATTATTTTTTTCAAAAATGTTTATCCGTTTTGATTTTTTTGAAAAATTTATATGTTAAAGATCTGCATTTTCAACAATTTCTGTGAAAATTTCATAATGGGATTCCGATTCTTTATATTTTTTTTCATAATTTTGAAAATTCACAAAAAAAATGTTTTTCATGATTTATTGAAAATTTGCGTATATTTTTATAATATTACATGTAATCAAATTTTTGTAAAAGATACTTAATGTTATTGAGTAATTTCTTTCGTCATTACAAATTAAGTACATGGATATTTCTTACCAACAATCGTGAAATACATCTATATTACTATATGCATCATTTATTTTCGTTTTGTCTCGTCTTACAGTGAAAATCTGATTGAAAGTTCTTCAATTAAACTGTGATGAAAAGTAAAAGTGACACATAAACTGCAATTTCGATAATTACACCGAGCGCCAAAATTTGTCAACTGCACTATTTATAAATAGTCAGTACTAGTCTCAAATCTTTCAACTGTCGGTGATTCCTTAAATGAAAAGGATTGCAACACCGGTTAAACTGACTTTTTCTTTCCATTATTAAGTTATTTAATGAACACAGTAAATTTTGTTCACAATCACGATTTACACAATAAAATCAATACACATTATGTCACATGTATAATTTTATAGCAATATTGCACATGCAAGCGTACACACATGTGACACGACTGGCGCCGAAAACGTAAGTGCTCGTGAAAAATGGCCATGAACTTGACCACCCCGAGGTATCGATTATTCTCGATCAATATCACTGCGCGCGCACATGGATCATGTGCAGTGTGCAGTTGACAAATTTTGAGCGGTCGGTGTAATTATCGAAATTGCAGTTTATGTGGCACTTTTACTTTTCATCACAGTTTCATTGAAGAACTTTCAATCAGATTTTCACTGTAAGGCGAGACAAAACGAAAATAAATGATGCATATAGTAATATAGATGTATTTCACGATTGCTGATAAGAAATATCCATGTACTTAATTTGTAATGACGAAAGAAATTACTTAATAACATTAAGTATCTTTTACAAAAATTTGATTACATGTAATATTATAACAATATACGCAAATTTTCAATAAATCATGAAAAAAATTTTATGAATTTTCAAAATTATGAAAAAAATATAAAGAATCGGAATCCCATTATGAAACTTTCACAGAAATGGTTGAAAAAGCAAATCTTTAACATATAAATTTTTCAAAAAAATCAAAACGGATAAACATTTTTGAAAAAAATAATTTAACCTAAAAATTGAAAAATCATACCGAAAAAAACGAGTAAAATTTTTTTTATATTTTTCTTCGGAAAGTGCGCGAAAAATCCATCAGAATGAAAAAAAAAAAAAAAAGGACTCGAATTCATCTATTTTTGGCCAAGTTACATCTATTAGAAGAAAAAACCGAGAGAATCGATATCTCGAAAACGGTTCGATAAAAAAATTTTAAAAGAACGCATAAAAATTTCATTTAATGGGTAGAATGATATAAAAAAATTTTGGACTAATCAAAAAATCAAAGTTCCAAAACTGTCTGATTTGGCGTGGAATGCCCCATATATATTGTAATATATATATGTGTGTGTGTGTGTGTGTGTGTTATATACATATAAATATAATAATAACGAGATAGGCGAAAAACCGAAATTTCGCGATTACAGCGCCACCTATCGCGAATGAAAAAAAATGTTTGAAATAAAACCTACATATTTTGTGGCGTGGAATCCGAATCTGCAATAAAAAGTAGGTGGTCCTGTTTAAAATTTTAAAGTAACCCCCCCCCAGGGGGGTAGGGGTGATGTCCCCCTCCCAACATCAAGCTTTGGTTCGGGATGTTTTTTGATCCGATGCATATTTCTTAAGTTAGCCGTGGTGGCGGATTAAAATGAGACACCCTGTGTGTGTGTGTGTGCGTGCGTGCGTGCGTGCGTGCGTGCGTGCGTGCGTGCGTGCGTGCGTGCGTGCGTGCGTGCGTGCGTGCGTGCGTGCGTGTGTTATATAAATATAATAGTAATAATATATGTATATATATTATTTATCTAGTTTCAGTTTAGTTATTAAACATTGCGGATATGTTAACAAAGGCACTTTGTAAAGATAAGCTTGTAAAACTTAGAAATAAGTCTGGAATGATAGAGTGAAGCGATTTCATACTTTTGATAATATTACGTATAAAATTGAGGAGTGTTGGAACGTATGTGAAAGAGATAGATCGACTAGAGTAGTCTCAGTTAGTTTTATGTTCGTTGGCTACCCTGGTCTTACTTCCGGTTTTAAGAAAGAACACGAATGTCGATAAGTTTTGTTAATGTGCGGGTATCATTATTTATGTTCGTTTTTAACAAACTGAAAAATATTATACACGATAATATTGTAACTAGAAATAGTAAATATATATATTGTTTAGTCAACAGACCCAAGTGAAAGTAATCATTATTAACTTCAAGCAGTTCTAACATAACTCATGCGATTTCCCAATTACTGAGCATTTAAATTGCATAACTACATAAACAGGATATAAGAGTTTGCACTATTTGTGACTCATGAATTTATTAGGTGTATAACATATGTATAGCTGATACAATAGTAGTTGATAACATTTTTACGTTTTATGGATTGACAGCCAACAGCCAAACTATAAAACAAAAGATAACGCTTGTAGATATAACACGAAAAAATTGGACCGAAATATCACTTATTTTACTCGATATAAAGAAGAAACCATTGCACTATTTCCAATTTATTTTCAATCGTAAGTTCAAAGCTATAATAGTTTCTTATGTCTCCAAAAAATGAACGATTTGTGATTGTTCTGAACATACTATTTCACTAATAAAAAAAACAAGCTCGCTTTCACATGTGTAAGAAAAAACTAAGTGCACATGTGTATAATGCATGATGCAAAAAATATAAAAAAGCAGTATGTCCAGCACATCGCTATATTCTGTGTGAACAATGTATTGTCTAAAGTCTAAATGTTTATTTTTTTATTTTGAATAAAAGAATCAGGAGAATTATCCATTTATCTTTCCATTTTATTAGTTTTTTATATTGTGTCAATTTGACACACCAGAGACAAATTAAGCTGGGAAAATGAGGGACAGATGAGGGTTAATTACTTAAAAATTAATCCTGCCAAAGTAAGTTCCCTAAATCAACATAATTTTTGAAATTCACGTATTTATACAAGTAAAATGAATTGAAGAAAATAATTTATACGCGTACTGAATGAAATTACAACTCCTTGCCACAATATTCGAATGTACGGGTTATATCTCGAATAAATGCATGCGAACCAAAAGCACCGATCGCATGAAGATGACAAAAGCATACTAGCTTCGTGACCAGACTCGTTCCAAGTTCGTTCTAACCAATTTACGATACCCAGGCCAGCTAATAATTTCAAAGTAAATCACAGATTCATGTTCCACATGGATCACGGTTTTGCGTGCGGTCGCAAAATAAAAACAAAAGCGTTTCATATTTCATTGATTATTATGTTCCTGCGCCTGTTAGTTATTTCTAGAACAAACAATTCGATTGTTAGCAGGATCATAAATTACAGTCGTAGCGGTGTCAACCGTGCAACGTAAATTCGCAAAGGCATCGCGAATAATGGTAATTACTGTAAGTTGTATTACAACTGTTTTTATTTGATCATAAATACAATTGAATTCGTACATTCGCATGTGTCCTGTGTCAGTAAAGAAATACGCCCCATTAAAAATTCGAACTCCCAGTTAGGTTTCTGTTCTGCTCTAGCTGCAATTTCTACGCCACAGGCTATTTCATAGTGTGTAATCCTCGCAGAAAACAAGACCTTTTATTGTCTATACAAGCATTTCAGAGCATATAAAAGAGAATTTAAAGTAATATTTCAAGGAAGAAATAAGAGAGATAAGTTGGTACGTTACCCGGCCAATTACACAGTACTTGTATCTGTCTTAATGCGCTGACTTAATTAGTGCCGCACACTGTGAGAATATCCTGCAGTCTGTACCCTCAGCCCCATATGGCTAAATACCGCAATACCTGGATTGATGAAATCATTGCGTTCTCAGTGAGATACATTAATTGACCATGTTACTCATACACCTACTAACCGATATAACAAGTAAAACGGTAAAACAATCGTACAATCAGAAGAATTCTAGTTTCCCAGCTATTCTACTTTGTAAGAAATAAAATACTGCATTAAATACGCTATGAATTATTAATACGCAGCGCATCCTGAACGGAACGTAATGCGGTCCCTGGAAGCGATTCATATTACAAAGGTATACTGACCGTACGGCGCTAATAGTCTTGTAATGCTATAACAGGACGTTTGGTATTTTGATTACTCATTAATCTATTCCTCATATTACGACTAAGATACATAACACGATTACAAGCTAATGTGTTACATATTGAAATAATAATTACATGTTTTTATGTATATATGCGTATAGAAATACGATTTATTCAGAATCGAGATAAAATGACGTTCACTCAAGGAAATACTGTTTACCAAAAAATACACTTTCTTATGATAATACAAGGATTGGTGACTTTGATTCCTTTGTTTTCATGTTTGTTTCTTTTTTTTTCCTTTTTTTTTTTTTTTTTTTTTTTTAAGAAAATTCGCAATGATATTCGAGTTTCTTAAAAAGAGTCTGCAATTAATTTTCTTGTATTGTATACTGTATTGCGTTGCACCCTTCTGTAGTATTTAATCTACCTTAATGGCTATCTTAATGTTAAACTTTAGATAAAATATTAAAATCAAGTATTCAAATTACCCCTTAAAATTGCAGTCTTTCGTGGATGAGGATCACCCACAATTTTGATATACGTAAATGCAGTATCGGGAAACTAGTTAAACACAAGGTTCCACGTAGTTTCCAGGAAATAATCCTGTTATGCCATCCATGACTCCCTCCCACCACCCATCATCATTCTTTTTCAATACATAAATTACGGAGCTCTCTTGGAAACTCAATTCATCTTCCTTGTCAGCGTAATAATCGTATATCGCAACCACTACAAGAGTAATGCTCCATTATACAATGGTCTCACCAGAAAAATCTACATACTAGTTTCAAAATAATATTGCAACATACCCTTTTCGATGTAATTCTTTGGCACCCATCCAGGTAAATCCTCCTCGTCTGGTACAATGGGCATGATAGCTCCACTCGATTGCGTAGGTCTACCAAATTGTGGGTGTTCCTCTTGTTCCGGAGGTGGTGGTGGCGGCAAAGGTGGGCTACTCGCACCACTACCTCTGCTAACCTGGTGCGATAATCTATGCGGTAGAGTATGATGACCGGTGTACTCTGACATATCACCAGTTATGCCAACCAATGGAGAAGGAGGTGCTGGAAATACATATCACACATTTCTAAGTCCCTTGATCTTACAAAGGGAAGCCGCCAAAATGATGTTTCAGATTTTAATGAAATTTTGCACATTAATAGTGCACATCACATAGAAGAAAACCCTAACGGTTTTTTCTCCCATAGGATTTCGTTAATGAGAAAAATAATAAAAAATATTTAAAAGCTCCGTTATAACAGGTAATATTAAACGTCAGCTCATGTAAGAGTGTGGCCGAGGGTGGTAAGGCTAGTGATGGGCATTTGAATCAAAACTTCGAAACGATTCGAAGTTTTTCAGGACTGTGAAAATTCGAATCGTTTCGAATCTTAGAACTCTTGAAAGTCTTGGAAGGTCTTGACAGTCTTGGAAGTATTGAACGGTCTTGATAGTGTTACGTATGCATCATATGCATGATTATTTTCTCGCTCTCACGATTCTTCGAGCTCGAGTCTAGCAAGGAAAAAACCCTCTTAACCTCCCCTTACCGCTTATCTCTGGAAGCAGCTGCACCCTAACCAAAATTTCGAAGAAGCTGACGCAACTTTCGAACCTTCTAGAACTTTCCTTATTTGGAAAATTAGAGGCATCCCCACTCATTTTTAGACCTATATAAACTCACTGATTTCATCCCTCGTGGGTTCAGAATCGTACCGTCACGTTTAGAGACAGCGTCGCGTCACATTCTCTAGAGTCGAATATTGTGAGATCGAGCTAAAGTTCCCCTTCGAATCTAAACTAACCTTATAGGATCCGCGAGTCGGCATAAATTTCTATTTGGCAATTCTTTCTAAATTCACTCTACCCCCGCATTGCCAGTGCGTGAAAACCGAGCACCAACAACTATTTGGTAAATTCAACACATTTTTAATATACACATTCGTGACAAACACTTACACGATACACTTGTATTTAAAGACTGATTTACAATATATTTAGAGTTAACTTTTAAATTCTGAGTATAAGTTTGAACCTACGATCTAACTCCACAATCCTTAATAGTAATCGAACGTACCCTTCTACGGAGCAGAGATATGGGCCGGCGCCGTGGACATCGGTAAATACAGGTCGCGCCTCGCCTCCGTTCAGCGTCGAGGGGCACTGCGGGTCGCGTGCTGCTACCGCACCGTGTCGGAATTGGCGGTGTTGGTGATCGCCGGGGTCATTCCCATCGACCTTCTTGCAAAGGAGAAGAGGGAGGTCTTTGCGCGCAGCGCGGAGACGAGCAGGACGGAAGCCGCGAGCCTAGCGCGCGCTGCAACTCTCTCGGAGTGGCAGCGCCGCTGGGCCGTGGACAGCACGGGCCGGTGGACGGCCAGACTTATCGGGGACCTGAAGCCCTGGCTGGACAGGACTCATGGGGGAGTAAACTTCTACCTGAGCCAGCTCCTGTCAGGGCATGGCTACTTCCGGAGCTATTTGCACCGGATGGCCAAAGTCGAGTCCCCGACGTGCTGTTACTGCGATGCCGAGCGCGACGATGCGTGCCACACGTTCTTCGAATGCGCTCGCTTTAGCGAAGAACGCTCCGCGCTGGCCAGCCAGGCCGGCCATGACATCAGCCCCGACAACATCGTGGGGCTGATGCTGCGGAGCATCGAGTCGTGGGACGCGGTCGCGGCATTCGCGAAATCCGTCCTGGTCGCGAAGAGGGTCGATGGGTGTCTTCAGGGCTCCCGTCCGGGCCCTGAGGACTAGATTTGCTGACAGCACGGCGCAGAGAGCACGCCACGGGCCCAGACCGAAGTAATGCGATGAGCGGATACCGGTCTGGGTCCCATGTGGGGGAACAGAGGTGTTTTTTAGTGGGTACGCCCCCAGCAGACAACGCTGGAGGGTAAGTCCCACAGTACTCCCGCGGTCACACTGGCCGCGGGACGTCTGCGTAAGGCATTTTTCACCTCTCAAAAAAAAAAAAAAAAAAAAAAAAAAATCGAACGTACCCGCACGAAGTATAACTTTACCGCTCGAGTTATATTTCTAATTTTATTATTTCAAAGTTACGAGGCTAAACTAACAATCCTGCGGCTCCTTAATTTCGCATTAGGTTCGTCCGCAATACCAAACATTCCAAAGACAAATCTTATCCAACCTAGTGGCTCCCTGATTTCGCATCAGGTTCGTCCACGAAAACTCACCCATCTGCGGCTCCCTAATTTCGCATTAGGTTCGTCCGCATCCTACAGCTCCCTGATTTCGCATCAGGTTCGTCTGTACGTTTTCCAACCTCCTAACAGCTCCCTGACTTCGCGTCAGGTTCGTCTGTGCTTTTACCAACTTCCTAGCAGCTCCTCAACTTCGCGTTGAGTTCGTCTGCGATTTTCAATCCTAGTGGCTCCCCGATTTCGCATCGGGTTCGTCCACGAAGTTTCACCTTCCTGCGGCTCCCTGATTTCGCATCAGGTTCGTCCTCGCCGTCAATAATCCTAGCACCTCCCTGCCTTTGCGTCAGGTTCGTCTGCGTACCTTACTAACAAACTAACTCCGTATTCCTGTGGAAAATATACACACACACTCGCCGGCCTCAAGCGTTGCACTCGGCCCCGGCTCGTAACAATAGTATTGGAAGACTTAGAAGTCTTGAACGGTCTTGAAAGTCTTGAACGGTCTTGAACGGTCTTGAACGGTCTTGGAAGTCTTGGATGGTTTTTAAAGAATGCGGAGTATCCAATATTTCATTGTACAACCGAAACGCTTATTAAATTAATAAGTTATTTAACATTTGATATAATCAATACTCTATATGTATATCATATTACGTTATGTACAATATTACATGTATTGAATTTAAATACGATTATGTTGTTCATCAAGTAATATACACAAATAATACAGTTACTTTTCCATAATTATTGGGACAATCAATGGAAAATCTTTTTATTCTATTCCATACTTTTTTTTTCATTTCCTGAACATAATTCGTAATATGTCTGTATTGCAAATTAAAAACACGAATAATATAAATCGATGTTTCTACGATGAATGGAACTTAGCCAACATATTTAAGTATATTTTATGTCTATTACACTGCTTGAACAAAAGCAATCAAAAAGTGTGTAAAATATCAAATACTCATGAAGCTTTCAATATCTGTCGGAACTCTCACGATTCACGACTTTCTAATCTATGTAGAATTTCAAGACTTTAAAGACCATCCAAGACTTCCAAGACCGTTCAAGACTTTCCAAGACCGTTCAAGACTTCCAAGACTGTCAAAACCTTCCAAGGCTTTCAAGAGTTTTAAGCTTCAAAACTTATTCGAAACGATTCGAATTTTCCGGCATTGATTCGAAGTGATTCAAAGTGATTGAAATCTCATTACTAGGTAAGGCAGATGTTTCACGTGCCTAAGGTTTGGAGTTCAATCCTCGTTGTGGATAATTTTTAATTTTTTTCCTATTTTTTTTTATTTTCGCATCCTGCTTTTTTCTTTTAAATGTAAACTACACAAATTGTAATTTATAAAACATTTTCAAAGTTTAACTATTTTATTTGGGGTGAAAAATGATAAAATAATATAGCAGTATTCAATTAGATTTAAATGTTCTCCATACATTGTTTAATAGATTTAAAATATGTGCATTGTTTGATTAGTCTATTAAATTTATAGAAAGCATATACTATTAGTACATTTTTTATAATATTAAAATTACATATCCTATGCGAATGTAGATATCTGTGCATGTGTGGCTGCATGCAAGCAAGTTTCCCAATGCATTGGGAAACAAGTGCAACCGAAATTATCGGTCGAATTATAGTCAACGTCGAACAATGATCGGACCATTTCAAAGAAGTTTGTTTCAATCAAATTGACCGATGTCTGGCGAAAAAAATCTGACGCTCGACATCGCGTCGGCGACTTTCCAATGCTTTTACGAAGATCAGGCGCGTTCAAACGTTGTCGGACATCGTACGGTAAAGTATTTCATCAGAAAATTTCACAATAATTATTCTATTCGGTTTAATAGAATTAAAAACACTCGTAAATGGCATACTGTAATTATTTGATACAATTTTACAAGAAAAGAATGCACAAAAACTTAAGTTTCATTGAAACAAGTAGAATAGTTTTGATCACATTTTCGGGTCGAATATTTTGCTATGCGACGTCGACGTCGGCCGAATCGCCCGATGTCAGTTCTACTGTGACCACAGCCTTAGGCACGTGAAACATCTGCCTTACCACCCTCAGCCACAGTCTTACCTGAGGTGATGCTTAATATTACCTGTTATAACGAGCATTCAAATCGTTTTATTGTTTTTCTTATTAACGAAAGCCTATGGGAGAAAAAGCCGTTAGGGTTTTTTTCTATGTGATGTCGACTATTAATATGCAAAATTTCATTAAAATCTGAGACATCATTTTAGCAGCTTCCCCTTGTTAATTCGAATCTCACTTTTAAATAACTTTTAAAGTTAATACTTACGTGGCATATTGCTAAGTTGTTCTTGGATATATCCTGCCGTTACGCTAGGCGGTGCAGGTGGTGGAGTCTGAGGATGGCTCTGTAGCGGGTGAACAGTTCCTACTTGAGGTGGTGACGTATGTTGAGATATAGTATTTGCGTGAGTGTTGTGATTTGTATTATGAGCTGCATGCGATGTGGTATGCGCGTGCAAGGGTAAAGTGCTGTAACCAGGACCACGCTCCCTTCGAGGATGACCTAGTGGATAATTAGGAGCATAGTGACTAGGAACTTGAGGCGGAGCCACTGCAGGCGGTGTCCTATATTCGCGCGAACCTTTACTTAATGTTCCTGCAAAAACCGACTTAAATAATACACAATTTACAGAGAACAACGATGTGCATTTACCTTTATACTCACCAGTTCTCACTGTTTGGGGAGGTGTAGGTGGTTTGGTCGTAGGAGCTGGTCCTACCATAGCAGCACCTAATCCTGAACCAGTAGAAGCTGCACCTAAACTCTGAACACTGCCTTGACTACCGCCGCGTTGTTTGCTTCTAGGAGTGCCACTATTGCGCACTCCGTGACCAATATCATCCAAAATTGTATAGTCAATACTTTTCCTTACATATTTTATTGGTTTCTCTGGATTTGCTGGTGCAATAATTTTATACTGTCTTACAGTAATTTTATTGGCTGTAAGAACACCAATCTCTCTTCTAGCCACTTTCTCTTTATGTATCATAACAGTCTGAGCAATATGGTTCATCTGACTTTCCATCTCAGCAAGCTGAGATGTTTGCAAATCTAACAGTTGTAAAAAATTATAGGCGAGAGTATTTATTTGGTAAGCTACACTCGCCAACGACTGAGTCGTAAAGTTCTTTGTTTCTTCCAAGGCTATTCTTTTATTCTCTGCTTGGAAATAATTTGCCTCGCAGTAATCAGCAACCCTTTCAAGGTTTATATGATTGTCGGCCAAATTGCTTCTTCCCTCAGGAATTTCCTGACCAAGGAACGCAGCTAGTTCCGCCATGACTTCGGAATCACTGCCTACACCTAGCGATACACGGTAAGAATCAGATTCTTAAGCAAAGCACAGAGAACGAAACGTATTAAGATTTATCAAAATGTGTTTATGATGTGTATGAAGATATTTACTGCAACTGTTGAGAATCTCTGAATTAAGTAAATACTTAGAGGAAACTGCATAATCATTATAGCCGAAATATTATTTATGCTGCTCATGACAATACAACAAAACACAACGCAAATTCAACGGAACGTACGAAGAATTATGATTCGTAAATTCATTCGATCCTGCGGAAGGAGGTTATGTAACTTTCACGAAACACCGCACGAAATATTCCAAACATGTCCAAACAGTTGAAGTAAAACTTCAAACTGTTATGTTATAAATGTGTCTTCATTAAACGAAGAAAATGAGAACTAATTAGTATAATAACTGTTTGAAGGGCGGAGTTTTGCATGCAGGAAGCAAGATGGTGGCGAAACTAAAAAGACCGATTCTGTCTTATCGCAAATGAAACATCAAATGACACAATGAAATAATATGAACAAATAGAAAATGAACTAACGGTACTCAGCCATATCGTAACTACCAGCTATTACACCTTCATTAATTCATAATTACCAAAGCTCTGAGAAAGTGACAGAACACAACGAACGAATTTAAACGTTACGCGACACGACGCTCAACTGAGTGAATGTGAGTGAAACTACATATGCAAGATACAGTATTGGACGGCGTATTAGACTTTTGCCACGTTCACGCGTAAATATTTGTTGATATCGTATTAAATTTGCATCGCAGCAAAGTCAGCTGTACTCCACTGTAAAAAATAGACGAAGAAGACATGTTAAACGATACGAAGGAAAGAAAGAAAAGATACTTGCACGTAAAGAGAAGGAGAATCAACTTGAATCAACTCACTAATGAAGTGACAGTGCGCAGAAGAGAAGGCAAAAGAAGGGAAGGATGACAGATACTTCGAGACCTCGTGAGAAGCATATCGATCATGGTTTCGAGGCATCGAATGGAATATTACAAAATACAGCAATTACATCTCGTAAATTTACACGATAGACAGGCGAAACATTTTTGAGTGTTATATTATTAAACCAAACGTTAACATATTCTGCGATCCAACGAGCCGAGGACTTCATTGAATTGTGTCACATGCTTGAATGTACACAGTAGTAGTCGGCATGTTCCGACGCAACTGAAAGACCTGAAAATTTGTGAAGGAGTAAGGAACATTTCCTACGATCGAAAACATATCCACTTTGAATAAGGTACTGTCCCGAAGATTCAGGAAGTAACAGTTTCGAAGTGTACGCGCGTAAGTATCGAATTACGCGTAGAAGTTGATTCGCCGGGAGGCAATCGTTCATTTTTCGTTGGACTCCGGCGCGAGCCCGAACCCGAAAATGAATAATCTTTTGAAGGAGCTGGAGGCTCTGAAAATCTCGGGGGACTTCTCCCAAAAAGGTTTGTGGTCGATGGGCATCGATCTTGTTTCAAAGACCTTCGTCCCCGAGAAAACTGTCGGTGCTGCTCGACCGTGCGAAGAAAAAGATTTCAGAGAATACAGGCAAATCGTAGACAGAAACTTGGAAAGCATTAGATCTATGCTTCAACATATGGTTCACAGTCACAACGAGGGGAATGTCCAAATAGATTTGAATTCTCGGACAGTCAAAACTTTAGCAATCAATTTGTTGTTACTCATTGGAGAACACCACGAGAAAAGTATTTGGAACACAGCAGAATCTGTTTCTATTGCCAAAGAGTTACTTGGCAGGGTTTTAGAGTTGTACAAATGTCACAGTGTTTCGCAGTTTTTAATGGAACAAGATAATTTTAGTACAGTATTGTTAACGTTAAGACCCAAATTGTTGAAAAACACTTGGAAAGCATATCCAGCAGCAGTCGCGTGCTATAAGTGGCTGCTGCATCAAGTCGAGGTAGGTAGAATCCATAGACAACTATAGACGGAGCATAAGGTGGGTGTTTAGGCGCGAAAACCTTTGAAAACAGGGAGAAACGGCAGAGGTAGAAGCGCACAGACTTCTGGGTGGGAGCATCTGCAATCGTGTTAGGTTCGGATACATTTGGCTCGTGTTGGCCAATGAAACGTTGTGTCGAATGAAGTCACTCGAATGCAAGATGCTCCATCCCCCTCTCAACTTATACTCCATCTATAGTCGTCTATGGTAGAATCAGCAAAAATATAAAAGTGGAGCCATATACTAAAATTTTACATTTTCTTTTAGAAACCAAGTTTGTACGATCATATAGGCGATGTTCTTCCAACAGCTTTATTAATTGTTGACGACTATGTGCCAGAGAATGTTGTAATAGGTCTTGAATGCTTGCACCAAATTATTCAACACTCTTATTTGGTAAATATTAATTAGGGCTATTCCTTTGAACCTGGGTATTTGTACTAGTATAGGTACTTGGGTACCCATGAGCAGAATTGGACAAACTGTAATTCGACGTGCGTTACGAAAAGTAGCATGTTTCGATTCTTTTACGAAAAGCAGCACGTTGTCTTCGTTATCACGACAAGTAACACATTTCGTTCTTCACCGTGAAAAGTAACTCATTTCGGTGGTTAGCTACGAAAAGTAACACGTTTCGTTCTTCACCGCGAAAAGTAGTATATTTGAGTGATTAGCTATGAAAAGTAAAGCAATGAAATGTATTAGTTTTCGCGGCTGAAGCCCAAACGTGCTAATATTCGTCAGAAACAATGAAACGTGCTTTTTCTTCGCGGGAAACTGAAACGTGCTGTTTTTCGTAAGAGAATTGAAACGTGCTACTTTTCGTAACGCGCGTCGATCATTAATATCATTACTGACTAAAAACTAATGACTAAATTTTTATTAAACATGAACAATAAATACCGACTAGCGAGTAACTGTAATCGTAACTAATGGCTAAATGAGTAATCGAAATTTAAATATGACTAATGACCAAAAATGACAAACTAAAAAAGCCACGGAATGATAATAAAAAATATATTTCAATACTTTATAAACTTTTAATGTAACATGGTAATATTTAGACTCCGATTTTGATGATCTCGAAATATGTTGTCATATTTCTAATATGTAGAAAAACACACTAGTAACTAATGATTAATCATAACTAATATCTAGACAGCGGATCGTTGTGCAAAATAAAATTTTTACAAGCACAAATAAAGAACTGGAATTTGAAAACAGTATGTTTAATGTTTTGAACATTCCAATTGAATAGTATTGTTGATATTTTGTATATTTTGTCATATGACAACTTTTTTAGATTTTTGACATACTTAGCATTGCCATAAATGCGTAAAATCCGCTGTCTACTAATAACGAATGACTAATGATTAAATAGAGTTCTAAGTAATTAAAATAAAAAATTTTTAACTAATGATTATTAATTATGATGAACGATTAATCAGATGATTAGTCAATTTTAATTGTCAGTTGATTTGCGCCCTACTCTACCCATGAGATACCTGGGTAGATGAAACTTACTCGGTATGTGAGATACCCAGGTATGACGAGATACTCGAGTAATTGTGACGTTTTAGACTAACTTTAACCAGCCCCTAACTTCAGTTCTCGACTAGTTTCAGTAAATTTATGATCGCTATGAATTTTATTACAATTGTTTGAGTATCTTACACGTACCTGGGTATTTCACGTGTACCCGGGTAATTTTCATCTACCTGAGTATCTCATGGGTAACCCGAGTACCCAAGTATCTCATATAAGTAACAGCTTTAATATTAATCACTGTTGAAGCTTTCGGGTGTAAGCCGTGTCCATGAGGAAAAGTTAACTTCCCGATTTATAGGGAAGTTATTGTATTTTTTTCCCAACGTTTCGCTAGCGTTGCAGCTGGCTTCTTCAGGGGATCGAACGACACACTGAAACTGACGTGTGTCTGGCGCGGTGCGCTATTTAAGTGTACCGACACGGCTTACACCCGAAAGCTTCAACAGTGAAAACTGTATGACGCCGGGCCGTGAAAGCCTCAAATCTCTGATTAGCTTTAATATTAATCATAATGTTAAGTATTGTGCAGAGGTTGAAAGATGAAACATCAATGTTCCATTTAATACTTTAATTTTGTACATAACTAAGAAATGGGCTAACTACGAATTAAAAATATTCTACAAAACATCTTTTTAGCTATGCATGATATGAATTGCTTAAGCTACAGCAACATCTTATTTTTGTAATTTACATGTACAGAAAAAGGGAATAGTTGATACTGGATACGCCAAAGTAATGTTTAATGCGTTAGAACGTTTAACTCTTCAGAGAGAAGCCAAATATGTAATGCTGGTATATTCGTGTGTAACGAGTTTATTAGCTACCATTGAACATTGGGACAATACATTAAACGTATTTGAAGTAAGTTTTCTTGTAATTAATAAAAATGGAAATTTGAATGCTAGTTTTTATAATAATATGTTTTATTATAGTGGACACTGCGTGATGATGTGTTAGCAATATTGCTAGACAACACGGAATTTGAGCAAAACGTAGAACTAAGGTGTGTTTATATGTTAAGCTTACCTCAACTTTTGACAAACATTGGCTGTGCCAAATGGTGTGAAAGATTAACGAGAATACTATTTGAATATTGTGAACATCATACAGACCTTAGGACATTAAAGGCAACGTTAGAGGTAAATACTTTTATTATATAATTTTTATTATTTTCATTGACTTTTCTGTGAATTAAATGACATTTTTGTTTTCAGACTGCCAAAGCTTTCCTTTTGATGTTTCACTTACGAGTGGCAGGTCATTGTGTACCTTTATACACTGCATTCTTGAAATTGCACTTTGATTTAAAGGAAACGCCAGTATTTGATAAAGAAATAATGCAAAATTTGGAGGACTGCATTTGTTTACTATACATATTGTCTCCGAACGTTGGTTGTGCAATTATGAACGATGACCGAATGCGTTCAGTGATCAAAAATAGTCTGCAGGTAGTATGCTTAGGAGATACCAAATATTTTCAGTAAAAGAACTACATAAATATATTATAGAACCAAATGTAACAAATTGTAAGCCACATTATTTAAAAGGAAAGAAAAAATTATTTTTTGTAGTTTCGTAGGATGTAACAACGTAATACGTATTACTTAGGTACCTTATTTGTGATTCAAAAAATGAATATATAGTACTTTGTATTTTAAAATAAAAAGTTTTGTTAGTATACATTTGTTTTTAACTCGTAACCTACTACACGCTTTAAGACCACAGACGTTTATATATAAGAAGTCTGTATTTAAGACTTCCACTGAAGACATTTTTAGCGCCTCAGTGATTCTCTGAAACAGGACGCACGAAGAATTAATACTACACTGGTGCACAAAATTAAGGATACACTAGAATTTTTCGAAAAATTTGGTCATTTTCAAGTGGCTGTATCTCCACGAAAAATAGGTATAAAAAATATTAAAAGCAGCAATTTTGTAGCTTGAAGTTTCTAGTTTTTAAATCATGTATTCAATTAATTTTTTGTGCAGTATAGTGCCATTTGTTTTAAGATAAAGCGCCACAAAAAAATATTAAAGAATTTTCGTCAACTTTGAAGTGATACATGGGATGAAAGAAATTTTTCTTCGTGAATACATTTAAATTCTCTTAAAGAGCAAACTTTTCCCTTTAATTTCGTTTTTTTTTGGATTTGTTTTACCATTTTTTCTTACCGTGTTATTTACTACTGTATGAAAAATGGTACTTTTAACTTTGAGCGCCTATAATTTACGACTGCGTAATCGTAGAAAATTGCAAAGCATGTTTTGGAAAGCTGAAAAGTTTCCCTTTAAAGGCGTTTCCTCGTAAATTTAGTGAGAATTTTTTTTCATCGTATACAAGTCATTTCAAAATGACCTAAAAAATAAGGTAATTACCACTTTTCACAAAACATGATGTCACTTTTAGAAAAATCATGGGAACATTCAGGTGTCCATGTTTTTTTTTTTTTTTCTTTAAAGTGTCCGTAACACCTGTGCTAAAGACCGAACCGATCAGATTTTTTTACCCTCTGCCCTTGACAGTGAAATATGCGATACGATCAGAAAAAAGGGTCAGATCACTCGTTTTTATGTACGATTCTTCTTCAAAACTGTTCCTTCGGTTCTAGCAGTGTGTAAGCTCCAATCGCATCTTTTTTTTCTTGCTTTCACTTTATTTGAAAAGGAAAAAAGGTTTGCAAAGTGTAGGAAAAACATTTCTATAAAAAAATTTCGCAATGACAAAAACTGCAGGCACAATGTGTCGGAACAGTGCATATCATGCCCTTTCTTATTGCAATTTTACTTTTATTTTTACTGGACTTTCTTTACCATATAATGATTAAGATGGCATCTGCCAGCGTGTCCTTGACTTCCGGCGTTGTACCCTTTGGGTAACTCTACTGCCGGCGGTGTCGCGTAAATTTTGTCATTACGAAAAGATTTGATAGAAATGTTTTTCCTACATTTCGCAAATCTTTTTTTCTTTCTTTTAAAATAAAGTGGAACCAAGAGAAAAAAGATGCGATTGGAGTTCACACGCTGCGAGAACCGAAGGAACAGTTTTGAAGAATAATCGTACGTAGAAACAAGTGTCCTGGCCCTTTGTCAGATAGTATCGCATATTTCACTATCAAGGGCACAGGGTAAAAAAAAATCTGATCGGTTCGGCCTTTGGCACAGGTATTACGGGCACTTTAAAGTAAAAAATACGTAGACACCTGAATGTTTCCATGATTTTTCTAAAAGTGGCATTATGTTTTGTGAAAAATGGTAATTACCTCATTTCTTAGGTCATCTTGAAATGACTTGTATACGATGAAAAAGAATTCTCACCAAATTTACGAGGAAACGCCTTTAAAAGGAAACTTTTCAGCTTTCCAAAACACACTTTGCAATTTTTCTACGATTACGTAGTCGTAAATTATAGGCGCTCAAAGTTAAAAGTACCATTTTTCATACAATAGTAAATAACACGGTAAGAAAAAATGGTAAACCAAATCCAAAAAAAAACGAAATTAAAGGGAAAAGTTTGCTATTTAAGAGAATTTAAATGGATTCGCGAAGAAAAATTTCTTTAATCTCATGCATCACTTAAGAATTAACGAAAATTTTTTAACATTCGTTTTTTGCGCGTAATCTTAAAAAAATGGCACTATACTGCACAAAAAATTAATTGGATATATGATTTAAAAACTAGAAATTTCAAGCTACAAAATTGCTGCTTTAAATATTTCTTACACCTATTTTTCGCGGAGATAGAGCCACTTGAAAATGACCAAATTTTTTGAAAAATGTTAGTGTACCCTTAATTTTGTGCACCAGTGTATTTGTAACCAAGATAAAACAGCAAAACTTTTGACTTCATATCATACGATTGAAACACTGCTATCATACAACTTACGAGCAGCTGAAAGATAGTTACAATTTTACGTGCTGATAATGATAAGAAATGATTTATGCTTGTAAATTATTATAATCGAGAAATAAAAGAGAAGCAAGATAAACAGAAAAAAATTAAACAAATTTCAAAGAGTTAAAAGTTAAACAAAATATGATTAAATTTTATTAATCAGCATAATTTTTTACTATTTCTTCCACTAATACGCACTTCATAAAGACAAAAGTTTCGACTTTGTCCGAAGAGATAAAAAGAGGGGGCCTACATATCTGTATACCAGTGTCTGATATGTTTTTACATTACTCTTTCCGTGATATGTCTATCTGTGTATGTAATAAATGGAACACAAAGTAGGAACATGGACATACTGTGTTTAACAGTGGCACTGAAATGTTACCCATCTTAATTGGAATAGTGCTCGTAATCGTAGGATACAAATTTTACGAATTCCTTACTTCTGTACCATCACACTTACCACCATGTAAGTTTTACTTCATATATCATTTATATCATCTTTTTTTTTAACCCTGTATATATATCTTCAGAGTTACTCCATCATTCGACAATTTCTTAAACTTTTTCTCTGTCTTGCTAATATTCGATTTTCACTAATTAATAATCCTATTAATCATCCCTACTTCTTCCATTCGTTTCCTTGTCACAATGTCATTAAATGTTAACTGTGACTTATTTCGATAAACAGGTCTCCCGCGAATACCGTTTATTGGAGCGTACTGGCACTTACTTTGGGGCAATTATGATTATCCTCATAAGAGCATTCGATATTATGTAAAAAAATTAAAATCAAACGTAGTTTCTTGTTATATGGGTGACTATTTGGCCGTCGTCGCCAATGATTACAAAAGTATTAAAGAAATAATGACAAGGGAGGATTTTGATGGTAGACCAACCGAGGTGGACGTCATAAAAGCAAGAGCTTTCGGAAAAAAATTAGGTATATTACTTACTTCCTCGTAGCAAAAGTTTGATACCCAAGATCAGTGTTGACATTTGATTCGAAACATTAGGCATTTTCTTCACCGAGGGTCCATTTTGGACCGAACAAAGAAGATTCACCCTTCGGCATATGAGAGATTTCGGATTCGGCAGGCGACAAGATAAATACGAAAGGTACGTGATGGAAGAACTCAGTCTGCTCATCGATATGATAAAGGAAGGACCCATAAACGATCAGGAAAAGGTATTATCAAATTCGTTTCGAAAGAATTTAAAATATCATCGTTCAAACAATATGTTTCAGAAATATTTAAAACAAGGCCACGCAGTTTTCCCGGATATCCTGTACCCGTATTCCGCAAACAGTATATGGAATATAATGTTTGGTGACAGATTCGATCGCTCAGAGCATTATAAACTATGGAATTTCTGTGAGGCTGCTATGCTCTTTCAACGATCAATGGATACCACTGGTGGGGCAATTTTTCAAAGGTCATGGTTGAAGTATTTCGGAAATATGTTTGGGTACAGTAACATTGTAAAAGGAAATAGCTATATGGTGCACTTCATTGAGGTACATTTTTCATTTGAAAACTATCTTTTATAAATTTTCATTCAACAAATTGATTGACCACATCGGAAAACTCTTCCGCAGGAACATATGAAAAAAATGATACACACGTATAGTGACGATAGTGATAGAGGACTAATAGATAGGTACTTAGAAATGATGAAGAACAAGAAGGAAACGTCTACGTTCTCGGAAGAACAGCTTACCATCGCTTTGCTAGATTTCATGTTCCCAGCTTTATCGGCGGTACCGGCTGTCCTTACGCATGCAATCAAATCCGTTATGCATCATCCGGATGTTGCGAAACGGGTGCAGGAGGAAATAGAGAAAGTAGTCGGAACGGGAAGACATGTTACGTGGGAAGACAGAAAAAAGTACGACACAGTTTCATCGAAAAATTTACTAATTGTAAAGCCAAGAATTCACCAGAAAGCTAAGCTAAGCTAACAATATGCTATGCTATGGGGTCATTCCACGCGACCACGGACACTTTTTGGAGTAACATCTCCGATTTTGCTGAATTTTTGATATGTGTAGTTTTTATATATGTGTACACACACACGCACGCACGCACGCACGCACGCACGCACGCACGCACGCACGCACGCACGCACGCACGCACGCACGCACGCACGCACGCACGCACGCACGCACGCACGCACGCACGCACGCACGCACGCACGCACGCACGCACGCACGCACGCACGCACGCACGCACGCACGCACGCACGCACGCACGCACGCACGCACGCACGCACGCACGCACGCTCGCTCGCTCTCTCTCTCGCTCTCTCGCTCTCTCTCTCTCTCTCTCTCTCTCTCTCTCTCTCTCTCTCTCTCTCTCTCTCATATATATATATATATATACAGGGTGTAACAAAAATGTTGCAGTTCCTTGAAAGAGGTGATTCCTGAGGCGATTTTAAATAACTTTTTCCTTAGCAAAAATGTTAGGTGGGGCTTTGTTAACGAGTTATTAACGAAAAACACCGACCAATCAGGGAGCGAGTACAGTGGATGAATATCAGCGCGGGCTCCAGCTGTGAGTAGTATTGGCCCGCCATCGTCCGCGTCATCATTAATCTGCTATATATATATATTAATCTCATATATATATATATATATATATATATATATATATATATATATATATTTTTTTTTTTTTTTTGAGAGAGAGAGAGAGAGAGAGAGAGAGAGAGAGAGAGAGAGAGAGAGAGAGTGCGCCAAAAGTATGGAAACGGTCAAATATTTCGAAAACGGAACATTTTTGAGAAAAATGTTTTAAAGCAATGTGTTAGGGTTTTAAAAATTCTATTGAATGGTGATATCCGTTTAACTTTTAATGGAGCGGTCAAGGTCAACATAATTTTTTTAAATGGAATACGCCATTTTTTAACAGGCAGTGTTAAAGCTGACGATGAGACCTTTTCAAAGCACTAGCTGGTGACCTATTTCTGTTGAAAATTGCCAAGAATTGTCAAGAATCAGGCAGAAGATAATTCGAACATTTAACGAGTTAATGCACATTAATGCTAAATCTCAAATGCTCAATGCGTATTTATGCTAAAATCGCCCTTCGTAAGCCCATACGTGAGGACCATGATTGTGCGAAGTCCAATCAAGAAACTTCCTCCCGGTGCACTCTAAATCAGGCTTGCAATTTAACTGAACTTCGCGGCCGATTCTCGCACCTTCTTCCGGCCGCGCGCCTCACTCCCCGCGGCCATCGTAGTGCTCGGAAGGCCTCAGGCGCCTGCCACATGAATCGCGCGTGGCGCATTGGGGCGACGACGCTTGTATCGATAGATTTCCACATCACCCTTGAGGTACTACCTATGACGCGCTTTTTTTGTCAGTGGTATCCCCTGGAGGCCATAAAATTTATGCAAATGTTTGTTCTTAAAAATACGAAACATTAAGACAGCAGCCCACACTTCTGCGTGAACACTTCCCATTGATATTCTAAGTTTGCCAAGCACGTCTAAGCGTGCTTGAAAATTTGATCTTCTCATGATTGAAATTTTGACAGTAGCAGTTAAATTTTTCTTCATTTATTCTTTTTTTATACGATTTTTCAAATTATTAACGCGGGGCAGTGGAATAGGCCTCCAGGGGTACCACTGATAAAAAAAGCGCGTCATAGGTAGTACCTCAAGGGTGATGTGGAAATCTATCGATACAAGCGTCGTCGCCCCAATGCGCCACGCGCGATTCATGTGGCAGGCGCCTGAGGCCTTCCGAGCACTACGGTGGCCGCGGGGAGTGAGGCGCGCGGCCGGAGGAAGGTGCGAGAATCGGCCGCGAAGTTCAGTTAAATTGCAAGCCTGCTCTAAATAATACTAACAATAAGGTTGACAGCATCTAAGCATTTAAAGCTCAGCACTCAGGCAATTATAAAGAGAAATAGGTCATCAGCTAGTGTTTTGAAAAGGTCTCATCATCAGCTTTAACACTGCCTAATCAAAAATGGAGTATTCTATTTAAAAAAATCATGTTGACCTTGATATGACCTTGACCGTTCCTCTGAAGGTCAAACGGATATGACCGTTCAATAGAATTTTTAAAACCTTAAAATATTGTTCTAAAAAATTTTTCTCAAAAATATTCCGTTTTCGAAATATTTGACCGTTTCCATACTTTTGGCGCACATATACATATACGGGGCATTCCACGCCAAATCAGACAGTTTTGGAACTTTGATTTTTTGATTTGTCCAAAATTTTTTTATATCATTCTACCCATTAAATGAAATTTTTATGCGTTCTTTTAAAATTTTTTTATCGAACCGTTTTCGAGATATCGATTCTCTCGGTTTTTTCTTCTAATAGATGTAACTTGGCCAAAAATAGAAGAATTCGAGTCCTTTTTTTTTCATTCTGATGGATTTTTCGCGCACTTTCTGAAGAAAAATATAAAAAAAATTTTACTTGCTTTTTTCGGTATGATTTTTCAATTTTTAGGTTAAATTATTTTTTTCAAAAATGTTTATCCGTTTTGATTTTTTTGAAAAATTTATATGTTAAAGATCTGCTTTTTCAACAATTTCTGTGAAAGTTTCATAATGGGATTCCGATTCTTTATATTTTTTTCATAATTTTGAAAATTCACAAAAAAAAATTTTTTCATGATTTATTGAAAATTTGCGTATATTTTTATAATATTACTGTTACGTTTTCAATTACTTCGACGGGATAACGATTTTAAGCTTCGAACGGCTAAAGCTCAAAATCGCTGTCTCGCTTTCGAGCAGATCCTGGGACCTATCGCTCGGGGATAATTGAGGAAAATGTGGGCAAAAACGAATGAGAATTGTTTATATTTTAGTTTTATTTATTAGATTTAATATAATGATAATCTCTAACTAAATTACTAAACGTTCGAAGTTTTCGGTTGTTTTTCCGATTTCCGATTCTTTCCACAATTGGATTTCTAGAAGCTCGAGGGCTTCTATTATTCCTTGAGGAATCTTGATTGATTCGCACGAGCGGCGCGATCGAGAACGACGGAGGTTTCGTCGACGTGTGCGGTTTAGGCCCTTATGGTAAAAAGGGGAAACTAATTATAATGTCGTTTAATGAAGAAGCGGATTGTCTAACGGAAAATAATTAAATACTAACTGATGGCTGTTCACGTTTGTCCATTGGGTTCGGGGAACTCATTGGAGTGGAACGATAGTGAGGTGTTGTTTATAATTGATGATGTTCTTAATCAAGCTCCTCTCGACCACCTTCGCATGGTAATGGTATAATTCTGATCGTTGGATTTTGATGCACCGAACTCTGACTGAACTTATCTGATATAGTGATTGGACCTTTAACTGTTAATGATTGACTCTGAACTAAAAAAAACTGCTCTGAATTGAATTGTCTTCATATATTTATAGTTCGGGGATTTCATCCCTTCTACTATGAGGTGATCCAGTGGGGAGTCTCGATCAGTAACAATGTTTTTGTGAGTTCCTTAATTTACTGAATCAGCGTTCTTACGTTCCTCCGAAGGCGCGGAGGCTGGCGCGTGCCGGGTGACGACCCGCGGCTGATTCGGAGAACGCTTATGGAGGCGTCAGCGGTTTAAGCGGATGTTGCGATGCAGCGTTTGATGGTCTCGTGCTCCCCTGAAGGTGTATTGTTTTTGTCGCGTGCTTCAGGTGGGCCGGTGGCACGAGCCTGATGTTTCGGATAACGCTTAACTAAGTCGTGCGTGCGTGCGTGCGTGCGTGTGTGTGTATTTTGAAACATGTTACTTTTAGAGCTCTGAAGTTTACTGTTCACTTTTTTCTATTAATTCTAGCTCTTAAACTAGCAAACTGATAAAAATGTGCTTTTGGGTGCTTATAGAGCAGACATAGCAGTACCTAATAAAAATTATTTCAGTTGGAAGAAAAACTTTTTTAACCATTTATTTTGCAATTGTTGTTAACAAATGCAGGTTTTTCATAGCGGGGAATTATTTAAAAATCCAAAAAATTGAGCATGTAGCCCTATTTGTCCTCTTTACGGACCACTTTTCAAAAATACGGAAACTTTAATATTGGCCATAAGAAAATTAATTGAATTGTACGCTGCGAGTCGAAATCCACTGGTTCGACCAGTCAAGTGCTGCGCCATTCGGTTTGACTGTGCAAGGACCGCGCTAGGGACCCCGCCGCGCGTGTCGCGTTCAGCTGATCGATCAGTGGATTTCGACGCGCAGCGTACAATTCAATTAATTTTCCTGTGACCAATTTTAAAGTGGCCGTATTTTTAAAAAGTGGTCCGCAAATGGGACAAATAGGGCTACATTCTCAATTTCTTTCGATTTTGTAAATGATTCCCCGCTATGAAAAACCTGCATTTGTTAACAACAATTGCAAAATAAATGGTTAAACAAGTTTTCTTCCAACTGAAATAATTTTTATTAGGTACTCTATAAGCATCCAAAAGCACACTTTTATCAGTTTGCTAGTTTAAGAGTTAAAGTTAATAGAAAAAAAGTGAACAGTAAACTTCAAAGAGCTCTAAAATTAACAATTTTCAAAATTTTCAAAAATCCTTTCGCACACGTTTGCATATCCCTAAAAACATATACAAAATTCAACAAAATCCGAGATGTTACTCCAAAAAGTGTCTGAGTTCGCGTGGAATGACCCTATGCTAAGTTTAAACAATACATTTTTATTAACTTGGCTTAGCTCTTGGTGGAAACGGATCCATAAAAACGTATTGAAGTTAATTTGTTTTTAACTTAGCATAGCATAGCATAGCATAGCTTAGCTTAGCTTTCTGGTGGATTCCCGGCTTAAGAGTAAAAAATATCATAACATAATTTTTCCTTGTTTAGTTTACCGTACACTGAAGCAACGATACGCGAAGCCCTAAGGTTCGAAACGCTCACACCATTTGGTGTGATTCACAAATCACTGCAGGATACTACACTTTGCGGCTACGAAATTCCTAAACACACATTGGTCGTCGCGAACTTAGGAGGATACAACGAGGATCCTGAATTTTGGGGTGATCCCCAAAACTTCCGGCCGGAAAGATTCCTTGCGGAGGACGGCGAGCTTGGCAAAGATTTTACGCTTCCTTTTGGCCTCGGTAGGCAAAACATTATCTTATATCATATTTACATGATAAGAAATTGTGTCATGTTTGCACAGGAATAATCTCACAAATTCTAATAAGCTAATGAACGAAAATTGAAGATAATGTTCTTTCATCCCGTTTCAGGACATCGAGTTTGTGCGGGAGAAACATTCTCCAGATACCATCTGTTCGGAGTGTTCGCAGCATTAATGCAAAATTTCAATTTCTCGTTTGTGAAGGGTGAACCAACTAGTCTTAAAGACAAGATACCTGGTTTGATTGTTTTACCAAAGAAAACGTGGATTCGAATAGAATCGCGTTGTTAAGTCAATCACGCGTCGCGTGATATCTATACAGGGTGTCCCAGGTTAAAACGCTCGAAAAGTATAGCCAAATACAGTCAAGATTGGATAACTTCTCGGAGCGATCTACAGCGTAACGTAACTGCTCGCTGCTTATCCCCACCACAGGGGGGGGAGGGTAATCTAATCCGAGTTCGACTGTCCGTGAGAGCACACTAATGCAACGGCCTAAGTGTATTGTGTGGCTTTTATGATTAAAATGACACCAAACGCGATATAATTCGGTGCATATTTGCATATTTAAACCATATTTTGTTAACTCACTCCGCCAATAAATATGCTTTAAATATGCAAATATGCACCGAATTATATCGCGTTTGGTGTCATTTTAATCAGGTAAACCTCGCAATAACAGTGGTAAAAGTTTCATGGCAAAAACATTAAAAATGAAAAAGTTAAGCCTTTGCATTAGTGTGCTCACACGTATATGCTTGGACCTCTCTCTCTCTCTCTCCCCCTCTCTTTTACTCGCTGTCCTTTTCTACGTTCGGCTCCCTCGGAGGGTTCTCTCGTTCCTATAAATAGAATCGAGTCTCCTTAGTAACTGCTTGCCACAGCAGTTGCTATATAGTCGGAACCATCTCAACAGGCGGCTCAGGGTCACGAAACCCCTCACGCGCCTTTCTGAAGAGTGCCCCCACCGCGGCAGCCACCGTGCGCGCGGTCCCACTTACCGCGTGTGTGAATATCCGTGAGCGGACTCTCCTTCCCCATTACCTTTCTCACTTCTTCCTATGTCGCGCCACTCAGTCCACGCTCCTTCACGTTGCGTCCTTTTACCCTATCTACCGCTCTCTTTCCTCGCGGCGTGAGGCGACGCGACGTCGCACGGAACCGTGCGGCGCAGCGCGGTAAGGTACATATCGAAATCGCATGCTTTCAAGTGCAATCATCACAAACATACATTCGGAACTTCAAAATTTACAAAACCAAACTCCTGAAATTATTATTGTACGCAAACGATGCACCTAAGGAATAATGCAATTACAATAATAGTCCAACTGTTGGGCCATCAATAATTGTATGAATTTATTTTACTCTATTATCATACAGTTTATAATATATTTTACTCTATTATCATACAATATAATATATTTTACTCTATTATCATACAATATAATATATTTTACTCTATTATCATACAATATAATATTTAAGAATGTTTTTACGTTTATTTCAATTTAGTAGAATAATTTTCATTTGAGTAATGCATGTCATTATACATATAGCTATACTTTAATATTATTATAATCTTTTTATTTAGGGTCTTACCATTTAGTTATTTAGTTATTACTTACTTCGGATTTGCTATCACATTATAAAATAAAAGTTAAATATCAATTTTACTTATGCACAATATTTTATTCACGTGCTCATAACCAATTTTTTGAACTGCGAAATCTTCCGTTGCCTGCGTAATTTGTTTTTTAATGCCTAAATTGAAATTTTACATATATACAATAATGAATACTTTTCCCGTAGAAATAAAATGATGTCTACCAATAGAAGAGAAAGAAAGTGAATTTATAAGTGTACATGTTTACTACTTTACAGAAATATAAAATTAGGTATTATTCAAATTAAAAATTGTCCAAAATAAAATTATTCTGTTATTATATTCCAATTCTGTTTTATTGTAATCAGTATCACATGAATCGATTGCCTGCAAAAATCGAACAAATCAAATAATGTTTGAGATTTGATTATGAGGAGAATTTCTCAAATATTGTAATCCTAACCCATCAGCGTTGACAAAAGATGTACTAAATAAAAATTATTTTTACAAGTCGATTTCTTGTGGTCTTTACTAGCCAATATAGTGAAGGAAAAAAAGTTGATGGTGATTGTAATCATTATTAATACTGTAATATTTTTTTATCGACGTTTCCTTTTACAATATTTTACATGTTTCGCATAGATGAATCATACTGCTATCTTAGAAGTTTTTAATTCTTTTACGAGATTTTTTAGCACACCATAGGACATCCAAGAATTTTATTAATGTTTATGATATTATCATGTATCATATACATACAGTGTCCCTCGAAATCCTGGACAGTCGATTATTTCCTAATCTATTGTAGATACGAAAAAAAATCTTTATATGAAATTGAATAGCTAAAGGGGACTGATTTATTGGCTGTAACAATTTTTTCTTATCATTATTGTTTACGGAGATATGAAGGTCAAGTTCGGTTTTTTTTAAATAGGATTATATATTTTTTGTCTGATCAATTGATGGTGTGCTTCAAGACGAATTCAGTAATCATTAATGTATACACCTTTTTTCAAATAGTTTTTGAGATATTACGCGTAAAAGTTTACTGATTTTCAGCAGAAGAAAACCTGTGGGAATCGGAAGCACCGCAGGTAATCCCGAGTTTTGGGTCTACGGGCCTACCGCTCCTATCACAGATCCTTTGTATCTATTTATGACCCGTTTCAAACTTCAAGCACCGGCCGAGGCCCCCTGCGGCTCTTCCTACTCTAGCAGGTTTTTTTCCACCGAAAATGAGTAAACTTTTAACTGTAATATCTCGAAAACCATTTGCAAAAAGGTATACACATTAATGGTTGTTGAATTCGTCCTGAAACGCACTATCAATTGATCAGATAAAAAATATATAATCCTATTTAAAAAACCGAACTTGACCTTCATATCTCTATAAACAATAATGATAAAAACCAATTGTTACAGCCAATAAATCTGCACCCCTTAGCCATTCAATTTCATATAAAGATTTTTTTCGTATCTATAATAGATTAGGAAATAATCGACTGTCCAGGATTTCGAGGGACACACTGTATATGAGAATGTCTTTTTGTACAGGCTAAGAAGATTCTCTGTTTTGAGAGTGATTTATAATTATATTTATCATTCTATTTTTTTATGACATTTTTAATTCATTGAAGGTATGTACATATAAATTGATCATTTCTCGTTAAGTCGGACACATGCTTTTTTTAATGGCTAAGATTTTATATTATTTTATATTTTTACAGTCTACTTGTGATATTTTTTGCATTATCAATTACGAAATGTATATTGACATTGTCATGCTTTAAACTCCATTCATTTAAGTTAGTTTGTGAAACTTTAATTACGTATATTTTTTACTTGAAAATCATTATGTAAATAATGGACTTGTTAAATAATGTAAAAAATACTAATGTGATGGTCGTGCGGTTGGTGGTTGGTAAGGGACTGTCCTCGAGGCTGGCGAGCTCCAGCTCGCAGACCCCTACCCCGAGTCGGCAGGGCCATACATATACATGACACTACCCCCCTTAGAAGAGTTGATGCTCCTGCATCAAAATGTAGTGTCGTGATATTAACAATCCCGTTTATCTGAAAAAATATGATACTATAGTAATGAATTTGCATGTCATGATATAATTCAATTATGATGTAATATGATAAGGATTTCTATATGCATACATATACCTGCATAGTTTGAATATATTTCATAGTTACCAAATTATGTATGTTCAAAGAAAATTTGCATTTATATTATTGTCTTATAATAGTGGTTCTTTTCCTTTTTTCTTTTGTCCTGAAACTCTTGAAGCATATTTATTAGGGTTTTATAGAAATGATATATACATAATTATATTACTAAGTAAGATATATATGTATATATTTTTTTTTAAACAAATGCGGTTATAAAACAGAAGCATAAAGATATAAAAACATATAGTACTATCGCAATATTTATAAGCAGTATAACTACATGTGCATTAGTGCACCTATAAACTAATATAGCCTATGTTTTATGGTATATATGAGAAAATGTAAACTGTGTGTTATGGAATAATATTTTGTGTAGTGTAACGACCCTGACGAATTTTTATATTTCTAAAACACTCTAATAAATAAATAAAAGAACACTCAACACTACACATATACTTAGGTATGCATGAATGTATGAATGAGCGAGTGAAAACTACTGTATTCAAATTTCGGCGCCTAACGCCATGACAGTCGCGCACGCGTTTCGATATAAATCTGTAATTACGCAGCACTTTAGATCAAGGAGACATTCAAACAACCCTCAACAAAACTAACACAGAAGTGGGGGAAGCCATATTGGGTATAAATTCGGCGATTCCGAGCCGAGCAGACAGATCAAATATTTCAATCAAATGGAGAGTTCTAATCGGGAAGAAGCAGCAGACGCTGAGGTCGCTTTCAGTAGCCCCTTAGCCAACGACACCGAGGCCGCTTTAAATAGCCCCTTGGTCGGCAACCAGCCCTTTGGTCCACGACGATCAACACCGATTCACCATACCGGTCAAGGAGAAGAAGACTGTCAAAACCTCCGATAGATGTCGATAACGATAAATTACCGATAAATTAAAAATCGCGTTAGAAGTAAGATAGACTTAGTTAACACACACACATGACCATTTGTAACTAGATTAGGACTTAGTGAATAAACCCTTTATTTATAAGAAAAATCTTGATCGTGGATTTTAATCCTTAGCCACAGCCCACATCCTTCGCTCGCAAGTAAGCCGCTCTACTTGTGAGACTAAAGAGCTCTCAAAAACACGCCTCAGGGCGTTACAGTAGGGTAGTGTAATGTTTGCATTGGTATCGTTTCGGTTCTATTTATGGTTTCAATTTGGGGTGTCGATACTTCGATAGGATTAGTTAATCGTATCATTCTTTGTTCGTTCATTGGTTGCGATCGTGCTCTATTTCGTTTGGCAATACTTGTAATAAGATTTATTATTGAAAAGATTTTACTGAATATTGCAAAGGGTATAGCCGAATAAGGGGGTCAAAAGTGCCCCTAAACCAAATTTGATGTGCAATGAGTCATTCGATAGCTTATCCAAACGGGAGCATTTCTACCAATTTTCAACCCTCTATCTCTCCTTGGGGGGTAGTAAAGGGTGAAAATAGAAAATCACGTTTTTTCCCAATTTCTCTTACACTATTGGATGAAAAACTCTGAAAAAAAATCAGAAACATGCTAGTTATCGAGACACATGTTACAGAATTTTTTCAGATTTTTAAATCAATTATCCAAGTTGTAAAAAATAAAAAACGCAAAAAAATGCCGAAAAATGCTGATTTCATATTGAAGGAATTGCAGAACTACAATCATATAATTCCTGTAGATTGACATTTTTAATACTATTATCATATATTTTTTTCATATTTTTAAGTTTGGTGCGCCATAGTTACAAAAAATGAAAACCACTTTTTTCGTAGTTTTTTCACGGATTAGAACGACTTATACTGCCTACGCACTACGTGGCGATCGAGCCGCGGTTCCTTCAGGATTCTTGAAAAGGCCAGCTGGCAATAAAATCCGCATCATACCACTAAATACAGTCCACTCATTTTCACACGGACTTCAACAATTTCAATAAAAAAATTGGCTTTTTTAAAATTTTCTAATTTTTTACAATTCAGATTTGGAGCAAAAAAATCCGAAAAAATTTTCCAATGCATATCTCAGTAAGTAGAATACTCTAATTTTTTTGTATATTTTTCCTTGTAATAAAAGAAGAGTAATAGGGTAACGTACATAGTGATTGACCCCTTAAGGACGAATGATATGTAATTTATAGGGTGGAAATGTTTATGGCTAATATGGAAGTGTAAAACCGATTGTTATCGCATTATAAGTAATAAAACTAACAGAAACAATTCATATTATGTAAATAGATACATAAAGAATTGTAGAATATCATTAATTATTAGTGACAACCCAAAATTATAGTGATTGACCCGGTTATACACAGTAATTGACAGGTTTTATAACAGTGATTGACCCCTGTTTTAGGATAGGTATAAAAACATTAATTAATCATAAAATTATTTATTTATGACGTAACATTAAATAAAATTTTTATCAAATATAAATGGTAACAAAATCGTTAGTTTTTAATACTATTACTATTGCTATCTACCACTTTGACAACTTTTGAGCAAATCACGTTGCTCGTAATTATTGGTACTCTCTCAGTCAGACAAGGATGTCTCTTTAAAAAAGCTCTATACCAGCCATTACCTGGTAAATTATTTTTAAACGGCGTTTTTCTTTCTTTATTTGAATCCAAGAAAATTTTAATACTTGATTGAAGATCCTCTTTGCTTCTAGGAAATCCTTTGCGATGGCAATCTAATATCCATTTTACAAGGGTTTCTTCTTCTTCGTTTGTTAAAATCGAAGGAGAACCTGGATGTCTTTTTGTAAATTTAGAACATAGTCTAAACAGAAGAGTCGATCGCGGTACCCCATACATAATGGATGCCTTGTGTTTAGATATCCTATTCATCACAGCATCGATAGCTTTGTTTAATCTATCTTCTGAATATTGCTTATTATAACATTTTTCTCCTTTTTTTATCTTTGGCATCGCAGTACAATGATTAGGTTTATATCTAACCTCAAAATCTAAAAGTTTCAAACAGTGTTTTACAAAATTAAACTCATTTCAATACAATAACTATAATATCAGTCGATAGATCTCTCAAAAAACCCCTTTCTGCCAAGTATGAACCTGGTACCCCCACTATTGGGGTAGTTTCGGGGTAAAACGTAATTTACAGTTTATGCTTGATTGCTTCTGTTCCCAGCAATAGAAAATTATGAAAGAAATCAGCAATATTTTACTCTAGTGGATGCATGTTTGCGAATTTTTTCAGAATTTTTACTTGCAAAACCGATTTTTTAAAAATTGAAAAAGGTTAAAAATGCCGATTTCGGCCTGAAGTTATCAAGGTACCACATTTATATTTTTACAGTTTTAGTGCCTTTTTATGGTTATTAACATATATTTTTTGCACATTTTTTGAAATGGTGAAACATACTTGAAAAAATTAATAACCGATTTTTCAGTGTATTTTGGTATTCACAGAAATGGCATGCTTCTATAATAATCGATACATTCCGCTTGTTAAATAGGTATTATATACAATTATAAGTACTTTTATATGTAATATACGAACCAATGTATTTAATTTGTAAACATCTTATCTTTAGTAAGAACGGATTCTTAAGGAGGAGCCTCGTTTGGAACGCTAAAATAACGATGGTTTATAAGAATTGTTTTCTTAGCAAAGATAGAGCGAATCTTTTCAAAACTTTAGGGGTGTTTTATTCTACATTCAGACAATAAAAAAAATTGTTGTGTTGACAATTAATTAATTTAATGTTGCTATATTTATGTATATCGGTAACGCCGCGTCGCCGGAGTTGCAAAATTGTGTACAACGTAGCTACGTCACACATTCAATTCTTGCCTGAAACACAAAAACCAATGTTTTTCTTCTAAATCTAATGTAATTACATTGTCAATGAACTAAAAAAAGAGCAACCTCCTCGCGTTGTACATCGGGTAACGCTAATGCCGGCGGCACATAAGATTCCTCATTTAATATCTCCAGATTGATTAGCGCAAAATGCATGTGTAGAGTGTTTTGAAAACGTTTTAATGTCAACTATATGAATATAAAATAAAAAATATAGCGTTCCATTAAAAAATGTACCCGTGACCTTCACACAGCTTTTCAAGGTCATCACAGGGTCAATTTGATATAGGCATCATATGTGCCCCTTTGAATCCTACCAGTTTTGCCTTAACTATTTTTTTGTATCATCAATATTTCTCCACATATTTAAGTGTTCATAAATAAAACACACACCCTGTAGAACCGATATGGAAGTGATACAGAACCGATAAAGAATCGATATATAACCGATATAGAACCGATATAGAACCGATATAGAACCCGTATAGGGAACCGTAATCAGAATCGATATTACCAACAACCTTTTTCCACTCATAACAGTTATAACATCATTTCAGTTCTTCATAACTGTTTCTGGAACCGGAACCGATATTATGACAGTTATCGATCCCTGGCCCCCACGCCCTCCCTAGCTACGCCACTGTTTTAACATATTTGATAAAACATAGAAAACAAAAGTTGGCATAGCAATCATTATTTCAAACATGTTAGTTATTTAGATTACGCGCGTTAAAAATTCCCGTACAGCACGATTTCTTATATAACGCGATTTACTATAGCGCGTAACGTATTAATCGCGTTATACGGGGGTCTAGTAATAAAATTTAACAAATTATATTAAACAAAAAGGAGGTGAAGAGGAAATAGAGAAAGAACATGAGGAAGAGGACGAAAGAGAAGATGAAAGAGAACAGGAAGGAGACAACGAAGAACAAGAAGGACAAAGAGATCAACATTACCACCAATACCAACTGCATGAAGAAATAGAAGAAATAGAGGAAGAAAGAGGGGAAGAAGAAAGCAACGTAGAAGAAGAACGAGAAAGATACCAACACTACCACCAATATCAGCTACATGAAGAAATAGAAGAGGAAATAGAGGAAGAAAGAGAAGAAGAAGCAGAAGGCAACCAAGAAGAAGAACGACAAAGACATCAACACAACCATCAATACCAGCAACATGAAGAAATAGAAAAGGAGATAGATCAAGAGGAAAGAGAACTATTTGTTAATAAGCCGGTATTGGATTACACAAGAGTGCCATTAACTTTTTCTGAGAATGAAGACGATTCAATGGAATGGATGACAATGGAACCAGAAACAAGTGCAGGAATACAAATTGAAAATCCCGTGAAGAAAACCCTGAATGAAATGAAGTTGGAAAATGAAAATGCGCAGCTTTTAAAAGACAATAAGCATTTAAAGAAACAAGTGAAATATTTAAATCGAAAAGTCAAAAGAATGAGAGAATGCAGGAATCGTTTTTCCAATTCACACAAAACCGAGACTGTGGATGGATTCTTAATTAGACACGGATGCAAAAATGACACTGCAAGAACCTTAGTTAAATTGCAGCTAAAACGTGAAAATGTGCTGTATACATCAGAAGAAAGAGACTTGGCCAAAATGATGTTTTACAACTCTGCATCGGCTTACATCAAGTTAAGAAAAAGCGGCTGTCATCGACCAGCTGATAGTACAGTACGTAAGTGGATTGCAGCGTATAATTTAGAAACGGGATTTTCACTTGATATTTTCAACGAAATTAAGCTCCGCTTATCAGAGTTGCCAGAGGATCAAAGATTATGTGCCCTGAAGTGGGACGAAATGTCTATAAAATCATGGGAGGAGTATTCTGCATCCTTAGATTATGTGGAAGGATTAGTCGACATAGGAAATTTGGGTCGACGTGATCAAAAAGCACGGTACGTATTTGTATTTTGTGCAGATAGCATCAATGCTGAGAAGCGATGGAAACAGCCGCTAGCATATTTCCTACCAGGGACAGGAGGAATGAGAAGTGATGAAATAATCGCATTATTAAAAATATGTCTCCAACGATTAAAAGACAGTGGAGCACATGTAAAACTTTTAACATGTGATCAGTGCACAACGAATCAAAAAGTGTACACAGAATTAGGCATAACGGAAGAAAATCCATTTTTCGTTCACGAGGGTGCAACGTATTATGCGACTTTTGATTTCCCACATTTAATCAAGCGATTAGTGGCACAGTTAAGAAATCATAAAAATATCTATGTTGGAAACCAAAGCATATAGTTTCATTTAGTGATATGTGCGAGACGTGGAATTACGATAAAACGATGAATTCGTCAAGATTATTACCACATATCACTGAAATACACTTGTATCCAAATGCATTCCAATCAATGAATGTAAAACGGGCATTTCAAATTTTTGGAAGAAGATTTGCTGCAGCCATAGAAGTCGCAGGACATGATCCGAGAGGATTAATGAACAGCAGTAGCACATGGCCACAAACAGTGCACTTCATAAAAAAGTTAGACAAAGTGATCGATTACTGTAATTGTTATTACATTAATAACACTTCTAAGAAGAGACCTTTGTCTAATACAGAGAACGACGTGTATAATGTATTAATGGGACATTAGAAGAAATGGGACATGCAACGCAAAAAAATACTACACGAGCCCCCTGTTTCAAAGGACTATCTATGACGCTTCGCGCATTTTTAAATGTATATGACTCCATAAGAAAAGAGGAAACACTGCACGATTTTCAGTTCGCTATTGGATTAGCAAATCAAGATTCAGTGGAGCATCTATTTTCAAAATTGCGGCAACGAGGAGGATTTAATTTCAATCCTACATCGCGTATGGTACGCTTAAATTTACGCCACATTTTGTGTTCAAAATTAATTAAAATTGGAGAGAGGACTAACATACAGGAACAAGAGAAGGAAACCTGTACCTTAATTGGACAAGAAAGTAGCATTCCTGTGCAACTGAATGCAGAAATTAATGAAAACGAAGAAGACGATGCCGACGATGGTGCACTAAATTGTGCAATGGACTTGTATGAAAATATCGAAAACGGAAATGCTAGTGTTGAAATGGATGACAATTTAAAAGATGCATCATTTTATGAGAAATCATCAATAACATATTTTGCGGACTATATCGTACATCATATAATGAGAAAATACGATTGCACTGAATGCCGAGATAAAATGATGAAAACTCCTATGGATTATGTTCAACATGTAGAACAATACATTGAAGATCGCGAATATTCGGATGAAGACGAAGATGCTCCATCGATTACCAAGTTGTCAAGACCAACCGAAGAATTTGTGAATATTATTGCGTTTCAACTTAAAGTGTTTAATGAATACTGGAAGAGTTTTTGGTGCTCACACAATGTGTTGCACAATTTATACACAAAAGGTCTTGAAAAAACCAATATGCAACATCCGGCTTGGTTTAAAAAAGAAGAAAATTGCTACGAACATCGAGTAGCAGTTTTGAAACACCTATATAAGGTGAAACTACACGACCAAGCACGGAAGAGAAACGAAGAACACAGATGCATAAAAAAGGTGTGCAAAAAGCAGAAATTAAGAAATATATTGCATCAGTGAACCAATATATGGAAAAAACAAAACAGCGCAAATGAAGAGCTGTTTCATTATTTATTGCAACTGCACCGGCGAGTGCAAAACAGCGCAAATGAAGAGCTGTTTTATTATTTATTGCAATTGCACCAGCGAGTGCAAACCAGCGCAAATGAAGAGCTGTTTTATTATTTATTGCAATTGCACCGGCGAGTGCAAAACAGCGCAAATGAAGAGCTGTTTTATTATTTATTGCAATTGCACCGGCGAGTGCAAAACAGCGCAAATGAAGAGCTGTTTTATTATTTATTGCAATTGCACCGGCGAGTGCAAAACAGTGCAAATGAAGAGCTGTTTTATTATTTATTGCAATTGCACCGGCGAGTGCAAAACAGCGCAAATGAAGAGCTGTTTCATTATTTATTGCAACTGCACCGGCGAGTGCAAAACAGCGCAAATGAAGAGCTGTTTTATTATTTATTGCAATTGCACCAGCGAGTGCAAACCAGCGCAAATGAAGAGCTGTTTTATTATTTATTGCAATTGCACCGGCGAGTGCAAAACAGCGCAAATGAAGAGCTGTTTTATTATTTATTGCAATTGCACCGGCGAGTGCAAAACAGCGCAAATGAAGAGCTGTTTTATTATTTATTGCAATTGCACCGGCGAGTGCAAAACAGCGCAAATGAAGAGCTGTTTTATTATTTATTGCAATTGCACCGGCGAGTGCAAAACAGCGCAAATGAAGAGCTGTTTTATTATTTATTGCAATTGCACCGGCGAGTGCAAAACAGCGCAAATGAAGAGCTGTTTTATTATTTATTGCAATTGCACCGGCGAGTGCAAAACAGCGCAAATGAAGAGCTGTTTTATTATTTATTGCAATTGCACCGGCGAGTGCAAAACAGCGCAAATGAAGAGCTGTTTTATTATTTATTGCAATTGCACCGGCGAGTGCAAAACAGCGCAAATGAAGAGCTGTTTTATTATTTATTGCAATTGCACCGGCGAGTGCAAAACAGCGCAAATGAAGAGCTGTTTTATTATTTATTGCAATTGCACCGGCGAGTGCAAAACAGCGCAAATGAAGAGCTGTTTCATTATTTATTGCAATTGCACCGGCGAGTGCAAAACAGCGCAAATGAAGAGCTGTTTTATTATTTATTGCAATTGCACCAGCGAGTGCAAAACAGCGCAAATGAAGAGCTGTTTCATTTTATTCCCCTCCGACGGTGAGCCACCTTGTCGTGGTGGAGGGGCTCAGGGAATGTCCTGCTAAGAGCTCACCATAGTAGTAAAAAAAAAGAAAAAAACAAATAAATATGTGACTGTGTTAATAATTTTTTGTATATTTTATAACTTTCCATCCAAAACTTTTTTTCCTTTTTTTAAATATTTTATTCCTTTTATTCATTTTTTATATGTATCATACATTAATTTTTGCAATAGAAATTTAATGTCATATATATATTAATGCATTGTATTGTATTCTGCGTGCTACATACTGTAACAACTTTTTCAAATTATTTCTTCTACGAACGTTTTTATATTATTATACTGGGGAAATGTTCTTCTCCGTAAATTCTTCATCAGACGTCGAAACTTTCGATATGAATATGTATATGTATATAAGAAATTACATTTCTATTGCAAAAATTAATGTATAATATATAAAAAAAGGAACAAAAACTTTTCACGCACATTACGCTGATTTGAACCCTAGTCCCACTGCGTGGTAATCCCATATCATAACGCCATAGCTATGAAGCACTCTTTTTTGTACAGAGTGTATAAAAAAATCATGGACACCCGTGATTGGGGTGAAACTAGACCTCGTGGTTGATGGAGATTTGTAAAAGAAACGCACCGCAAAATTGTTTATAACAATGAAAATTATTGTTAAACTTTTTTATTGCACGAATCTATTCTACTCGACGAGTTGAGAAAAAGTCTCAAAGGAGCCATATGCCGGAAATGCACCGTTTGGACGCTATAAAGTATAAAGCGTCAAATTTTACCCAAAATTGTGTTTGTGCGCTAGACGCAAAGCGAAGCGCGTTCGTATACGAGGGCAATGGCAGTTCAGACCTACCTACCTTCTCTTTCTTAGTGGGCCCTGCTTCTCTCTCTCGCACTTATAGAAACCAAGAGGTTTTCATTATTTGTTTGACTAGCTCCCGTATCCTCTCACCGCCGCGGCGCGGCGGTCAACAAAATAGTGAGAACCGCTTGGTTTCTATAAGTGCGAGAGAGAGGGAGAATCCTTCCATCGATATCAATTTTCTAGCTCGTAAACGAATGCGCTTCGCTTTGCGTTAGCGCTACAAACACAATTTTGCGTAAAATTTGACGCTTTATACTTTATAGCGTCCAAACGGTGCATTTCCGGCATATGGCTCCTTTGAGACTTTTTCTCAACTCGTCGAGTAGAATAGATTCGTGCAATAAAAAAGTTTAACAATAATTTTCATTGTTATAAACAATTTTGCGGTGCGTTTCTTTTACAAATCTCCATCAACCACGAGGTCTAGTTTCACCCCAATCACGGGTGTCCATGATTTTTTATACACTACAATTAATCAAATGTACTAGAAACTTTAAATTAAAATATTTTAAAAACTATACGCTACAACTTCCATATAGTGCCGTTCCAAACGCCACTTCCACACCGTGCCTTCCCCTTGTAAGAGGGGAATTATGTATATATGATTACAAATCACATAATACACTTACTGTGCGAAGGAAATGTAAAAATCATATGTATTTATGCTGTTTTTACCCGAAATCTCCCGAAAAAATCGATCTTTGATTTTTTTTAACTATGGCGCATATGATAAAAAAATCTGATAAAAATTGTAAATAATACTTGTACCAATATGTTGCTACTGTAAAAATAAAAAAGTAATGTCTCCAAAATTTCACTACAAAATTTCCATTTTTCTGAGTTTTTTTGAGTTTTTGATTTTTCATACTTATTAGGATTTACATTTGAAAAATCTGAAAAAATTCTGACACGCGACATCGCGACATCACAAGCAACGCGATCCACTCCAATTGGCGGCTTGTCACTTGTTTCCCAAGCGCAAAGAACCGCTGGCGATCGATGACCGCAACAATCATTCCAAAAATTGCCGTGCATCGACACACATCGTAAGTACCTCACACATTTCGACAATTATTTAGAAAGCAGACACGTTTTCAATTTTACTGATTATTAAATATGTTATAGAAGTCAAAATTTTAAACAATTTTTTTGTAAATATAATTATTGTATAATAATTCACTTGCATCTAGATGGACGATAGCACAATAAAGCCGCAGCCACAGCCGCAGCCACAGCCGCAGCCACAGCCACAGTCGCAGCCGCAGCCGCAGCCAGAGCCAGGGTCGTCGTCGGCTTCTCAATATTCTCTACCGGATCCGTCGACGACTTCGCAATCCCGGAAAGGCGAACGTCGACGGACTCGACGGTCGCCACCCCGGGAAGACGAGCGTCGACGAACTCGACGGTCGCCATCCCGGGAAGACGAGCGTCGACGAACTCGACGGTCGCCATCCCGGGAAGACGAGCGTCGACGAACTCGACGGTCGCCATCCCGGGGTGACGAACGTCGACGGACTCCATTCCGGGAAGACGAACGTCGACGGACTCCATTCCGGGAGGACGAACGTCGACGGACTCCATTCCGGGAGGACGAACAACAATGGACTTCAACTTCAACTTTGTCCTCGGAAGAGTGGCGTCGCCTCCCCCCCCAGGCTCTGCCCTTAATGAACAAAGTACGTATACATATATACATGTACCTTCAGCCTTCAGATAATAAATACCATTCTTGTTATGATTTATACTTTATACAATCATTAGTGGCTTGTGTAAAAAAGATGTATCATTTTCTAATACTGATTCACTTCACCGAACTTTTATCAATTCTTTTTAAAATCATAATTAGTTCAGTATAATCTCAGACAACTTTCTAGACTTGTAAAAAGGAGTACGTTTCGTCAAGTATATAAAGTTGTAATAATTTATAAATATTTTAAAAAGTTCTAGTTCAATATTTCTTATTAATCGTGTGTAGGTGATACTGTGTATATATCAGTGGTGAGACCGGTACCACGGGTGCATGTTCGGGTTGTTGGTGGTTGACTGGGAAACGTTACGATTTGAACATTAGTTAGTTGTCGGTTTAGGTCGGAGCTGAATAAACGTTTTTGATAAAAGTGCTTGTTAATCAATACGTGGCTGCCGCCTCTCTACAAATTTTTCAGAAGTGGGATTATCGAATCGGACATTTTGGTGTAGTGCGCGACTTTAAGTTTTAACCGCGACTGCCGTTTATGTGTTTCGACTGCTGCCACATCTTGTAGACTTTGTGCCGGGAACGTTTTGTTATTTGTGATCAGTTTGCTTCACGTTTGCCAAGATGTTGAGTGGAGCTACGATCAATCAATTAAAGGAACTATTACGCGAGCGTGGTCTTACGGTGTCTGGGAGCAAGACCGAACTGATTACGCGTCTGTTACAAGCCGATCCAAACATAGAAGAGTCTCTTTCGTTTAGTACCGGAGCGGTTGCGGATACAGCATCTGGAGAAAGAGAAAGAAGAGAAAATGAAAATCTGTCGAATGATAGGCAGAATCGACAAAGTAAATATCCTAGGGGTAACCAGAACCAGGATTCACAGTTCATGATGCAGATGATGGAAATGATGCGAGCGGAATTTAGAGCCATGTTTCGTGAAACAGAGGCACAACTTGCATTTGAACGAGAACAGCAGCAAAGTTCACAACGTCGTGGACCAGAGGCACAGCTCGAACGAGAACAGCGGCAAAATTCACAACGTGTTCGTGAGCAGGTCTCGCCACCTTCAGACAGTGCCGCCAGTATACTTTCAATGCGTCCAACGGTCGGAATTAAAACCATTGCCGATCTTTTAGTCGAATTTTCTGCTGGGCCCGAAGATGACTTTGGAAATTGGAGACAACAATTCGAACTGTTGCGAGATACTTATCATTTAGATGATAATAGTGCAAGAATTCTAATGAGTTTACGTTTACGAGGAAGAGCTGCTAGATGGTTTCATTTGAAACCCGAACATTTGAGAACCAGAACCATAGACCTCCTTGACGAATTACAATATGTCTTTGATAATCGTCCGAATAAAGCAACTTTACGTAAAGAATTCGAGAGAAGATTATGGCGCAAGGACGAATCTTTCGGCGAATATTATTTTGACAAAATTGTACTGGCGAATAAAGTTACTATCGACAAGGACGAACTTGTCGATATCATTATTGACGGTATTCCGGATCTTCGTTTAAGAGATCAGGCCAGAACGCATTGCTTCAAGAAACCCGAGGATTTGTTACACGCTTACAGAAATATTTTGTATTGTGAGCCACCCAAAGGCGACCGAGAGCGCAAGGAGGTGAAGAAGATGTGGACTCCGAGGACTTGGCAGAGGGAAGAAGCATCAGCATCTGCACGCACGAGTGAGGACACTTGGATCCCGAGGACATCACAGATGGAAAAAACACCTGTACGCACGAGGGAAGCAGCGAGCTGTAGGTGATACTGTGTATATTGAGTGTGTGAGACCGGTACCACGGGTGCATGTTCGGGTTGTTGGTGGTTGACTGGGAAACGTTAGGATTGGAACATCAGTTAGTTGTCGGTTTACGTCGGAACTGAATAAACGTTTGTGATAAAAGTGTCTGTTAATCAATACGTGGCTGCCGCCTCTCTACATACGTATACTTTTCATGTTACAGATGCAAAAGATGAAACGCCAACTCAAATTTTTTAAATATTTGAATAGACGAGGAGGGCGAGGAGGCAGAGGAGGACAAGGAGGAAGAGGCAGTGGGCGGGGGGGGAGTAGAGGCAAAAACGTACTGTACTTCAATGTACACTAACAAATAAAATGTGTTTCATAAAAATATAATGATTAGTTATTAGTTTTCTACCCTTTCCAATATAATAAATTGTTATTTTAACTTTATAATATTGCAAAAAGCCGCAATAGGTCTGTTTCGATCTATCGCGATCGTCGTGTCGGAGAGTTAATACACTCTGGTTAATATAGTGACACAATATCATTGTAACGCGGGGGAATCGCATAAATATAAACATTTACATCAAGATTGACGTAGTCGAGTAGTCGAAAAATTCGAGGAAACCTATTCTTGATACAATGAGGCTATCCACGTTACTATACAGTCATGTGCAAGGTCCTGCCAGAAGTCCTGCAAAGAGAAATATTGCCATACACATCACACATGCAACTGCATTTAGTAAATTAGTAACACATCATAAATGTATATTACATACGTGTATGCGCATAACGGAATTTAATACATGCGATGTATGTTATATCAGGTTATATGTAAAATGTCTTGCATTCAATGTTCCTTACGTAGTACCAGCTGATGGTACCATTGACTTTAATTTCCACCACCGATAGCGCTATGATGTAAAACCAGTCCCAATTGATACAGTCGAATGTGACATGAAATGGTAAGGGCACTAGTGATACAAAACACGTTGAACTAAAAAGGTTCTTGTATATGCTAGCGTTGAACTAAGTAGGTTCTTGTCTTTGCTAGCGTTGAACTAAAACTATTTTGCTATGATTGGCCGCTTGGTGCAGCACTTGTACTCGGGGACAACGAAACCCTGGGCGTGAGCACTCTCATTTCCTCTCTGATCGCCACAACTTTGGTGACCCCGAAGGGGAAGTAAATAAGTGAAATTTAAATTCTCTTTCGGTTTCAACGTGAGTCGTGATGCCATTGTTGCACACGCCGACCAAGAAGGGTCCTAGTCCTTCTTCGGAAGATAATCCTTTCGAACAATTGAGGACGCCGAGCGATGACTGAGATACGAGCGGTGCACCCTGATCTTCAAGAGAGTGCATTCCGGAAACGCAGGTGGCCTCGGTGGCTAAACTCCCCGCATCCTGGAGACAGCATCCAGATTTCTGGTTTGCTCAGGTCGAAACGATTTTCGAGTTGGGACGCATTACATCCGACTTGTCTCGATTCCGTCATATCGTAGTTAATTTGGACAGCGAAACCTGGCCTTTAGTCGCGGATCTTGTGGCGGCACCACCAGAACGAGGCAAGTATGACGCCTTGAAGAAAAGGATTCTTGAAACTTACGACGAAAGCAGTGAAACTAAGCTGCGTAAGATGTTGCACAACACAGAGATAGGTAATGAGAAGCCATCCCATTTCTTGCAACGATTGAAGAATCTAGCAAATGGACAATGTCCAGACACTGTTCTCCGAACGCTGTTCATGAAACAGTTGCCAGAACATATCAGGGCCATCCTGGCAATCAGCGATGGGGCTGATTTGGGTAAGCTGGCACTGCAAGCTGACAAAATTTTCGAAGTGGTTGATTCCAGTGTCGCAGCTGTTTCAAAGGGTTCACAGCCGCAGGTTGAGGCGGTACCACCTTCACCACCCTTAGCACCTTCAACAAGTATTGATAACTTGAGTATGCAGATGGAGGAGATTCTTCAACGTCTTCGACGGCTCGAGACCAGGGGATCGCAGAACCGTTCCTTTTCCAGAGGTGGAGAGAGGAGTAGGTTCGCTTCGAAGCGAGCACGATCGGCGTCGCGAGGTGGACTCTGTAGATTTCACGCGAAATGCGGAGCAGAAGCACGCCGATGTTTCTCACCATGCAATTGGGCCGTCCAGAACCGGCCGGAAAACTAGTTGCTTGGATGTCATCGGCGACGGACATTCCGGAAATTCCCCAACGTCGCCTCATCGTCAGGGATAAAAGGACCGGAATCAGATTTCTTGTAGATACCGGGGCGGATGTATCTGTTATTCCTGCTTCTGGACAGGACCGCAAGAAAAGCCAGGGCACCGCGTTGTTTGCCGCCAACGGGACTCGGATTGCAACGTATGGACAGAGGTCTTTGCAACTGGATCTCGGACTGCGTCGTCGCATGGATTGGTCGTTCGTTGTTTGTGACGTCAACAGAGCCATCATCGGTACGGATCTTCTGTCTCATTTTCATTTAATCGTCGACGTCCGAGGTCAAAGGTTGATTGATGGTCAGACCACTTCGCAAGTAAAGGGAAAGATCTGCACAGTAGATGTTCTAGGGGTGAGTCGATTAGATCGAAATATTCCTTATTCAGAGATTTTGAAAGGCTTTCCCACGCTCCTGCGGACTTCTATCGTTCCTACGGAAGTTAAACATTCAGTGCAGCATTGTATCGAGACAGTAGGTCCACCGGTGACTGGTCGGGCGCGACGTCTGTCACCGGATAAGCTGAAGGAAGCTAAGCGCGAATTCGAATTTATGGTTGAGCAAGGGATTTGTAGACCCTCGAAGTGTCCTTGGTCAAGTCCGCTGCATCTCGTTCGGAAGAAGAACGGTCAGTGGAGACCGTGCGAAGATTATAGGAGGCTCAATTTCAAAACGATACCCGACAGGTATCCTATTCCTTTCCTGCAGGACTTTGCAGCGTTTCTGCATGGCACGAGCCTTTTCTCGACGGTAGATCTGACCAGGGCGTACCAACAGATACCGGTCCGAGAAGAGGATATTCCCAAGACAGCAATAATTACGCCTTTCGGGTTGTTTGAGTTCCCTTTTATGACTTTTGGTCTCAGAAATGCAGCTCAAACATTTCAACGTTTTATCAACGGAGTTACGGCTGGTTTAGATTTCTGTTTCGCGTACATTGATGACATATTAATCGCTTCTAGGAGCAAGGTCGAGTATCGCCAATACTTGAAGATTTTGTTTGAGAGACTTCAGTCATATGGTCTGGTGGTGAACACCGAAAAATGTCATTTCGGTTTGTCATCTGTTGATTTCCTGGGTCATCGGGTTGACGCAAACGGAATTCAACCTTTACCAAGTAAGGTGAAGGCGATAAACGACTTTCCGAAGCCTACGACGGTTAGAGCATTACGTCGTTTCCTGGGAATGACCAATTTTTACCACCGTTTCCTGCGAGGAGCAGCGGCGACCCAGGCGCCTTTACAAGCATCGGTATCGGGACCTCGAGTCAAGAATCCCGATCCAGTAGCGTGGTCAGAACCTATGGAGCAAGCGTTTGCACGCCTGAAGGATGACTTGGCACAGGCCAGTTTGCTAGTTTTCCCGGACCCTGACGCGGAGTTGATGTTCCAGACGGATGCTTCGAATGTGGCTGTCGGTGCAGTTTAGCAGCAGAAGTCAGGTGATTGTTGGAAGCCGTAATGCTTTTATTCGAGCAAGCTTTCTCCGACCGAACAGAGGTACAGCACGTACGACCGAGAACTTTTAGCCATTTTCAAGGCAGTGAGACGTTTTAGGGACACCCTGGAGGGCAGATCTTTCAATGTGGTAACTGATCACAAACCCTTAATTTATGCCTTCTCGAAGAAGATGGAACAGTCATCGTCCAGACAGATTCGTCAGTTAGCCTTTATTTCGGAATTCACAACCGATTTTCGGCACATTGCAGGTGCGGAAAACGTCGTCGTTGATGCTTTGTCGAGGATCGAGGCTGTCGCCTTGCCCGTTTCCCTGGACACAGAGGAGATTGCACAGGAACAACTAATCGACGAGGAGCTTAAATTGCTTCTTCGGTCCCCTTCTTCGGTTTTGAGGCTTCAAAAGTTCAATTTAACCGGTTCGTATAACATCCTGTACTGCGATGTGACCGATAAAGGGATTAGGGCGTATGTTCCTGGTTCGTTGCGAAAACGAGTTTTTGACTTAGCCCATCATATGTCACATCCAGGTGTGAAGGCTACGAAACATTATATTGCTGAAAGATTCGTGTGGCCCTTAATGCTCAAGGATGTCGCAGAGTGGGTCCGTTCCTGTTTGCACTGTCAGGGTTCGAAGATTCACAGACATAATTCTCAGTTCCCGACGCTCGATTTGATCATGTGCACATTGATATTGTGGGACCGCTACCTCCGGTATAAGGGTATAAATATTTGCTTACTATGATTGACAGATTTTCCCGGTGGCCGGAGGCAATTCCCATCGTCGATTCCTATGCGGACACAGTGGCCAAGGTTTTCCTTTCGCATTGGGTGGCGAGGTTTGGAGCACCCAGATTGATCACCACCGACAGAGGATCTCAGTTCGAGGCAGCGTTGTTCGCAGCTCTTGTAAAGTTAGTCGGCGGTCGTCGCTGCCGGACCACGGCCTATCACCCGCAGGCGAATGGGCTCGTTGAGCGTTGGCATCGATCTCTCAAGATCGCGATCATGTGCCACGGAACTAAGAATTGGATCGCAGTTCTGTCGGTGGTGCTGCTTGGTTTACGGACTGCGTTCAAGGAGGATTTAAAAGGATCGCCAGCCGAACTTCTGTACGGTACGACTCTTAAAGTTCCGGTTGAGTTTTTCGACTCTGAGGAGTTGGACAGCAACCCGCAGATTTTCTTAGAAGAATTCCGTCGACTTATGTGGGAAGTCCGTCCGGTGCCTGTTGCTCATCATGTTAAACATAAACTGTTTCGTTTTAAGGATTTACATTCTTGTTCTCATGTTTTTGTACGCGTTGACGGTGTTAGATTGTCGTTAGATCAACCGTATTCTGGACCGTATCGCGTAATCGAACGTATTTCTGATCGCGTGTTTTCGATAGATATCGAGGGTAAAAAGGAGCAAGTGTCCGTAGACAGGCTTAAGTCCGCATATGTCGCGATCGAGCTGAACGACTAGTCTTCGGATTCTCCTGCAGTCAAAGCGAACGAAACTAGTGTCCAAGCGTCGCGCAAAGGTATCCTCAAGGTTTATCCTGGGCGGTCAGGGGTTAAAGCAAAAACTGTAAATTTTTGTAATTAATGCTGTGTGATGTTTCTATGTATGTATCGAGTGAGAGTGTCATATATATGTCCGTGTATATTTTTGAATTAGTTATTTTGTTATTTAATATGCGTTTGGTCCGACATTTTGTAAAAAGAGGGGGAATGATGTGGCGCCTTTAGATTGCGTCGCCTTAAGGTTTTGAACGTTGCCGCGAAAGTATGACTACCGATAGCGATCGGCGAATGTTTGTTAGAGAGTTTCAATTTTTAGAACTTCTTCCTAGTCGGACATTTAGCGTTGATTAAAATAAAATAGTTTTAAAAAAAGAAATAAATTTGATCGATGCATAGTTTGTAGATTTTAAGTTATTATGAGTCTTGATTGATCGCCACAATCTTCCTTTTGCAGTGCCATCTGAGAAGTCAAATATGAAAGAATTGCTAAAAATTATGAACCCTGTTTCCTTTCTTCAATTTTTTTTATGCGTGTCGGCGCCAAACACAAACAATTGACGCCAACCCAAGCTACGCCATTTTTCATTTACGTGCATTTAGAGTTTCGATAAGCATTACCACAGATCGTCTATTAATTAGTATTAAAAATGCCTCTAAAGTGTTGCATTTGTAATAAAATAGCGAAGGAGAGTGAGTGTAGCTTATTTGGCATACCAAAAGAGCCGCTTATTTCAAGAGGCCTTTCAGGAGCTTGCTTTTCATAAACTGAATAACTCGACATTGGCCAATTCTTTGCGCTATTTGGGGGTTGTTGTATGGTATGCGATTTGGAAGCGATTACTGTACTAATATATTATGGTATATTTTGTAGACAAAGCAAGTGGTTACGGTTTTGTGAAATTGATGAGAATTCAACATCCAATTATAACAAATATAAAGTATGCAGTGACCATTTTAAAAGCACTGACATTTGGAAAAATCATCCTAGGCCATTATTTAAAAAAATACAGTACCAACCATCAGAAATATTCTTAGTGAAAGAATACAAGGTAACTAAAATTTTGGAAGTATTTGCTGGAACATTATTGAAATTGTCACATGAAAGAAATTTTTTTACTATAAAACAAAGTATTCCTTTGATATCCCTATCCCTATTCTTCTAAAGCTACACAATCTGTCTCTGAGGAAGTCCTGAATATTTCTAACATTGCATCACTGCCGATCTCAAATATACCGAATTCAGAACCAAGTACTTGTAAGTAAATAGATCTTAATTTATATAATTTAATTATTTATTATTTATTTAATTATTTAATTGTTTAATTATCTATTTATTTATTTATTTATTCTCGATTGTACATATATAAATATACGTATATAATATATAATAAGTTGCAACAAAAAGAGTATTTCTCTTCACCGAAAACTAATGCAAAATTACTGAGTTACAAGCGGATACTTATGAAGTACAAGTCGAGGTATCAACGCTTAAAGAAGCGGGGAAACAGTACTACCACAACAGTACAAAGGTTGATTGCCGAAAGTAAGGAAGAATTTATGACACCGAGCGCGCATATATTATTTGCTACCCAGCTGCAATTAAATAACCGGAAAAAAACCCGGTTATAGGTTTTCAAATCAAATGAAAGACATCGCGTTGTATATATATTATCATTCCCCTAAAACTTATTAATTTCTTGTAAAAATGATAAGCTTTCTGTCCATACGAATGTTACGAACTTACCAAAGCAGTTTCTCCGTATACCCAGGGTTAAATACGCAGGTATTAAATCATTTAAAAAATGTATTCAAGGAAAAAAAAGACACGGACAGAATAGTAAATTTAATATTTGATGAGATTCATTTGAATCGGGAACTTCATTACGATCCGAATTTAGATAAAATAGGTGTAGCTGACAATGGGGAATCACGGACAGGTACATTAGCCAAAACCGGATTAGTCCTACAAATAGTTTGATTAACCCAAAATGTAAAGCAAGTCATAGGGTACTACTTGCTCTCCAGAGAGCAGAATTAAAAAATATAGTATTACATGCAATAGATCGTTTAAACGAATCAAATATTATTGTGAAATGTATAGTTAAGATTAGATGATTCAAAGCCTTATTTCGTAAGAAATAATCATGTTATACATTTGATGTATGATTTTCCACATCTTCTTAAGTCCTTAAGAAACAATATGTTAAAAAATGATTTCAAGTATAAAGGAGGAACTGTCACTTGGAAAGATGTAGAAATGGTTTATAATTGCAGCAAACTAAAAAAATTAAACCTCATTCCAAAAATAAATGAAAGGCATTTTAATTTGAATCACTTCACTAAAATGAAAGTACGATATGTCGCGCAAATATTCAGTGAGTCCTTCTACACGGCGATATTGTGTTACCAAACTATTTTTGCAGACACATTTTTTAAGGAATCTACTTCGACGGCCGAGTTTTTGTACGATATAGACAGACTGTTCGATTCCGTCAATAGTAGTTTACTTAAGAAACCGCGTATCAATAAATTAAATTATGCTATATCCAAAAATTGCGAACACATAGATTTTTTACAAAAAATGATAAACAACTTAGAATCTATCGAATTTATGAGTAAAAAGAACCCACCGTGTGTGAACGGATGGATACTATCCATAAAAAGCATCCTCAACTTGTTTAACGATTTGAACGAAAATTATAGGATTCAGACACTACAAACTCGGAGATTGAATCAAGATTTCTTAGAGAACTTATTTGCAGTAATCAGGCAACAACACGGTTGCAACAGGAACCCATCCGTGCAAAAATTTGAGGCGGATTTCCGCCATACTTTAATAACGCAGTTGTCGAAAGTATCCACTGCAACGAACTGCAAAAAGGATGTAAATTCCATGCTTTTAAAGTTGAATGAAATTGCTGTTGCAGATGTATGCACAAATTTGAGTATTCACAATACGCCAGTGGATGTGCCTCATTATCAGTTGTCAGACATAGACTTAACTGAAAATATATCAATCGAAAATTTTGGAGAAAAAAATGCAATATTTTACATTGCAGGTTATTTATCAAAAAAATTTTTAGCGCAAACTAATTGTAAAGAATGCGAAATTCGATTATATCAAAGCGCGAGTGTATTTGAATTACAGTGCCTTTATAATACAACTAGCTGATGCCCGTGACTTCGTCTGCGAGGTTTACTAAACTAACAATATATTTTACTTTCAGAAGGAAAAACATAAAGACAAAAATTGAAAGTAGAAAATACTGTTTACAAAATTTCTTTGTAAACAATGTTTGACGTTTTTCCTTCTATAGCTAAAATATATAAACTATCAGGGTTGGTCTACGTATATAAAAACTTTAATAACTTGACATTAAATAGGAATATCGAAATAATTTTTTTTGTAGATTAAGACCAAGAGTCTAAGGAATAAAAATAAAAATTTTTTATGAAAATCTATGCAGTAGTTTTTGCGTGATGCGCGTACATCGACGAACCAAGCTATCATTTTCGGGGCCTCAAAGCCTGGTTGTAGGCGTCTTTAAGGCCCCTTTTCGGCACCTGTGTGCTGTCTGGGTCAGAATAAATGTAAATATATTTTTCAATTGTATTTCATTTATTGCTCAATAATTTATATCATATATGTATATAAATCAATATTTAAAATTCTTGAAATTCTTCCTATTCTGAAAGGGAAATTACAAGTTCGAATCAAAGTTCGAATCGTTCGAATTTAGTCATAGAATTTATTGGCTGATGGCAATGATAGCCTGGCCGAAGCAAAAAATGCTTTGGTGTTAATGGTAGTACCATTACACGCGAACATTGGAAATTACCGATAGCTTAGTTTTTAATAAATCATCTGCCAGGTCAAGAAAGAGCCAATATAATAAAGGAAGCATGCATAAAATTGCAACAAATTGGAGTCACAATATGTTCCTTAACAATGGATGGACCTGCAACCAATTTTTACATGGCTACCTTACTCGGTGCGAATTTAAATGTAGAGAATCATCCGCAACCGCAACCTTCTTTTAGCCATCCGATTGCTAACGAACCGCTCATTCATATTTTCTTTGACCCATGCCACATGCTGAAGAATGTTAGAAATTGTTTGGGAGAATACTCCATATTAATAGATGAAGACAACAATCAAATCAAGTGGCAATATATTAAAAATTTAGCCTTGTTGCAGGAACAAGAAGGTTTACGACTGGGAAACAAGCTCAAAAGAACGCACATAGAATATAAAAAGATGATCATGAAGGTCTATCTTGCTGCCCAAACACTAAGTAATAGTGTTGCGGATGCTATACACTTTTGTTGGCACGTGCTTAAAATGCCACAACTTGCTGGTTGCGAAGGAACAGTCCGTTTTATTAAATGCATAAATAAAATTTTTGATTTCTTAAATATTAAGAATCCTTGGGGGAAACACCCCAGAAGACCCCTTTCAAAAGAAAATGTACACATTTGGCGTTCCGAGATAACGGAAGAAATAAATTACTTAAAAAGATTACGGACATACGACGGGACGCCTGTGTATTTGTGTCGCAGAAAAGCAGGATTTGTTGGGATGTACAATAGTGTAGTGTCAGCAATTAACATTTTTTATACTTATGTTAATTGTGATAATGCACAGATGAAATATTTATTAACATATAAAATTAGCCAGGACCATCTGGAATTATTTTTTGCAGCCATTAGGGGTAGGAGTGGGTGGTGCCCCAACTCCACTGCATCACAATTCATTTCGGCGTATAAATGTTTATTAGTCCGGCATGATGTTCAAATGTGTAACGGTAATGTACAAGCTATAGATCAGACAAAAATTTTGCACGTTTCATCAGTAAAACATGCACATTTAAACACGTTCAACACTGAAGTACATCAAACATTTGAGAATGAAAATATCGCAGAAAAATATAATTTGCAGAATAGTGACCCAACCATTGAAGACGATCTTCAAGAATATTTAAATTTCAAATGGTTCCAAAAGACTCATATAAATGAATATACCGAGCAAGTAATTGCTTACATAGCCGGATACATTATAAAACAATTAAAATTAAAAATAAAATGTGAATATTGCTTGGAGGTATGCTATGAGAGCGTAGACTTCAGAAATAAAAAATTGCAATTAATATTAACAAAAACTCGAGGATTTTAGTTGCGCCGTCTGAAAGTGTAACTTTAATTTGCACTATTGCCGAAAAATTATTTCGGAGGGCAATTAATTCCAACTTAGGAAGACCACCAACAGAACAAAATTTTGTTCCCGTTATTGTATCTACATGTTTTGAAGAAATAATGATTTCTAATAGAAATACAGGGTGTAACAAAAATGTTGCAGTTCCTTCAAAGGGGCGATTCCTGAGTTGATTTTAAACAACTTTTCCCTTGGCGAAAATGTTAGGTGTGGCTTTGTTAACGACTAATCAACGAAAAACATTGACCAATAGGAGAGCGAGTACAGCGGATTAATGACGACGCGAACGATGACGGACCAATATTACTCTCAGCTAGAGCGCGCGCTGAAATTCGTCCACTATATTCGTGCTCTGATTGGTCGGGAGTTTTTGTTAATATTTCGTCAATAAAGCTCCATATAACATTTTCGCTAAGGAAAAAGTTGTTTGAAATTAACTCAGGAATCACCGGTTTTAAGGAACTGCAACATTTTTGTTACACCCTGTATATTTCCGGAATTGCGGGATCATACAACAGATATGATGACAACAGATGAGTTGATAAATCATACGCACCTGTTGGTCAAACGCATTTTACATTATTATATTAATATCAGATTGTATGCTTTAGTTAAAAACTACACTCTTGAAATTACAGGCCCTAGTTTACGTCACTATTTAAACAGACAAATTATTTGGGCCAATCAATAGTATACATGCATGCTTATTGATTATAAGTTATTGATTATTGCTTTCTCCGAAAGCACTGTACTGTAAAGTGCAGTACCACTGGTTCTGCTGGTGGTTGACAGTTGCAATTTCTTGCAACTGTATTTGCCGATCGTAAGATTCCGCAAATTACTTACTGAATACATAAAAGAACAGTAAAAAATGCCTTTCTTCGAAAGCACTGTGCTGTAAAGTACAGTACCACTGGTTCTGCTGGTGGTTGACAGTTGCAATTTCTGCAACTATATTTGTGGATTATAGGATCACACAAATTAACGTATTTAAGAAGATGATGATAATGCCGCGATGTAAAAATGTAAGTATGCATCAACTTTGAGAATATTTTACTATTTATTTACTATTTACAATGTGTAGGAGAAAGAGTCGGTCGATCGGATTGCCTGGACCAGGATTCGAACCCGGATGTTTCACTTTCCGGGCGACGATCGTCTACGAATGAAAAGTTTATGATGAGAGGTTCGGAAAATTTAGCCATTTGCAACAATATTTTGGGAAATGTTGCATATTATCATACTACTGGTCTTGTTTCTGTTTCAGATTCTACAATCAATTTCTTACAAAAAAAGAGATCCCATCCCACCCGCTTTTGATCCGCCACTGAGCATCGTTTCAACTGTCGTGAAGAGCTGCAACGGATCTCGTAGCAACAAGACATTCATTTACAATTCGTCCATTAAAAGAAAATGTGAGTACTAGTGATATAAAACACGTTGAACTAAATAGGTTCTTGTATATGCTAGCGTTGAACTAAAACGGTTAGATTCCTACTAGTTTGCTATGATTGGCCGCTTGGTGCAGCACTTGTACTCAGGGACAACAAAACCAAACTGCAGGGTCATCTACTCAAGTAGGAACCCGCGCGCGCGTGCACCTCACGGATAGGCACTACTACAGTGACACTGTATATGCATCTGCCCCCTATAGGCCACTGCTAGAAGTAACGATTCTATAGACCCTACCAGAGGGCCCAACGTGTCTTTGTCAGTTGTGAGAGAGAAAGGATGAGAAATGAGTGAGAGAGAATGAAGGCCCCACGAGGACCGTTCGGCCGCAAAGTCCTCTAATGAAAAATACCTGGAGTCACATTGTAACTCAGAGTCTGTCTCGGTTATGGCTATGCTCCGACTCTTTTCTTCGGCAATCCTACGGTGTCCTACGCTTTCGCTGCTCCGTTTGCTGCGACCGAAAGCGCATTTTACTTTTCGATGCCTTTCGGTCGTGCTTCTGGAAAGCCGATAGCACCGAAGTTAAAAAATTCATAACATCTTGAAACTTTGTGTACAAATAAAATAGTTCATTCCTATTACAAAATTATTTCTTCACTTTTTCGAGTTTTTTCGGAATCTTTTCAGACTTTTTTGTCTAATCAAGGATTTTAAGTTGTAACTCGAGAATGTATTCAACGAATAACTGCCTCAAATTTTCCGCCAGGGAGTAACTATTCGTGGCTAGACACTAATTTCGCATGCAATCCTTTGATCTGGGCATAGGACCCATGTTCGAGAAAAGGAAGACAATAGGAAAAATGGTCAATAAAAAAACTTTTACTTTTTCGATTAAAATGGCATTAAGCACGATCTTTTTGAAAATCATTTAATTTGTCTTTCAATAGCGTAATAGAATTATTCAATACAAACTTATATTTATACAAAAAATACTAAAATATATAATACAATTGACATCTTTTGTTTGGAGAAAGATCTATTGGCCTCTGAATAAAATTAATTTATTAAAAATTTGTCGCATACTAGTGGAAGTATCATTGCTCTGTTCTGCTATATAATATAGTCGCACCTAAATATATCTTTGAGATACGGCTCTTATCAAATGCGTGATGTGGTTTTCTAACGCATTTTGATTCGACACATGATTTTCCAAGTTTTTAAATAATTTATGTCCTATTAAATGCTGCAATACTTGAATCATCAAATATGTACCAGTAAATTTTTTGTTTATTTGCATGCTCCCACTTTCCAATAATGCACTTCTGATTACTTTCTTTCGCCATTTATACTAGAACCAATCACCGACGGGTCCCCAGAAACCGCGTGACCGTGTTCCCCGCACCCCGTAAGGCGGCTTCACCTCCCGAGGCTATTGCTCCATTCCGTTATTCCTATATCCATGGTTGGGACCTTTTGGCTCACGGTTTATGACTGCCATAAAATATGAACTTACTCTTATTTTGTAACATATCATTGTGAGAATAACGGCAATGGATTCCTTACGTTTTTCCAATTAAAATGATACCAAATATCATAAAAATTGGACTATTTTTAACGAATCCAGTTTAAAACTGTGTAAATTGTATCTCCGCGGTATCTACGGTATAAATAATCCGAATTTCATCGTGCTTAATGCCATTTTAATCGAAAAAGTACAAGGAATTGATAAATAGTACTTTCATCGAAATCTGATGAGAAATCTGTTGTACCTGATTTTTTCGATTGTTTTTTTATTAACCATTTTTCCTATTGTTACAGTATTCATTGAATAGTGTACTTTGAAATTGCAAAGTGCGAAATGAAATATTTGATAATTTAAATTTTAAAGATTCTAAGTTGGACTTTTTCGAGTTACAACTTAAAATCCTTGATTAGAAAAAAAGTCCAAAAAGATTCCGAAAAAACTCGAAAAAGTGAAAAAATAAGTTTGTAATAGGAATGAACTATTTTATTTGTACACAAAGTTTCAAAATGTTATGAATTTTTTAACTTCAGTGCTATCGGCTTTCCAGAAGCACGGCCGAAAGGCATCGAAAAGTAAAATGTGCTTTCGGTCGCAGCGAAAGCGTAGGACACCGTAGGATTGCCGAAGAAAAGAGTCGAAGCATAGCCACAAGCGAGATAGACTCTGAGTTACAATGTGACTCTAGGTGTTTCTTATTAGAAGACTTAGAGGCCGAACGGTCTTCGTGGGGCCTTCATTCTCTCTCACTCATTTCTCATCCTTTATCTCTCACAGCTACCAAAAGCACGTTGGGCCCTCTGGCAGAGTCTATAGAATCGTTACTTCTAGCAGTGGCCTATAGGGGGCAGATGCATATACAGTGTCACTGTAGTAGTGCCTATCCGTGAGGTGCACGCGCGCGCGGGTTCCTACTTGAGTGGATGTACTCTTTGACGAAACCCTGGGCGTGAGCACTCTCATTTCCTCTCTGCTAAAACTATATAATACTTTTGTATTGCTTAGAAACGGGAATATTTCTTATTACAGGACCTTCGAAATGTTCATTATTGAAAATAGGAAATGTAATATCATGAAGCTTTTCTCCTTCAATTAGATTAATTTTCTCCATTTGTCGCTTTATTATTTGCTCTAATGGTTTGTCACTTTTCCTAATGGATTTCAAAATACTTTGTAAAAAGTTTTCAAATGGAAAACAACTGAAATTGTCTAGTGATCCATTGTTTTTAACGTCTTGTGTTCACTGATATCAGTGCTTGTGTTATGTGTAGAAGGTTATGGATATTGTGTGACATATACTCTGTTCCATATATTATTTTAAACGTTGTAACAAAATATTCTAATAGCTTTGATGCAAACTCAGTGTGAGCAAAATATCTTGAATTTGACAAAATGACTGAAGCTACATACAAACAAAGAAAATTGATGTATCTGTCAGCATTTATGTTATTTAATAATACTAATGGACCTGTATATAATAAAAACTGTCGAAATTCTGTTGCTTTCCATCTTTTTAAATCATTTAAACTTCGTGTTTTCCTATTGAACTCTTTCGGTACACTTTTTGCTAGGTATATCAATGATTGGGATATATTTGATGATTTTTGTGCATGGTTTCCCACAGCACCAAAGGTTAAGAAATAACTTTTTTACCACATCTAGACAAATTAAGTGCATATAGTCAATAGGAAAGCAGTCAATTATGTCAAGGCCAAGCACATTTTCCAAAATTGAAATGCCAGTATGATGATTTTCATCCAGTTTCAATCTAAATTCTGCATCTGTTCTTAAATGATTCTTAATATCAGGAAAACATTCTATTATTAATATATTCTCCTTCGATAAAACATTTAGTGCAGGAGTTATAGCCATTGTGCCCTTTAACATATTTTATAAATGATTTTGCGGGGGCGTCGCATATAACAGATTTTATCTGTATACTATATAGTAGTCCGTTAATGGAAATTCCATTATTAATCAGGTCTATCTCCTCTTTTACAAAATCATCTAAAAAACAGTTTGCATCTTTCGGTTTCTCATATCCATGATATATGCCAACCATACCAACGTTTCGAGCTCCTACAATATTGCATAGTATAGGATAAACTTGACTACTGCTACTTTTAGATAATGGCAAACCATCAATATTAATATTAAATTGAATCAAGTTAAACTTAGCATAAGATACATCTACAAATTTCATAAGGTTAACAACAATTTTTTATTCCAAAATGGTAATAGTGCCCAGGTTCAACAGGTTTCGTTTCAATTTTTCTGGTTGTTTTGAAAAGTATTCTGGCGTCTGATGGTAAATCATGTGAAATTTGTCTTTTTAAAATACAAAGCAAATCATTAATTGCATGATAAGAAACATTATGCTTTACAACCCAGTTTGCTGGTAAACTATTTAAAGTATTATCATTTATTTGTTCCGATAATTCTTCAGTAACGTTATTAGTAGTACAATTATTTTGTTCCGCATTCTCTAAAACCTGGACATTTTCCAGAGAAATTTGACTTTCAATTTACGTTGAACACTATATTATTTTTACTGATATCCAAAGAAAAATAAGAACTACTATTAGATGCATGAACATTATTAAGGAGAAAATCATCATTACTGTTGTGAAACCTAGCATCAGATGATGTTGAGGCTTCCTGATAAGAATTATTTTGCGATTCATACACGTAACGATCTCTTAGCAGGCATATAATATTTTTGTAATCTATGTTTACCAGTCATTTTTAAAAGAATAAGAAATAAATTTTTATAAAAACTTACTTGAGCTTAATGTATTTACCTTGAAATATTAACAACAAAAGATTTCACAAAGGCAAGACGTGTCTTTTGAATAAGATACTGAAATAAAGGACAATTGTTTGTTATAAGGTAAAAGATATAATTCCAATATAACTGAAAAAGCACTTACCTCTAAAAAATATATATGATATTCAATACACACTAGAACTTATAATATATATGAATACTAAAACTAAAACTATACTGAAATATATTTTAAAACTAAAAACATTTGTACTATATTAAATAAGAAAAAAACTATAATATATAAAAATGAATAACTATTTAATAAAAAGCTTTAATGTCACTGATCTGTTTATAGAGATCAGTGTTTAATGTGCAAATAATCAACACGTGGTTTGTCGTAGCGGTTGTAATCTGCAGTATACGTAAAAAAGCAAGGTGATGCGCTTTTGTTTTAACTGCACGCTGCACGCAACCATCGAAACAAAAGATTCGCAAAACATATAACCAAGTGGATATTAATAACAAATATTACTAGTTTATTATTACAACTTTTACAAATATTACAAATGAATTATTACAAATTTAAAATTGTTTTGAACGTGCGCTGTTATTTACTCTAATATATATGTATTTCGATATTTATCGAATATGCACGGTTTGGCGCATCATCGTTCAAATAATTATATTTCTGTACAGCAATATCGTGCGATGTGATCGCAAGAATGTGTGGCGTTCCTTTAGTGGGAGAGCGTTTTGCAATGGAACGCGCACACGTTTTTTAAATTCAAGAAGGAGAAAAATGCTGTACACTTTGGCTACGTCGAACACTTTCTTTATTCTTTTTAATTCGTCTTCTTGCGTCGAGCATCTGCACTGATCTGCACAGATCTATCAGACACCGCGCTACGAGTTCGCGCGTGTTCGCGCGTTCTTAAGCAAAAAGGCTCACCAACTACTTAAAACTAACTTATTCTAGTGACTTAGATAATATTTATAACTAGCTAAGCCTACTTATAACTAAATGCGCTAGATGGCGCGTCGATCGCGATTTCCGCATCGCGCCACAAATGCAGCGAAGGCCGCGTCATCTATGCGGGCACTGCCACTGCCAGATTCGTTTTTACAAATTACATAGTACATCGCCTTGTGCGCATGCGTGGAGCGATACCAGCGTTCCAAGTAGAAGCGCGGCCAACTAAAAGTAAACTTCAATTGACTTCAATTTCACAAGAGTGGCGTCAAATGGCGCTTGGGGGGTTTGGGCAGTAGTTATCAAGTCTATTCTGGTCTATTCCATGACTCGCTATTGCTCTTATTAAGGAAAATTTAAAAATATTGTAAAAAAGCAAAATATTAGAAAGTTTCTCTATTTGGAATGTAACTAATTCATTTATATAAATGGCTACTCTTGAGGATAAATCTATCTGGGAAGACGGAGAGGTATGAAGCATAAATGTATTTTGTATAGGTTAGAATAGAATGACAAGCGAAACATAAATGAATGAGCTATTAGCGAATGATTTATTACATATTTATGATTAGTGGCTTCTAAAATAGAGTATAAAATGTAAAATTAATCTAATGATTACTTTGCGTAATGTATTGTTGTAGTCATTTCTAAAAATGCAATAATTTACAGCAATTATATTTTATTGTGATTGTCATAAGAATTATTATTTTCTCCTTTCATAGGAGATTCTAGGTGAAGATGTTTTGAGAATGTCAACTGATGAAATTGTATCGCGAACACGATTATTGGATAATGAAATAAAAATTATGAAAAGCGAGGTTATGCGTATTTCACACGAACTTCAGGCACAAAATGACAAAATCAAAGAGAATACGGAAAAAATTAAAGTAAATAAAACATTGCCATATTTAGTATCAAACGTCATAGAATTGTTGGACGTTGATCCTCAAGATATGGGAGAAGAAGATGGTGCAGTTGTAGATCTAGATGCGCAAAGGGAAGGCAAATGCGCAGTTATTAAAACATCCACTCGTCAAACATATTTTTTACCAGTAATCGGCTTAGTTGATGCAGAAACATTGAAACCAGGTGATTTAGTAGGTGTTAACAAAGATAGTTATCTTGTACTTGAAACATTACCTGCCGAGTACGATGCAAGAGTGAAGGCTATGGAAGTAGATGAAAGACCCACAGAGCAATACTCGGACATTGGCGGCTTAGACAAACAAATTCAAGAATTAATAGAAGCTGTTGTGTTACCTATGACCCATAAGGAAAAGTTTGAAAATCTGGGTATTCAACCCCCTAAAGGTGTACTTTTATACGGGCCACCAGGAACTGGTAAAACCTTATTAGCCAAAGCTTGTGCCGCGCAAACAAAATCTACATTCTTGAAATTAGCGGGGCCTCAGCTTGTTCAAATGTTTATCGGAGACGGAGCAAAATTGGTAAGAGACGCATTTTCACTCGCGAAAGAGAAAGCACCAGCGATTATCTTTATCGATGAATTGGATGCGATTGGTACGAAAAGATTTGATTCTGAAAAAGCTGGAGACAGAGAAGTACAACGCACCATGTTAGAGCTATTAAATCAACTAGATGGGTTTAGTTCAACTGCAGATATCAAAGTAATAGCCGCTACGAACAGAGTGGATATTTTAGATCCAGCTTTGTTAAGATCTGGACGCTTGGATAGGAAAATAGAATTTCCGCACCCTAATGAAGAAGCCAGAGCGCGTATAATGCAAATTCATTCACGAAAAATGAACATGTCTCCGGACGTTAATTTCGAAGAATTGTCGAGATCCACGGACGATTTCAATGGCGCTCAGTGCAAGGCTGTTTGTGTTGAAGCGGTGTGTAACGGAATATAACTACAGGGTGTTCCTGGTTTTTCCGGCCAAACTACGGGAGCATATTCTACAAGTAGAAATAAGACAAAAATGTTATTTGACGTTCAGTTAGAAACGCTTTATTACAAAGTTATAAACAAATGAAATTGAATTTAGTAACGGCGGATTTTAACGAATTAATAACTCAGTTACTGAAATGAAACAAAATTATCAGGAAATTCGCACTGCAATAAGTTCCATAAAGCATCGATGTCAAGCTCGTACTAGCTTCCGAGGACGACATTTCATACTCTGCAAAGTAAAATCCTCCGTTACCAAATTTAGTTTCATTTGTTTATAACTTTGTAATGAAGCGTTTTTAACCGAACTTCAAATAACATTTTTTTCTTATTTCTACTTGTAGAATATACTCCCGTAGTTTGGCCGGAAAAACCCGGGACACACTGTATGTGTAAAGAACGTAATTTAATGTGAACTACAACTAGAAATATAAACTAATTTTCTTTGTTTTCTTTTTCACACAGGGTATGATAGCATTGAGGCGTAATGCAACTGCAGTTACTCATGAAGACTTAATGGAAGCTATTAATGAGGTTCAAGCAAAGAAAAAAGCTAATCTCAATTACTATGCTTAATATGCTTTATTCAATTAAGATACTTTCTATAATAAATAAAAACGTAATTATTTAATTATAAATAAAAATGGTTTGTAAACTAAATAACTTATAACGAGTATATTAAAACTATATGTTAAAAAACATTTCTATCGATTGAACTTTCGGTACTGCAATGTAAAGCATTTTTAATTCACATAAGCGATATTTTATACTGTTATATTTATTACTGGTTTATTTCTTCTTATCGCCGTTCGATTTTAGTTTTCTAGATACTCATAAAAAAGTGTTTATTTAAAAGAGTGATCAGTATTGGTTTGGGTTAAATTCATTAACGGAGAAGGGTGACCGGAGTTGTACCGAAAATTAATTCTAAAAAAAAAAAGTAACAGAATTAGCCTCAAATGTACTTTAGGTAGAAATTCGTCTATTATTTTGGTGGAGGGGTGACAAACCCACAGACTTCTATATTTAGGGGTGCCCGCCAATACAGTATCGATACAGGAAGATATCGATGTATCGGATTTCCACAGTTCGACTTGCCGTATCTGTATCTCTATTCTTTTAAAATCGCCAGAGTTCCGTCTGTATGTTTAGTGATGGCGATATTTTGAAATTGTATCGATATTTGGTATGGATACGTATCGACGACCAAAGTATCGATACACATAAAAATCGGGAATAAAAATCGGTATTATCGATACTATGGATATCAATACATACATATATACAGACAATTATTACATTAGAATTTTAGAAATAAAAATCAATATTCGTTCAAATTAAGTGTTTTATTTACAATAAACTTATTTAACATTTTAAATACGGTAGCAAAATGACGTCAAATTGACAATAACGATTATGCTAAAATTTCGATATTCATAAATTATGTATCGATACTGGAATATACATATGTATACATACAGAGCTGATACATATATCGTCACATTGCTAAAATTTCGATATTCATATTCATAAATAAAGTATATCGATACTGGAATATATCGTCACATTACTAAACATCGATATTCATAAATAAAGTATCGATATTCGAAATATCGATACTGTATCGCTCATCACTACTACTATGTATACAAATACTTACTAACAGTGTTTACTGTTTTGATTTTACTTATTATTATAATTTATAACTAAGCGCTTAGAATTAGACATGGCAGATGTACTGGATATTGATAATGCTGAAGAATTTGAAGTCGATGATGAAGGCGATCGTAAGTTTGTTTTTCTTAACCATAATTTCATATTTGAGCGTCGCACAGCTTCTTTTTTACAGCGATTCTGTTTTGATACTTTTATGGCATATTTTAATATGTTAGTGATACAATTTTGAGAATATTTTTATATATATTTTTCAGAGGGTATCGCTCGATTGAAGGAAAAAGCAAAAAAAAGGAAAGGTAGAGGACATGGTGCAGATTTAGTGTCTACTCGCGATGATGTTGGGCATTATGAGTCAATGAATGTTATTGAAGAAGATGACGATGAACCAGGACCTCAAAGATGTGAGAAAAATAAATATTTTTCGTAAACTTCTTATAATTTTGACACGTTCAGGACAAAAGTAGAATTTACAAAGCGTTCGCTGTTGCCAGCAGTTGTTTTGATCAAATGAGTGAGTTACTGCATTTGCAGAAGCAGTTGATTATCATTAATATTTAATTTTTTAATTTCTAAGTTTTTCCTGCAGAAATTCTGTCTTTTATGCATTAGTTTGTATAGTTATTTTATTAAATTTAGCCTATAGTAATCCATTCATGACTCGTATCGCCAATTAAAACATTTATACTACTTTCATAATTACTGGCACATTTAATATTGATTGTATACTTTGACTTAGTAATTAAAATGTTTATGTAGAAAAACAATGTTTAGGTGTTGACATAGAATTTTTTATTGCATGAAGCAGTGTTTCAAAATATGTCAAAAGACATAAACTTAAAAAAACAAATTATACAACTAAAACTTGTATGTAATATATTCATTGTTTGTTTAATGTTGAGTGTCTCATGAGCAATGTTATTTAATGAATATGAAATTTTTGTTGAATATACAAATGTACATATACTGAAATGAATATACAGAAGTCTTTAGTAATTTAACAGTTATTTTAACTGTTGTTAATTCATCAGAAATCTAAAATTTTAGTACATTTAAATATACAGTATAACATTGTTTAACAGACTAATTCATCATAGGACATTGATCGTTATAAGTAGACTGTGGGTACTTATACAGTTTCGTAATTTTGCAGACATACTTTCGTAATAGAACATATATACCACATGAATATACAAAAATGCACTATTGGTTATTTGGGTCATAAATCACTTAATACTCATGGATTAAACAGATTTAATTGGATTCTTTGAATGAATTACAGAAGCACATATTCTTTGTAAGTACACACGAGATCAAGTGAGATCAAGTCGCGTTAAAAGAGAAAGGAAAAAAAAAAAAAAAAAAAAAAAAACGCCGCAAAGCGGTGGCGGGAATTTTCAAACACTCAAGCAAAACCTATCGAAAACGCGTAAAATACCATACATACATTAATTTCGATTTATTGTTTATCAATTAAAACTGCGTGAAATAATTTACACAGCTGCCAATTGTATTTCTCTGTATTCATAATTAGTTTTCAATGTAACGAAAAAAATACCGTTACATAGTTATAGTGTTTGTTTATTATAAGGTCGTTTCTTATAGAATACCCCTCTGTACATTATTTACATTGAAATCGTTATAGAAACTGATATTTTTTTTTCAGCTGTAGAAGGTTGGATTTTGTTCATAAATTCAGTACACGAAGAAGCACAAGAAGACGACATTCAAGACAAATTTTCTGAATTTGGACAAATAAAAAATTTACACTTGAATTTAGATAGAAGAACAGGTTTCTTGAAAGGCTATGCTTTAGTGGAATATGAAACTTTTAAAGAAGCACAAGCCGCAAAGGATGCTTTAAATGGAACAGAAATTTTGGGACAACCTATTTCCGTTGACTGGTGTTTCGTAAAAGGACCAAAGAAGTAACATATTTTTTGTTTGTAAAAGTATTATTGAGTTCAGCTAACTTGTCCTAGAGACAGGACGTTCCAAGAGGCCCGGCGCAGTGAGGACTCGAAATACAGTGCATTTTCCATTGTTAGCTGAACTCAATCTTAGTAGATAAGCATTTATTTTTCAAATTTATTAACGCATTTACTTATTGCAGAATAAAAAAAAGGAGTCATAGGAGGCGATAAAAAGAGCTTTTAAAGATTTTTATTTCCATTAAATACAACCACTTCAAATTAAGATTATTTTGTATTTCATAAGCATTATGAAAACGACATGTATGTTCGAAATAATATAATTTACAAAGAAATGGTAATTACATTTTTTGTATCCTATTTATTTCAAAATTGAATGTTTCGTATCCAATAGAATTGTGGAATACCGATTTTGAACTTTGAGCGGCTAAAGTCCAAAATAGTTTGTTTCGCTTGCGAACAGGTCCGGGGATAATTGAGGAAAAGGTGATGAATAAAGAGTTATTATTATTATATTATTTAAATATTTATTGTATTGTCAATTTGGGTCGAGACAAGAGACGGTGTTGTTGTGTTCGATTGTGGCGGATCAGGTTCGTCTGTCCCTTTTTGTATAAGTTCTTCCTCCAGTTGTTGAAGGGGTTCAATTAATCCTTGACGTATCGGACCCAATTTTTGTAGCGCTCTTGTCCGGAATCGGCGCAACTTCCGTTTGCGCGTTCGAGTTAAGTTCTTACGAAGAGAAATATTGAACTGAATACCGTGGTAAGTACGAAGGCAAATTTGGCAAATAAACGATATTAAGGGGACTAGGCAGTCAGAAAATTGATTTTTTTTTCTTTGCATTTTCTGAAAGTGCTATTCTTCCCGAATAAAATGCCGTTTAGTTTTCGTGGAAATTCCCAAAATTAAGCATTTGGCAGCCAAAAAGGTCAAGCGCGCCATAAAACGTCCCTGCGCGCACGCAGGTAAATGAGAGCGGGATAAAGATTCCCTCTATTGAAAAACAGAGCTGAATAAACAGAAAAATTACCGAACAGCAACAGGCTGACATCGAGAAAGCTTTAGAGACTCTTATTACTCAGGTGTAAATTTTTAACGACATGCCTTTTTTAACAGCTTCAACAGCACTCTCCGTCTTTTGGCGTATAAGACTTTCTGTTTCTGTTTTCCTTTGGCATGATTTATTAAAACCAAATTTTTTATTATGAATATAGGTTATATTATCAACAAATATAGATTTCTTTTAAAAAATCTAAAATTGACAAATAAAGTCGACGAATTAAGGATAATAATTGACGAATAAAGTATCTAAAAACAATTAAGCACTGGGCCAAGCCGATACATGTTTGCTCTAGTCACTGGACAGAGATTGTCCAATAACTAGGCTAGCGGCGATTTCATGTACTAGTGTATAGACACGTTAGTTTTTAAATGAAACAAAACAAAAATGACTTAAAAATATATGGTTATCAATTAAACAGACTTTAATAAGTCTAAAACACCTTTACTTGATGTAGAAGCATAACCAATAAAGTATTAGTTGTGAACTTAACAAAGACGCTCTGAGTCTTAGTCGAATGGTTAGTAGGCTCTTCATAATGCATTAAATTCATGATTGCTAGGTAATAATATTTCTTTTTCAAATATACAGGGTGTTTCGCAATTCGTGGGAAAATCTCAGAGATACAGGTAGTAGACATGAAAATAATAAGAAAAGTTCTTATGTAATATTCTCGGAAATGGTTAGTTTATTAATTACACGCGGTTTTATATTTCGTAAAGGGACATAACAATGGCTCATCCCCTGCAAGGTCAGTGACCCTGATTTGGGCCCCTGCATCGTAGAAAAGTATCAGTTGTGTTACATTCGTCATCATTTCAATTTTTAATTACAAAATATGTGATTTTTCATTCAAAGAAACATCTCATTCCAATACACGTTGCGAGTCACCGGGGCCCACTTAGGCCTAGAGAGGCCTGGGCCTTTAAGCGCGGTCATTGGCTTTAAAGGGGATGAAGCAGTGTTACGTCGGCATTTTACGAAATGTAAAACCGCGTGTAACTAATAAACTAACTATTTCCGAGTATATTGCATAAGAGCTTTTCTTATTATTTTCGTGTCTAGTATCTGTATCTCGGAGATTTCCCACGAATTGCGAAACACCCTGTATATCATGTGTTTCTGATCAGTTGCAATGATTTTTAGTATAAGAAATAACTCAGGATAATAATTTTATTTCCTCAACTTCGTCAACATTGTTTTTACTTTAATATTAATAAAAATTCATGACAGTGTCCAATTACTAGGACATGTCCAACCACTGGGACATTTACCTTAGATAGCATTTTATACAAATGTAGAAATGTTTGAAGATTTCGATGGTCATTTTGGTTATCAATTCGATGGTTATCACCAGCTTGTTTTCTAATAGTGCTAAAAAATTGCTGCAAAATAAAAAGATATATTTTTAATAACATAAATAACATGACAGATGAAAAATTACTAAAATAATATGTACTTCAATGCAATCCTGGTTCATTTTTGCTGTAAGGACATAATCGAAGATGCCTTCCAAACTCAAGAGATACTCTGTTAAACTAATAATTGTGGATTGAATGGTTACTCTAAGACTCTCTGCAGTACTTGATGTTAAAAATTCTGTAGGTTTAATATTATTTTTTTCTATATCTTTCTCCCGAACATTTAATCACCTCTTAGCAACTGAAACATTGCAAATTAGTTGTTAGTTATCAAGTATTTTATGTATATAGTAAGATTGAATTTTGCATCCCTACATTATTTAAAGAATTTACAAATCTACTGAATTACCAACTGCATTCTTTTATACTTTTTACTGTTATAATACATACATCAAAGTTTTTGGGTTGCTCTAGCTTTATTCCTACACCGAAGTAGTTATTTCAATGCATCGAATAGATAATTGAGTCTTAAGGCCGGGCCACACATAGCCGTCCGTTGGGATCCGTTGCCGTCGATTTCCATTACCTTCCGTCGCTCAACGACGGTCACCGTTACCCACTGGTGGTTTCGGAGTATCCGTATTCGGTTTCGCGTTCATATTTTTACTGTTGTATCCCATTATAATTATAAACATACACTCTTTTCACTCTTTTTGGAATGGTAGCACCTAGGTAAATAAATTAAAACCTGATATTTCAGTATTTTTCCGTACTTATGGGAGTAGCATATTAGAATGATCAATATATTTTCATTATTAAATAAATATTATATGAAATTCCAAATATTTGGATTTCATTTATAAATGTGTAAGCCTGAAAAAATGCGAATTCTTACCTTGATTATCATGAATCTTAACTTAGATTACTATGAATTGAGAATGATGATTCTATTCCAGGAAATAAAATATTACTTTGGATATTATCTATTTTCTATAATTTTCGGAAGGACAATTTAATGACTGCTCGATTTAGCCCAAATCATTGCTAGATCAAATTGGCTATGACAGTTCGAATAACATTTTGAAGAATTCTCTACGAACGTTTCACTCATTTTGCCGCTTTCTTTGAAATAATTTTTTCATTACAAAAATTTGTATTTCAATTGATTAGTATCTTGACTTGAACAATGAGGACGAGAAGAACACCTTTCGCTCAAGACGAAACGATAGTAACAAAATATAAGCAGGAAAAAGTGGTCATCGCAAATATTTCAAACTGTGTATTTAGCATTCGTATACACCATTGTATTTCAATACACGCGTACCTGTGCATTAAAAACTACACGGAATGAAAGACAAATTTAATAATTTCATATTTACTTCTGAATTTCGGCGTATGTGAAATTAGGATTTTTATTTCATACTCGATAAACAATAGATTAATGTTCTATTTGAAAAGAGAATGACTCAGTCGGAGTGATGTGCAATTACTGGATTGCGCCAGTCTAAGGTACAGGTAACTTTATACATTTCTCTATAGATTGTTTCGGAGCGGCCGGCCTATCTAATAATGCACACAACTATTTACTATTTACCCATATTGCATACTGGCTGTCCTTTTTTCATATGTTAATGCTAATATTTCAAAAACTATGGAACTATGAAATGTTCAAAACTCTTCTTTTCCTTATAAAAAAAATCAATATACATATTATCCAATTACGTTCAATGTATATACAAGCGTATCATGTGTCTCGTTCCTCGATCACACCTGTTTCGAAACCATGATTTATTTTTTAATATCCATGACTGATACACTCGATCATATGTTTATCATACGCATATTATGAATGTTTAAGTACTTTACTATTAAAACGCTTAATAATGGTCATAATTATATCGTGTTTAGAGTCATTTTCATCAAAAAAACATCACCATTTTATTGTTTCTAATTCTATGGCGATCAAATGCTACTGTAAACAAAATATTTTTATTAGTGAATGGAATGCTCCTGTTTGCTTACATTTTCGAACCCCCGGTGAGAGCGAGCTTCGAAAGGTTCGACAAGGCAACCCATCAGGCTCATAAAGAAAGGTCCCTTTCAAGTGATCGTCCGTCGAAGGAGAAAAAAATCATTGCCAACGATATTCTAGCTTTGCAGGAAGGCAACGGAAGGCAAGCCTATCTTCTCCATTGAAATTTCAACGGAGCAACCAACGGAAAGCAATGGAAAGCAACGGGACCCGTCGCTGAAAACGACGGTCAAGTGTGGCATGCTTCATTTAAAACCAAGGGAATGATATTCTCACTTTTCCGACGGATAGCAACGGATCGGAAGGCAACGGATATGTGTGGCTCGGCCTTTAATGTGAATTGCATTATACCATCACAGTTACTTAACTCCTTGAGAGCGATAAAATGTAAGTTCGTCTGCAACACTTTTACTGAAAATCTAAAAAAATATGGATGCATAAAAACACTTAAAAATACTTTTCCTATCTTAAAAAAATAGAGCATATCAAACCTGAGTAGCCAGAAAGACACGCATTTTTAGACAGTTGGAAGGATTGATATGATCAGCAGTTAATTTTGGATATACTCTAAGATGAGCAGGATTTGCTTGATCAATTTTGTATAAATTTCCATAATCCATCCAAACATGTTGACCATGTACCTATCTGTAATTGAGATAAATCAGAATATCTTATCTTTTTAAAGCGTTGTATTTTTTTTAAATTATTGCCATACCTTCAATTCATGCCTATCCTTGTGTGTATTCCTAATGCATTTAAACAAATGTGGAGCATCTGAAAAAATATAAATTTTTTTGCTTTCATGGACCGAATTTTGAAAAAAATAACTATTTTTGGAATCAATTTTTCCAGATATTCCAAACTCCTGCCACATTTTCCCGTTACTGTCTCTATCTCACACAATACCATCAATGTATCCTCCTGTATTCTCAACTAAAATAATGGCTTGAAGAACAAGCTGAGCAAGAGTTCGACCTTTTGTTGGTCCTGTACTCGCGAAGACTCCGATCGATTGTATAAAATTATCGCCTAATAATCGAAACATAAAAACTAAGGCATGATCTGCTAAAGATCATTTTTCGTTGCCACTATTTGTTTCTGTATTAGCAAAGCCTTCAAAAGTAAAGTTTTTTTAATTGATGTCCAAACTTCGACGCACTTACATTTCCTCGGAAAAACTATTTATCAAAGCCAACTGTTTATCCTACCACCATCAATCATACGCATGTAATTTCTTACGGTACTGTGAGCGGGTAATGGTAATATTTTATTATGTCGCAAGAAATTGTAAGTCATTATGTAAGACTTTTTATGTACAAAAGCAAACATAATAATAACCATTCTGTATTATATTTATTGCCTTTGGGCGATTCACATTTGCTTGCAGCCAAACATTCTTTAATTAATAGTTCCTGTAAATGGGAGGAATATTTTAGGGAGATGTTGGGAGCTGTGGAATGGAGATGAAGAAATAGGAAAGGAAGTGTGATGAAGATGAAAGGGAAAGAGGTAGAGGAAATAAAAGTAATAACCTGATTATGAGGAATATCATATTTTTCCTTATGTTTGGTTAAATTTTCTAGTAAACTTGTTTCTGAAATTTTTACAATTTCCTTCTTAGTACTATGAATTTCGTTTTTGATTTTTTCGTATCTGGTTTTAGATCTCTTCAACGCTTGTGTTTTGATGCGTACTGTTTCTTTAATAAGTTTCGATTTGATTCGCAAAAGGGCGGAGTGTTATTAACTATTAAATACATTTATTTAGATATAGTAATTAAAATGAAATTTGTTTTAGTTAGGGTTGGCATACTTATGAAACAACAATTAAGTAGCATTTTTATTATATTTTTAATGTAATGTACTCATTTCAATAAATTCATTCAACTTTTCCTTTTAATATTTTCTTTTATAACCGTATTCATCTATAGAAATCATTTTACGCGTTATTTCCTTGCAAAACGTGAGATTATTTAAATTTGACAGGGTTAGTATACTTATGATACGCACTGTACAATGCTTGATTTACAACCGGCGATTCGTAGCGTTTTGCCGCAAGGGCGATAATAATTTGTGTTCTGAAACCCGGTGATCGGTTAAACGCCATACAGTGAGTCGTGTTAGGTCTTCGACAAAATTTTGATAAAATTATTGTAGTTTCGCATGGCGTCATCAATTCGACTACGAGATAAGTGGGTTCCTTTGAGTGGCTACAGCACTGACAGCGGCCTGTCTGACCTAAGATAGCACGCATCGACAGTAGAATAGGCCCCCCCTGCGTCAGACACATTTTTGCAACAATTAATAACTTGCTAATGAAGCCTCAAACGCAATTTTTTAATTCTTGATTTTTGTGCTATTTGAGTTTGTAGAATCTCTCGTTAAAATGGTTAACATACGTTGCTGAACCCTATATATTAATTTCAATTCTTAAAATAGTAAAACGTATACATATTTATTACAGCACATACAAGGTGTTTGGCTACATGTGAGAGTGAATGAAGGGGGTGATTCTAGACACTAGACATTAACACATTTTGAAAATATTACGTGGTTTATCGGATAAATTCGCGTCGAATAAAAGAAAAGTATCTTTCATTTTCGAATAATTTCACGTTGAATAAAAAAGTTATTCGTCGTTTTCGGATAAATTCACTTCTAATAAAAAAAGTATCTTTCATTTTCGAATAATTTCACGTCGAATAAGAAAATTATTCGTCGTTTTCGGATAAATTCGCGTCGAATAAAAAAACTATCTTTCATTTTTAAATAATTTCACGTCGTAAGTCTCATTTTGAAATTTCGCGCATTTATACAAGAACCAATCACCATGGCGGCCTCGAAAACCACGTGACCCGCAGAGGTCCCCGCTCCCCTGAAGCTGCGTCCCCCGCAAGCTAACGCTCCATCCCCTTATTCCTATATCCCTGGTTAGTTATAAGCATTTAAAGTTTGTCGACTCGAACAGTAGCGGTTATACTCAAAGAAGTAAGGGGTCCCTTATCTCATTCAATTCACTCTCAGTTTTATGACGCTTTGGGTATAACTTTTCACTGTTTATTAGCATTTAGCCTTAACTTTAGCAGTAATGGACATACCCAGAGTGTCATAAATAGACTGCGAACTTTTATGCAAAATAAAACCTTCACAAACAAAAATACGGAATTAAAAATTGAATAATATTGTGTCTCATGTTCTAAATATCATTTTGCCATCTGTCAACAACTTCATAGATTTTTGCCTATTGAAAATGATCATAAATGCATAAACATCCGCAGTCTAATTATAAAATATGAAATCAGTTACGCGAGATAAGAAGGAAATTCTGTTTATGACCATCACGGTTCAAATAGTCAAACTGTATGCGCTTATAACTAATTTTAGCGTCTAGAATCACTCCTTTCATTTTTTCCTACTTGGACCTGAACACCCTATATGAAACGAAAACGTACAGCATCACTAGTTATTAATAATATCGATTTGGTATAATATCAGGATACATCAAAGTATATTTATATAATAATATAGTATCCTATATCTGACAAATTATAAGCATTCAGTTATTAGTATGATCGAATTATTTTATAATTGTAAAAACTGAGCACTACAAGAAAGCAATATTTAACTAATTAATATATTATATGTAAAATATAATATCCTATAAGACCCGGCAGTACCTTCAACTACTCTAATTTATAGACATCAATGAAAGTGTTTAATTAATGACTCTTTCCAGTAACTCTATCTACAATTGCCTGAGTTAAAATTCTGCCAGCAAGATCCTTAGCTATGTTAGTTAATTGATCACTGAAATTGGGTTTTTTAGTTGTTGGAGGCGTCTGATAATAGTCCCCTTGATTTCCTCTTTGTGGGTACCCTTGTGGATATCCTTGTTGGTACCCTTGTGGATATCCTTGTTGGTACCCTTGTGGATATCCTTGTTGGGAGCCTTGTGGATATCCTTGTGCATAACCCTGGGGATAGGCTTGAGGATATCCCTGTGGGTAGCTTCCACGAGATGGATACCCCTGTGTAGGACTCTGAGGGTAGCTGCCTTGATTGTAACCAGGATATTGGCTTCCATACGAGTTGGGCTGTCCAGGATATCCGGATTGTGTAGGATATCTAGAATTCTGAGTAGGATAACTACTTCCAGAAGTTTGATCTTGACGAGGATATGCAGCGTTTACTGTGCTAGCACCCATTCTTTTAAAGCTTTCTTCATTTCTCGTAGAACTACTAGATCCAGAACTCGACGGATATCCTGCAGAATTTGTGGAAGGATAAGAACCGCTTGGATAACCACTAGAACTTGATGATGGATAACCAGATCTAGATGGATAGCTAGAAGAATCTCTGGTAGGATATCCTGACGCGGATGGATAATTAGAGGAACTCCTTGAAGGATATCCAGAGTTGGATGGATAATTAGAGGAACTCCTTGAGGGATATCCAGAGTTGGATGGATTATCAGAGGAACTCCTTGAAGGATATCCAGAGTTGGATGGATAGTTAGAGGAACTCCTTGAAGGATATCCAGAGTTGGATGGATTATCAGAGGAACTCCTTGAAGGATATCCAGAGTTGGATGGATAATTAGAGGAACTCCTTGAAGGATATTGTGAATCTGTTGGGTAGCCAGAACTTCTTGAAGGATACCCAGATTCCGCTGGATAGCTAGAACTACTCCTTGAAGGATATCCAGAGCTGGATGGATAATTTGAGCCACTTCTAGATGAAGTTTCAGACTCTGGATAACCGGATGAACTAGCTGGTTTTCTAGACTCTGCTGGATATGCAGAACTTCTCAAAGAATCCCCTGATGGATCACCTGAACTACTTCTAGATGGATAACCGGATGATGTACTTCTCGAAGCGTCATTAGGCGAACTACTAGAGACACTTGTAGATACTTTTTTATTTTCTGAGGATGGATAAGAACTGTCAGTGTTGACATGTTCACTTCCAGAAGGGTAACTGGACCCAGTTGACGGTGACTCCGAGGGTGAGTTCACTTCTTTATTATTTTGGCGTGTGGCAAATGTATTGCTGTCTCCATCATTATTTTCTGCAAACAATTCGTTATCTAACTTCTAATTACTTAGAAGAGTTCATTCTTAGAAGCTGTGCCCATTGCCATGCTGAATTTTTATCATAACTGTCTTTGTTAGCAAGGGGTTATGAAGATTTGACAGTTGCGTAACCTGTGGCTATTGTATTAACCTTCATACCATCTTAATTAGCATGTTAGTAAGCTAACTATAAAGCTGCTTCAGCGTATCAATATTATAATTGCTGTAAATATTATGGAAATTTCTTTAAATGTAAAGATTAATTTAAATGTGAACATTAATTTATTAATGTTAATACCTATGAATAATATGCCATTTAGCTAGATCCAATCCGCAACGTACGAATTGTTCATAACAAAATAAATTTAAAAGTTCTGTATGTACCGTTTTGTGATGCTTCGTTTTTAAAATATAAGCTGCTGAAAATTGAGAAATTTATTTCCGGTACACATCGTTTGAATCCTATAAGACTAAACGCATAATCAAATTTGTAAGTATCATAAAGATACGAGATACGTGAATGACCCTGTACACCTGAAAATATTTCTTCGACAAAAATGGAATCGTAAAAGATCTTTTAGAACTAAGAAATGTATTCTAAAGTGAAATTACAAGGCAAAAATCCAAATTTCTAACGTAAAACATAAATATCAAATATTGCCCACAAGTTGCTGACAGACGTGACTCTGTCATCCAACTTTCAGGTGGTCACATTAATATCGCCAGGGATTATATATTACATATACATACACAAATATATGAATATATTTATTATCGGTATACAAAACTTTAAACACGTTTTTTCCCGATTTACATTTCGTGAAACGGTATTCATAATATCTCAAAATCTACTTGATCTATTGACTTGAAATTTTATATACACCTTCAGTAGCCCGAACTAGAATTAATTAAAAACCTTTATTTTTTTCTATTCTTTTGTTTTTGATCTCCCGAAAACCAAACATCGATAATCAAATTTCAATGTGCCGCCTTTTTTTAAATTATAAATCTTTTTTAATTCTAGTTTCTGCTATAGTCAAACTCGTAAAAATTAAGAATTATGATTATATTAAGTAGAACCACCCCAGGAATCATGGGCGCTATGCGAGGACCCCTTTTTATAGGGGACTATATAAAAGATCATGCAGTGTCATCACTTTTTATTTGTTCTGAACAAAAAGAATTATGCAGATTATTAAAATATCTTTAAGTACACACTAAAATTTAAGTTTTTTTTGCAAAAACAGCCTGTATACTGGAGTAGAACGAAAAAAAATCATGAAGTTCTGGTTTAACTCATTGAAATTCTGTTTTAAATAAACGTTTGAAATCTTGTATGTAATAGACTTTTTATAGTTTAAAGACAAAAATTATCTGTTATGTTTACAATTAAAGCTTGTCGCCTACAAAGCGGTATAGAGAATGGTGAAACTCGTCACTTCGGCTTCATCTGCTGTCTATCGAAGGACAGCACGGAATAGATTATAACATAATATATAATAAATTTCTCAAAAATATTACAATAATACATTTTTTTTTAAATAAAAAAAAATTTGTAAAAACTACACATTAAAAATAATTCTTAGCCAAACTGCGGTGCATCATACAATTTACTGAACAGATTCAGATTTCAATAACTTAATTAACGTTATAGAAAGTTACTTTTCTTTACTTTTAGAAATCATGAACAGCAAAACAACGTTTGTCACTACATTTCGTTCCACCCTATTGCATACAGCATAAAAATTCGCGTTTTACACAGAATACCCCCTTAACCAGAAAATCTCCAGATTCTGTTGCCATGATCATCAACAGACGTATGGGTATTGTAATAGTTACTGCCAGCTGCTGGACTACTGCTTCTAGGTGTGGTTACACCACGTGATCCATGAACATAATCGTTTCCGAACAATCGACTAAAGATAGAACCACTGCCAATAGTATTTCTTGATCCCGCGTTACCGCTAACTCTTCCTCCAAATCCGTGGGAAGAAGATCTCGGTGGTGGAGTTGGTCTGACATCTCCCGGTCTTCGTGTCGGATATGCTGTCAAATTGTAGAGCGGTAGTAAAAAACACTAACACCCATCCATACGAGCCTGAGACGCAGTACATGTTTAGTAGAACGAAATAATTAATTAAGCATGCATCGAGATTAATGTTAGTTTGTTTAAACGTTTTTGGTATTGTTCGCGTTAGGAGTTATCGTACCCGTGACACCATTAAGTAACGAACTTCGAACCACGTCCAGCCGCGATCGCTGTTCGCGGCGGCCAGACGCAAGCAGCTGTTCTCAATACATATATCGTACTTTTAACTGTTTCGTTTAGATGACGATAGCATATTAAACACTAGGTGCGGCTAGGGCATGGACCTAAAGGACGGAACCTTTGTGTGCGGGGTCTGTGCCGAACATGGACCTAAAGGACGGTGCATGAAGTGGACTTATTGACGAGGGGGGTTGTGATTGAAGGGGGGCCCCTCAAACGCCATGTTTGGAACCACTAGTGGTGCCATTTATGCCATACCGCGGGATATTTTAAATTGGATTATTCATACCTGTTCATACCAAACACGTAAAAACTGTCACAATTAATGAACACTTTCAGACTTACATTGTTTTTTTTTTAATCATTTATATTAAATAAATCGTGATGTGTATAAACTTTTACAAAAAATGTAAATATTTATATTCTTCCGCAAAATCTAAAAATTGATAAAATTAACGCTTTATTTTAAATATAATTTACAATATTGTATATTCTACTGGATGCAAGTCTCAATTATGATCTCAATGATACATGCACCGTGGATACATGTTATTAAAGTAAAAATATGAACGTGCATTATAAAACGTAAAAGAAAGCAGGTATTTATTGCAAATGCCGCGTACACAAACATAAAAACGTGGATGTTCAACCTTTTTTTCATCTTTCAGCTGATTGCAAATAGTTAAATTCGTCGATAACACTGGCGTTCCAAGCTACGCTACTGTTAATACTGACAGTCAACTATAGAGTGCACCACCAGTGGTTCCAAACATGGTGCCGATCCCCCTTCCGTCTTTAGGCACAACCCCGCAGGACTAGACACCGTCCTTTAGGTCCATGGACGGAAGGGGGATCGGCGCCATGTTTGGAACCACTGGTGGTGCACTCTGTAGTTGACTGTCAGTATTAACAGTAGCGTGGCTTGAAACGCCAGTGCTATCGACGATTGCAATCAGCTGAAAGATGAAAAAAAGGTTGGACATCCACGTTTTTATGTTTGTGTACGCGGCATTTACAGTAAATACCTGCCACTGAACTATAAACTACCTGGAATGAGCAGTTCAGTGGATCGGGATAGGAGAAACCGTGCCGACAGAGAGGGCTATACGGGGTATCTTTGTCCTTTTCTAATACACTGTTGCAAATATAACAAATGACTAACTGCGCGTAATTATATAACCGCGCGACGCGCGCGATCTCTGTCGGCACGACTGCTTATACGTACTGCTCATACACATAATACACGTACTGCTCATTCCAGGTAGTTTATAGTTCAGTGATACCTGCTTTCTTTTACGTCAGGGGTGGCGAATTGTGGCTCCCGACCTTGAAGTCACTTGTTCCCCTCCCGGCTTTCACCGCCGAGCCGGCAGACAGCGGTCCCCCACCATACCTGCTCCTTCACTCCGCCGACTCCCCTGAACGCAGCGTCGACCCCGCCGTCGCCTGCCTAGCCACAACACATATATGCGTAAGCAGGTATGGTGGGGGACCGCTGTCTGCCGGCTCGGCGGAGAAAGCCGTGAGGGGAACAAGTGATTTCAAAGTCGGGAGCCACAGTTCGACACCACTGTTTGACGTTTTATAATGCACTTTCATATTTTTACTCTAATAACATGTATACACGGTGCATGTATCATTGAGATCATAATTGAGACTTGCATCCAGTAGAATATACAATATTGTAAATTATATTTAAAATAAAGCGTTCATTTTATCAATTTTTAGATTTTGCGGAAGAAATTTCATTTTGCAAAATGCTGATTCCTTTGATGTTAATACGTTAAATATCGTGCTATTTTTCGTTTAGTGCGCTCCTTCATTTGTTTAAATATATATTAAATGAAAGAAAAATTTTAATGTTCAATGATACATTTAGTATTTTACCTTATTCTTATTAAGATTAACATTTATTCAATGTTTATACACATCACGATTTATTTAATATAAATGATTAAAAAAAACAATGTAAGTCTGCAAGTGTTCATTAATTGTGACAGTTTTTACGTGTTTGATATGAACAGGTATGAATAATCCAATTTAAAATGTCCCGCGGTATGGCATAAATGGCACCACTAGTGATTCCAAACGTGGCGTTTGAGGGGCCCCCCTTCAATCACAACCCCCCTCGTCAATAAGTCCACTTCATGCACCGTCCTTTAGGTCCATGGTGCCGAAAGACGGAACGGGGAATCTGCTTCAGCCGCCATGTATGGGAGACTTATGGCGCTCTCTATAGCCGAGTATGGGAATTAGGAATCACGTTTCCATAGTTCCATGTAAAGAATGTGTAAAGAAGTGCAAATCATGATCAGTACAAAGTGGTACAAAGTGATATAAAAGAGCTGGTGAAAGAATTCCAAAAAACCTGAATCGTGCGACCGCACAGTGAGACGAATCACTAAACACGCGATAATAAATTCTTACGTACATATCTCACTGTTTGTCATTGTAAAGATGATCATTCTGGGGGGATTTTTAGGTCGTATTTTCGAGATATACGCGTTTAAAGTTCTGGTTACCAATACTATACTATATTCTATTATATTATATAATATTCTCTCTGATAATAATATAAATTCTGCTTTCTAGACCAGAATTAAGGCATAAACTAAAATTTTTTGAAAATGTGACTTGCGTAGTTTTGCCTTAGAGCCACAGAAATACCTATGTTTATAACCAAAAAGGAGTGAGAGCGAAATAAAATAGTGGGGATACCGATCGGCATATATGTCGCTTGAAAATAGGGCATACAGGGCTAATACTGAACTTATGTTTGGGTACAACATAAAAATAAATCAATAAAAACATCATAAAGTAGATTAATTCAAAGTGAACACAAGATGAGAGAGCCTGTAATACCCGAACTTTTAATGCTGTTTTCCAGTTGTACAACTTTCAGCGCGGCCTTTTTGAATACGTAGCAACGACTCCAAGTCTTAGAATTAGGCATAACTGTTTAGAAATATTTGAAGTCGTACGGAGTAGCACACTGGTCCTTATTAGTGAGCATGCACCTATCAGTAAGCCTTTACATTTAAATAAGTTATAAAAAAGAATCCGGAAACAAAAGAAAAACTTTTTTTCTTCAAATTTAATATTTTAACTTAATTAAAAAAAATGTTTTACTTTTATTTCTAGCTTATTTGAATGTAAAGACACATTAATAAGAACAAACTTATTAATAGGAACCACTGTATTGCATTTCCTTGTTTCGACTACTATGTTCAACAGGCGGTCTTAGATAATATGTATAAATAGAGCTTTTAAAGAGAACACAATCTTTCCTTCTGCAGAGCATATGTTTGTCTGTGCACCTTCACGCACGACGCTTCGTGATTTCGGCACTAAGATTAGTAAAATTCGACCTCTTTTGAATGGTTGACTAACTTGTGCAGATCGCGTGGTTGCACAGCTGGGAAACTGCCTTTAGTTTGTTACTTGATAACATATAACATCACATCCAACTATCAAAATTTCTTCGTATGATCTACAGGGAAAGTAGAATTTAACAAAGTGTTAACTACATTACATCGATAGATAGGTACATACAATACTAATGAGATTCTCATATTTGAATAATACTGAAATTTCAGCAGGTGAGAAAAGAATGAATCTGTCGTGCAATGTTTCTCTATTTGTGGAGACTGGGGATGGTTGTCACAAACATTAGAATAAAAAAAAACTATAAACGACACTAATGATTTATTAATTCATGGCGACGCGTAGGTACATCATTCAACTCGCTGTGAAGCGACATCAAGCCACATTAGCGTTTTATTTTTCATGCGCTCAAAGTAACTTTCTATAGTATATTTTCTATTAAAAGCAAGAATATTTATTTCACAGTATCAAAAGTAATATTTTTATTTTATCGCAGTTTGAAGTCTTTTCCATTTCACTTCAATGATTTGGTTGTACTTTATAAACTTTTTAATAAATGAGTAAATGATTTACATTGTTCAATGGCTCGGAATAGGTTGTTACAGATCATTCGAGGTTATTTGTCATGTGCAAAATCAACCTAACAGTAACTTGCTTCTTTAATATCATCTAATTTTCTATTATATTCACAATAAATCTTAATAATAATTCAGTGAAATTATAAAAAGAAAAAAAAATATTCAGAGGTGAGGTTCTTCTGAAGTTAATGTTGCATGCTGCAAAAGAAGGGAAAAAGGACAATAACACAATAAGAAGGGTTGCAATATATTATACAATAATATATAATAAAGACACTAGGGCAGGGCTGACGAACTTCTTTACCGTCGAAGAGCCACAGTGCCCCCACTACCAGTTAAATGGTGCTGTTAGCGGGTTGGGGAGCGCGGGGCTGAGAGCCACACTGGCTCGCGGAGCCGCCTGTTCGTCACCTCTGCACTAGGGGATCCTGAGATATCTTCTTTTTCGCGAGCGGTCATTCTGTCAGTCATTTATAGATATACAAAGTGATTTTCCTGCCAGTGGACTCAAAGGCAGTGCCGCTGCTTAAACATAGCGACCAAAAACCCGGTTTTCATACACTCATCAGTCGATGAAGATTTATTGTGTTTTCTTAGGCATTTCAATTGTGAGACTTTCATTTTCAGTACACACACGTACGCACAGAGCTGTCTCTGCTACAGTAGTTATCCTCGCCGAGACCTCAAGATCGATATCGGCCTCTTGAAATCAGGGTTTTCGTGTTTATGTTTAAGGGTGTCGGATACTGGATTAGCGGCGCGTAGGAGTGGAAAAGTGAACTAAAAGGGCCCCATGTATTTCTTATGGGGCCAGCGGCCGTAGCGGGACAGGCAACACCGGTTCCCGTAAGATCACCGAAGTTAAGATGTCTCGGTCGGGCCCCGATTGAGGAATGGTGACCATTCCCGCCGGGTCTCGATGCTGCTGGTGCCCAGAGGGAGGGGGCGAAGCCTCCCAAAAAGAAAAAAGACACATAATGGGACTGAAAGACGTCTCCGAAAAGGACTTTAAGAAAAAAGATTAAAAATGGAAGTACTCGTTCGTTGGGCAATATGAAAGACGCTAGTCATTCGAAACGCCATCTTCAGATAAAAATCTGAAGAAAACATACCTAATAATAATTTCTTATGGGACTGTATTTCCCAGAATTCGGACAGAATAGGAAACAAAATGCATAATAATTGTGATATTGCTGTTCCGGGGAACAAGGTCCACACTGCTATAGAGCCCTTTTTTGGAAAAAAGGTGTCGAAAAAAATATTTTCTATAAAAACATTTACATTTATTTTTTACGAAGTTTTGAAAGCCAAATTGCAAAAAAGGGCTCTATAGCGGTGTCCGTGATTGAACAAATAAAATTGTAAAAAAAAAAATCATAAACAAATATTGTTTCTGCGCTGCAAATTCTGGGAAACGCGAAACAGATGAAATCCGAACTCTTTCTTTACAAACATGGCTGACCTTGCTCGCGCCCTTGCTTTCACCTTGCCATATACAGTTACCGAAAAAAGTATCCATACACCGCAATACGTTCAGTTTAAACATAGACAACTTTGATTATAGAAGACTAGTTAGCTATGAAAGGTACATAAGCAGTTAGGAAATTAACTGAGCTTTCAGATAGTATGAATTTTATTATGATTTAAATAAAAGTACAATAGACAAATCTCAAATGCCGAATAAAGTAAGGAAATCAACGTGAAAAAAGTATGCATACAGTGGCATCCAGTGACGAAATATACCAATCAAAACCAGAATGTAGAGAGAATCCTGGTTTTCTTTTGTTTCATAGTATTGCGGCGGTTCTTAGAGTGTTTTATAAAAACAATCATACTTCGTTACCACAATGAGTGCCAAAAGCAAAGAAAGTACAGTAGAGGAAAGAAAAATTGTAATTAAGTTATGGAAAAGTGGAAAATCACTTCGCGAAATTGGTGAAACAGTAAATAGAAGCCATGCCAGTGTTCAGTATATCGTGAATAAATATAAAAATACAGGTTTCATTGAAAATATGCGTCGTTCTGGCAGACCCAGTAAATTAACTGACAGGGATGTCAGATTTATTACAAAGAAAATAAAAGAAAACCCATTTGAAAGTGCATCTAAGATCGCAGCAGAATTAGAGGTAAGGACTGGTAACAAAGTTTGTTCAAAAACAATATCAAACAAGCGGTATTTCGCACGAGTAGCGAGGAAAAAACCCTATGTCAATGAAGTGAATAGAGAAAGAAGACTTAATTTCGCAAAAAATTATATAAATAAACCACTGGACTTTTGGAAATGTGTGATTTTCTCAGACCAGAGCAAATTTAATATTTGGAGTTTAGATGGACGAAAATTAGTGTATAGAAAAAAGGAACGTTTTTGGATCCCAAAAATATTAGACCGACAATTAAACATGGTGGAGGCGGCCTTATGGTATGGGGTTGTATGGCCGCAAATGGACTTGAAAACTAGCATTTCATTGATGGAATAGTAGACCAACATAAATATTTAGATATTTTAAAATCAAATCTGAGAGACAGTGCCCAGAAATTAAGTCTTTCCGACAATTACTGTCGGATTTGAAAAACGCTTTACAAGAAGAGTGGCAAAAAATGGAGCGAAACGTAAAAAATAATTTAATCGAATCTATGCCCAGGCGACTGCAAGCAATTATTGATAATAACGGATATCCTACAAAATATTAATTATTATAAATATTACTGATTTATACAAAAAACATTCTGTATTCTGATTTCCTTACTTTATTCGGCATTTGAGATTTGTCTATTGTATTTTTATTTAAATCATAATAAAATTCATACTATCTGAAAGCTCAGTTAATTTCCTAACTGCTTATATACCTTTCATAGCTAACTAGTCTTCTATAATCAAAGTTGTCCATGTTTAAACTGAACGTATTGTGGTGTATGGATACTTTTTTCGGTAACTGTAGGTTGAACCAGGGCCAACGTAAATTACGTGGACCTTGGGTGTATTCCTATATTTATATTAAACGTCATTATAAAGTTCGAAATGTTTACAAAGCCTTGATTGTTATTGCAGTTATCATAGAGAACACTCTGCTGAGTTAATTGCTTGTTTATCAATAAAAGTTGTATTAGTTATGTGTACACGGGCCTCTAGGTAAACTTGCTATGATACTATCCTCTAACCACGTGACCATAGGTCATTGCCAAAAAGTATCTATATATCACATCATAGTCCATTCTTTTTTTTTTTTGAACTTTTTCTTTCTGCCCCCAGGCGCCGCTAATCCGGTATCCGACACCCTTAAGCGGTGGCATCGCCTTTGAGTCCACTGGAGGGAGAATTACACGGTATACGTTCTCTGACTTGACCTTAACCATCCCCGCGTCTAAAACCGTGTCTACATCTAGGGGACGAATGCTAACGAACCTGAACGCACGCAGGGAAGACGAACAAATGCGAGCGACACAGACGATGCCGATTCGTTTCTTTGACCTAAGCAGGAGTGGCCTAGCGTTCATTTTCGTGTGTTTGGATATGTTCGGGCGCGTTTGTCCGTATTCGTTCGTATGTGTTCGCTACATGTAGACGCGGCTTAAAGCACGGGCCTGCTCGTCTTACTGACGAGTCCACTGACAGGCCTAGGACGAAACGCTCTCCCTTTCTTTTTCTCTTCCCTTTACAAACTTGCCATCCTTTGCTTTCACGATTACCGCCAAACCATACAATACGCTTCCTTGAATCGACCTTTTATTAAAAAACTTAACTATTTAAATTAATAATATCGGTTCGGTGTCTGTTGTCACATATTAATTTCTACAGCGAATACGAATCAATTCCTAATCTTCTTGATAATATTCATGGAAACAGTTTATTTTTTATAAAATCAGATCTAGGTAGCATAGGGTTATCCACGTATCTCGGAACCCCTGCGTGTGAGTATAAATGAGTTCGGGGTCCGAGATAAGTAGATAACCCTGTATAATTTCAACCAGGCCTTACCAGGAGATTGCCTGCACGGACAGCAGAAAGTCGTCAATCACTACGTGATTGAACGGTATATTTGTTGTTGGGGACGCAACGTCACGCTTGCGTTCGTAGTAGTATGTCACAGACGCTGGTGACGTCATGTAGGCTCCAGGGTAGTGGTACTACTCTGGCAAGGCTGCTCTTCGTTCTCAGAACGAAACGTGGAGCGAGTCGCGCTCCTGAGAGCAAAATAGTTGGGGAAACCAGACGTACACATTTACACCACATTGAGTAGCGACATTTGGTGACCTAATCATCTATAATGCGTGTGTCCCGATACGCACATATACGCAACACCAGCATCAACCGAGCATGCATGAACCAATCAACGTAGTCTCTATTCAGCACATGCGCATTGCGGGCGAAGGGGACAATACCAGTCTCGCTTCCTCCACATCTTCCCTCTCGCACAATGTTGGATACAATTTGGTCCCCACGGGAGAAATAGGTAATGCGCGTTCCAGTAGTATACCAGGTCTGTAAATATGAAACCGGAATTTGCCCATAGGTGGCGCTAGCTGTCAATGTAGTTACCGTCAAACCGCGCCATTGACGCAATTGTTTTGTTTTGACATCTGATAAAGTTTTTCACCTCATAACCATAAAAGTTTCATACAACAGCATAGTTTTTAATAGCGTTGAACATGCATTATTGGATGAGGATGACGCTCAAACGCAACAACTCGCGGATCAATTAAATGTGACACGAGAAGCCGTTTCCATACGTTTGAAAGCCATGGGAAAAATCCAGTAGATAGGAAAATGGGTTCCACATGAATTGAATGAAAGACAGCAGGAAAACCGAAAAACCACTTGCGAAATGCTGCTCGCCAGGTACAAAAGAAAGTCATTTCTCCATCGAATTGTCACTGGCGATGAGAAGTGGATCTATTTTGAGAACCCTAAGCGTAAAAGATCATGGGTAACTCCAGGCGAACCATCGACGTCGACTGCAAGGCCAAATCGCTATGGACGGAAGACACTGCTCTGTGTTTGGTGGGATCAGAAGGGTGTGATCTATTATGAGCTGCTAAAACCTGGCGAAACCGTTAATACTAAACGCTACAGACAACAACTGATCGATTTGAATCAAGCTTTGCGTGAAAAACGACCGGAATATCAAAGAAGGTAACACAAAGTGATTTTGCTTCATGATAATGCACCATCACACACAGCAAAACCGGTGAAGGAAACGATTGAAGCGTTTAGTTTGGAAATACTTTCGCATGCTGCTTACTCACCAGACTTGGCTCCATCTGATAACTACTTATTTGTATCGATGGGACACGCACTTGCTGAGCAGCGCTTCACATCTTACGAAAATGTACGAGAATGGCTGGATGACTAGTTTGCCTCAAGAGAGGAACAGTTTTTTTTAGCGTGGCATCCACAAATTATCAGAGAGATGGGAAAAATGTATAGCCAGCGATGGGCAATACTTTGAATAAAATATTTTGTATAATTTTCATACAATAAACGTGTATTTTCTATACAAAAATTCCGGTTTCATATTTACATACCTGGTATGTTCTAAAGCCTGGCCCAGACACGTGCAAGGCGCGTTGCAGAACATACTTGATAAGGTCGAAAAGGGTCAGTTTTTTTCATGGGTTGACGTGCAATTTACTGTGGACGGAATATTGGCTGCGCGTGGCTCTACATACATTCGTCTTTGATATTGCACGTGTTTGCATCAGGTCTTTGGCTGGAATCTAACGAAACATGATATCACACGCAGATATCCAAGCCTCTGGTGTTGTTTTTAAGGCGCGACGCATAACGCGGCACGTAATATCGCGCTCCATGGAATTTCGGTCAAAGAGTAGGTTTATGTTGGAGCTGCGATAAACGATAAGAGCGACGAGGTAGGAGGAAACAGAAGAGAAAACATTAGAGAGAGTCAACGACCCACTCTAGAGAACATCTCTCTCTCTTTTACCATCCCATTCATATCGCCGCTCTTATTGTTTATCGTAGATCCAATACAAATCTTCTCTAAGGCGCTCCGTTACTGTGCCTCTGCACTCTTTCTCGACTGCAGCAATCCGCGGTTTCTCACCAACTGCGCAGAATGCTCGTAGTAGCGCGACTACCATTTGGGCAGGCCTGGTTTAAACTATGTCTGAATAAACCTCCTTGTGCACTGAGAAAAATCGTAGAGGAAAAATTACTACATTGCGTAGTAAAGAAGCACCTTACAGTGAAATGCGTTTTTCTTCTTCCACACTAAAAGGAACAAAATAGTATATGTGTAGCAACCTTTAATAGGTTGTGTTTCTAAATTTAATGGACCAGTGTAGTAAAATTTATGGAAGACTGTGAAACCTCTTTGTACGACATCTATCAATTCTCTTATCTATCCTGCACCTCCCATTCCTCGCCGGCGAGCACACCCCTCTGTACTTCCATAAAAAAAAACTCTTTTTAGTTTGAGCGTAATTCCAACTTTGCTACAATCGTGTGGTAAAAATCAGCTCACGAGGTTGTTGCCTGTACTAATTCTTCAGGACCAAATATTACTACACTGGTGTAGTAAGAACGTAACCACTTTCACCAATGCTGCTACTTCAGTCGAGAACGTAGTAAAATTTTGTAGACTGCATACTAAAAATTAAGACACGATTTTTCTCAGTGTAGTTATAACTTGTTAAAAGCTCAAAGTAGAAAGATGTGACAGCCATACCCGGTCTCCTCTACTTCGTCGCGATTAAACTGTTCTCACCAGACTTTAGTTTTATCGCATTTATGATCATAATTTACTTGTAACCATTAAAATAAAACTTGTTAAGTAAACAAGTAGTAAAGAGGAGGACTGCACGACAGCATTGTTACGGCGATATGAATACACCTTGTCGTGATGCATACGATTCTGATTGGGATAATTCGAATAAGGATAATTTTGATATCCAGGAATCTGTTGCGGATAACCTGGCACCGCTGGGTAACCAGGCTGACCTGGATAACCAGGTTGCGCGGGATATGCTGGTTGATGTCCTTGTGCAGGATATCCAGGCATAGGCATCTTGTTGTTGGTGGGATACGGTGGATATCCTAAGTCTTGTGGTCTACTTCCTTGGTTTGTTGAAGGATATGGTGGATATCCGTTATTAGATCCACCGTTACTGGGATATGCAGGATATCCCAAATTGTTGCCGAAATTCACTTGACGATTTCCTCCTACCGGATCAATAGGAGCAGGAGGTGCGTTAGCATTCGCGTAAGGATTCGTATTGGTACCACTGTTGCTAGTCTTTTCACGATTTTCATCGCTATTTGCTCGATGTCCATTTATGACAGAAACCCCAGCCGATTCGTATCCTGAAAGAATTCAGCTGTTCTACGTCGCCGTTGTCATGTTTTAGTAGTAGGTAGTAGGACCTCAATGAACCAGCTTAATATTTATCTTATGAAATCCTAATAAATAGGGTAGATGTCCCAATTACTGTCATTTTATTTTTATGCAATATTATGTCATTTTTAATTTTGTCTTAATAAAATTCTGGAATAATTGGTTTGATATCAGTTTTTTCTCCTATTAAAAACTGCCTGGCACAGTAGAAACTTGATAAATATTATTTGTAAATTTTTGGCACGCGCACAAAAAAAGGTTCGTTACCGCTGCTATAGGGACCCGCATTCCGTCCACACGCCTTCTTTCCGTCTAGCGACAGTACACCTATATTTGTGTTTTTATGTAAATGAAGAGTCTCCATTTAATAATACAATTTTTTTGTATGTATGTAATTTTTCAGACGCTACATTTTTATTAAGTAAAATAACAAAAGTGGCAATGATCAGGACATCTACCCTATATAGTATACTATAATTAAATCGTAATTCTGTTTTACTCAAAGTTTTACTGCATTATTATGTAGTGCATTTTAAATAATTAAAACTCTGGCTAATAAAAACCTAGAGTAATTTAGTATTGAATAATCGAGGTTCTACTGTATGGGAGCAGATATATTAAACACAAACAAACTCAGATACTACAAAGTTTTTAAATGTAAAGTGCAGTGATTTAAATATAAACAAGTGTGAGAATGTTATATCGGTTTAACATGAAGTAAATATAACACAAGGAATCAAACTTTTACTTATCAAAATTTATTTATCAGAAGTTCTGGAAAAAGTATTTGATTTTATAGTGTTGCAATATGTTTATTATAACGTTTATCTTTTTATATTACCGAATTTTTTCCCCAAAATTCCTGCCTGTTAAATACTTTTTCAACTACTTTTTTTTACTGTTTTCTCTTTGATAATAGGCAAAAGTTTGAATTATCTTTCTTTTCCATATTTAGTTTATATTAAACTGATTACATATTTATACAGTGTGTTTTATGTTTATACCGTCACATTGTGTATTTCAAAAAGTACAGTATTCTGAAAGAATTCAGTTTTGTAGCGTTTAGCCCAAAACTTTTTGTGAGGGATAGTACATTTAATGGAGTTAGCCCACTGGAAGTACTGTAAGACCTCTACAAATTCTACTATTATTTGAACTTGTGCTGCAGCTTATGTAAAAATCATTGGTGAGCGTTACAATGTGAATATAAAGTGAGCATAATTCAAGCTGCATGCCATCACCAACTTAGAAAAAACCAACCTCCATAGAAGATTATTCAATAATAATGATATTATATCACATACGATTAAAAATAAAATTTATAAGGAAAAATTTATTGTGAGTGGACGGTATGTACAAAATCGGCAACGCTATAATCAGGACAAGGAAGAAAGTACACTTGACACTTATTTATTTTACTGGCAGGATGCTAAAGATTTCCAAATTCCATAACACTAGGTTGGTGTAGTTGTATCGACACTTTAGTGCATGATAGAAGACCATAATAAAAGAATTGTATTCACAAACGTAGAAAAAAGCAACAAAAACACACATTCTCATATGGTTCAGAAGTATAAATTAACGCTTCATTATGATTTCGTTATTACATTTGATTTCTTATCGCAAAATAATATTCTACATTTGTCATAATAACAAATTGACTGAAATAATATACAGGGTGCTTGACAACATGTATCAGCCATTTTAAGGTGAGATTTTACGGGCTAAAATAAAATAAAATCAAGAATGAAAAATATTGCGTTTGAGGCTTTATTAGCAAGTTATTAGTTATTGTAAACATGTACCTGTAAAAGCGTGCTGACGCGGGACCTATTCTACTAGCTTGGTCAGACAAGCCGCTGTTATGCACTGCACTTACCTCGTAGTATTACTAATTAATAACACCATACAAAACTACAACAATTTTATTAAAATTTGGTTGAAAATCTAAAACGAGTCACTATATGACGTTCAAATTTTGAAGAAAGTTATTGTAATTTTGCAAGGCGTCATTAATTTGACTACAAGGTAAATGTGTTCCTTTAAGTGGCTACGGCACTGACAGCGGCATGTCTGACTATATGTGTAGCACGCGTCGACAATAGTATAGGCCTCCACGTCAGACACGTTTTTGCACGTATTTGCAACATTTAATAACTTGCTAACAAAACCTCAAACGCAATTTTTTTTAATCTTGATTTTTGTCTTGTTTTGACCCGTAGAATCTCCCTTTAAAATGACTGATACATGTTGCCAAACACCCTGTATACAGGGTGTCAAATTTTAATCTATAAATGGAATTGTCCCCAATATTATTCATTATGCAAAAGAATGTTTCAAATTCAATTCAGTTTAATAAGTTATAAATAGATTAGATATGTATATCCATTTTTCCACTGTCACAGACATACAATTGTCCGTTTTTATTCTTATTTTGTTACATGCACGTAATAAATTAATTGAAAGAAATCTCGTTAAAATCCACGAGGGCGCCACACATCAACAAGTTTACATGACATTTTTACGTGTAGCGCAATCGCTGGTTATATGTATGTATATAAAAAAGTATTATGATGTCCTTTACAACATATTTCGAGTTCATCCTACTTAGTAAGGGCATCACACAAGAGACGACTGATAATTCATGATCAAACAAACTTACAGGTGAAGTTCGATCAGATTTATTCTACTTCCTTGTTTGAAGAGATTATCTTCCCACCCAATATTATCAAAATGAATGAAAACCCGCCATTATCATAAAAAAATCAAGTATTAAAAATAATCAATCAAGTATTAAAATCAGTATTAAGTAAGCACATGATATTTGTGAAAATTTTTTGTTTAATGTTCTCTATAAAAAATGTTCCAAAGCGTTCTGTTTTGGAAATTATGTTTTTGGAAAGGTATAAATATGTACTATCGAATGAAAAAACAAAATTATTTGCTAGTAAGTGCTACTTCATTGTGTTCGGTCCCGAAAACCATTGCAATGAAGTAGTAACCGCGCAGCAAACCGTTCCCTGAAATGCATGACAATTTCAAAATGCTGTGTGACGATGATAAATCCATTCTTTCGTTCTTACTTTTTACAATATCATTAACATTTCAATATATTAACTTTTTTAGAAAATATGTTTAAAATTGGCATAAATTCCATTTCTATTCTGTATCTCGAGAACGCCTGATCGCAACACCGGAGGTTTTAATAAAACGGAGGCTCTACGGATGTGATTAAGCCCCAAACACAGCTTCGGAGGACATTTTTGCAAAGGAAAATGTTGTTTAGAATCACCCCAGGAATCTACCCTTTCCGGGTCCCGCACTTAGTTTGGGACACCCTGTATACTTGCTTGATCATTTTTTCTCTACAGCCTTTGTGTTTGAAGTTACCGAACACGAACAGTAGTTGGAAACATCGCAAGTTAAAAGCCACGAATTTGACGTGACAATTTTTAATGAACGGACAATAATTAAATAAATAACTACTTTTGTTGGCAGTAGCAAATAAGGATATATTGAACAACAACATTTAGAAGATCTTGGATTCAGACTTCATGCAAAGGGAGACACAACGATTTCTCTTACTTGATTAGTTTAATTTTCTCTCTCTGAAAATATTTCTCATATTTACCAGAGACACGACGCTTAGGAAGTTTACCTATATTGCCCATATCTGTTACTATTGTATGCCTCCTTCAACCGTAAAATTGAAATTCATGCAGTGAACTGATTGATGGCCATGCTTTTCGATTTTCGAGCTAGCTAACCACCATGCAACGGAGTTTAACAAGTACGACGTGCATATTGTACGTGCATTTAAAAACTCACCAATTGCTGTTGACTTCTTCACGCATGTCGGTACACCGTTTTCAGTCTTGCAATATTCATTTTCACCGCACACAGTCCTTGTGCAGCTGGCTCCTGTAAATAAGATGCAACAAAGATGTATACAGAGTTCTTTATGGACTCTGAATATTGAATTGTCTACATCAGTGGTGTCAAACACGCGGCCCGCAAGACCTTCAAGTGCGGCCCGCGGCCCAAAACTTGAAATTAATTTTATTATTAAAAAAATACAATGCAACACAATGCTGAAGGAAAAATATAATGAAATTGACATTCCAGATTTTTATTCGTACTTGCCGGAACATTTTATTGAAATGCGTATGTTTGTTGCGAGAATCTTGGCAATGTTTGGTAGTACATATCTATGTGAACAATTATTTTCTGTCTTAAAGACTGATAAAACTTCACACAGGGTGAGGTTAACAAATGAACACTTAAAATCTATGTTAAAAATATCTTTATCCCAAAAAATTACACCCGATATCGATAAAATAGTATCTGCAAAAAGATGCCAAGTGTCTAGTGAAAAATATTAAGTCTTTTAATTTTTGTAAATTTATTAAAGAAACATAAATGTAAAGTTTAAATGAGTTATTCTCTATTATAAATAAAAGACTTTTTTTTCTTCGTGTTTGCGGCCCGCGGATTTTCTTAAACTGAATTTGGTTGCCCATATTCATACATCAGTTTGACACCACTAGTCTACATGATTTTCGGAATATACAAAGCACGCAATTTATCTTAAACACTAACATATTCGTTATCTTTTTTCAATACAAAAAAAATTTGGTGCTCTTTTCGTCATTTGTTTCGTTTACGTGTACACCGCTACGCCCCAAAACAGGATTACTACTTTAGATTTCTGCCCCGGAATGGACACGGCCTGGTTACGTATAAATAGGTCTTTAACCGGAAATTTAGGGGTGGGGATTGAAGTCTTCTACGTCATACTTAGTTCAAAGATGGCAGACGTGTGACGTCATAGTTAATATTAATATTTATAGTTACCATCTAAACACTAAAAGTAGTACAAAATTTACTTAGAAGAAAAAGAATTCATTTCAAAGTCAAGTCATTGCAAGTTACTTTATATCTTCATAAATATTAACAATAATTATTAACAATTTATACGAGATGGTGTGCAAAATTGTTGTTAACAACCTTCACTATATAAATTGTTGCTAGGATCATTATTTTCTTAGAAATATCCAGTTTTCGCAAAGCGGTCCGGTTTGAATCAATTTTGTCCATTTAAATTGACCGTCGAAACCGTCTCCAGGGGAATATAAAAGAAGCTGGGGGATCGATGGATCCTCAGTCTGTGGCGATCCGCCACTGGAAGCGGATCACATTCGTGGGCCTCCAAGGACCTCCGGGGTGGACACCGGAGCGGCCAAGGAGGGACAGGTAGTGGACATCGAGTCACCACTGGTCATCGAGGGAGTTTTCATCGGCGTAGTCCTGAGGGACCTAGAGCGGCCACAGGGAGCGTTTGCAGCCTTTATTGAATTTGATTGTAAGGTCCCAAATACTAATCGAGTCTCTTTTTATCCCTACAGGTTCTAATATTCATTTCACACGTTCTTCACTTCTGAATTCACATCGAATGGTTTGAATCGCCCGTGCGATTGTTTCATCATCGTTTTCTCGTTCTCTCGTCCCTCTACCTTCATAGCTCCTGACCCAAACCTTTAGAGCCCTCAATTAGGTAGGCTAACCTACTAATCAATTTCTTTTTTCCCTCTAGCTTCTAGCTAAAAGAAGACGTCGCAACCACCGTGGGACTTATTCTAAGTTAGTTTTGGGAGACTGGGAGAGCATGATGGAAGACATGCTGCGGGCAATGTCCCCGGTCGGGCCTGAGGTGGAGGTGCGGCCGCCCGCGGGTCCCGTGCTTCCTGAGGAGGGGGCGTCGGTGGAAACATTGGCGCCCGAGGTGAGAGGGAGTTATGACATCCTCGGAAGCGCGGGGGCTGCGGGTGAGCCGCCCGCACAGGCCAAGCCTAATAGGGGACGAGGCCGGGGGATGCCCGCGGCATGGGCACGTCCGGAGGCACCGGGGGGTAAACCTGCAGGCGGGGGGGGGGGGGGGGGGAGCGGTATGCCCGCGCCGCCGAGCGAGGGACAGAAAAGGCCAGCTACGGCTCGGGAGGACCTTGCCGAACACCAGCAAGGCCCCGGGCCGAGCCACGAAAGGCCAGCAAAGCGCCGAAGACCGCGCAGAGGGAGAATGAACAAGATTTCTCCCTCGGGAAAACGGCTCGGATGCTGGCGCTGTGGCCAGTTGGGCCACAGATATAGCCGGTGTCCGAGGCCGCAAAAGGCGGAGTTTTGCTTCTCGTGCGGCGAGCGCGGGGCGACGCTCGCGACATGCCCCCGGTTTTCGGACACTTGGGAGGCGAAGGGGCCCTATGTACAGGGCCTCGGCAATGTTCCGCGGGGGGTCGTCCTCACCCCGGAACAGAAGATCGAGATCGAGTTAGCCCGATTAAGGGAAAGGGAGGCCCGAGGGGAGGACGGCGATGACTAAGCGGAGCATTGCCGAGAGGATACCGAGGAGGGCGGTGACCGCCAAAATCCTGTGTAACATCAAGTCAGGAGAGGAATAAAGAAAGGCAAAAAGGGTCTCGAGGCGAGCACACGCCGCCAAAATCCTGACTAACATCAATCGGGAGTATAGAATACCGAGCTGGGGAAGTGTGGGGGTGAAGTTAGTAAGCCAGGGAAGCCAAACGCATGACTCCTACGTGCCTCCGCCACTGGATACCGAGACGTGCGACGACCGCCGAAGGCCAGTAAGGCGAGAGTGATTTATTTGTTTCGGGTAGTTTTTTAAATTCTTTTTTTTTTATTTTTTGATTTTATGTCTCATGGTGATGGGAGATGTAATGTGGTTGTTTCGGGCCTTTCCTGTGCCTCGCGCTGCAACGGGGGGGGGGGGGGGGGGAATAGACAGTTAGATTGCGAAACTGTCTAAGGCCGTTGCACCGCGGTGACACAGGGGGCACATTGAACCAAGTAGGTCACTCGGAGGTGTGCAGCAAGCCAGATGACTCGGGAAGAGCGGGGGGGGGGACGTTACCGTGTCCTTTTCCGGTCCCACCCCCAGGGAGAGTGGGGTTGTGACGTGACATTTTGTCGCGTCACAAGTGTGCGCTCTACGAGGGGGAGGGAAGAGGAACAGAGGTTATCGAGGCTTGGCGTGCAGTCTCGAACGTAGCATAAAAACTGACGGAAAATCTGTTTGACATACGTGCGGCATCGACAACTGCAGACCCGGACCATCAAGACGGCAAGGAAGTCGGAATAACAGCGGCAGTCGATCAGTCGCGTGGCAATGGAAACGTCGGGGGAGGGAAAGGACGAACCGACGTCGTGCCACCAATCTGCTGGCCAGGGCTTCTCCGGCAACCGGCGCGGTTCGGGGAGGACGTTGCCTGTCGGGGGCAGGCAACCAGGGAAAACCTGCCTCGGATGATTTTTGCGAGGAGTAAGGTCTTAAAGGTCGTCGCAGGAGAACGGTAGGGCCACGGATCTCGGATCTGCGTCGGGGGGGGGGGGGGGGGGATTGGCCACTGAGTCCCGACGTTCCTCTCCCGCCGAGCATAAGCCTAGAGCGCTCGGAATGGACGAAACTGCGGCCTTGTTGCGAGAACAGGAGCCAGGGAGAGCCAGCAGCCGACACCGTCTTCCGCGGATCGCTCTAATTGGGCGATAATCGATGTCGCGCGCGTAGAACCAATACGGGAGGGCCCAAGGAGGGGGGAGCGCGATCGTGATATAGCGCGAGCTGTCGCAACGGCTCGTCCTGTTCCTCTTGGGATTTCGACTGGTAAGGACCTCCTTTTGCCTTCCCGGGTTGTTATCGAGCTGCTGCGTCGTCGAGGCTTTTCGGTGGTCGCGTAATTCGGGAGATCGAGGGTATCGAGGCGTGATTCGCAAATCCTGTAGAATATCCGGCGAGACGATCCCGCCGCGTGGCGCCCGGCGCCAAGGTGTGCACACTTTTTGTTACGTTTCTTAATTTCTCGAGGCCTCAATAGATTTTTTTTGTTAAGGAAACGTGTCTTTAATTTATTCGCCTTCCGCCGTGGGAGCTAAATTCTGCGGATCCTGATTCCTCGTTCCAACCCACGCCCGTCTCTCCGCGAGTTTGAACGAGCTAGCCGGTCCAAGACCTTCGCGAGTTGCTCCTCTCCACGCCGGTATCTTCGGATACCTGGCGCTCGAGAACCTTCTTCGGTTTTCGAAAAGGCGTGGAGAGATCGGCAAGGGCTTGCGGCGTGCTTCCGGCCTCGAATCACGGCACGAGGACGAAAAGCCCGTCACAAACTTTAGTTTAAGATACCTAGGTTTAAGTTTGTAAAACTTCCTGTAAAACTAACAAGCGATCATTCGTTAGTTTTCTTTGCTCGATTATTCGCTCCTCATCTTTGATGAGGCGATCACCTCTGCTTCTATTGATAGAAGCAAGTGATCGGCTGTTGGAATCGGCACCGATGGGGCAACCCCACGGGGGCAGGTGCCCCTCTGCGGTCAGCCGCCCAGTAGCAGGTCCACACATGCGTGGCTCCTGTGATGACTGCAGGGAGGTGTGGTCTCTCCTCGTGAGGTGCCTATCACTTTCCTCTTTACTGCGCTCTCGAGGTGGTAGGATCTGCACCATCGAATGTCGATTTCTGAACCAAGGAGATGGATGGAACTTTGATTCCATCCATCTTCGAGGTTCACTAGTTTAAGTCTTAGAGCTTAAGATTTTTGTAAGGGGAGAACGATGGAATTTTGATTCCATTTATCTCTCCTGGGTCTCCACTCGCAGCAACCTCCACGCGGTGAGACCTGGGCAATCAGTATAGACCGAGCTAATTGGCTGCGAATGTTAATAGATGTAAGATAGCAAAGATAGATATAAGTTGCAAGATTTTGTAGTTATAAGATAGATGAAAGACTGAATGTAAGCTCGATTGTTTCAATAAAGATGTTTAAATTCCGGTTCTATATTTTCTTTTATATGAAATAAAGATATCTGAGGAAAAGTATGAGTAGTTGCCGCCTACTGGCGTCTACGAGTATCTGCAGTTCATAGCTCCCGCAACCAGGGGGTTACCATGTACCCTGCAAGCCCGCGGCAGAGCCGTTTGAGGTGATTGTACATAATTAATACACCCGAAAATCATACAGATGATTTTGTTTGTGGCAAAAACAACTGCATGGGAAAAGTCAACAGTATGCTTACCACCTGATTGAGACTTCATACAAGTTGGATAACGACCACAGTTATCTCGTTGGTAGATAGAGCAAGGATCCTCGGCCATTATACAGATTTCATCTCTCATACAGCCGATGTCCTGACACGTTCTTCCATATTCTGCAAGCAGAAAATAATTGCCTGTAAGTTATCAATTAGTCGTAAAAGTTCAAGCAATAAGTTCCAGTACTAGGACGGAAAAGTAATATCCTAGAGCGGAAAGTAACACCCTAAGGCGGAAAAGTAATACATCGCCACCCTAACAGAGAATAGTGTGTATAAGAATTTTCGTGACAGTTTTTGGTCTCGCTTTGCATTTTATGAATCGATTTTACTCCTAACGCGCGCTAAGAAGTGTTCCATTTCAAAAACCAACTTTGTACCCTCCCTACGTGCATATAATCACGCACCAGGTCGGACAAAAAACATCGTGTGCAACTCGGGCGCAAGGCTATTGCTACTCGTGCTACTTCGTGTTAACTGGTTCTCGTAGGGATAGCCTGCCTTTACGCCCTTTATAGACAATGTACTATTCTGAATACCTAAAAAACTAGAAGAGACCGCCTAGTATATGTATAGGAAAATATACAGAATGATGATGACCTTGACAACATATTTCAAGGTCATCGAAATCGGTGACACGATAATTATGTTATCTATATAGTTTATGTTACGCCGCTTACTTGTGTATGGTGTTGCATCTGGTATTGAAGAAATAAGCAAGATGGCCCAAAACAAGGAACTCAATACAGTACGAGGATACATGATCTGAAAGAAAAGAAATTTTAATTGGATTAATCCGACAGGATAAATTATCTTGTAATAGTTATTTCACAATAAGCACAAGAAATTTATATATCACAAAAATTTAATAACATTAATGAAAAACAAGAAAACACAATGTTGCGTCGTACTCGATATCTGTAATACATAAATTCAATAAATCGATCTCTGATTATTATCAAACATACACTTTTATAAAACTATCGAACTACTGGACTATCGGACTATCGAAAAAGCTAAATATTTGAACCGCTCGCAATCCGAACCGAGCAGAGTCTCAGTTTCCCCAGTCGAGTCGAGGACTCGAAAGAAGCAAGAGTTCAATATACAGAGTCTTGGAACTCGCGCGTATGAAATATGTGGCTGGACCTATATGCCTCTATGCATGAAATATCCCTCTATGCATGAAATATGGACCTATCGTCGGAATAAGAAGAGAAGATGCGGCAAGGGTCGGTTCAGAAAAGCGGTGTGGTTAGAGATCCCCAATGACTGCAACGTATTCGGGTGTGAGAGAGGGTGCGTATCGTTCTATCTTACAGTACAGCAATTTCCTTGCCTGTGGTTTCGTTAGGGCCCTCTTCCCTTCTATTTTTTCTATGTATCACCTGTCTTCCACACTCTCCAATAGAGTTTGGCACTGAGGTTTATGACTACGAGTACAGTCCTAATTGAGTCCTCTAGAAAAGGATAGCGATGGATGCTTCACAAGGATAGACAATAGCTAAAGGCCCACGACGAATAGTTAATAGACATTGATTTTGACATTGCGGAGAGTAGGGTAAATGTCACTCTGAGAAGGCTCGCCGCATCTTCTCTTCTTATTCCGAGAACAGGAATTGAAAGGACCGATCACAAACCTGCAGTTCTGTAATCGAATCGGTAAGGGAAGGACATAATACTGTTCCTGCGAAGGTGGGCGATCGGTAATGGGTGAAAAATTTCGTTATAGTAGTTCTCACATGTGGGTAGTGACTATAGATACCACAAGACTCTCAGAGGGATCATGGATTTGGGGTTTTAAATATACCAGATAAAGTAAGAATCTATGCGCAGTTTTCCTTGGCGGTTTTTAACACAGTCCTTACCAAGAGGCAAAGCCTTGCTCACTCCGTGGCTAGATCGTCCAGTAAAAAAGTCCTTATTCTTTAGCAATACGGCGTCAGGCCGTCTGCCATTACCTCAGAGGCTGCGGGGTTTCTCGCCCTGCAGTACGGGTCTGGCGCACCCAGGGTCCCGAGCCCTCCGCGACCCCTTTTACGGGGAGCGGAGTCCCCGGCCACTGAGCGGCCAGGAGTGGGGGTTCCTGGCCGCTCCGATAGGTGGTCCGGGAAGGATGGCGCGTGGTGTGACCCCAAGAGAAGGTATAGACGGGAGGGGGGCCGTATCCATCCCCCTCCCGAGAAGGGCACAATTGCGCAGGCGCGAGGGGGTACCGGATGTGTTCTAACAAGTTCCCGGTGTCCCCTCTTAACGCGCCACAGAGGTCACCGTGAGGGTTTTAGTCGGTACGTCCGCCCGATACCAATGGGGCGGGAGTCCGACACTACCCCGCCCCCCCCAGGGGGCCCGGGGTGTCCATGAGGATTTCCCCCACGAAAAAAAGGCCGTCTGCCATTCTCAAATCCTCTGTATCTCTCTGAACACAAACAATCAACCCATCGATATCCCATAGCTAGGAGACCAACGTAGTCACCAGCCATCAACTGTCGCCAAGACTGCTTAGTCTTCCGCACCCTCATTTAATGTCACATATATCTAAGTCCCTGTCATAAATCTCTTGAAGGCAAGACGGAATGGAACCGTCTACCCTCGATTCCAATAAAAAAAAACTGCTGGCGTTAACACATATTACTTATGTTCCTCTGCCCATAGATCCTTACCTTAACTGGAGTTTCTAGGACCCCAAAATCCACGACCCCTTGAGAAAGAAGGCATGGGGAGTCTTGTAAGATCTATAGTCACTGATATGGTTTGGCCATTTCCTCTCAATCCTTATTGGCATGTCACTCCAACCACCAGACTGTGAAAAGTTTCTCAATCGAGAGCTCGACGCTCGAAACAATAGGGTCATAAAAGACAAGGATAGTACTAGCCATTACGGGGTACTCATAACTGTTTTCCGACCTTTGTCATCGGATCTTCACGAAAGAAGCGCTAATCGATTCCTGATGTTCTCCCGATTAAGAAAATCTTAAACACTACATAATTTGTTGCTATTTCCATGGGGAGAACGCAAAGAATCCAATGGTGTAACTTTTCCATCGATACGACAACGAATAAGAACGCAGAAAATGAGAAAAATTGATGATTCAGCGTCAAAGAATACTCGCATGACGACTATGTACTATAAAGCAGAACAAGGTTCTCTTTTATTGCTCATCTTATAGTGTTCGACAACAAGTGGGATTAAATTTAAAGAGCGACTCTAGACCCTAAAATAAGACGAAAATTAAGAATAACGAAATGGTGACCGCGGCTTCGTTTTGTTATTATTAATATTTAAAAATTCGGATAAAAGCCACCTGAAACCCAAAAATCCACACAGATTAAACGTCGTGTCACGGTATTTCTATACACGTTTGCTGATTCGATGATCAACGTGTTATAGCACGGCCCTCTGACAATATAAAGGTGCCGTGCGAGATGTCGGATTTCAAGCCGTTGTCACCCGCATTTTTTAATGTTATAGTTATTAACGGCCTGAAACCTGACAATCTGCACGCCACCATAGCCTAAACTGCGTTCAGCGAGAGAACGCAGTTGCCTGTCGACGAATTTTCGTACTCTTTGTGCAATTGACGCCTACTACCATTAGTTATTGGCTCTGCCATCTCAGAGCACATTCCTAGCGACAGATCCCTGCTGGACCCTTAAAAGGGCTCCATCGTTTTTAAGGAACGTTCTTCCTTGGAACTTGAGCTCTTCACCAATCTCAGTGGAAAAGACACATGGGAGCGTTGGGACAGTGGGGACACACTGCGAGGAACAATTGCGTTTTCTCGCTAAACGGAGTTTCGAACACGTTGAACATTGCATCAGCAAACGTGTATGCAGTTACCGCGACGCAACGTTCAGCTGTGTGGAGATTCTTTCGTTATTCCGAAGATAATTTGAGTAATATACTTCGATGACATTTTAAGTATTGGTTATAGTTTTGAGACATCTAAGGGAAACATCACAAGAACCGTAAACTTAATGAAGTTTTTAGGATTTTGGATTAATGAAAAGAAAAGCAGTTTGATTGAATTGCCAGAGAAGAAAAAGAAAAAACTTGGAACGGATTTACACTTATTCTTAAAAAAAAAAAAGACGTATTAAATCAAAGAGTTTGTACAATTAATAGCCAGACCGATTGCAAACTGTCCGGCAGACAAATACGGTTTATTACAGACTATATCTCTTGAAAGACATCAAATATTAGCATTAAGAGCAAATAGCTTTGATCATAGGAAGAGGATGATTGCCCCAATTCAATTCAACCAGATTTAGCTTGGATTAGTAAATTACCAGTAACAAAGAAGAATATAGGAACAGCAGAGTTTAAGATGGAAATTTATACGACGCATTGAACGCAGAATGGGAAGTAACGGATGGTTCCTGGACTAAGGATCAAAAAGAATTACACATTATAAGGAACTTTTAGCAGTAAAGCTTATTCTCAAGAAACCAGCGGAGCAAGTGAGGTATTTCTAAGGATTGATAACACAACGGCAGTTGCTTGCTTATGTGAATGGAATGAAGGATATACGTTTTCCCACTTACAGTAGACTAGCCAAAGAGATGTGGACATGGGCTGAGGTGAGAAAAATCTATCTTTTCGCCTCTTACATGGCTTCCGAGAATAACGAACAGGCGGATGCTTTATTTAGAACAGGATAAAGAATGAAGATGCAAATGGGAACTTAACAACGAACTATTTGAGTTAATCACAAGATCCTCAGGAATACCGAAAATAGGTTTATTCGCGAATAGGTCTAATACAGATAGTTTTTCTGCTGGTGGCCGAATCCGGAATCCTTATATATAGATACAGTAATTTCTCGATATATCCTCGGAGAAACCATGTGCTACAGACTCCCTGTTTATCCCCACTGTTCAGTCCCTCTTTCTTTTTCGCGCTTTCTCTTTCTATGTTTGGAATGCTACAAAGGATAGCGAAGAAGTGCGAACTAAACAATACACACTCGCCTCCGATTCCGAGGCGCGAGGATATACTGAGAAATTACTGTAGATCAGGCATGCTCACATGGGCAGCGGATTTTGCCCGCCGATGCCCACTGATGCCCCGGCACAGAGCGCGGAGCTGACGACAACCCCCATTGCTCAGTAAAAGTCCTTGTAGTGAGGCACTGTAGAGACCGACGCGACGGGCCTCACAGCTACAGGGTGATCCTCTCGCTAGGGGACACAAAGCAATTGTCGCGGTATAAACATCGCAGCGGTATCCTTGTTACTGAAAAGGACCAAACCCTTGGTCGTTGACTTCTTAATAGCTCACCAATGGTTTGGGCGTTTTCAGTGACGACGTTACCGCTACGATCCTTTAGGAAGAGGGCCTTCCTTTGTCCCCTAGCGAAAGGATCACCTTGTATAAGTAGCGTTCGAGGTATTACACACAGGAAGCACCACTCCTACCGTTCCAGCTATTCGCCACTACGGCGACAAGCACTGACATTCTTGAGAATGCCCATGCGCGGCCTGAGGGCAAACTCGTGCCCGCCAGCTTGCCCTTGCCCGCCAGCGACACAGTTGAGCATGCCTGCTATAGATGCTTCTAGAATATCTTGGACAAATTTTAAATTTCATACTTTCCCCCACTTGCAATAATTTTAAAAATCTTTGGTAAAATAAAGGAAGATAGAGACTGTACTCCTAGGGATGATACTCCCTATTCCTTGAATTGGTAACAGGAAACATGGTGGTATTCGAGCCCAATGTAAATCTATTACTATCTCTATGTATGCAAGTCGAAAATACATCAACTACATTTAATTGGGAGCAGAGTGTACAGAAGGGTGGCTCACAGAAATTTTTAGAAAAGGGGCTTCATATGAAACACTGAACACGTATACAGGGTGTAACAAAAATGTTGCAGTTCCTTGAAAAGGGTAATTCCTGAGGTAATTTGAAACAACTTTTTCCTTAGCGAAAATATTAAATGGAGCTTTGTTAACGAGTTATTAACGAAAAACACCAACCAATAGAAGCACGAATACAGCGGATAAATTTCAAATAAAGTTCAATTTCTTAATAAATGTCATGTGAAATACAGCAGTATCATTAGATGCATACTTAACATAAGTTTGCATTTTCAGCTCATTAAAGTGAACATGATGCAATTATTTAAAGTAGTGATAATGACATGTAATGATAACCCATCCATGCACATCAATAAATAACTCATCACAACGTTCAGAAACTGTAATTATAGTTACACAATGACATTCAAAGCTTGTGAATTCATAGTTCAATTAATTTTTATTTTAGAAACCTCTTAAAAAAATATTAGAAAAACTATAAAAGAAGATTATATAATCTTAAGAGCAATAAAAAAAACACTTGTTTGCTCATTTTTTTTCTAAATATAAAATCAATATGAAGCTAGAAAAATATTATAAATAATAGAATTTGTAAAATAATATTTTTACTGATTGTTTTAAAGGAATTTGAATCACAAAAACATCAATATCATACACTAATTTCTACATGCTTAAATTTAAAGGTACTGTAACTAATCTATTATACACGATAGAATATCTAACTAGAACCAATTTAATTACCTCACAATTAATAATTTTAGTGAAAAATGTTTCAGATCAAAATTAAAACCTGACAGTGGTGTCCCCTTATTTTATCATATTACAGTATTCCCTTGATGTATCCTCGCCAAAACCACGCACTACAAACTCCCTGTTTATCCCCACTGTTCAGCCCCTCTTTCTCTTTCGCGCGCTGTCTCTTTCTACGTTCGGAATGCTAAACAAAGCATTGCGAAGAAGTGCGACCCAAACGATATACTCTCCCCGCTCCTCACCGGTCCCGAGGCGCGAGGATATATCGAGGGAATATTGTAGTAACAGGCAATGAGCAATTCTCTCAGACATTGATTTTTTCAAAAGTATATCTATAGGGTGTCCCAAACTAAGTGCGGGAGCCGTTAAGGGGAAATTCCTGGGGCAAGTCTAAACAACTTTTTCCTTTGCAAAAATGTCCTCGGAAGCTTTGTTAACGAGTTATTAACGAAAAACACCGACCAATCAGGGAGCGAGTACAACAGATTAATGATAGCGCGGACGATGGCGGGCCAATACTACTCACAGCCACAGCTGAAGCCCGCGCTGAAATTCATACACTGTATTCGTGCTTCTATTGGTCGGTGTTTTTCAATAATAACTCGTTAACAAAACCGCAACGAAAATTTTCACTAAGGGAAAAGTTGTTTAAAATCACCCCAAGAATCTCCACTTAACGGCTCCCGCACTTACTTTGGGACACCCTATATATATGGCTTTATTTTAAAGTATATTACTGAGATATACTATTGGAAAAGGTGGAAAGTGACTTTTGTAATTATATGCAGCATTATCATTCTTTCTCTTTCTCATTCAAAACCTCACATTCATTCTCTACATTTACTCTGTCACATTTATCTCACAATGATTTTCCTCGAGTGCACAGTCTTTATCACTTTGTCCCAAACACTCTTTCTTCACAGCTCTTGAGCTTCGACCTAGATCTTAGTTACGCTATTCTATATATCAAACAGATAATTAATCTTGCACTCTCAATACTGCACATAGAAAAAATTGTACCTTAACTTATGAATAGACTGTGGATGTTTATGCAAATTGATATTTTCAAATGCATAGAAAAAGTGAAACTTGAATAAGTGTGTTTCACATTCTAAATATCCTAAAATACTTTTTATTTTTTATATTTTGTGTATTTTTATGTCTAATCATCTCCTTGCAACATTTTCTTGCATTTAATCTGTTTTCAAATTTGAGCATGTTCAATTTTCTTTAGAAAAACGTCAGTAGAAGCATTTTAACTTATGCTATTAAAGTCAACTAGGCAGAAGGAGAAGTTAGTACAATGAGAAACAAAGAGTTTACAAGGAATTTTCAATTGGTGCGAGAAAAATTCCAGGTTAAACAGTTTTGAGGACATATTCTCTCATTTGAAACATATAAATTTCGTCTGTAGTAATTTTTACTCGAATTTGTATTTTGAGTTATCGCTGCAATTTCAGTTAGTGCTCTTCAAATACTAAAAGTTAAAATATCACTTAATGGTTTTTTCATGGTAATAGGTTAATACCTTTTTCTCGAAATTTATGAACTTGAAATTAACATGAAAACTATATGAGCCTCATTTAAAACACAAACTTAAGTTTTGCATTTCTTCTATGCAACCATTTTTAAGAAAAAGAAGTTACTTAATTTTCATCTGAAATTATATTTATTTAAATTATTATTTACACGATAATGAAACGTGTTCCAATTACATACTTCAGTGTTAATTAGGTAAATAAACAAGTTTAGTAAATATACTTCGACAGTTTAAAAAGAAACATGGAACTTTAAATTCGAGCGCCAAAATCAACCAATCACGCGGTAGCTCTTTTAGATTCATACTTTCTGTTGCTACACTGGTTGCAATATTGCAAAATTATCCATTTACTATTCCGTTCTATGTTTTTATTCTTCCGCTTTTCTTTGCATTACCTCAGAACTAATATTATACCAGTTGTTTAATAAAAAAAAAAACAGCTATTGTTTATATCACGCTTCCTAGCCTCACTCTTATTCTGAGAATAAGCATGCCTAACCTCACATTGTTCAGGTAACTTCAGTAAATAAAACGATGTATTCTAATAAAAATGTTATTCTCCAAAATGTGTATTTTAAATCCAATTATATCGTCTATTCTTGAAACTATTAACAGACATCTAACAGCATCCATGACATTGCATCAGTGATATTTTTTAATCAACTGACCTTGACGCAGTACATGGAAATTGTGATCTGCGTCATTCGTTAAATCACATCACATTGCATTGTTTTAGTTTTTAAACATTTATGTGCGAATAATATAACGGTATCAATTCCTATGTGATCGTAACGCACTTAAAAAAAAAAAAAAACACTGTAAACCTACCTCAAGGATTTTACACTTGTACGCAAAAACGTCTACTCCGCAGCACTCTCAGTATAACACTGAACTGCTGAGCTACACTGTACCACAGTGAACACTTGATGAAATTTAGTATCTCCAATCGCCATTGATCTGACGTTTACCATGATCCAAAGAGAAAGACGAAACGATGTTACATGTGAGAAACAGAGAAATAAAGACCGACGGAGGAAAGGAGAGAAAGAAAATATTGCATGATGACGACGTAAAAGATGCGGAAATCGCGTATGTAACTGCTTTAGGAGTCAAATTAAAAATAAAATTGCGAACTCGTTAAGAAAAGACCGGATTTCATATTTGGAAAAAGCATTGAGAAACAATGATTGATAGAAAAGAAATCGCTTTCACTTTTGTAGTATAAAATTCCAAACTGAAAGGTAATCATATAAATACGAACATAATTTACTAAAATAGAAAATGAACTCGCTTCATAAATATAACGGCCACGTTTTTATAGCTACCCCAAAAATGCACACATTTGAATAACAAAAAGGAAACAAATCGTAGCTTTCGATTTCAGCTTACATAAACGCGTTCTTATCTACACTTATAATTAATTAAATCATAAAATGCAAAATTTCCGTTTCCTTGAACATAGAAAGAATAAAAAATCATTTAACATGAATTCGAATTTGAATTAAGGAAGATAATAATTATTTATTAGAAACGCTGCAGAATTAATTTGTGGACGTATTTTAACGGTCCGAAATATGTGAAAATAAATATGAGCGCAAATGTGCGCAAAAGATAAAATGTATTACTCGATACAAAAATCGCAAGAATTTCGACAATGTGAACGCTGACAAAGGGGTCCTTCGCGTGACCCTGTTGCGAAAATCCACATTTCCAGTTACGTTGTTAGCAGAGTCGCGTGGCTGTGGCACTTTTCTGGGTATTTCCCGGGGTTGCTGTCCGCTTTTCCGCATGCGTTCTCGGATGATTGCAGTTGATTCGCTACGGAAATGTAAACGTAAAACACGCGGAATATAAATATTGTTGATCTATTCGGGCCAATGCAGTAACAACAAGTTGGTTACCATTTCATTTGTATTCCGTATTTTCATTATAACTTTTTAATAAAGCTCTAAATGACCTATGTTTACATAACATTTTTTTCTTATTTAGTCCCATAAAATATACTGACAAAGTTTGAACATTAAAACCTGGAACACTCTCTGTGTATTTCCTTGAAATAACTATACAGGGTGTACAACAGTGTCAGAAATTGTAGAGAGTAGTTCTATGCGCCAAAAGAATAAGACGAAAATCAAGAATGAAAAAATTGCGTTTGTGGCTTCATTAGCGAGATATTAATTACTGTAAATACGGGCAAAAACCTGTTTGACGCAATGGTCTTTTCTACTGTCGATGCACGTTGGCTAGACCAGCAGCCAGACACGCCACTGTCAATAGCCACTGAAATGAACCCATTTACCTCGTAGTCGAATTAATGACACCATGCAAAACCACAATAATATTGTTCAGAATTTGTTTGAAGACCTAACACGAGTCGCTGTATGACGTTCAAGCAAATTTTGAAGAAAATTATTGTAGTTTTACATGACGTCATTAGTTCGAATACGAGTAAGTTTCCTTTGAGTGGCTGCGACATTGAAAGCATGTCTGACCATGGTTTGACCATGGTCTGACCAAGCTAGCGCGCGTCGACAGTAGAAAATGCTCTCGCGTCAGACAGAGGCTTTTGTATGTATTTTCAACAATTAATAACTCTGTAATAAAACCGGAAACGTAATTTGCTGATTTTCATTTTATCTTGGTGTGTACACTTCATTCACCGAGACGAGTCACAAATGTTACCAACTTCATCAGCGAAAAGCATGAACACATGGATAATATGCCATGCATGAATACGACATATTATCCATGTATTCATGCTTTTCGCTGATGAAGTTGGTAACATTTGTGACTCGTCTCGGTGAATTAAGTGTAGAATCATTCCTTACAATTTCTGACACCTGTTGTCCAACACCCCTATACAGGGTGTAACAAAAATGTTGCAGTTCCTTGAAAGCGGTGATTCCTGAGCTAATTTCAAACAACTTTTTCCTTAGCGAAAATATTATATGGAGCTTTATTAACGAAATATTAACAGAAACCCCCGACCAATCAGAGCACGAATACAGTGGACGAATTTCAGCGCGCGCTCTAGCTGAGAGTAGTATTGGTCCGTTATCGTCCACGCCATCATTAATCCGCTATACTCGCTCTCCTATTGATCAATGTTTTTCGTTAATTACTCGTTAATAAAGCTCCACCTAACATTTTTGCTAAGGAAAAAGTTGTTTAAAATCAACTCAGGAATCACGCCTTTGAAGGAACTGCAATGTTTTTGTTACACCCTGTATAGAGTGTTCAGCTACAGTTGGGAGAAAAAAAAAAAATAAAAGAGCTGATGCTGGACACTAAAATGAGATGAAAACGAAGAATACTAACATTGCGATAAGGCCTTCATTTGTTAGTTATAAATATTTACAATAAAATATGCCTGAAAGTCGGCAAACCGCCATGCACCGTAGCTGATTTTCTGCCGGTCTTACAAGCAGGAGACCCTCAAGCCTTCGGATTTTTTGAAAATTTGGAATTTTTAAAAATATACTCAAACATTAATTTCTCAAAATAGTAAGATACGCTTTTCAAAAGAATTCGAGAAAATCAAATTTGATTATTTCCAGGGTCCTTATGGAAATAATGTATATATGTATACATTTGGATTATTTAGTAATATTATTGTACAATGTAGAACGTTCCGTAGCTCACGGCGCAGGGTAGAGCATCAGACTTGTAATCCCGGGATTGACGATTTTTTTTTCATTACCTTTTTTTCTTTATTTATTAATCACAACTAATCAATGTATATTAGGCATTCTGAAAATATTCAAATTTGATTTTTTCGAGTTCTTTTAAGAAGCGCATTTTTCTTTAATAGTAAAAAAAAGTAGATTACTCCATTTAAAAAAACCTCGTAGTGTAATTTCCTCACTGAAATACAATAACTTTCTTTAGAAATATTTTTTGTATCGTGACAAATAAAGAAATAATCAAGGGTGGTAGAATAAGGTGGGACACCCTGTATATAACATTATCTTTTATTCTCAAACATCTACACTTTGAATAAGAAAATTATCTGTTACCGTTGGATGTAAAGCCCGCCATACACGACCGAACTGCTCGGCGAGCCATCACACAGGCGCATCTACACATCGGAAATGAAAATGTAGACGCGTGTATGTGACGGCTCGACCGAGCGGTTCGGTCGTGTATGGCGGGCTTAAATTCATTTCGATTAAATTGTTTTATACGTGGTGTTTCGAATAAAAATAAATCACGTTTTATATTAAGCACATTTCGACTACTCTTATAAATATACAATAAAATTTCTGTATGACGAAGCAATTAAAGAATACGAATCATTGTTTTCGTTTATTTAAGTTAAATGATGATGTAAATGAATTACATATTTACAAATGAAAATTATGATCAATATACAATACACAAAACTACAAAAGTACAGTATTACTATAGTTTTCGTTGTTACATAATATACATATTTATTTTACACTATTCCGTATATTGAACATTCAAGTTACATATTTTAAGTATTACACCAAAGCGTGCAACTTCGCGTGCAAATAAATTTAGCATAAGTATATAACAACAAATGTCAACATTGTCTCACTTGAAATCACAGATAAATGTTTTGTCATACAGAAACAAGATCATCCCTATCACTCATTTGTGCTGATAAACTAAACGCTGTGTCTGTACTCGCTTCACTATTTAAGCTTTCATTAAATGTTGGTTTTATGTGCGCGGCGTCACTCATTTCCCTCATTAATCCAGCCATATCGTCGTCCGGATCAATTTCTTGAATTTCACCTACTACATCGATTTCCAAAGACTGATTATCCGTTATTGATACTTCTTGTATTTCAGGTTTTGTTTCCTGAAACTGATGAATACATAGTGATAATTAAAAAACATACAATCGCTTCTAAGCAGGATACTATTAATATCATTGATTTATGTGAAAACGCTATAGTTACTAAAATGCCTTATTTACCTTCATAGATTCTAATTTACATTCAGATGGTAGATTCATGTGAAACACACAATTTGTATCAAAAATAACAGGTACTGGTTCGTGGCATTCTATATCTGCTCGTACTGCTCCGCATGCTTTGAATAAAACTTGATGTTGGTCCTAAACAAATCAAAATCAAATCAAAATAGTAACTCCTTTTAGGGTGCGTTCCAATACACGCATTGAGTGCCAGATCACAGCCAATGCACTGCGACTTCTACCAATAACGTCAATATTTCGTTATTTACAATTACTGGTAATTCGCTTTGGACCATTTTATTGTTATTGTCTTACTTATTTTATTAATAAAAATATTGGAAAAATAAACAGCTTTTTTAATTTGAAAATTTAATGATGAGCGTGCGGAAAGGAATACACATCGCGCATTAATTGCTTCTACTTCGAGTTGTAGTAATTCATGCATATTTCATGCTCTACAAGTGGAAATATTCTACGGAATTTTTCCCTGCACCACCATGCACGTATGAAATTGATGCATGCCTCATGCGTGCAAATATTTTTCATTCCACGCGAACTCGGACACTTTTTGGAGTAACATCTCGGATGTTGTTGAATTTTGGATATGTTCTAGTTTTGGGGGATACATAAACGTGTGCGAAAGGATTTTTGAAAATTTTAAAAATTGTTGATTTTACAGCTCTTTGAAGTTTACTGTTCACTTTTTTTCTATCAATTTGAACTCAAACCAGTAAAGGCACAGAAGTATATAATAAAAATTGTTTCAGTTCAGAAAATATTTAACCATTTATTTTGCAATTGTTTTAAACAAATGTAATTTTCACGCTGAGGGGGCGAATTGAAAAACTTGAAACAAAATTAGTTTATTAAATACTCCGATGCCTTTACTATAAGCACCCAAAAGCACATTTTTATCAGTTTACTAATTTAAGAGCTAAAATTGATAGAAAAAAAGTGAACAGTAAACTTCAAAGAGCTGTAAAATCAACAATTAAAAAAATTTTTAAAAATCCTTCGCACACGTTTATGTATTCCCAAAAACTAGAACATATCCAAAATTCAACAAAATCCGAGATGTTACTCCAAAAAGTGTTCGAATTCGCGTGAAATGACTCAATATTTTTATTAATAAAATAAGTAAGACAATAAGAATAAAATGGTCCAAATCGAATTACCAGTAATTGTAAATAACGAAGTATTGACCTTATTGGTAGAAAAAGAGTTCGCAGTGCATCGGCTGCGATCTGTGCACTCAATGCAACTCGATGCATGTATTGTAACGCACCCATTGCATACATTCTTCACTAAATTCTTTTGTTTATTATTTATTAGCAAGTAGTCTTACTTTAAGAATATGTTTACGACAATGTTTTGCTGCAGGAAGCGTTCTTTCTCCACATTTTACTCCACCTTCTGTAAAAACACATTTCGATATGCTCGGCAGTTTTTGTGCAGATCCTTCAGTTGCCTACAACAAACACACAATTTTAATTAACTTTATTATTTAATAGAAGATATGCTGTTTGAACTTTTACCTGTGCTCTACGTTCCAAGGATTTTCTATATAGTATAGCTTCAATTCCACTTCGTCTATGATATCGATTTAAAGCTTTCAATTTCTCATAGATCTTTTTTTCCTTTGCAGTTTCTTTAGGTTGATCGTGTATGCTACACAACGTTTCCTTTTCTTTCTTAAGCGTATGTAAATACCTTCGCCGTTTCTCTCTCAGCGTGTATTGCAATCTTCTAAATTGATCTATATAAAGCGACTGCAGTCTGATCAATTTTTCCCGCGTAATATATATTACCTCTTCGGCAGTGAAAATACCAGCATGCCTTAAAAAATTAATACTAATGATTCAATAGAAATAAGTGTCTTATATTTGCATTAAGCAACTACAAAAGACAGATTTTAGCTTTTCACCAGGTGGCAATAAGAAACGTCTAATTAGAAACGAGAATCATGAAAAATTTGCTTAAGCCAAAGCATGTTAGCTGATTCTACGAAAAAAAAAAGTAATTTTCGTACGTAAGAACATTGTTTGCACTCATAAATTTATTCTTACTTCAACGGATCGTCTTGTGCGCTGTATAAACTTTCATTATCGCTGTCGTCAAGAAAATTTGCTCTCAAAGTATCGTTCACCACCGTCGGTTCAACGTCACTGTCAGACGAGCTTGCATAATCCAAAATATCGCATCCGCTTGCGTTGACTCTATACGCATCGACTTCCTCTGGAATGAAAGAGTCGACTTATAACAAACATCCAGATTTAAGCCCCGATGCACACGAGCGTCAAAAAGTCTGCGATTCTGCATACTACTATGTTTTCGCAAATACAAACAAATCGGGCAACGTCACTGACATGAAATCGCAATGATCGCAGATGATCGCAGCAACTTTGCGTTGCTTGTGTGCATTGGGGCTTAAATAATCTATCGACTACTTAAGGCTGGCGCGCACTATGACGAAGTGCGGCGAAGCGAAGCGAAGGGAAAATATGGATCTTATGGAGCCTCGCAAACTGGGCTGCGGTACAGTAACGAATGCGAATCAATTTCTTCAATTTGCTTCGCCACGCTTCGCCGTAGTGCGCCGGCCTTTAATCGCAGCTTACTGAAAGGGTCTAGTGCTTTCATTTTCCCTTCGTCTTCCTCGGTATCCTCTGTACTCGAGTCTGCTGGTTTAACGTAGTGGCTTAAATTCAATAGAAGCATTTCGGGTGTTTGTGGCAGAGAGTGTCTTGACATTGACTTTATACGTGCCATTTGAGCTTTTCTCGTATGTTCAGCGCAGTACCTATTTGAAATAAATATTTATGCTTTCGGATGTTTTATTGTGCTGAGAAAATTTATTAAATAATACATACAATATGTCTCTTCTATCTGACTTTGGGGCTGGATTTGTACACTTTCTACCATTACTGTTATATATAAAACCACACTGCTTGAAAGGTGCGTTTGCATCTTCGAGAATATGCTTGGTGCAATAATTATATCCTTCGAGACAAGGTTGGGTACATTCGTATGATGCATATAAACAACTGTGTGTTTGTTTTGGCTTTTTCACGGTCGGTGCAGTAGTCACGGGCATTGTTGTTTTTGGGATACGGAACATACCTTGCCTGGACGATAATAAATACGATTCTGAATATAAAGTTTTTAAATTGTACTATACCCGCTTTAAATTTAGCGCGGTAATATATTTCGGAAATCAAAGCAATTGCATTAGTTTTGTCGCGAAAGTAATTCACGAATTGTAATGATAAATGGCACGAGACAAATTTTATTTAGCATGAAACATTACACGTTCCACTTATATTTGTTATATGTTTTGCAAAATAAAGATACGTTGAAAGTTATAGTTTGTAACTGGTGGTAGCTCGCCGCCATTTTGTATGTCGAATGTTGAATGAAGTCTCATTGATGTACTTATGTACGGATTTCGTAAGAATGAGGCGGACATGTGATTGGTTTTTGTGAAAATCGGAATAAAACAAGGCCAGCGAGACTTAAGAAAGCCGCGAAGCATAATTCTTTTTAGAAACTTACCGTGATTTCTTACATCAAATTTTCCGAGAAGGAAATACAGTGCCAACCAACTCACGCTTGTCACCGTCAACGTTCTAGAAACTTCAAGAGAAAAAGATTGTACAGCGAAACCTAAAGTACTGGCGATTGTGTCGTAAGTCTGAGGTTGTACGCGAATAAAATAACAAATACTTGATAAGCAGCACTAGTTCTTTTAATGGGGTCAAAATAACGAGACGCTACTACAGGCATAACATTGACTGCGTGCACGTAGTACTAGCTCAACGACGGTTGCGTCACTTCCGGGAGTTTAAAGCTCAAAACTTCTAATTGATAAACTACGTGATTCATATCTATCGAGACTGAAAAAGTTCAGGTAGGTTATGACGTTGGTTGTAAAATATTAATTGTTTTACGTTTATTCGTCTATCATGTTTACAATAAAACATTTTATTAACGTCTGCGTGGAAAACATATATTGACGAATCGTGTTATCCGTTCTAACGTTATAACGATATTTTCTGTAATATGTATTTGATGATTTTCGAATAAAATGGGGTAAATTCTTTTTTATAAATGCAAAATACTATTCGTAAGTCACAATAAAAAATGTAAACATGTAATTGTTAATTATTTATTTCATATTCATTTTGAAATAAGAATATATTTGTTTCAAAACCAACCTCATGGCCTACCAAAAATTTATAAACCAAAATTGTTTAGTACAATACACTATAAATACACGAAACAAAAATGCAGTAAAAATAAATCGTGTAATAATTGACGCCTTATATCGTTTATATTGCGTACGAAATGTAGTACATAGAGTTCTAAAATACACTGAAAATCGAATTTAAATATGTGAAAATTGAACTGAGATTGTAAAGAAAAATCTGCTAACTTTATAAAAGTTTAGCAGCCCTTATAAAAGAAGAAATCATAAAGAATAAATAAATCTCGTTGTTGTGTTGACTTTATTGATTTATTATAATTATTTTGTAATTAATATACAAACGCATAAAACTTCCACGGTGACGTTTTAACGGTACTACGAGACGTTTTCGTGAAGTACAACAACCACGTGTTACACAACAAATCTGACTGCCCCTAAAGTTTTCCAAGTTTTTCTGCTGCGTTATTTCTAAACATCGTTGTGAAGTTAGTCCTCTGTATGTACCAATCACATTTACGGGGTAAATACTACTATTTCCGACATTTGAAATTGTATATTAGCATCAATCGTAAATTGATAAGAAGTAAACAAAAATAAAAAATTGTATACAAGAGGAAATTCTATAAAGAAAATCTAAAAAGAAAAGCTCGCTACATCAATCTGAGATTATGTTTGATTGTGAAAAGTTCGGTGAGCATGAACTCGAAGTAGTGCAGTTTCCGGTTAGCGTAGTGACGTGAAGTTTCCAACGTGTCGCCGTGTGCGTTGTGTGCTCGTTGCCGCCACCGTCGCCGCGCCGCCGCCGCTGTCGCGATCGCTGTGAAGTGCGCATCGTTAGTACCGAATTGTGTGTACATATAAATGGCGGCTGACGAAAAATGGTACTTTACAAAAGAACAGCTTACAAACACACCGAGCAGAAGATGCGGCATCGACGCGGATAAGGAACTGAGCTACCGACAGCAGGCAGCGAATTTCATTCAGGACATGGGACAGCGACTCGTGGTGTATCCTTTTCAACGAATGCATGTTCACTTGCGTGTTTCTCAACCTCCCTTTCCCCCTTTCCCCACGATCATTTTACACTGGTTTTACGCTTCTACCCTATTTATCTATTCTCAAATCGTTTATAACGCTCGTATATGCCCGCGCGATTACGCTTCTCTTATATAACGCCGATTCTCTAATCATTTTTATTACGGAGTAAACGTGAAATACGTAACGTGATGTAAACACGAGTGACGTGCGAAAGAAGAGGTCACGCGTCATGATTATGATACTCCATATTGGACTTCTTTACGTTACACCTTCGGCGCACGATGAATTATGAAATTTTTGTGCTGTTCGTCGCGCGCGTGTCAATCGTAAAATGTTGTGGGTGAGTGAGAGTGTCTAGTAGAGTTGGTTACCCAAAAGGAGGACAGGGAATAGGGTCATGGAAAGGCAACATTGTTTGCCAAGCCAAGTTTGACAGTATTACCAACCAAAGACATGGTTTCTGCCGATATTCCTTATGCAAGTATACCTTTGTTGTATTTTCAGTTTAACTCTCTACGCGCATCAACGTTATGTTCCGCTTCTCGGTAATCGTCTTGTTGTACGTCCAACAGCCAAAGCGTTTCCTAATTAACAAGCTAACGTATTTCTTCTCGTTCCTGCTGTTTCTCTTCGTAGAATAAGATGCAACTTGAATTTTTCTTAATCAGACCGTATCTCGAATTCGTAAACTGCCACGCTAATAATCAGATAATCTTTATCCAAGCGCAAAGTAATTATTAACACTCAAGAAACTTTTAAAGCATTATCTTTTTATAAAATCTTTATCGACAAGGTTACCAGGCGTTTGACAACAACTTTGGAAACTGTTTTACGTCTAAAGGTGCGTCTTCACTGGCGTTCGCGAACTGTTCACGAACAATATAACAGTTGAATTTCGTAGAAATCATCTGTTCGCGTACGTGTTCGCATACGGGTTTTCAATAGTTCGTGTAACTCCTGTGAAGGGATGACGTAGTGTTTTTCTAGTGTTTATAGAAAGTTTACGAACTGCTTGCAAACATTGTATGCAAACAATGCTCGCAAACTGTTCACCAGTGAGTAGGCACCCTAATGTTTTAAAGCAATGGGGTACAAATCTAAATACATAATAGAATTCATAAGTTAACGGATCAAAAAAGGTCTTAATAATTAGTGACCTGCAAATTAATCATTTTTCAAGTATTACGTTTACAAAATGTTCTTTTTCTTTCATATTCATAGATAAAATATTCGGGATACTTTAATTTAATAGATGTAATCAAAGTGAAAATAGTTTGAAATAAGAAAAAGCATAAGAAATTAAAGATTTGGATTATTTAAATATTTATTAAAATCTTTGTTGCTGAAAATATAATCAAACGAATTTGCAACATAATTAGTATTTGGCATGCAATGATTAATTTGAGAAATCAAAAATATGTCTAAAATGATTAGTTTACTGATCTTTTTAGTTATTTTTGTGAATTCTGTTAAGGGATCAGTACGGGTTTATCATACATATTTTCAAGAATTTTTTTTTCATACTAAAATTTATTTTTACATTTCCATCTTTTCACACATAAAAATAGCGGTTTTAAAGTAATAGAACAAATTTTTTATTTCATTTTTTTATTGATTTATCTTAGTGATCTGATCGCTTGAAGTGAGCCCTGCTTGTTCCTGGCCGACATGATATCTGGATTTTGGAGCATTTAATAACAAAAAATCGAGTAGTTTCTTGAAAAGTAGAGTTTTCGCTATGGTTGGAAGTAAAATTTTTTACTCCCAATGAAAAATAACAAAATGGTGGACTTTTGAATTTTTCGACCCCTTTTTTACAACTTAAATTGTTTAAAAATATGGTTAAATATAAATGGATATTTATAATTCTACTTCGAACTGAAATTATGCGTGTTATTCTGAAAATTTGAGCCCAATTGGTGCAATAGTTTTTTGTAAATCGTGTCGGCGAGGTCGAAAAACGTTGTTTCGAAAAAAACTCGTTTAAAGTTTTTATCGTAAAATCGTAAAAAAAAGCGTCGTACCCTCAATCAGCGGGCAGGCTCCATACATTATTCCTTCAGCTTCTTCATTAGCATCATTTTCTTGCAATCTTTCCAATGTTTTTAGAAACTCGAATTTTTAAAAAAATAAACCCGTACTGATCCATTAATCTAACAAAATGAATTATAGCCATTGTTGAAATATAAGATAAAGTAAACATTTGTATTTTTTATAACATTTTTATGTTTCAGATACATGTTTGAATGTCATAAATATCTTAATACCCATTGAGAGAACTTCAACAAATTCTGCATATTACTTTAAATTAAAAATTAATAAGCGTATCTTAAAATAATGATTCTAAGTAAAATTTAAGTAGGAAATCGGTTTCAATTTTTTATTGCGTATAAGTACAGTTGTATTCAATTTTTATATATTAAACGAGGAGGTTTTAACGTTCGATACATAACGTCGAGGTTTCTTCTGTATCAATCTGTGTTTTACAATCGTAATACACGTACGCGCGCGTGCACACAAACACAGGCACACACACCCACACATACACACAGTTGATTTAGTACGGCAATAAATAATTTTCTAAAAATTGGACGTTGGAATGACAAAAAATAGAAACAGAGAAGATCTTAAGATGCAAAGCAAGATTATATGTCAACATTATGTGATTGATTCAATCAAGTTCTTTATATTAATGTAATTGACAGATTAAATAAAATTTTTTAAATATAATATACTGTTCCCTCTATTTTCTAATCTTACCATTTAATATAATAGTTTAAAAATAGTCGTTGAACAATAGTTATATTTATAATTTTCCTAGCTTTTTTTTTAGTTCAACATTCTATAGTACAAATCTGTTTCCTTTAAAACTTGCCTACTTGCTTTCAGTTTGATAAAATACTTTTTCTACAAGTGTTAGAGAAACGAAATGCATAGCAAATTTTTAAAAATATTTTGTCCTGTGAATACCAAAATTAAAAGTTTTCAATATAAAGATTATTTCTGACTGTTACATTTTATAATAATTTATTATTATTTATTTATATTTATGTTCTATTAAGTTGTTTCTCATTAAATATATTCGAATTTCACATACAATGAAGTACGAAATGTTTAAACACTATATACATAATATCTTGTAAATAAATATATAATCGGAGTATTGTTTGGTTTTTGTCATTCATTATGATCTAAAAAACCAAACGAACTTATTTCTCAGCGCATTACATAAAACAATATATTAAATAACAGTTAAAGAGCAATGAAATAAAATAAAAACCATGGAATGGGAATTAAAACGAATGGCACAAAAATTTCAACGTAAATCGTATTACTGTAATAACTGTAATAGGCGATAGATTGTACAATATTTTCCTTAATAACTAACTATAGAACACAACTATGTATCAACACAGCAATAGTGTACATGCACAGGTTCTACGTATTCCACTCGCTGTCGCATTTCCACAGGAATGCAATCGCAGCGGCAGCGTTGTTCTTGGCGGCAAAAGTCGAAGAACAACCGCGCAAGTTAGAACATGTTATCAAAATGGCACACATGTGTCTCCACAGAGATCAGCCCCCACCTGACATCAGATCTGAGGTAAGACTTCGTGAACGATTATTGATAAAAGAATATTCTTGATTCCGAGGCACAAGCGTATTCATTGAAACATTTATTTATAGCAATACCTTGAGCAAGCTCAAGATCTGGTGTTCAATGAGAATGTCCTTCTACAAACATTGGGGTTTGATGTCGCCATTGACCATCCCCACACGCATGTTGTTAGATGTTGTCAACTGGTTAAAGGTACATAAATTGTATCTAAAGACGTTCATTTTTTAACATTGACGATGTCGATTGACGCGATGATAAAAAGTTCAAACGATACCCGTTTTGCAGTGTTAAATGCTATTCAATTTTTACCACTTTTTTTACAGCGAGCAAGGACTTAGCCCAGACATCATACTTCATGGCATCTAACAGGTGGCTACACATTATTTCCTAGTATCTCTTACTCTTAGCAGTCTTCTGGTCAAATAGATGCCAGCTGGAGCATATTTCCAAGCTAAAACTGTCAGGCAATAGCCACTGGCGCAACATTCTGACCTATTTGTATTATAGAAAGCAAAGTAAACGTAAAATGTTTCGTAAATATTTGTCGTACGTCGTATAACGTGATGTTGACTTAAATTTATTTTACCTTCAAATTTTTTCATACAACTTTAATATTAATATTTTATAAGCAGAGGAATTGAAAATATTTGACGGTATTGTACGAAAACGTAGGAATTTTTCTAATATGCGAATGTTTACTTTGATTTCATACAGTTTCCGAATTCTAATGTAATTACTTAAATGTCAACAGTAACTATTGGGGAGGAATGTTGCGTTGCAGTCGCGGTAATGTCTGATTCTAAAGAGAACGTATGCCAAAGCGAAACGAAGTTTATTTCGTAAACTAAGTTCACGATGAGGATTGCTTAATTGAAGGTAAATGAAATATTCTTAAGGACTGATCGTTTTCTCTTAAATTACGGTATATTGTCCATCTTTTATTTTTATATTTATATACACTTATGTTTAAACAGTAGATGCACAAAACGAATTGAGGGTGAATGTAATGAATGTGGAGGCAGTGAAACGATGAGTGAATGTATAAGATATTTAATGATGAAGAAACGGAATACATAGATATATTTTATATTTCATTTACGCTAGTAAGCAGAGAGGAAATAGTCCATTACGGTTATAAGTCATTCAAATATTATTTAATAATCCGATATGAGCATACTAGAAACATTAATATACAGAGTGTTTCGCTTAAAACAGGCCGCCCAAAAATATATAGACGTAAAAAACAATTGATCTGGAGAAAAAAAATTAAAAAACGGCACTTATAAAGAAACAATTTTACGGTTGAACTATTCAATTTACCATTGCAAACATTTTTTGGATTTAATCAGATATAAAAAATCGAAACACCCTGTTTATTAGCTCATTGGATGGAAGTTCAATAATATTTTAATAGATCATTATTGCAATTGAATAATTAGTATAGTTCGAATATTAATTTATCTCTATTGTTCTGAAAATTTATGATTTTTCTATACTTCAAGGAAAATCATTTTTTGCATAAAAAACAATACGTTCTCTCAGATAAATTAAACATCACTATTTCGTAATAATTATATGGAGTTTCCATTCTTCATCTTATACAGGGTGTTCGGCTACAAGTGGTAAAATGAAAGAGATGATTTCTAGACTCGATTGGAACGAAAGTTCGTCGTAGCGTCTCTTGAGTGAAATTCGAAGACAATTTTGAATTACTTGTACTTAAATGTATTCAATTTTCTTCTACCGTTTTTTGCCGTCTTTAAGGTGTCTTCATGATTCTATTCTCCCAGAACTTCGCGTTTTTGAAAAGTAATCTATTGAAAAATGCTACGAATTTTCGTTCCAACCTAATAGAATAAGAATACCAAAATTGCGGTAAGGCCTTCGTTTATTACAATTCGAACAGTGGTGGTCAAAGGGTTGTTCATCTCGCTCAACTGATTCCAAGTTTCATTAAACGGTTGTAACTAATGAACACCTCACCGCAATTTTAGTATTCTTCGTTTTCGTCATACTGTAGCGTCTAAAATCAGCGCTTTCATTTTCTCTCACCTGTAGCTGGACACCCTATATATGCTAATAAGGGGTTACATCTATTTTCCACTAAATGGTATATCTTAGAACTATATTGTTTTTTTTTTCCCCTTTTGAATGAAATAATTTTATTAACTACAACCGATATCATGATCAATATAAATCAAGTTTTTTTTTTTTTTTTTTTTTTGAGAGTTCGCAGTTCGACATTTTAATATTTTATTTTGAAAATGGTGTTTGATGTTCAACTATGGAATTTGGGCTGAAAGAATTTGTTTTTAAATTATTGAAGGATTACAAATAAATTAATCTACTAAAGCTGTATGACTTTTGAAATGTAAAAGTAGGTAATATCTATTTCATTTTCTTACGAATATGTAAACAAATCGATTTTTTTACCCATCTTAGTAGATGCAACTCCTTAAAGGCATTAAAATTTTCTCTCATGATTAAATTTTGATAAATATGTTCCGATACAACAGAGTGCTTATTAATTAATACATAAAAGTATACTGTGCACACAATCATGTAGCTGAGATAATAAATGTAAGGATTTTCGTATAGTTCATTGCAACAAAGAATTATATTAGTCTATTAATTGTTTTGGAAACGTACTCTTTGGAATTAAATTGTACTTACAACCCGAAGTTATAATTGGGAATAATGTACTTTAACAAATAGCAAAGTATTTGTCTTGTTTTATCCCAATATTACCCGTGTTTAATGGAACTTGTACTTTCTTTTTTATAGTACAGTTCTTTTTACACTCTGGGTTATATTTAAATAAACAGTCGTTAATTTACAGTGCTATCGTTTGTTTATAAGTTCATAGAATAATTGTTTTCTTTCAGCTTACATTTGACAACGATGTGTCTGCAGTACAAGCCAACCGTAGTTGCCTGTTTTTGTATACATCTTGCGTGCAAATGGTCTAATTGGGAGGTAATTATAAACCAGACCTGGGCACTTTTAATTACTTGAAATATTATTTCAAATAACATGTTATTTTATTTCATAATTATTCCCATGCTTATAATCACTTTTAAAATAGCATCATTTGAAATATTGTTTCAAATAACGTGTTTATTTTATTTTATAATTATTTGAAATAATACTTTAAATAACTGTCAAATTATTCTTTAAAATTATATCAGGTGAGCTGATTATTAGGTTTGAGTCTGGTTTATGTTGATCAGATTCAGATTCTTAAAGAAAAACTTGGAATAATATTCATTATCTCAAATATTAGCTAATAAGGAAAAAATTCTATTGTTATATGAATCCTTGGATACATTATGTAAATTCACAGAAACAGATTTCTCTTATTTGGATGAATTATTAATATGTTTGTGTCCTCTTGCCACTGCTTTAGACAAAGTTCAGGGTGAAAATACTACATATTATGGATGTTTAATACCATGTCTTCTACATCTTCGGCGGGGAATTAATAAATTAAAACTTCAAAATCATCGAATTCGAGAAACTATTTTAGAAGCAATTTATCACAAGCTTAAACAAAAGATTCAAAAAATTGTTGTCTTTCGATGCAAGTTCTTATGATGCTGTCATTGCTACCTTTTCACATCCTAGGTTTAAAGGGCGGTGGCTATCAGAAGTAGCAAATGAAAAACAAGATCTTCTACGTTCTGTTTTTATTAATGCGATTAAAGCAGCAAAGCTTTGTCACAAAGATGTTACTAATTGAGTCTGTTGAGAAGTCACAAGTACATGACGATTTCGAATTCGATAGCGACGAAGATGAAACAGCAAACAATTCCACGTTTTTTGCTCAAAGACAAGAAGAACTAAATGCATTGACATATTTGCAAGAAAAGAGAACCAATTTGTCCATGCTAAATGATTATCCTATAGTAAGAGACATTTTTTTCAAACTAACACCCCTCTTCCATCTTCCGCACCAGTGGAACGATTATTTTCTTTTGCGACACTATTAGATGGATCGAGGCAAAAATCTCTCACGGACGAGGTTTTTGAAGAAAGAGTTTTGCTTAAAGCAAATTACTGTAAAACTTTCTTAATATAAATTTTTTCTGTTGCATATTATTTTGAAGATAACTATTATTTCAAATTAATATATATTATTTCAAGTGATTTTTATTTTCAAATAACAATAATGAAAATAAACGTTTGAAATAAATTATTTCAATTAGTTATTTCTTATTTTCATTTTAAATAAAATATGCCCAGGTCTGTTATAAACATATTCTAGTTCGTAAATAAAGGGTCAGGCCGGATAAGCATAGGGAATCGGCCCCAGCAACGAACTTGGTTCTTTTTTTTTACTAAATGTTGATCTTTACCTAGAAAATGATTGTCTGTAATTTCAGATCTCCAACCCTTTTTTTAAGGGAGATATGGGGGTGACAACCCTAAACTATTTCATTTGTTTTCTCGAAAATTATTTAAGATATTTGAATGATTCAAATTTAAAAAAAATGGGTACGCATTAGCTTCACATCTTATATTTATTTCAAAATTTTAGATCGATTGTTGAAAGTGAAAAATAAATAATATAATTTTTGGGGGTGTTTTTTGCAAACAACCGCTGGAGTGACACCTACAGAAAAAAATAGGAATAATGCTATATTATATACCTATTGTGTGTGTGAGTTTGGGAAGGGTCGGATTGGTGGAACATAGTTAAAAAAAATAAAAACCAATATAATGCGCCGGACGACGGGCTGCGCGTTGGAAGTGGCAAGCACCGCTTTTAGGCCGGGCGTACTCAAGCGTTGAAATCGACATCCGTCGCTGCGTGCGTCGCATGTACGAGGTATATAATATAGCATTATTCCTATTTTTTTCTGTAGGTGTCACTCCAGGGGTTCTTTGCAAAAAAAACACCCCCAAAAATTATATTATTTATTTTTCACTTTCAATAATCGATCTAAAATTTTGAAACAAATATATGATGTGAAGCTAATGCGTATCTATTTTTTTTAAAATCTGAATCATTCAAATATCTTAAATAATTTTCGAGAAAAAAAATGAAATAGTTTAGGGTTGTCACCCCCATATCTCCCTTAAAAAAAGGGTTGAAGGTCTGAAATTACACACAATAATTTTCTAGATAAAGATCAACATTTAGTAAAAAAAAAAGAATCAAATTCGATGCTGGGGCCGATTCCCTATGCTTATCCGGCCATAGCCTTTGAAATTTATTGATAATTTGTTAACAATTCATGGTTAACGATGTTTGTATCGTTCGTAGATTCCTCAAAGTACGGAAGGGAAGCATTGGTTTTGGTACGTCGACAGGAGTGTAACATCGGAACTTCTACAAGAGCTTACAGCAGAATTTCTTCATATCTTTGATAAATGTCCATCAAGATTAAAGAGAAAAATTATGAGCATATCCGCTAACCAGAGTCCAAGCATCAGTCATCAAAGTTTACCGAATTCACCTTTCGTAAGTATCTTTGTCCAATGGCACCGTCGAATATTTTATACAGGGTCAAATTTTGATTATGCAGTAAACAATTGTTACGAAGTTTTTCAAGAATATCTTTTTCGATCTGTTGCAGGACGCGGAACCTCGCAAGGTACAGTCTCCTGCGACGACGGGCGATAATAGTGGGCCCACATTCCATTCAAATCGACCTCATCACACGGAGAAGCAAGAGGAGAAGAAACAGATTCCTCTTGCATCCTCGAGACCGCCCGTCGATTATCGAGAGTATCGTGAAAAGAAAGAACGCGAGCGTTTAGAAAGGGAAAAGGCATCGGCTCCAACGACGGTCACACAAACTCATGTATCAGATATTAATAAGCATCATTCGCATCATCACAAACCTGTTTCCAATACGAACGTGATGAATAAACATCAGTTGCCTTCTGGACAGAAGTCGCTTCATCACAATCATCACAGACCGGACGTGAAAGTCGGACAGCCGGTACCGCAAAGGCACTCTAGTAGTCAAGGTAGGGATCCAAATCGCGATCCTAATAGACAGAGGTTACAAAGAGACTACAATTCGAGTACGGGTATAAGTAGCAGCGGTACGAGTAGTACTCTTCATTCTCATAGTCATGCGGCGCAAAAGGAGACGAATTTGGATAACTCCATGACGGATTCTGGCACTCATAGATCCGACGTTGGAACGGTGCAGGAACCGGCATCTCACGGGAATATGCAAGAGAAACTTAGTAATAATAATCATAGCGTGCACAGATTAAGTGGAATAGAGAGCAAGCATCAGGGTCACGACAAAAGAATGTACGATCCGAGGCATAAACTTGTGGAGCACAGAAAGGATAACGAACAGAAAACGTACAAATATCCGGATCCATCGAGAGCAGAGCGGCAAAGAAAGTCTGACACGTTGGAGCAGAGGTGCGAAGAAGTGAGGAAGCTCATTGAGAAACCGTTGCCTCTGCCGAAATCTATGCTCGATGCACCGTACGGTTCAAATTCGCAAAAACCACCTCATCATGCTAAGTACAATCAGCTGGAAAAGTTACAGACCAGCACTGGTATAGTTTCAACGGATACGAAACTTACGGTCGGTCAAAATTCGTTTTCGCAAGAAAAATCGCCGAACAATTCTAACTCGTCCTCGTTACTTACGCAAAAGTCTGTTCCTTCGAAAACAGCGTCGAGTCAGCACACGGCCCATGGTGTATCGCAAATATTGAAAGACACGATAAAAAATGGCAGTTCTCAGGCGTCAAGTTTAACGTCTTTGAACAACGTGAACGATACGAAAACGGAAAAGCGACTGCGACACGACGACGCGGACAAGAATTCGTCGGATATTCAACAAAATGCATTGCAAACACCTCCTGGCAAACACAAATCGTTGTTTAGTCCAGAAAAAGTGTCGACGCCTCGGGAATCTCATTCGCAGAGGCCTAAATCGAAGCAAAAAACGCCACCTTCGGCCGCAAAAGTTCCTAAGCAAGAACGCGTACCAGATACCTCGACAGGCTTTAATTTAGTGTCGCCGTTCGCAAGCCCGCCGGATTTGCAGCAACAAGAAACGCCGTCGGTGAAACGATCCGCCAGCGACGTTTCCACAACGTCTCACAAGAGGCATCGTACAGGCAATGCGTGCGAAAGTGGTCAAAACGTTAAAGTCAAAATGGAGGACACGTCCAGTTTCGAAGCCGTCAAAATGCTCGGTAGGGTACCTGAATTGATACAACCTATTAGAGACAGTGCTTCGTCGAATGGTAGAGCTACTCAAATTGTAAACGATATGAAACCGCCGGAGCTTATCAAATCATTCGACTCTGAACCATCGATATCGCGCTTTGGTTCAATAACACAGCAGCAAGGCTTAACGAATGGTTTAGATACAATTGTAGTGAAACAAGAGCCTCAAGAATTTCAAATCAAGAAAGAATCTTATAAAACAGACATGCCGATAAAGACTGAACATCAACAGATTAAAGGAGAATGTTTATCACAGATAAAATCTGTTCAAAGTATAAGTGCTCTACTCCAGGAACCATTAGCACCGATGCCATCATTGTTGCAAGGCATGCAGCAGCAATACAATCAAGTAGCGTCGCAACAGCCTCAACAAGATCAATTTCAACAACAGCAGCAGCAACTGCAACAACAACAACAACAACAACAACAACAACAACAGCAGTACATGTCTCACTCAACATTGCTCACAGACCACCAGTTGTCCACCCAAAATCAATGTTTATCTTTGCCGATAGTTAATGAGCCTGCAATAGCTTCGACTGTCGACATAAGTGCTCTCTCTGGTCCAGTACAAAACAGTATAGAATCTATAGTTTCTGTGCCAACGTCTACGACCGCTTCAACAGTCGCTCCTCCTCCGGAAGAAAAGAAGTCGGAGCACCATAAAAGCGAGAAAAAGAAAAAGAAAGAGAAGCATAAGCACAAAGACAAAGAAAAGAGCAAGGAGAAGCACAAGCATAAACATAAAGATAAGGACAAGGAGAAGCATCGGGAAAGGGATAAGGAGAAAACGGAAGACACTGTTCCTGCGGTACCCATAAAGATCACGATTCCCAAGGATAAATTGAATCTAAGTACGGAATCGACGTCCAGCACCGGCGGAAGCGCACCGTCTACTGAGAAGAACAAATCTCCTCAGAGTACCAGTATCAAGATCATCATTCCGAAGGAACGTCTGAAAGGCACGGACAGCGTATCGAGCTCGCCAGCACAGTCCGTGGTTCAGGCACCCTTGAAGATTAAAATCCGCACGGACGGAATATCACGGAGTTCCGGAATGCCGTCGACCACGAACAGTTCCAGCAACGCGGTTCCCGAATTCACGAACGATAGCCGCAAGCGTGAACGCGTCGACACAAAGGAGAGTCCGACGACCAGTATACCGCCTACAAAGAAGCAATCGCAGGTGTCGTCGGCAGGCTACGGGCAACACCGACCAGGCGAACGGCAGAATGGCAGACACTATAGTTCAGGCAGCAATAACAAGGTACGTGGAGGCGGTAGAGGCGGCCGCCAGTATATCGGCCGTGGTCCACCACCAGCAGGATCGGCGGGTCATTACGGTGCTCCCGGCCAGCGCGACGGCTACTACCAACAGGACACCTACAGTAGTAACAATTCCCGTAATCCGCATCATCCTCATCCACCCACCGGTCACGGCGATTCAGGGTATTCGAGGGCCACCCACGTAAATCACTCGCAACCGGATTCTTATTTCTTTGCGAATTATCCGCCGCCCTCGATATACCCCGCCGGATACATTTACGATTCTGTTATGTACTATTCGCAGTATCAGCAACAGTATCCGATGTATTCGGCGGGTAACGTAATAATGACGCCAGACGGCGCCATTGACACGTCTGTGCCGCCACCGTCCTTACCGCCGAATATGCGACAGAATCAAACCATGGTTCCGGTCGCGACCACTCGGCAGGAACCTAAGACACCGCCGCCGTTGCCGAGTGGTCCTCCTCCCAGTTCCTCGCCACCCCCACCTCCGCCACCGGAATAATGTTCGTATGGAAATCCTGTCTTGTAGTGGACTTCAGAGGTAGTTTCCAAAGTATCGTTAATTGTTACAGCCACTTCTCGGTCCGTTGTCCACTCTATTTTTCGACGTACATATTTTTAGAATCCAAATAAGTCAGTCTATGCTTTGAAGCAAATCAAATCTGCTGGAATGGACACTTTTTGGACAATTATTCTTGAAAGATGGTAACACTACATGCGGTTTTGTAATGTGATGTTCTTCATAATTTGTTCTGAAGAATTGATAATTTTGTAGACAAATTTTGTCACCAGATTTTGTTTCAATGCAAATCGATTGAATTTTAGAGTTCATGTTTTAGAAAATAGTGATCTCCACGAGAAATATCTATTCCACTTTTGGTTTATTTTGAGCTGTAAAATCACTTTGCTACATTTCAAGTGTCTGCATATTGCTGTGTAATATCACTTTTTTTTTTTCCTTTTTTTTGCTCCTTTTTGGGGCGTACATGGCAGAAAAGATTTTTCCTCTGGAAGATAATTGTGAACTTTGCGAACAATGAAGTTTTCGAGAACGGGAAACAGGAAAGTGAAGTGGCTGAACACACTTTCGTCGTGTCTCTATCCTCTCTTTTTTCCCCTTCCAGTTTGTGAATGGTAGAAGTAGTAGCATGTCATACGATCTCTATCCCTTAGTGTTTATAAAACATCACTTCGATTTTTCCACATTTGTACCTACCTTGTAGCGCATTTCCTTCAGAGTAGTTAATATGTGTGTATCTTCGTTTGAGAACTAAACAGTGACATCTCCGTGATCTTGGAAAAGGATGAAGTGAACTGCACTGAGAAGACGATAACGTCATGAATTTCCGTAGGATTTATAGGAACAGGACAATACTAGAAACGGTTTTGTTAATTTCTAGTTTTAGAAAGTTTTTTTGGTTGCTCTTTTCTGACGAACGTATTGCGAGTTTATATTTCGGAATGTCTTTAAGGTAGTTCCATGATTCTAAGGAAATGATATCGTGACAATAGTTTTCGTTCCTCTTGTCTAAAATGTTTTATACATGCATTTGTTAGAGAAAAAGAGACGAAAGTAGCCGAGGAAAAGGTTACTATGAAGATTCATTCACGAAGCACTGCCAGATATGAAATGGAAAGATAACCAACCGTCTCTTGCGGTTAAGTTGAACATCAATAGGTTTTAGCGAACGAGTGCTAAATCGGGTGCAAGAGCACGTAGGTCCTCTTTCGATTTTCTATTCTCGCGTTACGCAATAGAGAAACAAATAGGCAAAGCTACTTTTGAGAATGAAAAAAAATTCGTTCGAGTAAATTCCTTTGCTGGCAAAGGGTTTTAGAGAAAGAATGGTGTTATAAAGTTGCGTTGTTCAGAACGCTTTATTAAACTTGAAACGGATAAACGACTGAATGAAATTAAAAAAAAAAAAAATAGAAAAAATTTATAGTTACTTAAAAGAACAAAAAAAAAACTATAAGATAAATACAAATGTATCGTATGCAATGAAATTATGAGAGTGCATAAGTGTAATATCAGCGTGTTTAAATACAGTACGAATACGTAAAGCTAGTACAGTATAGCTTTAGTAAAGCTATATTAATTTTCTTGGACACTAACAAGTGTTGTGCCACTTTGTTAATATTTTATACGCGGATGGATATATTAACAAAATTCTCTTCGATTAATCCTTTGCATTTCGACATACTGCCTTGTGGTTGAAGCTTGTTTTGCTAGATGTCTCTGACGTTTCAGTGCTTCTTAATGATTATAGGATTCACAAGCAACGCAAAGGGTTATTTTGTTAGTGGTTTGACACATGAAATACAGAAGTAGATCGTAACTATTTTATTTAGTTGCACAATAGTGTGACACTAGAGACAATAGAGAAACACAGGTTTTTTTACTATCGAAACTATCGTCTCCAATTCCATTGCACTTTTATATTGTTTGTTTTATTGATGTTCATTCATTTCGTACTGTTTTGCACACATATGAAGCAAATTATAGGAAATTATATAGATTAGAAGCACCACGGAATCTATTATAGTTAAAATTTCCACGTAGTACATGATATGTATGTATATACATAAAATAGACTTATTTTTTTTGCGATAACATACTTTCTTTCTTTTGCCTGTATTTCATCTGCGAATGCACAATTAACGACAGTCTGATTAATTGTTCTCGCCAAACATTTCTTACATGAAAGAATATTCTTGTTTCTTCAATTTTTCGTAGTAGTTATTACTACGCTTCGTTACTTCAAGTAATTCTACAATAATGTGTAGATATATTTTCTATCGTATTAAGACTAGTTTAGAGTTAATTTAACGAATGAAAAAGAATAATATCACGTAAAAAGAAAAAAATGTAACTTCATATTTTTATTTTTCTTGTACATGCAGTTTTGAAAAATGACCAAAACTTACAATTAGTATAGAAATATCGTCTTTATTCTCGGATTTCAAGCATTAAGGTTGATTTATACCTCGGTGTGTCGAGCAGAAAGTATTGATAATGTTTTGTCATTAGCAGTTCAGACATTCGTCAGTATAACCGCAACCTCGAACATATTTCCAATTCTTCTTTGACCTTTAAGGTCAATATACAGGGTGTCCCAAACGTGAGATTCTTGGGGTGATTCTAAACAACTTTTTCCTTTGCAAAAATGTCCTCCAAAGCTTTGTTAATGAGTTATTAACGAAAAACACCGACCAATAGACGCACGAATACAGTGGATGACTTTTAGCGCGGGCTCCAGCGGCGAGTAGTATTGGCCCGCCATCGTCCGCGCCATCATTAATCCGCTGTACTCGCTCTCTGATTGGCCGATGGTTTTCGTTAATAACTCGTAAACAAAGCTTCGGATAACATTTTTGTAAAGGAAAAGGTTGTTTAAAATCACCCCAGGAATCTCCCATTTCCGGCTTCCGCGTCGAGTTTGGGACACCCTGTATATAGTGATAATGGCAAAACACTATAATTAAATTCCGCTTGGCTCGTGCTCGTCACGTCGAGGTATAAATTGACCTTTAAGCGTCATTACGTTTCTTGAGTGTATGGACTTTTCCGTTTTTTATTCTCAATTCTTCTTTTTTTCTAGCTGAAATATAGCGGTGTGCTTAGATTTTTGGTCTTTATCAAATATATATATATATATAGATATATATATATTCACTTTTTTGACTATATTTATATCCAATAGGTTATTATTTTATACAGGGTGTTAGGGCTAAAACTACAGTTATTTGAGAAGGTGATAGCTTACGCAAAAACAAACAAAAAATCTTTATATAATCGAGATTGAATTAAAGAGGATAAAAATCCAACCATTTTCTAAATAAGGGTCAATTACAAATATGAAAACAAGTTCTGAAATTTTAATTTCAAGCAATGTGTGTCGAATGATCGGTGACAGTAAACCTAAAAAAACAAGATAGGAATACGCCATTGATTGATGAAAATATTTTTTTATTTCTACTACCGTACTTTTCATTCATTTTTTATAGAAGCACTACTATATCCGTTGGGTATTCTTCCTGAAAAATTATATGAATTATGACATAATTTAGACTATTTTTAACGATACTATGTGATAAATTGTTTAGAAAGTATTTCGTTATAAGTTGCAATTCATTTAAGAATTAATTTATAAAGTAGTCTAAATCACTTCGCGTTTAGTGTCGTATTTATAGAGAAAGGATGAGGAATCCAGCGGTGCCACAAAGCGGTTTCATAAAGATATATATCGAAAAGTGTAGAAACTCAATGAACTAATGAATATTTGACTTAGGATAGGGTGGCTCTTTAAGATTCGTCGCTTGCCAATTTCAGAGCCCACATATGTTCCTAATGTCTGGTTCACACTAGCTCAGAATATTTAACTGCTTGTATTTTGTTCACAAATTGCATTTTGTTTCTAAGTTGAGTTGTGAGTTCTAGCGTGAACACAACACTGCTTCTGTTTGCGCATAATTCTGGGCATAAATGATACTTCAAGGGTCTCGAATAGTAATTTTTAATTTGATCAACTTCTTTGTCCTTTCTTATTTTGCTATGAGAACAACAGCAGTAAATTCTGAATGATCTTTCAATTAAAATAGTAGTCACAATATGGATATGATAATGTTAAACACAGTTTAAGTTGTGCCGTGTTTGGTATCATTTTCATCGGAAAAATGCAAATAATTCATCAGTACTAATTTCGTGAAAATTTAATGAAGATTACAAAATTTCAAAATTATACTGACTTATTCGTATCTTCGTTTTCAGTTTTGTTGTTTTGAGATGCGTCGTTCGAAAAGTTTGAGCAAAAAATTGATTTAGAGTATTAATAACGTGAACATTGTAAATATAACCATATCAAATTGTTGCAGTACAAAGATTTTTTTTAATATAAATTTGGGTTTATAAACGCTGATAAACTGTCCATAAGAGTTGTATATTATAATATACGTTAGGACATGTTTATATGCGTGCAGTGCAACAAGTAGTGCAACATAAATGTCATAATGACGTCTTTGTTCTTCCTTTGTAACTGTTGGTCGTCACAACCACAAATTCTTTTAGAAAATCAGGGACTGCACCATGAAATGTGTTGCGTTCACGTGTCTAGAACACGATGTATTTTAGAGGCGTTCCGACGAAGCACTTGTCTGTCTGGTTGATTTTTGTGATCACTAGATGGAAGATCCTCTGGTCGCCGCTAGAGGCGTCATAGTCAGAACTCCGCGTATGGTATGCATGTGTGGGAATGAAGTGCGTCACAGATGATCACAAAGCTTTACTCGCGCTCGCTCTCCCCACCACTTGAGCTCGCTGAACCAATAGGAGCGCTCCCCACGGATGTTTCTACTCAGACGCACTCTAGCGGTCGCTAGATCTTCCATCTAATGATCACACATTTCTGAGGGAATTTCCATCTGTATAATACACCGTGGTCTAGAGCCGTCTTTCAAAACAAACAAAACAAATTAAAATCATGGTAACATATTTATGAACATTCTGAATATCAAAGTTGATTGATACATAACGTTGTGACAACTAAAGTCATCGATTCAGAAACAAAAGTATTAGAACTGTTGCGAAGCAACCACTTTTTTTACTTCATTTTTTCGTTATAATAATGATTTATCCTCATGCTATAAATTGTACCAGGAATACTAAAATAAATTTATATTGTCATGTTACTAAATGCAATGAAAGAAGTTGTGAAATTATGCAAACTGAAGTTGTGCAATTATTAGATAGTTGATTTATATTTTTGTCTTGTGGTAAAGTTAATACACATGTCTACTGGCCAAGAAAATTTATAAGGCGCGAAATTAAAGGCGACTAGATCAAGTGAAAGAACTAAGTACCGTCAAGGACCCAATTCCTGATCAATCAAGAGTAACTATTATGGGTTTTCTAATGTGTAAATGTGAAAATTATCCTAATCTCCAATATTGAGTAAATCCACGTTTTATCTTTAATTTGATATATATAAAAGTGCAATAATTAAATTATAATCTAAGTTCTAAAGTCAAAAAAAGGGACTTGGGAGCAAAGGGAGCAATTTCTGATATCTCAAATTATATATTATTATATTAGCTTCCAAATTTTATTTTGAAATACAAAACAATTAATAACTATTTAGTAAGTGTTTGGGATCAACTTTTAGCATGATAAATAATTGTATGATAGTTTTATATTCAGCTGATCAGGAATTGGGTCCTTGACGGTAGTGAAATTAACGTGGCATAATTTTAAGTAGCCTCATCAAACCGCAACAAGAATATTTTTTTTTTCAAAAACAGTTAATTTTAGACCCAAGGTATCTAATGATTTTTTGTTTGTCAGCATATAGTCAATCATCTGGTAAAAGGACTGTAGTCATATTCCCAAGTTCCTGTACATATGTACGTATGTATATACAAAAGGACATATATTAATATAAGAAGGATATTATCTCAGGAACGGACCGAAAAAGAGCGAGAGATAGTGTGATTAATATATAACAAAAATATACGATATATTAAGAATGCGTTTATACATATATAATGGTGCGCGCGCATATTGTTGTGATTGCCATTGTGACGGACAAGATTTATCGCGCCGCTGGCGTTAATGACACCTCGATGTCATTGTTGTTATTGTTATACTTATTGTCAGACTCGACGGTAATATTTTGAATTTAGACCATTACATGTATACTATGCGATTGTATGGTCTTCAAGCCTTTTTCTCTTCAGTGCAAAATTCTGTATCGCGTACCTGTTCTTGCATAGTTCAAGGAATATAAGAATCCAAGTTTCGATTGATATTTCGTTTACAATGCGCCGACGAATTAAATAGAATCGATACAGAAATTGACTTTATATAGAAATTTGCACGGAAGAAGGAACGATTATTTGTAAAAGACACGTATATTATTTTCGAATGTATCCGTGAGGCTTTCTTAGTGTTGATCGTATAAACGTGTGTCAAAAATTATCTGTCTAGCAAAGCGAATGTTTAATTGTAATTGTGAAACGACGCGGACTACTTAAGAGAACGTGTAGAATTAAAAAAAAAAAAAAAAAAAAAAAAAAGAGAAAAAAAGCGATCAGGAAGAATGCGCGTTGTAATTTCGGCTACAATAAGAAAACGTTTACACGTTTTGCCTTGCGTCGCTCCTGATTAATACTTTCGGCGATAGCAGCCGTGGTTATTCTATTTAATTATTGTGATTACCGTTTTGTTCTACCGAATCGTGCGACGCTCAATTCTTTCTGAAGAAATTCAACGAATCAAGGACCTTTATCTTAGCCTTAATCGAAACGATGTAAAGTGGAAGAAAGCGTATAGGAGCAGCAGGATCCTCTGTGTGATGCGTAAAGATAGAGAACAGAGACACGTTAGAGAAATCGACTGGATCAGCCTAGTTTCAATTGTGCAATTGTCGCAGTCGCGATGAAGACAAAATAATTGCTAAGGTAAATTATGACGTAGGTTTTGTACTCTCCTTTAGTGAGAAATTGAAAAGTTATACACGAACACACATTATACACGATACACGTATACAGACACAAGCACGCAACAAACAAATTATTAATACCGATAATAATTATGAGTCCATTGCATGTGATCGGCGATTGATATGAGTGATATGAAGTTTACGAACGTTGAGTTACGGAAGATGAACACGATAAAAAGAAAAGAAATGTATAACATTGCGAACACTGCATTAGTACTGTACACAATGTATATTATCCATCACTTGTCGCGTACGTTACCTGTTCTACCACGATGAACATCTGCGTTTAGAGGAATGTAAAGCGGTGCATAGATCGTCCCGTAGACTTGTATTTTTTACTTTTGACGATTACATCAATATTTTAATTACCAATGTGTTTGAAACGTATTTATTTCCATTGGAATTCTTTCGGAAAAAGGAATTTAGAATTGATCAAATATTTCTATTAATTTATCAATAAACGCAGATGTTTGAATACAATTTCGATTGCTGTAATCACGCGCGTGAGGATCGTACGCGTCACGTGTTCGACCAAGAAAAAAAAATAAAACATCGCAAATAAACGTTCTGTGGAAACGAAACGTACCTTAGTGATTATTTTGTCTCTTTCTTAACACACCATATGTATATATATATATATATATATATCTGTGTATAGTCGATATACATGTATATATGCACATACATATATATATATATATATAAACATCTAGATATAATACCGCACACCATACGCCGTATCTTTTTATGTACTAACATTATATCACAGCTATTAGTATGTAACGCGAATACCATGTGTGAAAATCTGTTTCAATTTTTCTCATATAATATACAGGAACAACAGAATTTTCAATATATAGGAAACAACGATTAGGACACATGATATTCGGTTTTACTCGCTTGGTGGAGGGTACTTCGATTGTCTGTCACTGTTAATCGTTGAACATCGACGCTATTGTTGTTATCGTTGTCGTCATTGTTTGTTGTTATTCGTCATTAATGTACTGTGTGTGTGTAATATTGCATGAGCATGCGCACGGTGGTAAGCTTTTCCCTGTGTTTTGTGTGCATGTGTACAGTTTCTCAGGACACGCTTTGATCTACGTCTCATTTCCTTCAGTAGTCACTATCTGGTTTATTCGAATAAGATGGATAAGTCTGGGAGGAATTGATGATTAGGTGAAACTTTTGGTACTTGGATAACATGAATCTCTGTGGGGGAAAAAATAATAGGAATTTAATTTTTTTTTCATCGTAGACATTCGCTTTTTTTTTTTTTGGTAACTTATAACTGTATGTGGTGAAGTTCGCAACTAGACTTCTTGTGAACACGTTTACATTTCTTAAAAAAGATACGCAGTTGAAGAACATACACGATTCATCCAATTAATCATGTAAATGCATTAGTGAGTACGATATCAGTAAATTTTGAGGCAATATGTTGTCTCATTAAGAAAGTATATAATCTTTTTTCAATATTCATTTTAAAAAAGAAAAAATTGACTGTCCCATGCACTGGTTCACCATTTCAAAACCAACAAAGGTAATTATATACATTAGGGGCTTCCTCACCGATTTCGATGACCTAGGAATATGTTGTCAAGGTCATCATTCTGAACAACTTTTTCCTATACATGTTACCGCCGCTCGGCTGTAGTTTCCGAGATATTCGTAAAAAAGTTTCAATATCTCAAAAAGTGATCGGAATAGGTCTGGGTTAGATTTCTTAGCGGGGTGGGGGTTTACAATGCAATAGACGTTTCTACTTAAAGTGGTGTATATTTTATTATTAATTTTATACAACAGGAAATATTTCGTGCATTATTTAAAAAAATGCTGTTATTCGATTGTCAAAATTGATCTCAACTGATTGAAGTCGTTTTAAGTTGTGACCGTGGCCACAATTTCAAACCTGACCCAGACCTATTCCGATCAGTCTTTTAAATATTGAAACTTCTTTTGTGAATATCTCGGAAACTAAAGCCGAGCGGCGGTTGACAACATATTTCAAGGTCATCGAAATCGGTGAGGAAGCCTTTAATGTAAATAATTACCCCAACAAACAGTTCACACTAATCATGAATGAATAATCAAGAAATTTTCTTTTAAAAAGTATCTTAAGAAGGCAAGTATCACAGTTTATTTGTATTTTCAGGAAAAACACGCATCAAGCCACCATAAAAGTTCCAGCAAGTTCTCACAATCCCAGCAGTCCCACACGACGTAGTATCCGGGTGCTAGTAGAAAAGGATACGAACGAAACCACTGAAAAAAGAAAGTAAATAGGCAGAAACGTTGAAAAATGCCCTTTGAAGCGACCTGATCAATATCTACCTAGACAGAAGAAACCACCTTGCTTCGCTACTTCGTTTTTATCGAGATTGCGTAAAGACTTGAAAGAATGAAGCTTTCGTCATCGTTGTACTCGTTTCGTAAGAATGTTCCGCCACGGTCAGGAAGAACACGGATCTTCCAGATTTATTTCTCGAGGTTCTCCCCGTCTCTCGCTAGCGAGGAAAATAGCCGAATGGTTGGCTATCCGTTTTCTACGTGACGGCATAGAAAAATCAACGAAGGAATATGCGAGCTTGGCGTCTAACGTTAGCCAAAGTTTTATCATAAACGCAATCAGCGATCGTATGCTTTCGACTAGGGAAAGAACGAGAAACAAAATACGAACCATTCGTACTCAGGTGAAATTAAGTACGCGAAGAGTACGTGAATAATTTAAAAGGAAAGCAAATTCCGTGTTGTCCTTGGTCGTTGGATTACGCGACTAATCCTCCGCTCTATTTCCTAATTGTACGTTGTTCTTTGTTAACATGTGTATTCTCATTGAAAAAAAAAAAAAACTAAACTAAAGTATACCTTACATTGAGAGTCCTAAGAACTTTACCAAGTTCTCCTTGCATCAATGTTCCGCATAGTTTTGGAGTACTAAGAGATATATCTGGACGTTATTCGCTATGATTACTAACGGTTTCAATCATTACTTTACGACAAAACATTAATTGTTGGGTACTCTGTAGTAGTAAGGAGGATACGTCAATGTTTTCCTACCCTGTTATGGATCATGAGCCGTACTTCCCGTTTTGTGTCTCGAAGGTTATTACTTTTTCTTCTATTTGCCGATCCATATAACTGCCATGATTTTTTTTTTTTTTTGCATTGAGGAACACGAAATAACGTGCCGCCAATATTTCGTTGGCCGATTCGTTAGACAGGGACATTTTTAGATACGAAACCGAATAATTTGTATACGCCTGCGCCTAGATGGTGAGTTCTCCTTGATCGTTTCCTTGAATCACGGACGCGCGAGCACCTTCGTTTTTATTAGTAAAGGATACAACTTTCCTTTTTATCGACGCTTTAGTAAATAATTTCGCTTTTTTTTTTACAATCATCGTGCATTTAATAACGTTTCGTTCCTAATAGTCTTTTGATACAGAACTGTTCGAGTCAATTAAAAATTGTTACATATTTTATGATCCACTCGTTTCAATATTGACATGTATGATACACATAGCTTCATTTAGTATATTTAGTGTTTTGCTCGATAGACTCTCAATCAAATGGTTAATGTCCCTGGTGAGTGAATCTTTCGCACGAGGTAAAACGAACTATTCGCACTGAGGGAAACAGAACAAATGAGAACTTGATCCATGTCCAATGATATTTATTCGTGCCGTTTTGTTGTGTAAATAGCCGAAAAGTGCATAATAATAGTAAGTAATTCGAATTATACTATCGCCATTTAGTATAAAGGACTCTAGATAAAATAATTAATATTATTGTCAGACTGTAAATAAAATTATTTTGTATGCCAAAATAAACCAAATGAATGACTCGACACGCAAAGGTTACATACTATCGCGTTAAACTACCACATACACACACTCGTATATACATAAACATCCATGTAATTTGCACGTGCGTGCGCACATCCATGTTACAAAGAAAAATGAAACACACAACAATAAGTATAAAGAACACAACGTGGTACAAGTTGCGGTACACACTATCGAATGAAAAAAAAAAAAAAATACAGAATGTATGTTTTCCGAAGCATGCGTAGGGTAATGGTCCCTATTAATGTGCCTGTACCTATTAGTGTGCCTCTACACTAATATAAATTGTAAAAAAGAATATCTAAGCAATAAAGGAAAAATATTTTTTTTAAGTAAAGTCAAAGTATTAAACTTAATGAAAAAAAATATTTTTCTTTCCTTTTCAAAGGGATTCCTTTTTTATAACTTATTTAAATGTAAGGACACACTAATAGGTTCAGACACATTAATAGGGACCATTACCCTATATTTAGGAAATAACGAGTCAACACTCGATTTCGTTTCCGTAGTTGTTATTTTCTAAGAACAAGAGATCGACGACGAAATCTCGTAATCGCGAATGTGCGTACACAGTATGATGGAAAGAAAGAAAACGAGGACGTTATCGCTCTGTTTTCACGCATATATTTCATACCGAGCATTTGTTGCGTTGTATCTCCAACGGAGAGCGCGAATGTTTTTAATGCGCTCTCGTTCTATAATAATAATAACAGTAATATTATTATAACGTTGAATAATGATACTTATAGTAACACCAACAAATGATAAAATAGATAACAATAAGGAGAATATAAAGAAAAAAAAAAGAGAGAGCAACATTCTTCGTTGGCGATCTTTCTGAAGTGCGAGAAAAGGGGAAAAAAAAGGAAATTCACGCGTAGCCAGTCATTCTCTTCGTCATTTTCTTCTTTCTCTGCATATCGAGAAGTTGCACCGGGTTTTCCCCACGCGCGTGCACGGAGAGATGTATTTATTGATTAATTAATAAGTTCGAACAATCGAATGTAAACTTAGAATTGTGAATGATATTTAACTAACGTCAAATGCCTTTTGACACGTTCGTTCAACGAAAAAATGTGTTAGCAATAAATGTGTCCCCAAACGTCCTCGGCGCGATAAAATATCGTTCGCTCGTCGAGATCGACGTTGCAGGAATATTTTTCATTCTTATTACAAGATAGACGAGAACGACGGGCCTATTTTACCGTGCCGACAATGTGTATTTTCGTGTGTCCCGTGGCCGAGAGCAATCGAAAGTCTGACTTTAGAAAACCATGTAAATTAGATAGTCGTATCGTTGTACGCCATGCATTTCTCCCTTTTTATTTCCTTCTTGTTTGTTTTTCTCTCTCTCTCTCTCTCTCTCTCTCTCTTCATCAGTTGAGAAACCTTAAAGGCCATCTCTTCTAACATCCTCTTGGCTATGTGACACGAACGACCTTTATTGCTAATGGTTTTCAAATCTGCGGATCATGCGCATACCTACACGCAATTGTTTTACCATTTATCTGCTCAGAGCGATGAAACAAATTTCAAGCAGCATCAAATGAGACGATGTCAGGAATCTGGCGGTGTTTTATTCGCGACAAATTTTTTTCGAAGATAGAAGCGAACTTGCTTGAAATTATTTAGATGAATTTAGCTGTATCCTTCGGAACAAATACATAAAAAAAAAGAAAGAAATGCGTTTGTAGCGGGGGCGTTTCCGCTTCTTTCTTCGGAAAACTAATATAAAAGGAAACAAGTGTACACTAGTTCGATCAAGATACGAAGAGATTTTTTTTTTACAAGAGACACGAATGGAAGCTAATCGAATGCGTCGTGTTCGCGATGTAAATAAATTTATTCTTAAGGACTTAAACAGAAGCGACGATTCGTGGAGAGTGTATACTTATTATTATTATAATTAATTAATTATTATTATCGTTTGCAAGTCGTGCATTTGTATTTCACACGCACGCCACCGAGCTGCGTATCGTGGATACACACAAGCTCGAACCGGAAGTCTTCAGTCGCGAGAGAGGGGTTGCTGTTTAAGTGCAAAATCAAAAGAGTGATATTTATTTGAGAATGGAAAGTGATTGGAACTTTATTAAAAATTATTTTTGAATGGGACACATTGTTTAGTCTCGCTTTGGATTCAAAACATTTTTTTTTTTTTTTTCTTTTTTTGTTCCTGAAAGAGATGCAGCGCGGTCGCAAAACGCTGATGAAGAGATCTCAAAGTTAGCAGCTTTGAAATGTACACGAATTCATCAAATTTGTAAAGCTAATGGACTCCCGCGACTCTCACGATCACGCCACATCTCTTCCAGGTCTGTATAAATAAATAAATATTTACCCTTTCCACGCAAAAAGAGTAAATTTTTTTTTTTTTTTTCCAATTAACAAGTGCAATTGTTATTAACAATGGAGACTCGCCAAACCTTTCTTTGTTCACTCACGATTGATGATCTTCGAGTTTCGAGCTAAGCTTGCCTAGTTTCAGGCAGCGTCGAAAAAAGTTATCCTCAATAAAGAGAGAAAGCAAAAGAAAGACTAAAACAGTTTCACGTTTTTCGTTATTTCACACCTTTGGAATTCCCCCTTCAACGGTATATGTAAACCTTTTTGTAAGCATGTTCCACCTCAATGCCTTAAAGGTTTAATATTAATCCTGTCCTTCCTCTATCACGAACAACGGTTTGAAAAGAAATAATATAAACAGGCCTTTTAAACAAAGAAAAAGAAGCCTGTAACCGTAATTTTCCAATTACCTCCACAATATTAAAATTTACATCAAGTGCTACTATAACATCTTTGCAGTCAACATATATTTTTGGAGCAATACAGTGAATTCTTAATTTTATATATATTTTGAAAGTATTTCAATAAATCCATTAGCAAATATTATTATCAATTCTCTAAATATATTTAAAAAAAAGACTTGTCAATACAAAAAATTGTGAAAGGCTAAATCGTTTGTTTCGGAATGAAGAATATTTGGCTTTGTGATTTTTTCAAGGTCACCGATGTTTTTTTGCACATTAACGCTTATATTTTGCAATATCTCTATATCTGCGCAAATTGGCAGAAAACCTGTTTACAAATCCATAGCCATCTGTTTCCACATTAAACTGTTATTTTGCAAACAGGGCCTGTATTAACGAATCGGGAAGCAGATTGGCGTCAGAAACCGAGCAGGTCATGTTAGCAGAACCTGCCGTCAGGTCTGTCAACAGTATCTACTCCAATTCTGCTGCCAATCTGCCGTCAAGCTGGCAATAGGTTATATCAGTCAGCAGGACCTGCTCCGTTTCTGTCACCAACCTGTATATTGGTCCTGCATTAAATCTGTTGTCAATCTAACAATAAATACTGTAATGGCGGATTCTGTAAAAATCTGCTCGATCAGATTTGACTGTGCTGAGATATAATAGGTCTGTTTTCTGTGTCTGCACTTTCTGAACTAGTGCAGAACTAACCACTTGCTATCTCCTTCCGTTTTGTGAAATAGAAGAAGATAGCGATAGTTGAGTTCTGAACTAGTGCAGCCAGTGCAGGAACAGAAAACAGACCTAATAACGTGGGCATCAAGACGAATTCAATGATCTACAACATTGTAACCTTGAAATGGCCTTGAATGAAAAATTCACAATCATAAAACACCAAAGGGAAATTAACAAATAGTTTTCATAAAAAACATAGCAAATATTATTATAAAATACAGTGCTTATATACTTTGGAATTAGAAGTATGCGTATTGCGTATGCTATCTGACATACGCAAGTAGGCAGGGACGCATTTAGAGTTGGCGACCCTAGGCTGACAAGCGTTTACCGCCTTTGTTTGAAATATTTAATTCATATCATATAAAGGAAATACGCGCATATATATAGGTCCCGTGTCACACCTTATGAAGTTTCCATTCATTCAAGACATTTTACTTTGGAAGAAAAACCTAAGTTATTGTCAACGAAAAAAGTAAAAAGTTACAGCTAAAACCAGTTATTTATTATTTTTTTCAATTTCTTTTGCCCGAAATTGCTGCCCTAAGCTGCAGCCTACTTATTTAGCCTGTTGTATATGTATACATATATAAATCCGCCTTCTGCAAGTATATAGGTACTAAATGTTTTTAACACTTATTAGGAATGTGCAAATAATATATATATATATGTATATATACGTATATGCATATGTGTAACGTAAGTTATTTATACACATATTACGTCGTATAATCGTACATTCTGGAAACATTTTTCGAAATATTCAAGCCACTGATCAAGATATCATATAGGTACCGTAAAACACAATGTATGTGTGTAAGTTTATATAATTGTTTAGCAATTAAAAGCACTTTTTTATACATCGTACATGTATTAAAAAAGAACCAACTACTTTATAATAACATTTGAACAAAGACTTCAATAGAATTCATTGTTTATTATAAAAATTGAAAACAAGTAAATAAACCGAAATATGAAGTTGCGCGTGCGCGTTGAAGATAGTGAAAAGTGTAGATATCGTTCTGAGTATACTTTGCAATATGTAATTACGAACCTTGCAATCTATAAAGATCAGATTTTGCCTCTGTGATGTTTCCACGTGATCGAATCAGTGTATAACCGTATTAAATTTTTGTCAATATTTTATAAACTATTTAAACATCAGCACCGATAAACCTTCCGTAACATTCGTAAATTAAACGCAGTTACATGACAGGTAACGTATTTTTATTCTTAGTTATCAAAAGTTAAATAAATAAATAAATTTCGTATAATTAAGACATTGCATTAAGGTATAACTATTGTTTCTTTGTATTATTTTTCACTGACTGATTTAACAGAATAAATATTATCAATTTCTTCTGAACATGTTTGCACAATATGTTGTAATAAAATTTACAAATTCGTTTGTTCTAGCTTAACTAATTGAAAAAATGAGTTGGATTACCCGTTTATGTCATCCTATGTCATGTCCAATCTCCTGTCATTTTGAGTTATTCACAAGAAACTTATTAAGCCAGAATGGATACAGAAATGTTCATCATTCGTAAGTAATTATTCTTTACTTTATTACTTTATTCATTTACCAGAGTATATTAGATGCATGTTCACATCAAGTTATACATTATATAACTGACAAAACCAGACATCCTAAAGAGGTAATCAAAGTTGCCTGTACATAGGTCCGGTTTAAATTATAAAATTAAGAAAAAAATTTACAAACTAAGCTTTTAAGGCATTGCACATTTCAAGTTATTTGCAGAATTTGTTTGACAACATTCTATTTTTTATGCAAAACGTAATTATAAATATTTACGTAGATATTTTAACTGTTTCTAATCCCAGTTTGAGATTTTGTTTTTTAAATTTCTTTTGTTCACATTTAATATCTTCAATTCTTTAGGAAGATCATTAAATGCTTTTATAGCTACTCATTCACTATTTTTAAAACTAATAGTTTTTGATACTTTTGGTAAGATCAAGTCTTTGTTTCTTGTAATACTATTTTGTAAATCATTGTAAAAATATAATAGTGACTCAACTACAAGACTCATGAATTTTGAATTGAATTGAATTGACTCAAAAGAATACATTAATTCTGATTGAGCTCATTAATGTTAATTATTATTGAACAAACGTTTTCAGGTGTAAAGTATTGGTAGTTGGAGGTGGCACTGGAGGGTGTAGCATGGCTGCAAAATTTGCAAATAAATTCAGGGATCCAAATAAAGTTATCATAGTGGAACCAAACGAGGTAATACTCTTTTGTACTCTTTTGTATCACTGTCTTACATTAATCTGCAACTGTATTTTTCAGATTCACTACTATCAACCATTATTTACTTTAATTGGTGGTGGTATAAAATCCTTCGAAGCCTCAAAGAGACCAATGAAAAAAGTTCTGCCGAAAGATGCAAAATGGCTCCAAGAGAATGTAATGAGCTTCGAACCAGAACAGAATCAAGTAACTATGAGCAATGGTGACACTGTACAGTACGAAATTATGGTTGTGGCAATGGGTTTGCAATTACATTGGGAAAAAGTGAGGTTGGAAGAGATATCTTGTATTATTCAATGAACGAATGGGAACTGACTCTTTTTATACGCGTAATAGATACCTGGTTTAATAGAGAGTCTTCGGGACCATAAATCTCAGGTTTGCTCTATTTATGGACCAGACACAGTTGTGAAAGTTTTTTCTAAAATTTCGAACACTAAGGATGGCACTGCAATATTTACTTTTCCGAATTCCCCGGTCAAATGTCCTGGAGCACCTCAGAAAATTGCATATATCGCAGAAGAGTATTTCCGTAAAGTAAGTAAAGATACATCTTTAATTTTTATTAATCTTTTATAGTTTGATATGTATCATGATAATGCTTATTTTTTTTTAAAGCACAAAGTGCGTGATAATATAGAAGTTGTGTATAACACAGCTTTGCCAGTTATATTTGGTGTGAAAAAGTATGCTGACGCACTTTGGGAAGTTTGTAAACAAAGAAACATTACTGTAAATGTTCAAACAAATCTTGTAGAAATCAATCCAACGACACAAGAAGCAGTATTTCAAAAATTAGATAATTCGAATGAGAGGATTGTGCAAAAGGTATTTATCTTTCGTAATATGAATCGGAGCTGCGGAGTCGGTAGTCAAAATTCACGACTCCGACTCCTATTCTTTTTTTTTTTTACCTCCGACTCCGACTCTCGAAATTGTAAAAATATGTGCTCAAAATAATTAAAAGCTGTAATAAAACTGAATATGTTCTTAAGAATATGGAACAGATAACTCGAAAGAATTAATTTCTCAATTTTGGGAAATAGTTAAAAAATACATATCGATTTGAGGAAATACTCTTTTCATTCTTTGTAAGTGTAGCTCTAAATTTTTGAAACTAACAAAAAAGTTTTTGTTTTTGAAACTAATATTTCGTAGAGATACTTGTTGCTTTTTATCTTTTTGGCACTGAATGAATCAATTCTCAAATATTAGCAATTTATTTATGTATACATAGACTTATTAACGATTTACTATAAACAAAAAATCAGAGTTGGAGTCGGAGTCGATATATTTTTCTCTGACTCCGATTCCGACTTCCGACGCCAGGAGTCGATATAGTATTTTAAATTACTCCCGAAGTCCGACTCTCGTATAAATAGAAATGTAAGACAATTGCATATTCTGATGTAATTATTTTTACAGTTTTCGTTACTTCATGTTTGCCCACCAATGGGTCCACCTGATGTTTTGAAAAAGCATCCTTCATTAACAAATCAAGTGGGATTCTTGTCTGTTGATCCCAAAACTCTACGTCATACAAAATATTCAAACATATACGGAATCGGAGATTGTACAAGTACTCCAAATTCCAAGACAATGGCTGCAATAGGTAAAATAATTGCGAAGCTACGGAATGATTATAAAATAACTTTTGTATAAATCTTCTTACAGCTGCTCAAGGTAAAGTTTTATACAAAAACATTACCGACGACTTAGCTGGTAAACCGATGACTATGGCATACGATGGTTACTCGTCTTGTCCTTTGGTTACTGGTTATAAAAAATGCATTTTGGCTGAATTCGATTATAATTTAAAACCAATGGAAACGTTTCCAGTGAATCAAGGAAAAGAATATTTCTTTACATTTGTATTAAAAACATACATCTTTCCACTTTTGTACTGGCACCTAATGTTGCGGTAAACTTCTTACATTTTTAACATTCCTTAATCAAATAAAAAAATATTCACCGACGTAATTTTTAGGGGCCGATGGAATGGACCAGAATTTTTCCGAAAATATTCAAATTTGATAAAAAAGAAAGAAGCTTCTGAAGCAGCATAAGTTTTAAAATTGGAATACTTTTAATTAATTTATAACGATGTATTTGTATATAATAGATTTATAAATTATTATTGATTATTTCCGCATCTATTTATTTTGTACGATAATTTTAATTAAATTGATGGAGAATTAAAGGGAATTAAAATTAATTATAGGGAATTAAAGCAGAGTTTACGCAACTCTGGGAAAATGTAAAAAACAAAGAAATACGCCTTAAATCTGAAATTGTGAGAGCAATTTAATTGAAAACAGATAATCATTTACACTTTTCTATTTTTACATTTTTCTAGGGACAATTTTGTGTTGATTTGCTTTTGCAAAATAATAAAAACATTTCAGCGTCAAGTATACATATTTACATGCTACGTGTGTAATGTTTTAAAGGAAATTGAAAATAGGTGCAACTTTGTTTTAAAATATTATAAATTTAATTTAGTATATTTTATATATTTATAAATTTATACACCATTTTGCTCACAATAATAGAAGCAGAATTATTGCATATACATATAGGTATATACATATATATGTATATATATTATGACGTGCTTTTCGTCCTCGAGCCGTGATTCGAGGCCGGAAGCACGCCGCAAGCCCTTGCCACTGTCACGTCACAATATGTATATATATATATATGTATATATATGTATATATGTATATATACTCTACACTTTCCTCCAATTGAAAAAACGATTTGTTTTCACAGCATTATGTATTCCTCTTGAAATAAACATAGACTTATTACATTTTATTGTCAAATTGTATACAGGGTGGGGCAATAACTATTAGTACCTCAGATATCTCGGAAACTATAAGTTTCACAGAAATATTTGCTGAAATAAAATTGCACAGTACGAAGGGGGCCATCCGGTGGCGATAATAGTTTTTTTGCAGGTGGAGGTACTTCGGACATTTGAAGGTCACCTCCATTTTTTTAAATGGATCGGTATGTTTTTGCTTCCGTATCATGATAGAGGATCTTAAAACGAGTTCAACGACCTATTATATAAGGTCATTGAAGGTCATAGGAAGTAGAGAAAGGCGATTCATTTACTACCAAAACCGTAAGTATTATCCCCTTTCTCTACTTTCTATGACCTTCAATGACCTTATGTAATAGGTCGTTGAACTCGTTTTAAGATCCTCTATCATGATACGGAAGCAAAAATATACCGATCCATTTAAAAAAATGGAGGTGACCTTCAAATGTCTGAAGTATCTCCACCTGCAAAAAAACTATTATCGCCACCGGATGGCCCCCCTCGTACTGTGCAATTTTATTTCAGCAAATATTTCTGTGAAACTTATAGTTTCCGAGATATCTGAGGTGCTAAAAGTTATTGCTCCACCCTGTATATAGTTTACTATGTTAGAGTGTATTATTTCTTCTTTTGCCCTACTTATTTTAATATTTCATTTTATGTTTCAGGATATTAATTATAGAAATATTTGCTTAAATTCTGCTTCGTATGTAAAATATCAATTAATTTGGAGCCATATATAGCATATATACATATATATATATATTACTTGAAATATTTTTTTTTAATTTTGCTAGCTATTGTAATTAATATTTATGTCAAGAAATAAACATAAAAAGTAACAGTGATATTTTTTACTGTGTTAACCAAGTTGTCTTGATCACAAACGTTTTCAGTCTATTTAAAATTCTATATTTTTAAGCAGTTACAGTGAGTTAATTTAGTTTATTTATAATGATTTGAAATACGATTAAATACAAAATCTTATTTCTTCGTACTTACGAGTTATTCCATTTTCCTTGACAAATTTTCACGTAACTAACCGTAGCTCATTTGTCCTTTCGTTTCAACAAGTTCATTTGAAGTTGATTTTCGATTAATCGAAATCGTCGAATTTCTGTGATATTTCGATTTTTCGTCGAGTATTCAGTATTCAGCATATTCAGTGGTATTCAGTATAATTCAGTGTATTGAAGTGTATTGCGATTGACGCGTCAACATTGACGTGAATATGGATTGTCAGTTATTGGTAGGTTCAGATATCAATATTGTATATATATTTTTATACCAATTTTATAAGATTGTATATTCTTGATGCAATAGTAATTATGTATCGTGGCGAATCATCGAAAGTCACACAACATAACCTCTCTACAATGCTGCAAAGTGGCCAGGATAGCATATTTCAACAACGCGTATGATTTCTATTGATTTTTAATTTTTTCCTTTATTCCATTTATGTTCACCTATTTGAATATTAATTAAATAAATAAAAATGTTTTTTTCTCTCATTTATTTCAACCTACTATGGATAAGATACGCTAATTTTCTGTGATATTGAAGCGCATGTTAAACAAATTAAAAATAATTGTCACAGTTTCGTTTCAGTCGCTACATTACAAGTTTAATACATAATTCATGTTCATACATTCAAGCACATGTATGATTATTAAAAACTATGATCAATATTAGCACGTGCCTGCTTATTGTTAGTATTTACATTTCCCATTGAGTTAATACAGTATTCTCCACTTAATGATCGCAGGGTCAGGATTGAAATGCTATTAATAAACGGAGGAGGTAGAGCTTTTTTTTGTCGGGACCCATTTCCTTTTAACATTTTCCATGTGGGACGTACCAATATCGGTACGTCAACCCCGATTTCCTGGAGAAATATTGATTCAGCTGAAGAAAAGCTCCCTGTGGAGAGAAAAGGTCCGCTAGATTCGTCTAAACTTGCACCGCAAGGGGCTGCCACATGATGGAACCAAAATTTTTCGACCATTTTTAGGCTCCGCACAAAGCGTGTTAATGAATTCAGGGACCAAGAGCGAAATATTGAGTCTGAGTGAGAAAGGAGAAAGTTTGTCTACCATTCGTACTTGGGACGATATAACGAGGTCCTGAAATTGATAGGACACTTCAAGAAACCATGTTTTAGGTGCTGAAATACAGTACGATTTTCTCGCCAATGGACTCAAAGGCACTTATGGTAGTATAATCACCGACCCTGAGTCTCCACACAGTTTATTTATCTTATAAGGGGAGGGCCAGACATTCGGGTCACCGATTCGAACGACACTTGATGAGCATGTCTTTGATGTATATAATAAGCTGTGTTTGTCGCTCGATGCGCTTCTCAAGCATTTTCGAGAAACAAATAATTGAATTCCGACACGCGGTCGTCAGTTCGATTCCCGGTGGGTGTAATTTTTTTTTTTCTTTTCTTTTCACACTCATTATTTTTAAATAGCAATTAAGTTTCACTACTTTTTTTTAAATTCCATTATATTCAAATTCCATTATTTATAAATACATGAAATTGTATTATTATACATATAGTAAATGTAACAATAATTGGAAATACAATTTCATATATTTATAAATAATGGAATTTGAATATAATGGAATTTAAAAAAAAGTAGTGAAACTTAGCAATTAAGTCATTTAAAAATAATGAGTCAAAAGAAAAGAAAATAAAAAAAATTACACCCACTGGGGATCGAACTAACGACCGCGTATCAGTGGCGGATCTAGGGGGGGCGATAGGGGCGATCGCCCCCCCCCCCCCAAGAGTAATAAAATATAAAAATATTTCCTCACATTCCGAAAAACTTATTACGTATATACTGAATGTGTTACATGATTTCTATTCGAGATTTTTCTGCTTAGTGTGCTCACTAGTGCGCTAATGCATAGAAGTTTTTAAAATATTTTCAGAATATTGCCTGGTAAAAATTCGCCAACGTAGAGCAGAATTTGTATTATGAAGTATCGTAATCGCATTAATTGTAATATCTTTTATATCTGTTTTTCTGATAAAATAAAGTCTTTAATAACAGTTATATAACACGTAATTATTCTAATTGCTTATCAAGGTTGAAAAGACGGTTAAAAAATAGACTTTTTTACTTTTATACATTTCGCCCCCCCCAAGAAAGGCTCCTGGATCCGCCACTGCCGCGTATTGGAATTCAATTATTTATTTCTCGAGAACGCTTGAGAAGCGCATCGAGTGACAAACACAGTTTATTGTACACATCAAAGAGTATATGTTCATCAAGTGTCGTTCGAATCGGTGACCCGAATGTCTGGCCCTTCCCTTGTTAGAGCGAAAGCAGGGGATAACTTGCGACCACTAAGCGGAGAAAAAATGCGAACACTAAGCAGAGAATAATGTAGTGGTGAATCTCAGTAATGTTAGGAACTTTTTACAGTTGAATAAGTCTGCGTGTTATGTAATATAATAAATAAATTATGCCAAATTTATGACCATTAATCTTTATAAGGACTTCAATATATTGTGCTGATATAGAAGATTATACTTAAGTTCAAATCTTCATTTGCTTATCTCCTTTAACATGATTGTGAACATACCAATGCATTGTGCTATCATTATTCAATGTAATAATATAAATAAATTGTGTGTCACTAAGAACCTAACGGTAAAGACCATGGATATATCATTGGAAAGTTTTTGTGATGTCTAAATGAATCCCTCTAAACTTAGCACAGAACAATATTGAGTATTAACAATCTGTGGACAACTTACAGGATGATTCTCCCGCCAGTGGACTCAAAGGCGATGCTGTCGCCTAAACATAAACACGAAAACCCTGATTTCAAGAGGCCGATATCGATCTTGAGGTCTCGGCGATGATAATTACCGTAACAGAGACGATGATTACTGCAAATGAGAGTCTCGCAATTGAAATGCCTAAGAAAACACAATAAATCGTCTCTTCATCGGTAGATGAGTGTGGGTCATTCCACGCGAAATCAGACACTTTTTGGAGTAACATCTCGGATTTTGTTGAATTTTGGATACGTCCTAGTTCTTGGGGATATATAAACGTGTGCGCAAGGATTTTTGAAAAATTAAAAAATTGTTCAATTTACAGCTCTTTGAAGTTTACTGTTCACTTTTTTTCTATCAATTTTAGCTCTTAAACTAGCAAACTGATAAAAATGTGCTTTTGGGTGCTTATAGTAAAGGCATCGGAGTATATAATAAAAATGGTTTCAGTTCAGAAAATAATTTTTTTAACCATTTATTTTGCAATTGTTTTAAACAAATGCAATTTTCACGCTGAGGGTGTGAATTGAAAAATTTGAAAAAAAAGATGTACAGTCCTATTTGTCCCCTTTATGGACCACTTTTCAAGAACACGGACACTTTAAAATTGGCCATAGGAAAATTAATTGAATGTAACACTGCGCGTCGAAATCCACTGATTCGACCAGCCCAACGCGGCGCGACTGGGTATTATTGTGCAAGGACCGCGCTAGGGGCCCGCCGCACAGTGTGACGAATATATGGGCGTTCAGGACAAAATTCATAATTTGTAAACTAATGGATTTTCGACCGAAGACCATTAATATTTTTTTTAAAAAGGAGGTAAAGATGCAATGATTAATAAGAACAAAAATTTCATTAAACAATAATTTATAACTTTAATGTTTTTTTAAATTAAAAGTTTTTTCTCCTTTTTTCGATTGCAATACATTATTGCTTGATTACCTATTAACTTTTGTTTGAAAATTTTTTTTGTTTATTTATCGAAAATGCGAGAAAAATTGAAATGATCGATTAGAACGTAGAGATTTTAGGGATAAAAAGTAAATACTCATTTAAACCTTTTTTAAATATATATTCTAAATAAATTATACATATTGAATATTAAATAATATCTGTATCCGAATTAAAAGTTGAATCGGTATTCGTAACTGATGATTCAAGTGATTCATTATTATTCATCCTTGACGCTGAGCACCTTAATACTGATTTTTACTATTTTCTTCTTTTCGAGCAAATTTGAGCAGCTAAATTTAACGTAAATATGAAGTTTAGTGTGCCGCAAATGAATGTACTAAAACTCACGCAGGTACTTTTTGGTACTTTTTTAAAAAACTCAAGTCAAAGTTGATAAACATTCAAGGTAAAAAATTGGAATACATAATTAAATTATGAAAAATTTATTCTGCAATTTAAGAGGTCTTATAATACTAAACATAACTTATAAAAATCATATTAATCGAATAAATATTCTACAAATGGCACATGTTTGAAAATATGCACTAAAAATATGAGTAGATGTTAAGCATAAATTTTGTCAAATAATTAAAAAATTTAGTGAAAATTCTGAATAGTATTAGAATCTACGATCCATTATTAATATTTTAAGATATAAAAAAACTATGAATTTTAAACTTCAGTTTTTCGACTTGTGTCCATTGCTCGTCATACTGTGCGTTGCGCCGCAATTAATTTTCCTATAGCCAGTTTTAAAGTGTCCGTATTTTTGAAAAGTGGTCCATAAAGGGGACAAATAGGACTATATACTCATTTTTTTTCAATTTTTTCAATTCACGCCCTCAGCGTTAAAATTGCATTTGTTTAAAACAATTGCAAAAGAAATGGTTAAAAAAATTATTTTCTGAACTGAAACAATTTTTATTATATACTCCTGTGCCTTTACTATAAGCGCCCAAAAGCACATTTTTATCAGTTTACTAGTTTAAGAGCTAAAATTGATAGAAAAAAAGTGAACAACAAACTTCAAAGAGCTGTAAAATCAACAATTTTTAAAATTTTTTAAAATCCGTTTGCACACGCTTATATATCCCCCAAAACTAGAACATATCCAAAATTCAACAAAATCCGAGATGTTACTCTAAAAAGTCTCCGAGTTCGCGTGAAATGACCCGTGTATGAAAACCAGGTTTTTTGTCACTATGTTAAGGCGGCGGCACTGCCTTTGAGTCCACTGGCGGGAGAATCACCCTGTATGTTTCTTATATAAAATAATATTAATTATGTATAATTTTAGGAACCTACGCTGTACACTGTCAAGGGTATGGCTATCCTTGATAACGATGGTAACAGGGTATTGGCGAAGTATTACGATAAGAATGTATTTCCCACTTCCAAAGAGCAGAAGGCATTCGAAAAGAATCTGTTCAACAAAACGCACAGAGCAAACGCAGAAATTATTATGCTGGATGGTTTAACCTGCGTTTACAGAAGCGATGTAGACTTATTTTTTTATGTTATGGGAAGTTGTCATGAAAACGAGGTATTTATAGTTATCAATTAAATATAGATAGCAGTTTGCTCTTGTATATTCAATTGTTTTATTCTTATTTTAGCTCATTCTTATGAGTGTTTTGAATTGCTTATACGATTCAGTTAGCCAGATTTTGAGGAAAAATGTTGAAAAGAGGGCACTTCTAGATAACTTAGATATAGTTATGCTAGCAATGGACGAAATATGTGACGGAGGGTAATTAAAACTTGCTCAACAATGAAATCAAATATTAAGGGATTAGTACGGGTTTACCATACATATTTTCAAGAATTTTTTTTCATACTAAAATTTATTTTTACATTTCCATCTTTTCACACATAAAAATAGAGGTTTTAAAGTAATAGAAAAAATTTTTTATTTCATTTTTCTATTGATTTATCTTGGTGATCTGACCGCTTGAAGTGAGCCCTGCTTGTTCCTGGCCGACATGATATCTGGACATTGGAGCATTTAAAAACAAAAAATCGAGTAGTTTCTTAAAAAGTAGAGTTGTCGCTATGGTTGGATGTGAAATTTTTCACTCTCGATGAAAAATAACAAAATGGTGGACTTTTGAATTTTTCGACCCTTTTTTTACAACTTAAATTGTTAAAAAATATGGTTAAATATAAATAGATATTTATAATTCTACTTCGGACTGAAATTGTGCGTGTTCAGAATAATCCCTGAAAATTTGAGCCCAATCGGTGCAATAGTTTTTTGTAAATCGTGTCGGTGAGGTCGAAAAACGTTGTTTCGAAAAAATACGCGTTTAAAGTTTTTATCGTAAAATCGTTAGAAGAAAGCGTCTTACCCTCAATCAGCGATGCCTGTTCCATACATTATTCCTTCAGCTTCTTCATAAGCATCATTTTCTTGCAATCTTTCCGATGTTTTTAGACAATCGAATTTTTGAAAAAATAAACCCGTACTGATTTCTTTCTTTCTTAAAAAATTACTAAAGTAGTAATAAAACTATATAATATTTATACAGAATTATTCTTGATGCTGATGCTTCAAGCGTTGTTCAAAGAGTAGCATTACGAACCGATGACATTCCGCTTGGAGAACAAACAGTCGCACAGGTAACAATTAGAATTAAGTAACAGATTTTTAAGGTTTCTGTCCATTTGTCACATAGAAACATTTTCGATTTCTTTATTTTGTGTTCATGCATCATTCTACATTCTTCGCACAGTCTCTGATTGTAAGTTTTTTGTGACTTTAGAAGGCACAATTGTCAACAATTTGTAAGATGGCTTTTATATACCTTATGAAATGTTTTGTTTTTGTTATTTTCTAGGTTCTACAATCGGCGAAGGATCAATTAAAATGGTCGCTATTAAAATAAGTTTTATACGTACACTATATTAAATATACCTATAAAAATATTTCAACCAATAAAAAAGAATAAAATGTACCACTCGTTTCTGAAATATACGTACTGTTCCATGTTAATTGCATTAATGTGCCTAAATAAACAGATTTATTAGTCAATAAATATTCGTAACTTTTTGTTGAGATTGAACTCGTTAAATTTCGTTCTTTTTCTTTATGCGACGCTGCTGTGTGTGTGTGATCACGTGGTGTGCCTGCGGACTTCCGTTTCGGTTATTCTTATATTCTGCCTAGTGTGTAATAAGAAGTGTGGGTAATTATGCAGATTAGGGGAGCCACCTCCTATTTCAATGACCTTGAAATATGTTGTCAAAGTCATCATTTTGAACAACTTTTCCCTATACATATACCCGGCGGTCTCTTTTAGTTTCCGAGATATTCGCAAAAAAAGTTTCAATATATCAAAAAGTGATCGGAGTGGGTCGGGGTTAGATTTGAAATTGTGGCCGCCGTAAGGCGGTTGAGATCAAAGAGGATTAGATAGAGCGGAAGGTCGTGTAACTTCCTTTATCAGTGCCATCTCAGAAGTCAAATATGAAAGAATTGGTAAAAATTATGAACCCTGTTTCCTTTCTTCGATTTTTGTGTGTGTGTTGGCATCAAACATAAACAACTGACGCTAACCCAAGCTACACCATTTTGAAGTATTGCTGTCATACGATTCCTCAGAGTCAGAGTTGGAGCAGTATTTACATTTTTTAGAAAAATGCCTTTGAAATGTTGTGTTTGTGGAAAAATAGGGAAACAGAACATCTGTAATTTGTTTAATATACCAAAAGAGCAACGAACTCCGAACTTGAAATTTCAGTTCCAGTGTCCTGTATGAAAATTTAGTCATAGAATTTTAATATAATTGGAACCGCGAATTGAGAGAATGTGGTGGGGGTAATTTTCGGGTTGCGGGGCAAGGGGATAGATAAATAGTTCGCTTTTGACTCGTTTGAGAGTGCTGCGAAACGAGATACACATTTATACATAGGGCTCTTATGGAACCTTCCGCTCTATCTAATCCTCTTTGGTTGAGATTAGGCAGTTGAGATTAATAATAAAATATATACCACTTCAAGTAGAGACGTCTATTGTTTTGGGGAGGGGCTGCCACCCCTCCCCAAACCCCTACCCGCTAAGGAATCTAACCCCAACCCACTCCGATCACTTTTTGATATATCTTCAATATTATGCTCTAAATTAAGCTATTTAAATTTATATAAATAACAAAATTAAAAAAAAATATAATAATATTAATAAAATAATATTATTAATTTTTAAATAATTTAATTTAAAATAATTAATAATTTTTATTAAATATATTCCTATAAATATTTCAAAATAATTTTTTTCAATAATAATTTATATCTTTTTTGAAACTTTTTTTGCGAATATCTCGAAAACTAAAATAGACCGGCGGGTATATGTATAGGGAAAAGTTGTTCAAAATGATGACCTTGACAACATATTTCAAGGTCATTGAAATCGGAGGTGGCTCCCCTAATCTGCATATTTACCGAAGTGTGCTCAAGATCTTTTCCTATTTAATATATAATAATAAATATGGCCACGTGTTTCAAGAACTCTCTAATTTTATTTTACCCCAAAACTTTTAATCTACTTACACATAATACACGAGTTATTTCAAGCGAAATCGGACACTTTTTGGAGTACCATTTCAGATTTTGATAAAATTTGAATATGTTGTATCTTTTGGGGATATACAGGGTGTCATGTAGCTGGTGGTATAACTGGGCAGGGGGCAAATTTGCGTGAAAATATGGAATGAAATTTTTTTATACAAGGCTTTGTTTCTAAGAAAATTGACTTTCAAAGTTTATCAAATATGCGTGCACTTAGTGATGGCGATATTTTGGAATTGTATCGATATTTGGTACCGATACATATAAAAATCGGGGATAAAACATGGATATTATCGATATTATCGATACTATGGATATCAATCACTAGTGATATCAATACATACATACATACAATTACATTAGAATTTTAGAAATAATGTTTTATTTATAATAAACTTAATTGTATTGAGCATTTTAAATACATTAGCAAAATGACGTTAAATTGACAGACTATGTATATGATGATCAGAGATTTGCGGCTTTCACGGCCCGGCGTCATACAGTTCTCACTGTTGAAGCTTTCGGGTGTAAGCCGTGTCCATGAGGAAATGTTTTCCCAAGGTGAAACAGTTTCAGTGTGTCTTTCGATCCCCTGAAGAAGCCAGCTGCAATGCTAGCGAAACCTTGGGAAAACATTTCCTCATGGACACGGCTTACACCCGAAAGCTTCAACAGTGAGAACTGTATGTATATGATTATGCTAAAACTTCAATATTCATAAATTATGTATCATATGATATTCATAAATAAAGTATCGATACTGGAATATATTGTCACATCAAACATCGATACAAAATATCGATATTTAGTTTGAAAAGTATCGATATTCGAAATATCTATACTGTATCGCCCATCACTAGCGTGAAGCGTGCACTAGATCAAGGCTCAACTCAAAGGAAATAAGGTGTTCATTGTTCGTTTGTAAGTATGTATGTACATACATACATACAATACATACCTTTTATTTTTTAGCGTAATGTATATTGAATTGTAGTCATTAATAAAAAAATATTTATTTCTTATGCGTCTTTTCTTGCTTTCTTTATTTTTTCAACATATGTATACTTTGTGCTCTTCGTTAATAACCACGATGTATTATACCGTGTTAATAACGTAAATCTTCAATTATTTCATATATTGCGTGAATTTTCACTATTAGAAATTGAATTATTAGCAATTTCTATTCGCTCGCACGCTACGTTAATTAGTAAATTTCAAACTTAGCGGTTTTAATGTAACTATCCTATTGGTTGACAATTCAATATGAACGACCTTGGAACAGCACGTTATTGGCTAAATCTAGAAAGCTGCGCAGAAGCACACTTAACCTTATTGTTATAACTGGTTACAACCTCTTTGCCTCACATGTGCTCACATGATTGTGATAACAGTGTATTTGACGTTTGAAAGTAAATAATAGAATTATTAAATATTTATCACTGTATACTGTATAAAATTGTGAAACAAAATGTGGTATTTAATAAGTTCTACAGGTACTTCCCTTTTTTTCCTTAAACTAATTTATGAAAGCATTAACTTCATTATAACAATACAATGATACTTTAATGTATAACTTCAGGAAAACGCATATATTTGAAACCAAATAAAGCAGTAACATTCGGAAGAAAGAAGAGCGATATTCTTCTGCAAAATGATGAATCCATTAGTAGATTACATGCTTCTATTTGCATTGAACCCAAACAGAAAATAAAAGTGTGTACAGTAAAGTAGAATATTCTTTATGGTTATGTATACAAATCGTGAATTTTTAACACGAACTTTTTTCATTTCACCAGCCAAATGAGCCCATATCAGTATGTAAATTGCTAGATGTTGGCTCAAAATATGGGACATACATCCTGTCGGAAGGAAACGACGACAGGATCGAAGTGCCACAGGGAGGGTACAGTTTAAAAGACCAAGATAAAATACGATTTGGTTTGCAAAATCACATATTTACGTAAATTTTCAATTTTTACTTTTCGTTTTTTACAAACTGCTACGAGACTTTGTATCAGTAAGATTCTTGTTTTAGGGTGGTATATGTACCAATAATAACAGTAGTGTCTACATTGAGTGACAATGATAAAAACAAATTACAGAGTATAATGAACGAAATCGATGGGATGATCTCTATGAAATGGACAAGTAATTGTACCGAACTGACCGTGTCAAAAGCTACATTAACTGAAAAGGTCCTCCAGCAAAATTTATATGCACAGTATTCTCTTGATATCTTCTCGCACCTCGGGACAGTATAGGAGAGTGTATTGTGTGGGTTGCACTTCTTTGCAAAGCGTTTGTACCATTCCGAACGTAGAAAGAGACGGCGCGCAAAAGGGAAACAATGACTGAACAGAGGGGATAAACAGGGAGTCCGTAGTACGTGGTTTCGGCGAGAAGATATCGAGAGAGTACTGTATAGGGTAGAGATGCACAACTGCGTGCTCACAAGCAATTATTCCCCTTCGGTGATACTCCCACCATGGAGCTCGAGTTGACGCTCGAACCGTAGTGCCTGGATGCGGAAGGCCGCGGAAAGGCGTCTGACGTTTGCCCACCACCGTTCCTATACAGGGTGCGGCACAAATTAGTCCCCACGATTTTTCAACCCCTTTGGATGGTCTGACAGAAAAGTTTTTCCTATCAAAGTTAATCAGTATTTAACTGATAAGAAATTGCAGTTTTTTAAATTTAAAAAAAATTGATTTTTAACAAAAAATCGTGATTGCCGTCATATCTTTAAATGGAACTGGGTATTTTTAGCTTCATAATATTGTAGGCGACGTCGAAACGAATTCAACGACTTGCTATACGATGACCTTCAGATAACCTTGAAAGAAAATATCGCCATAAATAGGATGCCAGAATATTGGAAATAATTCGACAATACGTAATAGCAAATAGCAATGCCTCGCATTTTGAGGAAAACAAATAAATGTAAACATTGCTTCAGAACCTGACTCACAAAAAAAAACAAATTTATACTTTGATTCATACTTTTTATTAGTAATTAACAAATATTCTGGCAACCTATTTATGGCGATATTTTCTTTCAAGGTTATCTGAAGGTCATCGTATAGCAGGTCGTTGAATTCGTTTCGACGTCGCCTACAATATTATGAAGCTAAAAATACCCAGTTCCATTTAAATATATGACGGCAATCACGATTTTTTGTTAAAAATCAATTTTTTTTTAAATTTAAAAAACTGCAATTTCTTATCAGTTAAATACTGATTAACTTTGGTAGGAAAAACTTTTCTGTCAGACCATCCGAAGGGGTTGAAAAATCGTGGGGACTAATTTGTGCCGCACCCTGTATAGTATATAGCAATAGCCTTTTGTTTTATGTGGCCTACCTTGTGCCATGTATTTAATAAATAGCATATTTTTCTTTCTCTTTCTCTTTGTCTCTGTCTCATGCTCGTGTCGTTACGTAGATAAACAATAGGCTATCGCTGGAGCCGTGGTAGGAAAACGCTTTTTCGCGGCCTCCTGCGTCCACGCACCACGGTTCATGGTGGGGGTACCTCCGAAGGGGAATAATTTGTCGTGAGCACGCAGTTGTGCACCTATGGTATAGGGTGTAAACAACATACGTTTAATTACTATTGCCCGCAAACTTGATGGCAGCCGTCCTAGCTAAAACTGCAGCGGAGAAAGGGAAATCGGCCGTTCGTGCCGCCTCATTCCTTCCAACGACGATCCGTTCACATACTAGTAGAATCTCCATATCCGTGGGATAATGTCACGCGGCATAGTGCCGCCGGCGAACTGTAAATTCTTAAATCTATACTTACGCCAGTGTCATTCTCTGTCGTCGCACCTCACTTTGTCGCGTTTGGTTTCATTTGCGTTCTTCATTATGCAGTGGACTGAGCCACGCTATCAGCTTAGCTAATAACGCAACGCGTTTCACTAGAAGCGTCACTGCCCAGAATTGGGAAATGTGAGTGGATGATTCCTCTTTCTCCGCTACAATTTTAGCTTGGTGGACGACTGCCATTAAGTTTGCGGGCAATAGTACTTTAGCGGGTGGTATTGGAATGGAACTCAAATGGAACAAAAAATATTTTAAAATATAAGAAATCAATTCGAAAATTTTCCAAACACATTGGCAAACAACAATATAGCAAAAGAGTCTTCATATTTTTGGTTGCATCTCTTAAATGTTAATTGTTATTACGGTTTAAAATTTGGAGATGTTTCTGAGAAAGCGAAGTGTAATTTCCTCTAGTCAACTATTTAGGATTAGTATTGTATGATTAAAAACCCTGACCTGCGACAATATAATCCAGTGTTCTTCAACCCGTGGTCCGCGGACCGGAGTCGGTCCGTGAAAATTTTCTGCCGGCCCGTGACAATTTTCTACCGGTCCGTGAAAATTTTCTGCCGGCCCGTGAGAATTTTTTGCCGGCCCGTGAAAAGTTTCTATCGATCCTCGCAAAATTTCATCCGAATCATTTAGTCGCTATATATTTGGGCACTACATTGTTGCGACACGAGCGAAACACAACACGTGACAACGAGTGTAGGTGGAATGAACGGTCGTTGAAGTATTGTATCAGTATTTTATCATTTCGTTTGTCGATGACACGTGAGAAGTTTTTATTTTATCTTATAGTTTTTTAGTATTGTGTTGTGGTATTTTGGAAAACAAGTTATTTCTTTTGTAAAATTGGAAACCCTATAAAATGGCGACAGAAAAAGTTAAACAACAAAATCTTTTGAGGCCGCTGCATACATATCTGGGCGTTCGGATATGCGTGTCCAGACCTTTAAGCTTCTTTAGTAGACGCAAGGACAATATTCAAGAGAACAGTAGTGATGCTAACGAAAATATGCCAAGTACTACTTAATGATTCCAATTTACAATAGCTTTTGTTTCTTTTTAGCCATCGGCCGATCCGCAAAATATTCCTACCATTTTCACCGGTCCGTAAGTGCAAAAAGGTTAAAGAACGCTGAATCTAATCTGCTCACTACATCCGTAGATGTAATGTTTGTGAGACTCATTTATACTTTCTCGAACAGTTGAAAAGTTTTGCTCAAAATCCTGTTTCCCTGTATTTGTCTTGTCAATAGCTCAGGGTTAGTCAGTGTTTTAAAATTATACCACTAATAAGCAGGGGTGTGCGGGTACCCGAGATTTCGGGTTCGGATCGAGAAGTCTTTCAAGATTGGGCGAGATCCCGAAAGTATAATATGTATCGTGTTCCCGAAAATGTGATATGTAGACAGCGGATCTTTATGCAAAATAAAATTTTTACAAGCACAAATAAAGAATTGAAATTTGAGAAACAGTATGTTTAATATTCTAAACATTCCCATTTGAATAATATTGTTGATATTTTGTATATTTTTGGATATATTAACAGTCTTATAGATTTTTTGCAAGCTCAACATTGCCATAAATGCATAAAATTCGCTGTCTAGTGATATGTATCGGGATCTTGAATGTATTCAGCTACGTACAGTATTTTCTCGATATAGGCTCTTTCCTCGAGACCGGAGACGAGTCTATATCGTAGAATACTACTTTTTTTGTAATGTGCCGAACGTAGAAGGAGACAGCGCGCGAAAAGACGCTGGATCAAAGACGGATGCCGCTAGTGGTGGGGATAAAATGCGAGCGGGTATCGTACGGTTTTTTCGAGCCTATATGGAGAAAATACTGTATATATAAATGGATCGGATACGTATTATACATATGTACTTTCGGGATCCCGTCCGATCCTGTCCGATTTTTTCCGACCAAACCCGAACCTCGTGAACTCGCACACCACAGCTAATAAGGCATTTATTTCTCCAAAATGAAAGTAGATTTGACATTATCTATAGGACACTTTTTATCATTTGATGTTCCTTACCACCCCTAAAAAGATTGCTACGTAAAGAATTTACACCCTGTATACATTATTTAATCCCTTATGTCAGGCTTCGGAATTAAGTGACCTCCGCGGCCGATTTCTGAGGGCGACGCCTTCTTTCTCCCGCCGCGCGTCTCACTCCCCGCGGCAGCCGTAGTGCACGGTAGGCCTCAGGCGCGTGCCACATGAATCGCGCGTGGCACATTGGGGCGACGCTTGTATCAATAAATGTCCACATCACCCACGAGGTACTATCGTCGATGCGTTTTTTTTTTTTTTTTGTTAATGGCAACAAACCCTCGAGTATCAAGAAGAACTGTGCGATCTTCAGCACGATATTTCTTTAAAAACGAGGCAAGAAAAAGGAGCCGAATTCTTCAAAATTCTAGATGAATCGACGTACCTCTGTCTTAAAAATTTCGCGCTTCGACTTTTCTCAATGTTCGGATCGATTTATTTGTGCGAATGTTCGTTCTCGAAAAGCGCATATTTCCGAACGATTCTTCGCTCTTGTCTTTGATGCGAACAGCGACGTCCAGCCTCCCCACTGATATTTTAAGTTTGTCGAGCACTTATTTTTTTGTACACGATTTTCAAAATTATTAATGCGAGACAGTGGAATAAATAAATAAAAAAAAATAGGCCTACAGGAGATACCACTGACAAAAGAAAACGCATCGACGATAGTACCTCATGGGTGATGTGGAAATCTATTGATACAAGCGTCGCTCCAATGCGCCACGCGCGATTGATGTGGCACGCGCCTGAGGCCTACCGAGCACTACGGCTGCCGCGGCGAGAGAAAGGAGGCGCCCTCGGAAATCGGCCGCGGAGGTCACTTAATTCCGAAGCCTGCCTTATGTTAACTAATCTACAGTTGCATGAAGTGTATTTCTCCAGAATTACAATTAAAAACTGCTGAGCAGTTTCTTTTGAAACTAGGAAATTTGTAAGCGAAATCGAGTAGATCATGTTAGCAAAACCTGCCAACAGGTTATGTCAGCAGGATCTGCTCGGTTTCTGTCGTCAATCTGCCAACAGTCCATTATAGATCTTACATAAAATATGCTGCTAACAGCAAATTCTGTAATGGCAGATTTTCGAAAAGTCTGCTCAATCAGATTTGGCTATCTGGGAACAACAGATATTAAAAATAGTATATTCTCGTTAGTTTTTACAGACAATCGTCAATACATTGGTTTTTATATTTTTGTTTATAAGAAATAATACATTCAAGCACAAACGAACACAAGATTTTCTTTATTTGATCAAAATTGGTGATTGACACTTCTTTATACTTCCTTATTAGTTTATATTACGAATTTAAATGTAATGCAGGTTGTTTTGGCTATGGCTTCTGCTATACCAATAGTAACTTTAAATTATTGGGAGGCAGTTAAAGGTGCTGTTAATAATGGCAAGGAATTGCCAAAGTCAGAAGATTTTACCCCATTAATTGACGAATCATTGGTTAATAAGGAAGTCTCGCTTCGTCCAAATAACAAACGAAAAACATTGTTTCAAAATTTAATATTCGTACACTTCACTGCTCGCCAATATGAAATATATGGGAAGATGATCAGTATGGCAGGTAAAGTAATACATTGTGAAAAGTGGCATATTAGTATTTTTTGAATAACAAGTATCTTTCAGGTGGTAAATCACTTTTATATTCTACAAACCCTTTGAATCACAAGGATTTGTGTGCAGCAAATGTTATCGTACTACAATACCCTAACAATGATACAACACAGTCAACACAATCTGTTATATCTGAATATGATTCGATATGTATGTTATTATGTATTATATGTAGTTACATTATGATATATGTCATTTCATTCTTTATAATTACGTTTCTGTTTCTTTTGCAAGATGATGTATTAAAAAAGAATAAGCGTAAACTGATATCTGAATCTAATATACCTCTTGCTATTCTGCATTCATCTGTGGAGAAATACTGTAATCCAAAGTTTAAATTTGAAGAATTTTTAAAACGGCCACAATCCAAATCTGATTCGTCGGAAATTCTAGTTCTTGATACTCAAGATGTGACTTCAGATGTGAGAGCATTGCCGACTATAATCTCCGACGTACCTATAAAATCTGATATCAATCTTAAAAAGTCAACACATGCAACTAAAATCATTCCTGAATCGTATGACATGCCTAGTAGCAAAGATTTATTAGCAAGCAGTAATACCTGGCATTCTCAAGGATTGATTACTAGTACACCGAAGAAAAATAACGAAATTAGGGATATCCTTAACAGTAATACTACAGTTCTAAAGGAAACTGTGGAAAATGCAAAGGAAATATGTCTCAAAAAGGTCACAAAATATATTTCTGAAACAAATACTTCGTCCATGCCTAATATGCCACAAAAAGATACACAGCATGATTCTCTAAAAATTGTAGACACAGGAAAGGTCACGAAATACATTCGTGAAGCAAATACTTCACCTATATCTAATATAACACAAAAAGACTCACAACATGATTCTCAAAAAATTGTAGATTCAAGAAAGGTCACGAAATGCATTCCTGAAACAAATACTTCGTTCATGTCTAATATGACACAAAAAGACACACAACGTGATTCTCAAAAACTTGTGGATCCAAGAAAAGTCACGAAATATATTCCTGAAACAAATACTTCGTTCATGTCTAATATGACAGAACAGAATATACAACGTGATTCTCAAAAAAGTATAGATCCAAGAAAGATCACGAAATATATTCCCGAAACAAATACTTCGTCCATGCCTAATATAACACAAAAAGACACACAACGTGATTCTCAAAAAATTGTAGATTCAAGAAAGGTCACGAAATGCATTCCTGAAACAAATACTTCGTTCATGTCTAATATGACACAAAAAGACAACCAACGTGATTCTCAAAAACTTGTAGATCCAAGAAAGGTCACGAAATATATTCCTGAAACAAGTACTTCGTTCATGTCTAATATGACGGAACAGAATATACAACGTGATTCTCAAAAAAGTGTAGATCCAAGAAAGATCATGAAATATATTCCTGAAACAAATACTTCGTCCATGCCTAATATAACACAAAAAGACACACAACGTGATTCTCAAAAACTTGTAGATCCAAGAAAGGTCACGAAATATATTCCTGAAACAAATACTTCGTTCATGTCTAATATGACAGAAAAGGATATACAACGTGATTCTCAAAAAATCATACATTCGAAAGAAAAACAAAGTGGAACGCAAAACATTGAAATATTAAAAGAAGCAATGATAATCGACAAAGGAGCTCCATGTAACGAAGTAATAGACTTAAGTCCAGAAGAACCAAAATCAGGAGTGCAATCAGGCAAATGTAATGAAAATGTTAATAGAATACCCATTATGGAAGATACATTGTGTAAATTACTTGATGTAGATAATGAAAGGGATAAAAGTACAGAAGTAGACAAAAACAGTTTAGTGAAAACGCACAATGAAATCAGATCTAAACAAGATCGTCATGCGTCGCAAAGTACATCATCCACAATAAAAGAGGATAATCATCAGAAATCAAAAAAAAGAAAAAAAGATTCTTGCCAAATTGAGAATGTTGAGATTGACGATGAATTACCAACGTCTGGCAAGAGAAAGATTCATTTAGAAGATTTGACAGTGGAAGATACTGCAAAATCGCCTAAAGCTTCTTCGGCACCATGCAATGTAAGATCATTTTTTCAAATATTTATAATGCTGTGAAGTTACTATAGGATGTCCTAGAATAAGTGTGAGAGGTAATCATTCTAAGTAACTTCTTCTTATACATATGTTACCGACGCTTAGCTTTAGTTTTCGAGATATTCCTGCAAAACTGCCGCGACTACAATGCTCTGTAATGGCCGGTGCGCAAAATGGCGAAGCGCGGCGAAGCGACTTGAAGGAATTGATTCGCATTGGTTGCTGTATTGCAGCCTATTTCGCGTGGCTCCATAAGAGCCAATTGTTTATCAAATTTTCTCTTCGCTTCACCGCGCTTCGTCATAATGTGCGCCGGTCTTAAACCATTTGCGTGCAGATCGGTAGCAAATTGTCAGCAGACGGTAACAGAACTACCCTGATAGCCAGTTGTTGCCAAATTGGCGGCAAATTGGCAACATTTTAACAGACCTTGTCACCACAACCTTAGCCATGTGTTTCCGCATTAGGCCATTTTGCAAACAGGGCCCTTGTGATCAGATGACGCACATTCTGATCAAATCGGAAAGCACATTGACGTCAGAAACCGAGCAGATCTGTTTGAATTCTGCTACTAATCTGGCGCCAGGTCGACAGCAGGTCTGCCACAGGTTCTGTCAACAGGGTTTCTGTCGCCAATCTGTCAACAGTTCTGTACATTACAGATCCTGTAGAATCACTAGCCTTAAAGGGGATGAGCCAAAGTTACGTCGGCATTTTACGAAATGTAAAACAGCGTGTAACTAACAAACCAAGAGTTTTCGAGCATATTGCATAATAACTTTTCGTATTATTTTCCCGTCTACTACCTGTATGTCGAAGATTTCCCACGAATTTTGTTACACCCTGTATGCGCAAGCGAAATTCAGTGTAGTAGTCGCGGCGGGTTTTCACGAATATCGTAAGAACTAAAGTTGAGCGGCGGAAACATGTACAAGAAAAAGTTGTTCAGAATTTCGAGTTCTCTGATATATTTCGAGATCATAAAAATCGGCGATAGCGTCTGCTTTGTAAATAATTACCGTATAAGAATTGTTAACGTGCGATTCCCGAGGTATTTTAAATAACTTCTCCCTTAGTGAAAATGTTAGATGGGACTTCGTAAACGAGTTATTAACAAAATCTCAGTCTTTAATTGGTTAGTGTTTCTTGTTAAAAACTTTTTAACAAAGGTCTACCTAACATTTTCACTAAGAAAAAGGTTGTTTAGAATTATACTAGAAATCACTCCTTAACGGCTCTTACGCTTATTCTGGAACACCCTGCATGTAATAATACTAACGAAAAGAAAGAATTTTTAGGAGGAACAAGAAAATCAAAGCGTTTGTGATAATTTATTGAGAAGTACTACGTCGTTGCTCCGAGTTAGTCCAAATTATAAAAGATTTAAAAAGGTACGTTTTACAATAACACTTACAGTATAATGTTACTTTTCTATATTTTAACAAATTTTTATTTCACGTTTAGGTTTATAACAACATTCCTGAAATAAGGATAACTCTGAACGATATGTACGTATGGGAGAGATGTAATATATCAGGATTTTAAGGAAAAGTTTTCTTTGAGTATTATAACTTCTACCAAAATATTTTCTTACGAATAATATTCTTTTTTATCAGAATAAATCATCAGAAATCATCAGAAATCAAAGTGCATTTATTTTGTATTGTCAAGCAATATCTTGTACACTCAATTAGTTTTTGTTAAAAGCCTTGTGTATTTAGTTTTAAATTAACTAAATTATTCAACTTTGTACCTCTTTCTATTGTATTAAATATGAAAATCAATACAACTGTTTTTATTAAAAATTAAAGAGACGAGTATAGTATTCCCTCGATATATCCTCGCCGAAACCACGCACTACAGATTCCCTGTTTATCCCCACTGTGTAGTCCCTCTTCCTCTTTTGCACGCCGTCTCTTTCTACGTTCGGAATGCTACAAACGCTTTGCGAACAAGTGCTATCCACACGGTCCTGATGGTGCGAGGATATATCGAGGGAATACTGTACTCGCAACTGCCATTATGGCTCCAGCAGAGTGATTGCTGGCAATATTATGATATAATATTTCAAACTTCAGCGGGTTCTGCAGTAAGCAGTGTTACACTCCCCACCACCACTCACTTATTCCCTCTTATCCCTCTGCTGGAGCCATAATGGCGGTCGCAAGTACTCATTTCTTTAATGCTCTAACGAAATGATGATAGACCTGACACCTTGTGGGAAGCATCCTCAACTTGAGGCTGAAAGATCAGCTCATGACTCATAAGGATGTTCGAACTGGATTTCGGTTAGTGACTAACTCCGTCTTCCAGTCTACTGCACGAGTCTGTACGCACACTACAGTAGTCCCCGCGTAAGTGTTGGCACTTGGGTCCGTTAGCCAACCTACAGCCGGGGGGGGGGGGTGAATCTCACACCTTTGATTTCTTGCTTGGCAGGTTTTTATGGGTTTGAACGCTTAAGACTGAGAGCTCGATTTCCGAAACAATGGGGCCATAAAAGATAAGGATAACACTAGCCATTAAGAAGTACTTATGACTGAATTCCGACTTCCGTCATTTCGACATCATTCGGTCTATAATTAACGAAATAACGGCAACTTTTATTATTCTAACAATAATTATGTTAAAACTAATTTATTTACATTTGTATTTATAATAAGAAATTTATCTTATTCGTACGGTCAGTCCAGTTGATTCTTACCCCTAGGGAAAATTGCCCATTTCTCATTGAAATATATAAAATACAAAATACAGGATGATTGTCCCAAAGCCAGTGCCGCCGTACAGTGGGCCAGACGGCACTTCTAAGTGGAATAAATTCGTAACTCATCAAAACTAGCTGCTATCTCAACTTGTGTGAGATCGTTGTAAAGGGGAGACTTCATTCTTTAAGTTCATGATAATCTAGATTCCAAAAATAATTTATTAATCTTTTTGCAGTTGGTTAAACAATAAATAATTGTGCATAATATGAAATTTAATTGGAGAATGTAAAAGTAGAAAGTTAACCATTTAAAATGCACCCAAAATCATTAGTATACTTTTTTTTTTATTGTATTTTAAAAGTTCATAATCATTCACCCAAGCGCGCTGTGGGTTATTTCAGAATTCTGGGTGAAATTAACTATGAAAGCTGATTTTGGATGTTTTTCTAAACAGAAATTGTATTGGTTAGATGTTCTATTTGTGTTTGTATATTTTATTAACAGTTATTTGACTTCCTGTAATTTGGTATTCAGTTCCCTCCTACTTATCACAAAGTGATTTCCCAGAACATAAAAGTGTCTCAAGGTCACAGCTGCAAACTGCTGCAGCTAAATTATGGCCTAATCTGAACCGTAATATTTACTAAACGTAATACTGTAAAAATTTTTATATAGCTATCCATAGCAAAAAAGTTATAACTTTCACAGGCACTACATAAAGAATAATCTCATTTGCTTATGTTGACAATGGAATACCAAATTATACCTTTAATGTGAGATAAAGAAAAATCTAAGAATTTTTGAAAAATTAATTAAATATGTGTAACACAAGTATCCTTGCTGATTTGGTAAAGAAATTAGTTTAGAACGAAAAGGTGGCACTCGCACTCGTAACGTAAGAAAAACTGACTGATGTGCAGTTTGTCAAACAGGAACGGTTTTTGTACAAATTTTTATTCTAGTTTACATATTTTATTAATAATTATTTCATAATAAGGCTATAGCAAATTCCAATGTGGTTTTATGTATAAGAAAAATTTATTAAATTAAATGAAAAGTTTATTATGACCGAAGAGGTATAAATAGATCTAAAAGCCAAAAGAATTAGGACAGGGGAATATGCAGTAAATAAGTTTCATAAATTTTGTCTTAGGAAGTGTTCTCAAAATCACTTTTTCTTAAGAACACTTCCTAAGAATAAATTACCAACTAACAAAGACATTTGTTTTCTTCTCAGTGATATTTACAAATAAACATCATTCCTAAACGAAATAAACAATTGTACTGATAATAACGATTCCGAATAAAAATTGATATCATTTATGAAACTTATTTACTGCATACTATATTCTCCTGTCCTAACTCTTTTGGCTTTTAGATCTATTTATACCTCTTCCGTCATAATAAACTTTTCAATTAATCTAATAAATTTTTTCATACGTAAAACCACATCGGAATTTGCTATAGCCTGATTATGAAATAATTATTAATAAAATATGTAAACTAGAATAAAAATTTGTACAAAACCCGTTCTTGTTTGACAAACTGCACATCAGTCAGTTTTTCTGGGTTACCCTGGGATCGTCGACAACTCATTTCACCGACACTGTTTTCATCGACACGATTCGACCAACATTAACTTTTGTCGACACCATGTTTTCATCGACACGGTCAGATTGCCGACAAATGTTTTCATCCACACGATTTGACCGACACTATCTTTTCATCGACACGGTAAAGTCGTCAACAAATGTTTTCATCGACGGTCTATATTTACCAACAGGTTTGAGTTCATTCGTTTCCACGAATTGATAGATACTTAAGAAACTGTTGTTATTATATCTCCCAATTTGTGATGCTGATATGTGTCAGACTGACACTGTTAGTACGTTTCCTGCTTTGGTACGTGATTGTTCTATTAAATTCTCGTAAAATAAATGCAATGAGTTCGACAAGCCAAATTAATTTTGAAGGAGTGGCAGAAGTTATTTCGTCTATTCGTGGCAAACAAAAAATTGTAATTGATGGTTTTATATTTAAAAAAACTAAAAATAGAGATGACTTATATTATTGGGTTTGTGAAAAAAGTGGTGTTAGAGGAAACAGTTGCCAATGTCGTGGTACTGCAAATACCATATATATACATGATCAACATGTAATTCGTTATCACGATTCTGCAAAACATAATCATGCTCCAGAACCATCAAGTGTAGCAGTTAAAAAATGTTGTAATAAAATCAAAGAATTAGCATTAATTACTAATGAAAAACCCTGCACTATTGTCAGAAATGTAATTTCAACAACTGAAAAATCCATTCGACCATACCTTCCTATGGATGGAGCATTAAAACAGCAGGTATTATGTGTTAGAAAAAAAAAATAAACCTACAGAACCGAAGAATATCGATGAAATTAATTTATCAGAAAATTTTACTAAAACATTGGATGGTAAACCTTTTGTGAAAATCATAAGAAAGGAATCAGATAACATACTGCTATTTACAACGGAGGACAATATAAAGATTTTAGCCGGTGCAAAGTGCTGGATAATGGACGGAACATTTAAACTAATTCCATCGTTCTTCAAACAACTATACACAATACATGCAGATAAGAAAATTGCGATCATTCCGCTAGTTTATGCCTTATTAACTTCAAAAAAGGAAAGCATATATAAATACCATTTCCAAAAAAGGAAAGCATGCTTTTTCCATTTGTGTCAAAATGTTTACAGAAAAATTTAAAGTAGTGGATTGGTAAGAAAATATGGTTCAGATGAAACATTTAGTCTTATCGTGAGACAAATTCCGTGCCTAGCATACTTACGACCAGAAGAAATTCCAAATGCATTCAGTAATTTAAAAGAATTATTTCCGTCTGAACATACAGCACTTATAGAATGGTTTGGAAAATATTGTTTACCGTAGGGTAATACGTAAGTCTAATGGAAAAGTATCTATTCATCTTCCACTTTTCCAAGAAGTATGGTCTGTTTATGACAATTATGTAAACGATTTTCCACGTACACAAAATAATGTTGAAGCTTGGCATCGACGATGGCAAAGTATGTTCAATCACCATAAAGTTGGTTTATATGAGATAATTGCGGAAATTCAAAAAGAACAAGCAGTTGTAGAAAATTTAATACAGAAAATATTACGAGGTGAAACATTACCGAAGCAAAAAAGAAAAAATCGTTTAAGAGAAGAACGTATTAAGAGAATATTAGAGAGCCGAGAAATGTACTCTGATATGGATTTTTTGAAGGCCTTAGCACAAAATATATCGTTTCAATTTCATTACTTGATGTTTGCGTAATTATTATTCTACAATTTTGTTATGTTTTGTAGTTTATATAGGTACATTCGTGGCATTCGTTCTGTTTATTCATATTTCATATTATTATATTGTTTGTTTAATAATAATTAATTAGTTTTTTTTTTTATTAACAAAGTAGTAATAAAAACTTTGATATAAATAACAACGCTTTGTAATTCTCTTTATGGTGATTGTTTAGAACAGGCATGGCCAACTCGCGGCTCAGGGAGCGCAGCTGGAGCCGCTCCCGCTCCGAGAGCCGACCCCTCGCTCTGGGCCGCAAGGGGGAAGCGTGCGGCGTTGTTTGGGTACAATTCGCGAGTCGGGAGAGCGCAGGACCGTGTACGACACTAAGGGGCCCCGAGAAAAGGAAATTCAATTGAAATGTATCCGAAAATTCGTATAACACACAGAAAGAATTTATATGTATAAATTTACATGAAAATTTCTTATCATAATAAAAATAAAGTGTTAATTTTTTACGTACTGTTTAAATAAATGATTTTTTAAAACACTGTGCAAATGGTTCGATTCGTCTTTAAGAAACATACATTTAAAAGGGAAAGGATTTCTATTCTGCTCTTAATAATTCTCCAGACATTCTTCAAAATATGTTTTCATAATATGTATTTCATTTTACTTTATTCCATTTTTTTTCTTGGATTTGACACCAATATAAGCAGCTATTTCCAAAGTTTCTATATTTTGATACGAATGGCAAGCTTCTGTTCGGTATTGCAAACATTATTCGTACTATATAAAAATTTTTCCATTCTATATTATGGCTTAATGGCCCCTCTTTCTGGCACTAAGCATTGGGGCCCCCAGGCATTAGGACATGGCACTGTAGCTCTCCCCACCCTACACACTCCAGCGACACGCGGCTCTCTGGGTTAGCTCTGACCTACATTTCAGAGCCGGCCAGAGCGCTCCCGCTCTCAAATCGCCAGTTGGGCATGCCTGGTTTAGAATAACGTCCTCCACTGATCCTCACCTCATTGGCGGCCGCAATTTCAAATCTAACCCAGACCTATTCCGATCATTCTTTGACGATTCCTTTTTCTAGATCTAGATAATGACCCAAAAAATATAGAAAAATATGATATCTCCCTTTTCTATGATAGACTACCCTGCGTAGATAGTATTTTTCAAGTTGAATCCTCACTTTTCCGGTAGTGGAGAGGGGTCGCCCCCACATCCCGCTTGAGGATTGTAAGTTAAACACTTTTTAAGCCAAGACTTATGTCATTTGAATTGCAACGGATTACGTCAGTGGAAACGAATAAACTTAAACCTGTCGCTAACTATAGACTGTCGATAAACATTTGTTGACGATTTTACCGTGTCGATAAAAAGATAGTGTCGGTCAAATCGTGTCGATGAAAACATTTGTCGGCGATCTGACCGTATCGATGAAAACATAGTATAGACGAAAGTTAATGTCGGTCAAATCGTGTCGATGAAAACAGTGTCGGTGAAATGAGTTGTCGACGATCCCAGGGTAACCCGTTTTTCTTACGTTACGAGTGCGAGTGCCACCTTTTCGTTCTAAACTAATTTCTTTACCAAATCAGCAAGGATACTTGTGTTACACATATTTAATTAATTTTTCAAAAATTCTTAGATTTTTCTTTATCTCACATTAAAGGTATAATTTGGTATTCCATTGTCAACATAAGCAAATGAGATTATTCTTTATGTAGTGCCTGTGAAAGTTATAACTTTTTTGCTATGGATAGCTATATAAAAATTTTTACAGTATTACGTTTAGTAAATATTACGGTTCAGATTAGGCCATAATTTAGCTGCAGCAGTTTGCAACTGTGACCTTGAGACACTTTTATGTTTTAGGAAATCACTTTGTGATAAGTAGGAGGGAACTGAATACCAAATTGCAGGACCTCAAATAACTGTTAATAAAATATACAAACACAAATAGAACATCTAACCAATACAATTTCTGTTTAGAAAAACATCCAAAATCAGCTTTCATAGTTAATTTCACCCAGAATTCTGAAATAACCCACAGCACGCTTGGCTGAATGATTATGAACTTTTAAAATGCAATAAAAAAAAAAGTATACTAATGTTTTAGGGTGCATTTTAAATGGTTAACTCTCTACTTTTACATCCTCCAATTAAATTTCATATTATGCATAATTATTTATTGTTTAATCAACTGCAAAAGGATTAATAAATTATTTTTGAATTCCTAATTATCATGAACTTAAAGAATGAAGTCTTCCCTTTACAACGATCCCATACAAGTTGAGATAGCAGCTAGTTCTGATGAGTTACGAATTCATTCCACCTAGAAGTGCCGCCTGGCCCACTGTGCGCCGCCTAAACATAGGGACAAAACCCCCGGTTTTCAATGTTTTCATACACTCATCTGTCGATCGAGAGGCGATTTATTGTTTTCTTAGGCATTCCAATTGTGAGACTCTGGTTTTCAGTACACACACGTACGCAGACAGTCGTCTCTGCTACAGTAGTCATCCTCGCCGAGACGTCAAAATCAATATCGACCTCTTGAAATCAGGGTTTTCTTGTTTATGTTTAGGTGGCGGCATCGCCTTTGAGTCCACTGGCGGGAGAATTCAACTGGCGAGAAATCCGGCCAGAATCTCGTTTCAAGTTCCAAATTCTTATGCCTTGTCCACAGTGTTGTTTGCGAGCAGCTCGCGAGCAGTTCCCGAATAGATCCTCGGACGTATGTAAATAATTACCAGCTCTCAAGCGAATCATATGGCTAGGGCAGGGATTCGTTCCGTCAGCTGTCGTAGCCCTGCTGATGAAAGTCTGGCTGATGGTCTCAAGACGAAAATCACCTCTCTTTTTCCTCCTCGAATCACCTGTGATTTAACACAACAGGAAGGAAAAGCACTTCCTGTTACTGTTGAGTAATATTATACATAGTATTATGTGGTAGATTTTTACATAGTGATGTAATAAATTTTTATATAGTATCTTGTAATGTAAATAAGATACATAAGTACATGTTGTGAAAAATAAAAATAATTTTCAGGAACGTTTATCCTTTCTTCTGTTTTGTTACATTTAATCTACAAAGGATTATTTTATTCTGTTGTAGAATACAATCTTCGAAGTTCACAGAAATCATGTTAGAAAAAGTGTAACACTCAAATTTATAAATATATTATAATACGGTGTCAGATATAAACTTAACAATTTAAAAAAGTATCGACAACGATCCTAAGCAAATACTTGATGAAAGTACAGCTAATTCAATTCAAGAAATCGTTGTACCGACACCAATTAAAGATAAGATATGTGACGTTATGGATACTTTTTTATAATTCTTTAAGCAGTAACATTTAGAGGTACTTATACATACACATGGTACACTTTATTTTATACTACACACGGATCTATCTGTTAATCAGTAATACTTTGCGACATGACAGTTGAATCAAAGCTATCTATTGTGATAAGAACATTTTTCTTAAGCGACGATGTTATCTCGATTTTACAACAAACGACGCTCCGTTAATGGATTTTCCAATTGCACGACGTGTTTTGGTAGCACGTAAATAAGACGTGGCTATAACTGGGTATCGATACACCGATGATATATAAACCCGGAAGAATGCGGAGTTGGTTTATTCGAATGTGACCACGATGCGTATCTCTATCTTAATCGGTGCGATTTTAGTCGCAGCTGTCTTCGCTGCAGATGAAGAGATTCTTCCACCCTTAGAGGGGTATGTTTCAGAGTGCATTTTCTTGTTTTTCTATTTTTAAGCTGTATTTTAAATAGAAAATAAATTTAATTTATTATAATTTATTATAATTTATTATAATTTATTATAATTTATTATAATTTATTATAATTTATTATAATTATTATAATTTATTAAACTTTAACTAGTTAGAATAATTTGATTGTACTTTTCAAGTGAGGATCAATTTTTACTACAATTGGCGACGCTAAGAATTGCGAAGAAAAAAAACATTTTTGTTACAAGCTTAGAAGTAGCAATAGTTAAAAATTGTGTTTCTACGTTCTGTACGTAATTAATAAGCTTTTTTCTGAACATAGATTTGAATTTTGAAAAAGGATATAAATAGTTTTTTCTTTTTATAAATATTATTACTAGACTGCGGCGATGTTTATGCAAATTCATATTTTCAGGGGCGCAAAAAAAGAGAAGCATATAATATTATAAAATATAATATATTTTCAGAAAAATGCATCTGCGCAGATCCTTTTACATTTTGGAACATTTAATGTTGCCATAAGTGCATGAACATCCGCAGTTTAAACGTTTTAATTCTTGTTCTTGTTTTATGAAGGGGTGAGGAATCTTTTTTTGGAAAGCGCTTTTTCGGAATTTTTTATAAAGAACCCATAAAAGTTATTTCTATCTGTTGTTTTTTGTATATATTTATTAATATTTAGAAAGTATTAAACAATTTTTTTTGTTTAGAAAAAATGAAAATTATCCGAAATGGTGCGCCTTGAAGTTATCAATACTTTTCGGACTGGTGACTATGATATCTTAAGATCGGTTTAACTAATTGGTCCTCACTTGTGTATACATTTTCAGCACATGTGTGGTGAATACCTCTACCATGATCGTGTCAGAAATATACATATATTTTTAAAATTTTGACAATTCATTAAAAATGTAAAAAATTGGAAAAAATCAAAACTTCTTTTTCAAAGCATCGCCATTTTTTAAATTTTCAATACTTTCCTTTTATTCTGGTACTGGTTATAATCACAAAATTCAATTTCAGTTTTTTGTTTTGAACGAACAGAACTAGCGCAATCATGGTCACCGAAAGTGATTTTTCACACTGATGACTTCAAAATAGACCATTTCAGATCATTTTCATTTTTCTATACCAGAAAAATTATTTAATATTCTCTAAAGCTTACTAAATATAGACGAAAAAACCAAATAGTAATAACATTTATGCGTGCTTCATAAAAAATGTCGAAAAAACGCTTTTAATAAAGACCCCTTACACTAGAATACCCACGTAATACCCATGTGATTGAAAATCGGGGGGTGGAGGGGATTTTTTGTAACGACGTATATAATAAAATGCGAAAGTCTTCGAATATTAAAATTTATTGAATAAATTTTGAGCTATGGTTGTTTGGCATTTTCCTCACTTTGGCATCTTGCCTCGAATTACCTTACAGGGTGTTCGGCAATGTGTGTAAGGCATTGTAAAGGGAGATTACCTTTAAAAAACCTTTAAATTACCTTTGTAAAGGGAGATACCCTTTAAAATCGCGATAATTTAGGGGGTTAGAAAAATATTATTTTTTCGCGATACAAGGTAACAATATCACAGTTACTGTACTTATTGGATTAAAAAGATCGTAATATTTATTTTAGCGAAGAAATTGCTTACGAAAAACGTTCCTATTTTGAGTTATAGCGGTTTATAGCTTAAATGTTTATGACAGTTTTTTTTCAAAAATGGTTGAGTTTTGGACCCAAGTTATATAAACGTTTTTTGTTTGTTTTTACGTGATCTATCACCCCTCCAAAGCTTTACTATACTATCGCAAACACCCTGTATAGTCTTCAACCACATTTTGATAAAATTATTGTAGTTTCACATGGTGTCATTAAGATCCGAAACACACTAACGCATCGGTCCGCTCTCGATTCGGTCACGGTCCAGTCACAGTAGTTGAAGAAAGAAAGAAGATCTTTTTCTCGTTTCTCTCTTCCTTCAACTAAAATGATCGGACCAGAAGCAGACCGATAGTGTAACAAAAATGTTGTAGTTCCTTGAAGGGGTGATTCTTGAGGTGATTTTAAACAACTTTGTTGAAAATGTAGAATAGAATCTTTTTTTTAGAAGAGTTCGTTTTCGAGAAAATTAACTTTGAAATTCCATCCAGTTGACTTGAGAGAATGAGAGTTGGTTGTACTGATTCCTTCTCTGTCTCCCTTCTGTTTATATATTTAATAGTGTTAATTTCTGAAATAGTGTTGTGGTTTATAAACATTTTGCAATTTAGCTTTTATCACTTATTTACGAACCAAAACGTGGCATCTAAATGCAAGAAAACTTCATTAAACCGATTCTATTTTTCTCAAGTGCAAAGTGTATTTGTCGGAACTTCAAAGCTGATTTACTTCAACATGAAGCCTTGCAAATAAAGTTTCTCTTTTAAATTTTCGACTTATTTTTGCAAAAGAAATCACCTACTATACAGGGTGTAACAAAAATGTTGCAGTTCCTTGAAAGGGGTGATTCCTGAGGTGATTTTAAACAACTTTTTCCTTAGCGAAAATGTTAGGTGAGCCTTTATTACCGACCTATTGACGAAAAATACCGACCAATCGGGGAGCGAGTGCAGTGGATGAATTTCAGCGCCCGCCCCAGCTTTGAGTAGTATTGGCCCACCATCGTCTGCGCCATCATTAATCCGCTGTATTCGCTCCCTGATTGGTCGGTGTTTTTTGTTCATAACTCGTTAAAGAAGGCCTACCTAATATTTTCGCTAAAGAAAAAGTTGTTTAAAATCACTTTAGTAATCACCCCTTTCAAGGAACTACAATATTTTTGTTAGATCCTGTATACGAGGTAAGTGGATTCCTTTGAGTGGCTACGACACCGACAGCGGCGTGTCTGACCTAGATAGGGCGTGTCGACAGTAGAATAGGTCTTCGCGTCAGGCATTTTATGATTCTTATTGAGATCCCTTACCCATCCTTAAAACATTAAAATGTATATTTGTTACACTTTGTGTAAATGTCTCTCATCCAGTTTTTAACTTCCATTATGAATTGCTACTTATACATACGTAATCGAGTAAACATGTAATTTCTTTTTATTTTAATTTACAGCATGCAGAGTCTCTCTGTTTCTTATAATACACCTGAACAGTTTTCGGTACTGAAAAATTACGCGGACGTTCTTGGTTTCGATTTTTTGAAAGCAACCTCTGATTTTGTGGATGTTCTTGTAACGGCGGATAATGTAGAATCTTTTAAAAGCGTTCTTGAAAACCACGGCATGAATTATACGGTGATGATTGAGAATGTTAAAGATGCAGTCACAGAAGAATACATCACGCAACAAGTTGAGCGCAGAGTACAAGCCAGACTTCGGAATGTCTATGCATCTGGACAATTATCTTTCACTTATTACCCAACTTACACAGAAGTGAGTATCATTAACGATGGTGTGTAATTAAAATTGAAAACTGGAATGAAATAAAATATTTGTTTCTAAGGGTTATTTATAGAAATAGTGTACAGTGTACACCTATTATTCAGATGGTTCGATATAATGTCATTGAGCAATCGTGTGCTGTTGCGAGATATAACCAATTATATCTGGATATCAGAGCCATTTTCTGACTCAATTACTGTATTTTTTCCATTACATGTCCGTACATCAAATCAATGTCGAGTTTACAGCGTAATGGAGTATATTTCTACAGCCACTTTATCGACTTTTGTAATTCGCGTTTATTCCGCCAAAAATCCCAACTGGATTATTTCATTTCTTCGCAGTACTTAATTTTAACGAGCGTTGCTTTAGATAGGGAGTAATTTCGATTTTTCTTTGTTATTATTGAGGTGAGAGCCCAAAAGTTTCTCTTTATAATTTCTCTTCAAAAAGAAGTAATGAACCAGGTCATGGTTGACCAAATCAGGGACTTTGTTCTTAGACCAAAACAATATTATACAAGGTGATTCCTGAGGTGATTTTAAACAACTTTTTCCTTAGCAAAAATGCTAGGTGAGGCTTTGTTAACGAGTTATTAACGAAAAACCCCAACCAATCGGGGAGCGAGTACAGCGGATTAATGATGGCGCGGACGATGGCTGACCAATACTACTCACAGCTGGAGCCCCGCGCCATCATTAATCCGCTGTACTCGCTCCCCGATTGGTCGCCGTTTTTCGTTAATAAATCGTTAACAAAGCCTCACTTAACATTTTTGCTCAGAAAAAAGTTGCTTAAAATCACCTCAGGAATCACCACTTACAAAGGACTGCAACATTTTTGTTATACCCTGTATAGGGATTACGATTTTTTTTCCAAAAAATGATGGAACTATCTTGAATTTACCCAAATAATAATCGAAAAATACTGTACCGCCTATAATTAAAAAAAAATAATCTGTTTATATTGTCTACAGGTCCTTGAGAACCTTAATTACGTGGTAAGAACTTACGGCGATGTGGCATCGTTGATTGACATCGGAAAATCGTATGAAGGACGTCAGATGAAAGTACTGAAACTATCAACCGGCGGAGCAAAGAAACCAGCTGTTTTCATCGATGGTGGAATTCACGCCAGAGAATGGATTTCACCGGTGACGACACTTTACATGGTAGACCAAATGGTGACACGTCACAGGAATCTCTTGAAAGACGTTGACTGGTACATTCTGCCAGTTCTAAATCCTGACGGTTACGAGTTCACGCATTCGAAATCATCGGTAATTAAATTCATGAATAATTTAGTGATTTCATTAGTAATTATGCGTCTTTCCTTAAAAGTGGCTTCCCACTTTCGTTTAGGCTTGACACGCGCGGTTTTTGTGCAATCAAAGTCGCACATTTCGACACTTTCAAGTGGCCCGCGGGCCTAAGCGCATCGCGCAGCACTACAAACGGAAAGTTCCCTTCAATACATATACGTAAAAAAAAAAAAAAAAAAAAAAAAAAAAAAAAAAAAAAAAAAAAAAAAAAACTGGAAGTCACGTTGTAATGACATTGAATTCGTATCACGAATTTTTACTGTTACAGTGTCATGAGAACAAAAGTCATCATTTTTACTGTCACGTGAAAACGTATCTTATTCCTCTTACGCTTTTATCTTCTTTTGAGCCTAAAGTTAATCCGATTTTGATCCATGCTTTTTAATCTTTCGGTGCCAATATTAATAATAATCATTAGGATTTTTGTTTTAATCCTGCTGCTCTACTCTTCAAAATCTGATTGATCACAACTTGAATTGTTAACATATCATTGAACATGTGGTCAATTAAATTTTTACGAAATGTCAGGGAACACTAAACGTAAATATTGATACTAATTTCTTCATATTTTTCTTACAACTGGATCCAGTTATTTAACAAAATAAAATGCAGGATTGGGTCAAATAGACCCGAAGAGAACCGCAGGGGTAAATTATTCCATAGATATTATAATATTCATAATTTACGAGACATGTTTTATTAAAGGGTATGCTTTATTCAAAAAGGTATACGAACATTCTACTCTCTCACGATAAATCTTTTTACACTTTACCATATCTAACAGTAGGAAATTCATTTTTTATGCTTATTTAATTTTATCTACTCGTTTTCTTCTACTGGGTATACTTAGGAAATCCCGCCTTTAGGCAGACAATTAGTAGTGCCGTATCATGTTTCGACAGACAGTCAATCGTCGATAAGCGGCACATTTTCTGATTACATTAGAATCTCGATTATCGAACTCAATTATCATCGATTTTTATTATCTAAAATTTCAATTATTTAATAAAGCCTCCAGTAACACTTGAACTATGATTTAATGATGGTCTACTAATTATTAGGATTTTATATTGCAAATATGCATTTGTTGACGACGTAGATATATTTGGTAGCTCCTTGAACTCTTTCAAGAGATAAACTTACAAATTAATTTAATTTGTTTTGGTTTTTCTTGTGTTATATCTTTATATATTTTATTTATGTTTTATGTTTTATATGTTTTATGCTTCATACTTATATTGCTTTTGTATTTTCTTTATTTGTTTTTCACTATTGTGTCCTCTATGTTTTCAACCTGATTCAATTCATTTGTACACTAATGGAAATTCTCTTCCCGTGAATTAATTAAATAAATAAATATTATGTCGGATAATTGAGGTTCTACTGTAACTTAGAATTAGATTCTAGTTAGGTCTGAGCTATATTTTTTCAGGGTGGATATACAGAAGGGACTTCGTCCTTCCCCGACCATGTCTCTCTTTTATAATACTATTTCTATGATACACAGCAGTCTCACAAGTGCTCATAACTTTTGAACGGAAAGGTTCCAACACCTGGGACCGCCGCCAATCTACTCCTCCAGATATAAGCTTCCCATTGATACCAAACATTTTGATTGGCGTTGTCCCGAATATCAAATTATAGCCTTAACTTTAATATGAAAGGAGATAGAAGTAGTTATATTAAAAATTTGTTGTCAAATGGTGGCACATTCTTCTTGAAAAGTACTAATTCAATAGATTTGTGCGGACATACAAAATATGCATTAGAAAAGTTTCTTCAATTTTTATTCTTCCTTGACTAATTTAAATCTAAGAACTTTTTTTGCGTAAGAAGACAAAAACTATAAACTTTTTTCGATACCAGAATCGCTTCTTACAATGTTGATTCGCCTAATTTTTATATCCTTTCTGATTATAATTTCCTAATTTGAATTTTTAACCATTTCAGAATCGATTATGGAGGAAAACGAGGTCTAATAACGGCGGTTCTTGCCGTGGTGTTGACGGAAATAGAAATTACGATATGCAGTGGATGAGTAAGTTTTTCTTTTTCATTTTCAATAGCATATAGGTGTGTTTACATGATAGATGCTATTTCTCTTAAAAAAACTCATTGTTTGATGAGTCTAAAAGATTATTGTCGACAGCTTAATCTTTCTGGAATCGATCGATTAAAAACAGTTTAAACGATTTCACGTTATCCGGCACTATCATACAAATAAAATATAAGAGTGATGAGTCTCTGTTGAAGAAACAAATTAATTGTTTGCGATTGCGAGACGTGTCAATAGAAAGCTCGTTGATTGCTGATAATTTATCGTGCGTATCAAGATGCAACTGATGCATTGATTGATCGAAAGGAATCAGGATTAAATATTATAGGTTGGAATGAAACAGTTGCGGAAATAACTCGTTGCTTCAGGAAAATTGATTTATAAAAATTTTAGATATTTACTTTCTTAAAATGTGCTTGTATCGCGATTTCACGATCACGATGATGATTAGGATTATATTATCTGATTTCAAACAACACTCTTCAATCTTTCTTTTAATCGCTTTTTGTTATGTGGAACATGTATAGGGTGCGCCAAAACTATGGAAACGGTCAAATAATTCTTGTAATGTTTTTTCTCTTTTATCCTTTGATTAGGGAACTGCATGAAAGAAATTGACAATTAAACAATTTTCAAAATACTTTTAATCTGATTGCTGCGCAATATTTTCATAAACTTTCAGTAATTCTATAAGTTCAACAAATTGAATTTTGATATATAAGACAATCAAATGTAGAGCAGAAAGAATAATATTCAAATGGAAATGAATAATTTCCGACATTAAATTTCGAAGAATACAATTTTGTATACATTAAAACTGCTAGTTTCCGCAAATGCAATAAACAGTCAAAAATCTCGTTTTCAATCGCAGGAAATAAGCTACTTTCCTTCGTATACGACGAACTAAAATTAAATGTATGTATATCTGGTTGTGCATTTGTGAAATATCAGAATGATATTCTTTTCTGTCGATATATTTTTACCATCAAATGCATCGCTTTCGAAAGTTCTTGTCGCTAATGATTTGCTAATTTAAACGAAGTAAAGAATGAAGAGAATTATTTCGAGAATTTTAGACAGCTTTAATTTTTTCTCATTTACGAAACTTCGCCCGAATAAATTCGCGAAATTCAATGAACGGGATGCAGCGTCAGAGTTGTCCGTCTCTAAATTGAGATCCCTAATTCGTCGTACCATTTGAAAGTTGGCTACCACGGAAAATTCGTGTGAGCACTTTCTAGTATTATATACTCTTCTCTCGGAGATATTCGACATGTCCTATAGAAATTTTTGTCCTGTTGTCTTTGAAAGACCAGGAGTTCCGAAGATTAATCCCAGTCTGTCGAGCGCAATTTTAATTTTTTTTTTATCGCGAAACAACACTCGCGTAGCACATACATTACCTTAAAAATTTTGGAAACACTGCGAATAAGGGAAAAAAGGATTCATAAAGATATTTGCAAAAAATTTAAAATTTTTATAAAGTGATCAGAATAAGTCTGGGTTAGATTCCTTAGCGGGGAGAGAACAATTGACGAATTTCTACCTGATGTAGTGCAGGTACTTCAAACTAATACTTAAATTAAGATGATATTAAGTATTCTTCCACTCCCCGCTAAGAAATCTAACTTAGACCCATTCCAATCACTTTTTAAAATATTTAAACTTTTTACGCGAATATTTTGGAAACTAAAGCCGAACGGCGGTAACATGTGTAGAAAAAAGTTGTTCATAATGATGAAACAAAGTGATTAAAAAAAGTCCCATCAAAATCGGTGAGAAAGTAGCTTTTCTACAAAAGTTTAACTGCAATAAAGTAGTAGGCGGTTTATCGCGAATATGTCCAAAACTAAGGTTGAGCTGCGGTTATACATACAGGGTGTAACAAAAGTGTTGCACGTCCTTGAAAGGGGTGATTCCTGAGATGATTTTGAACAACTTTTTCCTTAGCGAAAATGTTAGGTGGGGCTTTGTTAACGAGTTATTAAAGAAAAACACCGACCAATCAGGGAGCGAGTGTAGCGGATGAATATCAGCGCGGGCTCCAGCTGTGAGTAGTATTGGCCCGCCATCGTGCGCGTCATCATTTATCCGCTGTACTCGCTCCCCGATTGGTCGGTGTTTTTCGTTAATAACTCGTTAACAAAGCCCCACCTTACATTTTCGCTAAGGAAAAAGTTGTTCAAAATCATCTCAGGAATCATCCCTTCCAAGGACGTGCAACATTTTTGGTTACACCCTGTATATAAATAGGGAAAAGTTTTTTAGAATTTCGAGTTTTATTACATATCTAAATTTTATTAAAATTGGTGAAGACTTACCTTCTTCTGCACAATTAACAATTACCTACACTTTAAGTGATTATTGCAGTTAAGTCTGACGAACTTTATTTTTATAGTATAAAATCTGATTTCTCAAACAATTTTGCTAAAACTCAAGTTTATGCGAATAGAATTCTGCTTATAGAGATAATTGTTACTTCCAGTTAATCTGATGAAATAATCAATAATTTTATTATCTTCTTTTGTTATAGAAATGTATAAACGTTTTTTTATAAATTTTGTATAGATTAATAAAAAATACTGAACTGTTCACAGCAACCGGGGCCTCCTCCAACCCATGTAGCGAAACGTATGCTGGTCCTAAACCATTTTCTGAAGTGGAAATGCAGCACATGCGAGACTTCATTTTAGCACGCAAAGGGCAGATGAAAGCCTACCTGACCTTCCATTCTTATGGCCAAGTAATTATTATGGAACTTACATATATGTACATTAGGGCGTGTCATTTTAGAGCAATATTTTATTTTTTCAAGTGCTGATTGAAACATTTATAGTAGATGATAAAACAAAAATTTTCGTGCAAGATAAAAATTTTTATCTCAATTACAGACTTGGCTCATCGAAAAATACGATATTCCATTTGAAATACATGGGGAAATTTCTTTTTTTTCTTTCAAGAATATTTTTCATTAACTACAAAATTTTTGAGAGAAAAATGAAGTACACAGTTTTGTAGGGCACAAAATTATCTACAAAGAAGCCTCGTGACTCAAGTTTGTAATGCCAATACTTCTTGAATTATATAGCTTGACATAAAATTCTTAATCAAAACTGGTGTAAAATCGTATAGAAAACCAGTCTTTCGGAAATAACACGTAAAATATTGATTTTTCGAAAATTATACAAGGGAGTTTTTTTCTAGAAAATGAAATTATCTACAAAAAATGTTGCATACAAATGTTCCCTAAAATCGATATTTTTGGAGATATTCTGCAATTATCGTTTTTTTTTAATTATTAATTACAGGATGACAAAAAAAGATTGATAATTTATTTTCATAAACTATCTAATATATTGAGTAGTAATTATATTTATATATTCAAAATTGAAATTTTATAAGTTATTTCTGAAGAACTAATATTTTTTTTGAATTTCAGATATGTTAAAAAAACGAAAATCGCAGAATATCTCCAAAAATATCGATTTTATGGAACATTTGTATGCAACATTTTTTGTAGATAATTTAATTTTCTAGAAAAAAACTCCCTTGTATAATTTTCAAAAAATCAATATTTTACGTGTTATTTCCAAAAGACTGGTTTTCTATATGATTTTACACCAGTTTTGATTAAGAATTTTATGTCAAGCTATATAATTCAAGAAGTATTGACATTACAAACTTGAGTCACCAAGCTTTTTTGGAGATAATTTTGTGCCCTACAAAACTGTGTATTTCATTTGTCTCTAAAAAATTTTGTAGTTAATGAAAAATATTCTTGAAAGAAAAAAAATAAATTTCCCCATGTATTTCAAATGGTATTTGAAAATCGAAAATCGTATTTTTCGATGAGCCAAGTCTGTAATTGAGATAAAAATTTTCATCTTGCACGAAAATTTTTGTTTTATCATCTACTATCAATTTTTCAATCAGCACTTGAAAAAAAAAATATTGCTGTAAAATGACACACAATTGTAGGCAAGCTTCGTACGGTTTAATTTAGTTCTGAAACTGTTCAGACTATAGTCAAACGTACAGAGTTTCCCTTTTTCGTTTGCAAGTCACGTGCCACTGCAATGTGAGCTTTTATAGCGCAAAGTCGAAAAATTAGCTAAGCATACGGGGATTTAGAGAATTACAAGTTTCACTACCCCTCTAACACGATATGCAGAAAATATTTAGTCGGCTGAACCGATCTGCATGTTTTATTGTTAACGTTTGCCCGGTTAACGAGTGATACCTTTAAGATTTTCTACTAGTTTCAGAAAAATTGAAAATACTTTTTTTTTTCAGTACATTTTGTATCCTTGGGGTTGGACTTCCAAGCTGCCTCCTAATGAACCCGAATTAGTAAGTCATTTGCAGATACCTGTTCTCGTTATCAGTATAACTGGATTTCTTTTTGTGTTAATTAAGAAAGTACGATTCATTTATTCCTTTTATTTATTTTAGAGAAATCTAGCCAGTCGTTGCGCGAACGCAATTGCCACTTCTCGTAGAACTAAATACACTTTCGGCTCGTCTGCTACTCACCTCTGTAAGTAACGAAACATTCTTAATGAACTACATCTCCTGCTTTTAATTAAGGAACACGGGGGGAAATGAATCAAAATATTTATTTATACACGAGTTTTATCAACCGACAGAGAGTTTTTGAAGTAAAATAGGGAAATAATATATTTCTCATGATCAAGGGGTAATGATATTCAAGCGCACACTAAAAGCAACCTAATTTTTAGAATTTTTTTTAGCGAATATAATGAATGGAATACACAATCTGTTTTATGGCCTTTATTATACATATTTTGAAGTATGATTACAATTTTTGTAAAATGTTTGTTAGTACAAAATTGCGGTGCTACAGCTTTGCAAATAACGAAGAAGAAATTCACAGTACTATACAGGGTGTTCGGCAACGAGTGTCAGAAATTTTAAGGGATGGTTCTACGCTCCAAAATAAGTCGAAAATCAAGAGTAACGAAATTGCGATAGCAGCTTTGTTTTTTAGTTATTAGCATTTTAAAAAGTGGGCGAAAAGCGCCTGAAACATGGCAATCCCTAATTCAAAATACGGACCCTCTCACTCAAACTTACATTCATTCGGTCCTCTTTTAAAATAATATATCGATCCGCGAAAACAGCTGTGGTTTACGTTACACACATCTTCGTTTCATACGGACAGCTTTACACTCTACACACTCTGAATATTCCGTAAAATTTGACATATGCTATAGGGATTGCCATGTTTCAGGCGGTTTTCGCCCACTTTTTCAAATGCTAATAACTAAAAAATAAAGCTGCTACCGCCATTTCGTTACTCTTGATTTTCGTCTTATTTTGGCGTGTAGAACCATCCATTAAAATTTCTGACACACGTTACCGAACACCCTGTATATGTCCTCATTATGTCTTCAAACGCATTTTAATGTTAGCTGCAATATTCAACAGTACGAAAGAGAAAAATATGTACTTATATTACATTAGTGACTGAAATTTTTTAAAATATGACTTTTCAACAAAAATGGTAATCACGTTGTATTCGTACTTTGACATTATTCAATTACATATAAAATATTATTAGTATGATTATACATAACTATAGAAAATATTCGCGGATGACCTATTTACAACATTTTGGGAATGTCTAAAGGGTATCGGATTCTTTAGAATCAAACGCATAATTTATAAGGTTATGAAATTGAATATTTATAAGCTCGTAAATTATGTTTTGTGACTTATTTTGAATATTCACTTTGAGTAAAAATATTTTACATGTTGATATACAGATCTAGTTTATATCATCACCCACTATGACATAAAAATCATAAATTTTGCTTTCTTATGTCCAAACATGTATAAATTATAATTTAATATTTAATTGAGATCTAATATGCAATATTTTCCATTTAAAAATTGAATATAATTTTGTTCTTATAAAAAAAAAAAAATGAATTACAGAGGATTAAGTTTCTCTTTCTGAATTTTCATTCTTCTTATATATTACTAGTTTTTGCCCGCGACTACGTCCGCGTGGATTTCGTTTTAAAAGTTGCCCAATTTCTAAGCTGTTGAATAAGATTGCACTGAGCTTTTATATTAATACCAATTTGGGGATTCGAGGCTTTTACGGCCCGGTATTAATACCAGTTTGTTAAAACAAAAGTCAAAATTACATTTAAAAAAAGACGTTTTTTTGGTATTTTAGTCTTATGATTTTTATATGTTGTATTTTAGTTGCTAATTTATATCGAAGTCAAACACAATCATATCTAATTGTTCTTGTAACCAATAAGTCAATGCAATACAAATCTGAAAGCGTGTAACAAACGTAACGACTTCAAGACTTAATTACTGAAATGATTTCAATTGAATCTGGCCTGAACATAGAACACTCGGTTTTCCATTTTTTATTAATTGGCTCCTCCTGACAAAAAAATGTTTGCTATGTCCTTCTCCAAATTTCAGGCTACCACCCTGCCAAATTTCATTGCAATCAGTTCAATAGTTTAGTCGTGAAGAAGTAACAAACAGACAAACACACTTTTGGATTTATAATATTAGCAAAGAGGTATTAGGTATAATAAGAGAGATATTAGGCATAATAAGAGACGACACTCCAAGTGTCCCTTTAAATTGGCTGTGTCATTTCGTCTCTTTCTAAGAATGAAATTATGAACACCCTATGGGCATTTAAATTGGCTGTGTTATGTTGTCTTTCTCTAAAAGTGGTTTTCTTTTCGAGTGTCACCCCTTGTTATATCTACTCTTTGGCTATGGGTCACAGTTTGGCACGCGCGAAAGAGAGCGTCCATCATAGCACCAATGATAGTCTTTTGTTTAGCTATGTAACTGCAGGAGACAGACTCTCTCTCTCTCTCTCTCTCTCTCTCTCTCTCTCTCTTTCTCTCTCGCGTGCCAATCTAAGGTCTATAGTGGTGGTAGCGCGAGATAGAGAGAGAGCACGATGCTCTCTCTTCCACCAGGGCACCAGTGATAGACTTTTGTTTAGCTGTGTAACGGTAAGGACAGAGATTCTCCCTCTCGCATGCTAATCGGAGTCCATTTTTTATTAATTCGCTCTCCTAGGAAAAATTTTGGGATAAAAAGTACCCTATGTCCTTCCCCAGATTTTAAGCTACATTCCTACCAAATTTGATTGAAATCAGTTCAATAGTTTAGTCGTCAAGAAATAACAAACATACAAACACACTTTCGGATTTATAATATAAGTAAGAAAGTAAGGATGTAAGGAAGTAAGGATCGATTGACTTTACAAATAATTATTATTTGACATCCATGACAATATGAAACGGAATATATTTAATTTTTTTCCTCTTTGTCTGTTATAAAATAATTAGATCCTGCTGCTGGAGGTAGTGATGATTGGGCTATGGCCAAAGCAGGTATAAACTTGTCGTACACTTACGAACTACCAGGCGGAAATTCTGGATTCCTGTTGCCTCCTTCTGAGATCAAAGCCGTTGGCATCGAAACGTTCGAGGCTATCAAAGAGGTTCATCGCTATATCACCTCAAAATATAGTTCACCTTATTAAGCACCTAATATTCGATAAAACGCTTGAAGACATTTATAAGTTAATTTATTGTTACTCAATGCAATAAACTACGTTCCTATGTCATTTATAACAAAATATGTACTAGTAGCCGAACAATATCTTATAGGGGAAGGTGGGGCAAGATGGGGAAGTTAACAACAAAGTGCTCTAGAATATTGCACTTATTGATATTGCATCTGTAAAAAATATTACATATTCAATCAATATTCCATATAATATTCCGTCTTGTCTCGTATGTGGGGTAATTTAGGTCTGACTACTAAATTGCCTCTGAGTAGGCTGCCTTATTCCTGTTTAACCAATGAGATTTCTATTCCTTCTGTGGCGGCACCTCCGGCACTGCCACTAGGGGGATCGTCGAGTTTCCACTTTCTCGCAAGCAGCCATTGGCAGTCATTCCTATATATACGTAGAGTGGGTATAAGGAGAGTGTGGCGGATTAGCCGGTATCGCCATTTTGAGGACAAGCGGGTGCATCACCTGCTATTACATTCAGTTCAAACTTCGCGCCTCTGAAGTTAGCGTTAACGTTTTTACACACATACAGTATCTATATGTAGACAAGTACTGCACAACACATACAATAGCTGTCGGACATAGTCCTACAAATGGCGGAACCAATCATCGATGAGCAAGCCTGTCTGCCACACTCTCCTTATACCCACTCTATATATACGTTCTCTGACCTGACCCTTACCATCAGGGTTGCCAGGGTAGGGAAAACGTGGCCGAGTAGGGAGCTACATGATTGAACGGTATATTTGTGTTGCGGACGCGACGTCACGCTTGCGTTCGTAGTAGTATGTCACAGACGCTGGTGACGTCACGTAGGCTCCAGGATATTGGCATTATTCTGAAAACGCTGCTTACCATCCTGCGTCTAAGGTACGGGCCTCCTACATAGCCTTACTGATGAGTCCGCTAGCAGGCCCAAGACGAAACGCTCTCCCTTCCTTTTCTCCTCTCTTTTCACCTACCATTCTCGATCATTACTTCTACCTCGAAACTTCCAAGTAGAGTATGTATGTTTGTCTGACATCTTCTGACTATGAACTTTGATCATTTTTTTCAAGGAATGATATAAAGCCACACCTTGTTGAATTCGTCTTAAAGTCTGTTATTATATTAAGGAAAGACAATGTGCGGGTCCATTTAAGAAAACTAACTTGACCTTAAAATCTCTCCCCCCACCTACGAAAATACTGTTAATATCATATAATGTGCCCCTTCATATTGAACAACATTTATTAGATTTTTTTCCGTAACATCAATACCTTGTGAGATATTCCACCTACAGACTGATGCGCACTATGACGAAGCGCGACGAAGCGAAGTGAAAATTTGATAAACAATTGGATCTTATGGAGTCACGTGAATTAGACTGCAGTTCAGCGACCAATGCGAATCAATTTCTTCAAGTCGCTTTGCCACGCTTTGACATAATGTGCGCCGGCCATTACTCAAACGCACGGTATATTATAAAGGTGTTCCGACAAAGCACCTCTGTCTGGTTGATTTTTTGTGATCAATAGATGGAAGATACTCTGGTCGCCGCTAGGGGCGTCATGGTCAGAACTCCGCGTATGGTATGCATGTGTGCGAATGAAGTGCGTCGCAGATGATTATAGAGCTTTACTCGCGCTCGCTCTCCCCACCACTTGAGCTTGCTGAACCAATAGGAGCGCTTCCCACGGATGTTTCTACTTAGACGCACTCTAGCGGTCGCTAGGAGATCTTCCATCTAATGATCACAAATTTCTGGGGGAACTTCTAACACCTGTATAATACACCGTGCTTAAACGGAACAGTCTATATGTTATTTTGCTTTCTTTTTCTGGCTTCAGCTTCTCTCAAAACACATATTCCTTGATGATATTTGTCATAAAAGCAGTGGAAGCGAAACGGTCGTTTATAGTGTGTTGAAGCTCACTTCATATTCGGGGCAAGGCGGAACATTGTCGTTATGTTTGAAATTATCTTTTGCTATATTTTATGCTGTGTTTTGCAAGTTTATTTCAATATAGGTGTTGATACTACATCCAATATCTTTTGCAAATGGAATATCAATGAATGTAGGCTGTATATTCCCGGAGCAAAGAAAATCGCTAGCGATTTGTTCCTAGCAAGAATTTCCACAATTACTTGAGCATAAACCGTGTTAAGAATCAAAACAATAACGAGCGAACGTCAAACGTACACCCACAATAGAGCAGTTTGCATGCTAAGCTCCCTCGAGTTGCCTGCTGACCCATAACGGCGTGCATCAAAAGTTTCGCTAAACAATCGCAGATCTTCGAGGACTGGCTGGCACACGCGAGTGCTCGCTGAAAAAGGATCCACGCGAGGGAGCAGCCTGTTCCCGCGAACGTTTTTCACCCGTGAAACGTAATAGCTATTGTTGTGTTCAGAATCTCGGCCCGCCCTCGCTTCTCGTCGACTACTTTACTTTTTCTTTCGATTTTTTTTTGGGCGGCTGTTGCGCGAAAACGAGAGTGGCTAGGGAAACGGCAAAGAGGAACGCTTGAGGATTCGGTTGGAATGAAGTAGAACACTTAGCACGTAGAGCAAGAGAAGTATCGTGCCCAAGTTCCTTTTCGTTTATCCCTCGTTGCTGGTGCCCGCGTTCGGTCTAATTGGAGAAACAACAGACTCATTAGCCGTGGACTCGAGTAGGGACGAGAGCTCATTTGATGGAGCTGAGGGTACGGAGCCGTAAAATTTTTATATAACGAGCCACTCGCCCCTTGGCCGCATTGCCGGCGACGTAGGGGCGCTGAACGTTCCTTGAAATCGTTGACTGAGGTGACAGAGAGGTTGCCGCTCGCGAGAAAATGCCGGGGTTATCCCCTTCTGAAGGCATTCCTCACGTTTCAACTGTTACTGCTCGGTTAACTCGGACACGCTGTTTTGTAAACATTCCATAAGCTTTCATCTGACAAGAAGATCGCGTCAAATCTTACACAACGATTTTTACGAATGTTTAGTAGTTCAGATGCATGTACTAGTGACTGTGAAACTGGTCAAATTCAAACAATTTATTGTTTAATAATGTGAGGTCGTTGAAAATAACTCAAATTTGCGTCATGTAATAGTTTTTGTAACTTAAAGCGATTTTCAACATTAAGCCTGCATATATAAGGAAGTGTGTAAACTTTTGGTATACAAGTCAACAAAATATCAATGATTCGTTTAACAAAAATGAGAAATGTTAAAAGTTAGTCAACTAGCTTCGGTCTTCTCTACGCTTTCGTCTGGTATTATTTAACACTCCACTAAATGAGGTGTGAATAGACACATTTAGATATTATTGCCTTTATCAATACCTTAATCAAAAGGATTAATGAAACGATTTGAGCAATTTAACGCTGCCTGTCTTAAGAAGTTAATCAACTATACTTACTATACAGTCGAAACTTTGTCGAGATGGATGATTTCTTTCAGGATATCTTTCTGTATAAAGCCGAGATGTTTGTTGTTACGTTCCGTGACGTAATCGCTGTGGCTGTCATGGCTGGCGGTAGTTTGGGGGTCTGCCGCTAGGTGTTCGGACACTCAAGAATTCTTCAAACGTCTCAATGTTTCTCGCAAGTGGTAAATCAAGTCTTTGTTTGTATAAATATAAGTTCCGAACATTAGTTCCCATGTGTCTGGGGCAGGGGTCGGCAGTCGCAGCCCTACTGATGATGAGTCTGACTGGCGATCCTAAGACGAAACGCACATCTCGCTCTTCTCGTACTTCGTACGATCCCATCAATTTTTCTCTCTCGTTCTCAGTTGCGTATTCCGTGTGGGCCTTATCGGTACGCGTAACAGTACATTATCATATTTACACTTGCGAACAAAATATTCGTTTTTCAAAAAAATAAGCGAGACATTATAGATGCTCAACTTAGGTGGGACACTTTGTATTAATAGCGTGTAAAAATGTCAAATTACATTTTATCACTAAACTATATCTTTTCCGGATTATGATGTATTAATTGCAAATGCTTCGTTTAAAATAAAGAATGAAGAAATAAAATTTGTCGAATATCCTAAGTTTGTTAATTTCTAAATTGATAATTCAAATAGTAGTAAGTAACAAAATTGAAGAGATTAATCACACTCACAACAGTTTCAGATTTCATGGATGTGTAGGAAACGGAAGGCATCGTCGATCGATCACCAAACTAGTTAAAAGACGTAATGTACTTTATTCAGATGATAATGATCCATAAAACATTGTTCATATATATATAATATATATAATATATTTATAGGACTATATATAGAACAAATAACTCTCGTTTCTAGAATCTAACTGTAACTTAACATAGATAAATGTATCCTCTTTTCGTATGAAGAAAAAACGCAGGAAGAAAAGCGGCCGGGGCTTCGTGGTCTCTTTGAGGACACCTCGAAACGACGCGTCATTTCCCTTTCAGTTTTCTTTTAATTTCCATCCATCGAATCCAATCGGATCACCCTTGCAGCTGCGTAGGGATTTACGAGTATACTCAGTGATACGGATAAACTATATAGACCACTCGGAAAGAGATATGCTCTTTAGTAAATGATTAACATAGCTTAATCTATACATCGCTAAGAGTACGGTAACGCGTTTCCTCGCCAAGCAAGACTTTCCACGCTTCCATTCTTATCGCGATCGGTGATTCTCTTGGGTTGTCTCTAACGTTCGTCCTCAGCGAAACACTTGCGCAGTCGAGTAGCATTAGCACTCGTTGAACTGCGACTTAGCGGCTGTCCGATGATGAGAAATGTAATTAAACAAATACTGAATTTTCACTGCAAGCGTTTCAGAGGAAGAAAGTCGGAGATATGGTGGATGAATTTCTTAATATGGTTCGCTGCGGAAGGCTCGATATTGAACTACAGCTTTGTCTCGATATAAGGCGACGGCCCTGGACCGAGTATGGAGTTAGATCGAGTTAGGGAGTTTTTGGTTCTCCTTTATTCTTTAAAATGAGGAAGTGTCACGTTGGTTCTTGCTCCTCCTTAGCTCTTTCACTCGCCACAGTAATTTAAAAAAAAAGTGTTAGGAATAACAGTTATTTAAAACAGTGTTTCCCAACCTGTTTTATCACGTTCGTATTGTAATTTGCTTACTCTGTCAAAATCGATGGTTTATTCCGATTTCAACGTGTTAAATTATATCACACTTCAACACTTTAACGAATTTAATGTATTTTAGTAGGCATATTAAATAATTAAGTTCTGGAAAAATGTAATGTATAGGTACTTCAACTAAAAATCAATCTGCTGAATTCTGGAATTGCTTCCAAAATATTTTAAACTTTCTCACTGTAAGGAAAACACTGTTTTTTTCGACCAGTCCTTAGATTGAGACAATACTGTAATTGTAAGAAAATTTCTTAATAGTAGAATAGTAGGTAGTTCAAAGTATTAAAATGGTGTTATTTAAGAATTCATATTTTTAAACGATACAGTAATTCTCTTCCGCAATATAAACGTATTTCCTTGAGATTTAATTTTATTAAGAAATATTATTTCTATTAATTTTTCAATGAAGTTATACTGTAAATGAAATACAATTTTTTTTTCTCATCTTTTGCGACATACTTGAGAATTAATAACAAAAATGTTCATTAAAGATTGAAGACTGATGAATTTATATTTTCAGAAAATGTTTTTCTTGTACCATTATTTTTCCAATTAAATTTGACGATTGTCGTCTCGGAAAAGTCGATGGCCAAGTAGTTAAGTATTCAGTAGAACATAATTTTTTTTTTTTCACATTTATATCATCAACATAAAAGGAGTAGGTGCGTTGTATCGAGAATCCCATTGCAAATGGGATCAATAATTTCGTTACAATTGCTCTAGGGCTGCCGAAATTATCCGTAATTTTATTCTGATTACGCTTGCTTAATTATTGATGAAATTATACTGAAATTCCTGTTATTCCCCATTCCCGTGCGAACATTCCTGAAGCAGATATTACCACCGTACAGATATTAAAAATATATGAATATACATATATGTATTCGAGCATGCGTACTGTTAAATAATAATAAAGTCTAGAAACGGTAGAAATGCACACAATCATGCATTCGCATCGCATCAATAAGTCGTGAATACAATTTCATTACTGACACAATGCGACCTGGCATACTTACACCATCCGGTTGTTTCGTTTCATCTCTATTAATATGGTAATTATATTAGAACGTTATAATAATAGTTACGTATAATAAATTCCATAAATTATACACACGGTACGCCTACAATAATAAATAGGTTAGTGAAATTGTATTACAAGCCACCTTCGTGTCCTTGTTCGTTATAATGCGATCCTCTGAACGACTCATATCAAATACGTAGAAACAAAAATATTTTGGTGACAGTTGGTACGAGGCAACCAGTTATTTTTCGTATTTTATGAAACGTTTTTCATTGTATTGTAATTTTTACTGTGATACAGATCAACGATTGTCAAGAATACACGGTTGCAACTTGTTATTTCAAGGTACTCGAACATCTCGGCATTAATGTTTTGCCTCTGTGCAGTTTTCTTTTGGTAGATATGCTATTAGGTGATTTCATACACTTGTTGATAGGTGTCTTTTAGGGGTGTGCGAATACTCAATTTATTCGATTAATAATCGGTTCATCGAATCAAGTCGAGCATTCGAATTTTTCGAACTACTTGAAACGGACAAACTGTTATATTTTTTTTTTTTTTTCTCAAATACTTTCGAGTAAGTCAAAGACCTCTCCACATGTATTCGACTACGTAATTAAAAAATTTTCTAGCTTCTTCTTGATTTATTATGAATTTTTACGAAGGCTCGAATATTCGAGTCGTTTGCATTTTTCAAGTAGTTCGCATTTTTTTCATATAGTTTGTCGATTTCAAGTACAGTAGTGTTCCGATATAAGGACAATATTACAGTGTTGACTCAAAGAACGACGCCTGCGTTTGATTCGAAAAAGGGAATTGTCTGTCCTCACCACTTTTTCGCCGGTGCGAGTCTCCTCGTTCCGTCGTGCCCGAGGTCGAACCCGACTCGAAACAGGGCTGCGCTTGGTTCTGAAACTCAGCCGTTTTTCGAGTCAACACTGTAGTTCGACTCGACTCGAATAATCGAACCAAATTTACTCGCACACCTCTTTAGTGTTTTGTAGAGTGATTTAAAAGTAATAAATCGATTTTAAGGTTATGCGGTACTTAAGAAAAGAAAGTAATTAATGTCTAGTTAATGTAGATCTATAAAATAATCCATCGCTTAAATTAGGAATTCTTTTTATTTCAGTAATGACATTTTTCTATTGTATTAGTGTTGTCTATTTGCCTACTAACACTAAAAGCCCTTTCATACGGGGCACTTTTGTGCTGTCCTTCTGTGGCCACCAACGCAAAACATGAATGCTATATTGGAAATTATAAAACCACTGATATATAAATATGGATTCGGTATAGGCCGAATTGCCTGTGATTTTGAACCAGCGCAAACTTTGAGAACAAACCATGCGCGCCGTCTATCGTGAATCAGGTTACACTACTTTAGTAACGTCACCAACACAAATATCTGTGTCTCCTATAGGTGTGTCATAATAAGCTAACGTAAATCCAGAAACATAGTACCACTCAACATTCGCCAGAGGGCTGATAGAGTCTGTTCTCAAAGATGGTGCTATTCAATTTGTCACAAAGCCATCCTATATTCAGAAGCCTTGTACCGTATCCATATTTATATATCAGTGTGTAGAACGTATCGCTTCATCTGTGTCGGTGGCTGTTATAAAAGTATTCCGTGTTAAAGGGCTCCAAGCTATTCGTTATAGTAACCAGCGAGTTCCAAAGCCTAATAAATAAAATTATATTACATAAGATTATACGTTCCTACATTAAATTTGTTTCTGAAAAATTATTTTTTTTCTTTACCGTTGTACTTCTTATACTTTTAAAATAAGTATCAATAAACTAGAACTTAAGATGTAGTTTGCAGGTCTATTTACTAAGTAAAAGTTTACTAGACAATAATTGCAAAATACCAGCTTGAATAATATTGGAGCAATTTATGTGCAATTTTATTACATTTTTATTTAAACGACAAATTACATACATTTCAAATAAGGTTCAATTTTGTAATTGCAATCCATACCAACTAGACATTTTTTTGTTCTTACTAGTACCACTTCTTTTATTTTTTAAATATTCGTTTCCTCATTTAAATCACTCTGTACAGAAAAGAGAAACGGAAGTCACCTGCACTCTGACGCACGGATATTAGCAGCCCTAGTTTCCCCTCGATGCTGCCTAATTGTTATCGACCTTCGCGAATCGAGTCGAAGCGTCTCTCAAAATGAATGTTTGTTAGTTTTTTTCTTCATTTTGGAAATCCAGTTGCGCAGGGATCATTGGATATATTCAGGACGATAGCATTGGAAGGTATCTACAGGTAAATTTCATCTCATTGCACGCGTATCGTTCAATGACCTCAGCCGACTCCAGACTATAGCCAATGTTGCTAAACGTTAGCGAATGTACACTTAATTATGTGTGTATACAATTCCATAAGCCAGTTTCAACTCAACATCAATTAACATTTGCCCAATGTTACTGTCGACAACGTGGCAACGTGTATACTGTTCCTTTTGTCTTGGCTTCTGCCAATTGATGTTCTTCTATCGTTATCCATATTTCAACTGTTACAATTCATGCATCAGCTATAGCCATTACAAATACTGAATGCATCGTGCAACATGTGCCACGCTTTTTACGTCTGGAGTCAGCCTTATTTGCGCTCGTCCAACAGTTTCTTTAAACAAAAGTAATGGATTGGATCGCTGTAAAACAACTTCGAATTGATTTCGATGCCATAAAATAGATTAAATTTTCTTTTCTAAAATTACAGAATAATAATAAAAGAAGTTTTCGTATTGGTTTCGCAATAAGTATTACGAATATCGGGTTCGTGTTATTTTGTCTGATATACAGTGGTGTCTCTAAGAGTGCTCGCACTTGGTATCCCGAAAAGTGCTCGTCGCTATCCCCACTCCGTTCGCCGTTGTCATGACGAGTGAGTTTAGCTGTTCAAGCGAGAGCGCATGCGACAGCGACGAGCTACAAATTATCATCTTTTTGTCAATAAACATTACGTCAGAGTCGAATATAATTTCTGGCTTATCAGCGTCGCGTGGTCTGTTGTTTCCTCTCAAACTCTCTCACTCGTCGCGGCAGAAAACACGAGCAATCAGAGTAAACTATTCATTTCCCGAGTTGCTCGCAACTCTCCGAGACGAAACTGTACTACGTGCAGCGAAAAGAAGAGAATAAACGTACTCTATTATCGGTACACGGGATTGCATATAATTGCAGTCCCAGGAAGACTTAATTAAGATATACGCTAAATCAAACTGCGCTAAACGAAATTTGAATAGATTACAACGTAGTAATAAACGAAAACCACTCGATAGCAGTGACGTAAAGTCCTAAGTCCTCGAAAGCGAGGATTCGTTGAAAACGGCTCTATCTTCAATCCTTAGAGCCAGTTTGCAACTATTAAAGTGCAGTATCTCGACGTGCACGGTTTGCTAAGTACAATAGAAATAATGATGTGAAGAACGCGTTTCCCTTAAGCTTTCAAAATCGCTCGAGTCCAACAGTTTTCCAAAAAATATGGCAAGTGACGTCAAGCATCAATGATTATCAAGTTCGCGTTCTCGCTTCGAAGTTCGTAATACCGTTTTCTCATACGTTTGAGAGCGTATCTGTAGTTGTAAAACAAAACGAACACCAATTTGTCAGAACAGTTTCCGTTTATTATACCAGTATGCTAATTTTATTTATCATCTATAATATTGTATAATGTTGGTTAGTGATTTTGTACATGGTTAGTAGCAATGCTCGGGCTCCAAGTACGGAGGATTTCCATTATGTCAGTCCTCGTTTTTCCTGTTCTCGGATTTGCCAAACCAATCAGGGCCGTATTTTCTATGAAGTGCATGGGGGCATTTAGTCGCAAGATGGTGTCTCATGTTTTATAGTGTCATATTTTGAAGCTTTGCACCCAATAAGCAAAATAAAGAACAGTCTAAATTCAAACTAAATTTCTAAATTTAAACCATGTACAGTTAAAATATGTGTTATTGCAAATTAAATTCATGATGTAAAAGTTAGAGAAAATTGATTGGTTGAAAATTGTTTCTTCATTTAATTGACTTTTTTCAAATATAACAACTGAAAAAGTATCGTTTACGGTGACTATTTAAAACATTTAAAAAATTATGCTAAGAGTAACTTGTATAAAAATAAAACATGTGAGTTGTTAGTATGCATTGAATTAAATATAATTGATTCAATTAATTACAATGACACTAGATATAATTATTAAAACCAAAGCTAGAACATAATCCTAGCTATCAATTGAAAAAAAAATTAAAATTTGAAATGATTTATGTTTAGAGTTATTTTTAGAGTTACTGTAGAAATGTCAACTTTCATTTTCAATAAATGTAAAAAACTGTGCTTAAGTTTGATTAATTGAAGTAGACTTTTTCCTTTGAAGTAACATAATGATTCGCGTAAGGCTTTCAAAAGTATAAATGCGGTCCTGAAGGCAATGTCCGAAAAGTCCCATGAAAGTATAAGAATAGTAAATAGAATATTATTCATCGCAATTTTTTATATTAACTTTTATACATATTATATGACCGTTTACTTCTTTTTATTCCAATTTGTTGGTTTATAAAGATTCTTTATACTGGTATTTATTGTTTCTTTACATTTTCTCATCTCAGGTTAAAAAAGCAAAACATTCAAATTTTTTAAAATACAATAATCAATGATGAACATAAATTGAAGAGTTACCTATAATTCAAATAGAAACAATGGAGATTATACAAAATTGAACATTACATAATCTTGTTGAAATGTATCTATATGTATTTAATTCATTTTTCTTTTACTGACAATATAAATGTTGTCTTCCAAACTTTAAAAGGAAATTAACTGAAACTTTTTGAAAATGTACATTGTGTTGTTTTGTCTTACAATTACAGACAAAAGAGTTTCAGTTGCCAGAAACTGTAATGATGGATATTTCTTTTTTTTTTTTTTTTATGAATTGGTTGATCGCTATTTTAGACGATGTTTATCTTTGCTCGTTTCGTTGGAGAAAAAGAAAACCGCACTCATACGTCATCAAAAATACACTCTTTTGATATGCTAACGATCTTCTTTTGCAATCAATAGAGAATCACTGGAGTCCACGCTTCTGCTTTACTTCAGTGTGTACAGTGTGTCTCGTCGATCCTACGAAATCAACTTCACACGATGGATCTTATCTACCACACGGGGAGGTGGGGGAAACGAAACAATTGTTTTCTTTTTCACAATTAGTTACTGTCACCCTTTCCGGTTGTTACTCGGATCAAAAAGTATCTTAATCGCATCGTTAGCGACCAGATCGGCACTAAATCGATTTCGTTAGTCTAATTTGTTTATCAATGCGATCGGTGAACCTCGGAGGGGGAAAAGGTGCACGGTTAGAAATGAAGAAAAGCGCGTATCAACGCGATTTAAAGCGTTTCGCAGGATTCGGTTGGAGGGAATTCGATTCGATCGAGTCTTCCCTAATTAATCCTACGTAATGTAACGGCTACCATCTTTATGCTAACTTAAAGTTACACGAGTATTTACAACGTCCTAAGTGGTAATTAAGCGTTGACGACTAATATGCCCGACCGAGAACTAATCGACTTTTATTACCGAGCTGGGGATATATTTACGGAAAGCGAGAGAATTTATTTACAATCGTGCTTGTAAATTAGAGATTGCTGGTTATCTCATACAGCGGAATCAATTCTGCGATTTAGGAATTGAAATTTTTAAACTATTGAAAGTGATTGCAAATTGAATGGAAGCCTGTAAAGTACACTATTATACATTTATAACAATACCTTGAAAATTAATTATTAGATTTAAAATAAATGTTTTAACAATATGATTGCAAATTTTTAAATTATTATATAATAATTACAAATTAACTATATCTATAATCTGTAGTAATCTGAAGATAAATTTTCATTCTATCATGTAGAGTACTTTAAGAAGCAATTAGATATCAAAGAAAATATTTTGATTTCAAGTAGATACACAATTATGCATTTTTGTGAAACATAACATTGTAGTTAATTATTACGTAGTATAAGCAGAATTTTGACAAAAATTTATGCTTAAGGTGTTAAATTCAATTTGTAAAGAATACATCCAATTTTATGGTATTAAGACTTTTAATTCTGGATGCATTATTTGTCTCATACTTTTATTACAGAGATAAGAAATTTCTTTGTATTTAACCTGCTCCACTCAAATATGCTATCACTTTTTAAATAGCCTATATGTATATCTTACTAACACGCGTTGGGCTACTTACTTAAAAATAATAGTTACTCGTAAATCATTAAGTATTTATAAATAAATCAATATATCATCTTGTAATAAAATTGATTCTAACTTGATTCTTTTAGGATGATTAGAAACATTCCGTTATTTATAATAATTGCCTTATTCTTTAAAGGTTTCTCTATGAAATCCACATTTCTTAAAAATAGGTAAAAAGATAGAAGGTGAATTTTTAATATTTTCACGTTTAGTAGGAATAAGTGCACTAATTGATTTTAAAGAATTTTCGTATTATAAAATTCTATACTCTGTTATTTTAGTTTCGAAAAAGAATCTATAATATTTAAATGTGCAAAAAACTGATTTTTTTTAATTTTCCGAATTATTGATATGTTAATAATTAATATGTTAAAACTTACGAAAGTTTTTACTTTCCATTCGCAGTGGTTCTTAAACAAAAGTTGATCTAGTTTTCAGATGCGTACATCAAATGAAAATTTTCTGGTAAATAAACAAATAAATAAACAATAAATTAATAAAGAAGGTTAACAATTCAAAATCAACGTCAAACTCTAAAAGAATAAAATTTAAATTCGAAATAAAAATTTAACTAATTAGTACAAAGCAATATACAAAGCAATATACAAAGCATTACAAAAATGTTGCAGGTCCTTGAAAGGAGTAATTCTTAAGATGATTTTAAACAATTTTTTCCTTAGCGAAAATATTAGGTGAGCCTTTGTTAACGAGTTATTAACGAAAAACACCGACCAATCAGGGAGCGAATACAGCGGATTAATGATGGCGCAGAGGATGGCGGGCCAATACTACTCAAAGCTGGGCGCGTGCTGAAATTCATCCACTGTACTCGCTCTCTGATTGGTCGATGTTGTTTTTATCAATATCTCGTTAACAAAGCCTCGGAGAATATTTTTGCTAAGGAAAAAGTTATTTCAAATGACACCTGCAATCGCATTTTTCAAAGAACTGTAACGTTTTTGTTACACCCTGTATCACCTGCGTGTACAATTGCGCCCACTATTTCGGAAGACTATCCGCAATCTTCGCAAAATATTACCACAAACGGACGGTCTGGTTTTTCACCTATTTCTCGACGACGCTAATAGAAAATAATCCATCAACGTTGTATTACACTCGAGGAGAGAAGAAGAGACTCTCGAAACGATTGTTGTTGACCGCAACGGATCTCCCGAAACACAATTCACAAAGAACAAGGTGTACACCGTGGCGATAACTACGATACAATTGATATGAAACGCAGTGTTATCACAGACAAGGAATACCGTGCGTTCAATGGCATTGAAGGGCATGCCCGGTCGCTCGGAATCTCGACCGATTAAAATCCTCATATCAGTATTCCTCAAACGCTATACCGGAAGTCTTTGTGTCTCGCTGCGGTAAGTTTAAGACGCCAAAGTAGAACGCGCCTAGAAACGAATCAAACCGAAAATAGAAATAGAAATCGATACGTGGTTCTCACGAGTGGAATACTTGGACTCGAAAATTCTGATCTTAATGAAACTTTCTACACGCCGCATAAGGTAAATGTCCCAATTTCTGCTCATGTCCCGATTTTTAATCACTTCGTATTTTTCTTATTATTATAAATGTTACGTCTGTACTATAATTGTAAAAAAATAATTATAAGTTCTTTGATCATTCATGCGAGTGATGCACAGGTTTGTTGGAAAGAAAGTGCTACGTGAGCAACAAAAAATTTTTAAAACAAGGAACTTACTCGTTCCGATCGTATTCTTACTGCTTAGACTAAAGAACAGCAATTTCATTGTGATTCGATAATCGGACCGAATGTAGTGTGTGCAGAAATAAATCGTATTTGATACTAAAAACGTGTACTGTATTTTACTCTGGATTGATACTGGATTTTTTGTGAGTTATTTGTCGTGAGCAGAAATACGGACATTTAGAGTACTACATTGAATTAGCCATTATTAATAATTAAACGTCATATAATATCTTTCTAAAATATTTTTGAATTAATTGATTCATTATCGAGGTATTAATCAATTACTTTGAAAATTTTGACTGCAAACAAATTTTTCATATCCTTTTCATAACGAGTGAACGCTTAAATGAGCAGAAATTGGGACATTCACCTTATGCAGTATTTTCTCTGGATATGTTTGTAGCAGTAGCATAAGATATAAAAATGGTTAAATACCTACTATACAGTGGCGTAGCTAGGGGGGAGGGGCGTGGTGGGCGGTCCGCCCAGGCGGCACGTTTTTGGGGGCGGCACTTTTCATGTAAGACAATTTTATTTTTTAACATTGAACAATATCATCTATCTCAAGTCTTGAAAACCCAGTTCCAAATATTGTCACATTACTGCAAATCTTTCTCACGGTTGCTGTAAATGTCGGTAGTTGTGAGAGGAGCTTTTCTAAATTGAAATTAATTAAAAATTATCTAAGATCCACACTGAGATTGTAAAACGTTAGAATTAAAGTTTTATTTGTCAGAATAAAAATGTTTTAATTTTCAAAATAAATGTGTCTTAATTTCTTTTTCCGCATACGCTATTCTGATTTTTTTGTAGTATTTTTGATACGTTTGGATAATTGAGGGGGAGGGGGCGGCGGGCAAAATCAGGAAGCGCCCCAGGCGGCAAAAACTCCAGCTACGCCACTGCTACTATACAAGTCCACAGAAGCCACATTGATAGTGTGGGTACCTTAATATTTAGCTCGAAGGATAATAAAAAAGATATAGTATGTGATAAAAATTAATCATTATTCAAACGTTAACAGAAAAGTTAAATACTAACCGTTCGGTTAATGAAAGTTTCAAATTTAAACAAAGTGAAGCTGATCAGTTTGGTTTTTAAGAGGCTGATATGTATGATTTAGCATATACCAGGTATTTGAATAATAAATTAGATAACTATCATCAGTTTTTGCAACAACGGAAAAAAGTGTTTCTTGTATACTTTGTTACATACTGTATTTACATAAAGTTTCATTAAAATGAGAGTTCTATAATTCGAGTATCCTATAGTCAGTGAAAGCTCAGGAATCTCTTTCAGTTCTATGTTATATTTAGGAAAAGAAAAAAGAAAAGCAGGAGAGATATTAGAGAAGAAAGATGGACGTGGATGGAGGCGAAACGCTTTAAATCTTTCTCGTTCGTCGAATCCTCGGGGCGGTTATTCGAGATCCATCGATACTAAATTCGCCAAAATAGGTCCCGGATCTGGCATGAGACGACCCTGAATTATTTGTTAGGCATTTAAGCTATATACAGACGGGTGTGTTATCCTTAAAGGAGATCGATATGTCTCGTTGATGGCGCTGGTACAGGAATCCCGTAGACCATGGGAGTGCCATGTCCCAGTGACTAATTCTTTCCCGACTTATTCCTTCGCGGACAAGGATCCATTAGTCAACGCCATGACAGGGCCAGAACTTCCCCTCGAGTTCGTGTCAGAGTTGAGTTCCAAGGACGAGTCCTGTAACGCACAACGTCATCGAATCCTGTTAATGAGAATACATTACGACCAGTTGTTATGGAAATCAAAAATACCTTTGGGTTAGGTCTGGGTTAACATAACTATACAGGGTGTAACAAAAATGTTGTAGTTCCTTGAAAGGGTTAATTCCTGAGGTGATGTTAAACAACTTTTTCCTTAGCGAAAATGTTGGGTGAGGCTTTGTTAACGAGTTATTAACGAAAAACACCGACCAATCACAGCACGAGTACAGTGGACGAATTTCAGCGCGGGCTCCAGCTGTGAGTAGTATTGGCCCGCCATCGTCCGTGTCATCATTAGTCCGCTGTACTCGCTTCCCGATTGGTCAGTGTTTTTCGTTCATAACTCGTCGACAAAGCCACACCTAACATTTTCGTTAAGGAAAAAGTTGTTTAAAATCACCTCAGGAATCACCCCTTTCAAGGAACTGCAACATTTTTGTTACACCCTGTATAGTGAAAAGGGTGTTAAGTTCTTTGGGATGTAGGGGAAAGCGGGGTATTTTAAGTGAGTGGGTAATACCGGCTACTTCAGTAATATAAAATAAAGACGGGACTCTGTATGGTAGAGTAAATTTAGGAGAGACGCCACACTCGTAATATCTTCCGATCGGAAAGTGAGAATCATATGTGCTGTGTATTTTCTTAATTCTGCTTGAACACCCAGAAAAATAAGCGAATGCTTGTCGACTATCGCTGCAGGTGTCGCATCTTGAAGCATTACAAGCATGACAGATTGGGAAACTTAGTGGAGGCGTGGCTTCGATTTTTGCCCTCTGGTGGTAAGTTTGCAAACTACTGAAAGTAGGCCCTAGGTCCCTTCAAACATTTCATTCGCCATCAAAAATAACTTTTAACCATTTAAAAATTCTTTTAAATCCTTTCTTTGTAATTTGTTTACTTAAACGAATTAGAAAATACTTGATTTTCGCGTGTCTATTTTTAACCAGCTATTTAAATGACCTACTTTCAGTGGTTCAATTTTCTGTGACTAGTTGGCGTATCGAAATTCTTAGTTTCCCAATATGAAACAAAGTAAATACGTATTTTATTGTTTAATATGGTTTCTTATTAATTAGTATACGCAGTAGTTTTAACGTTATATGTTTCTAGTTTTTTTTACATGTGGTATTTCTCCAACAAAATAAGGAGAGACGCCACTAACGTAATATATAGACTGCGGATGTTTATGCATTTATGGCAATTTTTAAATTGCAAAAGCCTAGAAGGATCACCACAGATATACAGATACAATAAAATATTAAAAGTATAATACATGTTATAATATCTAGAAAATATCTTAATATTGTATATTGATGATTCAACTGTTGCATAGAGCGTTGGGAAAATGATTTTATAACTAAAAAGGGATTTGACTGGATCAAATGTTGCTCTTGCCAAAAATGACTCTATGCATTTTGCACATTTTATGGTTCACACTGCAACAACTGTGGAAGAGAAAGTATGAAAAAAAAAGTATAAGAAAGAAAAATTAGTGTATTCTGGTATCATCATACGTGATGTAGGAAAGACACTATTTTACCAAGTTTTTATTTAAACAAATTTTTTTAGTTGTTCAGGAAGAAAGTTTAGAATTGTTTTTGTTAATTATAAAAAAAAATCATTTTAATTAGTACAAAACAAAATTTGTTATTGTCTCTTAACCAACAAGGATGGCGTCTCTACTGGATTTATCCTACTGCTACCTATTAATAATACACTTACAGTTAATATTCATTGTTCCTATGACTATAGCAATTTTAATTTTTAAAGAATCCTTGCAACCTTTGTCAGTCTTTAAGCAAAATAAGTTAGTACTTGGAATAGATATAGAATTTTAACTTATAAATTTTCTATGCTTTATTTAGATTTTCTATGATTATTCAGATCTCTTTATTAAATTACCTATTTGTTTAATTGTATACTCCAATTGTATTCTTAGTTTTAGAACGAAAAAAATATATATTCCAACAAAGCTAGGAGATGTTTCACATGTTTTATGAAAAATACATACGTCTCTTATACATAAAATATGTGCATAAATATATACAAAAAGTTTGTTAGCTTTTATAAATTTTTAGATGCATAAATAAAACATATACACGTACAAGTATGAGATAAATGTATATGTTTCTAATCATTGCCCATTTGGGATTTTGATTTAGATGTAAATATTACTTTTAGTTATTCGAATCAGAAATAATGTATTCTATACATTCTTCAATTTTAAAACACTTTACAGATATAGATTTTATATTAGTACTATAATGAAAATAATCTTTATTTTGTGCAAAAATGACGAAAGTAATAAAACCGATGTACTTGAAACGTTTAATAGATATACATGCATAAATGTTGAAGTAATCTAAACAATTTTATTAAAATCAAACTACAACAGTAAAAATAGTATTTTCTTGCAGATGACGTCACGTTAAAATCTTATCAACGCTTTAATTGCTACAGAAATTGTGGATATTATTTTTCAGCATCTATGTTTTTGACTGATTAAAAATGAATAATCATATTTACTTGAAATGCGTGTATACGAAATAACAATAATTTTCAGTTGCTACGTCATTGCGAGATCTTAAATTTGTTTCGAGGCAATCATGCAACAGTATTGTCAGCAGCAGTGAAGATAAAAAAGAAACAAAATATTATGTGTGTTATAACACCGAATGAAAGTCCATCGCGGAAATTTTCGTCGCGCAAACGTCGAAAGCTATAACGCGTTTACGCGCGGTGATTACGCGGATACGACAGTTTCGCGAGACCATTTGGCAACGATTGTCTCCCTGCCAGCGGACACGAAGCCGAAATGGCATCAGGAGAGAGAACGCCCAGCTTTGGTGTGATTTATCGCGGGAAGGAAGCTTTCGTCTCGCGGTACTACCTCTCGAATGTCCTCACGTCGATGGTTTTACGATACTACCACACTGTAAACCGTCATCGAATTATCACCCTTACAGCTATTACGACATGCAGTCGATTATTTTTAACGGCTTTTCTTACGAATGCAATACTCAGGATTTAAGCGGTCATTAAATTCTTTTGCTCTCGTGAAGAAGGGCTGCTTATATGTATATTTGATATTTATTGGAGATAGTGAAATTTTGAATGGGTAAAATGTATTTTGTAATGTGGAAAATCGTGAAATATTAAAAATCATCATTTGAAAAGATTGTAACTTTTGTAAGAATTTTTTTTAGCGGAAGAAATGTCAACGTAAATAAAGTTTTGACTCTTTATTAATACATTTATTGAAAGTACAACTATTTTTTTTTATAATTTCTAATTGTTGATTTTAAATATTTTAGAATTCGAATTCAAAATTTGAGAGCGTAAAGTACCTCGAAAAATGAAGCTATTGTTGCTTTTGGAGAAGCGAATGTATTCAACAATGTGCTTTATTTAAATATACTATAAGCTACTATTGTAATATTACAGTAGAAAATCCTGTGGCTAATTTCATTTGTACCAATTTAAAAAGAATTGCTGATTTAGTGATAATATATGAAATCTAATGCAAAATAAAAATGAGGAAACATTAAACACTGTCAAAATGATTTATAGAATATTAGCTGCGAATGACTTTTACAATTTAAGAAAATAGGTTGAAAAAATTCTCATCAGAATATCTAACACAGAATCCTTTTAAGAGATTTTCAGAGTTGAAATTGAAGATTTGAAGATTTTATGTTTTAAATTTCAAGATACCAAGTTACAGTTTTAGAGATTTTCAGAGTCAAATGGATAATTTGAACGTTTAAAATTTGAAATTTCAAAATTTTAAGTTTTAGAGATTTTTCAAAGTTAAAATCAAAAGTTTAAGAAGTTCAAGTGGGAAATTTGAAGGTTTGAAGTTGAAAATTTGGAGATTTCGAGATTCTTCAGAGTTCGAATTGAAGATTTGGAGGTTTCAGGTTATAGTTACGAAAATTTTTAGTTGAACAGTTAAAAGTTAGCTTTTAAATTTCTTCTTTCATATTTTCTATGGTTCTTCAAACGATCAAATTTGCTCAGACTGCATTTTACATAATTTCAATTTTTCAACAATTTTTAAAGACTTCAAATTCCAGAGTCAGAGATTTTTTAAAGGTATTTTTATTGTTATATGAGTCATTAGCAGCTAATATTCTACAGATCATTTTGACAGTGTTTGAAGTTTCTAACAGTATTTAAATCTACTTGATATCGCGACTCTCTACTTGGAATGTTTCACTATAATACATCAATTTTTTATTTTTTATATCTAATGTATTCTCTCTCAAAAGAAATTTATGAAAAAGGAACTTTTAACAAGTTTAATCTGACTAATTACAAATTCCTATATGTTTCAAATTTAAGAAATATACACTACCGAGAATTACACAATTTCATTATTATCAAAAAGAAATGAAAATGTGATAGATTATTTATACCGATAAATATTATGTACGTATATATATTTTATTTGTTTATTTATTTAAAATTTTGTACAGTATTTTGTTAAATTTCATTTAAATGTAATTATCACTTAATTGCCAATAAATGTATTCGTCCATGATATTTTTGAGATATTTCATTCGCCGATTATTCAGTTGTCAAACATTTATCAGAGGGAAAAAGATTTATAATAAAATTCGTTATAATTTTATGTATGATATCATCAAAACTGATGCGTTTGCTTGCGATTTAATTAAAAGCCATCGAAACGAGTTAAGGTACGAAATTAATAAATGTGTACTAATGAAACAAAGGACTGCAGATGAAATATGATTTACTATTCCACGAAATAGAGCATTACATGTATAAACAAACGTGCTTACAATGAACGTACACGACGAATCACAGCAATTTATATTTATACTTATTTTCCTTTGTAAGTGAAAACCTTTAATAGTTTATTTTGTTTGCAAAACGAAATACCTATAGTATTTTATTTTTAATGGTGCAATACAGTTTCAGCGGGAAACATAAAACAGCTACATTATCAACTCTAATAATAATTTAACTCTACCACGTTCGATTAAAAACCTGATTTATGATAACTTTTATTATTCACACATTATCCTCAATCGCAACAAAGATAATGAAATTTTAATGTAGTGTAAAAAATATTAAGATATTGATACTAACTCCCTTACATTTTTTTCAAATAAGATAGTTGTTAAAAGGAAAAAATACGATTGTATAAAACACGACTATATAGATATAACAAATTATCACTTTTTAAAATGTAAGTAATGTAAAAACTGAAAAATTTGAAAGATCAGATTTGGAGATTTAAGGTTCGAAGTTGAAAATTTGAAAAGTGGAAGATGTAGACTTAGAGAGTTGAAATTGACAAAGTAAATTAAGAACGGCTCTGAGTTTGTGTATTAAAAAACTAAAAAACTAAAATGTTATGGAAATTCTAAAGGGAATATGGAGGATAGAATGTTAAAATTACTTACAATGCTGAGGGCATGCATGATACAAGCTTGCGTGGTGTTCTCGACGTGGATCAATTCGTCGCATTCCTCGTGGTCTAGTCCATTTACGTCGGATCGTATTTTAATCGGTGACAGAACCGCCTCGTTGTCCGTTGATTTGCCACTGTCAGGGGACGGTATTAACTCGTGTCCATCCAGATCTTCTTCTTCGGCACGTTCTTCACAATCGGACGCTTTGGTTTCCTATTGCAATAAACATATTAAACTTGGTTATCTAAAACACTTGAAACGAATAAATTGTTTTAAATAATTTTTGATGAACATCATCCAAGTCCAAACTCTTTCGTCTTACCAGTTTATTCTTCTCAAAATTCTTTATTTTCTTTTTGTTTTAATTTTAAATAGAATTCTGTATACAAGAAAATTTTTGTCATAAAAAAGAATATATTATACAGAGTATAACAAAAATGTTGTAGCTCCTTGAAAGGGGTGATTTAGGGGTTATTTGAAACAATTTTTTCCTTAGCGAAAATGTCCTTGAAGGCTTTGATAAGGAGATATTAATAGAAACCATCGAGTACAGTAAACGAATTTCGGCGCGGCTACAACTCTGAGTAGTATTGGTCTGCCATGGTCCGCCACAGAAATAGTCTGCTCTACTTAGGGTTTGTACCCGTACTATACAGGGTGTAACAAAAATGTTGCAGTTCCTTGAAAAGGGTGATTTCTGAGGTGATTTTAAACAATTTTTTCCTTAGCCAAAATATTAGTTGGGGCTTTGTTAACGAGTTATTAACGAAAAACACCGACAAATCAGAGAGCGAGTACAGTAGACGAACCTTGACGCGGGCTTCAATTATAAGTAGTATTGGCCTGTCATCGTCGCGCCTGAATCAGTCCGCAGTCCGCTGTACTCGCAAACACCTTTATTTTTACTACTTCCGTCCCCTTCCTGGATCTTTTATGTCCAGATGTATTTTTTTTGTATCTTATAAGCTTCCAAAAAAAATGAAACAATGGAGGATCACTTTCTAGAATATCTTCTACATATATGTATGATTCAATAGTATTCAAAGTTGAATGTTGAAAGATTTTTTTAATAACAATGAAATTATAAACGAAAAAGGGGAAATGTCTATATTTGTGTTAAAAAATCATGTTTCCACAATAAATAAATATTAGGAAAAAGTGTTGCAGGATTTTGAAGTTCAGATCTTGACCTCTTAGAAAAATATAGATTCATTTGTCCCGGCTTTAAACAGTATACAGTATTTATTTGCACACTAGAAAATGGAGGATTTTTACAGGTTTTATGTATATACCAATAGAAAGCAAAAAACATTTTCCGGTGAGTAGTGGGATAGAATTCGGCATATAACATAGAGTCGACATGTATCGAATTTTTACTATACTGCACTTTCAGAATACTTTCCAAGGATCCACTTTTTAATGTAGCTGGAGATTACGTGTTACTTCAATAATTATTTTATTACTAATAAATGTTATTTTTCAACTGCAGTATGAGAAAACCATATTTTACTGATAAATATTTGAAAAAAAGGCAGAAGAAACGTGAAAAATAAAATTCCCTTACCGTCGCGAAACACTAACACCGTAGCTCCCCTGGGTCTGTTATGGCACAGTCCTAACTCTACTTCGATGCTGTACAGCGACCAACTGCCGGATCTTGGCGTGCTTTGGCGGTTGAGTTTCTATCACTAAGAAGTTTTTTTTTAGAGAAGAGAGCCAGACCTCTTCCTCCCTTTGTTTTGGAGATATCTGAGCGCGAAATTTCGCTCGTGCCTTAAAGGACCCAGGGGTTCACAGAGGGTTAAGACTTCAAACCTGTTAGTGATCTACTGTTCTCCACCAATTCGGTTTATTTTGAGACCAGTAATAAATGCTATACCGATTAACATTGTCATCACTTTTAAATATTGCTTCGTTAGAAAAGAGTATCTTATTAAAAAACAACGGATCTTTAATAATTATAACAGTAATACTTAAAAATAATAGGGACACTGTTTCTCAATGGTTTTTAACTTTTTTGTCATTGCACCCTTGGATTGCCTCAAAATCATTTCAAAGACATGTTGAACTCGTTTTTTTCTGTAAGGGGATTCAAACTAAAAAATACAGTATTCTATTTCAGGAACGTAAGATGACCTTAAAAACCGAAGATAAACCATTTTTCTCTACAGTGACATTCTATTGGTTGATGGAAAGTTCCTACCGTTTGAATAATGGTTGGCCCTGAAACTTGAGAAGTTCTACGGGGACAGAATAATGAATAAAGCTAAATTAAAGTAACAAAAATTGCCTTTTAATTTAACCTTATACATAAAAAAATGGTATTAAAAATCTCGTTACACTTTTGTGCTATCATGCACCGTTGAATAGTTTTACCAAACGGTGTTTATCGTCGGATACCTTGTATAAACAATTTGGGAAAAGGGGAAGCAGGAATAATATACAGCTAAAAAATTCATTATCTACAGAACAGTTGAATAAAGAATATTAATTTCATCGTTGTGAATATCTACCAACGCATTTGCAGACAAATTAATGAACATTCATATTCATTAGTTATTATTGTAACGATATCTATTTGTATATTCCCTGTATAAATTAATATCTGACCCGTTCAATTATTGAACTTATTCCCAAATAATTATTGAACGATAATCGTATAAAAAACTTATACATTGCTGGGAATTTAACAATTGCGTCATCATGTCATAAGAAAATAACTATGTAGCTAAAATATTGTTTTGGTTACTAAACGATGTTCGGTAAACGAATTCAAAGAACAGTTAATATTTACATGAAGAAAAGATGTCGATACAAGTTGTAATCTACTTTTTGCATCCGTTATGAATTAATACACGCTAATTTTGTATTATATATTCTCTCTTTTCAAAGTTGGAGATTAGATATTGAAGGATAAAAACTCTAAGGATATACAGGGTAATCCACGTATCTCGGAACTCGTACACATGATTATAAATGGGCTCGGGTTCCGACATACGTGGATGAACCTATATTGGATCTATCTTAAAAGTAGTACGAGATCAAAAGAAGAGTTACAAAAGAACTTGTAAAACAAATACCGTGCAAAATTTAGCGACCCTCTAGATTATATGAACACCTTAATTGCGGATATAAAAATTGAGGACAATGAAGTTAATTTATTCAAAGATTGATAAAAACTTGGTTTTTGTATGATTTTGATCATACTTCACTTAGACTATATTATTCCATATAAAAATTCAAATATTTTTGTCTTTACCATTTCTGTCTCTCCTCAAGTTTTTGAGCCATTCAGATTAAAAAGTACCCAACCCCAAACTTTAAAGGATAGTTTCACCCCTTAAATATGTTTTTATGTCATTTAGCATAAATAATACAAGGTTTAACATAAATCGACGTGTGTCAATTGAACGATGTTCTTTGCAAGTCTACTTTTAATAATACATATCCACCAATGACAGCGAAAATAATAAAGGGTCTCGAAACCCTGAAACCGGAAACAATGGTTTCAGTTTCTCGATAGGTCAATCTGCACAACCTCGTTTATAGCCTGTAGTTGACATATCGACAGAAAAACGTATGATGAAGTAATATTTCTCCAAGTTGGTACGTCGTTCTATGCGACGCGACGACGGGAATTCGATCTTTTGTTACGAAGTTTCGTTTCCGGTCGTTCAATGCCTTGTCTCAAGCACCGAGATCGCCTGACGATATTACTTTTTGTTTATTTATTTCAATCTGTGCAGCGGAAAAATCTTATACCTTTTAAATTGACAGGTATCCATGTTCACTTTTACACTCTATTCAATGTTAGTGACACTCTAATTATATATTAAAAGAAGATCAATAAAAAAACTTTTATTTAATGATACAAATAAAATTATAGAGATTCCCAAACTTTCTTAAATAAAAATGCGTTAAGATTATTGTACTGCGCTCTAGTGAGATCACAGGTTGAATATGCATCTGTCATGTGGTCTCCCCATTTCGCGAAATACAAGCTACAGATCGAAAGAGTACAGCACAATTTTCTTAGATATGTCGCGTTTAAAATAGGAGAAAAGATGCAGGGTGTAACAAAAATGTTGCAGTTCCTTGAAAGGAGTGATTCCTTAGGTGATTTTGAACAACTTTTTCCTTAGCGAAAATGTTAGGTGGGGCTTTGTTAACGAGTTATTAACGAAAAACACCGACCAATCGGGGAGCGAGTACAGCGAATAAATGATGACGCGCACGATAGCGGGCCAATACTACTGACAGCTGGAGCCCGCGCTGATATTCATCCACTGTACTCGCTCCCTGATTGGTCGGTGTTTTTCGTTAATAACTCGTTAACAAAGCCCCACCTAACATTTTCGCTAAGGAAAAAGTTGTTTAAAATCAAGAAGGAAAGGAATCACCCCTTTTAAGGAACTGCACCATTTTTGTTACACCCTGTATTCCTGTTATGGATAGGCTAAAACTTATGTATTTAGAGAGTAGAAGAACAATTTCTGATTTGACGCTTCTGTTCAAAATGCTGCATGGTTGCATCCAATGTACCCAACTCCTTGAGCTCGTCAATTTATATGCGCCAATACGTTATTTAAGAAAATCGCAAACGTTTCTCCCAGCAAACTATACCTCTTATTTCTCAAATTCTGATATCATTAACCGTCTGTGCATGACAGCAAATGCTACTGACCACAAGCTGGACATGTTCTGCGGCTCCATTTCTTTATTCAGGATACAAATTTATGATTTCTTGTAACTCTTCTTTTTCTATTGTGATGAATACGTTTGAATTTTGTCTTTTGTTTCCTTCTCTAATATTTAATTAACTTCATTATATATAATTATAGTTTAATTTTATCAATCTCTTTATACATGTTAATTCGTCCTCTAATGTACTGCTACTAATTACTTGTACACTAATGGGAATTCCTTCCCGTAAATAAATAAATAAATAAAATAAACAGAGAAACTTGTTTGAAAAAATGCAGAACATTTGTGGGTGTTGGTTACCGTCAGCACATATTAGAAATTTTCTTGACAATGGATTTAATCAGTTCACTAATGGGAAGAAATTTATACTACTGGGCAGGCATTGAACATTGCAAAAAGTTTAATCGCTAAACTGCACCTATAAAAATTTGTTAATTTAAGTTCTTATACTACCCATTTATCAATTTAGCAAGTGTGGATTCCAAGTATAGTGGATAATATAAATATTTGTGAGGAGTTATTTTAGTCAGAAATTGAAGAATTCGTATAGAAGTTATGAAAAGTACAGCCATAAAATTGCTCGTAAAATTTTAAGACTGATACCCTTTTGATGTACAGGAAGAAAATTTCTTTCGATAATACTTTTTACGTCCTCCTTTTTCTACGTCACGTTATATCTTTAGGAGTAATCCGATATCGTAATAAACTAAGAAGTCATTTGCAGCTCATCGCGTTACGGTCGAGAAATTTGAAAAAAGTTTCAACTCTATCGACAAAGTTTCCATCGCAAGACGTTATTAGATGTCATGAGAGAATCTCTTAGATCCCTTGAATTTTTAATACGAGCAACATAAAAAATTCGAGATAAAAAATTAATTTTTAAAAGGGATCTTAACGATTTATACAGCAGCTTTAATGAAAGTATTGATTTCTACCAAAAAGGTAAATATTTAACGAATAAGTTCCAAAAATCAGTAAAATATTTAGTAATTCTTTTAATGTTACAAAGAAATTAATTATCCAATAAAACTGAAGATAATATTCTTAACAATGAGTACACAAAATTTTACGCAAGACGGATGAATGTTAATGGAGTTATGTTGTTGCACAGATTGAGAAACAACGTTTTGCAAAAAAACCTTTGTAATTTTGTTATTTAGTCGAATTTCACTATAACATTTTAAGGGGATATTTTTATATTTAATGGCAGAAAAAATTCGATTTCTTTTAACCTATCCACCCTTAATTCAATTAATAATATTGAAGAAATTCTTGTCTACGAAAATGGGAAATTACTGTTTATTGTATACATTTACCTCACATTGACCTTTGACGTGAACCGATCAATCTTTTCCACTCAGTAGAGGCAAGAAGTATTACTGTAAAATCCTACATCGCTAAATTGACGTACCAACTATACCTGCAGTCTAGGCCAGACAGAAGAATCTCAAGAATCAAAGCTATACATCACAATAGTTGAAGTTTTATTTTTATTTTTAAACCGTTTCAGCCAAGCTTGTTCATTCTGATAAGGTTGCTCAGTCATCGTTTACTACTTCGCCTTTTGGCCAACAAAAATAAAGAAACAGAAAATCCATCGGAGCGAAATTACTTTCCCTTTAGGTGAATTCAATTTCCGTGCCACGTATACACGGCTAATAGCTGCACGTGTTTTGGTTTTCATTACTGGTCTGAGACGATTTCGATCGAATACTTTGTCCTTTTTCATTGAAGAAAGTAAACAACTAAATATTTGGGTTTACTCAATTTTACAGATTCTTTACTTGACTAATTGTAAAGTTAAAAAGATCCCTTTGGTGTTATGGGTAAATCTTTATGAAATTGTGTGAAGAATCTGGAGGATGAAAACTGCTTAAAAAAATAAGCTAATAAAAACAAAAAATAGAAAGAATTGTCGAATTAAAAGGACAATGCACAGAAATATAGAATGCTAAAAAATTGCTAAAAGTTGTTGCTGCATGTATGTCTCTCCCTCTCGCTCTTTTGCTATTTTCGTTTCTTACAATTAGATGCTGTTTCCACTCAGACCGAAGTGAAGTGGACGTGGATTAGTAGAAACGGGACGATTGACCACAAGAGTATGGGGGTTGCACAAACACGTGTATTTAACAATACTGTCGGACAATATTCGAGTTTTCGGACTGCGAGCACGGTGCTCCTTACAACGATTCTATGCTGTCGCACGGGCGTAACGGTTCTGGCCCCGACGACCGGGACGAACGCCGGGTCCGTTGTCGCCGGCGACGGTGTTTGAATTAGGGCCATTGATTATGAGATACCCGGGTACCCGGGTACCCGGTTGAGATACCCGGGTATACCAAAATTACCCGCACTACCCGGGTATCTCACGGGTACCCGAACACATGAGATAGACAAGAATCTCATGCCGAATTAAGCCGAATTGAACCAAATTGAGCCGATAGTTTTTCGGTATGTGTTTCTGGATTTTAAAGTAGAGCGCGCGCGAGAGAGAGCGAGAGAGAGACAAGAAGAGAGAGAGAGAGAGAGAGGGGGGGGAGAGAGAGCGAACTCATTTTCAACATAACCACGGTCCATTAAATTCAATTTTCATCATGTATACAGAATTCATTTCATTCTTAAATTTTTTTTTATTTTTAAAGCCACAAATACGTACCGAAAACCTATCGGCTGAATTCGGTTCAATTCGGCTTAATTCGGCATGAGATTCTTGTTTATCTCATGCGTTCGGGTACCCGTGAGATACCTGGGTAGTACGGGTAATTTTGGTATACCCGGGTATCTCACGAGTACCCGGGTACTCGGGTATCTCACGAGTACCCGGGTACTCGGGTATCTCACTCGGTTCACTTAAAATCTCGAGCCCTAGTTTGAATCCGCGCGAGACGATTGGCGGCTCGCGGGTCGCACGCGTAAAGCTGACGTTCCTAACGTCTAACGGACGGATTCGGATCTGTCCGTGCGCTTACAACTACCGTTAAGAATACATGTATTCCGCGAAGGGCGTTCGTCGTTGTTACAATAATTTAACACTAAACTAAACCTAACTTAATCCTAAACAGATGCGGATAATGATTGATGAGAAAATATGTTTAGTATGTTTTCTAGGAAATTGTATTGCTTGTATACAGTTCCATTAAAATAAATAATTGCCTACAGTACATACAGTATTTTCTCGATACAGGCTCTCTCCTCGAGACCGGACACGAGCCTATATCGAGAAAATACTGTATGTACTATATGTAGGTAATTATTTATTTTAATAGAACTGTATACAAGCTAATTTCCTAGAAAACATACTAAACATATTTTCTCATCAATCATTATCCGGACACGAGCCTATATCGTAGGGTACTACTTTCTTTGTAATGTGCCGAACGTAGAAAGAGACAGCGTGCAAAAAACGCTGGTTCAAAGACGAATGACGCTACTGGTGGGGATAAAATGCGAGCGTGTATCGTACAGTTTTTGCGAGCTTATATGGAGAAAATATTGCATCATTAAAAATTAAATTTTGGTGTTTAAACGCAATTTACAAACTGTTGCAGATTTCAAATACGGAAAATTACATAATCTATAATGCAATAATATAAATTGAGATGAGAAAATTCTGAAACTCAATACTTGTGATTTGTACAATAACGTAAATTGATATGAGGAAATCCTGAAAATGATAGTTGTGGTCTGTACAATAACATAAATTGATATGAGAACATTATGAAACTAAATACTTGAGCTTGATTATGCAAATAGTTTTGGTTCAGATAATTTGAATAGATCTGGTAATATTTCGAAGGAACATATTTATAATAAAACTGATGCATCATATTTGAAGTGTGTATTTATGCATTTTATGCATTTATGGCAATTTTAAAATTACAACAACCTATAAGAATGCCTACAGATACACAAATATAATACATTTTATAATATTTATAAAATAAAACATACATTTCTTTAAGATTCGCTTGTTGTTGTATGTCTATAACAATATGAATTTGCATAAACATCCGCAATCTAATTGTAACTACACATGGGAGAACTGGATTCCTTTCCTATTTGAACGAATAAATAAACAAGTAATACAATTTCCAAAACTATGAAAATAAATTATCATTTTGAGAGAAATTCTTTAAGCATTTCATCCTCCTTTACATAAATAGGAAATATGAGGGCAGAGAAATATACTTTCTCACTTCAAGCGAAAGGATTTCTTGAGAAGGCACGCGATGCGATAAAATATAGAATGCTTTGGGGCTTTCTGTGCAGATATTTGTAAAAATTGTTGGAGACGCACCTGAAAGTCTTGCGGTGATGGCGATGACTCCTTTTGGTGTTGGTTTGGACTCTGCGAAGGACTAGGAGCAGATCTTGGACTCTGCGGCCGAGTTCCTAGCTCGTAAATGTTGATCATGTGAGCTGCCTGAGCGTGTACCATCAATTCCCATGCTGATGGGAAGGACATCTTGCAGAGAACGCAAAGCAGAGCTGTCGTAGAGTCTCCTGTGGACACGAAGACACCACAATTTGAATAACTCTATTGCTATAGAGCTGCAAAACATTGGCACAGTTCTGCATCGAGGAATTGTTGACAGTGTTGACCATTTGCATAACTAGGCAGGGGTCACAATAGGCCTGGCTCACCCCAGAAATTATAAAAATAAGTAAAAAATATTCATCAGTTTGTAAAGTCTTATTCTTATAATTTTTTACTTTAGTGATTTCGTATAGATAATTACTAGACTGCAGATTTGTATGCAATATTAAATTTTTATAAACAAAAATATAGAATTGAAGCTTGAATAACAATGTGCGTTATATTCTAAGTAATCTTAGATGTATTATATTTTTGATATTTCGTACGTTTTTCTATTTTTCAACAGTGCAGTAGATTTTTATATTTTTAGAATTGTTATAAATGCACAAAAATCCGCCGTCTAAGAATTATAATCAGAATATAAGTGCCTACTCAGAAGAAAATAATAAAATATCTTGTTCGTGGTTATTTACAAAGAGCATTGTGTCGGAGGAAATATACAGAGTGTGACAAGAAAGTTACAGGTCTTCAAAATGGGTGATTCCTGACTTAATTTTAAACAACTTTTTCCTTAGCGAAAATGTTATGTGGAGCTTTGTTAACGAGTTATTAACGAAAAACAACGACCAATCACAGAGCGAATATAGCGGGCTGATTCCGGCGCGGGCGATGGCGGGCCAATACTACTTACAGTTGAAGCCCGCGCTGAGATTCGTCCTCTGTACTCGCGCTCTGATTGGTCGGAAGTTTTTATCAATATCTCGTTAACAAAGCCCCATATAATATTTTCGCTAAGGAAAAAGTTGTTTAAAATCGCGTTGAGAACCGCCTCCTTCAAGCACTTGCAACTTTTCTTTTACACCCTGTATTATTAACTTGTTCCAAGTGGAACAACAACAAAAGTACTACATATATTTGCAGACAAAAAATCGAAAATTAAAACGTATATAAATTTTATGTATAAAAAACTCAACTTATGTTTTCTACTGTTCCTTCTTGTTTAATAAAATATTGTTTATTTCTTTACTCGTTATCTTAAATTTTTGTTTATGTAGTTTACTCTTTGTGTTAGTGTTAAATAAATATATAAATAATTATTCTAAAATGTGTATATAACTTTATTATTCGGTACTTGAATAAGTTTCTGCCGTTCACTAATAAATGTCGTAACTAGTATTAATTGCATGTGATTGAAAATGGTAATACATCTGTATGGAAGTATTAAAACCAAGCCTTAAGATTTAGTGTATGAGATTTGAGTGTGGTGTAAAGAACAATTTTTTCCATTGCCCTTAATAATAAAATTTTAAAATTAATAATAAAATTTCATGCCATTTTTGCTTCGCATTCTTACCGGTGATAAGAAATGGATTTACTACGATAATCTAAAAAGAATGAAATAACTGTATACATAAATTAACGTTGTAACAAAATTGTAAACTTAAAACAGAAAAAGGTCATTTGGTCAGAATCACCCCACTAAACTCCGTTCCACAAGTGAACTGACTCACCTGTCTACTTTGTTTTCGCACTTTTTGCGCAATTGACACCTAATCTTATCATCTAAGCTCCAGATTTATCCCATAAAAGTCTATCAAAATTCGAGAAGAGAACATTGTTAAGTCTCCTTGTGAGGATAAATCTTTGAATAGCAATTTGTCGATATGATTTCTCGTTTTATATCGATTGTTGTAATAGGAATGACAAAAATAAATGCAAAGAACAAAGGTAAACCGAAAATCCATATCCTGATCCAGAATAATTGCTCTCAAGCTATATTCGATTCAACAAATCCGCAATAATATCTGTTTTGTACGTTCGACTCAACATTAATATCTAAACTAATGAAAATTAAACGTTGCATATTACCAAAAATGAAAATTTCATGTTTATCATTTCAAAAATTCCATAATTCAGGTTTAATTCTTCACTACGCAGCTAACATAACACTACGTTCTGCTGTTCGTTCAACTTGATCAATATTTGCCGAGTACGGGAGAGCTTTTACTTCACCACGAAAATAGAATCATACCAATCGCAAAGTACTGCATATCATTGCGCCTTCAGCACGAATCCCACCAATATTTCGCCTTACATCGCTTTCTTTAACCTCGTCTCGATTCCTCAATCTCAAACAAACCGCTGAGTTTTCTACGGCCACGCAGCTGGTCATGGTCGATAAAACGCCAAAATACGGTTCCATGACTGAGGGGAATCGGTGAATTATTGGAGGATCAGTTTGAATTTCATTTTTACATCTGATTCGTTCGGTGGTAGCAGGTACAGCGACTGTAGAAAAAGGCAACAACAAGAAAGAAGGCAGTATTTTCGAGGGTGACTGCGTTGCCGAATTCCGACGGATGAGCTGGATTCTTTGTTGAAAAATTCCTTAAAGGCGGTAGAAGTACCGTCGGGGAATTTTACGAGACCTTTTCCGCCGAAAGGGCCACTCAATTGGTCTAAGGGACCGGTTTGCCTAACGGAATAGGACGCTTTGCGTCCAAACTTTTCGCTCGAGTACGTACTTGGGGCTGTTCCATTGAACGTGTGACATTTACATGTGAACCGCAGCTTGCAGTAATTCCGCTTGTGCTCGAGCAGCTCGCCCAGGTCCGTGAACATCTCTCTGCAGTTACCGCAGATCAGGATATCCGGGTTGCCTGGAACATAGAGATCGTACGTCCATTTTCAGTTTAATTTTCATTCGATCGTTTCCTTGGAACAATGAAGATATCATCTGTTTTAACTCTATCACTGACCAGTAGTTTCAAACGAGTCACACTAATGAATAAGAAGAACAGGAAGGAACATGAGCCGCAAATTTAGGAGTGGGGGTTGAAGCTTGCTACGTCATACTTACAAGGAAGGTATCCCAAGTGTCCCTCTCCGATTTTGTTCATTTTGAAATATGTTATAGTAGATTAAAAAGTAAGAGATACGTATTCTTTTTTATCGGCGAAAAAACACTTTAAGGGGGTGAAATAACCCTTCAAAGGTAAGCACGTCAGACCTGGATTTAGTCGTTTCACGTACTTAAACGCAATCTTTTCGGATCAAATCACCGGAGAAAGTTGTGCCACAGTGAGGAATAAAAAATACAAGTCAATTAATTTTATTGAACAACTTTATGAGGGTAAACTACCCCTTAACTTTGTAATAAATATATGAAAATTTGTCAATCAAGTCAAAATAGTTACCCCTTTACACGTCATTTTTCGAAAAAATCCAAAAACACGTGAATTGAGTTCTTTTGTGTCATAGAATACATATTTTTTCTAGATTTTTCAGCTTGAATTTTGACTTGATTTACAAATTTTTGTATATTTATTACAAAGTTAAGGGGTAGTTTACCCTCATAAAGTTTCTCAATAAAATTAATTGATTTGTATTTTTTATTCCTCATTATGGCACAACTTTCTCCGATAATTTGATTCGAAAAGATTGCGTTTAAGTATGTGAAACGCCTAAATCCACGTCTGACGCGCTTACCTTTGAAGGGTTGTTTCACCCCCTCAAAGTGTTTTTCCGCCGATAAAAAAAAAATACGTATGCCTTATTTTTTAATCTGCTATAACATATTTCAGAATGAACAAAATCGGAGGACACTTGGGATACCTTCCTTGTTAGTTCAAATATGGCAGATTTGTGACGTCATAGTCAGAGAGAATGATTACAGTAACAGATCACAATTATGTCAGTCAACCACAAATTTTCAATCATGGAATGTTTTCAATACAGGTGACAAGACAGCAACAATACAGGTTACAAAAAATTCTTTGAAAATGGTTTGTTGTAGTATTTGTGGTTTTTCCGAAATTCTAATGCAAAATTTTATTAATAAAAAACTTTTAAATAAGTTATGGGACCACGAAAATGATTGCTTAGAATCGCATACTGCGATATTAATACAAACAATTATAAAAAAGTATTTTGATTTAAGATTATTTTATATGTGCAGAACTATGTACGGAAAATAGGAAAATGTTCGAAATTTTTATACAAAATTGATTATACATAAATGACAATAAATAATTAAATATACCTGTTAATTTACCTATTAATTTTATGAGATATTATATATTCGTATTTTTTTTACACATTGATGATACGTCACGCTAAAAACCATTATTCAACTTTATTTATTATTGAAATGAGAAATTATACCACATCAAGAACTGAAATTTGTCAATGAATTGTTTTAAATTAATATTTTTAAAACTATATTAATAAAAATTTTTTCATACAAAAAAATATATGATCAAGTTATTAAACTTAGGGAGCGACCCCGCCGGCGTTTCAATACTATATAAATAATATATAATAAAATGTCGGTCAAATTTGTTGGATAAACAATTAAGATTGATTTTTTCACAGGAATTATACGTTTCTAAATTCGGTATTTGAATTTCGCGCCAATGCTAATGACGTCATAGTCTGTTGGTTTCTGGTTTTACTTTTTCTGTTGAATGCTCCTTCCTCTTTCTTTTTATTCATTGAGTCTCACTGACACAGTGTTTTACCTTTAGACCATACATACCTATAGACATGGCCCATGTATAGGAACCCATGGGAGAGAATGATGCAAAGATAACGAGCGAGTTTGCCCACAGTGACGTCCGAAAAGATAATTCAAGATAGCGAATAGTGCATCACACCAATTAGACGATTAGACGCCATTAGACTGTATAGATACTTTTTGAAAGTAGATATTCTTTGCCCATATGAACGTCATGTAGATGATTTGATCTTTGCATCAATCTAGATAACTCAGGTCGTGTCTGTAGGTGCATATGGTCTAAGGTTTTAGCTAGCTCTTTCCATATTGATTTCGTTTACATTAAACTACTAATTATTATCTGTTTGTAATTAGTGTTATTAATATAAGCTTCGAATATAAGCCATGAAAGCTATAACCCTTCAAGTTTAAACCTTGATCTGTAAGAGGTAGAACCTTTAACGCTGGAGCCTTGAAACTCAAAGACTCGAGCGTCCAAATGTACTGCATATATATACCGGGTGTCCTAAACTCGACACGGGAGCCTGAAATGGGAGATGCCTGGGGTGATGTTAAACAACTTTTTCCTTTGCAAAAATGTCCTCCGAAGCTTTGTTAATGAGTTATTAACAAAAAACACCGACCAATAGAAGCATGAATACAGTGGATGGATTTCAGCGCGCGCCCCAGCTTTGAGTAGTATTGGCCCGCCATCGTCCGCGCTATCATTAATCCGCTGTACTCGCTCTGTGATTGGTCGATGTTTTTTGTTAATAACTCGTTAACAAAGCTTCGGAGGACATTTTTGTAAAGGAAAAAGTTGTTTAGAATCATCCCAGGAATCTCCCATTTCCGGCTCCCGTGTCGAGTTTGGGACACCCTGTATTAGTCTTTGGTTTTTGATACACACTCTTCTCTTTCATTGAGTTCTGCGATGATCCTGTTCTTCTGTTTCTGATTGTATGTAAAGAGCCATAAAACACCATGGATTTTAGTAATCGAACGAATGTAATATCGACTAGTATAATTGAGATAAGTTTAAATTCACGGTTACCCTTTTTACAAAATACATAAAAAATCATCTTCTTCATTTCTTATGATGTGTTGCTAATTTTTCATAATAAAAACTATTATTTAATACCAAATTAATAATAAGTTTTATAATTGAAAAATAGAGCAGAACAAAATACATAACTATAGTATAATTATGTATCTATTTAGTCAATTTCTAAAAGAGATGAGGCATTAGATACGTGAAGAAACGGTACTCACTGTATACTTTCAACTGATTCAAGTCCGGAACAGTGGCGGTGTTTGTAACCGGCTGTTGTTTCTGTTGTTTCGGATGTTGCGATCGGGTCGGTGGCATCAAACGAGGTCTCTTCAATGGTGGAGCCAAACGGGGTGGAAAGGCAGTCGAGGCGTAGTAACTGAAAATAAACTTACCACTGAGCACCGGTATTTCATGGGACGAACATTGAATAATTTTACTTTCAATGTTCGCGTTTGGAATATTCGGAGAATTTCTTAAGATACAAGCGTCACTTTAAGAGGTGGGTTCGATGTGCGAGAATAATTGAAGAGACTCGTATAAATAAGATGTACACTTTTGTGAAGGAAAATTTGTTTCGAACGAAAGGGATTTGTTTTTGGTGGACGGTTTGAAGTATGTAGGCACATAAAAACAAGATGATATAAAAACTGCATTTGCTTTGTATTTGTTTAAAAAATTTCATACGCCTGTCAAATTTACATTTATTATTTTATTAAGGAAAATATAATACACTACTTTTTATTAAATTAGTATTATTGCATGTTCAAATGATCAATATTCCATGTTTAATAGATTTTTAAATAAATTAAAAATACAATTTTTATTAAATAAGCTATATTTTTAGGCTTTATTACTTCTCTGTGTATGACCACAATGACGTGTAGAGAACATATGGGGGTCAACTCCATTTTCTTATATATTATACATTATGACATAAATATTTTTCTATGTACTATCTAATAGGAAATTTTAAAACGCATACAGTGATCTATGACTTAAGCTTATTCAAAGTCGTTGAGGGTGATAATTGTGATAAAAAGTATTTTAGTCTGGGAAACTATTCGAACATTTTCGTAGCTACCGCGTCGCTTTTGTAATAGAGATGTGACTATCGATTATCGATAAATTATCGATATCTTATCGATATTTGACGATATATCAATAATATTGTTGCGAGCACTGTGTATTACTTCATGGTCTACTCGGGCTCGCATTTGAAGTGAAAAGACGGTTGAAGGAGATCGATTGATGACCTGTCAGTCTGTGAATCTGAAGCCGTGTATATACTCACACTGCGACGCTGCCTCGCGAGGCTCGGGCCGCACAGTGTTTAAAAACTGTCTGATAACAACTAATTTTGCAACGCATGTGCTTTGATTTTTTAAACGATATCTTTAAGATATTGTTTACTTAGTTGTTAGTTGTAACCACGGTATATTATACAGGTGTTGCAAGTTTCCTCAGAAATGTGTGATCATTAGATGGAAGATCTTCTAGCGACCGCTAGAGTCCGTCTGAGTAGAAACATCCGTGGGGAGCGCTCCTATTGGTTCAGCAAGCTCAAGTGGTGGGGAGACCAAGCGCGAGAAAAGCTCTGTGATCATCTGTAACGCACACATGCATACCATACGCGGAGGTCTGACTATGACGCCCCTAGCGGTGACCATAGGATCTTCCGTCTAGTGATCACAAAAAATCAACCAGACAGAGGTGCTTTGTCGGAACACCTCTATAATACACCATGTTTGTAACAAAATGATTGAAAATTTACTTATTTTTATTAGAATTCAACATTTTTGTCGTATTGCCGCTGGCTCCCTAGGCGAACTTATGACGCAACATGACCATAATTATGCTAATATTATGAACCAATTAAAACTAGTACGACGTGCTAGGCGGAGATGAATGTCCGACCTCGTATTTGGTCATAAAATCAAATTTTGAATTATTCCAAGTTCTATTGGTCTAACCACGGTCTACGCCAGTGTCTTCTCCTTATGCCGGAATCTCATCATACTGTTTACAAAGATTATAGCTGTATGAATCGTATAATTAATCAAGTTAATGACTCCTGTAATAATTTATACTCCTTCACATCTTCACAGATTTATCTGTGTGCATGAATACTACATATTATTATACTGCGGGTCAAGTCAACTAATCCTGTGAGCTGACAAGAGAGAAATGACGCTTCAGATTCGCTGCGAACAAGTCTTTATTGAAATCGACTCTCTAAATGGACCTTCTTTGTCTCGTCGTTTTCGAAAACCGTCGCCAATGTCGGGGTGCGTTATCACTGTATGTCAATTGACGAAACGTGTCGCCCCGGCTTTCGAAGCGCTTGCTGGTCTTTATACAATGCAGCGTCGATTCGTCGCATAGGCCGCCACATCCCTACGAAGGCTTTTGTACCGATGTGAAATACAGGCTGCGGCAAAAAAGCTCCCGTATTTTAACTGAATAAAATAGGCAGGATAAATACAATTAAAAATTGTTTTATACATATAGTATAAAAATATATAGAATACAGTTTGTTTTTGTGTAATTTTGAATATTGAGATTTTTGAATATGAGATTGTAATTATTTATTAATGAATTGTTATTATTAAAACTTATCCCGCGCATTTCAAATGTAAGAAACAATTTAATAGTTTTATGTCTTTTAAAGAGTGTTCTGAGCAATATGAGGACCAGCCTGAGTTGGAAAGGTATCTTTAACTACAATTGAGCTGTATTTTGTCTTGATTCCATGAGAAATGAAGGCGTAAAGTGAGATTCCGTAAAGGTATCGTTTTAGTAGCGTTATAAAATCCTGAAAAGTTACGTGATGCCTCTACCCTCTTTATCTCTCGGAGGTACCATTACGCATGCGTGTACAAGCAGCCATACTGGATTTTCAGGTTTTGGGTTAGAGCCTAATTGGTTGACAGTTCCGCCACTACTTTTGAACCACTGCGCATCTCGGGAATGGTTCACCTTATCTTATTCCACCATGGTTATAATCTTAAGACGGCAGTAATTGGGGTATCTACCCTAAGGTTTGTCACAAATACAAATAAAACGGAAGTCACTGACATGAAATCGCAACGATCGCAGATGATCGCAGCGACTTTCTGTTGCTCGTGTTCATCAGGTCTAACACGGTGCCTCTTCAAATTCGTGAATCTATCCACGGTCGGAGTAAAGGATACGGCCCTATCAAGAACGATAAACCTGTCGAGTCTATTGCAGCTAGCAACTTTTAAGCCGAGGAGGAACAACCGTGAAGTTTCGCTACGGGCGTATTTGTCTGCAGCTATATTACTGTACGCCAACCGAAGACTCGGAGACACCGTAATCATCGAACTTTCAAAACTAAAGGAGGATCGTTACCCCGGTGGAGGCCCGATTCGACGTGCAACGAGACAGCTTCGGTTGTTCTTATCAGTCGCGGGCGGACATTAGGAAGAGGAGAGGAAGAAATAAGGGGGCACTTCAAAAGCCGGTCGCCGTTCGACAAAGGACGACTTTCGCGGTCGCCAATAATTGGATGGTGCCTCGGTAAGGGGAAAAAAAAAAGAGAAATTAAAATGGTCGAGACGACAGGAAGCAACGGTGTAGATACGCTCCTTCTCCTGCCCTTAACGCACCCCTTCCGCGACGTCGTTCCTCCTTCACGCCTTCCCGCCATGGTTTCGCGCTTATTATCCAAAACTTCCAAAGTGAAACAGAGTGAAACTCCGTTGGCGTGGAGGGAACTTTTAACAACGCCATGAAGGCACGAATTCGCGGATATCACCCACGCGTCGTGCAACTTTCACGGAGGAGAGATGAAGCATTGTTGGTGAAGGAAACGTAGGAGCTGGACGCAAGGATACTGAGAAACGTTTTGATGGCAAAAAGAATGCGTCTCCTGAGGGAGAGGAGGGTGACGCCGATGCGTGGAAAATGAGGAATAATGTCCGATAAACCATGGGAAAATGAAAGTGATGGGTTGACCTCCATGCCGCGCTGGGGATGGCTTAATATGGCGTATAGTGGACGACGTGTAATGAATGACCGAATAAACAAATCGTCCGCTGCAGAGATGGAGAAAACTATTGTTTGGGTATAGAACTAACTACGATTCTTTTCTGAAAATGTTACTTTGAAATTAATCTTATATTAATCTTTAAGGCTCGAGCCGGCTCAAGGATATGCGGCGCCCTGCGTCGGTGTTTTTCGTTAATAACTCGTTAACAAAGCCTCACCTAATATTTTCGCTGAGGAAAAAGTGGTTTAAAATCACCTAAGGAATTACCTGTTTTAAGGAACTGCAATATTTTTGCTGCTATTAGCGGTTCGATTGGAAGTTTTTTTTAGTTAAAATAACATGGTTCAAGAAGAGCTTTAAGATGATGGTACCAAATTTTTTGTCAACCCTTTTTTTTCAGAGTTATCAAGGTTACCTTCAGTTTCTTATAGTGCTTTTTATGGTGCTTGCCGAATTCCTTCTCAATATCTCCTAAAAGATGGATGTAAAAAAATTGTAGGTTCACCTATAAAAAAACTGAAGGTGACCTACTTGATGCAATACTCGATACAACTGAACTTCAATCCAGGAATAAAGCTTTAATCATGAATATTTCGAAAAATATTGAGTATCTGACCCTATAATGGTATATGTATATGTAGAAACAGGATAATGAAAGCTACCAGTGTCCAGAGTTTCAACTAAATCAGTGACCCGAAGGTCTTGCAGTCTCCTTGTTAGCCTAAAGCCGGCCTCGATTAAGATTGACTCGCAAACGAATCGGCACCACCGCTCGCACAGCGTTGCACGTTGCATGCATCACACATCAACAGTACACGCACCCACGCACATACGTCAACCCATGGACCTGAAGGACAGGGCATAAAGTGGACTTATGGGCACGGAGGCGAAGCTTCAAGGGAAGCCTATTCACGGCCATGATATGTGTGGGGTTCTGGTCATCTGTCAAACCCCTGTGTTCTTTGTTCTTGTCTAATTGGTCGTCTTCAGAGATATATGTATGGTTAAAAGTAACTGTTAACACTTGTACTCTCCCAATAAATTTTTATTGTTCAACCACACGTGTCGTGCGTCTAGACCTCATTCTCAAGACAACATGGCTGATACTCCGTCTCACGCTCACTCCCCACTCCACTACCCAGGCGCGGAGTGATATGCGTTCGCTTGTGAAAGCAGTCCCCACATATGGGAGACTGATGATGCCACACCGCGGGAAATTCTTGAACACCGGTAAAAATTATCGGAGATAGACATGCTACACATCTATCAATTTCTATTATGTATTTAAGTAAAGTCACACGAATAATTAACTTCCCGATTTATAGGGAAGTTATTGTAATTTTGGAATTCTTTTACCAGCTCTTTTACATCACTTTATAGCACTATGTACTGATCATAATCTGCACTTGCGTTTACGCATTCTTTACACGGAACCATGGAAACGTGATTCCTAATTCCCACACTCAGCTATAGAGAGCGTCATAAGTCTCCTATAACATGGCGGCCGAAGCAGATTCCCCCTTCCGTCTTTCGGCACAGAGCCCGCACACAAAGGTTCCGTCTTTCAGGTCCATGCGTCAACCGTTGCTAACGATCTGTGGTTTCATGGACATAAATATAACCATCTCACACAATAAACAATGCTTTATTGAATAGTCAGTAATTTAACAATTTCCCAGAAAGAAGATTTATTTAGAATAAAAATTGGACTGTTTATTTTAGTTATATGATTAATCATTTTAAAGAACACATGTGTCCAAGGGCTGCTAATTAACCCCTGACATACGGAATGCCAGTTGTACTGGCATAGAATAATCTTTCCGATCTTGCTCTCGAGTGCAAGGGGTTACTACTCATTATAATTTGAACTCTCTTACACTTGAAGAATTTGATTCGATGGGGACAATAATAGAAGGGCCAATGTAACCAATTTATTTTTCAATTTCATTTATTTCTATTCGAACAGATGCTATTTTACTCAAGTCAACGTAATTTAATACAGGATGTACCACCTAAGTTTATCATTTTCAATATTTCTGTTCATGGGAGTCAGTATATGGTAGAATGTTATATCGTATTTATTTGTAGGGTCAGTGAAGCATGCATAAATAAAAAGGTCATTCTAGTGTGTGTGAACTCGATACACAACAGCTTAAATTTTTAGTCTTTTTTCACGAATACGGCAAACGAAATTACGAAATGTAATAGGAATCTCTGGAGAATACCTATAACGCAAAATATATTTTATTTTTATGCGTTGTATAAATCGAAATATCAACATTTAACAGTTTTTTGAACTACGAAGACCATTTTTATTTCATTTTCCTCAGCAAGCAATTATTGAAGTGTGATTCCATGTCAAATTGTTACTTTTTGCAGTCAATGTCAGGGATTTTGTTAAACATAAAATGTTATATCGTTCATGTGAAATTAGAAATTGTTTGTCATCATTTTACTGGTTTTGAACTGGTTAAAAGAATACAGGTCCCCGAAATTAGCAATTTTTGCCTATTTTCATGAAATCACAGTGTACTTATAAATTTTTTGCCTCGAAAACTATTTATCGTATTAAATTTGTTCTTCTTTTCATTTAATTTAGAAGTTTCAGACTAATTGAATAATGTATATTTTAATATATTAATTCTTAATTAATAAAATCGTTGACATCGACTGTAAAAAATGATTGATTTGGCGTTGAATGACACTTTATAATTATTGATCAAAGTTCAGTTTTAGTTTTCTAGTGCAAGTTATGCTATGAATATATTTCCGATATTCGATAAACAATGATTTCGATTAAATTAAACGCAGTTATTGCCACTCATAATAAATTTGATACACCACACACGTGAAAATATTTGTAATTTTAGATCATAAAATTAAGTTGGGTTCTGTATGAAATTGTATTCTTGATTTATGAAAGGAAACTTGAACCCGTAGAAATGAAGTATTTCTTTTTGAAAAACAAGTAAAATGAGCTTTAGGCACTTTTGCATAATTACTCGACGCAGAAATTTTTACAGTATGGTACAAAGAGAAAAAAAAACAGGGAATGTAAAAATTTGCAAACTCTTCTGTGCGCGAAAGTCTAAGCAGCGAGAAAATAGCAAACAGGAAATAAAAAAGGGTGTGGAAAATGTATACGCTAACAACTTCACGGAAAACAAAGTACTGCATCAAAAGAAGAACCAACAAAGGATTATAAAGTTAATGATAAAATCATTAGTTGAGAGGTAAGAAATGAAACTGAATAGGATGTTACCTTTATGCAACTCCTATTAGCATAAAAATAGGATAATCGAAGTGGCTATGTTTTTAAAAATTAATTAGTTCTTTGAAGTTTTGATTGTGTATAGTATTAAATAAGATATAAAAAATTATAGTTATATGTTACATATACCAATAAAAACTATAAAAAATTGCACGGTTTAATTTTAAATTCAATTTCAGTTTTTTTTGTTATCATTAATTAATTTCAAAACTGTGCTTTATATAATTTTTTATTTCAAGTGAGTGGTTGGACATTGAAATTATATCCATCGCAGATGTTATTAATATAAGCGTATAATATACAACATACTTTTCAAAATAGTATATTTTTAAAGAATCCATATTACTGAAATTTTATTATTTCTAAAGTCATCCTATTGTATGTATTAAGTCTAGAATACAATTTGTCTATCAGTAACAATTTTTTTTATTAGTAAGTAACCAGTTAAAGTTGCAGATTCCGCATGAGAAATTAAGTAAAAAAGAACTCATAAAGTTTTTTTTTTACGAGGCTTTGTTTTCAATTAAAAAATTTATGTATCTTCAAATATTTGTAGTAAACACGTAGTTGATTACTACTACTCTTGACAAACTTCGTCATAATGTTCATTGGGGATATTTGTGTTGACATTACCTCAATCGAATAATCTTTGAGTAACTCGAATAAATTTTGTTAAAAATTATTATTAAAACTCAGTACTTTTCTTTTATTTTTTTATTTTATTTATTTATTTAAAGGAAGGAATTCCCATTAGTGTACAATGAAAGTAATTCACAATGCATATATGAAAGACGTAATAACTGAAAACAAAATTACATAAATCAAAAGAATAAAAAAGAAAAAAAATATAAAGGTGTTTCACCTAACTCTGCCACCCCTAATAACATTGTTATTTGTGCAAATACAAACAAATGTTTGAGGAAAAAGTTATTGTATTTCAGGGGGCACATAAATCTGTATGGGTCAATGGACATTTTTTCCTATTTTCAAAAGTAACAGAGATATTTAGGTGTTCTGTTTTAACGTGAATCATCCTGTATATACATATATAAAAGATTGAAACAAATCAAATTATATGACATTGTTAATTGGCCATTTGAAAGAGTTAACAGAACCACCGAAAGTATATACATATATTGACGTGTAAAATACGTATTACGTAGTTTTAAACTATGGCTGTCATAGAACTCGACTTTTCACCTGATAATTATTTTTCATATCAGTTAATATTAAATCATTCGATATTAAAAATAGGAAATTTTAAATATATATTTCAAAAATGTATTGTGTTAGTCAATAAAGCGTGTCGGATAACATCATGTAAATAACGTTGCATATAAACAATGTATGTAACATGTAAATAATTCTCCAAACTAGATTTTAATATTGCTAAAACTTTAACAATCTCGCATGTGGTATAACGTGGAAATAAATAAATAAACGAATTAATGTATTTTTCTCAAGGAAAAATGTGACATTATACATTGGCCAACCCAATACGTAAGCATCCATGAAGAATTCCAAGATGTTAAATATTATAGTTGATTAAAAAACAATTTTCTCCGTAATCAAGTCCTTTAATTGAAATGTCATCTTATAGGCTGAAATTCATTGCCGCGAACAATTACTTACACATCAATCGACCATGTAATTGCACGACATCTCATTAACATAGACTATACACAAATACAAGTTGATATCTCCAAAGAGAATTGCATCTTTAATCAATTCGTTTAGACGCGAGATCAGGGCGTTTGCACGCGAACCGTTGCACACTTCCAGCAAAAGAGGAGTCTCGATTGGAGTATCTCCACCGGTCGAACATCTAATAAAACCGACGAAGAGAGGCGTCGAAGTTATTCCGGTGACGCCAATTTGCCCGAAATTTCCATCGACGACCGGGTCCGGAGTACAGGATATCACGAGACGACGATTCAAAAGGCATTCGTCTGCACGTCGTCCTAACTGAATTTAATCGGATGTGTTTGGACTTTTGATAAAATCGATGGGACATTGTCGCCTCCGCGAAACTCCGAGCTAGTTGAGTTTCAACTCGCTGAAGAGAGGGGGATAGAAACAGAGGGTCTAAGGAAAGAGGAATCGCAACCCCTCGTCGTATTTATCCGACTGTGTAGTTCCTCCGTCTGTCCTGGCGCTCTCGCCACCCCGAAGCCTCCCTTGAAATAAAACTTCGTCTTCTATGCGTCTCTCTTTCCGATACCCGCTCTCCCCCTTCGTTTGCTCCGCTACTTTCACTACTCACACGATTCCCCTGTTCCCATCCTCCTTCCGCAATCTTCGAGTTCGAGCACCGTACTTTCCTTTTTTTTCCCACTCTTCTCGAACACCATCGGTGCGACTACTTTTTTCCCCCATTTAACACGTCCTTGGTACCTCTGTTCGTTTACAGTTTCGCGTTTTTTATTTTGTTCTGTTATTCATATATCGATATGGAGTGAAGAATAAATGCTGAAAGGATTTTTCTACTCTCGGCTTACGGCTCAATTAAAATATGTTAAAGAATAAAGATAATGTAAGAATATATTTATCGGAACTCAAAAATGTTCACACTAAACGTCCCAACGATCACACGCGCACTGGCCAAGAAGAAAAAGAAGAAGTGCCCTGAAGCGACTTGAAGAGGTTCTTCTCATAATACCCCTAGAGGGCCTACCATAATTTATGACAGGTACATATTGTAGGTAAATACGCAGGTCTACGATGCCCATCACGATGCCAATCCAGGATTTTCTTACAATAATTCATCAAAATTGCTGAACTGTGAATGCTAAATCAATTTTAAATGAAGTGATTATTTATAAGCTTCACTGCACACGTACAAGCTAAAGGTAAGGATGGCGAACTTCTTCCACGTCAGCAGCTGCACGGGTGCCACTACCAGTCAGCCGGTTTTCCCCACTATCAGTACCTTAGCCACGATGGAAAGATGATGAGCGGCAGGAATGTGGGTACGAAAGGTCGAAATGAATTGGTCACACCTTTGCGTATACGGATTTCCCATTATGGCATACTATTCACCATGCGAACATTAAGGGCCGAGACACGCTATCGTTCCGCTCTCGGTCCGGTCACGGTCCGGTCACAGTAGTTGATCGAAGAGAGAAACAAAAAAAAGACCTTCTGTCTTTCTTCAACTACTGTGACCGGACCGTGAGCGGACCGATAGTGTGTATCGGGTCTAATTGTGTGGCGAAACAAACGAAGAAAGTAAGATACCCGTTCTATTGCCCGCACACTTGATGGCAGTCGTCCACCAAGCTAACACTGTAGTGGGGAAAGGGGAATCATTCACATTGTGACGTCATAGCCAAGAATCGGGCAATGTGAGTGGATGATTCCCCTTTTCCCGCTACAGTTATAGCTTGGAGGACGACTGCCATCGTGTGCGGGCAATAGTAGATCAGGGATGCACAAACTTATTAAGGCCAAGGGCCACATAGATTCATTGTGACTTATGGGAGGGCCGCTAAGAAAAACATGAATGTTGCCTACCATATATTAGGTGTACCAATTAATTCTCGGCCTTAACATTTAAGCACTCATTTAAACGAAAACTGTTTCCCCACCGAATTTAGAGCTGTATAATGCAAACATAATAGATCATAAAAACAGAATATGGAACGGACATAACTTCCAAAAATTCACCGTGAATGTAACAAACAGGATAATGTCCGATAAATAACACATTAGGCACTGTTTGCTTTCTGCATTCTAATAAGAAAATAATACCTCCGCGTGTAGCTTGAGATCGGAATACATCATGCGAAAGTTCCCGCATGCGAGACTTCTCACATATTTTAAGAATAGGGTCCCTGCACGGTGTATTATCCAGATGTTGCAAGTTCCCTCAGAAATGTGTGATCATTAGATGGAAGATCTTCTAACGACCGCTAGAGTGCGTCTGAATAGAAACATCCGTGGGGAGCGCTCCTATTGGTTCAGCGAACTCAACTGGTGGGGAGACCGAGCGCGAGTGAAGCTCTGTGATCATCCGTGACGTACTTCATTCGTACACACGCATAACGCACGCGGAGTTCTGACTATGACGCCCCTAGCGGTGACCAGAGGATCTTTCATTTATTGATCACAAAAAATCAACCGAATAGAGGTGCTCATTTACGTTTTTGTATAAATTTTTAGGTTATTAGAATTAGTAACAATAACAAAGCTTATAATAACACTGCGACTAGTCGTCAGTTAAATTACCATTGCGATCAATAACTTGAAAAATTCTGTTCTGCACGCTTTTAATAAGGTTTTGCAATACTTACATATCAATACTCATCCAGGCTTGAGTTCCTGAACTGTTTGATATTGTTTATTATTGGCATCAATTTTTCGCAGAAGAATGGCCTACAGATTTTCCATTGGCTTTCTAGGGATTTCATAATGTTTGTTAACACATGTCCGCGAATCATTATAATCTAAACGCTTCTTCAGCGAGAGTGAAGTTCATATCCAGTAGCGCTTGTCAGTGCGGAGCAGAATTTCAAGACCTGAACCATATTATTTGGCAATGCCCAGATTACGAAGAAGAACGCAAGATGTTATTATCAATGCTACTTAGGCGCAAATTCTACTTCCCACTGTGCATTACACAACTTCCATAAACAATGCAATACAAGAGCTTAATTACAATTAAGTAGCACCATTTAATAATAGTAGTTTAACATAATAATTCTAAGTGGAAAACTGTATATAATATACAACCTGTATTTGCTGTATAAACCATATCTGGTTTAAGGCAATTAAATAAATAAATATTATTATTATTATTAACGTCTTTATTACCATAATTGTGTCGTGCTAGGACAAGAACATGTACAATTCGTGCGGTAAAGGCGAGGTTCAGTCATAGACTGTTTTGCAACCTAACCCGATATGCAACCTAACCTAACCGGATATTACCCATCAATTTTATTAAATATATCAATTTGTTAAAACTGAAGCATGAAGCATAATGCAAAAATCAGTGCATTCTTTTAAACACGTGTCATAAGTGGAATGTTGTTTTCTTTAGTTTGACTTTTATAAGTTGAGTTCAATACTGTAGTATTTCTAAAATTGATGAATCATTTTAATAAAATGAAAACAATTTTCCAAATTGTTACTATATAAAATGTTTATAAACTCCAGAATGATTTGATATGTTATTAAATGTTAATGAGCTTATGTGGTATTTTTATTCAAATTTATATTTTTATCTGTGTTTGCAAAAATTAAAATTTGTACAAACATTCATAATCCTTAATAAAATTCGATAAGATGGTATATATACATATAATGAAGGCGGGACTACTATCACAATACTATCACAAAGTAGCAACAAGTCTCCGACAGATTGAATTTATTAGCCTCTTGAAACGTTAATTTTCCATTCGTCGAGAGAGAAGAATAAACGAGGTATCGATTGTACCAAGTCCCAAAGTTCGCGGTAATTTTCGGTAATCACATTTCGCTTAATGCCTCGCAAGTTCGTCGTAGCGTAGTGCGCTTTTCCCTCGAAGGTCGAAGCTTAATTCACCCGAAAAGCAAACGATTTAATTTAAATTTCGCCGGGAGGCTTGCGCTCACTCAATGTCAGAGGGATCCGGAATCCTTTTCCGCGGTGGAAACGGAAGAAGAAAGCCGAGACTCTGGATAAACCTCTGTTCGTTTAAATATGAGCCTAGCACGGTAGACAGTCGAAGGACAAGGGGCGACAGAATAAATCGACAGATTCTCATCAAGAACCAACCCCGAGGCAAGATCCTCGTGAACCAAAGATACGACCAACGAGGTCTGTGATTGGCACCGGTGACAATTATTTGTTTTCCACAAATCACCGGCGAACGTAGTTTCCCTTCGTTCCAGTGAACAGCAGCTTTTCTTCTCTACCCTTACGCCCTCTCCCCCTGTATCTTCGGATACGTTCCGCCTGTCCACAACATTTGCCGCAATATTGCCCAGCTAGGCCTTCTTTGACCCTTCGTAAACCAAATTTTCCGCCATGCATGAAAGGTTTCGACGGTGATACAGCACCGGGGACCATGATTTCCATTAAAAGGGAAAAGAAAACAGATATTAAGAGAGTCAATATTATGCGAGGTTCTCAAGGGCTTGCAAATGTGAAAATATAATATTGTTTTCGGGCGGCGCACAGTGGTCCAAAATTCCAAAAATGTGGCCAAAATATGATAGCGTCATATGATTTTCGTGAAAATGAGTATATCGGGGTTTTTGAGGTCACTGATAAGGAATCTAAAGTTAAAATGATAAAAAACAAAATAGTGAACTCAAAATGACGGACGAGTGCACTGAGAAAAATCGTGGAGGAAAAATTACTACATTGCGTAGTAAAGAAGTAGGATAGAGTGAAATGCGTTTCTTTCTACCACATTAAAAGGAAAAAATAGCACATGTGTTTCAAAATTTAATAGACCAGTGTAGTAAAATTTACGGAAGGCTGTGATACATAGCGACATATACGCTTCGGAAAGAAGTGGCGTCTCGTGACATAACCTCAATTTGCTTGACTTTTAACGTTGTCTTTTCAATGCCTTTCAATGAATATCGCATAAACGTCCAAAAAATGATACAGTTAATATTGGAAAAAGTTATTTCCTGACATAGGTATTTGTTACGGGCCGTTAGCAGCTACTGAGCATAGGCCTAGTTTCGTAGGGTTTCCGCTAGAGTGTTCCCGTAATAATTGTCTTTCTCGCTAGTGTTTGATCCTAACCCTGTCTATATAGGGTAACGTATACAGTTGTTGACCCCCCTATACAATGATTGACCCTTTCAAAAAAAGTAAAAAATATAGTATAATCCTTTTCTGATATAGTAAAATATTAATTGTATTCGAAACAAGAATATTTGGATCATTGAAATATATATATTTTATTATGTAAGAAAAGGATTATACTATATTTTTTACTTTTCTTGAAAGGGTCCATCATTGTATAGGGGGGCCAATAACTGTATACTTTAAGACGAGTTCCGAAATATTTTCCACAAATCAAGCGCGGGTCTGTCAGCATAGGTCTACTTAAAATGAAGCAAGTCCTGGTTGATCCGATGGTCCAAAACGAAAATCACCGTGGCCCCTTTTCTTCTTCCACCCCGAAGTTTTCCTCCTCCAGTAGTCAACACTTTGTATAACAAAAATAATTCTCTTATCTACCCTATACCCCACCTTTCCCGTCATCGAGCATACCTCAGTATTTCTATAAAGAAACACTCTTTTTAGTTTTTGAGTGAAGTTCCAACTTTGCTATATTCATGTAGTAAAAATCAGCACACGAGGTTGTAGCATTTATCAAGTCTTCAGAACCAAATATTACTACACTGGTGTGGTAAAAATATAACCACTTTCACCAATCCTGCCGTTTATTAGAAAATGTAGTAAAATTTCGCACAATGTATAGTATAAATTAAAACATTTTTTCTCTCAGTGTGTAATAACAAAAGAACAGAATCAATGAAAGTTTGGTATTCTAAGGTTTTCGAGGTCACTGATAATGAATGTGAAGTAAAAATGAAGGACCCAAAATGACGGACAAATACGTTAAAAATATCAAAATCATTAAAAATTCGGTACTCTGGGGTTTTTGTGGTCGCTGATAATGAAAAGAGAAGTGGTACATTTAATATGCAAATATCAGATGTTAGTGGAAATTTCTAAGAACTAATTGTGCTTTATTTGACAAAGTAGTGTAATTGTGCTTAACTAACTTTATTTAACAAGCTTCGTGATGTATTAAATTGATTTGAATGAAGTCGTTGTTTTAGGGCGTGTAACACAACCAGAATATATTGTATGTTGCAACACACGTGTGGAGTAGACGCGATCTTAGATGGGGAACTGCAAATGATAGAATTTTTAAAGGGGTTTCCTGGCTTGGCGCGCTAGTTTCATTACCATGTTTTAAAATTTTCTATAAAAATTTATGTTCCGTTTTTGCAGAAACTTTAAAAATCTTTTCACGTTCAAAACTCTACCATTTCTCGGTATTGTCACACCTTGAAAAAAATTTTATCTACATCTTGTGATGTGGAGCGATCATTTCCACGTACAAATTAATTTCTACAGACAAACGTCGACAATTAACACCGTAGAAGTTAGAAAAAGTACTGTTAATTTATAATAATTCAAACTATAATACACTGGAATAATTGCAAAATGTACTATTGACACCTAATATTACATATTATTCCAGCATATTTTACACGCATATTTGCATATGTGCATAAACGTTATGTGCTTATTGCATATTTATCATGCATAAACATCCGAAGTCAGTGATCATTGATCCAGGACCAGCTATCAGTCTATACCGGGTGGTTCACGTGAAATTATCACCTTGTTTTTTGTCGGTATTGTTAACCCCTCAAGGCGGTGCGACGTGAACGTGTAAGTTTCGCACAATGTAGAAAAAAATGAACGCATCTCGTACACAATTGAATATCGATAAGAAACTTTTACATCAGTTAGTTCTAGAAAGATTCGGTGTATTTTTCAAAGATTTGTGTCTGGCTATTTAAGAAAAAAGTAAGATCTCTGAGTTGTAATTTAATTACCGGCTTGAGGGGTTAATCGCAGCGAGAAATGTTTGGATAGGTGTTGAATGGTTCCAGAAGTGCATATTCTAATGTTATTAACTTTTTTATAGGTAATACATTAAGAACTTATGAAGATAATCGTATATTAATGTACTACTCAATACAACTCCTTATTCGCTACACAAAAATCACTTATGGCAAAACATCATTAGTTGTAGTGATGTAACGAATATCAATTTTTAAGCATTTGCAAACGCGAATGCGAATGCGAATGCGGATATTCAGTTTTTAAATCTGGCGCCATTTATCTATGGCTCAAATTTGACAGCTGACTCGCGCGCGAATCGCACGCACACATTTGTCATAGTTGCATCTTCTTCCGAGAATTGCCGAGCTGATCCGAAAAAAACCGATGGCTGTTTGTTTACCTCCTATCGACTAAATAGTATCGACAGATCATGAACAGAAACAAGTGAATTTTGAGGTTAGAGTGTTTTGAAAGTGAAGGTTAATTATTACATATATGATTACCAGGTCAGGTTAAGTTACAAAGAAAAAGTTTTCTAATAAAAATGATAAGAAATTGATATTTTATTGTTTTATTTACCAAATATTATTTGCTTTTTCTAACGTTCATATTCGCAAAATATTCGCATGAATTTTGCGAATGCGAATGTCAAGAAATATGCGAATATTCGCAAATGCGAACGCGAACCTTGTAACAAGGCTATAACCTTCCTTGTAAATAAAGCAATCATAAGTAAAACACATCGATTATTTTATTCTTACTTGTATGTAAACATACATTTCATTAAACTGGGAACGTGTTAATAGTTAATAGATATTACCGGAAGCATAACTGATTTGATTAAACTTAATTTGCATGTAAAAAGAATAAAAAAGAATAACGTTAAGTAATTAATTTTTATTTTTTGAAAGACAGGTAAAAGACAGAAAATTAATAAATTAAGATTCATCAAGAAATTTCTGAAGATGTTCAAATTATATTTCCAGAATTTTTCAAATCTAGTTTGCTAATTCTATCAAATATCAAAACATAACGAAGCATTTTTTAAAAGTAATCTTTTCTTAGCTATTTTGCCTAAATTTTGTTGAAGGAATCATTTTGGAACGGTTACGAGGAAGCTTGATATAGTAGCGATGATTATTTCTTTTCTACGAATCACGTGAGAAACATTACGATGCCGGTGTAAGACTTTCGTCCCCCTCTGATTTTTACCCGACCATATATTTTCGGGATCAACAGGAGCCTGCCCGCGACATTTCGAGTTATATCGCTGCCAGCAATGAGTCATTGTCAGAATTTCTGAAATGGAACGCCAGCTACCCCTACGAACCTTATTTCGTGCGATTCGGCCGAGAGTTTCGTGGCAAGCTCGCAGAGATTAAAGACGTTTGTTAAGGATATTTTAATGGAACTCTTAAATTCTTTGCTGGAACCGTCGGCTTAGAGTTTTCCTGGTAATCTAAGAGTGGACATTTTAGTGAGACGGAATGAAAATGAAAAAAAGAGAAGACGGAAATTCTAGGTTAAAAATTATTCAGCGCAGATTATTTGTTCTAGTTTTCTTACTTGACCGACGTTTTTATAAATAACTTATCATTTTTATTTTAATAGTTTTTTAAAGTCAATTAATGAAACTTGGACACATAATTCAATTTTTAATTAAATGTATAGTTGAAGTTTGAATAAGAACGGAATTGAAAATAAACTTAAAATGAAACCGTAAACGTTATTATGTTTTTAATAATATGTATATGATAAGAATTTACAAATTTCCACATATTATTCAAAACTTTTATGGAAATATATTTCAATAATCATGTCACCCTTTTCATTTAATAGAATTGCGTAAATACGTTTCGGCATACTTTCCTTAGTATTTTTTAGTGGCATTAATAAAGAAAAATACAAGTAAAGAAAAGTAACCACATACCTTATTCATCAGTTGATTGTGGATGTTTATTCAAATTCATATTTTCATATGGCATAGAAAAATAAAACCATCTTAAATAGGGTGAAAGCCCTAGCAGTAGACCACTTAAAGCTAAATTTGAATTAAGTTAATTGAAAAAAATAAATAAACAGTCAATGTTGTAAAATATATAAAATACATTAAAGTACTTTAAATGTATTTAAATGTATTTAAATGTAAATGCATGAACATCCGTAGTCTATTCATCAATATTAAGTTTTAATGTTGCAAACTACACCCAGCTTACAATAGCAGTTTCTAATAATATGCATTTTGCTGTGCATTGGAAAAATAGAATAGTGTTACTGACTTATCACAATGTAATCGAAGTGTCTACTTATGTATATGATAAAAACACAAAAAAATATAATTGGTAGAGGTGGGCGGGTTCTCGACATTTCGGGTTCGGGTCGGGTCGGGTATTTTCCGCGGGTTCGTGTCGGGACCCAAAAATGGGTGATATTCGGGTACCCGGAAATTTCGGGTACCCGAAGTCGAAATCGGGTCAGGTAGGTAATATTAAGACGCGGGTTGGAAGATTCTTTAATCAGGTTTTACTCTTTCCTCCTTCTTTATTGTATTTACAGTATTGTTGTTATTGCAGGTGACAACAAATTAGGTATAAATAACCGTATAAAATCAGTTTGAAAAACAACCCGACCCGACTTTGACTTCGGGTACCCGAAAATTTCGGGTACTCGGGTATCATAAACATTCGGGTTCCGACCCGACCCGACTCGAGTCACCGAAAGCCGAACCGAGGCTCGGGTTCCCGAAATTTTCGGGTACCCGTCCACCCCTAATAATTGGCTATTATTAAAACCAGTATCCAACCGAAACAGTACAATATGTAATTTTCCATCCATTATAGTTGAAAAAAATTACTGTGTTATTGCATGCTGTCATTAATTCGACTATGAGGTAAGTGGGTTTTGGTGTTGTCGCTTAATTTTGTTGTCGGTAAAATATGAAACCTGTGTCGGCGATTTCAATGGGACCCTTTTAAAACTGCTTTGACAAGAGTTTCATGAATAATATTTGATTTTAGTTAATCGTTTTGTCCCACATTTCCCTACAACTCATGGACTTCATATTTATAACGTTAAATGTCGCTTATATTTATCACCAATCAGAAATCGGCAACTCTTGCCTATATCCATAAATAGTAAGAAAGTACCTACTTAGGTTTTGAATGTATTTTAGAAGAAATCATTTTCTGGAGTCTGGAGTGTTAGAAAAAGATATAATTAGATTCCATTCCGATGATCACCTTTCATAAATTAATTTAGATTTCCAGAATGTGTTAATTACTCCTCTTCAAATTTCGTATCAATTTTCTAAGACCCTTCGATGTAATATTCTAAGCCTATTAGCTGCACTGCACCGGCACGCTACGCTTAACCCTCGCGTGACAGCTTGCTCAGCCGAATGAATTTTAATGAAATCTGGTATTAGAGGGTCCAGCTACAATTTATCCGACAAATTCAAGTTCCGTTCACGTTGTTCAGTCTGAATACATACATATCCAACTTGAGCCTAAGTAAACAATTTTACCCGAAACATCTTCTTGTGTTTAACTTAAATACACGAAACGGAGGTTGCAGAAAAATTCAATAAATAATGTTCAACTATATTTGACATAAATTTCATCTTGCCGTTCTAATTTTCTTGCTTTTAAATCTCAAACATTATTATTGCATAACTCAATTTCACGTTAATAATTTTGTAAATACTAGAGCTAATCTTATTATTAAAAAATATTAATACTAACAAACTTATAGAATTTGCGATAGAAAAAAGATGTATATTAGACTTTCATAAAGTTTTACAGTTAATACCTTTCTTTTTTGGATATTGTAATTTTTTAATAATTTTGGGTATTTGATTTGTTAGTTATCTTCTATGTAATCATGCTTCATAGAATATTGATCAGAGTTTTTGTGTTCCTGGTATATTTTAAATCTATTATACCTAAATTTGGATTAGCGAAGCTTTTTACAAACAAATTACATAACTTTTTATAACCAAGAGTAATGTAGTTTTTTTTATTCTGTGTAACTTTCTTTAATTTTTCGTGTTTTGTTCATTTATTGTTAGTATTAATTATTTTAATATTGTCGGTAGTCCCCATGCATAATTTCGTCCATTAATCAAACTTTATTGTTAAATGCTGTAACCTGTATTCGGTAACTGGAATTTATAGTAGAAACGTTGCCAGTGAATTAACTGAAAAAATAACACTATATTATTTTTAAATATTTAAAGTCGTATTTCTGCTTCTAAGGCATGTAATTGCACTATTTATTTTGATTAATGTGTAGCATATTGATTCTATTTTCATATTCCGAGGTAACCAGATATAATGAAATCATATGGCATAAAAAACTTCATCATAAATATTATGGTTACTATGCCAACAACAAAATTTTGGAGGACATAAGACACAAACGAATACAGCTACCGAAATGAAAAACAGTCTGTCAATAAGTGTCAAAAGTAAAGGAGTGAAATTTATCCCTTCACGAAAGTCAAACAAATCGGTTCGTTAAAATCTCAAATACATTTTTCATTCCTTGTTCACATCGCAAGAAAACCTACAACGTGTACATAGCAAAAGAGAGTCCCACATACTTTGCTATCACCACTATTACGACTTGAACGCGACATGTGGTTGTGAACGTCCCCTCAAAGTCTATAAATAATATTTCTGTCAGTACCTTTAGCTGTATTCTCCCACAATTATTGCGTTTCATATAGCTGACGCAATAATTCTATCAAACTACAGGAACATTCGCAGTTTCCGACCTTTCACTTCATTTTAATTTATTTAATAATTCTTTTCGATTGCACTGTAGGCTGTAAATCGTAATTTAGACAGGTGGTAGAGATTCTGGGATTCGGGAGAAGTCAAAGTGATACAGTAACTTTTTGTCCTATGAAGCTATATTTTCCAGAAGAGTGAGCTTGAAAAATTAATTGAGTAGGTGTACGAATAATTGATCAATACGAATATAATTTATGTCGTTAGTACAGTGATTTGTGATATGAGAAGTCGACATTAAGTAAAATATTATAAAAATTATTATTTAAATAATATACCATTATAGCTGAGAGTTATTGTGACGACATTTGATGTTATCAAAAACCATCAAATTAAATAATCATTATTTTACTTTTTATTTGAGTAAATGTTTCCTAGAATAATTTTCTCAAAAAATTGCAAACTCTATCATGTTAATTTTATCACAAACACCTACTGTTCGTTGATGAGATGTTGTACGGCTTCCTACAAGCTGAAACTGCAGCGGGGAAAGAGCAATCATCCACTCATATTACTCGATTTGGAGTAGTGACGCCCCTTAGTCAGACAGAATGTTATTATTGGCTGAGCCGATCACGTGGTACAAGATTCCTCTTTCCCCGCTACAGTTTTAGCTTGTTGGTAGCCAACATCTCATCACTGAATAGTTACTTCACATCATTTGTTGTTTCATTTGAACGATTTACATAACTAATGTAAAGAAAACAGGTTTCATTATTTTTAACTTCCCGATTTATAGGGAAGTTATTGTAATGACCCCGAAAACCGAAAATCGATTTTTTAGCAGATCTTCATGTTTTAAGGTCATTGGGGTCATTTTAGCCTATTTTGAACAAGTTGTTCGTGTGTATGTGTGTGTGTGTGTGTGCGTACGTACGTACGTACGTACGTACGTATGTGATCAAATTTTTCGTTAACGTTTTTTAAAAAACTAATAACGAGATCAAAATGATCGATGATGCAATCGATGTGTATCAATGTAACTTAGAGCTGATTAGATTTTGTTCTAATTCGGTCCAGTAGTTTTTTAGTTTTTTAAAGAAAACCTAATACAATAACGCAATCTAAATGGTAGAATATAAATTTATGAGCGAATAACTAAACGGAAATAATATATATGCATATATTATTATTATTATATACATATATATTCAGGGTGTCCCATTTTAATCCGCCACCACGGATAACTTAAGAAGTATGCATCGGTTCAAAAAACATCCCGAATAAAAGTTTGATGGTTTGGAGGGAGACATCTGATCCTGTCAAAAAATTTCATCCCTACCCCCCTGGAGGTGGGTCTGGGGGTCACTTTAAAATTTAAAATAGGAACACCTATTTTTTATTGCAGATTCGGATTCTACGCACAAAATATGTAGGTTTTATTTGAAACATTTTTTTTTATTCGCGATAGATGGCGTTGTAATCGCGAAATTTCAATTTTTCGCCTTTCTCGAAAATTGTGTTAAGTAATTAATATTAATAAGAAATAATAAATATTAATAAAATATTATATATATCTTATTATAATTATGTATTATGATTACAAATTACAATATATATAAATAATAATAATATAATTATACATATTTAGCAAATGTTTATAAGTAGAAAACTATTAAATTTCCCCGAATACGAATCATTTTCTAATTAGCGACAATTAATAATGGTAATAATAATAAATTACAACTTGCAAATCGGGAAGTTCCTTGTGTGACCCGTAAAGGGTCACACACAAAATAAACATGAATAGCTATAGGCATCACTAATCATAGGCAATACGATATATGGAAACTGTAAGTGTGATCGGGAAGTTTGCGTTGAGCGAGCGAAGCGAGCGAGCAAGAACAACCCTACTCGCGAGCGAGCGTAACGAGCGAGGAACAATAACTCCACCTGCGAGCGAGCAACAATAACCAGCTAGTTCATAATTTATTTTGGCTATGAAAATAACAAAATATTTTAAAAGATTCATTATTTAAACTTGTTTATTTTGACCGAAATTTCAAATAAAATTTGTTCAAACCTGTTTGGTATGTACCTGCATATTTGTTTCTGCTATGAATTTATTTTTGAAATTGTCTTATTCTTTATTAGTAGACTGCGGATTTTTATGCAAAATAAAATTTTTATCAGGACAAATAACGAAGTGTAACTTGAATAATAGTACATTTAATTTTCTAAATATTCTAACTTGGATTATATTTTTGATATTTTGTATATTTTAGCGTATATTAATAATATTGCAGATTTTTTGCATCCTTAGGATTGCCATAAATCTATTTATTAGAAAACTTATACAAGACATTCGTAATTTTAAGTTTACGAAAATGTCACATACACTGCTTGAACTGCATTACCAATTCCATTAACTGTTCCTTCTTTGCATTACTCGAAGACGCTTTTGTTAACAATCTTTTTAATACTATACATATAGTTTTCAGCTTGTTCACAGAAGTAAATTTGCATTACAAATGGTTAAAAAATATGACTGTATGCCAATTAGAGGTTACTTATGAATACATTTTCTACTGTATGCAATTTGTGATCGAAAACTAATTTCGCAGATGGTTGTTTTTAATTTTGAACTATCAAAGACTGAATTTCTTTGAGCACGCTACGTCCACGTGCTTCTTGTTATAAATAGCCACAATCTTATTCCCCGCAGGTAGAAACGCGTGATCCGTTTAATTTAAATGGATCCGTGTCCACTTCCATTAGAAAGCAACTGTATAATGACATTATAACGGAGATACTTGAGTTAATCGTAACCTACTTGTGTCAGTCTTAGATATTGAATGAGAAACCTTTTGTTGGCAAAAAAGATTATCTATTGATGTTCTCATAAAAGGCGCGAAGTACAGACTTCCTGGCCGACGTTTATGTGACAGTCGATTTAATGTAATGCATTGAAACCAGTAATCATTGATATTTTCATTTATAATAACTGTGGACATTGACATGGAAGAAGTAATACAATTTAAATGCATTTGAGTTTCAGAAATTTCAAAATATAAATGGAATGATGATAAGTAGATCAGAAACATTTGTGTAGCTAAAATATACATATATAAATACAGGGTGTCCCAAATTCGATGCGGGAGCCGGAAATGGAAGATTCCCGGGGTTATTCTAAACAACTTTTTCCTTTGCAAGAAAGTTCTTCGAAGCTTTGTTAATGAGTTATTAACAAAAAACACCGACCAATAGAAGTACGAATACAGTGGACGAATTTCAGCGCGGGCTCCAGCGGTGAGTAGTATTGGCCCGCCATCGTCCGCGTCATCATTAATCCGCTGTACTCGCTTTCTGATTGGCCGATGTTTTTCGTTAATAACTCGTTAACAAAGCTTCGGATAATATTCTTGCAAAGGAAAAAATTGTTTAGAATCACCCCAGAAATTTCCTATTTCCGTCTCCTGCGTCGTCCCTGTATATACAGGGTGTCCCAAACAAAGTGTAAAAGCTGAAAAAGGGTAATTTCTGGGGTGATTCTAAACAATTTTTTCCTTAGCGAAAATGTTCGTTGCGACTTTATTAACGAACTCCAGCGGTGAGTAGTATTGGCCCGCCATCGTCCGCCCCATCATTAATTTGCTGTATTCGCTCCCCAATTGGTCGGTGTTTTTCATTAACTTTGTTAATGAGTTCATTAACAAAGTCACAACGAACATTTTCGTTAAGGAAAAGGTTGTTAGTAATCATCTCAGCAATTCCCCCTTTTCGGCTCTTACACTTTGTTTAGGACACCCTGTATGTATAACATTAAAGCTGCGTTTACATTATGCAACTTTTGGTCGATCGACTGAGTCGAACCCGAAAGGTTTACACTAAAACCTAGTCGCTCGACATTTTTGTTAATCAACTAAAGCTTCTTCGTTCTGCAGTTGTATTATTCAAGATGGTTAATGTGATGCGTAAAGAGGTTTTACGTTTAACGTCAGCAATTGCAATCACTTTGATAGACGAGTGGAGAAAAATACTTATTCGAAAAATGAAAAGAAGATAACGTCGTTGGTGTATTAGAGAGTGGGTACAAAGACGACCTCCAGATCCACGAGCCTGAAGAACTGAGGGTTAAGTAGATGTATGGAAAAAAGGGCTGCTGCTCTGAGCGGGGGCATTTGACTTGCAGCCATCTTGAGTGGTTAAACTAGTGCTGCCATCTATATAATGTCGCAGCAACATTTAAAACTGTACAATTGAATTACGTACATTCTAAGTCAATTGTGACTTATTTAACAATTGTGTTTCTACGTATTTGTTATCATGAAGGACGTGTTTTGTAAAGTTATCAATGTTTTTATAAGGAATGTATAAAGTTTCGAAGTGTAGGATCAATAATAACATAGATCTACTTTACGCTCAGTCTTTTAGGTTAGGTCCATGTATCCTACAGACGCTACACTAGTAATTAAAGTCGCCTATAGAGCGCACCACAGTTTGAATCACACAAGATGGCTGACAGTTGATACCCCTTCCGTCTTTTGCTTGAACCCCTCAGAATCATGCACAGTCCTTTAGGTCCGTGACCTGTACTCTCAGATATATTTCTATTTTCTTTATCGGTCTATTTTACTAATGTTGACGGAAAAGCATTGTTTATAATACATATATCATAAGACTGTATTCTAGCAGCGCGGTTCTTAGTATTAAATCTCTAATTAATTTTCAAACACATTCTACGATCATATAAAAATTTATGTTCAACATTTACTCGCTATTTAAATTTCGAATGAAATTAAAAAATTCGACAATGTTATAATTCAGTTGCAGATGTAATTAAATCAAGTAAATGGTTTTAGTACGTTCACGGGGAATTTTGAAGTATTTATAGTCTGGATAAAATTATTATTAGATTCGTACGTTTGCGAAAATATTATTGATTCCAGCGTAGACAGAGGAGCGAATCGATATAGAAGTCACAAATATCCCAGGAAAGGTCATATATTTTCCTAGAAAAATCCAAGAACTTTCTTTACTATTTTTTGCTTTCATGAGAATTCGTTTTGACGACACGTTGGCTTCGATTCATTCAATGTGATAGGAATATTCGTATCAACAAGTAGCACAAGCAGCATGTCGTTAGAGAAGAACGTTCCGTCAACAGCCGAGATCGAAATTTATTTCTTTTAAACGCAAATTTCTCTCTTTGTTCCACGGCAACGAAAATCGAGTTACGCGTCGCCGACGAAAGGATTTTCATCCCTTCGCGTTCCCCCGGATCAAAGGATACGAAATATAGCACAGATCGCGGATTCCTTTCACAATTTCGGAATATTCTATCGCGCTCGAGGAAATTTCGTTCTCGATTTTCTTTTCCTGTTTCGACTCGTCTCTACGTTTAAACGAACAACTAACTCAAGTAATTATACACAAAAATTGTGATTTCATGTAATTTTTTAAAGATAGAGTTATACATATATTCTAACATTTCTTTACATTTATTATTGTCACCACTTGAATCATTACACAGTCTGTACATTAGTATACAAAATGCTTCTATAATAAGTTTTCTAATAAATATTTAATTGTAAATACAAACAGACACCGTGTAAAATTTGTTAAGATATTAGAATACAATTTTGGTTTTTTTTTATTCCAATTATCTTATTTCATGTCCAAGAAATGGTTTAGTATTACTTTTTTAGTTATTTGCTACAAAAATAATTTAAATATTGTTTTTCACATACTAAAATGTTTTAGAACAATCTGAAAACTGAATAAATTGTAGATAATTATATCTAAATAGTTGCATAGAACATTAGAATCTTAGGTAAGAAAATAAGAAACTCTTCAAAAGTTTAGTAATAAAATAAAAAAGATTAAACCCTTCAAAAGATTAACTTGGCAAATCTTGGCCCTTTAACGAAGTGGTGGCTAAATACGCCACAAAATATGAAGTAATTTGGCTTAAGCCCTCAATCAGGAAGTACAGATTCAAAATTCGTAAACATCAACAAATTATTTAAGGTAGTATCAGTATAAAATAGTAAAAATCTTCTTAAGCAATGAAACAAAAAAAGTATTTCTGAAAAAACATTTCATACAACGTTTCATACAATTTAAATGTAACTTTTAATACAACTTGTAACTTAAACATTTAATATTTATTGGTTTATTTACTGAAACATTTTACTCACTTAATAATATGACATTTTACTCACTTAATAATATGAATAATATGTAATTACACAAACAAAATGCAAACTGTCATCTTATCTCTACATGGCTATAACACAAAAACGAAAATTTCTCGACAAGGCACCTATGGTTTTGGTAGATATTTTAGGAGTTGTGGAAATCGCATGTTAATATAATCCAAATAATCTACTGATTAATTGTAGAACTACACATTCCAAGTAGAGAATGGAATTAGATCAAGGCAGTATTTTTATAATATACTTGAATTTATAGAAAATAAATGGAAATACAAACGAATGATTATTGTTGTGTTACTGGTTTCACTAAAGATAAACTTCAGTAACATTAACAATAAGCAAAAATCTTTGAAAATTGGAGGAATGTATCTTCGTACACTAGTAAACCGTCATGGAAATTAAAAAAAATTTATTCGGCAGGTTTTTAATTATTTAACTTTCAATTTAACATGTATTCTTATAAGAAAACGCAATATTAAGAAATATATTACAAAATTAAGAGTGAAGTTACTTACTTATCTCTTATCACAAGCAAAAGCCTTATTAATATCTTGGAAATTGATTAACTTCTTGCTAAAATTGTTACTGAAGAAAGGACTAAGCGTATAAAAATCGCCATTTGTGAATCAAGTAGAATATAATTGAAAAGTGGCATATTACACTAGGTTATCTTACATTACACAACTAAATAGTGTTTAACATGTTGACTGTCAAGCTAATTATTAACGTTTCTTCAGGACGCACAGTTACTGCAACTAGAACTAAAGTTGTCTTCAATTAATTTTTATTATTTGTTTTCATATTAATTCTGTTTTTCTGAAAATTTTAATTAAGAATGTAGTTAATACAAGTCACAATTGTTGTACACTAATATTATTTATAATTAAATGAACATATACGCATATTTTTACTATTTTGCTTAGAATGTTTACATACGTAATCTTCTTATTGTTCTAAATAATTGAATACAGGTGAATCGCTTTCCACTGGTTTCGCCAATTTATTTTTATTTTTAACTTCCCGATTTATAGGGAAGTTATTGTTTTTTATTTATTTGTACCACATACTTTACATATATAATTTACATGTAAAACCTAAAAGAGGTAAACTCTAGTTACCTGTACATAGGCTGGCAATCATTAGAAACTTAGGACTAATACTTACAGATTAAACTTAATAACTAAAATACTATAAATGAAACTAAAAGAAAAAGGAAAAATCCCCTTTCCATAAAATATACCTATAACAAAGTAACAAACGGAACAACAATTAAGCAAAAAATGAATAACAACAAGTAAGAAAAAAAAAAAAAAAAAAAAAATAAAAAAAATATATATAATTGAAAATAAAATATAATATAATTGAGAAATAAATGCGTTCGCAAACATTTATTAGTACCATATTTACTATATTAGGAAGCCAAGCCGTTTTTAATTCGTGAACTTATAAATAAAATCTATTCGTCCGTTTCAGTGTTTCAACCCTGCAGAATTATGTATACTTTCAGGTCTATGATTTCGACAACAAATGTATTCTCCTCAACTCTATATACACCCTTGTTTAATAACCTATCATTGGATTATTATACTCTACAGTTAATAATGCGTGTAATACTTAATTAACATAGTTACAATTACAATATGCTGGAAACAACATTGCATTTGCAATGTGACGTATATTAATTATTCACCAAGGCTACTAATTAAAATAGATTGAAGTAAATAGCAAAGCAAGTCGATATTCGAGTATATTGTAAAGAATTATTAATGACGGTATGGCTAAATCGTTCGAAGCACACAAACTCTTAACTGCTTCCAATGAAGGTCTAATTTGTATAAAGTTTGCCAACGAATGATTAAATCCGTAATGAGATTTATGCGGTGATTTTTTATGCGCCATTAAAAAATATCGGACACATTACTACGTGAACAAATTAAGTATTTTCACATTTTGAACATTTGGAAAAAGCGTTAAATTTTGTTCAATTTTCGAATGCTTTAGAATAAAGGTGAAATCTATTGAATGAGATTGCAATTACACTTATTTGCAATGTAGGATTAACATTTACTCAATCCTTTTCATCAGATTATCGGAAATGCCTGAAAAATTGTGGCTACCGTTACGTTGTACGTCCGGTATTTATTTATTTATTTATAACGTCTTTATTGCCATTTTATTTGTCTTCGGCAAAGGTGAGGTTCAGTCATCGACTGTTTTGCAACTTAACTCAGAAAGAAATTTTTTTTTTTTATTAATTTCCTTTATTCGTGCACTAGTCTTACTATTTGTAAACTTTTTACACTATTCAGTTAAAAAAGGAATGAACATCAAATGAAACTTAAAACTAAACTAACACTAAAAATATTTTTGCGCATAGCTCAGATATTATATAAGATATAGCTTGTTATTAGTTATAAGTTGTATTAGGTTGTAAAACAGTCACTTGACTGAACCTCGCTTTCTGCTCACCCGTTACATTTTCTGTACCTCTTTCTTCTTATACGTATGCAATAAAGACGTTAATAATAATTAAAACCAAGCGATGGTTATATGTAGGTGCATATAGTGAAAAATTATTGAATTATTGCCTTTTGTGCAAGAAATGCAAAAAGTCTGCAACCAACAGCATCATTACGAACAATCAATGTTTTCGTCCCGGAACAAGCCTTTTTGTCAGCATTCTCGGCGTCCACGCGTGCTGGCTACTACAAATTAGACGATAGGTGTGCAACGTAACGCCAAGTAGTTTGAAACTGCCTGTTAAACCAATGCAAATTACTGCAAGACAATCTCTACGTTGCGGGCGTAGACGAAAGGGGCGTGGACCACGGAGAGTTCGTCCTTTCTAATTACGTATCGCGGCGAAAGAGGATGGGAAAAGCTTAGCCAAGTTTTCCACGAATTAATGTTGTCCTGTGTACTTACAAACCCCCGCGAATTTCACGTTTCACAGGACGCATTGTTTTTGGAATGATTTCGTAATTGGCCAGTAACCGGAGTTTCCGTATCATCTGATTGTACGAGAAAGAAGTCATTACTTATCGTATGAAGTTGGTGTAATTAATTACTATGCCTATATATTTTCGATTATGCTTTTTATTTTTCAAATTTACTTTACTGTTCTAAACAATTCAGACTTTATTTCTTTAATAAGTAAATATTAAATAAATATTATATATTATATATAATAAATAAATATTAAATAAATTATTATTTATTATAAATTATTTTCGCTCATGTGCAGTTGTATCCAAAGAAATGACTCGTTGTTTAGGCTTAAGGTAACGCGTGTTTCAAACTGTTAAATTAGCTCTTTTTTGTCTTGGACGTCAAAATAGTGTAAGTGTAATTATTGTAAACAATTGGGTAAATATGCAGATTAGGGGAGCCACCTCCGATTTCAATGACCTTGAAATATGTAATCAAGGTCATCATTTTGAACAACTTTTCCCTATACATATACTCGGCGGTCTCTTTTAGTTTCCGAGATATTCGCAAAAAAAGTTTTAATATATCAAAAAGTGATCGGAGTGGGTCGGGGTTAGATTTGAAATTGTGGCCGCCGATAAGGCGGCCATGGTCACAACTTTGAACGATTTCAATCAGTTGAGATTAATAATAAAATATATACCACTTCAAGTAGAGATGTCTATTGTTTTGGGGAGGGGCGGCAGCCCTCCCCGCTAAGGAATCAAACCCTGACCTATTCCAAACACTCTTTTCAATATTGAAAACTTTTTTGCGAATATCTCGAAAACTAAAAGAGACCGCCGGGTATATGTATACGGAAAAGTTGTTCATAATGATGACCTTGACAACATATTTCAAGGTCATTGAAATCGGAGGTGGCTCCCCTAATCTGCATATTTACCAACCATTGTACAGCAAAATAAATTTTGCAAGAGATTTCAAATGCTCAAATAAAAAAGAAGAAAAAAGTTATCTTAAAATCTGTGTTATGTATATTAAATACATTAAGGAGATTAGGAGCAAACGTGACAGTTTGTCTTTTTAAATCTTAAACTCTAACATTTTTTAGAATTCTTAAAAAATTCGTATACGATGAGGAACCTTGACTATTAAACAAGACAATCAAATCGAAAAACTTAGAGAAAGTCAGTTGGTCGAAATAAGTCTTTCTTTAAAATACGTTATTTGTTACTTTTGTTTCTACCTCTAGAAACGATTGTAATACCGTATCTAATTTAAATGAAAAAATAATTAACATAACAAATGCTTTTAAATGATATTTTTATTTATTCTACTGATGAATGTAAATATAAATATTATATTAGTTAGAATACAGTGTGGTGCATAACTTTAGCATTATTTACATTTTTAAAGGTTTCAAACTTTTAAATAAGAACGCGAAAAGTTAATTACAGAAGCTCAAAGAATATGATACAGAAAGCATTATAAAAAAACATCTTATGTAAATATAAAAATAGATATAACAAGGAAAGGAACTTTTTATTATAATACAACTATAGCAGCACCATAGTGAAAGAAGTAATTTTAAAATCACCATCTACTCTTTTCAATTTTTTTTTTTTAATAACTCCTTTGTGCTTTACAATTTGTCCAGAAAGGACATTTGGTAAATCTTTACAGCATTGGTGTAATAGTTCTTTTCAATAGAAAGTCAAGACATGAATACTGAAAGCACTCGAAACAAAAAACTCTTCGGCTTGAATTCCTTTCTGAAAATTATCGCGGATCTTTACGGAAGTCTCAGTAGTAACTAAAACTAGGGCTTTTATGAATATTCAAATATTTAAATGTTTGAATATTCGAATACCAGTAGAATTTTCGAATGTTCGAATATTATTTGAATAAGAAAAAGTATTCGATTATTCGTTTTTCAATCTTCGGAATGTTTTAATTGAAATAAATTATTCGTATTTGAAAATATTCGAATAGTCGAATATTTACGGCTGTAATTGAAACCATAAAGACATCGCGATTAAATGTTTTTAAGCCAGTTTAAATTATCAAGCAGTAAAAACATTTCGATGTTTAAAAATAGCTTATGTTTTTCCAATTGCGATATATGTTTTCTCGTGTATGTTCAAACCTACGTACTAATTTAATATAATAATAAGTATAATTAAAAGTTTAATAATTTTGAAGACCATATAGTATTACAATAATATATAAATGCAGTACATATTCTTTGAAACTTTCAATTTTGAAAATTTGAACAGATTAAGATTATTGTTATAGGTAATTGCGAGAGTGGTGTAAGTCAAGAAACCAAAAAAATTGAGATTTTTATTTGTTTTAAGTTACTTCGCTTTATATTTTCATATTGTGGATAAACTGACTAAATAATCGCGCAATTAGCAATAATACAAAACAACGCACGTCATGTTTTCATTTTCGTGATACTCACGTTTAAAGTTCTGATTGCCAATACTATACTATAATCTTGGATTTTATTAAATTCTCATTTCTAAAGAAAACCATTCGTTTAATACACTTTCTCTCTGATAATAATATAAATTTTACTTTCTAGACCAGAATTAAGGAATAAAGTTTTTGGAAAATGTGAGTTGCGTAGTTTTGATTACAATTACAGATTTATCTGTGGAAGTTTTATGTTGATTTGGATAGTAGAGTAAGTCATTTATTTTTTCTGCGGGAGTTGCAAGACTTGTGAGAAAAAAAAAATAATTACATACTTTTGTATTATGTCGTTACAATTATATTCATTATATGCACGTCAGAAGCAAGGGATAAAAACAAAAATATAAAGATGTGACGGATGTTCTACCGCATATTCCACCGATCCATCATAGGTGTAATTTAAAGCCATTAAAGTGTCTAAAACAGAGTGTTTTGTCACCGAGGCAGAAGGTGATTAAAATTATGCGAAATTACAATATGCAGGGTGTAACAAATATACGTTAAAATATTTTAAGGGGTGATAGGGAACATAAAATGGAACAGAAATTGTCTCCTTTTAAAAAGACCTTTTTGCTCTATTGTTGCCTGTCAATATGTTAGTTTATAACTTATTTTTTTAATTAAATTAATTTCTTTTATCGTAAGTCACTAACTACGATATAATTAATTAATTATAAGTTACTCATAAAATTGTACAATGATATACAAATTTCATGTTAAAAGATCACATTTCGTACGAAAATTTACTTCTATCATGGAAAAATATTTTTAATACACTCAAACACAAAAGTCTAAACATCTAAGAACGAAATATATATGACTTACACCACTTTCATAATCACCGGCACAAATATTTGTTGTGATACGACCAAATTCATATTCTACGCAATATTCTGAATAGTTTTTTCTTTTTGTATATTTTTGTCTACTACTTATATCCACAATTTTTTAATTGTAGCTGAAACACTAAAAATATTTGACTTTTAATTTTATCTACTGACATATCATTTTGGTCTTATTTTAATATTCTATTTATTCAGTTCTCAACTGTTTAACTTTAATACATTTTTTTCGAAGCACAGTACTAATTATGAAATTAATTAATTTTTGTTCTTTTGCATTAATTTTACAAAATTTTATAAAGTTTAAAAAAAATCTACAATTTTCCTTACTGATAAATTATGAAAAAATTATGTTCTTAATTCGAAATAAATTTTTCTTTAATTTTTAAATACAGAAAATTATTTAAATATTAAGAAACTTGTTGATTTCCGAAGCAATTAGTATCTTTAGTAGTATTCCATGTATTATCGATATCGTCGAAAGCGTTAATTAAGTCCATCAGAAAATTTCGTCACCGTCGTTTCACGTATAACCAGCAATTTTGCTGCAAATTGAACGTAATGTAGCTGTGATACCCTGGTGTATACGCAAGAAAGGGTATCGAGTTAATCAGGAATATTCATCCCTCAGGGTATCGTTTCGAAGCTACGATTAACCCCTATTTCCTACTCGTGCGACAGAGATTTATATCGAACGCTTATTGTTCCCAGTTTCGATCTTTATAGCATACGCTATCATTTACGATTTAATTATGTAATCTAATGCTTCTACTAAAACGAATATAAAAATCGAATTCTAGCTTCTTTGAGAAAAGGAAGGTTTTATTGTTTTTTTAAATTGAGATTACGATTTACCGAAATTTGAAATTATTTTTCATAATTGTAGCAAAAGTGGAGTACTTGATATATGATTTCCTAGAATTTTTCAATTGTTTCTTTTTACATGTATTTGTGGGCGTATTCTTCATTACGTGGATGAAAACTAATTTCACTGAAACGCAAAAACTTAAATTCCACTGGAATTTTAACTAACCTTATTAGGCGCCTCGAAACTTAATTACACTTTCAACGAGTACGTTTTAATTTTTCACTAATGAAACTCACTCAACAGCTACCGCAGTTTGCCTATAACTGGGACCGCTTGTGCAATTTCTCAAAAAGTTTTTTAACCAGTCTTTATTTCATATAATTGATATATTAATGTGAGGAAGTGTAATATTTTCCAAATATACAGTTATAACAAATTTAAAAACGATTATGATATATCTTTTTTCATATGCATTGTATAGTCGTTTATTGCTTATGCGAACTAAGAAAAAAATTTCCTTCATTTTACCAGAACACAAAGTGAGATTACCTAATGACTTTTTTTTCATGAAAACAAATTCAGATGTACTTAAATATAATAAAGAAGAGACATTATTAATGTCACATTAATCGTTTTAACTTGAGGTTGTCATAAGATAAATCATATGTATTGTATACTTTTCTAAATTGAAATATTCTGTTTATTATGGAATAAAATAACAACAGAAATTTAAATTTTTAAGGGAAAATTTGTTTAAAATCACGTCAGGACTCTCCCCTTAACGGCTCCCACACTTAGTTTGGGACACCCTGTATAGAAGTCTGTGATCTTAACTGATTACTAGACTGCGAATGTTTATGCATTTATGGCAATTCTAAATGCACAAAAATCTATGAGGTTGCTGAGAAATGTTTAAATGTACAAAATATCAAAAATACACTGCAAATAATAGTGTTTAAAACATTTAACACACCGTTATTCAACTTCCAATGCTTTATTTGTCTGCGCCATCATTAATCCGCTGTACTCGCTTTCTGATTGGTCGATGTTTTTCGTTAATAATTCCTTAACGAAGATTCGCATAACATTTTTGCAAAGGAAAAAGTTGTTTAGAATCACCCCAGGAATCTCCCATTTCCGGCTCCCGCATCGAGTTTGGGACACTCTGTATATCCTTCATAATGTTAGCATATTGTTTGCATATTTCCTGCATATTTCTGGCATATTCGTACATTTAGATACGTTTTAACTGCATAAAAATGCGCAGTCTAGTGATAAGTGTGAGTTTAAAAATGGATTTTCATTTCAAATAACTAGACTGCGTGTTTCTATAAAGATACATAAATATACAGACACAAATAATGAGTTAAATAATGAGTTAATATTTATTTAATTGTTTCATATTTCGTATCATTTTGTATTTGTAATTATTTAGGTATTATCCACAGTTTGGAAATGATAAATAAAAAGAAAAAAGTTAAGTATGTAATATCTTCCGTATGGAGTTGTCCACAAACGATTCTCTTATAAGAAAAATTTTGAGAAGGAACGATGCAGAATGGCAAAGAAGATAGCAAATAACATTGCAAAACATGACAAAGAAGCCAGGGAGCAAGGAGTGTCTTACGACTTCTATCGCGAATTAACGACGTCCAATTAAGTAAATGGCTCTCCTGCGAATTTTCTCCATCTCGAAACTAGAAGATTAATTACAAATTGAATTGGCTGCAGGTATAACGGTGTAACGACTGGCTGCATAGGGAGGCGCGCACACACGCGGCGAAGGGTGTCAGGTTAATTAGGGACATTCGTCCCTCAAGACATCGCTTTGTGACTAGGAGGCTTAACTGGACACGATGCATCCTGACCCCTAACACCTACCCTACCCTATAAGCTTGATCCCCATCGACATACATTAAGTGCACGGATTTCAGATGTCTATCTGGCCTCTGTCAAATTAAGTGTCACCTGCCAGAAGCGTCAGATTTAATCGAGGCAAGACTGACTTCACCACTGTGCCTTCATTGCAGCGTCGACTAAGAGGCTCTGTCCGAAGAAAATTTTCTACCTTTTTTTTTTTTTGTACTCTCAGAACGCTGCGAAACTCCCTCTTCAATTTATTTAGAAACTGGTAATTTGATCACTTTAGCTTGGACGAGTGTGAAATAACTAAATGCAGGGCGGAGTTTAATTTTTATTCCGTAATGTAGTTACAAAACCAGACGTTTTGTCGAATTAGGTACTACGATTGCGTGGAAATTGTTACTTTTTTCGAACTTCGTTTGCTCGCGATTATTTTTGTCTCTAATGAAGCAACTTTGCACTGACAAGTAGGGAAAAGGGAGCAGGTTGAACTAAGTCTGAGACTATGCGATGAAGTGAAATTAAGTTTGTAACACGAAGATATTTTGATTTTAATATCGAGCTATCCGATAGGAAGATAACACGAATAAAGTTTATTTTATATTCGATGCAATTACAACTGAAAATTTTTACTTATATTAAAATAGTAAAAAAAACTATACGTGTAAAGAATACAACTTTTACCGTCTTTTCCACTAGCATTCAGGAATATTGTAAAGATAAATTCAAATAAGTCAGATCCAATGGAGAGAAAAATTTAACTTTCACTATGGATTAAAGAAATATTAAAATAATGTTAAGTAGATTAATGATGAATTATTTAGGAAACAGAAATTGTTGCACGCTGATGTCGAAGAATTCGATTTTTTATGGATCTCTAATCTGTACTTCAAGATCAGAAATCGAAAACGTTCTAATCACGTAAATATCATTTGACTTTCCCTTTTGAATTCCTTATTTTTGTTTATAACATTTCAATAAAGCATTAAACAACTTATGTTTATGTAACATTTTTTTCTTGTTTAATCCCATAGAATCTACTTACAATGTTTGGCCATTAAAACCTGGAACACCCTATATAATTACAGAAGATAAACATTGTTTTTTATGTGCATTCTGTACATGTTGTAATCCTTACGGTGTGCCTGCTACAAACAGATTTTTTACATTGTACGCAGGGTTTTCTTGACTACCTACTTTCTTTTATCGCAGCAAAATACGCTTATCTTCCTAGAACGTTATTAATCTCGAGCTTTGTTGAGTAATTTCTCTTGATTTGCAAATTTTCAAAACGATCTTTAAGAATAGATGTAGCTAGTTTTTTGTGCAGTTTTCCTTTTTAATTATACTAATACCTTTCCTTTGTACTTATGCCTTTTTTTTTTAAGGGCGAATTTCTTCTTTCTTGGTCGAAAATATCGAGTTTTTGGAATTTTTTTAATAAACAAAACTGCAAACTTAATTAATCTCAAATATTGTCTATGTTTTTAATATACTTATATTAAGTAACACAATTTCTTTTGGTTGAATTCATTTGCAAATACAGTTGGAATCAACCGCGGACCAAACGCATTGCGAAATTGCAGTGACGTAATATCTGCCCTTTAGCTCGTATAAAATTAAAAATTCCAATGTGGTTTTACTTTATGCACATATTGTTATCGTTTGACCTACAATGAAACCAAAAGAAATATTTTTTAAAGAATGGTAACTATTCAAATCCCCATGTTCGGTTTTACTCCCGAAATTGTCCAAACTGTTGTTTATTTAAAAAAAATATACAACCTATCGCCTTGTCTGTAGGTCGATAACTATACAGGATATCCCAAACTCGACGCGGGAGCCGGAAATGCGAGATTCCTGGGGTCATTCTAAACAACTTTTTCCTTTGCAAAAATGTTATCCGAAGTTTTGTTAACGAGTTATTAATGAAAAACATCGACCAATCAGAGAGCGAGTACAGCGGATTAATGATGGCGCGGACGATGGCGGACCAATACTACTCAACGCTGGGGCGCGCGCTGAAATCCATGCACTGTATTCGTGCTTCTATTGGTCGGTGTTTTGTTGTTAATAACTCATTAACAAAGTTTCGGAGGACATTTTTGCAAAGGAGAAAGTTATTTAGAATCATCCCAGGCTCCCATTTCCGGCTCCCGCGTCAAGTTTTGGACACCCTGTATATGTATAAAATACGAAGGAATTTTTGATTACATATGAACTAAAAGGCAGATATTATGTCAACCACAATTTTGCGAGGCGCTTAGTCGGCGTTTAATTCCAACTGTATTTTCGAGTGAATTCAACCGAAAAAATTGTGTTAAGGTAAATGTCCCAGTGGTTGGACTTTTAAGACAGTGTTCCTGTTATTAAAATTTTCTACAGTTTAAAACAATGTAAATTAATATGGATTTGTTCAATCGCTAGATTGAGTTTTCTTCTTTCAGAAACTTGGTTATAGAATATCGTTTATATAAAAGAAAAATGTAAAAATCTATGTTTATAAAAGCGTTCATTTGTCCCAGTTATTGGACAGAATTCACGGTATGTCCCAGTGATTAAATTTAGTTGTCCCTTAGACAGAAGATTAAATTTCAGAAAAATCATTGATATAAAAATAATTAACAATTCTTATGTTGTACAACTTTAGAAAGTTTGACAATATATACAAAAATAGTACAATTTTTAAATAAAAGTTTAGTAAATAACCGAATAACCGAATAACCTAAAATATTTAAGCGCGCTTACGTATGCACGCACACATTCGCAATTGTAACAGTAAAAAGGGCAATTTTTGTTTAATTTGAGCTCATTAATTATTTCATTGAATAGATATTAAAATATACATTTATAATAAATGAAAATTACAGTGTATTAGAAGTTTCTTCAATTATTTTATTCTTTTTGTCCTTCGATGTTGATATATTTTAAAATTTTCTGTTTACTGGCAGTTCTTAACGACATGCCTTTTTTAACAGCTTCAACAGCACTCTCCACGTCTTTTGGTGTATAAGACTTTCTGTTTCTGTTTTCCTTTGGCATGATTTATTAAAAATCAAATTTTTTATTATGAATATAGGTTATATTATCAACAAATATAGATTTCTTTTAAAAAATCTAAAATTGACAAATAAAGTCGACGAATTGAGGATAATAATTGACGAATAAAGTATCTAAAAGCAATTAAGCACTGGGCCAAGCCGATACATGTTTGCTCTAGTCACTGCACAGATTGTCCAATAACTAGGCTAGCGGCGATTTCATGTACTAGTGTATAGACACGTTAGTTTTTAAATTAAACAAAACAAAAATGGCTTAAAAATATATGGTTATCAATTAAACCGACTTTAATAAGTCTAAAAAACCTTTACTTGATGTAGAAGCATAACCAAAGTATTAATTGTGAACTTAACAAAGACGCTCTGAGTCTTAGTCGAACGGTTAGTAGGCTCTTCATATTGCATTAAATTCATGATTGCTAGGTAATAATATTTCTTTTTCAAATATATATCATGTATTTCTGATCAATTGCAATGATTTTTAGTATAAGAAATAACGCAGGATAATAATTTTATTTCTTCAACTTCGTCAATATTGTTTTTACTTTAATATTAATAAAAATTCATGACAGTGTCCAATTACTAGGACATGTCCAACCACTGGGACATTTACCTTACTTAATAAAAGTATGTTAGAAACAAATACAAAATTTCAAATGATTAAATTTATAGTTTTGTTTGTTCAAAAAATACCACAAAATCGATATCTTCGTCCGAGAAAAAGAAATCCATAAGAAAGAATCCAGAGGCTTTGAATCGTAAAACCTCGGTGGTCAATCGATGTCACCTCTTCAAGAAATAACGTGACCATTGAATTTTGTTTGCAGCAGACTGATTGTTTCTTGCGCTGTCTGGCATGTCGTAGCGTCTTATTGCCATATTATACCATTCAACTCGGATCATAAAAGGTTGTTAATCATATTCCCATTGCGCTCACCATTTATTGTAATTGCATTATCAGCTTCATCTTCGAAAAAGTATGGTCCAATCACACCGCCAGTTCATAAAGCACACCAAATTGTGACTCTGTGTGGGGCATTGATTGTTTTTGAATAATCCGTGGATTTTCTGCACTCCAAATCCGACAGTTTTGCTTATTAACCCACCCATTGAGATGAAAATGAGCTTTATCACTTACCATAGTTTTTTTACAAAAATCACTGTCAACTTTTTTATTCTCTAACACCCAATTAACAAAGCTACAGTGCTCTTCATAGTCTGCTGGTCGAAGTTCTCGCGTTAATTGAATCTTATAAACGTGTAAATTTTAATCTTTTGTCGAAATTCGTTACACGGAGCGCTGAAGTATGAAATGTTTAATTGTTGCGAGCGATGACGAATTGAGGTTTTTGGATTTTCAGCAACACTTGCTTTCACTGACGCTATGTTTTCAGCTGACCGAATATTACTGTGACATATATGCGTTTTTACATCTGCTACTGAATCAGTTATCTCAAATTCCTTGATTAAATTCACAATTGCAGTGCGAGATGGTACAGTATGTTTAACGAATTTTGTGCGAATTTTATGAACTGTTTCTACAAAATTTTCCTCATTTTGATCATGAGTTAATAATATAATAATGTTAATGTACTATAATAATGTTTAGCGTTCCATAAGTTAAATTGTGATGTTTTGTATTTGATAACAACGAAATGATGGGAAATTTTAAATAACACTTGTTGGATCATTCTATAGTTCACACGTTGACTATAACCGATTTCCCTCTACTAAAAAGAGGTTAATTAAGGAATTCAGTAGGCGTGCACCGGGGTTCTCTAAGCGATGAAGAACGTCGTACATTTTGAAATTGAAGTCAAATTCAATTTAATTAATTATTTAGAAATTCAAAATGTTTGAAATTTTGATACTTTTAATACGCGATATTTCTGTATTTTAGAGTAGACTTACGTAAATTTGATATGAAATTAAGATAACACAGATTTTTATTCTGCATCGAAACAAAACAAATCAAAGAAAAAATAAAATATATAGGGTGTCCCTAACTCAGTGTGGGAGCCGGAAAGGGTAGCTCGGGTAATTCTAAACAACATTTTCCTTTGCAAAAATGTTCTCCGAAGCTTTGTTAACGAGTTATTAAGGAAAAACACCGACCAATCAGAGAGCGTGAGCTCTCGGCTGATCAGCGACGGTGCACAAGCTACGCGCAGCGTCTACTACTCGCCGTGCTCGAGGCTTGTACAAGAAACTCAAGATCTTTACGTTAATGCCCAATTTCTCCTAAACTATTGGTTGAAAAATTATGAAAAAAATGAGGGACACGTCAGCTATCGCGACACATATTATGGAATTTTTTCTGATTTACAAATTAATTAGCCAAGTTGTGAAACATGAAAAACGAGAGGCAACAAAATATATATATTCATAAATATGTATATTCATTTGATTTGAGAATTCCGTAAGGAGAGAAATCATTTGTTTGTTTCAATAAACTAACGCACAATCTAATATTTCAAAGTGATTTTCAGCTAAACAAGGTGAGATATTATTTCAATAATCATTGTTCAATTGGTAATAAATGAACGCTTTTAAATAGCATAAATTTGAGGGATTTATAAGTTACAATTTTACTTGACTGCATCAGTTTATTAAATAGTTTAGGAATATATACAAATATAAAGGTAATATTTACTTATGTTACATAATAATAATTTTACGCATTAATTAATTGTAAAAGAGGAATAAATGTACTGAAAACTTAAATGATCTGTAATAATCAAACAGGAGATGGAACCGAATTTGTGTAACATCCGCATACAAGGTTACATTTTCTGTAAGGATTTCAATCTATGCAAGAGGATCACGATTTCTCGTCGATACGTAATCGTTAAAACGAACGCGAATTCATAAACTGCTTTAATGGTGCTTTTAGCGGTGCTTTTAACAAGACTTTCGCTGGCGTTTCGATCGTGTTCCCTTTGTACTAGTTTTCGACTAAAATGACCATTTTTGCGAGCCCTAATGCACATGGGAAGTCAGCTTTGTGCGCGGCGTACTCGTGGACGCTTAATTTCACAAAGTCGCGTTTACGTCAAAACGTGGCGATTCCTCTAAAGCTTGAAAATCGTGTTTCGTCAAGGCAAACTTTACTCTACAATATTATTTGAAAGGCGCTCAGTTACTTGCTTGCGTTAACAAATTTGCGTATCTCGAGGAACTACTTCTGTCTATAGATATATTTATAAGTCCGTTTGGAGGAATTGCGTGGGCGTACTCCATCAGAGATTGCTACCGGAAAATATTATTTGACGAAAATGGTGGTTGCTTCCGACGAGGAGGAATATGACGCGAGCCTTGGCAAAATTTTACGAAATGGATGACAGATGGAAAGTAAACATTCGAGTGCTTTTCGATAAATATTTGTTGTTATAAGAGGATCTGAATAGCCACATGCTCAATAAACCATTTGGTTGATTACTTAAATGATATTTTTTGCATGACTTTAATGTTATTAATTGTTTATAATTTCACATTGAATATTGTTACAACGCATTCGATAATGTTTAAGATTCTGTAGGTTTCCTTGAAATTGTTGGTGATCGTTAAGGCTTTTGTTTTTAAAGGAACAATAGCTTCATTTAGCATAATTAGTTTTTTTTCGTTTGGATTATGACATTATATGATACAAAACAAGTTACTGTTAAACATTTATTTATATTTTATAAAAGTAATTATGATTAATTTATTCCTTTCTAGCTATTTTCAATTTCTGCTATAAATTAAAAGTATTTATAATAAATCCGAATAAGCTATGATAATAAATCTATCGTGTTTTTGTATTTTTTTCTGTTGTTCCCGATATAATGTCGACTTATAATCGAAATAGTTAAATATGTTGATATACAGGGCGATGCACCCATGAAAAGTCACCTGAATTAATTTCACAAGTTTGAAGATAAGAAGACATTTTTTATACAAACGTTGCTTGATTCCATGAGGCTATTAAGGCAGGCGCACACTATGGCTAAGCGTGGCAAAACAAATTCAAGAAATTGATTCGCATTGGTTGCTGTACTTCAGTCTAGTGTGCGCAACTCCATAGGATCCAATTGTTTATCAAATTTTCCCTTCGCTTCGTCGCGTTCACCATAGTGCGCGCCGGCCTTTACATGGTATCCAGAAATTTCCTCCAAGTGGATCTGTCAAAGAAATTTGTAAGTCACATTGACTTTTTGTTTTCAATACAATCATGTATTTTAACCACCTACAATTGTAACCCTTTTCAAGGTGATTTGAATCACCATAATCATTTAAGGTCATCCAAGGTCATCAAAGTTATCATAATATATATAATACCTTAGACCTTAGACCATATAAGAAATAGACACGGCTTCAGATAACTAGGTTGAGGCAAAGATAACGGGGAAAATTTTGGCCCTCAGTGACGTCACAAGATAATTTAAGATAGCGTGTTTATATCTGAAGTTAGCGTTTATATCTGAAGTTAGTGTTACACGCCATCTTAAATTATCTTGTGACGTCACTGGGGGGCCAAATTTTCTCCGTTATCTTTGCCTCACTTTTTCTCGTGGATCTTTATATACAGGCCATGTCTATTTTTTACATGGTCTAAGTATAATATATATAATATATCTAATACATAGCATAAGAGCAGAGAGGTATACATAAAATTTATTATGAATGTTCCTGAAACAAATTTTTTCACTTTTAGCTAACGGAATCAAACTTAAACAATGCGAAACGTAAAGAAATTTTGCCGGCACAGTTAACTACCTGCTGTGATGACTGATCTGTATTGTTTATAGTTCATGTTCTGTTCTGTTCAAACACCCATGGTGCTCGCATGTAATTTGCAAACATTGCGTAAATATTGTATCACTAGTTTTTCCTACCAAGTGCGTGATCCATTTATTTACAATCTGCATTCTATCAGGTTATGGGCCCAGATATATTTGAGGAATTTTATTCTTTGAGGAAATTATAGAAACTACTAATTGCGGTGCATTATTTTATAAGACAGGTTAAGTGACCTCGTGGGTATATAAAAATGTCGAATAAAAATGAAAATAACGCACAAACATCAACGGCACAAGTATCCTTTTCACCGCAAATTAGAAGTATGAGCACAAACATCAACATCGAGAAGCTTTCAGGTACAGAAAATTATAATCACTGGAGTTTTCTTATAAAAATGATGCTGGTAAAGGAAGGTCTTTGGAATTGCATTATGGGCCTTGATACTGATGCAACCCACGATCAGTTGGCTCTTGCAACAATTTGTTTGAACAGAACAGAACATGAACTATAAACTATAGAGATCAGTCATCATCAGTACTGGATGTGATGTAAAGAAGCATAGATTATACAGGGTGATTCTCTCGCTAGGGAACATAAAAAAAGCGTCGGGCAATGGGATCGTGGCGACCGCACCGCAGGAGGCCACTTGTCGGGCCTACCTTCTACGCCTGGGCCTACCATCTACCGACCACCATCCCATTATCCGGCGCTTCTTGTGTGTCCCATAGCGAGAGGATCACCCTGTATTTACTGACACCGTCTTGAGAAGGGTTATAATCGTAGGTGATCAAAAGTACTATTGCCCCCTGATTTGTGTTGGCGTTCATCCTACAAGCTAAACGGGAATCGGCTGCTAGCGCCTCCTGATCCCCTCCACGGACGGTCCGTTCGCATAGTAATAGAATCTCCATATCCACTGCCCAGAATCCAGCAATGATTCCCGTTTCTTCGCTGCAGTTTTAGCTTGTAGGATGAACGCCAACACAAATCAGGGGGCAATAGTACATGGTCCCATTTAAAAAGGTCAAGGTTACCTTCAAATTAGGACTCTTGTGAATATTTGAATATTTGAATATTTAAATGTTTGGATATTCAAATACCAGTAAAATTCTTGAATAGAGTGGACAATGTCATTAAATGATAAAATATCCGTATGCTTTTGTGCAATGCGTTCGTGCTTTGAGTTCATAAATAAATAACAATAATACTATAATATTGTAATAATGATGTAATATTAGTATGTGCAATGGGTGTGATAAATTAGGTAAATCAGTAGATTCGATGCTAAAATAATTTTGAAAAATTAAATTTTGCGACACCAGTGAATCAATAGATGCAAAACTGCAAGATTCTATTTATTTAGATACAAGAGTATCGTGCCTGAAACAATAAAATTGTCTCCATTAAATTTACTTTTGAATAAAAAATCGTACACAGCAAAAAGCTGGTGTCGAATGTTCCTGGTCTCCTGCGAAAAACCAATCCTTCTATCCATCGTATTCCCACTTGAATACCGGAATTTCAGCCCCGATAAAATCCATAGCCGTGCGTCAAAATCGAACTGAAAACAGAATAACTCGTGTTCACGACAAGGCAAGAGGTTGATCGAACCAAATATATTTCGACGCCGCGGCAGCGGCAGAAGAAGGGAATCGCTACGTGAAAAATTTCGATTTTCAGCCCCTCTTTTCAGCCAGAAATTTGTTACACGGCCCGCACAATACGCGACAGCCCTTTTGCTCCGTAAAAGTCGGCCGGAAATTGGCCGCAGACATGGCTGGCCAGTGACAGGAAAAAACACGGACGGGGGCGCGGCGTAAAAGGAACTTCAAAAACAAACAGCCGAAACAAGCGGGAGGGGAAAAATATCAAAAGCAATCAATTTCTTTTTACTAGGCGAACACAGTGTTCCCTGGACGCGTAGCCGCAGGCATTCGGAAGCGTCGCGCGTGTCACGGTCTACGCGCCTCTATGGTGCACCATGTTGCATATTTAAAGGCAAGGCGCAAGGATGGAATATAAAGTCCGTTGGAAAATAGCGCTCGGCCGAAAAAAAGGAAAGGCCAGAGATACACCGAGAAACAAGGAAGGAATGTCGTCCTGGGTGCACAAAAGAATTAATAAAGCAACGAGGGAGGAGCACTGAACACTGTTACGCGGTTTGTCTTCGTGCTTAGCTGAAAGAAAATTTACAGAAGCATATACGGTCCATCTTTCTCTTCTTTTTATGGCTATAATTCTGTTTTGCACAGCTGCATGGCTTGATGCCCACCTGAGCTTATGACTTTTATTCGACCTGCCGTTCCGCTGCGCACAGTGCCGCCACACTTTCCAGGCTGGTCACGAAACGCCCCCGAATCGCAACAATTAAACCGAAGGATAGCGGGACACCCGTATTTTTCGAATGATTAATACATGCCTTTTGCTTTCTGACCCCAAAATGGGTAGAGAAATCTAGCCTCTAGGTTCTATACAGGGTATCCTAGCTAAAGGAATATGAAAAATATTCGTGACATAGTGTGAATGGCTTCAACGAAGTAATGCCTTGAAACACATATTTTTTTGTCAGGTCATTTTTTCTGTGTTTTTCAAGATCATTGGTACGTTTTATGTGGAAAACGCATATATTTTTTCAATTGCATCTTGTAGCGGATGAAAAAAAATACATTTGCGTATGTTTGAATCATGACCTTCAGATAACCTTGAAAACCAATAATGTGATAAAATTGAAACTAAAGGAAGAAGTTTATTGATTCGAAACAGGGATTTCTCTATGCTCACCACTTCTTCGCCGGTGCGAGTCTCCACGTTTCGTCGTGACCGAGATCAAACCAGACTCGAAAAAGGGCTGCGCTCGGTTCTGAAACTCAGCCGTTCTTCGAGTTAACACTGTACTTCAGAAGACACAATGAATCGCATAATTAGTCCTTGTGCTATTATCCCACCGGAAACAATAAAACAAGCAACACAATCCGTACCTATTCTTGTCAGGAAGTGTCGCAGCAATTTTATCGCATTGTTGGTTTTTAAGGTCATCTGAAGGTCATGTTTCAGACATATTCAAATGTATTTTTTTCATTCGCTACAAGATCCAATTGAAAAAAATGCGTTTTCAGATAAAAATACCAATGTCCTTGAAAAAAATACAGAAAAAAATTATCTAACAAGAAAATATGTGTTCTAGGGTATTCCTTCATTGAAGTCATTCAAATTATGCCACAAACATTCTTCACATTATGAAAACCGAAGGAGATATTTGGGTGGCCCTCTTTCGCTGGGACACCCTGTATACATAGTGGAAACTATGCATGTTAACTTCGACTATGTTTTTGATTAAGCCTGTTTTCAAGTTTAAGTTTGTTTTCATTTCTTCATTGTGATGCTACGTCACTTTATGAGAAAGTAATAAACTATTTAATTGCATTCTTCTTTTTTTTTTTCTTTTCTTTTTATATATGTTTTCATACGTATATACATACCTATTCACTGATTGACTATTTTAACAGAAGTGAAAAATTGTATACAATCCTTTTCTTGCATAACAAATTATTAATTGTATTTGAAGCAAGGATATTTGGATCACTGAAATATACATGTATTTTATTATCTAAGAAAAAGATTATATTTTATATGGGGGTTAACAACTGTGTGCTTTACCCTATGTAATATTTTTATTTTATTTAAGGTGACAGTTTGAATCAGGATTGAATTTAATAGCAACAGGTTTCTCGCTTAGTCACTGAGGTTTTCAAGGCACGTCGTATAATTTTCACTATACAGGGTGATTCTTTTTTTATTTACGCAGTTTTAATCTCGAAAGGAAGATCACTCTGTAAAGAGAATCACAGGGTGACTCTCTCGCTAGTAGATACAAAAGAAGTTCCGCTTTTTAAAGATGTAGTCGGTGAAACAGCTCCAAGAAAGTGAAACAAAAAATACCGATAGTCAACCTCTTTTCACTTTTTGAGTAACCGGATAATAAGCGCATAGACAACTATAGTTTTTAGGCGCGGCAACCTTTAAGAACGGGGCGAAACGGCAGAGGTAGAAGCGCACAGACTTCTGGGTAGGAGCGTCTGCAATCGTGTCAGGGTAGAAACACGTAAAACGCTTGTTGCTTGCGCTTTTTTTTGTCTTTGTTCAACCATCGCGCTGAGAATATGGTTGAACAAAGACAAAAACAAGCGCTTGTTGTTTTTGTGTTTGTTTTTGCCCTTATCAGCGCGATGGTTGAACAAAGACAGAAACAAACGCTGGTGAACAAGCGCAAGCAACAAGCGTATTACGTGTTTGTACCTTTAGGTTCGGACGCATCGGGCCCAGGTCGGCTCGGTATTAATCAGGCGACAGCGGCGCACGCAGGCAAACGTGAATTTCCCGCGCAGCAAAATCTAGGAGAGGAAGTGTAGGTTATAAAAGGACGTGCAACTAAGGTAAATGTACCAATGACTAGCCACGTCCCATTACCTGGCCACTGATGACATTTTATTTTTTAACAAGCTAAATTGACATAAAATAAAAAGAATTTTTGTACCAATTTATTATTTAAACATTCAGCCTTCTAAATTAAAAATTATATCCCTAAACTTTTTGTTTAAAATATTAAAAATATTGTTTGAAATATTGTAGTCAAATGCACCATGAATCTTCATGGATTCCTTAAGATATGGCTAAGAAATGCGTAGTACTTACCAAGGTGATAAATATCATTATACTACATTTTTCTATATAAAAAAAGCAGTCATAGAATCTTAAGAATATTTATAATAAATATAAAACAAAGAATTACGCATGTAAATAGTTTTTAAGTCACAAATTTATGTGGTTATGTACTAGTACGTAATAATCTTATTTGCCTAATAACTAACCGCGACACATGTTTCACATTTTTCTTATTGTTTAGTTTCTTCATAAAGTTAATTTAGGTAAGTTAATATTTATTATAAAGAATGAAGTTAGATTTTATAGGTTTTTTGTTGTTTTACATTTATTTATTTATTTTTACTTATATATGCTACACTTAACCTCAAATTATAGAACATACAATGGGCAAGGATAGAGAAAAGTAGAAGAGAAAGAAAATAAAGAGGCAGTAGCTGAAGAAAGGAAAAAGTTGGGCGAAGAGATCAAACGACTGACAACTATGAAAAAAGCATTACAAAAAAAATTGATTAATAATAAAACTATATCATTCATTACACAGTAAAACCTTGTTTCACGACTTTACTTTTTAACCTTTTAATGGCCTCTTTATTAAGTATATTCATACTTTTTAACTTTTCTAATGCTTCTGATTTAGTTTATTTCTTATTTTCACTTTACAAAATAAAATTTCGTTCGCTAACATTATTTTTAATACTCTATCAAAGTCATGGCCACTTATTAGGACCTCGAAATTTGGACACTGGGACAATCGCGTTTGGCTGGCCAGGTATTGGTACATCACGTCTCCTTACATTTTTAATTAATTTATATTTAATATCGTTGAAAATAATCGTTTCTTTTGCACTTATTTATGTAAAATGTAATACCCTTCAAAATACAATATTTTTTTTATATTTTAAAGTTAATTTTATGCCTTAAATTTAAGATATTTGTTCTCCTTGTTCTTAGACGTCCAGTTATTGGTACATTTACCTTATATTAGCTGTATTATGTATAGGACTTGTAATGTATAATCATAGAAACTTATGTGCATAATTTTTTCAGCTACCTCTCGTTTCGCGTAGATATACAGGGTGTAACAAAAATGTTGCAGTTACTTGAAAGGGGTGATTCCTGAGGTGATTTTGAATAACTTTTTCCTTAGCGAAAATGTTAGGTGGGGCTTTGTTAACGAGTTATTAACGAAAAACGCCGATCAATCGGGGAGCGTGTACAGCGGATTAATGATGACGCGGACCATGGCGGGCCAATACTACTCACAGTTGGAGCCCGCGCTTATATTCATCCACTGTACTCGCTCCCTGATTGGTCGGTGTTTTTCGTTAATAACTCGTTAACAAAGCCCCACCTAACATTTTCGCTAAGGAAAGAGTTGTTTAAAATCACCTCAGGAATCACCCCTTTTAAGGAACTGCAACATTTTTGTTACACCCTGTATAACGGAATTGAATATTCAACTGACACCTGACTAGAACCGAAGTCGAACGAATTCACCCGAATACAAACGCTTCACCCCCTTGCGGCGATTCTGACTCCCTCTCTTAACTTATGCTCCGTCTATAATTGTCTATTAATGAGCGTGACAAATTCACAATAGGCTAAGGATTCGGAACCCTGTACAGGATTGTGCGCGACTCGAGCTCGGCGCGTAATATCGCGCTTAATGGGAATCCGACTTAACATACTTTCGGGGACGAAAGTGAAGTAAACAATTCTAAAAATAGTATTCCAATCCCATACGGCATTAATAAATAGGTTTATGAGATTATTATTAATCTAACAGTTAGCAATAAAAAAGTTCTTCAGAATTAGTATGTGCAAAATCGATAATGAATTCCAACAATTGGATTAAGCATGAAATACTCTTCATTTTTTTTGTTCGGTGCCCTTCGCAACGATGCACGCGGATTCTAAATTATATGGAAATTCTGCTCGCGAACGTGCAAACAAATGCGATAAAAATGGCGTTTCAACTGGCTCCTCCATGTGTTGCAGTTGAAATACATATATGTAGCTAGTGGCTGCCGGCACGGCGCGTGTTCATAATTATTATCTACGGTCACGTGAGCATAATAACGTTGGCGTGCGCGCAACGCTTTTGATAATCGCACGTGCACCGCTTCTTTGAGTTCTTTTCCATTCAATCAGCCGGGTCCTTGTTCGTTTCTTGAAGGACCGAGGAAGCATTTCATTGGAGAAATATCTCAAGGGGACGAGAGAAAAAATAATCGCGTGCTTCTGCCGAGTAATTAAGTGTTACTATATCCTGTTGTAAGCGTTTATGGCGACTAATTAACCTTTTGCGATTCATTTGCTCGCATTCACGAAAAAGTGTGCGTGACTTGTTGCTAAAAGGGTTCGTGTTCAGATCATCCAGATTTAAGATTTTACGATTGGAAGATTAAAGAAGCGTGTTAACTATGTGTCGCTATACAAAAAACATACATGAACGTTGAGCTTTATTCTTATCTATGACATCGAGTTTTGTTTGTTTGATTTTAATTGTATATAAAAAATGCGCATTGGCGCAAAATATTCTACAGAATGTCATATACTCTCTAGAACCATTCACTAAAGTTTCATTAAAATCCAAGGAGTACACACTGTAGGGTCTCCTTGTCAGTTAAAATTATCTGATAAATATAAGTAAAAATTATAATTATGAATAATAATTAACTATAATAATTACAAAGTTTGAATTTGAAAAATATCTTTTCATTTATTTCTATGCTTTTGCATATCCCGATTTTTCTATCAAAATCCCGCTTTTCTTGGGCTTCGTCAATACGAATCCCGATTTACAAAAAAAAAAAAAAAAAAAAAAAAAAAAAAAAAAAAAAAAAAAAAAAAAAAAAAAAAATCTGACAACGCTGTGGCTTAATAAAATATCACCGTGCAAAATGAATAACGCTAACAGAAATATTTATCGCATGCATCGTAGTGAGGCTGTTTGTGGGGCGATCCGTATTTTAGTATCTACTGATCTACTGCATACTGTTTTTTAAAATTTTTATTTATTTTAAATATCTGTTCGGACCTAATTCTTTCATTTTCACCTGTCCTAGAATCACGTATTAATCCTGCAATAGATTGAAAAATTCGAAACATTCTGCTTAATACAGAAAATACAATATTTTTTTTATTTCTTGTATTCTAAGTTTCATGAATTTTTTTTCATTCTGATTAAAATCATAATAATGAATTTAACTGTATAATAAAGCCATAAAAGTATTATTAATTTTAGCACACACGATATTTTTTTTCCTAGTACTAAATATTTGGAATGTATTTATTCACTCTAATATTTTAATCCTGTCTTTCTCCTTTTAAAATTTTTATTTATTACAACTTGAATTATTAACACATCATTCTAAATATGGTCAGTGAAATTTTTACAGAATATCAAGGAATAATAAACGTAAATATTATTAAGACTAACTTCCTCATATTTTTCTTACAATTAGAACAATTATTTAACAAAATAAAATACAGGATTGAATGCAGAACCTGAAGAGAACAGGAGGGTTAAATTGATAATCTATTTTAACATTTTAAAGTTGAAGAGAAATACATAAAGTAAAGAAATACATAAAGGTTTTAAAATTTATATCTATCAAATGTTAAGATTTACTTAAAAAATTCAAAGTTGATATTCGAAATTTTAAATTTATATTTAGGATCTGAAATGTTAAATGCTAAATATAAAATTTGCATTTAGAGTTTTGACTCTACCTATGTTTTCATTCTTAGACTAACAGAAATAGGTATTAAGTGTTCACTATTAAAAATAGCTCTCTATCTTTCGTTTTTATACGTTTCACGTATCTTTTTATTATAATCTGGAAAACATATAATAAATAAATATTTAATATTTTTGTGTGAAAGAGAAATAGAACTTAATACCCTCAACTGCAATTTTCTATGTTTTTAACAAACTACCTACGCACGCTTATTTTTTAATCGCATGAAAGTAAAAACTTGTATCTTTTTAGGAAAGTCGCAGTATTTTGGTATTAAAATCCGACGCTTTTAACGCTACTCAGAGTTTTAGTAAAGCTTTCAAATGAGCAGTCCGGGGGGTTTCTTTGACGACGATGTAAGATCTTGAAGGAGTTTAAATCCCTTTCAGTTTACTCGTACACGAGTTCCCAGTGATCTTGGATTTTCCATCATCGAATCTTTTATCAGAAAACGAGTTACATCAAATGAAATGGATCGTGTACGTAATGCGTACCTATCGACTTGCTATAAACGAAATAAATTAATCGAAAGCTTAAAATCCATCAATCCAATTCCATATTAATAAATCCGAATGTCTCTGTTTCCTTTTAATTTTGAATCGATTAAATTAACGAATCGATTAAAACATATGAATTATCCATTACGAATACAGTGATACGCCAAGTGAATTATAACTGCTTTCGTACGAAAAAAACGCAACGCAATGAGTCACGAATTTTAATTTCATTCCAGGAGAATAATTAATGAAATTTTAATAAAGGATTCGAACAAAGAGCTCCCGTTAAATTTTAATCGACGCCAGAAGATAACAAATGCGTCCGTGCATTGGAGCGCAACGATACGCAAAAATAAATTAATAAACTTCAATATTGTTGCTGCTATTCCTGTTGCGTATCGCGTACACGATGCAGGAGTAAAACAGTTCGAAAACGGTTTGGAGATAATAACTACAATTTACGGTCTGGCAGAGTACATCGATGATAAATTATGCATCTGTTTTTTCAAATTCCATTATGCGTGCTGATCGAACTTTCTAAAATCCATGAAATTCACGAAAAAAGCGTAATAATTTTCGTTATAAACAAGAATTTATTATTTTGTAGCTGTTTATGCGTCATAATCACATACAATAAAGTTTTGTCGATATCAATCCTTTGATTTACAAAAAAGTAGAGATGGGTATTATCTAAATAAAAAAATTATTTAAATAAAAATTCGAATAAAAGATAACTCATATTTATTCGTTATTCGAAGCAACGAATTTTATTCGATGAAAATTTATTCGAAGATTTAAGATCATTTTTTTATTCGATGAGAATTTATTCGACGACAAAAGATAATTTTTTTATTCGAAGAACACTTTATCTGTAGCGTCGAATAAAATTTTCATCTTTATCTTTATCTTTATTCGAAGCTTCGAATAAAGTTTTCATATTTATCTTTATCTTTATTCGAAGCTTCGAATAATTTCCGAGTCTTCCCGAGTGAGGCCGAATGAGGCCGAGTGGGCTGACCGAGTATTGTGGCAAATGTTAAACGCACGCATCTCGATCTCATCTACGTATAACATAACCTACATATCTTTACCTATCTACGAATAAACAGGCGAAAAGCACCGTGCGTTACGGTACGGCTCGCGCAGGCTCTCGTTTGCAATTATAGAAAATGAAAATGGTACAGTCGGGCATGCGCTTCTCATTTTTTAAGGGCACGTCGTTATCGAGAGTTGTCATGGAGAATATAATTTAATAACCGGTGCTTTTTGTATGTTTATTCGTAGATAGGTAAAGATATGTAGGTTATGTTATACGTGGATGAGATGGTGTAGGAGAGAGTTTCCTGGGGACGAGATTTCTCTCTCTCTCCTACAATGGCGTGGTGTTTGACATTCGCTACAATACTCGGTCAGCCCACTCGGCCGCATTCGGCCTCACTCGGGAAGACTCGGAAATTATTCGAAGCTTCGAATAAAGATAAAGATAAAGATGAAAATTTTATTCGACGCTACAGATAAAGCGCTCTTCGAATAAAGAAATTATCTTTTGTCGTCGAATAAATTCTCATCGAATAAAAAAATGATGTTACGTCGTCGAATAAATTCTCATTGAATAAAAAAAATGATCTTACGTCTTCGAATAAATTTTCATCGAATAAAAAAATTATCTTGTGTCTTCAAATAAAAATAAATCAGATTATTCGAACTTTCGAATAACGAATAAAATTCTTTTATCTTTTATTCGTTATTCGACATTTTTATTTAAATAAAGATTTTGCCTATCTCTGCAAAAAAGGATAGAATTATTTTTGTATATGTAATAATCTATTATACCAAAGGGTTTTTTGACCCGTTTAATAAAATATTATTATTATTATTAATTTTCTGTATTGCGGCCATCATACATTTCATGAATTATAAGTAAAATTTAGCATTATGTATTCGTTTAACTAAAGAATTATTTTAAGAAGAAAATAAATACTAAAACGTTATCCTTCTCTATCAATACAAAACTAAAATCTCTGCTACAATTTCACGCGTTGGTATAATGGGTTTGAAACGCCGCAAAACGTCCAACGATCGCAATGTTTAACTAAATCGATGTACAGATTCGCAATGCGTTAAAGTTTCTCTCGACTCTAATTTCAAATGGAATTAAATTTATTATTTTGGTTAGATTAAAACTGCCAACTCTGGACAAATAAACTATTTATTGACATACCGCTTTTAGTCGAAAACGAAATTGTATCTAAATGTTTCTGTAAGTTACCATTAGTAGAGAAATGAAATGTAAAGAAATTGAAATTCATACAAAATATTGAATCCTTCAACTACTGAATCTTAAATAATCATATTGGTTTGAATTGTATGATTGTTTTTTCAATAAAAATTGAAAGTTATAAGGAGTATGGTATTGATGAACTGAGTAATTACCTGAATCGTTTGGTAAAATTGAGGACATCATATTATTTCCACTCACCTATCGTAGTAGTAATCCCTGCAATCAGAAATACAATGTAGGATTAATTATGGAATTTTGTAATTACAGAAATAAATATGTTTAATGTATTCGTGACTGGAGAATAACAACAAATTAATTATAGCGTGAAAATGAGATGTAATTCAGATATTAAAAGCTTTTAATAATAGCACGTTAACTGAAATAACAACGTAAAATGGACGAGAAAGAGTTATGATTAAAAACCGTTAAAAGATGAAAGAAATTCAATTTTTCTGTGACTGTTATTCTTCTCGTAATTAAATTTTTCTATAAAATTTGGATGATACGTTATGAGTACATTAACCTTTTTTTCATTGTGAAACCGCAATATTTCTGTAGCGAATTTCATTTAACCATTTTCATCAACTCGAACGAGATAAACCACTAAAGTTCAATAAAGAACCGATTTTTGCGTATGTTTGACGTACATACAATGGCAACAAAATAAACTTTGAAACGGAATGGTGAGCATAATATTTTTATGCTTTCAAAATAACAATGTCGATAATTGAGACACAGAGGGAATATACTACTATGTTTCGTAATATCAAAGCAAGGAATCAATGAAACGGCGATCGCTAATAAACGTTTGAATCTATGTGATGAGAAATCGTCGCACAATGGTGAAATCGTTAATCGCATCGATATTATATACAGGGTGTAACAAAAATATTGCACGTCCTTAAAAGGGGCGATTCTTGAGGTGATTTTAAACAACTTTTTCCTTAGCGAAAATGTTAGGTGGGGCTTTGTTAACGAGCTATTAACGAAAAACACCAACCAATCAGCGAGCGAGTACTGTAGACGAACCTTGGCGCGGACAATGGTAGACCAATGCTACGCGTGGTTGTAGCCCGCGCCGAAATTCGTACACTGTACTCGCTCTCCTATTGGTCGGTGTTTTTTGTTAATAACTCGTTAACAAAGCCTCACCTAACATTTTCATTAAGGAAAAAGTTGTTTGAAATTACCTCAGGAATCACCCCTTTCAAGGAGGTGCAACATTTTTGTTACACCCCGTATAGACTTTTTCATAAATGACTTATGAAAGTGTAGAAAACATACCATTTACCTTTAACTTAATTTTTTTTCGAATTGGCAATAAGTAAAATGCGAAAATGTTCCTAAAAAGATATTTTTCGATTAAATCCTTAGATTTAAAATGCTATAAAGTAAATGAAATATATTAATGAATAATTTCAAGTATCGTTCGTTTGTAATTTTTTTATTTTCGACTCACACAGTTTAGGTAGTTAGGTATAGGTATGTAGGAATAAATTCAGATTTTGACAGTCTTTAAAAACTCCGTTTCATATGTAACAAACATGATTAGTTAGAGTAGAAATGAAATTAGTGTTTCCACTGTTTAAATTGGATGCTTCACAAAAGATAAAAATGTTTTTAATAATATTTTATTAATTATATTAATTGAGAATCAGTTTTAAAGTGTAAATAATGTCTTAATATTAATGTTCGTTTTGAATGATGTCAATTTATGGAATTACAGTATTTTTTCGATATAGGTTCGAAAAAACCATGCGATACAGGCTCGCAGTTTATCCCCACTATTCCACCACCACTAGCGGCATCCGTCTTTGAAGCAGCGAAGCGGATGATATCGAATTACATGGTAGCCGGCGCGGCGCTCGGTTGCTGCGAGGGATCGAATATCTGTGTGAAGCAGTACTAATACGACGGCGTAAAAACGAAATTTTCATCGGATCTTGACGAACGTGACGCCAACTGATTCCTTATGCTCTCCCGATGAAAAAAAAACCAAACACGACGTAAATCGAGTTATAATTAACGAAATTACGGAAAAATTTGCTTTAAAATATATAATATATTTGCATTATACATTAATATATTTATATATATAATATATAAAATTTTCTTTAAAATATATATATAAAAATGCGAAATTCAGCATTGAGCATCAGTTCTCGTGGTGGAGAACTATCGATGGCACTATCGACAGCTATCGATAATTTTTGCTATCTAAAATTATCGATAATTGTTCTTAACTATCGATAGTTTTAATATACGCTGCAATAGCGATAATAGTGTAGGAACACTAGGTAATTTGTCATCGCCCAGGCATCTCTGCGTGCGTTTTGCGAACCCAACCTAGTAGGTCGCGACATCTAGTTCACTTTTTTAAATAAAGTTACATATACTGTAACTTGGTAAGCAGAGTGTGGTTTTCCCCTTCCTTCTATTTTCTTAGGTTCTCTTTTTAAAATTTTTTATAATTATTATTAATAATTCTTAGTTTATTCGTTCAGTTTTACATATAGTTTATTAAAGTCATTTGTTAATTAAATTCTAATTTTTTGATATTTATAATATATATTATAAATATATAATATACAGGGTGTAAACAATATACGTTTAAATAATTTCAGAGGTGGTTGGGGAGCTCAAATGGAACACAAAATGTCCTATGACATAATGTCCGATTTACCTTCGTTTTGCAGTAATAATACCTTAAAGTTTATTACCCTATACGCTAAACTAATAGTCCGAAGATTCTGAAACTTCACAAGCACATTGGCAAGCAACAATAGAGTAAAAGAGTCTTAATACATTTTGTTGTATCTCTTATAGTTTAACTGTTATAACGCTTTAAAAATTGGGAATGTTTGTAGGAGTGAGCATCGGCTACGCACACAGAGGATGGGAAGCCTAAACGGCTGCTTGGTTCTATGTGTTTGCTTCGTCGATGTGCCAGAGTTAGTACCCATCTCAAAACCATACCGCTAGCTTTAAAGCATTATTACTGCAAAATAGAGACAGATCGGACACTATGTCATAGGACATTTTGTGTTCAATTTGAGCTCCCCAATCACCCCTGAAAATATTTAAAAGTATATTGTTTACACCCTGTATATTTTTAATATTTAATAAATATTTAATAAATATATGTATGATATATATTTTTAATATTTGTAATATATTTATTATATAATATATCGATTATATACTATATGTATGTACATACATACCACCTAAACTATCGAAAACTATCGATAGTAGACAATGATGGTTACGACTATCGATAGTTCACCACTAATCAGTCCCTCTTTCTCTTTTGCGCGCTGGGTCTTTCTATGTTCGGAACATTACAAAGAAAGTACAGACTCGCCTCCGGTCCCGAGGTAAATTTGTAATTTTGTTTCAGTTGCTCAAGTTAAGTTATTGAATTACTAGTTGCTGTCAAACGTTGCATTGAGTCATTTTGAAAAGCTACTTGTAGATATTAATATTTGTAATACTTTACTGTGTGCACATTAGATTATCTTGTAAATAATGTCTGCGAAGATTATTTACTATTATTATGATTATTATTTATTATTTATTTTTAAATTATAATATGATTTTTCAAGTCTATTTTTGTAAGTCTGACTGTGAAATGAAAGACATTACTTACGGGATAACTTAATATTTCTTATTAAAATATTAGAAATGTGAAGTAGAAACGCATATACTAATATTCGAGAAATAATACGAAGAAGTAAAATCGTTTCAGCAATAAGACGTTCTATCTTCGTAAGTATCTTTCTTTACATGCATTCACATGGCCAACTATCGTATTTCAAACGTTCACCTATGGCCAAAGCCTTCATTTACAACAACGATCCAATACAGCCACAGTCACCGTTCAATCACAGTTTAGTGTTCTCTCGAATCAGCTAAAGCACGATAGTGTTCACACGTTCGAGTCACGTCCCAATGCACTGAATAACATTTCAACGGCGATGGAATCGTGACTAGACCGTCGCTTCAAGTCAAATCCAAGGGTATCGGCATTCATTTTCTTCCAATCCTCGGAATTCGGTACTTTAAATGCATACTAGCGACATTTTTCCGAATATTCCGACACGAATACCGTACAATAGGCGAAATAGAAACAGTTCTATACAAAAACTACTTTATATCCATTAGAAAATAAACGTGGTTGACGCACCGAATTGTTATTGTATTTTAGTGCTGTGCTTCTGTTATTTATTTTTATGCTACTTGTAAAAACACTTTGATATTTTTATTCATATAGAATAATAAGAAGTACAATTAACCATTGAATTTATTCTAAGTTTCTTTTCTGTGTTGTACGAAATAATGCGAAATAACAGGTATTAATTATTTATTAATAATTTTTATTTCGACTAACGAAGAATTGTAAGAAATTATTTTTAATTTTTGCAATCTTTTAAACTTTTTAAAGAAACTTCTACTTAAAATGACAGAGATTAGAATACCATTGCATAAACTAATTCTATTTTTAATTTTTAGCAGAGTAATACTAATATACAAAACAATTATAATTTTGATTAATGGTATTCGAAGTAATGAAGATTTTTTCGGGAAAGAAAATTCAAGTAAATAATGCTATACACATTTTTTTTACCATTTAGATTTTCTTGTTTATTACAACTTACCAAAATTACAAAACGAACAATCTCAAGCACAGAAGATTAAAAAAGTCATATCACTTTCATTTTAAAACAATAAAATACTGTTTAATAAAAAGTATAATATCGAAGTTATTTATCTCTTGCATTTCTTATTATTTCAAATACAAAATGCTGGATTCTTTAATGTAATATTTTCTTTTTTTTTTGTTTTACTGAAAGTATAATAAATAGTTGTTTTTTATTCATTTTGAAAAACAAGGAAATATCCATTTAATGAAACAAATTTATTAAATTGAAGATTGAGCACCGTTTTTCACCCAATTTGATGAAATTTAAATGTGTTACAAAATACAGTTTTATCTTTTGAGTAATATGAAACAATTTGTTTAACTATAAAGCGTTATTTTTGCATCGAAGGGTTCAGTTTTCATATACCTGATATGCTTTGAAAACCGATGCGTAATGTGTATCTTTAAACGCGACATGTTGCACGGTCGTTGTTTTTAAATTTTAGACAAGCTGATCGAAATGGAAAAATCGACACCATCAGATTAAATAGCGAATTCAGTGATACGAGTCACTTTTTGCTCCGACTGTAGCATTCAATGCGCGCCCGTTATTAAGAAACTGCGTTCCCATCGATTATTTCGTTTTAATTTTGAACGCTTATTACAGTTACACATTTTTAGCGCGCTTGCAGGAATGTTTTTGTTTTTATTTTGAGAATATTGCAAGTGTTTGTGCCACTAGACAAACATTTTACTGTAATTATTTATTTGGAACAGGAAGTTCGTTCAATATTAAATAACCTAACAACTTATACTTCAAATGATTAATATAATTAATTTAGTTTACATATGTTTTTTTCTCTTCGCAAGATGGAAAGCCTTGCTTTGATGTAATACAGATACAAAATACTTAATTTATAAATGTATATATTTCGAGAATTAAATTGAATCGAAAAAGTTATGGAATAAAAGATATTCGAAACAGGTATTTGACATCAAAGTTCTCTTATGGCTATCATCAAACTGCGGATATTTATGCATTAATGGCGATTTTAAATGTGACAAAATGCATCTAGATCTGCATAGATTCAAAAATGCATGAAACATCGATATAATATTTATTAGAAGGTAAATGACACTTTTTTAAATTGGTTTTTTTTTCTAGGTCCTTAAAAATATAAATTTGCATAAGCATCCGCAGTCTAGTTATCACATTTCCCCTACAGGGTCATAGAGCGTTTTCCTTTACGAAACGAGAACAGGAAACAACTTTCGTTGAACTTTTAAGTAGCCTCAAATAGTAAATCCCTTTAGCAGCTATTTATGTAGACAGTGCACTAAGCTTTTGCGGTTTTATTTGTTCTCCGAACAGCTTTTGTGATACTTACGGTTATCAGACATTAGACTAGGATTAGCGTGAATTACACAGTGCTATGTTTACATAGCCGAGATAAAGATAGAGCGAAAGAAATTGTTCACAAAGAAACGAATTGTAATTCCAAGCCAAAATGATTCAAAGAAAATGTTCGTTTTATCTATACTTACTGAAGAGAGATAATTTTATTAGAATGTGTAAGAATTTTACACTGTCAGAAAAAGGATTGTAAAATTACACCACGTGAATCGTATTTTTTATTTGTCAGTTTATTTGCATTGTATTCCTGTTTTCAAAGGAAGAAATTTCGTTGGAAATACTAATTCCACCCTTTTATCCCACTTTTCACTCTATCTTTATACAGGGTTTAACAAAAATGTTGCACGGCCTTGAAAGGGATGATTCTTGAGGTGATTTTAAACAACTTTTTCCTTAGCGAAAATGTTAAGTGGGGCTTCGTTAACGAGTTATTAACGACAAACACCAGCCAATCAGAGAGCGAGAACAGTAGACAAACCTTGGCGCGAGCGTAGGCAGATCAATGCTGCGCATAGTTGTAGTCCGCGCCAAAATTCGTGCACTGTACTCGCTCCCTAATTGGTCGGTGTTTTTCGTTAATAACTCGTTAACAAAGCCCCACCTAACATTTTCGCTAAGGCTAAAGTTGTTTAAAATCACCTTAGGAATCACCCTTTTCGGGGACATGCAACATTTTTGTTACACCCTGTATTAATCTCAGCTGTGTTGCATAAATTATTTTCTACCTGAAGTATCTGATAACTTCAAGTTATTGTTAGAATTAGAGTGGTCCGAAAAATTGTATGAGCATTTAACCATACAGAAATTGAGTTGAGCTTTACAAGTACGTTTATTCGGAAACGTAGTTGACACTTTGACAGATGTATTTGACACATTGGCAGTTTATTATACAATAGATAAATCGATGGGATTGTAGTACATTAAAATAAAGTAAATTGCACCTCAAGCAGTGCCACCACACTTACAATTAGATGTACATTGATTCATCTCCAACACTTATACTTAGTTCTTATTGCATTTATATGTAGACTTTTTAGCATATCTTAATAAAACATAATTTGGACAATAGATTCTATACCGTTAAGGAACTAGTTTTTGATCATTTTAGAGCACTTTCCGATGTAATATTATTTTTTAACCTAATCAAATTCTAAACCATAGACTTTTTTGGTACGAGAAGATAAATCTATCTTTAAAGTTTAAGCAAAAATTTTTAAACAATGGAAATAAGTATAATTTAGGTAACTGGGAACTAGTTTTTGATCATCTAAATTATTTGGGAACTAATTTTTGATCAGATAAGGAACTAATTTTTGATCATTTAAATTACATGGGAACTAGGCAATTTTTAATGGTGTATACAACTGTAATGGTGTATATTTAAGTATTTAATAAGTATGAAATGAATATTAATATAAAATATCAATAATAAAATATTTAAAATATTAAAATGACACACAAACTTTTTCCTATTAAAATTTTTTTTCTCAAACCTTAGGTTTCTTATCAATTCCAACACCAGTACTAATTAAAAAGAAATAGAAATAAACAAAAAAAATTTGTATTAATCAAAAATAAACTTATTTTTAGTATTATAATAAAAAAAATTAATTTTTTTATAATTTTATGATGTCCTAACTAGGGCTCGAGATTTCAAGTGAACCGAGTGAGATACCCGAGTACCCGGGTACTCGTGAGATACCCGGGTATACCAAAATTACCCGTACTACCCGGGTATCTCACGGGTACCCGAACGCATGAGATAGACAAGAATATCATCCCGAATTAAGCCGAAGTGAACCGAATTGAGCCGATAGTTTTTCGGGACGTATTTGTGGCTTTAAAAATAAAAAAAAATTTCAGAATGAAATGAATTCTGTATACATGATGAAAATTCTATTTAATGGACTGTGGTTATGTTGAAAATGAGTTCGCTCTCTCTCTCTCTCTCTCTCTCTCTCTCGCGCGCGCGCGCGCTCTACTTTAAAATCTAGAAACACCGAAAAACTATCGGCTCAATTCAGTTCAATTCGGCTTAATTCGGCATGAGATTCTTGTCTATCTCATGTGTTCGGGTACCCGTGAGATACCCGGGTAGTGCGGGTAATTTTGGTATACCCGGGTATCTCATAATCAATAGCCCTAGTCCTAACCTATTTATGATTTAAGTGATCAAAAAACTAGTTACACGAAAAAACATTGGAACTAAATAATTGATCACTAATTTTTTAATAGAAATTATAAATAAATTATTACAATTCTTATCTACATTGTTAATAAACTATTTAATAAGCAAAATGTATGAAAATAACCTTCAATAATTGCTACAGCATAAACAGATCAACTGTATTACTGACGGTACTTTCGGTACTCTCTTACGCCGTTCAGTAAGATATGGCGTTCAATAAGGACTTTCTGCAAGTGTGCTACCTTTCATATTTATTTTCACGAAAACGCACAATAGTATCTGCTTTGACATGCCATACTTATATTTTTGAATAGTCAATCTTAACTTCAGAAATTATTTTAAATAATTACTTGTTGACATAAACTTAAAAGAACGATTTATTTCACGAACTGATCAAAAACTAGTGCCTGATCAAAAACTAGTTCCTTAACGATAGTTGTTTTTATTTATTTATTCTATTTATCTATTTTCTATTCTATCAATTTATTCTATAGTTTTCTATAGTTGTACCGAATTTTCATTTTTTTTTAGAGAAATTCCTAGTGTTTTCTACAATAGTACTGCTGATAGTTTGGAACTACTAAATATCAGATTATTGTTGTAGATATATGACAAAATTGGGCCAGACAATATAACAGACAATAGTACAAAAACTGATCTTTGATTTTGTACATTAAACCTGAAACATCTAGTTATTGTTAAATAATCTGCTTGAGTTCTACGACCCACCTAAACATTAAAATTTTAACTATTTATATTTAACGCATTGATTTTGATGAAACATTAAAGATTCGTAAATAGTAAAAAGATATTCGATATACATTTTTTCTATCAATATATTCTACTTAATATTTTGGAAATCGTTGATTTTAGATTGACGTTCAGTTCTGGGAAAGAACTTCAAGAAATATTTGCAATTGTAATTGTCTGGAAAATATGTTAAATGAAATACGTAAAAAATAAATATATAATTTTTCGATCTAAAAATTCGAGAGATACTTTTAGGTGATTATTTACCTTAAATAACAGTTTTACAATAACAATGTGTATGATTTGTATGTATTGAATTAATTGTCGCACAATAAAGTAATAATTCTATAGAAATCGTTTCATGCTTTACTATCTAATAAAAAAATTTGATGAATATTTGTGAAAATTCGTTAAACTTTCTTATGTATGTAATATCATAAAAGTTAATTTATTTTGAAGTTACGTGGATCAAGATTATCGAAAAAGTTATCAGACTACTTTAACCATAGTGATCTGAAAATAGTCCTCACGCCGTGTTTGAAAGCACCTAAATGTTTGACAACTTTATCGTCAAGGAGTCCATTATTCAATTACCGCACAGAATGTTCTTCGGAGTTGGTTCAGTGATTTAAGAGGAAATTGGCAATTACTTTACCCGCTATAACTGCCCGAGCCTGATACGTTTGAGGCATCAGGTCTTTACTTACATCGATACTTCAAAAGACAAGGCAGGTACACAAACATCCACTCAGCGAAAAGTTAAGAAATTGAAAGAAGAAGAAAATGAATCTCGTAGCGCTCAGTTTGATGCAATATTACCACTGAGAACGAGAGTAACTCTAATTTTTGTGTACTTCTAATACGCAAACAACATAATTTTTATTCAAACTGATTAAATAATTAAAAAATGTTTATTTTTAGTAATCATTAAAATAAATGTGACTGTTTACTTATATCTAATTAAAATATTGTTATTGTAATAGTGTTATGAAATTTACTGGATAATTAGAATTCATTAGATATTTGATGAGTTATTCATTTACCAAATAAAGTGTTTAAAATTTTTTTTTAATTCGTTTATTTTAGATTGAAGTTGATAGATTTCAAGTTTAGTTCGGAAAGAAGTCATTTGATGTTGAATTTCTTAGGAAACTTTAAGTCGATGAAGTTTCGAACTTTCTTGGAAAGTGAGCTCGAGATTTTCAAATATTCGCCGTCCTAAAATAAATCCCGGCGAGGGTACTACAAACATTTTGACGTTTATTAAATATTTTGTACCATGGCCTCGATACCTAGATTTTCAGAATCTAATAATAAGTCACTTCGTCTCAATTATTTTAAATATCTGTTTCATCACGATTAGTTTGTTTTAAAATTGTTTTTAAAGGAACAAAATTCTAAAATTGTCAATTTCGTTGCAAGGTCTTAGATCGAACATTAAATTTCTACAAACTAAAAGTGACACAAAATAACTTTAGCATTCTTAGTCTTTTGTGAGATAGCGAATAAGAGTTTAGTTAAAGGAAAGTTTTGCACAGCAATTCAAATTTTGCACCTGTAAAATTACAGATCTAAATCCTTATTACATGTTGCTTTATAATTTTGAAGAAAACAAATACTTGTTTTCATTTCTTTTTTAAATAGAAATAGAAAAGTTTAATAAGAACAAAAACTTACTTATAATTCACAAAGAATAAAGTGGTCTCCCAGATGGTTGCGTACTAATTGCATAAAGAATTATAATAAAAAGCAATTGTGAAAATGCAAGAAGAACTCTGAGACATAAGTAAGAAAAAAAATTAAAAATGCAAACATTGAGAAAAAAGAAAAACAGAAAACGAGATTGTCAGTAAGAGCAAATATGTATGAAGAAGCTGATGAAGAATCTGCTGTGTATCCAGGACGTGATGAGTTATACATATGTATGTAGTAGATTCATCTTTGGAGAACTGGTTTCAATGTTTCAAGTGTTTACACTGGTGATATGAATTTTGCATTAGTCAGAATGTCACTTTGTTCAAAATGTCACTTTGTGAAAACTGTATTCACTAATATTAGTCAAATCAAAGTCATATCTTAATATGCTTGTTATTTTATCCCATTGAGTAAAATTACAAATTTATTCAAAATTAGTTTCTCATCTTTCATTAAAGTTAATTTAAATTACGTTATTTCTTGTAAAAATAGAGAGTACGCAATTGTAGCATAGTCAAATTTAACATACCATTTTTCTGTTACTTTTACACCAGATAAATTATGCAGTCAAAGTTCGATAACTCGAACCAAAGTTACGACTGTTCGAAGTATCCGGAAAATTCGACTAATTTCGAAGACGAATACTTTATTCGAATTATAAGAATAATTAAAAGTATTAAAATATTCCAACATTATTTGAATAATTAGGAGTATTCGCATATTCTAATATTCAAGCATTATTCAAATAATTAGAAGTATTCAAATATTCGGCGTGATCCATTTTTCGTATTAATAGCATGGAAATTGCATACTTCTAACCATTCGAATCATTTTTAAGGACTGGAATACTCCTAATTGTTCGAATAATGCTCGAACATTTGAATTATTCGAATACCAAATTCAAATTCTACTGGTATTCGAACATTGGAATATTCGAATAGTCCTAACTTGAACTCCAAGGGAAGAGTCAACATCTTCGAGTTATAGCGGTTTCGACTTATAAAGATTTTTTACTGAAAGAAGATTAACGAACGAAAATTCATCATTCAGAGGTTTTGTACGATGGTTAATAATTTCCTAAGTTAATTTTTTAAGTGCTATATGCGGCATACAAGTTAGAGCAAAAGATCACAGATCATAATTACCAACCTATTATGAGCACCTTGAAGATTAAGACTTTAGAAATCCGAAAAAGTTGTTCGGAGATGGTGTTTCTTTTTAAAATTCTAAATGGATCCCTGCTGCCCTCAACTCTTTGAGCAAATTAATCTCTATGGACCTACTAGGTCCCTCAGACCCTCTCGTACTTTTTATCCTGTATGCTATACCTTAAAATTCTCAAATTTTGACCCTATTAATCGTATATGCGGATTGGCTAATGTTCTTGGCGGTGATTTGGATCTATTTTGTGTCTCGATTTACTCCCTAAAATTGCAAATCTATCTAGCTTATCTTCTGCAAATTTTATTATTTTATTTATTTATTTATCTATTTATTTATTTACGGGAAAAACCCCATTAGCACAAAGAAAAATAAAGATACCAAAAGTACGAGCTAAAAGAAAAATACAAAAAGAAAAAAAAAGAAAAAAAAAATACAAGTAAAATATAAGTAGAATAAGAAATGTATGGACAGACGATAAATTTTGTCTTCGATGTAGTTTGTAGTCTTTATCCTTCTTTCTGTATACTAATTATTTCCGTGAAACTGAAATAAATAAATACATAAATAAACAGTTTAAAGAAAGAAAAATTCATTTTTTGAACATGAATTATTTATTTTATAAGAATATAAATATAATTATAAGACGAATGCTACATATTTATACATAAGTTTCCGCTTAAACCTTATTGTACAATTTGCAGGTCTATTTTTTATTCCTGTACTGGCTGAACTCCTTCCGTTTTGTGAAATAAAAGAAGATTGCGATTGGTTCACTCTGCACTAGTGCAGCCAGTGCAGGAATAAAAAAGACGTAACAGCTTGTATCGCTTTACGTTTATTTGAGCCAATCGCAACAGTTGAAAGAAAGGAAGCGATATCGAATCAGAGTTGTAGAGGCTACTGGCGATAGAAATTTGACTTATACAGGGTGTAACAAAAATGTTGCAGTTCCTTGAAAGGGGTGATTCCTTAGGTGATTTTGAACAACTTTTTCCTTGGCGAAAATGTTAGGTGGGGCTTTGTTAACGAGTTATTAAGGAAAAACACCGACCAATCGAGGAGCGTGTACAGCGGATTAATGATGACGCGGACGATGGCGGGCCAATACTACTCACAGCTGTAGCCCGCGCTGATATTCATCCACTGTACCCGCTCCCTGATTGGTCGGTGTTTTTCGTAAATAACTCGTTAACAAAGCCCCACCTAACATTTTCGCTAAGGAAAAAGTTGTTTAAAATCACCTCAGGAATCATCCCTTTTAAGGAACTGCAACATTTTTGTTACACCCTGTAGAGATCTGGGTATTCTAAATTCGATTTATACAGGTGAAATAATGCATTTGAATATGTGGCAAATAATTCGAGTTAAAGTAAATTTTATTTCTACTTATAGAAGCTTTCGGAGTGTAGCGGAAGGGAATGAATAAAATTTTCGTCTTATAGAGGCTTTCGAGTTATAAAGGTTCGAGTTATCGAGGTTCGACTGTAATAATCAAAGCTTGTCATAAACATTCGAACATATAGCTTACATGTTTGAATACGATAAAAAACACTCCTTTGCAAACGAATAAAGGTTTAGTTATTATTAGACTGCGGATTTTTATGTAACATAAATTTTCTAAATGCACAACTAAAGAATTACAATTTAAATAACAATATATTTAATTTTTTAAACATTCGAACTTGAATTACATTTTTTATATTTTGGCATACGTCATATAGATTTTTTGCATACTTAATATTGCCATAAACGCATGAAATCCGCAGTCTAGTCATTATATAAAAATTTGTACATTTATAATTGTCAACAACTTTTTCTATGCAGCGTTTAATACGACGATAAGCAGTTGATATAGGAGCATAAAAAACTTACCAATCTCAAAGATATTTTTTTCTTTCACCGTTTACCTTTCGAAGGTTTTTACCGTAGAGTAGTATTAGAGAACGTTTCTACAGCTATGGACCAATATTTATCGAGTAAATCGAAATAGAGAGGAAGGTAATTACTGATAATCGAGCGGAGAAGGACGCTAATCGAGTTTGTGTAACGATCGACCAAACGAAAAGTGTTTCGGTCAATAAACGGCCCATTAATTGCCGCTTAAACGCACGATTTCTGCTACTGAAGGAGAGAAAACGAAGGACGCTGACCGTGAAATGCCGACGAAAGGATCGACTCCGAGGAGAAAATTGCCAATTACTTTGATTGCTTTGCTTTCTAACGGAGAAAGCTCGCGCTGTTTGGCGATGCTTTAAGGGTGGTGATTCCGTGCCTTCGTAACATTAATGTAAAATGCAGGTTGAAGTGAAGGCGAAGGGGAACATCCAGTATAATACAGAGTTCTAACTTGAACAGAGGCAAATTTAAAACTGAGCAAAAGAGACCTTCAAAGAGACTGTGAATACCAAGTGGTTGTTGACTCGGCGATCCAGTATTACGAATATCGTTAGATTTGCATAACATTGAACAGAAGTCTGTGGCAACAGGGAAAGGGGAGCTTGCGAGATATCGAAGCATTATTTTGAATCGCAATGCAATAGAAATTTCATCACTCATTTCTACGCAACGATTTTGCTGATAGTTAGACTGCGAATAATTATACAACAAACATGTAGGGACAATATGCAAGAAATAAACAGGAAATATGCAAACATTATGCATAAAGTACAGTATTTATTACTGATTCTACTGTCGAATTACTTTTCGTAATTTGCGTTACAATATACAGGGTGGTCCACGCAACTTGTGCACCTCTATAACTTCCAAACTATGCGTTGCACGAAAAAATTTTGTATACAAAAGCTGCATGGCTTAAAGGGGTACATTATGTAGTGCACTTATTTTTTTTATAGGTGGAGGCGGTTCGGAGACTTGAAGGTCAACTTTCCTTTTTTAAATAGAATACTATATTTTTTATATCAAAATATGGAAAAATATCGAATTCTGCTTTAAAAAGTGTTGACCTTTATTAGCCCTAAACCTAATAGCTAACGAGTAATTTCACTTTATTTCTTGAAAATTTTCTTCACGTAATATCAAGTTGCAATCAAGGTTGAATCTCCAACTTTGAATCTTTAATGTAACCCTTTCGCACAACATTGTTGCTGGCCACTGAATTGTATATCGATTGGTGAAAAGAACGCGTGGACAAGAAAAAAATGTCTATGTGTGTAGTACAAAACTGGAAAACGATAGCGCATTCGTGATCTAGACTATCTGAATATTATTCTCTGGTCGAGAGCGCAACTACAACGGTTTTGGCGTGCAGTGATTGGACACGAATAGCAAATCGATTGACGATTACTGAAGCGCATAATTCGAAATACAGGGTTTGTCAAAAGATCCGGACTTTGCTCGGCCATTATTGGCCAGATTCGGGCGAAAACGTAGCGGCAAAGGTAACTGCGTCCTGCGGTAAGAATTTTTGCGAACGTGCATCTATTTTCCCAGGCCACCTGAAATGCCCAATTCACGTTCGAATAAACATCTATTACATATTTATATTGCAATTTTCTACCTACACTTTCAGGCTAAAAATGTATATGCAGCATGTATTTATGGAAATTGAAAATATTTATGTGAGGCAATATATTGTTCATTAAACTTAAACGTGTTTTTATGATGTGCAAAATAAATAGGTAAAAAATTCAAATTTTTTTTTAAATAAATGAAATACTTGGAGATAAATATTTTTCATCTGATTTCAAGAAACAAAAATATATTTTACATTCATATTACCTTTCTATTTATAGGTTTTTTTAATATATAGAATATGGATAAGAAATTATGGAATTTAGTTACAGAAATTAATGAATTCCATTTATTTTTACATTAGTTAAACAAATGAATGAATGAAAAATTATCCAATTTAATTCAACCACCAAAGAAAAGTATACAGTTTGTAAAAATCTCATGATCAAGAAATTATATTTATATTCAAAGATAGTTATACTATATAAGAAAGTTTCCTTACACTTGTCTGGAATTTCATAATTAGTAAGGATAATAAAATTATTACACATTATAAAGAACTGAGATATCTGTTGTTGGTGAAAGTTTAACAACAAAAATAGCAAAGAACTTGAGCGACAAAAATTTCGCAGTACATTATTAATCGTTTATCTTATTTATCGGTTGCTTTATCAGTTTCTATAAAATCCCACGATAGTGAAATATGTATACCTCCTCCATCGCCGGATATAAATCTTATTGAACATCTGGGAGATGAAATAGAAACGAGAATGAAATAGAACGAGACGTGTAATTCAATTGGTTGAAAAAAAAAATTAGTTTGTTTTATTAAATAATAATCAAAATGTAAGTTGTAGATATCGAATAACAAGACTTGTCTTGAACTTGTCGAACGTCATTACAACAGCTGTCAAATAAAGGGATTTTAATGCACTATACGCATGTAAATAATACTAATACGTTTGGAACTGAGAAGAAAAAGTCATTTTTGTCCTACCTACACCGAAAGTGCATCATTCCATATATGCCCGTAGATCAGGCGCAAAGTCCCTATTGCCATATTAGGGCGGAAAAGTAACACCCTAGGGCGAAATGTAACACTCTGGGAGGAAAAGTAACACCCTAAGGGGAAAAGTACCACGCCAGGGTGAAAAGTAAGACCCTGAACATATCAAATTTTGATACTTTCCCTCCCAACATACATATAATCAGGCACGTCACCGTCCAGGTAGGACAGAAAACATCGTGTGCTCGGGTGGAAGGTTATTGCTACTCGTGCTAGTTGCAAGCTATACTCCGAGCCATTTCAACAGGCCGTTCAAGGTCACCATTTTCTGTCACTTTTTTCGGAAGGAAATGATGCTATGAAGGTTTCTGTACCCCTGTGAAGTATTATGTGTTTAGAAGTCTTTGTGTTCACAAAAGATAACGTCGTGGAGATTTCGCTATTAGAAAACTATAAGACGAAAATCTGACCTTGAACGGCCTGTTGAGTTGAACCGTAGCTCTCCTAGCAATAGCGTACTTTCCGCCCTTGATACATAATGTACTATTACGATGCATTTGTGGGTTCGCACTGGAGCTATTGTGTTAATTTTCAACGTGAAACGAACGTGATTGTTGTTAATTTTTTGTATTATATTAACATTCATTTATCGGGCGGTGTTCAATCACTGGACAAGTCACCCTATATTGGAATGTAACACTAAGCTTATGGTATTTGTACATTTGTACCACATGTTTACATTGTTTACTATTTAAAATAATCGAACGTAATCAAATAACGCAGAGATCGAAATAATAATAGAATGTGTTCTTACGTTAAGTCTGTAAAATTCCAGTATATTATTATTTTGTATCTTTATAATAACTTTTTCCATAATAACCTATTTAAGAGCCTATGTTTATATAATATTTTTTTCTTATGTTTACTCATAGAACGTAATAGTGAAGTTTGATCATTTAATCCGGGAACACCCAGTATATTTAGGTACTGTTGCAAAATGATTACAAATTCGTAAGATGTTGATTCGATCGAAAGTAATTTTTCGTTTGAATTGAAAGGTTTAATGAAGCTATTACGGAGATATATCTGTATATTTCGACGATGGATTGAAAATTGGAAACACATGCATGAAAAGCTCACGAAAAAAAGGGGAAAAGTCGATGCGTCGAATCGTCGCGTGTACCGAAAAATGACGGTGCAATTATAGGACCCCGTCGGCACCAGGGGTCAATTCTTTGTTATTCAAAGTTTTTGCGCTTTACTTTGTACATTTTTTACTACATGGAAAGTATAGCCTATCTACGATTTTTCATCAGACCTGTTTCAATGTAAAAACGATGGGGTGCGCTTATAGATTGATGAATAGCGTAACATGCGTCTGATAGCTTCTTTATTTTCATCGACACGTACGAGTACGTTCCATTCTTCAGACTGAACGTAGTATTGCTAAAAGTTTCTCATTCCATCAGTAAATGTATTCAACAGTTATTTGTAATTAAAGACATCATAAGTTGGTTTTGCTAATTATACCGGATGATTCACGAGAAATAGAACACCTAAATATCTCCGTTAGGCTTGAAGATAGAAGAAAATGTTAGAGAGAAAAGTTGTATTGTTTAAGGAGGCATATATGGTGATATAAAAAAGTTGTCCGATTGTTGTCGTTTTCAAGGTCTATTGAAGGTCATTGATGATTTTTAAATAGCACCATATATATTTTTAACATGATGATGTTGCTGCCGATGTCAAGACAAGTTCAACGATGTGCTATACTATGACCTTCGAATGACGTTGAACTAAGAAATTTATGATAAAGCAATGATAACTTTAAAATGTTCAGTAGTTAGTATTAGTAATTAGTTCAGAAGTTATCATTGCTTTATCATAAATTTCTTAGTTCAAGGTCATTTGAAGGTTATAGTGTGGCACATCGTTGTACTCGTCTTGACATCGGCTACAACACCATGAAGTTAAAAATATATATGGTGCTATTTAAAAATCATTAATGATCTTCAAAAGACCTTGAAAACGACAACAATCGGACAAGTTTTTTATATCACCATATATGCCTCCTTAAACAGTATAACTTTTCCCTCTAACATTTTCTTCTATCTTCAAGTCTAACGGAGATAATTAGGTGTTCTGTTTCTCGTGAATCACCCGATATAGTTAACAATTTGAATTTTTTCTGCTCGTTTTGCCGATTTAGCGCAATTGCAAGTTCCATAAATATTATCTGTAAAATCAAATTAATTAATACGTCTTTTCATATCGTTATCAAATTTAGCACCTTTATTATGTGGGAAACGTTTCTTTGCCGCACTCTGCACTTTTAGCGTTATACATATAGTTATAGATAAAACTTTGTAAATTTCGTTGATAAAAATAGTATTTACGAATTGACGACTAAAGATTTATTGAGCAAAAAGGTAATTAAATTTTTAATTAAAATTGCAGTAGAAAATCTTTAATGATGAAACTAATTTAATGAACTACGTTGTACTTTTTGCATGATCGAACAGATGAGTGATTTAGTTTCTTGATCCAAACTACAGCAGAAAATTTTCTATTTAGTAATAAATCCTATACTGTGATTTTTGGAGAAGAAACTTGGAGATTCCACCTTGCTTCCGCGATGCTGCCATTTCTCCAGATTTAAGGTAGGTAATATGATTATAATTTGCACATATAACTGCAACATATAATTTTCGTTAGCGATGTAAAAATCTGAGAATTGATTTATCTTATCCTATTCGTGTTTAATCTTATTCTATATGCATCCGACATATTTATAATTCGTATAGTGCGTAATAAATTCCGAATTTCTTTGATGGTAACGAATTCTTCATGTTTTCCAGTGACAGAATGTATATTTTACCTCTGACGAGATGAAATGGTACATACAAGCGTGCACAGCTTGTGAAAATTTCATCTTTCGATGGAAAATGTTTCGTACAATTTATATTTAATCCGCGAGCGATCCCGTCGCGCGTTACAGTGTCCTAGTTTATTTTTATTCGTCCAAATTAGTAGGTCGTGGACTGCTATCAACGTTTATTATGCATGACACAGGGCCACATCGCCACACTTTCGTATACCGATTGTACGTCACTGAGTCAAATAGCTAATATAAGCTCGTTTGTATTGCACCGACAGCTATATTAAAAATTTGCACCCAATTGTAGCAGAGTTGTTGCTGTGTAAGGTTATTAAACAGAAAGGCTCCCTTTGAAACGTCGGTAAATATCGTATGTGCACACGTTAACAGAGAATGTTATGTAAAAATTAATGCGATTTGAAGTCCAGAATTAATTGAAAGGTTCCAATGGAATTCGAGAACGTTTACACATTGTTTAAAGCAAATGAAAAGTACTCGGGTTCGTGCGTTAATTAAACCTAACACGCAAATTGAACAGACGAATTCGAGATCGATAACGGGATGCTCGTCGCGACCAAACGAATGTACAAAACCACTGAATTTAAATCGATCAGTCGACAAAATTTTTTCCCAATGTTTGTTGAACAAACGACGTGTTTGTTTGCAGGAGCATTTGCGTTATTGCGCTGGATTAAAAGGATTCTTAATAGTTCATCTTGATAAATTTTATGGATCTTTGTAAAAACACAAACGTGCAATGCCACACCGTTTATGTATTTGTACCTTTAAATCCGTGTGATTAATCCTTGTTGGTATAAAAAACAACTTTTTATATTTTGTTCTGGAATTATAAAAGGATTCAATGTAGCAGTTAGAGTATAAGTACTGTTTAAATCAGACGAAAGGATATAATTTATTGTATGAAATATATTACATTTAATATTGCAGCGTATTCGTATTTAATCTATTCATAATTTCCTGCTGCTGTTGCGTGTAATAGACTAACGATTTTTTTAAGACTTTGTTTATAATGGGGATTTAATGTTGATTATTCGCTGTTATGTTATTAGCGACGATATTTCCTTTCGAATTTTGTGATATAAGTTGGTGTCTATTAGATATTTAATGGTATTTCTTACACTGAGAAAAATCGTAGAGGAAAAATTACTACATTGCGTAATAAAGAAGCAGAATAGAGTGAAATGCGTTCTTTTCTACCACATTAAAAGGAAAAAATAGCACATGTGTTTCAAAATTTAATAGACTAGTGTAGTAAAATTTACGGATCTACGACATCAAATTACGACATAAAATTTACATCTACGCTTCGGAAAGAAGTGGCATCTCATGACATAATCTCAATTTGCTTGGCTTTTAGCATTGTCTTTTCAACGTCCAAAAAATGATATAGTTAATATTGGAAAAATTTATTTCCTGACATAGGTATTTGTAGCCGGGCTAGCCGTTAGCAGTTACTGAGCATAGGCCTAGTTTCGTACTGCTTCCGCTAGAGTGTTCTCGTAATTATCATCTTTCTCACTAGTGCTTGATCCTAGCCCTGTTCATATATAAGACGAATTCCGAAATAATCTTCCACAACTCAAGCGCCGCGCCGGTCCGTCGGCATATAGGGTCATCTACGTATCTCGGAACCCGAGCCCATTTATAATCATGGGTACGAGTTCCGAGATACGTGGATGACCCTGTAGGTCTACTCATGGTGGAATTAAGACAAGGTGAACCATTGCGCATAATGGCGGCTGGATGGTTTGAGCAACCAATAAGCGTCTGATCCAAAACTTGTCCCGCGCATTTCAAACGTAACAAACAATTTAATAGTTTTATGTCTTTTAAAGAGTGTTCTGAGCAATATGAGGACCAGCCTGCGTTGGAAGGCACCTTTAACTACAAAATGATCTGTATTGTGTCTTGATTCCATGAGAAATGAAGGCGTAAAGTGAGATTTTGTAAAGGCATCGTTTTAGTAGGGTTATAAAATCCTGAAAAGTCACGTGATGCTTCTACCCCCTTTATCTCTCGGATGTATCATTACGCATGCGTGCAAAAGCAGCCATACTGGATTTCCAGGTTTTGGGTCGGAGCCTAATTGGTTGACAGTTCCCCCACTACTTTTGAACCAGTGCGCATCTCGGGAATGGTTCACCTTGTCTTATTCCACCATGGGTCACTTACAATTTAGAGAGCATTTAGATTTTAAGATTGCACTTTTGGAGAAAGCGATATATATCTGAGCACGCTTTAATATTTGGTTCACACAGTAGAGATCTTATATCTAGTGGAGGGTATAGCTTGTGTTTTTTAAGGTCTTTTAATAAGTCGATTCTTTGTGTATTGAATAGAGCGCATTGCCAAATTACATGATTTAGATCCTGCATCTCGAAATCATAATCGCATTTAGCTTCTTTCTCACTCAAACAAAGTGAAAACCCCAATTCAAGGATAAATACAGAGTGTTTCGCAATTCGTGGGAAATCTCCGAGATACAGGTACTAGACACGAAAATAATAAGAAAAGTTCTTATGCAATATTCTCGGAAATGGTTAGTTTATTAGTTACACGCGGTTTTATATTTCGTAAAGGCACATAACAAAGGCTCATCCCCTGTAAGGTCAGTGACCGCGATTTGGGCCTCTGCATCGTGGAAAAGTATCAGTTGCGTTACATTCGTCATCATTTCAATTTTTAATTACAAAAATGTGACTTTTCATTCGAAAAAACATCTCATTCCAATACACGTTGCGAGTCACCGGGGCCCACTTAGACCCAGAGAGGCCTGGGCCTTTAAGCGCGGTCACTGGCTTTAAAGGGGATGAAGCAGTGTTACGTCGACATTTTACGAAATGTAAAACCGCGTGTAACTAATAAACTAACCATTTCCGAGAATATTGCATAAGAACTTTTCTTATTATTTTCGTGCCTAGTACCTGTATCTCGGAGATTTCCCACGAATTGCGAAACACCCTGTATAATTCTATCAAGAGACAATGCATACAAAATATATACGGACGGTAGCAAAATTGCAGGATCTATTTCCGTGGGATCAGTTTGTATTTGTAAAAAATTAGGCATATCAATTAAAAGGAGCATCCCCAACGGAGCATCCGTCTATACTGCGGAATGCGTAGCACTGAATGACGCTCTCAACATAGCCCTCTTGAATGAGAATCATAATTTTAAAATTCTAACCGACTCTCTTAGTGCTCTCCTTTGCCTTCAAAGTTCGAAAATAGACGTAAAAACTAATCACTACATTCTTGAGATCAAAAGGAAATATAATGAATTCAAACTAAAAACTACAACTAGCTAGTCCGTGTTGCTCGCTCGCTTCGCGAGCTCGCGAGTGGAGTCCGTGTTGCTCGCTCGCTTCGCGAGCTCGCGAATGGAGTTATTGTAGCTCGCTCGCTACACTCGCTCACGAGTAGTGATGCCTGTAGCTATTCATGTTTATTTTGTGTGTGACCCTTTACGGGCCACGCAAAGAACTTCCCGATTTGCGAGTTGTAATTTATTATTACCATTATTAATTGTCACTAATTAGAAAATTATTCGTATTCGGAGAAATTTAATAGTTTTCTACTTATCAACATTGTTGCTATATGACGTCGCATTAAACGAACATCTATATATATAGGGAGAGTGTCCCATTTTAATCCACCACTACGGACAACTTAAGAAATATGCATTGGATCAAAAAACATCCCGAACAAATGTTTGATGGTTTGGAGGGGGACATCTGATCCTGTCAAAAAAATTTCACCCCTACCCCTCTGGGGGGGGGGGGGGGTTACTTTAAAATTTTAAATAGGACCACCTACTTTTTATTGCAGATTCGGATTCCACGCCACAAAATATGTAGGTTTTATTTCAAACATTTTTTTCATTCGCGATAGGTGGCGCTGTAATCGCGAAATTTCGATTTTTCGCCTATCTTGATTTTTCGCCTATATATATATATATTACAATATATAATTATAATGATATAATTGTGATAAATACATATACAGGGTGTCCCAAACTAAGTGCGGGACCCGGAAAGGGTGGATTCCTGGGGTGATTCTAAACAACATTTTCCTTTGCAAAAATGTCCTCCGAAGCTTTGTTAACGAGTTATTAACGAAAAACCCCGACCAATCAGAGAGCGCCAATAGCGAGCGCTCGGCCGACCAGCGACGGTGCACAAGCTACGCGTAGCGTCTCCTACTCGCCGTGCTCGAAACTTGTACAAGAAACTCAAAATCTTTACGTTATCGGCCAATTTCTCCTAAACTATTCGATGAAAAATTATGAAAAAAATCAGGGACACGTTAGTTATCACGACACATATTATGGAATTTTTTGAGATTTTTTAATTTATTAGCAACGTTGCAAAAATAAAAAACATCAGAAGACACGGTTATTGGCCGATTTCTGTTAAACCATTGGTTAAAAAATTATGAAAAAAATTAGGGACACGTCAGCTATCGCGACACATATTATGGAATTGTTTCAGATTTTTAAAATAATTAGTTAAGTTGTAAAACATAAGAAACGAGAGAAAACAAGGTTATTGGCCGATTTCTCTTAAACTATGGGTTAAAAAAATTATGAAAAAGATGAGGGACACGTCAGCTATCGCGACACATATTATGGAATTTTTTCAGATTTATGAATTAATTAGCCAAGTTGCAATACATAAAAAACGAAAGAAAAAATTGTAAAAATGGGGCTATTGTATTTTAACTAAACTGGATCTATGATCATATTAATTCAGTACATAAATATCACAAATATCATTGTTCTCAATTTTTTTTTCACTTTCTTTAACTTCATACGTCATAATAAAAAAGTAAAAAGCAATGTTTCCGTACTTCTCACGGATTGTAAATTATTCTACTATGTAATAAAACATTGGAAACTGTACAAAAATACTTATTGCGTAAGGAATGTACGAAAATTATACCTGTTACTTGCTGTAATCGGTAAAAAGTACGGAAACATCGGTTTTTATTTTTTTTTAATTATGACGTACTAAAGTAAAATATGTTTAAATAAATTGAAGTTAATAGTATGACCCCCTCATTCGATTGTACCCCTTATGGAATAGTGAGTAAGTAGGCATGCAATTAATATCGATGAGACTCACCCATTCGAAGAGGAATTCACCTGCTGCTTGAACACCGATCCCTCTGGGTCAGTGGCCGATCCCGGTCGTTAGGGGATGATGCAAACCGTAGGTCCTGCTGGTCGCAGGTATTCGGTGCCACAAAAATACACCTTACGTTTACCACACTCCGCGTTCACCAACACTGATCACTTTATTGAAATTACCATTTGAGCTACTAATCACTTATAACCGCGGAACACACCGAATTAAAATCCCCACGGTGTTGAATCATTTTGGAACGAGATAGTTCCTACGTTTAAAAATAATTCAATGCGGTTCGCGGTGGTCGGTGCGGGTACTTCTCGCGATACATCCATTCCGCGAATTCCGCTTTGTCTCGGCAATCTGCAGCGAAGAAAAAGAAGAGGTTGAAGCCCTCAGCGGCGGAAATCATGATCGATACTAACGATTTTTTCCGAAGTCTCCTTCCTTCTGCCCTCGCATCCCTCCAGCGTGACTTTTCGGGGTGTAGCTTCGTCGAAATACTCGAAGTTGATTTGTTAATTGGCAACAATGAGGGAGGGCCTTCCTCGGCCAGCTTTTTTTGATGGAGGTGGAAGTGTCTCCTTCAGATCGAAAAGGTAGCGGAAAAATTTAGGGTACAAGGAAACGGTGTATGAGGAGGCGGTTATGAGTGTCTCGCAGATGCGGCCGTTTATGATCATGAGTATTGTCCTGCAATTTGGAAGGAACCATCGGCACTCGAGGCCGAAGACCGCGAGGGCGCGTGGAGCTTACCGTTAAAGTCCTTTCGATGCATTCGGAGGGATGAAATATGGAATTCCCTGTTATTAAAAAGCGAATTGGGGAAAGTCTTTCGCCGTCAAACATTTGGTCAACGGATGTTTCGCAGAGACTAACTCGTCACCGTGCCGAGGGTAAAATACAGCTATTGTATTCTCATCCTGCGACCAAGTCTTGCTTTTTATCACCCTGAACATGTAGTGACCTTCTGATGTTCGTGTAAGCCATCACACAACTTTCTTCATTGTTACATTTATTTTCGTGCTGTTACTACACTGCGGAACAGTAACATTTTTCGAAAAATTTAGTCATTTTCAAGTGGCTCCGTGAAAAATAAGTATAAGAAATATTGAAAACAGCTATTTTGTAGCTTGCGAAGCACCTAAGTGATCTGACACTTCTTCAGATCATATCGCATATTTCACTATTAACGGCACAAGGTAAAAAAGTTGATCTTGATTTTACGTATACCTAAATGCATGCATTCACGTGAATGTAAAGGATCCGCGTAATTTTGAATACACAGGCAAACAGCCTCCCCTATAGCTCGAAGAGGTTTACGAACAATGAGGAAGGAAGAAACGAAATTTCGGAGTAACAGTTCATGACTGCATTGTTTCGCGGACAGGTGGCAACCGTCGGCGTTGAGGGCGAGGCGATTACCCCGCGGACCCTTACCGATAGCAGGGCGACTGGGTCCACCGATGCTTTACTGCAGGGGCCCATAAACGGTGAGCTGGGGGTCACTCGCGGGGCACCGTCACGTGTTACTCCGAAATACCGTTTCTTTTCCCTCAATCTTTCCTGAACCTCTTCGAGCTATTGGAGACGCTTACCTGGGCGCTATTACGATTTACGATCCTTTGGCTACATTTTCGAAAAAGTCGAAGAAAATATTTGGCGACCAAATGCGGTGTACAATAAACGGTTCATCGTTAGTTTTCTTTAATAATTCATTGATGGACATGAGGGAAACTAACGGTTAATCGTTTATTGTGCACCGCATTTGGTCGCCAAATGTTTTCTTCCACTATTTCGAAAATGTAGCCAAAGGATCGTAAATCGTAATGCACGTAAGTAAGCTTGGTCTACAGTTCGAGTAGATTGACGAAAAATAAAGGGAGGAAGCGGTATTTTGGAGCAAGACGCGACAATTCCCCGCGAGTATCCCCCAGCTCACCGTTTATGGGCCCCTGCAGCAAACCATCGGTGGACCGAGTCGCCTCGCCATCGGTAAGGGTCCGCGAGGTAATCGCGCCCTCAACGCCGACCGTTGCCGCCTGTCCGCGAAACAATGCAGTCATGAACTGTTACTCCGAAATTTCGTTTCTTCTTTCCTCATTGTTCGTAAACCTCTTCGAGCTATAGGGGAGGCTGTTTGCCTGTGTATTCAAAATTACGCGGATCCTTTACATTCACGTGAATGCGTGCATTTAGGTACACGTAAAATCAAGATCAACTTTTTTACCTTGTGCCGTTAACAGTGAAATATGCGATAGGATCTGAAGAAGTGTCAGATCACTTAATGAAATTAAAGAATACAGTTTGCTCTTTCAGAGCATTTACATAGATTTACGCAGAAAAATTTCTTTCAGCCCATGCATTACTTCCAAGTTGACGAAAATTATTTAACATTTGTTTGTTGCGCTTTATCTTGAGGAAAATGGCACTATGCTGCATAAAAAATTAATTGGATACATGACTTAAGAACTAGAAACTTCAAGCTACAAAATAGCTGTTTTCAATATTTCTTATACTTATTTTTCACGGAGCCACTTGAAAATGACCAAATTTATCAAAAAATGTTACTGTTCCGCAGTGTAGTAACAGCACGAAAATAAATGTAACAATGAAGAAAGTTGTGTGATGGCTTACACGAACATCAGAAGGTCACTACATGTTCAGGGTGATAAAAAGCAAGACTCGGTCGCAGGATGAGAATACAATAACTGTATTTTACCCTCGGCACGGTGACGAGTTAGTCTCTGCGAGACATCCGTTGACCAAATGTTTGACGGCGAAAGACTTTCCCCAATTCGCTTTTTAATAACGAGGAATTCCATATTTCATCCCTCTGAATGCATCGAAAGGACTTTAACGGTAAGCTTCACGCGCCCTCGCGGTCTTCGGCCTCGAGTGCCGATGGTTCCTTCCAAATTGCAGGACAATACTCATGATCATAAACGGCCGCATCTGCGAGACACTCATAACCGCCTCCTCATACACCGTTTCCTTGTACCCTAAATTTTTCCGCTACCTTTTCGACCTGAAAGAGACACTTCCACCTCCACCAAAAAAGGCTGGTCGAGGAAGGCCCTCCCTCATTGCTGCCAATTAACAAATCAACTTCAAGTATTTCGACAAAGCTACACCCCGAAAAGTCACGGTGGAGGGATGCGAGGGCAGAAGGAAAGAGACTTCGGAAAAAATCGTTAGTATCGATCATGATTTCCGCCGCTGAGGGCTTCAACCTCTTCTTTTTCTTCGCTGCAGAGTGCCGAAACAACGCGGAATCCGCGGAACAGATGTACCGCGAGAAGTACCCGCACCGACCACCGCGAACCGCATTGAATTATTTTTAAACGTAGGAACTATCTCGTTCCAAAATGATTCAACACCGTGGGGATTTTCATTCGGTGTGTTCCGCGGTTATAAGTGATTAGAAGCTCAAATGCTCCTTCAATGAAGTGATCAGTGTTGGTGACCGCGGAGTGTTCTAAACGTGTAAGGTGTATTTCTGTGGCACCGAATACCTGCGACCAGCAGGACCTACGGGTTGCATCATCCCCTAACGACCGGTATCGGCCACTGACCCAGAGGGATCGGTGTTCAAGCAGCAGGTGAATTCCTCTCCGAATGGGTGAGTCTCATCGATAATAATTGCATGCCTACTTACTCACTATTCCATAAGGGGTACAATCGAATGAGGGGGTCATACTATTAACTTCAATTTATTTAAACATATTTTACTTTAGTACGTCATAATTAAAAAAAATAAAAACCGATGTTTCCGTACTTTTTACCGATTACAGCAAGTAACAGGTATAATTTTCGTACATTCCTTACGCAATAAATATTTTTATACAGTTTCCAATGTTTTATTACATAGTAGAATAATTTACAATCCGTAGGAAGTACGGAAACATTGCTTTTTACTTTTTTATTATGACGTATGAAGTTAAAGAGTGTGAAAAAATTTGAGAACAATGATATTAGTGATATTGACGTGTCCCTCATTTTTTTCATAATTTTTTAACCAATAGTTTAAGAGAAATCGGCCAATAACCTTGTTTTCTCTCGTTTCTTATGTTTTACAACTTAACTGATTATTTTAAAAATCTGAAACAATTCCATAATATGTGTCGCGATAGCTGACGTGTCCCTAATTTTTTTCATAATTTTTTAACCAATAGTTTAACAGAAATCGGCCAATAACCGTGTCTTCTCACGTTTTTTATTTTTGCAACGTTGCTAATAAATTAAAAAATCTCAAAAAATTCCATAATATGTGTCGTGATAGCTAACGTGTCCCTGATTTTTTTCATAATTTTTCATCCACTAGTTTAGGAGAAATTGGCCAATAACGTAAAGATCTTGAGTTTCTTGTACAAGCCTCGAGCACGGCGAGTAGTAGATGCTACGCGTAGCTTGTGCACCGTCGCTGGTCGGCCGAGCGCTCGCTATTGGCGCTCTCTGATTGGTCGGGGTTTTTCGTTAATAACTCGTTAACAAAGCTTCGGAGGACATTTTTGCAAAGGAAAATGTTGTTTAGAATCACCCCAGGAATCCACCCTTTCCGGGTCCCGCACTTAGTTTGGGACACCCTGTATATGAGTATATTTATACACGTATAAATATATATATACTCAATAACTACATATTGAAAACAAATGAATATACATAATATCCATATACACAGCACACACATACATACATATATACCCCAGGGGGTAGGGATGAAATTTTTTAACAGGGTCAGATGTCCCCCTCCAAACCATCAAACTTTTATTCAGGATGTTTTTTGATCCAATGCATATTTCTTAAGTTGTCCGTAGTGGTGGATTAAAATGGGACACTCTCCCTATATATATAGATGTTCGTTTAATGCGACGTCATATAGCAACAATGTTGATAAGTAGAAAACTATTAAATTTCTCCGAATACGAATAATTTTCTAATTAGTGACAATTAATAATGGTAATAATAAATTACAACTCGCAAATCGGGAAGTTCTTTGCGTGGCCCGTAAAGGGTCACACACAAAATAAACATGAATAGCTACAGGCATCACTACTCGTGAGCGAGTGTAGCGAGCGAGCTACAATAACTCCACTCGCGAGCTCGCGAAGCGAGCGAGCAACACGGACTCCACCCGCGAGCTCGCGAAGCGAGCGAGCAACACGGACTAGCTAGTTTTTTTATACTTGAAGGCGGTACATTTATAATTTCTTAAATAAACAATGCCAACGAATTATTGAACTCTTATAATCGCTCGTTTTTAGTCCGCACCCTCTATTTGTTATTTCTAATTAAGTATTTCTTTATATTTCTATTAATTGCTCTTTTTTTTTAAATAAAAATTTGGAAAATCTAATTATCTTTTAGTAGAAAAAAAATTCGATTTCAATTTGATCTAATACCTCTCTTTTCCAAGAAAGGATTTTAAATTATAGTGATTTTTTGTAAGTCTTTAACTGTTGATGTAAATACATCTGTAACTCATTGTATTTTCTGAATTTCCACGCATTTTCCGCACACGAAACGCTAAATCTCATTTAAAACAGAGCTCTACGCGTGCGCTTTGTTATATTCCGCAGAGAGGAATCTTCGATTTCTTACGTAGGAAAGAGGCGGCCTCGGGTTTCCCGGGTGGTAGCATTGACTCGTTATCGTAACATTATCGGAGAATGGTCAAAAGGGTCACGGAAAAATAACCCAGAAAGCGCGTAGGAGAGAAGCTCGGAAAAAAGAAACATAGTAAGTTACAGTGGTCAGAGGGAAAATCGTGGAAATAGAATACGGGCGAATGAGACTTTCGGATTTCAGCATTCGAATACACATTCTCGACAATCATTTCTGGAAATCTTGAACGCGATTTGTTATCAAATAAATACCACGTACGATCCGTCGAAAAATGATTAAACTTTACTACTTTAGTCTTTTTCCATTTTGTCAAAGTGAAGAACGTTATTTATTATACAATACGATTTAAACGCAAAATAAAATTTTATACACGCAAATAATATCTATGTTAAAGACACTAGAAAGTATAAAAGACGCTGGGAAACTATATGACAAGAAATGAAATAGAATTAAACACAGATAAGACAAAGCTAACGATCTCCCGGAAAGATAGGAAATTACGAAGTACTGAAATATGGTTTTTAAAGGGATTGAGAGCTTGCAACGACAAATAAATATAAATACAGGGTGTCCCGAACTCAACGCGGGAGCCGGAAATAGGAGATTCCTGGGGTGATTCTAAACAACTTTTTCCTTTGCAAAAATGTCCTCCGAAGCTTTGGTAATGAGTTATTAACAAAAAACACCGACCAATAGAAGCTCGAATACAGTGGATGAATTTCAGCGCGTGCTCCAGCTTTGAGTAGTATTGGACCAGAGTTGCCAGGGTAGGGAAAACATGGCCACGTAGGGAGCTACATGATTGGACGGTATGTTTGTGTTGGGGACGCGACATCTCGCTTGCGTTCGTAGTAGTATGTCACAGACGCTAGTGACGTCATGTAGGCTCCAGGATAGGGGCCCTACCCTGGCAACACTGTATTGGACCGCCATCGTCCTCGCCATCAGTAATCCGCTGTACTCGCTCTCTGATTGGCCGATGGGTTTCGTTAATAACTCGTTAAAAAAGCTTGGGATAACACTTTTGCAAAGGAAAAAGTTGTTTAGAATCACCCCAGGAATCTCCCATTTCTGGCTCCCGCGTCGAGGTTGGGACACCCTGTATTTAGGTTTCTGACTGACAGCCAGTATGAGGAGCAAATTACATATGTATTTCGGTGGAAAATGTCAGAAAGTGATGAATGCACACATGGGCAGTCATGAGAAGAGCAAAAGTAGACTAGTTAAAAAGTATATTGTTTTTAATGGACTTGATAGTCAATGCACCATTACTGTACACGTCGGAAATATGGAGTGGAACAGATAGGAAGAGGCAGAACGTACAAAATAAATTTGTAAAAATTAGTACGAGATTGAATAGAAATACTCCCTATTGCATTTGGCAAATGGACGCAGGAAGAAAGAACCTGTAAGTAGCAACAAGAATTAAAGCTAGCAAATACCTACTGAAGATTTTGAAAACGAACAGCGATGATGAAAAGTATGCTTGGAGGAGGAGCTAAGGACATGGCAAAGTGGCGAGGCATTTAAATGAGAAATCTGGAAAATGCAATGAAGAAAGATGTGGGGGAAGGAAAAATACTGAACATGATAAATAGATGTGTAATACAGTACTGTTTCGATATAAGGACAATCTTATACTGTAATCTCAAAGAACGACGCCTGAGTTTGATTCGAAAAAGGGATTTCTCTATCCTCACCACTTTTTCACCGGTGCGAGTCTCCACGTTCCGTCGTGACCGAGATCAAATCCGACTCGAAAGAGGGCTGCGTTCGGTTCTGAAACCCAGCCATTTTTCGAGTCAACACTGTACGACTTATTGAAGAGAGATTATAAAAGGTAGTTAGGACGAAGCTACAACAAAATATACGGAAGAGGTCAGTAGAATAGAAAAATCTACGTGCTTTGATAAATACAAGACCTGGAAAGAAAATCTAGGACAAGAAAACTAGGGGAGACAGGAGCTGGTTGCCTGTAGGGACATGTTGGCCAACTGTTAATATCTTCACACCCACGCGTAATTTGCCGCGGAAGAATTAACTGTCGAAACAAGAAACATCTATCATCGCCTTCATTTCTTTCCCACATTGCTATAAAGCTGCAGATAGACCAGCAAGTAACTTGCGACATTTCTTACGAGAGCGACTCTCATAGCGCCAGTATATCTCACCGATCATAATCTCAGGCGAGTTTACACGCGCTATGAAACCCGCTCTCCCAAGAAATGTCGCAAGTTACTTGCTAGTCTATCTACACCTTCAAAAATTAACTGCGTAACTAAATATGTTATCTCAAAGATTTTATGTTTCCATACTCTACATAATTTAAGTAATATTAAAATAATATATTTATATATGTTTAATGTTTGTTTATTAGACGACTTATTCAAGCACTGCTCTTTTTCATATGTCCTTGAAAATCACATAGAGCATTGAAGTGAAACTGATCGTTCGGGGCTGGTTAACTAAGAATGTCCGGGATTGTTTGACGAACTAGTCAACCAACGTCGATGATATCAATTTGTGTTAACTTTTCGTTACTAAAGGTTAATTCACTTGTTTCGCAGAACAATGAGGACATACAGGGTGTAACAAAAATGTTGCAGTTCCTCCGAAGGGGCAATGCCTGAGGTGATTTTAAACAACTTTTTCCTTAGCGAAAATGTTAGGTGGGCCTTTGTTAACGAGTTATTAACGAAAAACACCGACCAATCAGGGAGCGAGTACAGTGGATGAGTATCAGCGCGGGCTTCAGCAGCGAGTAGTATTGGCCCGCCATCGTTCACGTCATCATTAATCCGCTGTACTCGCTCTCTGATTGGCCGATGCTTTTCGTTAATAACTCGTTAACGAAGCCCCACCTAACATTTTCGCTAAGGAAAAAGTTGTTTAAAATCACTTCAGGAATCACCCCTTTCAAGGAACTGCAACATTTTTGTTACACCCTGTACTGATATAAATGAAAGTAGAAATTCATTTCTAAGTATCTAAATGTTTAAAATTTTTAATCGAACCGTTAAGTTTCGTCATTATTATCTTTCATACACGATTTTAAATAAACTTTGACTACTTTAGTCGTGTTCTCATCTCTCACGAAGTGTTACATTCCAAACGGATTTTTCTGAAATAGTCGAAAGCCGGTGTAACTATGGGAACGAACAAATTTCTCGCTTTCGAGAAACGGGCTAAACTATCGCGCTCTCTTAACCGATGCCTTTGACTCGTTATCATGACGTTATCGTTGAATGCACGTCGAGAAAGGCTACGATGGAACGATACAGGTGAAGCGAGCAGGGTAAATGGTATTTCTGCAGAAAGTAAGAGGGAGGAGGTGGAAGACGGTACAGAGAGAAACGCGAATGAAATCTGAAGGGGAGATTGGCTGGAACTTGCTTTCGTCGTGAACGTTCTGTTGGAACGCTTCTAAAAAATTACAATCTCACATGACGGTATGATCAAAACAAGCACCATAGCTTCTGCAATACAGTGGGTTTCACGAACTCTGTTCTTTCAAAATGTAACGGTTATATCAACCTTACTACGTGCCTCTTAAAAATCTGATTTATTAGACTGCGGATTTTTATGCAAAATAAAATGTTTAGAAACTCATATAACGAATGGAAACTTGAAGAATAGTATGTCTTATTTTTTAAATATTGTGACTTGAACTATATTTTTGATATATTGTATGTTTTGGTATCTGTCGACAACCTCGAAGATGTTTGGAATACTTACAATTGTTATAAATGCATAAAATCCGCAGTCTAGTAATTATTGACACATTATTATAAATGTGGATAATTAAATTTTTACAGAATTGCGAGAAATAAATATATGCAAATATTGACACTAAGTTCTCTATATTTTTATTCAAGCTAGAACAAAGAAGATCTGAAGACTGCAATAGGGTTAAACAATACATGGAACTGTTACTTATAAAAGTTGTACAGTTTGAAGAAATACATTGTATACTAAAAGCAATTTCTTTACAGGCTAATGTAATTTTTTAAGCTAGGGAATTTCTATCGAAATTGACTCAAAGATTAACGTTGTATTTCAACTGAACAAAATTCGTGAGACACGCTCTAAAGATAAACAATTGTTACGTATGCATCACATATACAGGGTGGGACAATAACTATTAGCACCTCAGATATCTCGGAAACTATAAGTTTCACAGAAATATTTGCTGAAATAAAATTGCACAGTGCGATGGGGGCCATCCGGTGGCGATAATAGTTTTTTTTGCAGGTGGAGGTACTTCGGGCATTTGAAGGTCACCTCCATTTTTTTAAATGGATCGGTATATTTTTACTTCCGTATCATGATAGAGGATCTTAAAACGAGTTCAACGACCTATTACATAAGGTCATTGAAGGTCATAGAAAGTAGAGAAAAGCGATAATACTTACGGTTTTGGTAGTAAATGAATCGCCTTTCTCTACTTTCTACCTGACCTTCAATGACCTTATGTAATAGGTCGTTGAACTCGTTTTAAGATCCTCTATCATGATATGGAAACAAAAACATACCGATCCATTTAAAAAAATGGAGGTGACCTTCGAATGTCCGAAGTACCTCCACCTGCAAAAAAACTATTATCGCCACCGGATGGCCCCCTTCGTACTGTGCAATTTTATTTAGCAAATATTTCTGTGAAACTTACAGTTTCCGAGATATCTGAGGTGCTAATAGTTATTGCCCCACCCTGTATATTATTTTCTCGCTCTCGCGATACTTCGAGCTCGTGTCTGGCAAGGAAAAAAACCCTCTTAATCTCCCCTTACCGCTTATCTCTGAATGCAGCTGCACCCTAACCGAAATTTTGAAGAAGCTGATGCAACTTTCGAACCTTCTAGAACTTTCCTTATTTGGAAAATTAGAGGCATCCCCACTCATTTTTAGGCCTATATAAACTCACTGATTCTAACCCTCGGGGGTTCAGAATCGTACCGTCACGTTCAGAGACAACGTCGCGTCACATTCTCTAGAGTCGAATATTGTGAGATCGGGCTAAAGTTCCCCTTCGAATCTAAACTAACCTTATAGGATCCGCGAGTCGGCATAAATTCTATTTGGCAATACTTTGAAATCACTCTACCCCCGCATTGCCAGTGCGTGAAAACCGAACACCAACAACTATTTGGTAAATTCAACACATTTTTAATATACACATTCGTGACAAACACTACACGATACACTTGTATTTAAAGACTGATTTACAATATATTTAGAGTTAACCTTTTAAATTCTGGGTATAAGGTTGAACCTACGATTTAACTCCACAATCCTTAATAGTAATCAAACGTACCCACACGAAGTATAACTTTACCGCTCGAGTTATATTTCTAAATTTATTATTTCAAAGTTACGAGGCTAAACTAACAATCCTGCGGCTCCCTAATTTCACATTAGGTTCGTCCACATTACCAAACATTCCAAAGACAAATCTTATCCAATCTAGTGGCTCCCTGATTTCGCATCAGGTTCGTCTATGAAAACCCACCAATCTTAGCGGCTCCCTAATTTCGCATTAGGTTCGTCCGCATTACCAAACATTCCAAATAGGGGTGTGCGGGTACCCGAAATTACGGGATAGGGTCGGGTCGGGAATTGTTTTCGGGTTCGGGTCGGAATCCCGAAAGTTTGTCGACACATAAATATATTCCGGTACCCGTCATTTCGGGACCCGATTTTCAATTCGGGAACTGACTTTCGATTCGGGACACGATTTTTAAATCGGGACTTGGCACTTAATTCAGTACATAACTTTTCATTCTGGTTTTCTACTTAAACGGTTAAAATGTAATATTTCTATCAAATCAAATGAAAGAATTTGTAACTGAGGAGAAAATTATGTAATATAGCGTGTATCGGAAATCGGGTCCCGAATTAAAATCGGGTCCCGAAATTACGGGTACCCGAATATATTTATGTGCCGACAAACTTTCGGGATCCCGACCCGACCCGTCCCGATCGTTACCCGACCCGACCCGAGGCTCGGGTACCCGTATTTTCGGGTACCCGCACACCCCTAATTCCAAAGACAAATCTTATCCAATCTAGTGGCTCCCTGATTTCGCATCGGGTTCGTCTACGAAAACCCACCAATCTTAGCGGCTCCCTGATTTCGCATTAGGTTCGTCCGCATCCTACAGCTCCCTGATTTCGCATCAGGTTCGTCTGTACGTTTTCCAACCTCCTAACAGCTCCCTGACTTCGCGTCAGGTTCGTCTGTGCTTTTACCAACTTCCTAGCAGTTCCTCAACTTCGCGTTGAGTTCGTCTGCGATTTTCAATCTTAGTGGCTCCCCGATTTCGCATCGGGTTCGTCCACGAAGTTTCACCTTCCTGCGGCTCCCTGATTTCGCATCAGGTTCGTCCGCACCTGACTCCATTTCCTAGAGGCTCCCTGATTTCGCATCAGGTTCGTCCTCGCCGTCAATAATCCTAGCAGCTCCCTGACTTCGCGTCAGGTTCGTCTGCGTACCTTGCTAACAAACGGACTCCGTATTCCTGTGTAAAATATACACACACACACTCGTCGGCCTCAAGCGTTGCACTCGGCCCCGGCTCGTAACACAATGTTAAATAATTGATGCATAAAGTTTTAGAAGATCATTAAAAATGATGCGATTAGTTTAAATGAAAAATGATAATCTGATGAACCTTTTGCAATGCAATTAAGTAAAAGTAATTCTAAAAATAATAAAGGATTTAGAAAATCTTATGTGAACAAATGGTTTTTTTTTTTTAATAGGTATTTCAGTTAAAAAATTTTCTTATTCAAAATATACTGGCATCCTGAAAGCGACGTTTTATTAAGAGTATAATTAAATTTTCGAGTGAAATAATGAACAAGTAATTTGTGCATTGTTGTGTTCCATGAGGTGGCGGAATTCAAAGGAACGTTTATTGAAAAGTTCGTTTCGAGATAATAGAAACGATTCATATTTAATGCGCCGAAACAACACGGCACGGCTTCATTTAAGATTCTATTATCGCGTGTAAAATATCCACCGCTTTGAAATACTTTAAACTTTTATCCCCGTCGAGTGTAATTCCCTTCCTCGGGGAACTGGTATCTGACTTTTCCGACGGAAAACTCGTCTCATTATCTTAATATTACTACGAAATGAACAAAGGAGTTGTACAAGAAAGCAACGCAAAAGCGCCACATAGTCAGATGAAAAAAATGTAACTCGGTAACAACGAAGAAACCTAATTTTTCTTTTTCTTTCTTTCCGTACCGTAAGTATTGCAGAGTTCTTCCTAAAGGGAGCTCGCCAAATTAATATCATTACTTTGCTAGATTGTTTAACAATACCATTATTAGCGTTAATCATGGAAAATCTTTTTGTAAGAAAAAAAAATTGAGTAGCCGTTGTTACTTATTTATCTCAGTCTCTTGGTTTTCTCAGAAAAAGTTCAACGAATGCTTAACTAACTTTCGAAATGACATTATTTTAATTTAAGGAATCATCCCACATTTTTGCCATTTCTTAAATTCATTGCAAACTGATAATAGAAAATATTACCAAGCAATAAGCATCTATAAAATGAACCACAATTGGGCAAACTGTAATCATTAATATGATTACTGACTAACAAGCAATGATTAAATAAATATTTGAGTATGACTAATGACTAATGACTAAATTTTTAATATCATGAATAATAAACATTGACTAGTGAGTAACTCTAATCGTAACTAATGGTTAAATGAGTAATCAAAATTTAAATATGACTAATAACTAAAAATGATAAACTAAAAAAGCCACGGAATAACAAAAAATATATTTCTATACTTTATAAGCTTTTAATATAAGATAGTAAATATTTAGACTCCGATTTTTATGATGCTGAAATATGTTGTCATATTTCTAATACGTACAAAAGCATACCAGTAACTAATGATTAATCATAACTAATAACGAATGACTAATGATTAAATAGAGTTGTAAGTAATTTATGCTATATAGTTATGACTAACCAATAAAAAATGTTAAGTGATGATTATTAGTTATGATTAACGATTAATCAGATGATTAGTCAATTTTAATTATCAGTTGATTGTGCCCTACTCTGAAATGAACAAATGTTGTGTAAATTCTTTGATTGTCCTGTTTAAGTATTTCTTAATTTATTATTTTAAAATAGCTAAAAGCATCAATAGTAAGAAACTTAAAATACGGAGTATTTTTAGTCATTTTTAGTGATAATGTTTAAATAGAAGCAGAAGAATAAAAAAATACTAGAAAGGTACTAAAATACAATATTAGACCGCTTTATGCTTAATTTTCATGCAGCGTCATATGCCTGTCGGTATCCCCACTATGTAATTTCACTCTCACTCTTTCTTAGCGGCATTCGTGTTCTCTCATTCTTTCTTCTAATGAAACAAACACAAATCGATAGCAAAAATCACATTCTAGGCAGACAGCGGGTCAATGCTGTATTCTCAATGAAACCAATTTTTTGCATAAATTAATATGAGACCGACAATCTAATTACACCGCTAATTAGCAATTACTAGCTGACGTAATTAATTAACGGCTGAACAAACAAAAATACGAGTACGTTAGCTTAAACACAGAGTATAAAAAATGTATCTCAAACACAGGATATAAAAAACGCGCCGTTTTCATGCGCCGTCATGTGAGTATTTTACGCTTTCAGATGGATGGAGAACTGTTAAAAAAGCTTTCTATAAAATTGACATCACCCTCGAAATTCAAGGTCAAATTTTCTTTATTGCACCTGCAACAAGTCAAGTGAATGGTTGGAAATAAAATTTGAAATTCCATTTTGTTATGAAATTGTTTTTAACAGTGTATCCAGTTCAAAGTTATTACTAGATTGCGGATGTTTATGCAAATTCATATTTTCAAGGGCATGGGAAAAGAAAAGAAATTTAAATAAAAGGATCTTGTACCTTTTAAATATTATAAAGTATATTTTATTTTCGATATTTCATGTATTTTTGCATCTACATGATGCAAATACATCTAAAATTCTTATACATTTTGGCAAATTTAAAATCATCATAAATGCATAAACATATCTGCAGTCTAGTTATTAATAAGGACGGAAATCTATCTTCAGACTTGATCAAGTAATTTTTAAATGTCATTTTGGAAAATTGGCACGAAAATATTTTCTATTCAGTATTTTAGTCTGCAGGAGTTCCATTTGGGATTTCTATAACTAATCAGTTAGTTTTATGTGAACTGTTACTGTTTTTTCATAAATGAATTATGATTTTGGATCCATCAACTATTGCTAAATTTACTTGTTTACTTTCTTAAATTATACGTACTTCTTTCATTTCTTTCACGAGAGATAACGCTGTAATTTATTTATTTATTTATTTAATTGCCTCAAACCAGATATGGTTTATACAGCAAATACAGGATAACGCTGTAATGTTAGATTTAAATATCACAACGGTCTCAGAATTTCATTCCACAAATTCCATTGCATAGTCAAGCAGCCCAGAACATTTGACTAACTTAAAAGAACATTGAAGCACAGTTGGGCATAAAACGTTTGCCGGAACCAGTATTAACTAGCGCTAGAAATCCAGGTGGAACGCACAACGAGGGTCAGAGGGAAAACGGGGAATCAGAATGCGTGAATCGTCGGAGTCTGTTTTCTGGCTGAGTTCAGCGTGAACGTGATTTTCGAGCACTCAAGCGAAGTGGAGAATGGTGTCCACAGCACGTGCCTCTAGGCTAATCCAGCTATCGTCATTCCCGGCTGACTCCATTTCGCTGTACGTACCCTCGCATGGCCTGGGATAGGGATGAGGTGCGCAGGCCGAAAAAGGACAGTCATCGGTCTGTTCGGTGGTTTAACCGGAGACAAATCCGAGGAGGTCAACCTTTTTTCCAGTCATTCTGATGCAATCCCTTTTTGGACCGTTCACTCGCAACCTCCTGCCCTGTATCCGTAAAACTTCACTCCCGTTTGCTTTTAGAAACGAATTTTGGGCTTGATAGTGTATCTGTCATTGTATTAACTCCAAAAAAATCGGATTGGTACTGTTCAACTGTTTAAGTGAAATTCAAGATGATTTGTGGATACGTTGCGAAAGGTTCTTGTGCTTTTTGACGTGAATTTCCACAGTTTTATCAGTAGTTATACTATGGGCAGTCTGGACCAAATTGTACAGTACGGTACAATACAAGCACAATACAGTACAATACAGTACAGTATACGTACAGTACAGTACAGTAAGACGACAACACACGGTTAGATATGCAATACAATAGCCAATTCAGAAGGCATTAGCTATTAGATTAGTAATGTTTCGATGATTAATCACCTAATGCCCTTTGGATTGGCTGTTGTATTGCATACCTAACCGTGCGTTGTCGTCTTACTGTACTGTACTATATTGTACTGTATTGTACTGTACTGTACTGTACATGTACTGTATTCTATTGCATTGTACTTGTACTGTACTGTACTGTTCTTGTACTGTATTCTACTGCATTGTACTTGTATTGTACTGTATTGTACTTGTACTGTATTCTATTGCATTGTACTTGTACTGTACTGTACTGTACTGTACTTGTACTGCATTTTATTGCATTGTACTTGTACTGCATTTTATTGCATTGTACTTGTACTGTACTGTACTGTACTTGTACTGTATTCTACTGCATTGTACTTGTACTGTACTGTACTGTACTTGTACTGTATTCTACTGCATTGTACTTGGACTGGACTGTACTGTACTGTACTTGTACTGTACCTTACTGTACTGTACCATTTGGTCCAGAATCCCCATAGTATAGCTACTTTTATCATTCCATGGAGATGATCCATTATCCTTGTACTGAATATTCTTTGCCAACATTGAACATATATTTTGTATCTTTAATCGAATACTTTCACAAGTATGATTAGAACAGAAGCTACCAATATGAAATTTCTATTTTTTTTTGGACCTAGGAAGTCTCAGAATAACTGTACATGAGAAAATCAATACAATAACTTTAAGAAATTTCATGTGAAATATGCTGAAGAAATATTGGGTTGGAACAGAAGTTCGTGGCGTCTTTGAAATTCTAAGACAATGTTGAAATACTTGTACACAGATTTATTCAACTACCTATATGCAATTTTTTTCTATTACTTTTCGCCATCTTTAGGGTAGCTTCGCGATTTCATTCTCCAAGAACTTGACATTTTTCTGAGCAATGAAGTTTTTTGATGTTGGCTTCACAAGCTTCTAGGGAATTGGGATTTATTGTATTAAAGGTATTTCATAGAGACTGAAATAAGTGGAAATCAAAAGTTTCCATATTAGATAAAAAATGAAGAAAACATTCATGTGTTCAAATGGCACCCAATATAAATATTGGGAACTCTATACAATTTCCGTTTTAGTATTTTTTCTGAATTAAGCTCGACTTTCTTATTAGGTTTTCCTCTGGATTTGAACACGTCTCCTCATTAAGAACATTATATGCACCTACTGTTCTTCCGCACCTTCATTTTACCGCTTTTATTTGGTTTTCACGTTATCACTACCATAAAAAGTAATTATAAGCTGTTCAACAGAAATTTGTGCTATTGGTAAATGAGGGCGCCACCGCAACTTAGAAGGCTCAATAATTGGACGACAACAGGTTCGAATAAGACTGAATTTCAAGCTTCAAGTTTCAAATTTTTAGAATTCCAACCTTCAAATTTTAAATTCTCAGAATTCCAAGCATTAAATTCTCAAATTTTCAAGTTTTCAGAATATTAAATTTAAAATCTGCAATTTTTAAATTGCAATTTCCAGAAGTTTAAGCTTACGATTAGTATTTGCAACTTTTTGGAATTTCAAGCTCAATATTTGCAAATTTTCGGAATTTAAAGCTTTAAATTTGCAAATTTTCAGAACATCAAGTTTCAAATTTTCAAGTTTAATCATTTCTGGAATCTAAAGCTTCAAATATTTAAAATTTCAAGCTTTCCAGTTTCAAGTTTTCTAGTTTGCAGAATTTTAAGCTTAATATTTGCAACGTTTGGGAATTTCAAGCTCAATACGTATTTGCTCATTTTCGGAATTTGAAGCTTCCAAATAGTAAATTTTCAAAATTTCAACCTTCAAATTTTAAATTTTCAGAATATTAAGCTTTAAATTTTCTAATTTAAAGATTATGCAAGCTTTCAATTTTTAGGATTTCAAGCTTCAAATTTTCAAGTTCTCCAATTTCCAGAATTTCAAACTTAATATTTGCAACTTTTAGGAATTGCAAGTTCAATATTTAAAAATTTACGTCATTTGGAACTTCAAAATTGCAAGTTTTCCGAATTTCAAGCTTAATATTTGAAAATTTTTGGAATTTCGGGTCTTTAATTTGCAAGTTTTCGAATCGATTTTCGAAAATCGGTGATTGATACTTCGGTATGTTCACTTGCGAGTAGGCAAGCATGGTGTCTGGAAACAACCAGAAACTGATCCCAAGTATGACCAGGAATCTTTAATCTCGAAAGCCTATCAGCTATCGTAGTTTTCAGAAACTTTGTAATCAAATCAGTTCTTCGTTAAAGTTTCTATCAGCTTGTTTATTATTTAAGCTGAGCGGAGATCCGAAAATTTCCAGAATTCGAAGAGAACGAGAGCTTGAAAGTTTCTTAAAGCACAGGGATCCTTAAATACGTACCACTCTAAAGTCGTTATATCAAAGCAATACGGTTGCGAGATTCAACTTCCCGATTAAAATTACGCTGATACACAACGCGGCGATAGCTCATTTATTCTCAACATTTTCACCCAACTTACACCGTTCACTGCGCGACTAATTGTAACTGATTTTAATGAGTGGATGCATTCCCATTTTCCTACCACCTTGTTAACTGACGTTTGCTCCCGCAACACGTTTGCCGCTTTCAGCGTGGAGAAGATCGTTGAAAGCACAGAGGGAAGCGACAAAAATCCTGCGGATATCCTGAAGCCGTTCCGAAAGTCTTGTGTATGTTTCCTTTCTATGCTGCAAACGTCCTTGGAATATTTTCACAAATTTTTCACGACTTTGGAGATAGCAGTCATTTGAGGTAAAAAAATCATTCTTAATAAACGTTCAGTGGTGTTGATGATATTTTATAAATAAATAGATATTTTATAATTAGCTGTAAAAACAGCTAACGAATTAAACGTAATTATTATAATACACAAAAATATTAATATTATTACGTAACATTATGAATGAGTCTGTCCATACAATATTTTCTGAAATTTCTTTCGTCTGTTAATTTATTTATTGCCATCTCAGGAAAAATGTTAAACATATTTATATTTGTGAAATGCAATGTGTAAAATCGACAACCGATTTTCCAAAATCGATTCGAAAACTCGCAAATTAAAGGCACGAAATTCCAAAAATTTGCAAATATTAAGCTTGAAATTCGGAAAATTTGCAATTTTGAAGCTCCAAATGACGAAAATTTGCAAATATTGAACTTGCAATTTCTAAAAGTTGCAAATATTAAGCTTGAAGTTCGGAAAATTTGCAATTTTGAAGCTCTAAATTACGAAAATGTGGAAATATTGAACTTGCAATTCCTAAAAGTTGCAAATATTAAGCTTGAAATTCTGAAAATGTGCAATTTTGAAGCTCTAAATTATGAAAATTTGGAAATATTGAACTTGCAATTCCTAAATGTTGCAAATATTAAGTTTGAAATGCGGAAAATTTGCAATTTTGAAGCTCCAAATTACGAAAATTTGCAAATATTGAAATGTATTTTAATATTTGTGTATATGTTACGTCCAAAAGAAGGTAATTTTATTAGTGCTACAACAATTTAGCTGAATATTTTGTTAATTAGATGACCCTGTAAATATTTTACGGTTTCCAGAGACCTATTAAATGCCCGGGTTTAAGTATGAATGTTAAAGTATTAACATTTTACCCAACTTTAACAACAAATGATCTTATCTTCAGAAATTACTATTATTTCAATTAACCACTGTTCAAGAGCGTTCTATTCTTTCACATGCGTTCTATTCCAGTGCTGGAAATTACGTTATAAAGGATCCCTTGCATTGAACTCATTCCGCAGGCGTGACTATCCGGATGAGTCGATCGGGTAGAGAAAGGAATTCTTTTCAAGATCGCCTTCAAGAATTTCAATAAAAGCCTCCGTAAAGGTGATAGTTCACTATCCAATACATTTTGATATTACTCATTTCAGAAGGCAGATAGACCTAAATCCTAGATCTGAATAAGTATTATTAATTTCATTATTCAAAACAAATATTTTCACACTACTTTTTTACTATATTATTTATTGTCAAATGTAGATAGACTTAAATCATAGATCTGAATAAGTATTATTAATTTCATTATTCAAAACAAATATTTTCACATTACTTTTTTACTATATTATTTATTGTCAAATGTAGAAAATTATTGCTCTATTCTCTCGTTATGCTTGTGCACATTTGCACTCATAATCAGGAAAGTTCACAACATTCTCTAGCAACATTCTATATTTTTCTAAACTTATTCAATACAACTAATATACAACTTCCATTACAACAAATATTAAATAATACAATTAAAAGTTAAGTTCTATATGCTTCTAATAGTAAAATTCACGATGTTTGTCTTTTCATATGTCATAGTATTTTCAGAATGATTAAATCATTACGTACAATCCATTTAACATCGATATTTCGCTTGATGTTTGAGCCTGATTTATTCACTGTTCATTAGTATTTCGGGATCAATGAAATATTTCAGAAAATCGGTGTAACATATCCCGTGACAAAGTGCTTTCCGCGTAATTCGCGGGATCGAGTACCATTCGGTATATTATCGGCCGTCGTCATCGACAAATCTGTTCATTGATTAACTTTAATATCGAAACTTGAAACATACACAGGTACATTTATAGTGCTGCGAATGTACTTGTATAATTCTATATCTAGTTTTCGATTCCTCAATGGTAAATTTTGGTCGCGTTTTGTCTCCGTGTTTGTGAAACCGTTACAGTTATTCGAGAGTAGTCATCAATCTGGCGTTTCTATATCGGAATCCCGTGGGTACATTCTGCACGAATTTAGAGGAGCTAACAGCTGACAATCAATACTATCCATCGCTAGGGAATGCAGACATTCCTTCAACCGTGCTTCTTATATTTACAATCAGATTTTAAAAATAATGTGACCTGTCCATTGTCCAGTGAATGGACGTTTTTGATACAATAAGAAAAATTAACATCTATCACGCTTTTTTCATGTTGAAAATTTAAACGGTAGATCCAGTGAGAATCCACAAATGCATCACAAAAGCTTTTTGCTTCTTAGCAAAATATCTAAATAGTTGGACGTCTAGTTGTATGTAATAAACACAAACTACGAAATTACATCGTCGAATTTTAACAATTTTATCAGTCGCTTATGGAAAATCATGACCTACTATTTGAGAAAGGTCGGAGAAATGAGAAGTGAACTCATTCGGAACAAGAATCCATAAAGTCTTCACCATTTATAAAGGAATTAAGGAAAAGAAATATGTTGATTATTTATTTTGTATAAATGTAAATATTCATAAATTTGCATGTGTCACTCAATACATCTACATCTTCATAATAGGCACATTAAATAGTGCCTATCTTGAACTATTTATGTGCTCACTCGAATCCTCTAAAGGTGCAAGTGATTTCAATTATGATTATCAACTGTTTTATTTTCTGCTTTTTCTTATACTTATTTTTAAATATAATAATAAAGAAATAAGCACATGGTAATCATTTGAAATTATAATTAAAAGCCACCAGAACCTACATATTTTTTATTCTGCAATTTGTCCTCGCAAGTAGTATAGATCAATGATAAGGTACGCTTCAGTAGAATGAACCAAGGATATATTTTTTGTACAAAATGCGGTTTTATCATAATTTTACCACACTTTTGATTGATTATGCATTTTTCATACTAATTGTATTTGATAATTGTGTCATAGAAGTAGGTAGTTTCGATTTTGACAGCTTAGTTGTTTAGAGCTGATATAAAGGAAATTATGCTTCTGGCAATGTTGATAAACAGTTTAAACTCCGTTTAAAGTAAAATCTATTGCAAAATTCATCAAGTACACATTTAGAGAAATTGTATAATCATCTTAGACAAAAATTAAACAATTTTCACAACATTAGTAAGTTTTTATGGTCTGGCAGTTTCTCTGCAACTTTTTAAATGGAACACAAATATAATTTGTAAAACCCTTTCGTTAAAGTATGCAGAGCAACAAGAGGAATCAAACAAAAAATAAAGTTTTTAAAGATGTCTCTATAGTTCCTGAGAAAAGGAACATTAAATATTGGGAATTTATACGGGTGGGGATACAATGTCTGAGAAAAGATAGAATTCATACAGGATCCATAGTTCAAAATTATAGTATATAATAATGAAATTTTAACATTTTCAACTTAATTATCTGAACGAACATATCCTTAAACCGTCAATTAAACAAATATTAATCTTTTACAGACGGTTGGGAACATACAGCGTCATTTCTAATTATATTTGAGAATTTCACCTCTGTAAATAATTTCGTTATTTCTTACACATTTAAGCTATCCGTTTCCCCTAAAATAAATCACACCGCTATCGCGCAATCTCCAATTAAGCAACGTTGCTCCCGTACAAATATATCACTCCACGATAAGTCCTGTTTCTTTAGTCAATCTCCGCATCGCATCGTATATATTTGCATGTAAAACAGTATTCTTTCCTGTTGCGATTATCAGAGACAACGATCAAGTTACTATTCAAACTCCTTACGAGTTTTTGGACTAACCAATGTTGGAAAGGGCATGTAACTTATTACTTCTATTGCGTCGTGAACAAAAATTACTTTATACAAAAACTGTCATATAGAAGAATTACAGTCGAACCTCGATAAGTCTATATTTTAACTTAAGAACCTCTGCAAGACTAAGGAAGACTGTTGACTAATTGTTAATAACTTTCTACCGATGCATCTGTTACCGAGGAAAATTTATTATAGAAACAAGAAACTTTTAACACACCAAATTTCTTGTTTCTGACATCGCCATTACACATTGTTTTAAAGTTACCTATGTTTGTCGAAAAATTAACTATGATAGTAAGAGCATGTATTCTTAAAGATTTACTGTTTTCACACACCATATAGTTAGAGTAGCATAATCCGAATAACTCAAAGCCAATAGGACACAGGAAAAACTGATATAGGGTAACTGTCCCTATTTGTGTGCCTGTCCCTATTAGTGTGCCTTTATATTTAAATAACTTTCAGAGAAAAACGAGTGAAAATTAGTGGATAAATTTTACTGAAGTTAGGCTGTGAATATATCTTCATAGAACATAAATTTTGTATTTACAAATTGTTATAATACTATTAATATTTTTTTAAAGTTCGTATCATGATTTCGGCAGTTTTATCGAATTTTCTTAACCAAAATGTTAAGGAATGGTCACTATTTGTAAGTAAATAAATGGACTATTAATATGGTTTACGACAATTGAAACGTTAATTACAGAAGAAAAGGGTTCGATACTATGAAAAAGCAGTATTCGGGGCACTTTTAAAACGTTTTAACAGTTTTAAAAGCGTTTCCACAAATAGGGTCGAATTTTATGTCTTGTCCGTATTTATGTACATCTATTGACTGTTAAACTTAACCTAATTTAATCTAATTTCTGAAACTAAAGTGTAGTAGGTTAGAGTACAGAGAATTTCAAAGTGGTTGTAAATACATTGTTATTTCGAAAATATAAGGTTTATAAACTACGTACGATGCTTAAAATTAGATGTTAATCAATTATTATAAGCAAGCACAGGAATTGGGGGGCACACAAACTGGGGGCTCACACTTTGGGACAGGCACACAAATTGGGGGCACAGTAATATGTTCAATGCCTATCGAAAAGGCACACAAATAGGGACAATAACTTCATCTCTAATTTTAATGAAAACTTAATCAAAACATAATATTTTTTATATTATAAAAATCTCTTTATAAAAAAGAAGGATCAAAGAATCAATATAAATTTTGAACAAATGAATTTGAGACCAGATAATTGAATATTTACTTCATAAAGAGAACGTGCTTGCTTAACAGCACATTAATAGGGACAGTTACCCTAGACACAATATGTGGAATACGCAACTAAGAAAGAGAGAAAAATTGAAGGGATCGTAGGGAGCATAGACAACTATAGACGGAGCATAAGTTAAGAGGGGGAGTCATAATCGCCGTAAAGGGGTGAAGCGTCTGCATTCGGGTGAATTCGTTCGATTTCGGTTCTAGTCGGGTGTCAGTTGAATATACAATTCCGTTATATAGCTACGTGAAACGAGAGATAGCTGAAAAAATTATGCAGATGGGTTTCTATGATTATATATTAAGAAAGTCCTATACATAATACAGCTAACAATTTTAGTTGCACACGTTCTTTTATAACCTAAACTTCCTTTCCCAGATTTTGTTGCGCGGGAAATTACGCGTGCCTGCGTGCCCGCTGTCGCCTGATTAATACCGCGAGCCGATACGAGCCGAATGCGTCCGAACCTAACAACAAGATTGCAAACGCTCCTCCTACCCAGAAAGTCTGTGGGGCGGCTTCTACCTCTGGCCGTTTCCCCTCGTTTTTAAAAGCTGCTGCGCCTAAACCCCCCCCCCCATGCTCCGTCTATAGTTGTCTATAGTACGGAGTACGACGAGAGCGAGAACGTGCGGTTTCTCGTCTTAGGATCGCCAGTTAGACTCATCCAGTAGAGCTACGACTGACGACCCCCGCCCCAGACACATGGGAACTAATGATCGGAACTTATATTTATACAAACGAAGACTTGATCGACCACTTGCGAGAAACTCGAAGAAGTCTTGAGTGTCCGAACACCTAGCGGCAGACCCCCAAACTACCGCCAGCCATGACAGCCGGAGCGATTATGGGCGGTATTCATAGTCGTTGCTTATTCTTAAGGTCGCTTTAAGCATTTGCTTAAGTCCGCGTATAGATTCATAGTCGCAAAATAAGCATTTACTTGAGCAACGACTCAAGCATTTGCTTTGTAAAGAAATTCTTATTGAATCTAGATTCACAGTCAGTTCTTGAGATGATCTCAAGAACGTATGTATTCATAGTCAAATAAGAACTTCTTATTCGAGCAGAGGAACTTCTTATTCATTAGAAGTGAGGTTACATTTTCAAGTCAACGTCCGAGACGATTTAAGAACTTCTTATTACATTCTTTACCGTGTAAAGGACGCGTATTAAGGGGTTATAATAATATGACAGTGTAAGGTAATCGAATTTTTTGTATTTTCTTACTGTTGAACGTATTAAAAGCATATTCTTAAAAGATTTTAACCGATTCCACAAAATTAACAATACATTAATATGCAGGTTTTTAACCAAGGGTCAATCACCTCCGCATAATCAAAAGTCAGAGCAAATGGGAGCGTTTGACACCTGAGACGGAGTTACCAGATAATTGGATGGGCCTAACATTAGTAAAAACTTAATAATTGTGGATTAGAAGAATTCGGATTCGATACATTCCAAGCACAGGTTAGTCACTCCAGGTAAAATTAACAAACGTAATTATAGCATTTTAACACGCTGACTGTCAGACCTGATTTCCACTTTTCTTCTTCCATTTTTATGTAAATGTGACATGCCAGTGTGTCACACAACACAATGAGCCACATAAGGTGCGATACACCGACTTGTCACATGGCAGTCGACGTGTTAAAAACAATGACACTAATGGAAATTGTAATTGAACCCACATGCAATGAATTAGACTTGCAGAGAAAGGCGATGTCAAGAAATAACTGGAGCATTGCAGCAATTTTTCAAAGAAGAGAAGAGTTTATAATTTATAGTTCTGGAATGTGATTGACTTGATGTCGTCGCCTAAACATACAAATCTATTTATAACATTGTTACGTCCTGTGACGTAGTCCGCTCCGACTGTCATGGCTGGCGGTAGTTTGGGGGTCTGCCGCTAGGTGTTCGGAGACTTCAAGAATCTTCAGTCGTCTCAATCCTTCTCACAAGTAGTAAATCAAGTCTTCGTTTGTATAAATATAAGTTTCGAACATAAGTCCCATGCGTCTGGGGCAGGGGTCGTCAGTCGTAGCCCTACTGATGAGTCTGACTGGCGATCTTAAGACGAAACGCACATCTCGCTCTCGTTGTACTCCGTACGATACCCTCAATTTTTCTCTCTCTTTCTCAGTTGCGTATACCGTGCAAACCTTAGCGGCACCGGGTACGTAACAAACATATTAAGTACTTTAAATAAATACTGTGTTTTCACTTGATAATAATGTAATATATTCTAGAAATGTGATTTAATAAACCTATTAAACAAATTAACAAGTCCAATAAAAATTTTCCTTTTACTCTCTAATAGTACATTGTGGACATTAATGGTGATATAAACGCACAATATAAAGCCTGTTAGAAGATACATTTGTGACGAAGAAAATCCTTTTCCATATTTTATGACGAGCATGCATGTGAATGTTTGCATCATTTCATTTCACTTCTCTTTAATTTGCTTAACCTTTATTTGTAAAAAGGATGACAACTGGTTGCACATGGTTAGAATGACAACCTAACAAGGACGAACGAAGCGTTTTCAAAATCATTCCTCATTGGCCGATACATAAGAAAGGTTCCGAGCGTTACCGAAGAATTAAAAGGATTTGCTTAAGCATTTGCTCGGTCAAGGCGAGCTTGAGCATCAGCTTCTTGACAAAGGTCGCCTCAAGTTTTGACTATGAATTCATAAAGTCTTAAGAACTTCTTATTCGAATAAGAAGTTCTTAGCCAAGAAGTTCTTAAACATGTGCTTTGAGCAATGACTATGAATACCGCCCTACGTCACGGGACGTAACCACAGTATAAGTATTGTATGGTCATTCGGCGAAATCGGCGTCGGAATTCTGTACAATGCAGAATATGGCGGCATTTTAGTACTACTACATTGAAACCTCACCGTTTTCCCCTTTCTCTAAGGAAATATATCCATAGCTACACTGTGAAATACTTGCTCTGGTCACTGAACTCTAAACTACCTGGAATGAGCAGTACGTGTATAAGCAGCCGTTCTGATAGAGAGGATAAAACGTGATATCTCTGTCTCTTTCTTATCCACGTCGCGCGGATAAGCTATAGTTATTTGTTATATTTGCAACAGGGTATTAGAAAAGGATGAAGATGCCGTGTATAGCCTCTCTGTCGGCACGGTTTCTCCTATCCCGATCCACTGAAGTGCTCATTCCAGGTAGTTTAGAGTTCAGTGGCTTTAGTACAATTAACAACATGGTGATTCTCCGACGCCGACATCAAAGGTGAGTGACCGGAAGTGACAGGGAGTGACCATACTGGTTATACTGTGACGTGACACACAACTTACTTGAATTGTTATAGGGAATGAAATCATGAAATTTGAACGAAGTCTTAGATGGCTTCACAATACCCAAAAGCTACATTTTTACTAAAACGCGCCAGTATATGTAAGTAACAGTCTTGCCTAACGAATGTTTTTCTCCATTGTGGAAAGTATAAAAAATAGAAACCACGGCATTCCTGTTCGGCGTGAATACTGGCATTTTATACAGATTTTGGTCACAATACGCAGTAAATAAATTTCCTATTCAACTGAACTCTTCTCAATAACAAGCAACAACTTTTAGATAGTCCTAACAATTCTCAATTAACAAGAAGACTGATCCGTTCTGATCGTTCTGACTATTCAGGTGATTAATTGAACGATGGAAATATTGAAAGGAGTCCTGCGGTTCCTTACAGCAACATCCTTCTCGTGAAACGTTGGAACTCGCAAGCAAGAACGGCAAATTCTCAGCTTTCCTCGTTAGAAGGACCACTTCCTGCCGACTACATATCACTATTATTTCAATCAGTCGAGTTTCATGAAAAGTAGCGTGTATCGATCAAGGAAAAAGGCCGTGTAAGACCCTCAATAAACGCGTAATTGGTTGCTAACGATGCTGAAATGTTGATAGAACTCGTTTGACTGATCTGCAAATATACTCAACGGCGTTTCACCACGATCGGGGAGACGTTGTTTGTGCTCGTGTGGCCTGTGTACCAGAACCACAGTGGGTGGAGAGAGTACACTCCGCCAGACGAAGGTTATCGAATGCACGATGAACGAACTATCTTGATTGTATACCCGATGGTCAGGGTTAGACCATTACTGACTAGTAATTAACCCTATGAATTAACCCTGACTATTGACGGTGAATTGAGGCGGGGGCAATTACGGATCATTTATAGCTGATATGATAGTGAAAAAGTTGGACATGCCACAGTGTTCGGTGTACAATTAGTCCAAATGATTCGTGACGGTTACTAGAAAATCACCAGGCGGAAAAATGCCCATTCCCACTATTATATATAAAAAATATTTTAAAAAAGTGTATATGTACATATACTACATATATATCTACGTATGTACATATATACAAGTATATATGTACATCTAATATATACATATCTACGTATGTACATATATAAAAGTATATATGTACATATACTACATATATATCTACGTATGTACATATATATATTTTTTATATTTTTTTATACATGTATAATAGTAGGAATGGGCATTTTCCGCCTAGTGATTTTCTAGTAACCGTCACGAATCATTTGGACTAATTGTATGTAGGCGTTCGGGAAAGAAATCAGAACTTCTGAACTAGCTAACTTTCGACTTAATGCATGAACAAAATACAATTATATAAAATCAAAGTTGAAGTGATATTGATTTTTTATTAAATACAACATTTTTTAGTAAAATACATTATTGGAATGTCTTATTAACTGAGAATTGATTAACTTTTGTTTAACAGATTTTTCCATAAATTTAGCGGTAATAAATGAAAAATTATAGTAGAGGCTACATGATAGTCTAATACTATGATTTTGAAAATTCGAAGTGTAAGAGTGAGAGATTTATTAATTGATAGTTACAGATACACAGTTTTTTTTAGAGTTGACGTGGTTTAAGGGTTTGAAATTAAATATTTAAATTGAAGATTCTAAAAGTCTAAAAAAAAAAAAATAGTATAAAACTGATAATATAAAGATTTCAGTTTAGAAAGGAGACAATTTGGAATCATAATAATTACGGTTAGTTTGTACCTATCGCCTTTAATCTCATTAATTCATTTACAGCTTTCATAAACGAATATTCACGTATTTATTATAACTTTATAAAGTTATCTTAAACTTACAAATGTATTATTTTTTGAGCCTTTATCAAAAAAGGAAATATCGAGTATTTTCAGTATTTGTAGGTCGATGTTGGTAGAACAAAATACATACGACTCTTGATTTTGTCCCATTCACAATTACTTCTTATTTAACTTTTGACTAACTAACATTGTATGCAGGGTAATTGACATAATATGTTCTGCACGAGCGCATACGCGTTTCTAGTAACTGATTTATGTCGTTCTCGACACCTAAAAACGAAATGCAAGGGCTTCACGTCTGTCTTAATAAACCTCGGTTCGTATTGAATGTACTTGTAATGCATATACGTGGTTAAAAAAGAGGTAGGAGATGATATATTCTAATATGCATCGGACAGCAAAAATGTCAAGACGGATTTAAGAGAAATTCCATTTTATACTGTGATTGTCACATCGCAAACATAATTCATATCTTGACATGTAAGTAATACTGACAGGATGTAATTGCACAACCTTTGAACAATAACCCCACAACTTCATAACACGTTACGTAGCGAAGTTATAAAATTTGTTAGAAAAGGCGATAACAAAATGTTATACAATAAATCTTATATAAATCTTGAATATATAACATTCTGTTAAATAATATTTTCTGTAATACATTATAAAAATATATAACAGCTTATACAATAATACTAAAAAATATTTATTTTATTATAGTGTTTTATAAATAAATACAAATATTTTACTTTTGGAGGCCCTAGGTGTAATACTATGTGACTTAAAAGAAAGAAGTCTATTTCAATTAATGAAACTTAAACACATTGTTTTTTATATTTAGTGAAAAGAAAAGTTGATATTTCTACAAGTAGTTCTAAACAAATGTTTTCAAATTTTAACTACAAAAAAAATTAATAACTAAGACTAGTTTCTAGTTTTTTCATACTTAAAAAAAATTTAGTAAAACATTTTTTTGTTCATAAGGATATTTATGGGAAAACTGCTTTTAAAAAACAATCAATTTTGCAAACGATTGAATATAATTTGGTGTTTGTGTATTAGCGATACGAATAATTTGATAAGGATTATTGAAGAAGTGCTAAAATTATTATACAATACTTTGTCGTTGAAATTGAAAATTTGAATATTTAAAATTAGGGATTTTAAAATTTGAAATTGGACATTTGATCTTCAGATTTATAAGGCTTCACTTTAAAAATTAAAGTTTTAAAATTGGACAGTTTAATTTATAGATATAGAAATTTTCAGAGTTAATGTTGGAAACTGACGGGTTAGAAATTGGAGATTATAGATTTCAAATGAAAAATTTAAAAAGGTGAAGATTCGAAGATGTTCAATGGAGAATTTAAATATTTCAAGTATGAGATTTGAATTTGAAAATTTGAAGATATCGAGTTACAAATTTAGACATTTTGAGAGTTAAAATTGAAGATTCGAAAAATAGAAGTTCAGGATATTGAACTGTTACAAATTTAAAGACTTCCAGAGTTAAAGTTTGAAGATTTGAGGTTTTTCGTTTGGAAATCGAAGAAATATGAAGTTAGAGATTTGCAGATATGAAATTGAGGATTCAAGGACTTGAAGGTGAAGATTACAAGAGTTGAAGTGAAAGATTCAAAAGTTTGAAAAGAAAATTTGAAATATTTAAATTGAAGATGGGAAAATTTCGGCTTGTATATTAAATATTTTAAAGTTTCCGACTTTATTACTTTCAGGCTTTGAACTATGGGTAAAAAATTAAAAATAAAAAGGATTGAGATGTAATTCATTTCATATATTAAAAATACATCTTTTACTCAGAAATATTAAAAGACACAGTTTAACAAAAGCTTTATAGTTAACAGTCAGACTTTTCGTTTATTTTTCGAACTCTTTTGCGTACCTGCATAATTTTTAAATTTGATATAATTTCATTCAATTCACAGGTTGAAAGCCGCTGACCTAGATAATTGCTCAAAATCGATTTTTTTTTAAATGAAATCCCAGAAAGGAAAATGTTATATCAAATTCTTTTCCTTTTTTTCTCGTTGAATCACCTCTATTTAATTGTAGTACAATTTCTGTCCCATCTTGTATATCTAATGTCATCCTAATTAATTTAATCCATTAAACTTGACCGAACGTATAACAACAACAAGTCAAATATTTTAGTTTTATGCAAGTTGCTTCTTGCATAATTTTTCAATTGTTTCAAATGTTCATCGTCAAAAATATTTTTTAAATTATTAAAATGAAAAAGTGGACCTTAATCCATCGAAGTAATCCACCCAAAGAAAAACTTTTCCAGAAAATATTATTTCAAATGAAGTTTTATAAAATTCTAAAAAATTTTTAATTTTTATATTACGAATTTAATACTTAATAACAAGTATTAACCGTTCGTTATCAAGTAATGTTCAATTAAATGGATTTCATGCTTCACGTTTAAACTTATCTAATATTACAGTCAGAGAAATTATAAGTAGAATGGTTTATAAATTTATGTTGACTTTGATTGATTTAATTATATGAACACAGGTCTAAGTTAATTCAAAACTACAGTTTAATGTAGTCGTCATAATGACGGGCTTCAGTAGAAATGGAAATGCGATCAATGCATCTAGTGTGAATTTGTTTAAATAATTAATTTTTGTTGTAACCAGTTTTAATACCCATGCAAATGTTATGGATTTCTTAATTTTTTTACAATAGAATTTTTCCAATTTTGTAACAATGAACTAAGGAAGAAAAATTTAATGGTATAATTTACGTTATTATTAAATGGGTGACGTTAAATTTATTGGAATATTAACTCTACAGATGTCACTAATCAATGTTGTTTAACACATAGTGGGGGGTTTCCGAGTTATGCAGCGGTTTGCGGTAAGCCAAACGTTATCGAGCAACGCATTCAGATACGAATAGCACAGAAGGAGCACGCGCGGGTAATCGCCAACATTAACGTAGTATTCAGTAATACACAATACTGCTTCATCATCGAAAATGTCATCATTTTCTGTTACGCGTGTATTAACAGTTGACAAAAGCCCTCATTTTTTATTATTCCGCTTATTTTCCAATACACATATGTAAGCTTCTCATTAACGTCATTATTTCAATCATACTTGTTTACTCTTCGTTTCTTGGCAATTTTATGTAGTTCATGATAATTGCTTTATTCAATGCAGAAATACATAATTGGTTTGCTTGTACTTTTCTGCATGTACTCTTCAAACTTCATTGTCAATGTTAGGAAAAAATTACAATTTTGTCGTTTGTTTGGATACGATTCAAGGACAATTTACTAACATTCATTTGGACAGTATATCATGGTTCTGTCAGTTACAGAAATACAGTCATCATATTTGGAGAATATACAGGGTGTTCCATTTTCACCAATCCCTTCGAGTGTCTGAAATTATTTATGGTACCGGAAAATATTTCAAACAAAATGGTATATATGATGGATATACATATATGTTACGTCCCGTGACATAATCGCTCCAGCTGTTATGGCTGGCGGTAGTTCGGGGGTCTGCCGCTAGGTGTTCGGACACTCCGAGAATTCTCCAATCGTCTTAATGTTTCTTGCAAGTGGTCAATCAAGTCTTCGTTTGTATAAATATAAGTTCCGAACATTAGTTCCCATGCGTCTGGGGCAGGAGTCGTCAATCGTAGCCCTACTGATGAGTCTGACTGGCGATTCTATGACGAAACGCACACATCTCCCTCTCGTCGTACTCCGTACGATCCCATCAATTTTTCTCTCTCGTTCTCAGTTTCGTATTCCGTGTGGGCGTTATCGGCACCGGGCACGTAACATATAGGAAAGTCAACTTTATTTGTTTAAACAGAACCATATATTACCAACATATTCCATGCAAGAATATGAATAGAAAACAAAAGGCCATAATGCCAAGACTAATAACAGGACACACAAGAATAACGCACGAACACCTAACAAGAAACAGAAACACTCTATTGTAACCTGTGCTAAAACCCATCACTGATGATCGACCATATATTGTTCGAATGCAAAACAACGCAACCAAATAGGCAAAAAGAGGACGTAAGACTCTAACTCGCAGGTCCCACGTAAAAAACACCATTGAATACGTCAAGGAAATAAACAGGCATCTCCCCAATAATATAAGGAGAGATGCCAGAGTAACGTACTATATGTCTTAGGTGACTTATTATAATGATAGAATATTTTCTAGAGAAAATATATTCGATTATGATGATTTAAACTGTTGCATAGAGCGTTGGGAAAATTATTTTACACTGAAAAAATTTACTGAATTAAAATGATAAAATAGAATGGCTTCAGTGCGATAAGAATGATACGAAGTTTAAATTTTGCACAAGGTGAAATGATAATTTATGTTAGTGTTGAGGATCTGTCTCATAAAGCCTGAGAATTCAAGGTATTGAATTCTCAGAAAGAGAAAACTTCCAGGATTTGATCTAAAAAAATAACGCAGTTCTACGCAGTTAGGTATTTGCATATGTTACAAAATTGATCTGGGCTTCTTAAATATTTATGGAAAGTATCAGCTTTGTTGATTTCTATTTTGTAATTGAAGTTTACTTATAAAAAAAAGTGAGTTATACGAAAATTCATATCTCTCCACCTTTATCTTTCTATTAATATTGAAATGAGACGTTCTACTGTAATAGATTACACCAAGAGGCATTAACTCGCAAAACGGTCGATATTCTGTTGTTGCAGCGGATTGCATGGACAGTAAAAAATACAGCTGGTCTCGAGTTCAGTTACAGTTCGCATTCCTGACCCGGAATGGCCTACAGTAGGAGACCTAATGGTATTTTGGAACTTAGTTTCCTCTCCAGAGGACAAAACTCGCTTAATTGGTCCACTTTCCTCGCGGCACGAATCGAGGTGGTAACCACGTTTGTTGCCAACAATACTTACATCAGATGTATCGTGCATATAGTATCGCCATTATTATTTATACGACGTGCAAACAAGACCGACGTAGAAAATCGTTATGTTCTCATCTTGGACGATTCTTAACAATTAGCAAAAGCTAAAAATATTAAATGGACCTTCGATTGCAATTTGTGAATTTCGTAAAATCATTGAATAAATAAAATAGATTTGTTGTACTCGTTTTGTCGGACTTCATTTTATTAATTATACCATTTAAAAATATTCATTCCGAAATCATTTTAATGTTTCCTTTCATTCTAGCAATCAATCACTTGTTTTTCTATTATTGCAACATTTGATCGCCATATACCTGTGTCGGTCGGGATAAAAATCACCACCACTTGCCGCCAGAGGGACTCGAGCTCCTTCCCTTCTCGCAAGTGGTCATGTCGGCCCTTGTTCGTATATATAGCTTCGTTCCCTATCCTTCGACCATGGTGGAATAAAACAAGGTGAACCCAAAACTTGTCCCACGCGTTTCAAACGTAACAAACAATTTAATAGTTTTATGTCTATTAAAGAGTATTCTGAGCAATATGAGGACCAGCCTGCGTTGGAGAAGGCATCTTTAACTATAATAGGAGCTGTAGTTTGTCTTGATTCCATGAGAAATGAAGGCGTAAAGTGAGATTCCATAAATGCATCGTTTTAGTAGGGTTATAGAATCCTGAAAAGTCACGTGATGCCTCTACCCCCTTTATCTCTCGGAGGTACCATTACGCATGCGTGCAAGAGCAGCCATACTGGATTTCCAGGTTTTGGGTCAGAGCCTAATTGGTTGACAGTTCCCCCACTACTTTTGAGCCACTGCGCATCTCAGGAATGGTTTCACCTTGTCTTATTCCACCATGCCTTCGACTACCCCAGCGTCTAAGGCAGGGGTCCGCTGCTCACCCTTTAGATGGGATTTTAATCACTTCTAATCGCTTCGAATCCAAACATGTGACGAAAAATTCGAATCGTTTCGAACACATTATAAAAGTAAATTTGAAATTGAAAATCTAATAATGTGATCGCCAAACATTTCTGTATTCAGCTCATTTAAAGAATTTGCCTACAACCCCGTTGAAATTGGAAGAGAGTATTCACTGATAAAATTGAAATATAAATTTCCTATCAACAATGAATCTTCGTTGATTTTAATATTTTTAGTATGCTTGAATGCACTTTCTGTATACAGCAAAACGATGCCTGATAGCAATCTAGGATAATAGAAATCAATGTTGTAATTATTTAATAAATGAGTAACTCCTATATTTTCTCTAATTGTAAGTACAATATACACGATATTCTTTGATATCCTAAATGTATTCATTTACTTGAAAGGAAGAATAGGGCCTTCTAATTTATATTTAATTCCAGGGTTTCTAAATCCCAGGCTACAATTGATATGACTTAAATAATCGTAAATTACACCATTAGCAAAAGCCGAAGTCTCTGACTGTTCAACGATAGTTTACAACTGTTTCTGCAAATACAGCAAGTTACACTTTTGAACGATGTTGTACAGGTAGACGGAGGCCTTCCAACCCTTAACACCGTACATAAATATTAATAAGCAAGCGGTGAAATTCACGCTTATCGTGGCACCGCACCGTGAAGATTTACATGAGATAACACGACTTTCCTTTTGCTGTACGACCGTTCGTGTGGCCCGTGCACGTGTATCCAGCAGAAAACACGTCGACATTTACATACGACGCCGGATAAGAGAGTCACGGGGATCGTTTTGCAGCCACAACTTTTATCACGGCTGATATCTCACCACCGTCGTGTATAGCATTCTTTTCGGAATAAATAACGAGACCAAGGATGATGAAGCAAGAGTTGTTGCGTTTCGTTCGTCGCGATACCTGAGGGGTGGGGGGGAAGGGTGTTTCGAACAATGATATTTGCATTTTAGTTCACGTATGTTTTCCATGCGATTACACAGCAATGTCGCGACAGAATATATTTGTTTACAGTGTGGAGAAGGGGAGTGACATTTTATTTTGTTAAATTATGTTCTCTTTTTATTGAAACGGTATTTAAAATTAATTTAAACGAGCGATGTATCCAAAGTGTTTGCGTTTAACGGGTAAATTGCTTGTTTCTTGATGTTGACATCATAGTTAATTAAATTCGAATTTTATAGTACACTAGTATATTATTTTTAAAATACTATCTTACCAAGAATTCTTTATTTATTTAATAGTAAATTTCTTTTGGTAGTATAATAATTGAACTGTGAATAATGTTGAATTTTTACATTATTGATTGGATAAGTATCGATTTAAATTTCTTCGCTATACGTCGAATCCTATCTCCACTAATCAGTGGGTAATCTCCTTGAAAACGTTTTGAAATATAAGTATGTACTACTTTCTACTAAAATATTATTTTTCGTGTTAAACATTCCGATAAAGATTCGATATGAAGATAACATTTTAAAGTAATGTAAAACGTTTAATTAAAACTGGTTAAGGGAAATTCGTTTTAAAGGTAATACAGCTTACTGTAAAAAAGGAGTATCTATGTATTTAGATATTTTCTTGATCGCGATGCAACGAATGAACCGTTGCAACGAATACAGCAAACGCAGCATGTCTGCAATAAACATTTATTGACTATAATAATTAAAAACTGAACAATAAGTTGAAAAGAACTTTGCTTTTTGCGATAAAAATAATAAGTACATACTTTTGAGTGCTGCTGTACGTGTTATTTATTACAATGATAATAATTATTACCTTCTGAATTACTAATGTAGTCAAAATGATGCATATGATTTTTGTATGTACGCAATTTATCATAAAAAAACACAACTTTTTACCTTCTTTTTTATTAAATCCAAATATTTGTCAAATATTTGTCACGTTGATATTCATATCAATAAAAAGATAACAGTTCTTGGATATAATGTGACGTTCAATACATGGCATTATTCTGTTTGATTATTATGAATAACTAATTTGTAATGATGGGTATGGTCATGTATTAATATTAATAATGAGTACAATTAAGGATTATTCAAAGTACATCTAAGCTTGGAAAAGATCAAAAAGTATTATGTTACACATTGATTTGTAATTTCAAAATAGAACTTGGAACATATTTAGATAATATATGAATGCTTTTAGACCTATTTTTTTAACGATAGTTTTAACTAATTAAGGCTTATTTGATGTAGGTACTTAAATGGTTGTACCACGTTACTTTAAATTTCATTGCTTTTCAGTTGCAGAATAGTAGACAATGCACGAACCTGTAATTTACAGCGCTATAATTGCAGTTATTATCTGCACTGAAATATATACACACATATCTATGTACGTCTAATTAATAGATACTTCTCCTGGCAACATTTCGCGATGAGGTTCTTCAATTTAAACCACAATTAAATAATTAATACAGTACTAATTTCATAATTGTTATCATTAAAATAATAATTCCGCAATCGATTACGATATTATTAAATCTCATCGGGGCATTAATTATTTATGATGCATCAACCAAAGTTCCATTTGATTCGAGAAGCAGTCAAAAAATATTTTCTGCTCTAATGTAGTTAAAGCTCAATTAATGAGTGTTGAATATTAATATGGAGTGGTATGAAGCTTAATGAATTATTAATAAGTAGATAATGGTATTTCAATCGAACATTAAAACCATTGTATTATCACTTCTGTTACACCCCGCTTTAATAATCTAGTCTATAGTCTATACATGCATACGTATATGTACCTATAATGTATAGGGTGTCCCACTAAACTCAAGAAACTAAAATATCTTACTTATTTTTTATGATAGAAAAAAAATGCTAGTGGAAAAGAATATAACGCTTCCCCTAGTGTGCATTTAGGTAATATTAGGTAGATACTATTGCGAGCACTGTCATTTAACACTTGGCAATAATGTGAATTGATTGGGTAGAGTGGAAACAGTCTCGCACATATTTTCAGATATACACATCTACTGAAACAGTCGCGCGACGGGAAGAATCTTAGAGGCTGCGGGACTTAAGGGTGGGGGCTACGAGAACGTTACCGATGGAGGCAAGCGAGCGAATGGAATCCCCCTGCCTTGTGTCGTCCCAAGAGCCGTCCTAAAGTGCTACTAGTACCTTCACCTTACATACAGGGTGTAACAAAAATGTTACAGGTACTTGAAATGGATGATTCGCGGAGTGATTTGAAACATTTTTTTTCCTTAGCGAAAATGTTAAGCTGGGCTTTAGTGATGAGTTATTAAGGGGTCTTCCCACTGTGAACCTTTGAAAAATTGCCTTTTTTTGGGAATTTTTTTGTACTAAACGAAATGTCCAATCTAAATAAAATTTTTCCTACTGATTAATACACTTATTGAGAGTACAAACAAACTTTTTTTGCAATTTATAATAGTTTATTTAACTATATATATCGCACTGAATTGAGCGCCTCAAGAAAACGATGTAGTGCTGGCGTAGATGATTGTAAAAAAATTATTTGATTGATCAGTCTAAAATTTTTACACATTATTCAACACATCAGTGGCTATCGCAGGGACCACGGAAACTTTGTTCTATTAACAATTTCATACTTTTTACAATGACAAATGACTAAAAATTCATCGAATTTCGGAACTTAAACATTTAAACTTCCGTCATTTGGTTAATTTTTTATTAATTAAAATAATTTTGGTTCCAACGATAACGACATCCGTGACGACTAAAAACCATTTTGAATTTTTTTATTCAGATGCGTCGTTCTTCTGGAATCATCTGCGCTAGCACTACATCGTTTTCTTGAGGTGCTCAATTTAGTGCGATATATATATTTAAATAAACTATTATAAATTGCATAAAAAAATTGTTTGTACTCTCAATAAGTGTATTAATCAGTAGGAAAAACTTTATTTACATTGGACATTTCGTTCAGTACAAAAAAATTCCCAAAAAATGGCAATTTTTCAGAGGTTCACAGTGGGAAGATCCCTTAACGAAAAACCACCGACGAATTATAGAGCGAGTACAGCGGGCGAATGTAGGCACCGGCAACAGCGAGCAAATACTGGGTGTGGCAAAGAAAGGGGCGATTATAAAAGTTGATATTCTTCATGTAAGAAATTACACGTATGTTGCCTTAAAGTATAAAAAAAGCATTTTATTTTATGAAAATAACATTTGCGATCTCCATCTCTGCGCAGACACTCCTCCAATCTTGAGAGTTTAGGTATTACCCGTTACTACGAAAAAGCACCTCTGTCTAGTTAATTTTTTGTGATCAACAGATGGAAGATCCTCTAGTTGCCGCTAGGGGCGTCATAGTCAGAACTCCGCGTATGGTATGCATGTGTGCGAATGAAGTGCGTCACACATGATCACAGAGCTTTAATCGCGCTCGGTCTCCTCGCCACTTGAACTTGCTGAACCAATAGGAGTGCTCCCTATGGATGTTTCTACTCAGACGCACTCTAGCGGTCGCTAGAAGATTTTCCATCTGATGATCATACATTTCTTAGGGAACTTACAACACCTGTATAATACACTGTGCCCGTTACACGGCCCAGCATTTCCACCGGAATTATCAATGAATGCTGCTTCCTAATCATGTCATGTCCATAAAGGGGATATTTCTTGGACAGCAGGATTTTTATTTGTAGGGCTATTTGAAGAGCAAGGTCTACATTGACACCCCCATACAATATTGTCGAGCTTAAACGCAGAATTCAAGAAGAAATTAACGAAATCCCAGTGGAAATGTTGGGACATGTAATAACTACTGTCAAGGAACTAGTTTTTGATCATTTTAGGAACCTTCCTGACATAATGCTTTCTTTAACGTGATAAAATTCTAAACCATACAGTTTTTTATTATTAAAAGATGAATTTATGTTTTGTTTTGAAGAAAATATTTTAAAAAGTTGAAAATAAGTATAATTCAATTATTTACAAGTTATTGAATAATAAGGTGATTGGTAACTAGTTTTTGATCACCTAGAAATGTGACAAACTAATTTTTGATCATCTAAAATGCATTGAAACTAATTTTTCATCATGTACTGTACTGATTTTTGATCTTTAGTCATTCTTATTATAGTTATCTTTGAGGATTAGTGTAGATCAAATCTCTATGGGTTTTAAAAGTGTTTAATGAATTATTCTCTCATCTGCAAATACCTTGCTGTTCATAATTTACACCAATTTCGAAACTCGAAGTTTAAATATAAATCTTTATGTGGTTGTATAAATTCAAATTGAAGAAGCTCCAGTTATTTAAAAAAATAAAAAAATAAAAAATTTGTGGATAATACATTTGGGTTAAAGAGGATAGTGTGATCGTATGTAGAATTGAAATTATAAGCATAACGAATTAAACCAGCAACGAACTGCACATTAAATTTCTGCCTCGACACAACTAACCGCAAGTTCTCAACTTCTCCTGGCAGCATGCAGTTCTCATGTCACTTCTGAAATTGCTGGAAACTTTCCACAATGTCGCAGCATTTTATCGACGATAATTTCCCAAAAACCGTGTACCACGTTCACCTTCAAAAGGGTACAGTAAGTGTAGAGTGACCTTGGCGGTTTTCCCTCGAATTATTCGAAGTACGCGAACTTCCCGCGACGTGATTGTATTATGGTCCACGTGTCGCGACTGAATCAAAATTCGCTCTTTGTTCCCGAGAAAAATAACGTCGTTTCTATCGTGCCGCGCGGCCGTTCCGCGATTTGCCTTCACCGCGCGATTCATCATCCACGAATTAGAATTCCGTCCCCGTGTAGCTTCCCAGAGACACCCGAAACGGCCGACAAATTTTGAACGACGCGGTACGCTCGGCCGACGCTGTTTCACCTGGGATAATGGTGCGTGCCGGTGACGTTAATTATGGTCCCCTGTTTGCAAGTATAATTTTTAAATGCCCCGCCGCCGACGTCGCGACGTACACGCACGCGTATTAAAATATACCTTAACATGCAAATCCGTTTAACCGAACGATTTGCATCACCGTAGCACTCGACTGGAGGAACGAAAGGAACGCGTGACGACCGATTTATGTTCGACTGGTTCCGTGGATCGATAGCGCTCGATTCGGCGATGAACGAGACCGTCGACGATAACGGGAACAGGGAATTCGTGAACGCCGAGTTCCCTTCGACGGAAAGGCTGCGGCAAAAGGGATTGACGGCTACATTAAATCGCGACAGCGCAACGACGCGACGCTACGCGATGGCAGAAACTTTGGACGTAGAACTCGACGATATTAAGCGACGCTTTCGGGATATCGCGTTCGCCCGCCTTCTCTGCCTTTGTACTTCCTGCCTTTGATTTATTTATTCGACTAACAAGGACGGGTTGGTTCGACAATTTTCTCGTACGCTGGAAATCCTGTTCCTGTTGATCGAAGAAGACTTAGGGATTCAATTTTGTTGGCTTGAATAAGCTTCTAACGGGGATTTGGAACGCACTATTGGCGTCCACTTGCAGTTTAACATGGCAGCCATGTTCATTGCGTATGCACAGTAATCTTTATTGGATTACATGTGGTAGGAAGAACAGAATGAGGAGTATACATAAGGACAAATACATACAGGAGAGACGCCGCACAGTGGGAAGAAAACCGATTTCACTGGCCAAAAGTCAATTTTTTGGTTAAAAAGAAAAATAAAATAATTTACTTAAGTAATAGAGGGTTGTTTACCATGCACGAATATAAAAGGTTTCTTTTCTAGGATCTCTTATTTTCAAGTTATACGACTTTGAACTAATCTAGGTGGATACCGCATCCGTAAATAAATTAAATAGAATTTAACAGAACAATATTTTTTGTTTCATTTCCTTTTAAATAATAATACTGTGAGTCTTTTACGATAGAATGAAGCGAGTATGGATGAAATTATTTAATTTTACCGCCTAGTACGCCTTTGAGTACGCCTTTGAGATATAATTATCTTTAAACTAGTATAATATTTGAATACGGTTACAGATGGATATAATTCTTGGCACTGTGATCGGAGAAATATGATGCAACAATATGGCGTTAACAGCAGAACTGTCAAATGTCGTCATTCTTTTATTTCATATACGTCATCAACTCAAAGGCGTACTAGGAGGTAAAATTAAATAATTTGATCCATACTCGCTTCATTCTATCGTAAAAGACTCACAGTATTATTATTTAAAAGGAAATGAAACAAAAAATATTGTTCTGTTAAATTCTATTTAATTTATTTACGGTTGCGGTATCCACCTAGATTAGTTCAAAGTCGTATAACTTGAAAATAAGAGATCCTAGAAAAGAAACCTTTTATATTCGTGCATGGTAAACAACCCTCTATTACTTAAGTAAATTATTTTCTTTTTCTTTTTTAACCAAAAAATTGACTTTTGGCCAGTGAAATCGGTTTTCTTCCCACTGTGCGCCGCATGTTTGCAGAAATTGATACTGTGCATAAATTTCATAATGAAACATAATTTGAAGAATAGGTATTGATAGGTAAGAATAGGTATTGATGTTAAACATGTTGTGCAATTATTATCATTGAAATAGGTGAAAATCGCAACACGTATCGTCTTTAAAAAATTGAAACTAAAAACTCCTTCTTTCACGGAGAAATGTCTCACTTGCGGGTGTAAAATGTTTAATTTTTAATCTAAATTTGTTAAATTAAACATTCTATTTAAACAAAGTAAAGTGAAATCTTTTCATTTCTTGAAAATACAAAATACACTAAAATATTAAAAGGTGAAATTGGGATGAGATACAGTACAGAATGAAATATAATTTATTACTGTTTTTCTAAGTTGATCTATCGTTTTTTTCACAATCATTGCATGTAGTATCATACATGTTTCAGGAAACTACTTCTGGAATTCCAAATCGACAATTCAATCTGCCTTCGATTTAGTTGTGTAGAAATTTTTCCCACAGTCAACACAGTTTCGAAGAAAATATAGGATAAAGAAGTATCACAAAAAGATGCAGAAAAGCTGTTTATCCTGTAACTGATTGTGATTCATTGCTTGATCAAAAACATCTAAAAGTGAAATCAGGGTTGCATCAGTGGCGGATCCCCTCCCCCCCCAAGAGTAATAAAATATAAAAATATTACCTCACATTCTGAAAAACTTGTTACGTATTCAGATCAACTATGGCAGAAGTAAACATACATTACAATATACAGGGTGTTTCGCAATTCGTGGGAAATCTCCGAGATACAGGTACTAGACACGAAAATAATAAGAGAAGTTCTTATGCAATATCCTCGGAAATTGTTAGTTTATTAGTTACACGCGGTTTTATATTTCGTAAAAGCACATAACAAAGGCTCATCCCCTGTAAAGTCAGTGACCGCGATATGGGCTCCTACATCGTGGAAAAGTATCAGTTGTGTTACATTCGTCATAATTTCAATTTTTAATTACAAAATATGTGATTTTTCATTTGAAGAAACATCTCATTCCAATACACGTTGCGAGTCACCGGGGCCCACTTAGGCCCAGAGAGGCCTGGGCCTTTAAGTGCGGTCACTGGCTTTAAAGGGGATGAAGCAATGTTACGTCGGCATTTTACGAAATGTTAAGCCGCGTGTAACTAATAAACTAACCATTTCCGAGAATATTGCATAAGAACTTTTCTTATTATTTTCGTGTCTAGTACCTACATCTCGGAGATTTCCCACGAATTGCGAAACACCCTGTAGAGGTAAATGAAGACAGTCTTATAGATCGATTCACAAAAATTCGCAACAGAATTTGTATTATGAAATAAAATTTTTGTAGTATCGTAATCTTATAATTGTCGTAATCTTATTATCTTTTATACCTGTTTTCCTTATAAAATAAAGTCTTTAATCACAATTATATAAGACGTAATTATTCTAATTGCTTATCAAGATTAAGAAAACGGTTAAAAAATGTATTTTTTTACTTTTATACCCCCCCAAGAAAGGCTTCTGGATCCGCCACTGGGTTGCATATTAGTATAACACGCTATACTTTCTATAAGAAATAAAAATAAATTTTCATATTTTATTTATAGTAAATATTGTTTGATTGATTTCTTAAGCTTTAATGACAAATGTTCGCAGAGAGTGAATTAGTTTTGTTCACTAGAAAGTTTCTATGGGAAAAATTAATTCGTCTTTTGCCTTTTAAAAGATTGGAAATTGAAATCATTCTAGGGAATACAGTATAGCAGATAATGAATTAATGAAAGAGTGAAAAAGAGTAAACAACTCAGTTGTTGTTCTGGAAGAATCGAATTATTTAGCACGAGAGGAAAACTGAATTGAACGTCAATGAAACATGAAATCGATATGAGCGATGTCGTCATAATGCCGACACCACTGCGTAGGCAGATGCTGTTTCTTTTTATGTAGAAATATTTTTTATAAAAAAAATACTAGCAGTAAAAAATTACAAACATTGCTTTATATCAATTTTCTCTAAGAAATTTAAGTTTCTATTTCTCTGTACTTCAGACTTTGATTTATTGGCGTAACAAAGAGCAGATAATTTCATCTATATTAGTCTTATCACGGGTTGGTAATCTTAGAGCCGATGCACATGAGCGACAAAATGTTGCCGCGATTCTGCATATTACTACGTTTTTCACAAATGCAAACAAATCGGACAACGTCACTGATATGAAATCGCAACGATTGCAGATTATGGCGACTTTTTGTCGTTTGTGTGCATCGGGTTTGATGTAATACTTGCAAGTAAAAATTTCAGTCGTTCGGAGAACCTTTAAACGTGGATTGCAGCTTCACGTTAATTACATATATTTATTTTGCCTTTGTCACAGAAGAAACGATAAACACGACGAAATTTTGGTGTTAATAATATCTACAGTAATCGACACTATGAAATTTGTAGGCTTTATGGACTCTAAAAGGATAAAATATTTGGCACTTTGTCATAGTTTCCTTTTTTTATGATACTTTCATTTTTAACTTCCTTATCTCATAATAAAATGAGAAGAAAGTTAGATAACTTTCGTTAATTTACTGTATATTTGTTCAACAAATATTTGTTAGTATAAAGCATATTCTTCAGACTAAGCCTTTAACGTAGTTTATCATAATCGTCAAGTAAACGTTATCTTGAATTCTGCATTATAAAAACTATCAAGTTTAAATAATCCTGACATCTCTTTTTTTGAGATGGCATCCTCTTACTTTTCTCGTTCTCTTCTTTACTCAAATGTACTTAGGTACAAGATAGTATCCAGATATAGCAAAAGAAATTGGTGTGCGGCAACGATTAGTAATTCCAGTGTCAAATAATGAAGATCATGAAAAGATTCTTTGTTTACAGATAATTATGAATATAAGCTAAAAATGGAAGCAGAGATTTCGAGAAATTTATCGTACTAGAATCAGGATTTGACCTACTTTGAATTTCATTAGGGTTTGTAAGGAGACAGATCCTCTCAAGAATATCCATCGATATCCGTCGATTTGTGACGCTGCTTGCACTGCAAATTTTACTATCGCCTTCTAATACCCTCTATTGGACCATATAATTTCTGGAGCCGATGAGAACCAAAACAAGGACAGAAAAAGGAACGGAAGAGCAGGAAGAAAGAAAGCGTCGACGAGAACCTTTCTGGGAACGTACTTAGCCGACGATTTCTTTCAAACGGCTAGCCAGAACGCGCATTTACCTCTAAGCTTCTGCATTGTTCACCCGTGGAAGCTATTACAGTCACTTTCGCGGATGCCCGTCATCCGCCGATGGATGACGGAAAATTACGTCGACGCAAAGTCATCGGAGAAACGGCACGGGTGCGACAGTCGCTTTGGTGGGAAAGGAAGAAAGAGGAGGCTCTGAGCCACCGATGGACACGCGAGAATCGTCGCTAACCTGTTTCTGCCGCTGGGGAAAGGAGATGAAAAGAGGCGTGATAGGGAGTCAGACGAAGGAGAAAAGCTTCGGTGCGAGGGGAATTCATTCGCGGAAAGGGCTATCGACGTTTTCCCACGACACTATCTGTTGCAGACGTCTCACGGATAATGCATCAGCCGGCGCGAAATATGTTTTCCAGCTTTGTCTCGTTTTCCTCTTGTCACGGCCTCTTCGCGCCTCCGCGAAAACTGCTGGCCCATCCGCGCTATCCCGCAGCGCACGATCGTGCAACTATGTATACCTGTTCCGACGTTTTCAGATGGCCTCCCAGAGAGAGACTCAGGAAATTTTGGTCGAGCTGTTACGTTGTAACGAAAGAAAGCGAGGGGGACTCTTTCAGTCCGGATGCGGAACTCCGTTCCTGTTCTGGGCTTCGCGAATTCGTTCTTTTACAAGTTGGCGCACTGCTGACAGAATGCTGCGCCGCTGGCTTCAAAATAGGGAATTTACTGTTTTAATGTAAGAATTGAACCCTTTTTTAGGTCGATATGTCATTGAATGTAAGAGTTGTTGGAAATGGAATCGTACTGAATGTAGATTTTAATTCAAACTGTATACAGTTTGAGTATAGAAGACATAGTGACAACCCAGATAGCACACGGCATCTTAAAGGTGTACATTTTATGTCCATTTTACGCCTGAACGCCTGACGACCTTATTTGGACGCATTAAAGATGCCTAAAATGGGGCATCTTAAAGATGCCTGAAAATTACATCGTGAAGGCACCTTTTCGACGTTCATTCTGGGCGTCTTAAAGATGCCTGAAATTTACGTCGTAAAGGCATCTTTTCGACGTTCACTCTGGCCGTCTTAAAGATGCTTGAAATTTACGTCGCGAAAGCACCTTTTCGACGTTCATTCTGGGCGTCTTAAAGATGCCTGAAATTTACATCGCGAAGGCACCTTTCCGACGTTCCTTCTGGGCGTCTTAAAGATGCTTGAAATTTACGTCGTAAAGGCGCCTTTCCGACGTTCATTCTGGACACCTTAAAGACGCCTGTAATTTACGTCGTAAAGGCGCTTTTCCAACATTCATTGTATGAAAGTTAAGACGTCTGAACTTCATATCCTAAAGGCACCTTTACGACATTCATTCTGAACGTCTTAAAGGCGCTTGAAAAATACGAGTTAAAGGTGCCTGAAAATCGTGGATCACACAGCTCAGTTTTTTGAAAACTAGTTGTTGCAGAATGTGTTATACATTGAAAAAGTGTTTCTAAGCAAATATAACATTATACTGATTGTATAATCAATTAGCGTTCGTAGCAAGGATGGATTCACTGGTACTTCGAAGATTTATCAAAGTTAAGCAGCATGGTCGGAGTCCCTGAAATGGGATGGGTGTCCGGGGTTTTCTGAAGCCGAAGAAGAGAAAAAGAGAGAGAAGGAAGGGAAAAACGAAAGGGAAAACAGCCGCCATTTGGACAAAGAAAAAAATCCACACACTAAACTCCGCCCCTCCTCTCTATCACCACAACACACATCGTCCTTCTTTCCCCCTTTCAAAACCGCTTCGTCCTAACGAAACAAAAGTTATAATTACTTAATATGATGTTAAATTTTATTATATTATACAGTAATTAATATAATTTTGTATAATATAATAAATATCATTATATAATTTTGTTGATACAATATAGTTGTATCAGTATAATTATAATAAAAAACATCTTAAAGATGCCTCAAAAGTATTTGAAAGGTACCTTAAAAATGTCTAAAACACGATTAAATAGGGTCTTGAAAACGCCTGAAAAGCATCTGAAACGTGCCTTAAAAGCGTGTTATACATGTTAAAAAAGGGTCTTAAAGACGCCTGAATGGTGCCTTCTGAAGGTTTTTTAGACACCTGAAAGGCGCCATATGGACATCTTGAAAATGCCGGAAAGGCGCCTTCTGGACGTTTAAAAGGCATCTTAAAGGCAGACAGATTTGTAACATACGGTGTTCAAAAGGCGTGTATCAGGCATTCCAGCAACTTTGCCGGCATCTTTAAGACGTTCTGAATGTCTGGACGCAGGCACCTTTAAGGCACCTTTAAGATGCTTCTGTGCTATCTGGGAAGTAGCACCGAGTGGAAGTAAACCTATATGGGTTGATGTTTGTAGAAAGTGGGCCAGATCAGGCTATGTTTAGAGTGAAAAAGATTGTACAGAAGAATTTTGAACAGTTTGTGATGAACATAGGGTAAGAGCAGACATTTATATTAAGGTTTTGCTTAGAAATATTTTTTTATAAACAAAATTCAAACGCATTATACAGGTAGTGATGAACATTTGAATCTAAACTTCGAAACGATTCTAAATTTTTTAAGATTGTGGAAATTCGAATCGTTTGGAATACGATTCTAAGCTTAGAACCCTTGAAAGTCTTGAAAGGTCTTGACAGTCTTCAAACTCTTGCTAGTAAAAGAGGCATCAAAAAGGGTATAAGATATCAAATACTCATCAAGCTTTCAATATCTGTCGGAAATCTCATGATTCACGACTTGCAAGACAGTTCAAGACATTCACGACATTCATGACTTTCAAGACATTCAAGGCTTTCAAGATATTCAAGACTTTCAAGACTTTCAAGATATTCAAGATTTATAAGACATTCAAGACTTTCAGAACATTCAAGACTTTCAAGACTTTTATGACATTCAAGACTTTCAAGACTTCCAAGACATTCAAGACCTTCAAGATATTCAAGACTTTCAAGACTTTCAAGATATTCAAGATTTATAAGACATTCAAGACTTTCAGAACATTCAAGACTTTCAAGACTTTTATGACATTCAAGACTTTCAAGACTTCCAAGACATTCAAGACCTTCAAGACTTTCAAGACATTCAAGACTTTCAAGACATTCAAGGCTTTCAAGGCATTCAAGACATTCAATACATTCAAGACATTCAAGACTTTCAAGACTTTCAAGACTTTCCAGACATTCAAGACTTTTAAGACTTTCAAGATATTCAAGATTTACAAGACATTCAAGACTTTCAGGACATTCAAGACTTTCAAGACTTCTATGACATTCAAGACTTTCAAGACTTCCAAGACATTCAAGGCTTTCAAGGCATTCAAGACATTCAATACATTCAAGACATTCAAGACTTTCAAGACTTTCAAGACTTTCCAGACATTCAAGACTTTTAAGACTTTCAAGATATTCAAGATTTACAAGACATTCAAGACTTTCAGGACATTCAAGACTTTCAAGACTTCTATGACATTCAAGACTTTCAAGACTTCCAAGACATTCAAGGCTTTCAAGGCATTCAAGACATTCAATACATTCAAGACATTCAAGACTTTCAAGACTTTCAAGACTTTCCAGACATTCAAGACTTTTAAGACTTTCAAGATATTCAAGATTTACAAGACATTCAAGACTTTCAGGACATTCAAGACTTTCAAGACTTCTATGACATTCAAGACTTTCAAGACTTCCAAGACATTCAAGACTTTCAAGACTTCTATGACATTCAAGACTTTCAAGACTTCCAAGACCTTCAAGACCTTCAAGACTTCAAAGACATACAAGACCTTCAAGACTTTCAAGAAATTCAAGACTTTCAAGACTTCCAAGACATTTAAGACTTCCAAGACATTCAAGATTTTCAAAGAGTTCTAAGCTTTGAGTCGTGTTCCAAACGTTTCGAAGCTTAGAGCTAAAGGAGGCTACCCAAATATCTCGTTCGTTTTTCACGATATGAAGAATGTTCGTGGCATAATTTAAATGGCTTCAGCATAGGAATGCCCTAAAACACATATTTCTTTTGTCAGGTCGTTTTTTCTGTTTTTTTTTTTTCAAGGTCATTGGTATTTTTTGTCTGGAAAACACATAAATTATCATGATCTCAAAAGGTAATTTAGGAGGTTAGAAAAATACTATTTTTTCGCGATACAAGGTAACAATGTCACAGTTACTGTACTTGTTGGATTAACAAGATCACAATGTTTATTTTAGCGAAGAAATTGCTTACGAAAAACGTTTCTATCTTCAGTTATAGGGGTTGGAAGCTTAAATTTTTATGACAGTATTTTAAAAAAATTGTTGAGTTTTGGATCCAAGTCATATATCAGTTTTTTGTTTGTTTATACTTGATCTATCACCCCTTCAAAGCTTTGTACTACTATTACAAACACCCTGTATAACTATGTTAATGTTGTGTTCAAGAAACACTAGTTCGTTATTATTTCGTACTTTTATTGTAACTTTTTAATAAAGCATATAGGAGCCTATGTTTATGTGATAGTCTTATTTTTGCTTGTAGAATATGCTGGTAAAGTTTGGCGCAAAGAAACTGGGATACTCTGTATCCAGGGTGAAATATAACTGAATAATGTGGTAAATATAAAAATATCTCAACATGCTCGTATTTAATGTTAATTTTTTATTTCGGATTATTATTTATCTCGACACTCATTATTTTTATTATATCTCTTTCTAAGATGATTCCAATTGCAATGGTAGAAATGAAAAACTGTTCCTAGCGAGCCCTGCCTTGGAAGAAAAGATTAAAAGGAACTTGTTAAAAGTCTAGTTAAGTCTGTACGTGCCTAATTACTTATTCTTACATTAACGGCGTGTCCTTCGTTTAAAATTCTTGTCTGGTTTGCGAAATCATTTTAATTCAGTCGCCCTGCATACGTAAAAATCCCCTTTTGTGCATTAAATACACCTCTTAAAGAAAAACCAGGATTAATATTGTCAACAAAGTAACAAATTAAAGAAATAGATGTAAATAAAAATCTTCTATTTACAATTTTTAAAAGGAATATTTTTCTTATCTGTGAGGGCTCTTTTTCTTCAACAGTTTTAATTCCTTAGGTTCACATCCATTGTATGTGTTTTTCGAATTAGGATTCACTGCGGATAAAAATCTCATCTTAAAAGCAAAAATTCAAATGAATTTGATTAATGGTATTTAAGTAGCACCGAAAAATATTCACTTTTAATAAAATATTACTTTTCTTCGCTTCTATTTATTTTTACTGTTAATTTAATAAAGAAGTTATTTCCAAAAAAAAAAACACCGCAAAAAATAAAAGAAGATATTTAGATGCAAATGTTTACTAGAAATATTTATTATCTAATGCAGTAATTCAGTAGATATAATGAATGTTAAAGAATTCTCATAATTCATAAAATCATAATTTGTTTTTGAATCCATATACTTCTCTACAAAACCCTCTGTACTTTTTGTATTGTGTTTGCTCGGGTTCCCTCTAAAAATTTTGCGAGCGTATTTGCATGACATGACAAGCACAAGGGTTCCGGAGCGGCGCGGTGATTTCACTGTCCCGCGGCCAGCAGCTGTGTTAGCTAGACAACAACTTCGTCTTGTCCCAAGATGCCTCGACGCTAACTGACGTGGACGTTGTAAAGCCGACAATTTCGCGAGAATGTCTGACGGACAATGGGTACGTGCGTCTGATCAAGTGGACAGCTGTTACTGCGTGCACGAGCAATTATTTTCATTGACAGAAGGGGAAGTTCTCGAGCGAGATTTCGTTTATCCCTCGCCACGGATACATCCATCTCAAATTTCATTAAACGAAATTCGCTGTCTGCGCTGTCAAAAATTTGCGAACCCGCGTTCTTCAAATATTAGCAGGAAATAATTTAAATGCAAAATATTTATTAAATGAGTGGGATACGACGAAGTTTTATAAATGTTTTTAACAGATATTTCAAAGCATTGAGAACGGAATTGTTTTGAATTCGACAATTTTGTGATAATAGAAAAGAGTCTGCTATGTGATTTATATCAGCTTTTGAATTGTAGCAATATACCTGTATACTTTTGTATAATGTTGTTTATATGTACACATACGTATATCTATTTCAGAACAGAGGTTTTTGTTATAGCCGATGCACTATCAATAACATTTTGTGCACTCAAAGTCCGTTGCAATTCAGCAACATAAAACACGAATTACTGAAATATAAACTGAAACTAAACTCGAATGAGACTGCATCAAAATTGCATTTTTTTTGGCAACGAAATCGTACTCGTTTTCAAGCACTCTCAAACATTGAAAATGGATAAAATAAACGTTACACGTACATTGCATAAGAGAAAAAAGCACGAGTTATCCATCCAAAATATTTAGAAAACAGGGTGCACCGGTTCTCATGCATTCAGTAATTATGCGTATCTGCCCTTCTATCAATGTTGGTACCAAATTTGAAATAAAAAAAAATTTACTAACGAACATTTTGTTACAATTCATATGTATGTATAACAATTGTTAGTGGCACCTTTTCGCTTTTTGTAAGAAATAGCAATTATTTTGCAATTTGACATACTACAATTTCTTCTTTATATTAATAATGTTAAAAATGTGACTGATTTAGCCTCGATCATTTCTACTAATGGCTTGGACAGATTTTGTCGATGAAAATGAACTCATATACGACGTAACTAGAACTAGATTTAATAGTAATTAACATTTATTCTGATTACTATCCGAAATAATGTAATTTAACAGATAACTGCTAAAGCTATGTCGATTTATGTCATATTAGGGATTATTTTCATTGAATAAATGTCTCGAATATTTTACAAACGGATGACTAAACATACTGTAATTACTAGAACTAAAATATGCTGAAATATACAAATAACATATGTATGTGACATATGATAATATAGTATCAGAACATATGCAGAAATACATATACAGGGTGTAACAAAAGTGTTGCAGTTCCTTGGACTGGGTGATTCCTGAGGTAATTTTAAACGACTTTTTCTTTAGCGAAAATGTTAGGTGGGGCTTTGTTAACGAGTTATTAACGAAAAACACTGACCAATCAGGGAGCGAGTACAGCGGATGAATATCAGCGCGGCCTCCACCTGTGAGTAGTATTGGCCCGCCATCATCCGCGTCATCATTAATCCGCTGTCACGCTCCCCGATTGGTCGGTGTTTTTCGTTAATAACTCGTTAACAAAGCCCCACCTAACATTTTCGCTAAGGAAAAAGTTGTTCAAAATCACCTCAGGAATCACCCCTTTCAAGGAACTGCAACATTTTTGTTACACCCTGTATAAAAGTTTACATATCCAAGAGTATAAAATAACGAAGATCCTCAATGTCAATCATTTTTCCTATTTAAAAAAGGGTAAACAGTGTTAGTCTATTTACAGCTCCCAAAGTTAATGCAGTGCCTCTGCAATCGAACTTAAGATTTCAGTGGAAATAGACTTCAGTCGAAAAATTGTAGCAAAGAAAGTGTCGAGTGTCTCAATCGTGTCAGTTGGTTTGATGAGAAATGACATTATTCTCGTGATGTGTTTCAAAAATCTCGAATGTAGGAACTTGGCAGTCCGCCCGACCTCGCGTATCACATCTTTAAGACGAGAAAGTTGGTCGCAAGCCGCGCATAAATCTCTGCCCGTAGATGGAGGAGTCGCGTTTTATTTGAAGGGCATGCTGCTTTATCCCGTCACCGTTGGGGCTGGCTGAAGGCGAATCGCCTTAAGAACAGCGCCAAACAAATGCTAAACTCGATATAACAGGCTCGGGGGTACACGACGAGTTTCTCCCCGGTCGACGTGCTGAAAACGTGTTTTACGCGACGTACGTGACCATGAAATTGCTGGGGTCTCTTGGGTTGACGGAAACTCGCGGGACAGAGATGAAAATGACGATAATCGCGCGTTAATCCAACCTTTGCACGCGACTGCTTAGTATATTGAGGATAATTAAGGCGATGTAAACTTTCGCTGGAGAGGAAGGCTTAAGAAAGCGCACTCCTCAAACGCTAACTTAACCTTCGGCGAAATGGTTCAAATAATTAGTCCATTAACACTCTTTAACTATGTGCAGGGGAGACTGAGGAAACACAAACGTGTGGTAATTGCAAATACGAATATTATGTTATGTTAGAAAAGCATGAGCAACTCCTTCATCGTTTAATGCTACCTATAGGTAGACCGGGTTGAAACGAGTCAAAATTAGAATTTGGTCCGTATTTTTAGCAGCGCGTTAGAAACGGAGACGGATTTAGTGAGTTGACGCCCCTAGGCTAATAAGTGTCTGCCGCAGAGATGGGAAAAATCTTTATCTAAATAAGAATTTCGAATAACGAATAAAAGATAAAAAACTTTTATTCGTTACTCGAAGGTTCGAATAATTCAATTTATCTTTTGTTATATGCAGTGTTAATTATTAAGCTGTGTCTATACTATAGAACAAAACATTTGAAAACACGTTATGTAACAAAGTTATAAAACTTGTTAGAAAACGAAAAGGAAAAATGTTATATAACATACGTTACGTAAAGCTGCGTCTGCACTATATAACAAAACACGTTATACAACAAAGTTACAAAATTTGTTAGAAAACGAAAAAGAAAAATGTTATATAACATATATGTATAACATTTATATGTTAAGCTGCGTCTACACTATGTAACAAAACAGTATTGTATAACAAACTATTTTATAACTTTGTTATATAACATATTTTTATAACTTGTTACAAAATTATGTATTTAGAAATTTTATGATTTCGTATCTTTGCCCTCAACTATTCTGGAGAAAGTGCCGTGGGGTTTATTAAAACCACAGAATTTATTTATTTTTTAACAACGAATCTTGCTGTGCTATCTAAACATCCTCCACCTTTGTAATCATTGATGTGAGAAATCTTGTATAACTTGTTACACACTTGAAACAGTACTAAATACATAATTTTGTAACAAGTTATAAAAATATGTTTTATAACAAAGTTATAAAATAATTTGTTATATAAAAAAGTTATAAAATAATTTGTTTTGTTACATAGTGTAGATGCAGCTTTACGAAGCAATATTGTCAGAGCTAGCAGGGTACTGCAAATGGAACAGAAAATATCTTACGACATAAAGTCCGATCTACTTTCATTTTGCTGTAATAATGTCTGAGTACGCCTACAGTCTAAACTGGGCGCAACGCTACAAATATTGTGCTGAATTGAGGAAATTATCCCAAGTCCAATTGGTTGTATTCTTGTAACTTTGCCTTTTTCAACACAATCGTGCGGATAAGGTAACTAGAGCTACTATTATTGGCAAACATAATGACATCGATAATAAATGAAATGCAGAGAATCTGAAGAAGGGAGCTTTAAGGCCGGCGCGCACTATGGCGAAGCGCGGCGAAGCGAATTAAAGAAATTGATTCGCATTGGTTGCTGCACTTCAGCCTAGTGTGCGCGGCTCCGTAAGATTCAATTGTTCATCAAATTTTCTATTCGCTTTGCCGCGCTTCGCTATAGTGCGCATCGGCCTTAGGGCGTACCATGACAGATTTAAGCCGTATTTTTATGGTCCATGGTAAAGGACACTAAAGAAAACAACGAAAAAATTGAATATTATTCACGTAACGCTTATCTAAGCAATTTCAAAATCAACATATATTCATCTTGAAACTTAAGCAACAAAATTGAGATCACAAAATTTAGAAATTTAAATAAATGTTTTTCTTCTAAATAAACGAATTGCTGTGGAGACAAGTTAAAATATACATTATTATTATTGACACATTTCTCCAAGAAGCAGAAAATGTATATTTTGAACATTATACAGGGTGTAACAAAAATGTTGCAGTTCCTTCAAAAGGGTGATTCCTTAGGTGATTTCGAACAACTTTTTCTTTAGCGAAAATGTTAAGTGGGGCTTTGTTAACGAGTTATTAACGAAAAACACCGACAAATCAGGGAGCGAGTACAGTGGATTAATCATGACGCGGACAATGGCGGGCCAATACTACTCACAGCTAGAGTCCGCGCTAAACTTCATCTACTGTATTTGTACTTCTATTGATCGGTGTTTTTCGTTAATAACTCGTTAACAAAGCCTCACCTAACATTTTCGCTAAGGAAAAAGTTGTTTAAAATCACCTCAGGAATTACCCCTTCGAAGGAACTGCAACATTTTTGTTACACCCTGTATATTAATATACAAGTAGAAACAAAAGTAAAAAAGGAGTTGTTTATTTAATTATAGCGTCTATTTTTCTTCTCTTTTCGTTTGCTTTTTTTAATTCATTAGTTTTCTTCTGTACGGTGAAGTTAAAATTACTGCTGTACCTTGTCAATTACTCATTCTTTTCTCTACGGTTCATATTTTGTCAATGGGTATAGGATAATAGTATCTCGTCTTACCCCAATTCATACTTCACACTTCATTCTAATTATTCGTCGAATAACTTCAATTATTCCTTATTCAAGTCTAGATCTATGAAAAGGTGCCTAATGACTATTGAGACAAATTATTAATTAAATTTGATTGAAATAACATAAACACAAATAGAGTTACGCTATTGTAAATTTGCAACGTTATCACGATGATACAGACAATTGAAGTCTACATTACACTACTTCTCTGAGCTATGAAACTTTAATTACTCATATCTAAAAAATTATTTAATATCTACGCCTAATATTTTACATATACTAATAAGTATTCGTTTGTTATCATTCCGCAAAAGTACGTCAAAATCGAACTCGAATAATCCGTGTTCTTCTCTTGTTAGGCCCACAGATTTCTGGATCTTTAAGAACCCAAAATATTGCTTAAGCTCCAATGTAAATACGTTTGAATATGCTGAAGAAAGAGGTTACGTATGTGTCTTCTCCAATTCAATGGTTCTTTAGAGATTCCTGAATACTGTTGAGGGCTAAGGGTGGAAGTTAGCATTCGAAGGGATATCTGCAGTGCAATCGTCGAAGAGCTATGGCTCTTCAGACCTTGTAAATCGTGATGTGACAACTAGGTACCGCACTACAGTTACTAAAAGGTCTATTAGGCTATGTACGGTTAGTTCGTCTGATTCTGGTCACGCAACTAGAAACTGACGTTTTCCTACGTGTAGTTGGTTAGATTAGTAATGCATTTCTAGTTGTCCGGATAAAGTCAAATTGCTTGACTTTACAGTGATTCTAGTTTTAAATGGAATTGCATCGCATTACCTTCATTTTCTTTTAACCTCGTAAGAGGGCTGAGGTAAGTCAGTTCTAATACAGATATGCAATTTCTTTTGTACTGCTTTAAGACCAACTGCATTAGTTTAGTGTACGTACAAGTAAACATTTACATATGTATAATATACAGGGTGTTTCAAATTCGACGCGGGAGCCGGAAATGAGAGATTCCTGGGGTGATTCTAAATAACTTTTTCCTTTGCAAAAATGTTATCCGAAGCTTTGTTAATGAGTTATTAACAAAAAAACACCGACCAATAGAAGCACGAATACAGTGGATGAATTTCAACGCGCGCCCCAGCTTTGAGTAGTATTGGCCCGCCATCGCCCGCGCCATCATTAATCCGCTGTACTCGCTCTCTGATTGGCCGATGTTTTCCGTTAATAACTCGTTAACAAAGCTTCGGATAACATTTTTGCAAAGGAAAAAGTTGTTTAGAATCATCCCAGGAAATGCCCATTTCCGGCTCCCGCGTCGAGTTTGGGACACCCTGTATACTGACATTAAACTAAAATTAAGAACAAAAACTTTATAATTTTACTAAACAAATAATCAATATGAACAAAATTTCTTAAAACTCATTGCTTATGTTTCCGCTATTGTTAACGCAATTGTTATGTTTTATCTTTTAATGCGGCGTTATTACGGTTGAAACTTGTCGCTTGTTAAGGGGCTATCTAAGGCACAAATTCGGGTATGGTAGGGAGGTGACTATACCGGCAAAATTGGGCCAAATAACGATTTACGGGGACTTACTTTTCGTCCTTATATGAAAAGATTTTGAGCTGGGAAATGGGTTCATTCGAAAGAAGAAGTTTCAATCCAGCGCGCTCTGGTAGTCATTCAATATGATTTTGCGGATATTCGGAAATATGAGTGTTGTAAAATGGGGAAAAATTCACAAATCACACTCCTGGAATTTATGCAGTTTTAGGTGTTTGAACGACTGTTTTCAGCAAAATCAGTACCAGAGCGCGCTGGAACGTTCCTTTAGCTACAGATTGAGTTTTGTCCTACTTTTGTGTCATAAAAGGGTCGTAAAGTGAGTCCCCGAAAAAGCATCGTCAAGTATAAATTTGTGGGGTTAGGGATAAAAAAAAAAAAAAAAACAAAGGCACGGATTCGGGTATGGTAGGGAGGTGACTATACCGGCAAAATTGGGCTGAATTAGTGATTCACGGGGACTCACTTTTCGTCCTTATATGAGAAGATTTTGGGCTGGGAAAGGGTTCATTCGAAAGAAGAAGGTTCAGTGCAAAGCGCTCTGGTCGTCATTCAATATGATTTTGTGGATATTCGGAAATATGAGTGTTATAATGCATTGAACGTTCTAATAAGCGCCATCTGGTCGGCATCGGCCCAACTAAACTTGCTATGTTTTTTGCTCTATTTTATCCCTAACCCCGCAAATTTATACCTTTTACGGGGACTCACTTTACGATCCTTATATGACACAAAAGTAGGATAAAACGTACCTCAATCTGTAGCTAAAGGAACGTTCCAGCGCGCTCTGGTACTGATTTTGCTGAAAACAGTCGTTCAAACACCTAAAACTGCATAAATTCCAGGAGTGTAATTTGTGAATTTTTCCCCACTTTACAACACTCATATTTCCGAATATCCGCAAAATCATATTGAATGACTACCAGAGCGGTGGATTGAACCTTCTCCTTTCGAATGAACCCATTTCTCAGCTCAAAATCTTCTCATATAAGGACGAAAAGTGAGTCCCCGTAAATCGTTATTTGGCCCAATTTTGCCGGTATAGTCACCTCCCTACCATGCCCGAATTTGTGCCTTAGATAGCCCCTTAAATTATGAAACGAGCAGAGAACTTAAAATAAATGTGGTTATTTTAAACTGATTCACTTTTAATAAGGCAAAAACCTATCTTCTCAAAGATTCCTTATCATATAATATCATTTATTGAAAATCCTTATCATATAATATCATTCATTGAAAATCCTTAGCATATAATATCATTTATTGAAAATCCTTATCATATAATATCATAAATTAATGTTACTTTTAAACAGGAAAATAAATTATTATATCAGTATAAGTGCTGTTATATTCGAGATTATAAGGTTAAAAATTTTAAAATAGATGATTAAGAAATGAAGATTATAAAATTTGAATAACCCTGTTAATCGACGAAGGAAAGTTAATTTGTCACTTCAAAATATGTTTGTAGTCAGTGCCATACAAAAGGATAAGTCACTACATAATGATCATTTGAATTCAATATTCAATGCTCGTTTAGTCAGTTGCAAATAGTGCAACTATTTGGGAAATAGAAGAAAAAAAGTAACTAGCTAGTCCGTGTTGCTCGCTCGCTTCGCGAGCTCGCGAGTGGAGTCCGTGTTGCTCGCTCGCTTCGCGAGCTCGCGAGTGGAGTTATTGTAGCTCGCTCGCTACACTCGCTTACGAGTAGTGATGCCTGTAGCTATTCATGTTTATTTTGTGTGTGACCCTTTACGGGCCACGCAAAGAACTTCCCGATTTGCGAGTTGTAATTTATTATTACCATTATTAATTGTCACTAATTAAAAAATTATTCGTATTCGGAGAAATTTAATAGTTTTCTACTTATCAACATTGTTGCTATATGACGTCGCATTAAACGAACATCTATATATATAGGGAGAGTGTCCGATTTTAATCCGCCACTACGGACAACTTAAGAAATATGCATTGGATCAAAAAACATCCTGAATAAAAGTTTGATGGTTTGGAGGGGGACATCTGACCCTGTTAAAAAATTTCATCCCAACCCCCCTGGGGTATATATGTATGTATGTGTGTGCTGTGTATATGGATATTATGTATATTCATTTGTTTTCAATATGTAGTTATTGAGTATATATACATTTATACGTGTATAAATATACTCATATATATGTATTTATTACAATTATATCATTATAATTATATATTGTAATATATATATAGGCGAAAAATCGAAATTTCGCGATTACAGCGCCACCTATCGCGAATGAAAAAAAATGTTTGAAATAATACCTACATATTTTGTGGCGTGGAATCCGAATCTGCAATAAAAAGTAGGTGGTCCTATTTAAAATTTTAAAGTAACCCCCCCCCCCCAGGGGGGTAGGGGTGACATTTTTTTGACAGGATCAGATGTCCCCCTCCAAACCATCAAACTTTTGTTCGGGATGTTTTTTGATCCGATGCATATTTCTTAAGTTAGCCGTGGTGGCGGATTAAAATGGGACACCCTGTATATATGCATATATATATGTGAGTGTGTGTGTGTGTTATATAAATATAATAATAGTAATAATGTATGTGTATATATTATTTCAGTTTAGTTATTCTCTCATAAATTTATATTCTCCCATTTAGATTGCGTTATTCTGTTAGGTTTTCTTAAAAAAACTAAAAAACTACTGGACCGAATTAGAACAAAATCTATTCAGCTCTAAGTTACATTGATACACATCGATTGCATCATCGACCATTTTGATCTGACCATTAGTTTTTTAGAAAACGTTAACGAAAAATTTGATCACATACGTACGTACGTACGTACGTACGCACACACACACACACACACACACGAACAATTTGTTAAAAATAGCCTAAAATTACTCCAATGACCTTGAAACATGGAGATCTGCTAAAAAATCGATTTTTCATTTTAGGGGCAAATACAATAACTTCCCTATAAATCGGGAAGTTAATTATTTTAAAAGTTTTGTATAAAAATCGTCATGTGCTATAATTAATGTTATTCTTCCTTATAGAATTAATAAAACTCTTTAGGATTAAATACAGTAGATAGTCAGACCCTATCAAATCACTATCGCTGGAGAAAATTTAACGTTATGCATTTCCACTGTTTTATTCACATTACAAAATACCATATGAACAAAGAAAAAAAGTCTAACACAATTATTTAGTTCAAAATTAGAGTTTCTACCCAATTTAAAACAAATATTCTTGAGATTTTTTAATCATTAATTACAAATTAAAAAATTACCATAAATACATACTTTTTGTATAAAATAATAGATTAGAGAAAATGTTATTCTAAAAAAATTTCCTTCTGCTAAAATTGTTCACAAATAAAATTAAGAAAAACGATGGAGACATTTCGGTGCGAAATTGTCTCATCCCGTAGAATTTGAAAAGACCATTGAACGCCATAGCAATGTCTAACTGCGTAAACTTCAAATCTCTCCTTGACTTTCAAGCAATTCAGTAGTTTGGGTAATGAATAAACAATTCCGCATTAATCCTCCAATTGTTTTCATTCATGAACGCAGATAAAACGCGACGCTCTTCACTCGAGCAACATCGCTGCTGCAAAAGCGAAATTCCCTGGGTTTCTATAGGGAAAACTGAGAGATCTCGTATCGCGTCGTCTGGTTTCACGATCCGCCGCTCGAAGAAAACGAGCCTTCCAACTCCGGCAACTATTAAAGTTCGCGGACCAGAATGGACCGAGACGCGTCGATTGTTTAGAGAGACAGAATTTTGGTGGCCACGCGAGACCCGCGTTGTCGTTCCCGTACCGCTAGATAGTAGCTGATATAAAACGGCGGTAAAAGAGCGATCGTTAAAATTTAACGATCCGTCGTTTTTCGCCGAAATATTTTCGCCATTTTTCGCCGAAATGAATTTTCCAGTGGTTCCCGCGAATTTTCGGCAGCCCATTTACGCAACTGGTTGTTATTTTTTAACGACTACTACAAATTTTTTATGTTTAACAAACGTCAAACGACTATCCTTTCATGTATTTCCTCATGCGGAATCATTTATCGATGGAAAATGAAATTTATCGATTCAATTTTGGCTATTCAAACTTGCCGTTTAACCATTTTTCTTTACTTTGCATAGATTTAAGGAAATAATTATTTAAACGAAATGCGTCTAATATTTCCTAGCACATAATATTAACGTCCATAATATGATGTGGAGAGGGATATTGTCTGTCAATAATAAACCAATTTGCCAGTGAATGTATTAGCATACGTATGTATTATAGAATATTGTCTTTTATTTTAGTTTTGACTGGGAAGTTTTGTTTCTGAATTTTGGTATTGAAACATATGTTGAACAGAAGACACATTTACAGATTCTGTAACTACTTATTTGTATATTATTTTGTTGGTTATTAGGTTCAGAAAATTATGTAACGCAGAGTTTATTCACAATAACTGAACTTTATTGGATTAGATGACACAAAAGAATCACGTACTCGTGGTTATATAGAAGCACGTGCGTGTTGAAAAACAAGACCAAAGGTTATATAAAAGTACATAGAGAGTCGCAGAAACACAAAAGGGGGGGGGGGGGGGGGCAGCAGCCCCACCATAGACCACAAGGGCGCGTTTGCATATTCAACACCCCCTCTCAAACGCGTGGTTGCTGTTCATCGCCGGAATAATTGCCCTCCTTGCATCCGAGGCCCAGGAATGGCACAAGCTTTTTGTGACTTGGTCCATTTAGATTTTTGGTAAGTACATCGGCTGGCATTTCGCTTGTTGGCATGTAGAATACATCAATTCTCCCATCCTCGTGAGCTTCTCTGACATAATGATGGCGTATGTCTATGTGTTTCGTTCTAGAATGAAACACTGAATTTCTCATTAATTTTTGTGCTCCTTGATTATCACAATAAATGATAGTAGGCTTATGATCTGTTTCCATGTATCCGATCTCTATGAGAAATTTTCTTAAGTACGTTGCTTCTTTAGCAGCTTCGCTCAAGGCCATATACTCTGCCTCTGTGCTAGATAAAGCAACACTTCGTTGCTTTCTGGATTCCCATGTGATTGCTGCGTTTGCCAATTTAAAAACGTACCCAGTGTACGATACCCTGTCATCAACGTCGTTTGCCCAATCGGCATCCACATATCCAGTTAACAGATCGGAAGAATCTGTAAAAGTCAAAGAATAATTAGAAGTTCCTTTCAGATATCGCAATACCCTTTTTGCTGCGTTCCAGTGCTGTCTTCCATAATTCTCATTGAAACGGCTTAGTACGCTGACGCTATGAGCGATGTCTGGTCGTGTCGCGACAGCCAAATACATTAGCGCTCCGACTAATGATCTATAAGGTACTTTCTTCATTTCAGAAATTTCTTCCTCTGTCTTCGGGGTTGCCTCCTTGCTTAATTTTGTTGTGCTTTCGAGAGGCGTTGAAACTGGATGTGCTTCTTCCATGTTGAATTTTCTTAGAACATCTTCAATATACTTTTGCTGCGACATCTTCATTGTTCCGGATTGTTCATCTTGATGAAATTCAATTCCCAGACAATAATGAAGTGGTCCTAAATCTTTTACCTTAAAGCTTGATGCCAATGCAGATTTTATTTCGTCGAATGATTTTGATTCATTCGTTGCGATGATCAAGTCATCAACATAGATTGCGACTATTTTTATGTTGCCTTGATTTTGACTAAAATACACACATTTATCTGCATTTATCGGCTTCAGACCAATCTTTCTTAGCTTCGAATCAAGTTTCTCGTACCACTGTCTACCCGATTGTTTTAAACCATATAGAGACCTTTGCAATTTGCAGACTAAATTCTCCTTTCTAGGTTCTTTGAAACTTTCGGGTTGCTCCATAAATATATCTTCCTTCAAATCACCATTTATGTAAGCCATGACTATATCCAGCTGATACAGTTTTAGGTGGAGCTGTGTCGCAATGGCGATGATAGCACGTATAGAACTTAATCTCACCACAGGAGCAAAAGTTTCTGCGAAATCGACATCGGGTTGTTGAGCATAACCCTTTGCAACCAACCTTGCTTTGCGTTTTTCAATGCTTCCATCGGCGTTATATTTTGTTCGCAACACCCATCTGCACCCGATGACATTCCTGTCTTTTGGACGTTTGACCAACTTCCAAGCGTTGTTTTCTTTAAGTGCATTAAACTCTGCTTCCATTGCTTTTTGCCATTCAGAGGCATGCGGTCCCGATAGCGCAGTTTCGACTGTTGGCATTGGACTTTCCTGATATGCTAGCTGAACTTGGTGAGTATCAATTTGTTTAGAAGTGTAAATTTTCTTGGGTCTACCTCTTTGGCCAGTTCTAGCCAGTCGCGGTCTGCCTCGTCCACGTTCGGCTTGAACGTTGTTCTCGTTTTGACTTGCGCTTGATTCAATTTCTTCTTCAGCTTCGTCCTCGGGGGTAATTGCTTCAAGCTCGTTTTGGTTAATGTTCAACAGGTTTTCTTCGTCTTGAACTGTTTCGTCTTTTGTCGACTGCAACTCAAAATTGAAAAACTCAGGCTCCCTTTTGTCAACCTGAAATTCGTGAATATCGTTAATGAACTTTACGTCTCGGCTCTTAATGACATTCTCTGTTTTGACATTCCACATGCGGTATGCTTTAGATTCATCGGAATATCCGAGAAGTATACTTTTTTTCGGATCGAGCCTCAAACTTTCCTTTTCCAGGCTTCTTGTTCAGAACGTATCCAACGCTTCCAAAAGGTTTCAGGTAATGAACGCTTGGTTTGCGACCAAACCATGATTCGAATGGTGTACAATCCAGAGCCTTCGACGGACATCGATTCCTAATGTACGCTGCGGTGACTATTCCTTCGGCCCAAAATTTTATTGGTAATTTTGAGTCAAACAGCATGCACCTAGCCATTTCCACGAGAGTGCGGTTCATCCGCTCAGCTACGCCATTCTGTTGAGGAGAATAAGCGACGGTTCTCTCTCTTTTTATTCCGCAGTTCTCGAGATATTTATTGAAATCCCTTCCGCAATACTCCAATCCATTATCCGTTCGAAGTATCTTGATTGCTCTTCCAGTTTGATTCTCAACCATTATTTTGAACGTTTTGAAGGCTTCTTTAACTTCATCCTTCGATCGCAAGATCCTTACTTCGACCCACCGAGATTTATCGTCGATAAAGGTTGCAAAGTATATTCCCCCTCCAATTGACTTGGTTCTGAGTGGCCCACAAACATCAGAGTGAATGCGATGAAGTACTTCGTCACTTCTTGTATTCGATAACTTCGGAAAAGGTGTTGAGGTTTGTTTATTCTTGATGCAGGTTTCGCAATCAGGCATTTGATCTTTTAACTTTAAAACCAGTCCTTTTACCATGTTGTTCTTCTCTAGCTTTTTCAAATCTCCTTCATTAAGGTGCCCGAGACGACGATGCCATTCAAAAATTCTGTTGTGTCTGCAGCTCGCGAATGCGACTGAGCTTGTCTTTGGCCTTACTATAAACAGATTTCTTTCACGATCAGCTGTCGCTATGGTTTCACCATGAGCCTCGATGATTTTTGCATCGTTCTGCGTGAACTCAACTCGTCGTCCACTTTGTACTATTTTTGGAACAGACAGAAGATTTGTGCTTATTTCAGGCACATAGAGTGTATTTTCTAACCTCAAAATATATTTGCCAGCATTCACACAAACTGTTCCAACTCCCTGCACTGAAGTGGTTTCTTTTGTTGCCAATTTTACAGTTTGGTTGGCTGCTGGCCTTAGGTCCACAAAATGAAGCCTATTGTTGCACATATGAGCCGTTGCGCCACTATCAATGCACCAACTTTCTTTGGTAATGTTTTCGTATGGCTCGGCAAGGGCTGCTTCACCAACTTCACCGGCCTCTGTGGACACTGACACCAAAGACTCTGTTCCCGAACACAGCATTGCCTTCTGTGGTTGTCCTGATTCCTGTTTTCTGTCTGCCGCTTTCTTAAAACAGTCACTTTCTTTGTGGCCAATTTTGTGACAATAATTGCACTTATAATTACATTTCTTACGATTAGGATTTGTACACTGAGGTTTCTTATTCTCATGTTTTTGGTATGTTTCAGTCTTTGTTTCGTTTTTATACTTTGACTTTGAATATCTTTCAGTTTTGGCGTAGTATGCATCCGCTGATTCGTTCTCCTGTTTACTTGCTTTTCTAGCGCTTTCTTCTTCCAGCAGTTTAATTTTCACTACGTCTGGCATTGGCAACACATCACGTGTCTTTATCGCAACTCTAAAATTTTCATAACTGGGCGGAATACTGCGGAGTACAAGGACGGTGAGAAGCTGTTTGTCAAGGTTGACGTCTAATGTTTTTAATTTGTCCACGATATCAAAATACTTGTTTAAGTGTTCGGACATATCCTCACCTTCACGCATTTTTGTGGATAGCATGGTTTCTAACAAGCATGCAGTCTTGGCTGGCCCTCTTGATTCGTAGACATCCGCCAACCTTGTCCATACTTCTTTGGAGGTTACAGCATTCTTTATGTGGCAGAACTCACTTGAGCCCAGTGTGAGAATGATATCAGCTTTAGCTTTCCTATCGTTCTTCACCCAGTTTGCGATCGCTTCTGCGTCCTCTACAGGTTCCGGTTTGGCGCCGGTTACGTATTCCCAAAGATCGTTTTTAGTTAAAATCGCTTCGATCTGTATCTTCCAAACATCGTAATTTTCGTTACTCAACTTTTCTATGTTAATGTTTGGAATGGTCATCTTACCTTACTTCGTTAAATAACAAGATTACCGAAAACAGCTTACGGCGTGGCGTGATCTTGCGGACGAAAAAGAGGTTATGTTCGTCCTAGATTTACCGGTTCAGCTTTTCTTTTCCCTTTTTTTTTTTTTTTTTTTTTTAACGAATATTCCGTTCTGGGCCCATAACCTGTTGGTTATTAGGTTCAGAAAATTATGTAACGCAGAGTTTATTCACAATAACTGAACTTTATTGGATTAGATGACACAAAAGAATCACGTACTCGTGGTTATATAGAAGCACGTGCGTGTTGAAAAACAAGACCAAAGGTTATATAAAAGTACATAGAGAGTCGCAGAAACACAAAAGGGGGGGGGGGGCAGCAGCCCCACCATAGACCACAAGGGCGCGTTTGCATATTCAACATATTTATTGGTAATATCTATACTGCGGATGTTTATGCAAATTCACATTTTCAAGGGCATAGAAACAGAAAACTAAGATACATAAAAGTGTCTTTTACTTTCTAAATATCATATAATGTATTTCATTAGCGATATTTCATGTACTTTTGCATCTACGAACATCTTTGTGGATTTTAGAACATATAAAAACGCCATAAATGCCTAAACATCCACAGTCTAGTAATATCTAATTAATTTGGTTAATTAATTTGATCAATTCCAGCATGTTTGTTTATGCAGAAAGTTGTTTTGAGCTATGGTTAGTGTGCTCTCAGTATTGATTACCTTACAGTTTGTGATGTTCCTTCAATTAATTATTTAATACAATAATATAAGGAAGGATAAGAAATCAATGAACAAAATGTACGTATAGCAAAAGGTTTCCAAGATGTCTTGTAAACAAGACTCACTTAAAAGTGAGTAAGGTGGAATATTTCATAAGGTATTGATGTTACGGAAAAAATGTTCTAATAAAAGTTGTTTGATATGAAGGAGCAACATTATGTAATAGTACCAGTATTTTCATAAGTGGAGGGGGAGAGGAGATTTTGAGGTCAAGTTACTTTTTTTTTTAAATGGGACCATATATTTTTTTTCCTTAATATAATAACGGATTCTAAGAAGAATTTAACAAGGTGCGACTTTATATCATTCTTTGTAGAAAATCATAAATTAAGATGATCCAAATCTATAGTCGGAAGGTATCAGACAGACTTACTCTACTCGGAAGTCGGAAGTAATGCGAGACTCACTGGTCGAAGGGGAATAAGTCAGCCTACTCAGACTATGTAGTCTGCTAAATAAGTAGATGCGACCAATTCAGCCGAGGTCCGACTTTACGAATTTGCGGTATTAGCTGAATTGATCATATCTACTTATTATATCGGCATATCTACTTAATGAAAGGTGAAAATATGTGAAGCGAGCGGCTTGCTCCTCCTACTTCTGTGCCGTCCTGGTTGCCAATCAGGGTTGGGCACATTTTATTTGAAATAAGATGACAAATAATCAACTTTTATCTACTTACTTAGGTCTGACTTACGGTCTATTATAGAGGTGTTCCGATAAAGCACCTCTGTCTGGTTAATTTTTTGTGATCAACAGATGGAAGATCCTCTGGTCGCCACTAGGGGCGTCATGGTCAGAACTCGTCATACACAGACTGTTAGCTCGGTCGACGTGGTGATATCAATGAGATATTACCAATGGTAATCAATATTTTGTCCCATAGTTGGACGTGAGATAAACTGTCAACCTATCGAATTATCTGCACTGAAGTTTGGATCGGCATCTTTCACTTGTAGGGCGCATGCTTTGACTAATTAAGCTACCAAACTCAACGGATTATTTCTACATTTCTTGATTGCAATAATGTAAATAGTATAACAGTACCTAATCGTTTGTATCTATAAAGTCAGAGGTGAGGTCAGTAGGCGCAAGCAGAGCTCCTCTGGCTTTGTCTTACATTGCTAGTTAGATTCCGTCTGTCTGGTTGATTTTTTGTGATCAACAGATGGAAGAACTTCTGGTCGCCGCTAGGGACGTCATAGTCAGAACTCCGCGTATGGTATGCATGCGTGCAAATGAAGTGCGTCACAGATGATCACAAAGCTTTACTTGCGCTAAGTCTCCCCACCACTTGCGCTCGCTGAACCAATAGGAGCGCTCCCCACAGATGTTTCTACTCAGACGCACTCTAGCGGTCGCTAGAAGATTTTCCATCTGATGATCATACATTTCCGAGGGAACTTGCAATATCTGTATAATACACTGTGGTCTGACCACATAATCACGTCCAAGTAGGCTGACTTATTCCTCTTCAACCAATAAGATTCACATTCCTTCCTAGTAGAGTACGTGTGTCTGTCTGACACCTTCCGACTATAGATTGTGATCATCTTAATTTATGATTTTCTACAAACAATGGTATAAAGTCGCACCCTGTTAAATTTGTCTTAAAATCCGTTATTATTAGACTGCGGATTTTATGCATTTATGGCAATTTTAAGTATGCAAAACATCTAGAAGACTATCAGCATATTCTAAAATGTACAAAATGTCAAAAATATAAATCAAGTTAAAATGTTTAGAGCATTAAACATATTGTTTTTCGAGTTCCAATTCTTTATTTATACTTGCAAAAATCTTATTTTGCATAAAGATCCGCAGTCTAGTTATTGTATTAACCTGCTGTTCTCCTCTTAAAAATCTAATTAATTACAACTTGAATTAACAGATCATTATACATAAATGTGGCCAATCGAATTTTCACAGAATGCCAATAAACAATAAATGTAAATACTAACATTAATTTTCTCATACTTTTCTTACAAATGAAACAGTTATTTAACTCTATAAAATCTAGGATTGGGTCAAATAGACTCGAAGAGAACATCAGGGTTAAGGAAATAAAAATATACATGAGTTAATTAATATTTCTGAGGCACTTGATGTTATACATATACAGTGCACTTTGTAAATTTAAAATTCTTAGATTTCAACAGTTCCAACCTGACATTAATGAAATATAATTTCTTTTTATCACGAAAGCATTTAAATGGATATGATTTCAATTTCAATACGCCAGTTTAGATGCACTGAAACTTCTGTCGTTTATAAATTCACTCACCAATCGTTGCCTGTTTTGGTGACGTTCTGGCGTTTGCGTCCGGTTTGGTGAGGCTTTGGTTCAGCCACCATGTTAACGTCTGAAAATATTAAAAATTAAGTATACATTAATATTCGTATATACTAACATTTAGCATCAATTAGTAAAGTGAAATATTAAATTAGGGTAAAAGGCTCAATTCGTCTCTCTAACAAATTTTGGTTCTTCTTAATATCTAACCAACATTTCAACATTCAATCCACTTGAAACCTTCTAGGCTAAGCATTGTATTGTGAGTTTCATTTCGATTTATGAAAAACAGTAAAATTAAACGAGGAAATAAAATTTCTAGCTGATTGCTATAAATTCTACGCTTACAGTAGTCAATGTTTGCCTATCACCTCTTGATAAGTACACGTAGAAGAATTTCTTTGTTTCTCATCTGTTTCTAAAACTCTGTTCTTATCTGAAAATTTTCTTATCCGGGTTGTCATTTTGTAATAATCATTGGTGTAATGACCATAATTTTCCGACTATCTGTGTGTCCTTAATTATTTTTAAAAGCAATCAAATTCCACTGACAGTAAGATTAATTTTCTAATTGTACGAATATTACAATTTCCTCTAATTTCTTGTTAAATTAGTTTCCGATGATTAATCTCCTTTTCGAAACGATCAATGCAATTAAAGCATTTAGTATCAGTTTCGGTCTTCAGTTTCTATTGATTTCCTGTAAATACCAATAAAATCTGTGACAATTCTGAGAAACGGTGCTCGAATCTTCATAGATTTAATCTCTCCTTATCCGAAGTTCAAACTTAGTGGAACGACGACGAGAGTGCCGCGCTTCCCTCAAACTATTAAATCACGAATGAAATATGACCGTCCCTCCCGGTAAGAATAAAAGCATTTGTCGCGTGTGTTACGTAGGAATTGCGATAGCGTAGAAATCTGTCTTGTTTCTAATAGCCGGCGCAAATTAATAAAGCGCACAGTAACCGGGATGGAGCTTAACGTGTCTGCAAACAGTTATTAATTTCATCCCTTTTGCAGCGCGTCTCTGTATCGCGCTAGATAGCGGTGGGGTGGATAATGGATGCGTTCGCGACTGATCACAGCAGTTGAGCCGTTGTGTCAGCGAAATATCCTTTCTTCCTGTCTTAGGCGGAGAAGATGAAACAAGGCCTCCCTATCTTTTCCCTGGATAGGCTTCGCGGACTTAATAATTTCAGGGTACACTTTCATCGTGACGAGATATCGAACGAAGAAAAGACTGAGAGCCACTAGTATTCAATTATTCTCTAAGTAACGTCAATGCAGGATTACTTTCTTTACAAGAGAATTAAAATTTAGTATTAATTCTACTGTTAGTTATTAACACATTCACGGCAAAGTTGAAGAAACTGTAATCATTAATATGATTACTGACTAACAACTAATGATTAAATAAATATTTGAGTATGACTAACGACTAATGACCAAATTATCATGAATAATAAACATTGAATAGTGAGTAACTCTAATCGTAACTAATGACTAAATGAGTAATCAAAATTTAAATTTGACTAATAACTAAAAATGATAAACTAAAAAAGCCACGGAATGATAACAAAAAATATATTTCTATACTTTATAAACTTTTAATATAAAATAGTAAATATTTAGACTCTGATTTTGATGATCCTGAAATATGTTGTCATATTTCTAATATATAGAAAAACACACCAGTAACTAATTACTTACAACTCTATTTAATCATTAGTCATTCGTTATTAGTTGTGATTAATCATTAGTTATGATATTTGATTAGTCATTAGTTACTAGTGTGTTTTTCTATATATTAGAAATATGACAACATATTTCAAAATCATCAAAATCGGAGTCTAAATATTTACCATTTTATATTAAAAGTTTATAAAGTATTGAAATATATTTTTGTTATCATTCCGTGGCATTTTTAGTTTATCATTTTTAGTTATTAGTCATATTTAAATTTTGATTACTCATTTAGCCATTAGTTACGATTAGAGTTACTCACTAGTTAGTATTTATTATTCATGTTTAATAAAAATTTAGGCATTAGTGATTAGTCATACTCAAATATTTATTTAATCATTAATTGTTAGTCAGTAATCATATTAATGATTACAGTTTGCCCAACTTAGTTCAAGTTACAATATTTAAAAAATAAGACATACTATTATTTAAGTTGCAATTTATTATGTGCGTTTCTAAACATTTTATTTTGCATAAAAATCCGCAGTCTAGTGATCACTCTTCAAATTTTTGATAATCTTCAGATCCCTTTTTCCAAAGAAGTTTAGATCTAATGGCAATGCAATAAGTTACTGCAATTATTTTTGTACTAACGATTGATTTACTTTTTTCGCTTGATTTATATCATTCGATTACTTACAGTTGATTTAAAATTTGAAGGTTTGAAGAAAACCTCAGCTCTTTGGTCTTAAATAAAGTATAAATATAAACGATTAAAAGGTACAAATTTTTTACATTCATTTTTTGTCAAGTTCTGCCTTATTTTGACTAGTGGATTATAATTGCTTTCACAATGTGAAGAATTCATTAAGTTATAATAAGTGTTAATGAGAATGAAATTAGGTTCATCTGAGACGCAGGTGTAAAACAATGTCGATCGATTATACAAACATCCTGCTTCAACAGAATTATACCTCCTGTAATAAATACACACGTCAGCGTTTGTGAAACGTGCATGAATGTGTTAAATGCGTGTTGTGTACCAGTATCGATAAAACAAACTTCCCTCACATCAGCTTTGTCGAACACAATTTTCTAAAAACCATGTTTCTACAATTGACAAGATAAATATATACATCTTAAACAAATAAGTGTATTGCATTGGTTCCTTTATTGTTTTAAAATGTATAATCACTTAATTTCCTAATAATCAAAGTTCTATATAAATTAAAAACACTATAATACATTGGTGGGAATCAGATCAAAATAAGAAGTCAGTTCGTATTGTTTACTTATTTATAATTTGATTAAGTATTTCGTACTTATTATTATTGGAAATCGTTGTGTAATATCAACACACATTTTCAGTGAAATAGATGAACGGACATTAAGATTTTTGTGAGGATGTAAAATATGTAGTACACAATTTTATATTTAAAATAAAAAGGAAACCTTGAATGTTTAAATGTAAAGTGAATCCACAAAGTAAAATGAAAGTGATCCGAATGATAATTGTATTTGATATTACGAAGCGAGAAAATTTAACTTTTGGAGTTAAATGTTCTTCTTTCAATAAATTTAATACAATTGAATAATTTTTGGGTGGTATTTATACGCCAGTTTGATGTGCACTGTGAAATTGGATTAATTAAAATCCGCTAAATTGACAATAACAAAGCTTTTTCCCAATCAAAATATAATTTAAATAAAAATGAAAACCGTCTTATCAATAGTTTATTTCGTTTTAAAAACTACTTTTCAAAACTGAGTTTTACATACTCAGTATATATGTAGTCATACAATAAACACTGAGCCTACTTCTATTTAACTACCTCAAGTAGTTCACTAATAACATATAAAATTTGTAATTAATATTTATTTTTAGTGAAAATGCTTAGAAGAATAATTTTTTAGATCAAGAAAGTGATGATAAGGAAGTATGAAATTGAGAACTTAAGATTATCAATGAGATGTATGACCAAAAATTGTCTTGCGCTTTAAATATAGCATGGGATTAATTATTTAAAAATAAGATTACACGCTGCTTATTCGTTAAAAATGATTGCTTTGAATGTTCGTGCATATTTCTTAAAAATAAAGTACATTAAACATTATTTAATATTCTAATATAAAATAAATTTGCAAGAAACTAATAGGTGTTATTTTGTTGCTGTTAAAAATCAATTTAAACAATCAAGAACAATTACTAAATTAAATTCGGACAAAGCAACAAATTACCAAAAATAGAAATTAAGTCTAGAAGAAAATAATAGGAGTGAAGACAAAAGTAACACTTTTTATATTTAGTCTTGCTGTCGATTACCTTTACAAAATATAACAAGAAAATTATGACTAAGGAATGTATGTTTATTGAACTATCATTTTACTCCAGATTGAACTTAGATTAGGACGAAAGTGACACTATTTTGAGTGTAATTAAGTAAAAATCCTATTCGTAGTCTAAAACAAGAATTTTTAGTCAAAGTAACGATAAAAAGAAACATAATAGATGTAATAAACTTAATATAAAATTGTTTTTCCAAATGTCAATAATACTGTTAAAGTACCTTAAAAATAATTAACACTACAATTATTATATCAACATTTTAAATACACTTGTTGCTTGGTAAATTAATCTAAAGTAAAGGAATCTGCAAAATGGGCGTGTTTTCGTTATCTTAATTGTTATTTCCCGCTATCATACGAACAACCTTTACCCAGAAACCGTATACCTGCACCCTAGTTGGTTCTCTATCACCAAAAATGATGATTCTCTGCTGACAGTGAGTACAAACATAATCTTAGACATTGTACAAAGTACAAAGCCAACTAACTTCCAGTGGGTGTGTAGCCACTATGAAACACGACATAGGACCTATCCTTTGTGTAACCTAACCAAACACATCGTTTGTACGTTGCTTCGAGAGTGTTTACATAATCCACCATCGTTAAAAGTCACTTCGATTATCAAGACTACTTGTAGACTGATCGAAGACAAGTTTCGAATAATCTACGAACCTTTACAATATATTGACCTTTGAAAGGATAATTAAACTGAAAGAATTTTCTGGTTTTTTAGTAGAGGAAGCAAAGAGGATTAATTATTATAAAATTTATAATCGAGAAGGCAATTGGACGGTGTTCGTAATGAAGTCTTATTATTTATTATTATGCAATCTTAAAAAAAAGATGAATTTATTGTTTTCCTAAAGCCACAATTGTGTGCTTATACAGGGTGTTGCAAAATTCGTAGCAAATCTTCGACATACAGGACACAAAAATAATAAGAAAAGTTTTTATGCATCATGCTTGGAAACTTTTGGTTTGTTAGTGTACTTATATACATATATGTATACATAAATTGAAATTGTGACGAACGTAACACAACTGGTACTTTTCCACGATGTAGGGGTCCAAATCGCAGTCACTGACCTTACAGGGAATGAATTTTTGTTACGTCGACATTCTACGAAATATAAAACAGCGTGTAACTAATAAATTAAGTTTTCTTATTATTTTCGTATCTACTACCTATACCTCGGAGATTTCCCACGAATTTTGTAACACCCTATATTAAGAAATTTTATCAAGAAAGAAAATTGAAACTATGATAAAAATTCGAAATACACTCACTTTAATTTTTCTCTCTGTGTGACAAAACTATTTTCCAAAAGTTGAAAACAAAATTTGGTAGCATACAGGGTGTTTCTAGTAATTGGAACAGACTATAACTCCGTTCAAAGTGCAGCTAAACAAAAACCGTAGAGGAAATGTTGCACGGTTTGACACATTCTATTATACTATCGCACTAGTTTTTTCGTGAATGCACTGATGCAGTTGCAAAATGCAATTCTACTTTTTTTAAAGTGGAACTCTATATCTTCTTTGTACATACATGTATATGCATTTCCATAAAAGGATTCCATACAAGGACCCAATTTCTGATCAGAACCCAGTTCCTGATCAGCGTTTAGTACAATAGAACCTCGATTAACCGGCTTAATATTTCAATCACAATTGAAATGTTTCTTTGACGCAGAATTTTTTATTTTTAATATGGCATCGTTAATTGGAAGTTCAAGTTTTATTGAAAAGGCTTCTATCGCTGCTTCATCGAATAGTTGAAGTCCACAATAATAAAAATATAATAATTCAGAGTCGGTTAATCGAGGTTTTTCTCTCTATATGTATACGTATAACTATCATATAAAGATGGATCCCAAACACTTACCAAATTGTTATTAACTGTTTTGTATTTGGAAAGTAAAGTTTGATAGTTAATATTACCTAAACATAATTTGGGTAACCAGAAATTGCTCCCTTTGCTTTTTTGAATTTAGAACATAAATTATAAATTAATTACTGTTATTTCTACACTTTGTTAGAGTCAAATTAAAGATAAATCATGGATTCACCCAAATATCACAAAACTTTTGAGATTAGGTTAACTTTTACATTCAAACGTTAGGAAAACCATGATGGTTACTCTTGAGTGATCTGAAATTGGATTTTTGATGGTACCTGTAAAGATATTTTACTTTCTTTAAAAGTAAATTCATAACATAATTCATAACATAATTCTCCTTCTTACACATTACATTAATGAACAGTTATGCGAACAGTATAAACAATTTTGTGCTAACAATTATTTCAGAAGACGTATTGCTTTATTTCCTTTGACAAACGCATCATTACAATGGTCTTTTCAAATGATGAGAAAATTGACCCGTTCATTGTACACATAAAGTGTGACAAAGTTTAGCTGCTAGTGCAGAAATGTATCACAACGAATATCCATATCTGAATCCTCACGATTTTTTCTTATCGGGTTTTTTAAAAAATAACGTTTATTTGCAACCTTTAGCTTTTGTAGATAAATTAAAAGAGATAATTACAAATAATTGTGTAAACATCAGTACTGAACAATTTTTTTAAATAATATATTGAAAAACATTAAGAAAAGGATAAGAAAATGTTTAGAATGTAATGGTGAAATGTTTAAATATTTATTGTGAATTTTCTAAGAAAGTAAAATATCTGGAAAAGTATTGAGTTTTCGATGACTGTGTAAGCTATCCTATACAGGGTGTAACAAAAATGTTGCAGTCCCTTAAAAGGGGTAATTCCTGAGGTGATTTTAAACAACTTTTTTTTTAGCGAAAATGTTAGATGAGGCTTTGTTAACGAGTTATTAACGAAAAACACCGACCCATCGGGGAGCGAGTACAGTGGATTAATTATGCGGATTTTATGCATTTATGGCAATGCTAAGTATGTGAAAAATCTACAAAACTGTTGTCATATGACAAAATACACAAAATATCAATAATACTCTTCAAGTTGGAATGTTTAGAACATTAAACATACTGTTTTTCTAATTCCAATTCTTTATTTGTGCTTGTAAAAATTTTATTTTGCATAAAGATCCGCTGTCTACTCATGAGCTTCAATCGATATGTTATATGATTTGAGTTGAATAGTGTAATTCACTCATGGAAATATGCAATAATAATCGCAACCGATAATATTAAAATCAATGAAAGAACTATATATCTATAAATTTGTAAGACTAGTATTACATAGTCTTATTAAAATAAAAATAGGAAATAAACATTATTTTTTGCAGATGAATACATTTTCATCTAGGCAACAATTGATTCAAATAATTATTATTTTTCTATTTACACAGTTCACAGTTCGTATTTAACAGTTCACAAATATTTATGAATTTTTAATGCATAAAACGTTAAAAAAAAAAAGATTACGCATGGGAAATTGCCTGTTGTTCATATGCTGGTCCAAATCCTAAACAAACAATTTCCAGACCGTAGTTTTTATATTTTGCAGTCACTTTTCCATTAGATTATTTGAAAAAATGATACTAAATAGTTAAATTAGAATTAAATTTGTTACAAATAACGAATAATTCCCTTATACAAATATATATTTTAAACAGTTCAATTAGTAGTTAACTCAGGTTAACTTGACTCCTAAGAATCTCAAGAATTTAAAATTTAATTTACAATATATTATAATCATAAACTGTATTATGTCGCACATAGTTGAATTTGTTGTAAGCGTGTAGCAATAATGTTGCAGTTCCTTGAAAGGAGTAATTCTAGAGGTTATTTTAAACAACCTTTTCCTTAGCGAAAATGTTAAGTGAGGCTTTGTTAACGAGTTATTAACGAAAAACACCGGCCAATAGAAGCACGAATACAGTGGATGAATTTCAGCGCGAACTCCAACTGTAAGTAGCATTGGCCCACCATCGATCGCGCCATCATTAATCCGCTGTTCTCGCTCGCTGATTGGTCGGCGTTTTTCGTTAATAGCTCGTTAACAAAGTCCTACTTAACATTTTTGCTAAGGAAAAAGTTGTTTAAAATTACTTCAGGGATCATCCCTTTCAAGGAACTGCAACATTTTTGTTACACCCTGTATATAAAATCAATTACAAAATCGTCCTCTACCAAAAACATTCTGCATAAATCATAATAAAACATTTCATGATTTTACAGAATAACGGCAAACCCACGTGTAAATATGTAACTAGACTAATTAGCATAATACAATTTCTCAAAAGCTATAGAATAAGGGACGTAAACTACATTAAAATTTGTGATTTGTAGGATATTATGTCCTGGAAGTTACACTTACTCGAATTTTCAAAGATGTTCTGCAAATAAAGACATGGCAGTGTTCGATAACACTTCATGGAATATTAATGTTTGAATAATTTCTGTTTTCTCTGGGAAAATAAACTAATCTCTATGGTGCCATGTATCTACTTGAACTCTTGTTTACCGAATGCATACAATGCCTGAACATTGCAGACGTAATACATAAACGCGTATTAAGGTAGAATATTCGCCGGTAGTTGATGCAGAGTTAATATAAATGGATGTATTCACATACACCGTACAACACACCACACATACGTGTGACGCACGTTACAGACTGAATAACATAAGAAACTCACGTGATATTATTTAAAGCAAAATATTATGATAATAAACAAAGTTGTGAATAAATACGTAAACGGCTTGTATTTCTATAATGTGAAAAATATTGTATGGAATGTCACATTTGTACTAAAGCAAATTTATTTATTAAAGTAAATTTGTATGCCTAATATAATTTTCGAACATTTAAATAAGCTTTTGTAAAATGAAAATTGAAACAAATGTACGAAGTTCATTTACAAAATCAAACTTTGATTATGACTTTTTGGAGAAGAGCTCGAAATACATAGTTTTAGACACAAGTCAGAAAGTTTTTGGTTGATAGCTTCCTTTAAACAATTACTTCCTGAATTTGTTATTCATTACCATGTTCACTAATTGCTTCAAAGTTTAATTTACTCATCTGGCAACTAAGGACTAAGGTCATTCTCATTCCACTAAATACTCTGAAGCGGTCTGTTTAGTCGAGTTAGCTTCTAAACTCGGTAGTATTCTGTGTCGTGGCAAGAAGCTGTTGCTTAAACTTACAGGGTGTCCAATAGTAAGTGCCTAAAAATTTATTTAATAATAATAAGAGAATATAAATAAACAGAGAATTTTCTATGAATTCTACATTGTAAATCTCATTGTCAGTTGTGGCAAAGCTCAATTTGTTCGAAATCGTGATTATCGTCGTTTTTCCTTGCAGCCACAGGTTTATGTTCCAAAGTTTAGTGTCTGATTACAACTCACACCACTGTATACATCACTTTTCAGGAGCACTCGCAGCAACTTTTATTTGAAGGATTTCTTCCTATCTTCAAAATTGTGAAAGTTATTCAGGTAGCTTTGTCTTAAGTTACTTATCCTGTATATTCAGAATGATGTTTTCTTATTACACATAGCATTATTCATCTTTCCGTATTGTCTAACAAAGTGCTACAAACTAACGGTTAACTCTAATAATATTCAAATTTCACAAAGAATTATATTTGAAATGACAAGATTGTCACGTTCGTTGGGCACATAAGAAATATTGTGTAGGGATTAAGTTACGGGAGTGCGTTTCGTCCCGGGATCCGCTACTGGACTTATCAGTAAGGCGTGTAGCGGATCTCTGCCTTAGACGCGGGTAGTCAACGCCTAGCGAAACGCGTATACATATACAGTGTGTCCCTCTAAATCCTGGACAGTCGATTATTTCCTAATCTATTATAGATACGAAAAAAATCTTTATATGAAATTGAATGGCTAAAGGGGGCCGATTTATTGGCTGTAAAAATTTGTTCTTATCATTATTGTTTACGGAGATATGAAGGTCAAGTTCGGTTTTTTAAATGGGATTATATATTTTTTGTCTGATCAATTGATAGTGTGTTTCAAGACGAATTCAGTAATCATTAATATATACACCCTTTTCAAATAGTTTTCGAGATATTACGCGTAAAAGTTTACTGATTTTCAGCAGAAGAAAACCTGCTGGAATGGGAAACACCGCAGGTAATCCTAAGTTTTGGGTCTACGGGCCTACCGCTCCTACCACAGATCCTTTGTATCTGTTTATGACCCGTTTCAAACTTCAAGCACCGGCCGAGGCCCCCTGCGGCTCTTCCTACTCTAGCAGGTTTTTTTCCACCGAAAATGAGTAAACTTTTAACTGTAATATCTCGAAAACCATTTGAAAAAAGGTATACACATTAACAGTTGTTGAATTCGTCTTGAAACGCACTATCAATTGATCAGATAAAAAATATATAATCCCATTTAAAAAACCGAACTTGACCTTCATATCTTTGTAAACAATAATGATAAAAAAAAATTGTTACAGCCAATAAATATGCACCCTTCAGCCATTCAATTTCGTATAAAGATTTTTTTCGTATCTATAATAGATTAGGAAATAATCAACTGTCCAGGATTTCGAGGGACACACTGTATACTAACTGCCTGTGTATCGAGTACTTGCGAGTACCGGAGGCTCGGGGTGTCCCCCTGGTGGGCAAAGCTCGAAGTAGGACAGCGTATGCCCGTGTCTAGTGATGGGATCTGAGACCCATCGCGCATCGCTTCGAATCTAACATGGATGTAGCGAAAAACTCGAATCGATTCGAACATGATTCAAATCTCTTAGAATTCTTGATCGTCTTGGACGTTTTGAATGTATTGAAAGTCTTTATCATTCTAGAAGTCTTGAAAGTCTTGATCGTCTTGGAAGTCTTAAAGGTCTTCTTGGTCGTCTTGGAAGTCTTGATCGACTTGAAAGTCTTGGAAGTCTTGATCGCGCAGTAATACTGGGAAGTCTTGGAAGATTTGACTAGAATATGGAAGGTTTTGAAATCCTTGGAAAAAAATTAATTTCTGGAAATATCTAGACCAAAACAACCTTTAATATTTTATGTTAATGAGCCTACTTGAACAAAAGTAATCAAAAAGCTTATGAGATATTGAATTCTGATGAAGCTTTCAAAAAGTATCGTAATTCTCAAGACTTTTAAGACAATCAAGACTTTGAAAACGACCAACAAGACTTTCAAGACTTTTAAGACTTCCAAGACTTCCAAAACTTCCAAGACTTCCAAGACTTTCAAGACGATCAAGACGATCAAGACTTTCAAGACTTTTAAAATTTCTAAGAGATTCGAATCGTACTTGAAGTGCTTCGAATTTTTCTCTATATGTACTGATTCGAAGTAATTCGAAGCGCTTCAGATCCCATCACTACCCGTGTCCCCACAATTGTTTTTTTGAAACGCCATCTCTGTATAAAGAGTAAAAATAAATCTATCTATCTATATTTGAAATATTGATAACCTTGAGAGAATTGTTAAACCGAGTTAGATATCTTAGGTTGCAAATATAGTGAAACGGTAAGCGGCGAGGTAACAGGATAGTAAAGGACAACATGTCTTTATGTCCTCTGTTTTTATTTGTCAGCGCCTTTATCCTCGCCGCTCACCGCCTCACTATATTCGTCTACTTAGAGCAAAACACCGCAAAATATCATCATTTATTAATTTAAATTGTCCATAGCTTGCTTTTATGGCAAAATGCAGATGTTTCATTGGGTTAGCAAGAACCATTGAAGAAAATTTTAGTCAAATGTTAAAAGAAGAGAAATTAATTTAGTTTTCTTATGTCGAATGCTTCGTAACAAGCAATTTATTTGCTTTTCTTACAAACAAATTCCAGAAAGATTTGTTACCACCCATAAAGATTAGGATCGATCATGATTCAACTTCCATAGTCGAGGAATTTTCTCGGTACGCGAGATTAACCGGAGCACGTATCGAGGCTGCAAAAATCAGAAGCGGCTCGCTTAACTGCGTTAAAACAACCAGACAGACCGATAAGAATTATCTCTGCGACCCCGGGTGCCTATCTAAAATATACCGGTGTCGCCGACGAGAAAGGCGCTTAACTTCCGCGAATGTTTTACCAAACGAGCTGCTATAATCCCGGTTAAATATCCCAGCTGTATCCTATTCCCTTTCCACCTTCACGTCGGTTTCCGAATGCCAGATTTCACTTCAAGTTGACTTTTCCGACAGTGCAATCTGCGATATGCATAAAAATGCCATTCAACCGCGGATTCTCGTCTTTCCTGACTGAATTCTCTGCTTCATCGAATAAAATTTATTTCGACCACCTACCTGGCACAGCTTAGCGTATTGTGATCTAACGAAAATTCAGAGCTACTGAATTTTATTTTGGTTCAATGTTACACATATATCAATCAGTAGCAGTTTATTGATATTTAAGGAAAAGTAAATAAGAGTAAATCTACTTAACGATGGATTAGTTCAGCTAACTGTATTTTATGATGATAATAGGAGTAATTGTTTAAAGTAATAAAATTGAGGCTGGGAAAAAAGAGGACTATAATATGATACTTTAAATAATATTGTGGAGTATTTGTAATAATGAGTGACTTCTGCATTGCTCCTCTTTTTGTATATACGGTGTCCTAATTGAAGAAGATCATCTAAATATTGGATCGGAAAGAAGGTTCGTAACGTTTTCAGTAGGTTACTTTTAAAAATCGCCAAGTTCTAGGAAAATGGAACCTTAAAGACACCTTAAAGATGGAGAAAAATGGTACAAGAATGTGGCATCATCATCATACAATACGTTGCAATAGGAAAGACTGCGAAGAAAAATAACTGATGATGAGAATTTTCCCTTTCAATCGTTTCAACGTACTTATTTAAAACACTTTAACTTAGGTTTTAAGACAACCTGTGGAAACATTGTAAAAGTTAAAATATCTTCTAAATTAACGGTTTTTAGTCATAAGTAGGTTAACAATTTTTTACAGGGAATGGCGCACTGCATCGATCAATGAATTAAAAAATATATAGTTTCATTAAAAAAAAATAAGTTGACCTTGAATGACCTTTAAATTTAACACCAAGGTCAAAGTCAGGGACACATTTGTGCCCATAATTATGAAAGTGGTCCAAGTCAAAATTTAAAAAAAAATGAGTTTATCAGTTATTTCACACCACAATATTTTAAACTAAATTTATTCAATGTAATTTTTAATTTTTTTCAATATGACTTAGACCACTTTCATAATTATGGGCACATTTGGATGTGTACCTCTTACTCCTACAACTTTCGTCTAAAACATTTTTTTCTGAAATGCCTTCCTAAACATATAACCCATTAAAAACACTTTTATGCACTTCATATGCAGTTTTAACTCAGTCTGGCAGTACTTTAGCAAGGACGAAATAGTTTGGCAATGGTATCTTGTGTTGCGTAGCACCATGTAGTACAAACAAACAAATTTTCAGCCCCAATGAAATGACATTTTAACCCCTTGAAATTGGACACCTTTGGGCGCACGCCTCCGCTAAACGCAAAAGTTCCAACCAGCCAGTTTTGTGATTGGTAACATTGCCTGTATCGTTTATAGTAAGAAATTTGACTAATGAAATGAGGTTGGAATTTTCGTAGCCAGCTCTTAGACTAACAGTGGATGAATATCAGCGCGGGCTCCAGCTGAGTAGTATTGGCCCGCCATTGTCCGCGTCATCATTAATCCACTATACTCGCTCCCCAATTGGTCGGTGTTTTTCGTTAATAACTCGTTAACAAAGCCCCACCTAACATTTTCGATAAGGAAAAAGTTGTTTAAAATCATCTCAGGAATCAAGGAACTGCAACATTTTTGTTACACCCTGTATACTGTAGTATATGTATACAGGGTGTCCCAAACAAAGTGTGAGAGCCGAAAAGAGGTGATTCTTGAGGTGATTCTAAACAACTTTTTCCTTAGCGAAAATGTTCGTTACTGCTTTGTTAACGAGTTATTAACGAAAAACACCGACCAATCAGGGAGGGAGTACAGCGGATTAATAATGTCGCAGACGATGGCGGACCAATACTACTTATCGCTGGAGCCTGTGATAAAATTCATGCATTGTATTCGTGCGTCTATTGGTCGGTGTTTTTCGTTAATAACTCGTTAACAAACCGCAACGAACATTTTCACAAGTACTGAAAATTTTGCAAATGATTGAACCTAGGCCTAGGCTCTCAATAGACATAAATTTTACGCAAAACTTGAAATTGTGGAGATCAAGATCCAATGTCATGTTATTTTACATATCTAAACGCATTTTTTTTATCAACTATGTAATTTACTAAAAAATTGTTCCTTTATATTGTACCTCGATACGATTAATATTATCTAAAAGATGTGTTCTGCGTTATCACAGTTCAAAAATATATTTAGGTGCTCTTATTTATACGGATCACCTTGTATAATAATTGAAAACATTTACTGTATTTCTCACATTAAATACATTGATTAAACACAATTATATGAATTTTTTAGTCTCTATACACGTGACGTATACATCAAATTTATCCTGCACATACTTTGCATATATCTCGCATATACTCCGAATATTCACTGCATATCGTTTCTGCTAAACTTCCGCAGTCTACTTATCACCAATAGTCTCGCTTAATTCAGTGAGCGACTCAATGTGGCTCACGTATGCGACTGTTCACGAACGATGGATCAAGCGGCAAAGATTTGCATTGGGTGACAAGTATATCCTGTATTTCCTCTACGCTTTGAGTTGTGTCACTCCAATCGCGAAAGGAGCAGCGTATCAAATCCGGCGGATCATTTCCAGCGCCAACTATCGTCTCATTGGTCGTGTTATCCGTCAACAGTCGGGAGCGTGCAAACTTTACCAGATGTTGAATCGCGGTGGCGCGAGAGACGAAATGGAGGCTGCAAACGCTACCGCGGAGGAAGTCGAGTATCGATGTCATCTGCAAGCTCGGCCGAAGGGTGATGCCTGGCTACTGTACCATCGCATTGTGAATTGTTCCTTCGAACTAACCGCGGCGGCCGCATCTGTAACCGGCAGCCACGGTAATGGAATATGACAACGCGAGCTGCATAATGATCAGCCAGCTATTCCCTCCTCTCTTGCTTTGCCTCCCGAACTTTCTAATAAAACGGGCATTGTCGCTGACGTACGTCCCGTTACACGATGAAACGAGACTCACCAGGGCCAGAAACAACAAACGACAAACAAGTGACCGTGTGTCAATACGTTGCAGCCAGCGATCCAGGCTTCACCTCTGGGCTGGTTCGTTCGGCTAATTCGGCTAACTAAGGCGTGGAGTTGATAGTGTGCATTTCCTCCAAATTTTCTAATGAAATTAGCGTAGCGTATTTGACAGTAAAGTTGGCAGCAAGATATCGTTGATCTAAATCCCGACAGCGAGGGGTAGATGAAGGGAGAGAGAGAGAGAGAGAGAGCGAGGAGATTTGTGGTAGATATAACTGACGGTCCTGTCGTCTATGAGACGAGCATAATACGATATGATGCTGGTAAATTGTTCCGTGGTGTTAATACGTTAATTAGAATTTCGCTAATTAATACTTTTAGGAGGCAACAGTTTCAACTGAGCGCCGCTTTAACTAGGGATGAATGTCTCCAATGTGTACATATAGACGGTGAGAGAACGGTTTACAGGAGTTTGCAACCTGAGAGATTTCTGTCGTGTAATGCGTTCCTTTTTTAAGGAAGTGGCATACTGTGGATTTTTTATTTGTTTTGAAAAGGTTGTTAAATTTTCTTTAAAGATAGATGAAAATAATATACGAGAATTATACAGGGTATCCCAAACTTGCTGCGGTAGCCGCAAAGGGGAGCTTCCCGGGGTGATTCTCAACAACTTTTTCCTTTTCAAAAATGTCCTCCGAAGCTTTGTCAACGAGTTATTAACGAAAAACACCGATCAATCAGGTAGCGCGTACAGTGGTTGAATGTCAGGGCGGACTCCAGCTGTGAGTAGTATTGGCCCGCCGTCGTCCGCGCCATTATAAATCCGTTGTACTCACTCTCCGATTGGTCGGTGTTTTTCGTTAATTACTCGTTAACAAAGCCCCACCTAACATTTTCGCTAAGGAAAAAGTTGTTTAAAATTACCTCAATAATCACCCTTTTCAAGGAACTGCAACATTTTTGTTGCACCCTGTATATAACGTCATGGCAATATTTAAAATTGTACAATTGAATTATGTACACACATTCTGAGTCAATTTTGATTATACAGTTACACTTCTTTATTATACAGGGTGTAACAAAAATGTTGTAGTTCCTTGAAAAGGGTGATTCCTGAGGTGATTTTAAACAACTTTTTCCTTATCGAAAATGTTAGGTGGGGCTTTGTTAACGAGTTATTAACGAAAAACACCGACCAATCGGGGAGCGAGTACAGTGGATTAATGATGACGCGGACAATGGCGGGCTCATATTACTCGCAATTGAAGCCAGCGCTGAAATTCATCCTCTGTGTTCGTGTTTCTATTATTCGTTAATAACTCGTTAACAAAGCCTCACCTAACATTTTCGCTAAGGAAAAGTTTGTTTAAAATAACCTCTAGCATTACTCCTTTCAAGGAACTGCAACATTATTGCTACACGCTTACAACAAATTCAACTATGTGCGACATAATACAGTTTATGATTATAATATATTGTAAATTAAATTTTAAATTCTTGAGGTTCTTAGGAGTCAAGTTAACCTGAGTTAACTACTAATTGAACTGTTTAAAATATATATTTGTATAAGGGAATTATTCGTTATTTGTAACAAATTTAATTCTAATTTAATTATTTAGTATCATTTGTTCAAATAATCTAATGGAAAAGTGACTGCAAAATATAAAAACTACGGTCTGGAAATTGTTTGTTTAGAATTTGGACCAGCATATGAACAACAGGCAATTTCCCATGCGTAATCTTTTTTTTTTAACGTTTTATGCATTCAAAATTCAAAAATATTTGTGAACTGTTAAATACGAACTGTGAACTGTGTAAATAGAAAAATAATAATTATTTGAATCAATTGTTGTCTAAATAGATGAAAATGTATTCATCTGCAAAAAATAATGTTTATTCCCTATTTTTATTTTAATAAGACTAATCTTACAAATTTATAGATATAGTTCTTTCATTGATTTTAATATTATCGGTTGCGATTATTATTGCATATTATAGTTATTTAAACTAATTAATAATTAGTTTTTAATTATTATTGCATATAATAGTGAATTACACTATTCAACACAAATCATATAACATATTGATTGAAGCTCATGAGTAGACAGCGGATCTTTATGCAAAATAAAATTTTTACAAGCACAAATAAAGAATTGGAATTTGAAAAACAGTATGTTTAATGTTCTAAACATTCCAACTTGAATAGTATTGTTGATATTTTGTGTATTTTGTCATATGACAACAGTTTTGTAAATTTTTCACATACTTAGCATTGCCATAAATGCATAAAATCCGCTGGCTACTCATGAGTTTCTTGTAGTATTCTTGTTGTTGCGTCTATATTTGATCACATAAGAGCTTCATCTCCTTTAGTTTTCAGGTGATTTAAAATCACCTGTTTTCATCAATTTTCGACAGTTGTTTATCACTAACAAAGTGCTGAAAATAGTAAAAAAATAAGTAATTTTGCAACTTTACCATTAATCTGATAGAAAATTAGAGAAGATAGAATTATTCCGTGGCTACAGTTAGTAGACTTGTGACATTTCATCTACCCGTATCTCGATCTATGTTACCAGTTGTATTTTAGATAATACATATTGTAAATTCTAAAATCGAAATGACTCATTATAAAACTACATACTAGCATTTTAAAATACATGTTGTCTGGTTATCTAATTGATTCTACTCAAATATCCTACACCAACAATGAGTTTCAGTTTCATGTTCTTCTTTTTTCGGTTATAAAATACGATTAATAATACAACTGATTAAATTTTTCTTCAAGTCCTCTATTTATTTCTACAGTTCTCAATTTATTTATACGATATATATTTCAAACATCTTTTACCGAAATCTATTGTAATTAAAAAAAAGGGTTGGATTAGAAATGGGTAAGAAAATGTATTTAATTTCCCACTGGAAACTGACTGAATAAACAGCGGGTCAGCGCATTCGTTTAACGCTGAACGAAATGGTTTCCTACACGTTAAAAAAAAAATATTATTTCACGCGGTTATGCCGGCCGTTTCCCGCTTCCACTCGACGATTCTTCCGCTATTCACCGGGCTGCGATAAAACGAACGATGTAACGCAACAAATCGCAACGTTCGTCATGCTGTCCGGTACGTGACGAGAATGAGAATTCGAGGTGAAAATAACTGACGTCCGCCGACCGATATGGTTGGATAAAATTGCACCGCAAATGGCCGAGTTGTTTCGAGTAGTTAATCCGGTAATTGGAATGTTGCCAATTAATACGGCCGCCCCGAAGCAGGGCGAAATGTCGTTTCGTGTGACGCGCACGCGACGTGATGAATCAACTTTGTCGGATAAGAATAATCTACGAGAATGAATATAGTAGGGAAATCGTCGTTCTACACTTCAAATCAGCGCTATTATTGTAATCAGTTCTAATTGTCAAAACTGTTACGCAATTCTGAAGATATTTCTTTTTATAATAAATAATACAATACAACAAATAACATTCCATTATATATATCAGCTAGCCGTTATGAAAGTTGCTAACGTTTAAAATATGTGTGTACTTTGTTTCGAGGCACTTCAATGCTTGTGTTGACGTGCATTGAAAAGTTACTTTAGCTTGTTGAACCAAAAAATTTTGTACACTAATTATGATTATAATATGAATTCTTTTTATATTGCTGTAAAAAATACGAGTAACATACATAAAAAGAGAAAAATCATTTATGATAAAGAAATATTGACTTTTTTATCTACCAATGCTATTAATTTTAATTCTTTTAATTTTAAGTGTTTTTCAAAAGTAGCTTGCTTAATATGTTATAATATATTCAAAAATGGTAATAAATTAAAGTTTTGTAATCCTTCAACAATTTCACAAAGTTAAAAAAAATTATTCCCTCAACGGGATCCGAACTCGGTACACGTAATTATGTTTGTAGTACATATGTACATGCAACGTTTCGAAGAATTATAGGAAAACTACAAGTTATCCATGAATGATAATTTGATCGAAAGGTTCTAAAAAAAATTTGTCAGAAGTGGGATTCGAACCCACGCCCTCAGAGAGGACCAGAAAGCCCTGAAATCAGTTTTAAACTGATAAGATGGTGAATCTTGAGTCTGGCGCCTTAGACCGCTCGGCCATCCTGACAGTTGGTCTCGAGTGTGCCTAACGGACATGATATTATGTTTAATTTGATGGCAGAGATAGAACTCGTTCACAAAGAGAAATTTTAATTTTCTGTCAATCACGTTAGGAAAAGCTATTAGTTTATGTATTATAAATAGTAGTAAAATAATATTTCTACACGAATAATTATATAATAATTATTTTCATTAGAGATTTGCATTTGTGATTGTAATTTGCTTGTTTTTTTAATTGCAAACTAATTTTGTAAGCCAGTACTTGCTTAATACATATACATGTAGATTATAATCAACTAATTAATAACCAGAACAACAATTACAGTTATAAGAACGTTGTAATAGTAAAAAACAAGCATTTCATAGTACAAAACAATAATAAAATTTTAGTTATATGTTTAAACATGTTTTATCAAATTTTCATTAAATTTTTTTAAAGTTTCGCTATTAAATTTTTTAATCGTTTGGATTTATCTTAATGTTAAAATAGAACATCTGAAGAAAATTCATTATTTGATAAGCATTTTGTAGGTTTTCAGCTTTGATCCATATTACCATCCAAACTTCTAAAGTCATTTGACGAAATTACAAAAAAATAGCTAAATTATCAGGCTAAATAGCTATTAATACAATAGCTATTATCACTTTACGATCAAACATTTTCATCCTTTGTTCATGTAATTTACACTTCTTTAATACGTTTTCTATGAAACAAAAAATCTGTTTCTTGTTCTTTAATTTTAACTTTTCTACATATTTTTTCTGTACAACTGCAGCTGTAATAAAAATTACAATTGAGGCCTTGAATAGAAAAAGGGCTAAGATGCTATTTCAAGAAAATCGATTTTAATGTTTTAATTGATTAAAACAATATAATTAGAGTCAGGAATGACAAGTGAACGTAATTGTATTACTTTTCATTAAATAATATTGTAACGAAAACTTTGAAATCGATGTTCTTGAAATTCCATTTTAGCCTATGTGCCCTTTTGCCATCCAATGCAAATTATAACTGCAATTGGTCTTCACAGTGGCAATTGTAATGGTCATTCTAATTGTTCTACAACAACATTTGAGAATTGCAATTGTAATACAAGTCATTAGTAATTTACGTAGCTTGTATTTCAATTGTAATTACATTTCATTCGAATTGTATTTCAATTGAAATTGTACTGCATTTACTATTTAAGTAATTGATGACATAATAATTATACCTTAATTTTTGTTAAGAATACATTTTTATATGATATGCAAGAATATTTCTGTAAATGTTGGGTTACTTATAAAATTATTGGAGAAACTTAAATGGAAGAAGTAATATCGTGAACGAAATATCTAATCTACCTTCGTTTTATAGTAATAACGTTTTTCATGGATTTTATAATTTTGCATGTTTATTAGACAGTAATAATAAAAAGATATTCGTATTTTTCACTGTATTTTCTATAACCTAATTTTGATTAAAAAAAAACATTGGTGCACTGTTGGTGTCAATTTTTCCCGAAACGTAATTTTAACAGCTGTTCAATTTGCAAAAAATTTACCGACTTTTAATCAATGTTCTCAATACATCGTGATATGAAAATACGTATAATATTTCTTTATGCTACGAAAGCATAATTTGTTAGAGTTATCTGGAGTAATTATCTGAACAGTTCACTAGGGTTAAGAAATCTCAAATATTTGTAGAAAGGCGATTAGCTAATCTGTACTGGAGCTAGGTCAAACACTGTAACCTAATAGCAATTCATTCACAACGATCCTAAATGTGTACACGTATGAAAATTCTAAAGGCAGTTCACATACACATTTTTTGAACATCTGAAAACTCTGAGTCTATAACCTTGTCGAATGTGTTTATTGTTTATTTCATCAACATTGTTACAATATAATGCTGTTAATTTTGAGACGTTATTATTTAATAATACTTTTGGAATTATTTTATATACCAATGTATTATCTTTACAAAGCGGCACCAGTAATTTCAAAATCATGTGGGTTGAAATTCTTTAACTTTATTCTCGTTAAAAAGCTTCAGTAATACTTTTATGAAGAAATATTGATTTATTTTGTCAATGTAAATATTTAGTTCTCTCCACTACTGACATAAAAGAACTTCGTTCATTGTGTTCATTTAAATCAATGGACTTTTCGAAGAAATGTTTACTATTCTTGGATCTATTTAATTACCAATAAATCAAAGTTGTCCTGAACGAGGTGTAGTTGATATTCTCATTTTTTCAAAGGCTTTCACTCCCCATTTGATTTATTAAGAAATTTCATGATTTATATGACTTACTCTGGTCTTTCATTTTGACAGAACTTTTTAATAGACACCTCGAAAATATAATATCTGAATGAAACATGTCAATATGTATACAGGGTGTAACAAAAATGTTGCAATGTCTTGAAAGGAATAATTCCTGAGATGATTTTAAACAACTTTTTCCTTTGCGAAAATATAAGGTGGGGCTTTGTTAACAAGTTATTAACGAAAAACATCGACCAATAGAGGCACGAATACAGTGGATGAATTTCAGCGCGGGCTCCAACTGTGACTAGTATTGGCCCGCCATTGTCCGCGTCATCATTAATCCACTGTACTCGCTCCCCGATTGGTCGGTGTTTTTCGTTAATAACTCGTTAACAAAGCCTCACCTAACATTTTCAATAAGGAGAAAGTTGTTTAAAATCACCTCAGGAATCACCCTTTTCGAGGAACTACAACATTTTTGTTACACCCTGTATAATAAAGAAGTGAAGGTGTTCATTGTTCATAATAAAAGTACCGCAACTGTTACGAACTGTTGGAGGTTCTTCTCAACCATGTCATGTCCACAAATGTGTATATTTCTTGGACAGCAGGATCATCCGATTTAATGGCATTGATTTTTATTTCTGGGGCTATTAATGCACAAATTCTACATTATGTCCCCACACAATATTGTCGAGTTTGAACTCAGAATTGAAGAAGAAATTAACAAAATTTCAGTGTAAATGCTGCGTCGTGTAATGAATAATATACGTTCAAGATTGGAGGAGTGTCTGCGCAAAGACGGTCACCTCTACGATCTACTCCTCTTTTATAATCGCCCGTTTCTTTGCCGCACCGTATACAAGTGAATGAAACAAATTTACGCACCGCTTATTTATCTTTAACATATACTGTACGTGTGATTGAAGCACTGAACACGGTGATATAATACACCGTGGCACAGTGTGACGAGCAATGGACAAAAGTAAAAAAACTGAAGTTTAAAATTCATAGTTTCTTATATCTTAAAATATTAATAATGGATCGTAGATTCTAATACTACACAGAATTTTCACTAAATTTTTAAATTATTTGACAAAATTTATGCTTAACATCTACTCATATTTTTAGTGCATTTTTTCAAACATGTGCCATTTGTAGAATATTTATCCGATTAATATGATTTTTATAAGTTATGTTTAGTATTATAAGACCTCTTAAATTGCAGAATAAATTTTTCATAATATTAACAATGTATTCAAATTTTTTACCTTGAATGTTTATCAACTTTGACTTGAGTTTTAAAAAAAGTACCAAAAAGTACCTCCGTGAGTTTTGGTACATTCATTGGGAGCACACTAAACTTCATATTTACGTTAAATTTAGTTGCTCAAATTTGCTCGAAATGAAGAAAATAGTAAAAATCAGTATTAAGGTGCTCAGCGTCAAGGCTGAATAATAATAGATGAATCACTTGAATCATCAGTTACGAATACCGATTCAACTTTTAATTCGGATACAGATATTATTTAATATTCAATATGTATAATTTATTTAGAATATATATTTAAAAAAAGTTTTAAATGAGTGTTTACTTTTTATCCCTAAAATCTGTACGTTCTAACCAATCATTTCGATTTTTCTCGCAGTTTCGATAAATAAACAAAAAAAATTTTCAAACAAAAGTTAATTGGTAATCAAGCAACAATATATTGCAATCGAAAAAAGGAGAAAAAACTTTTAATTTAAACAAAAGTTAAGGCTATAAATTGTTTTTTAATGAAATTTTTGCTTTTGTTTTTATTAATCATTGCATCTTTACGTCGTCTTTAAAAAAGTATTAAAGGTCTTCCATCGAAAACCCATTAGTTTACAAGTTATGAATTTTGTCCCAAACGCCGATATACTCGTCACACTGTGCGTGGTACTGAATTGAATAAGGAGAACAATATGAAAAGAAGATCACCATTATTACCTTCCTCAAACATCAATTCCGGGCAGTATACAAAAAAAACACGCGAAATAATAGCAAACCACCGAAAAAGAATGCACCTTGAGTCCAATTATTTTAAATGCCAAAATAAGAACTTGCCGTTAAAGCAGCATCGGTATCGTAAGTGTCTTAGCAGCGTCGAGTTACGAGGGGAAGAACGTAAACCGAAAGAGGAGAGCGTCGTACCAATTAGCGGCCTGCATTCTTTCGGCAGACGGTTGTTTCAAGACGTTCTTTGTTGTTATGCTTCTATAAAATTAGAAAGCATCTTCAGTTCGGCGAAGTGTGCAAATGTTAAGCCGTAAAGCGGACGAGATGGCAAAGTTGAAGAGCGTGCAGGATGCGAACGCAAGATTTAACGAGGAAACTGATCTTGGCTTGCGCCAGACCGCGTTTCGTCGCGTATGTTACTTGTAACTGGTGAAAATCGTGCTTTGTTATTACGAAACGCGGTTACAACATAATTCACTTTCCTTTGTGCCACGAGCCAGAAACCTGAAATACGCAATGCGCGTCAAAGAACAGCGACCCTTTTGCCAGAATATTCTTCGTTTTCATAAAAAATAATATTACGTTTAATTTACTCACAATGAGGAGAAACGTGCTAGAATACGACAATTCGAACTGTAATGAAACTTTCTGCGAATGTTTGACACAACGACACACGCGAGGAGCAATTTCCCTCCTTGATAGAACATCATTCTGAAGGGATTCGAAATTGGCTCGTAAAATTTTATTTTTTATGTTTCTTTTTAACCCCCGACGTTAAAAGGAGGAGTGTTATAAGTTTGACGCATATGTTTTTGTGTCAGTTTGTCTGTGACTCCGTAGCTCATTAACGAGTGATCCGATTTTAATGCGTTTTTTTTTGTATGGTGCATTTTTCCGAGATGATTCTTAGCCATGTTTCATCAAAATCGGTTTGATAGTTTCTTGTTTTTCAAGGTTTTATATTTTTCCTTCACAATTTTCAAATTTTCAATTTTTACAATAGTATGTACAGGGTGTGTAAAAAGTAATAGACATCGCTTATAAGGGTGAAACTAGACCTCTGGTTCGGTGGACATTTGTAAAAAAAAACGTGCCGTAAAATTGTTTATAACAATAAAAATGGTTGCTAAATTTTTTTATTGCATAAATCTATTCTACTCATCGAGTTGAGAAAAAGTATCAAAGGAGCCACATGCCGAAAATGCACCATTTGGACGCTATAAAGCGTTAAAGTTTACGTAAAATTGTGATTGAGTAGCGCTACACACGCAAAGAGGAGCGTATCTGTTTACGAGCGAGAGAAGCAGGAGCTACTGAGAAGGAGAGAGAGAACTGTTTCGTTTGCTGAGGGTCTACCCCAACGCGTGTGCGTGAGATCGAGAAGATACAGGAACCACTAACATAAGAAACAATGAGGGAGCTCCCTAGCTCTCTTCTGGCTCAGCGCGTCAGCTGTGAGGTAGGTCAGGATTGCCGCTCTCGCTCGTGAACGGATAGGTTTCGCTTTGTGTGTGTACACAATCACAATAGTCACCGTTACTTTCGCTAATTTTGCTCAAAAAATGGCGGTTTTGATGTAATGAAATCATCTATGCTTTTCTGTATCTCTTCTAATATTTGTTAGTCTGTCTATGCTAAATGATGCTGGAGCGATCCGAACAAATGATAATTAGATGGAGTCCGGTTAGGGAAGGAAGTTATATCTAAGAGGATTTCTCAGTCCATGTTATCCTGTTGTAATAGGACTTGTGGTGTTCTGTGACTAGTAAACGGTCTTATTCTCTCAAGTTTATTACTTACGCGAATCATTTGATGCTGTTAGCAATCTACATTAATAGTCTGACCAGATTTGAGTAATTCGTAGTACTTACAAGGAGAGGTCGCAGTCAGTGGGTCATCGAATTTGACGAAACTTTGTTTGGTGAATCTAGAGTAAAAATAAGCCGACACGTGTCCGGCCGCTTTTGTCAATACTCATTATTTAAAAAGATATAATTTTTTTTATTTAATATTTAATTCTGTCGAGTTACTTAAATAACGAAGTTTTTTTTTGTTTTGATTTTTTTTATGAATATATTTAAATAGTTTTACACGTTGTTTCTTGTTAAAATTTTTGCAAATTATTTTACTAATTTTTCTTTTATTTTTTTAATTCTTCAGTAAAAAATTTAAAAAATACATTTTTTTATTTTTAACAAAATAATTTCCAAAAATTTAACTTTATGAGGTTCATAGAGACGTTTGAATTTATAAAATTTTCGAAAAGAAAAAGTATCTTCACTTTTCCCATCGGGTACACGCTGTAAAAATATTTTTGAAAAAATAAACTCAAACTTATGAAACTTGAGGCTCTACACTTAAAAATCAGCCCAGGTAGATTATTAATATTCTTATGTTTCAATATTTAAAGATTAAGTGTACTTATTAAGCACTCGTACGTAAAAACTGGAATTATCTCTACACAGTAGCTCCAAAGACTATTGACACGCTTAATTTTTTTTGTAATAACTTTATTTAGACGAATAACATTTTGTTACAAAGTCTATCCATCATTATTTAACTAAATATAAATGCAGTTTATTCTTTTAGAAGACTCAATAACATGTTATAAAGAGATTATAAGAGAAAAACAAAAATTTGATGGCCAAATAAGGTTATGTTTGATTTAGTCGTTTCTTCTAAAACATTTTACCATTATTTTATAAGTATTTGTTTTAGGTTATTTTTATTTTTCCTTTTCTTATCTTTGTTTTGTTTTTGTTTAATTCGTGCTACAAATTTTTACTTGGATTAATATTCGGTGACTGGTGGTGTTTGAATTTTTTTGGGCATATTATATAATTATAACCATTCTTTTGTTTTCTTCGCTGTTCATTACCTTGTTGAAAATAAAAAGCCTCATTCAGCCTTTGTTTCTGTATACTTTGTGGTAAATTATCACGCAACTCGTTGATATAAAAGCAACACCTCCACAGCACTATATGTCCATTGCCGTGTTTAAACATTGGTCGCAAATTTTTTTTGGAGCAAGCTCTGTATTGGCTTTTCTCCATACAAATTTTCGTCCATCGAATCCACAAATATTAAATTTGGACTCACCTGAAAATGCGACTTGTTTCCAAAACTCTATTGGTCTTTTAATATACGTTTCAGCGAATTCTAAACGTTTTAGTCTGTCATTATAAAAAAATTGGGTGTGCCAATACTCTTTGGGGCTCCTGTAAGTATACCTGAAAGTATTCACAATAAATAGTAAGTTAAATACGGAAGAATACGAAGACTGGGTCGATATATTCGAATTTTCAGGATTAATATTTCTGTAATAGCCGTAGTGTTTCCATATGAGTAACTTGAATAAACAATGTGAGACAATTATTCTGACGCTCTTACAAAGCCAGGTAAACAACGTCGTGGCCCGTTCGCGCTCATTATAAGCGTGAAAGTGTAAAAGAAAGATGACAATGAGACAGAGGAAACCCATTAATGCCTGTCCCTCTTTGAGGGTTGCAAGTGTCAGGGCGCAAGGTAAAATGCAAACAAATTATAAGCAAAAGTCTTGGTCATTTGTCTTTAACACAATAGCAACTAGGTAGCACCGCACCAAGGTGTCCCGCATAATAACGAAGTTTATACTGCAGGAATTCCTTCTCATTGAAAACTAATTACATTTATGTAACAGTTGCGACACGAAGTTATTTTATATTTCTTTATGGAGTTTTTTCACTGGACTTTTATGTTGATAGGCTAATGTTTATAAGTACTTTTTGCTTTGATGGATTAGGTATTTTTCTTCATTTTGATAGAATTTATTTCTTTTATATTCATGTACGTCATTTGTGCATATCTTTATCAATCATTTTAATATAAAAATAATATTATAGCTGACATGTTAATTCTTTGATTTTCATACCATCACCAGATAAATTTTTGATAATATTGATTTATAATAACGTTACAGATTATGCCAATCTCTTGGCAAATCTCAAACTAAGGCCATCTTCCTTGGAATTACGCTATACATATAAAAACAAATATGTATATATACATTATATTCTGAGAGAAAAAGACAATATATATACTAAAATATTTTGTACATAAAATATAAAAATATAAATTATATTTTATAAAATATAAAAATAAAAAATTATTTTAAAATATAGAAATATAAATTATATTTTATGCGGAAGCGTTATTTGAAATTATAGTTATTAATCATGTCCTGAAAAATTTCTGACAAATAGCATGGCAGTTAAAGTGATAAATGCATTTGTACATTGTTTTTGCTTTCCCTGATGTGGAGAGAAAGAAACTTCAGTCTTACAAAATATTTCAAAAACATTTCGTATCGTTTTGTTTCAAATTTAACAAAAGTTGGGGCACACCAGAGAAAGTACGTCATTAAAAAGTTAACATCACGTAGAGCTGCTGCTAATAATAATCAAAATGAACTGTAATGTAAAGTATGTATAATCACTGATATCAGCTTTGTAGTCATGTAATGTATCACTTATTTTGCCATGTCATTAGAAACGACGAACATTTAATATATCACTAAAATATTGGGTATTATTAATAAGTAATAATAATAATAAATAATAATATATAATAATAAATAAATAATAATATATATAATAAATAATAATAATAAATAATAAAGTATTGGGTTGGAAGAAAAGTTCATAGCGCTTTTCGAACGCATGAATTTGCTTTATGCGTTACTGAAACAAACAACATACTTTTATGTAGATTCTGAAAGTATATCTTTCAAGTTTCTGCCTGTATGATTTGTTTGCGAATTAAATTTTTAGTTTATTTAAACGAAGAGTTAAAATAGTAGAAAATTAAGTGCATTTTCGACATCTTATGCTTTTCCATTTTTTTAAACAAATTGGCTTATTATTTTTTCCTCATTTTTTACCTGATCTGGCAACTTCTGATTTCCACTTATTTCAGTCCCTATAAAATATCTTTAATGCAAAAAATCTTAATTCACTGGAAGCTTGTAAAGATGACGCGGATCAAATTCATCGTTTAGAAAAATGTTAAGTTCTTGGGGAATGGAATCATGAAGTTATATATAAAAAAAAAAAGTAATAGAACAAAATGTAATATAGGCAGTTGAATAAATCTGTATACAAGCATTTCAACATTGTCTTAGAATTTCAAAACTGCTACGAACTTCTCTTCCAAACCAATATTTATCCATTTCAGAAAAATACTAATATTGTTAACAATTTTAAATAAGATTTTAATATACACTTGGTAATGATTATTAAAAATTAATAACCATTTAATAAAAACGTATCAGTAGTCACTGAAAAATAATTCTTACAAAAAAGATTTACATGCACATGCCTCCTTAATCCTTTCCTCTCAAATAACTAAAAAAATTATCAAAATTGTAAATGTATACTAAAAAAAGTTTTACAGCAGTATTATGTGCTTCTTTTTAACATTTTTTTCAGATATACTTTTTATGAATATTTTCACCTATTTTATAATATTCTACTTATTTTAGTAATTACTGGTGTAAATGTTATTAACACTACAGTTTGAATGAAAAGTTCTACTTTCGCTTTATACTCGCCTATACAGGGTGTAACAAAAATGTTGCAGTTCCTTCAAAGCGTGATTCTTGAGTTGATTATAAACAACTTTTTCCTTAGCGAAAATGTTAGGAGCGGCTTTGTTAACGTGTAATTAACGAAAAACATTGACCAATAGGAAAGCGGATTAATACGCGGACGATGGCGGACCAATACTACTCTCAGCTAGAGCGCGCGCTGAAATTCGTCCACTGTATTCGTGCTCTGATTGGTCGAGGTTTTTTGTTAATATCTCGTCAATAAAGCTCCATCTAACATTTTCGCTAAGGAAAAAGTTGTTTGAAATTAACTCAGGAATCACCGCTTTCAAGGAACTGCAACATTTTTGTTACACCCTATATAATATAACTTCACCGTATTATCATTTCTTCCATTGCCTACAAAATTATTTACAACAAAAAAGGTAAAACACTTCTGAAGAAGTGAAAGCATGTGTCCAAAACCAATTTACAAACTTTTATAAACAATGTGCCTCCAAACAAGTTAACAGAAAAGTTAAAGATTGCTATAAATTTTTAGTAGACTAAATACCTACAATAATTGAAAAATACTTGAATATTTTATATTTTGTTTTATCTATTAAGAAACGGAGAGATTTTTGGAGCAGTACAATATTTCTAAAACGTTTTACGCTCTCTACAGATCTATGTTCTACGCAAATACAAGTCACCAATACCACTAATTGACAATATTAATTGCATTACGATTCATACAGCAAGAGCACCGTGTTCACCGCAGTATTACTTTCATAATCTCTTCATAATTAACCCATATCATGGGGAGCAGTGCTTATTCGCGAAATTGACGGGACAGTGCAGTCGGTGTGCACGTGCACATTGAAGCACGAAGTGTTCAGAGCATTTCAACAAAGTTTCGTACCAACCGGTCCGAGCTTCCTCCTCGATCAGCTCGTCAAGCACGCACCACGATATATCTATCCGCGACACGACAACACTCCCTAGTCGTCCTGTTACACACTCTTTAACCCCGTCGTGTTCGTGCAGTTTAATTGCACCGTATTATTTATAACGGGCAGTTAGAAGTTGTTTCGTCTTTTCTGAGAATGTGATGGCGGGCGATCCCGTTCGCGGCCAGGCGTGTTCGTGTTTTGCACGGTGAAACCGGAAGTCTCGTTTCGTGATAACCGGACGTTAACAGGCGAGTTTACTGCGGTACGCGTGTAGTGTCTTGTCAGCGAAAACTCGCGACTGTTTTCTCGCAGACGAAAGAAGTTACGGGACTTTTTGTATTTCAGTTATACGAACATAGCCACCGTTTATTTCGTGAATTATTTTGTGGGTATAAAAGAATTTATAACACATAATGGAATGTTAACTAAAAATACATCCAGAGTTTATTTGTGAGAATGATTTCAAGCGACTGAAGACTGCATACGTAAAGGTGCTTCTTCACAAGCGTTTACGAACTGTTCACGAACAGTATGACAGCTGAATTTCGTAGAAATAATTTGTTCGTGTAACTATTCGCACACGATTTTAAAAATGAACGAACATCTTTGAAAATTGGAAGAATGAATCTTTATGCAATAGTAAAACTCGCCGTAAAATGAAAAAATAATTGATTCGGTAATTTTTCTATTATTTAACTTTCAATTTTTATGAGAAAACAAGAAATATATCAATATTGAGAAATATATTACAGAATTAAGAGTGAAGTTGTTAACAGTTGCATTTCAAGTACATTCCAAGAAACAAGTTAATGACAACTGATCAATATTTCTGACTGGTTTTCATCACAAGTAAAAGCTTTACTAACACGAACCTAAAGGACTGTGCATGATTTTGAGGGGTTGAAGCAAAAGGCGGAAGGGGTATCAACTGTCAGCCATCTTGTGTGGTTAAAACTGTGGTGCGCTCTATAGGCAAATTTAGATACTAGTGTAGCGTCTGTAGGGTACACGGATCTAACCTAAAGGACTGAGCGTAAAGTAGATGTTGTTATGGATTCTACACATCGAAACTTTATACGTTTCTTATAAAAACATTGATAACTTGACCAAACACATCCTTCATGATCACTGAACTCTAAACTACCTGGAATGAGCAGTACGTGTATAAGCAGCCGTGCAGACAGAGAAGATAAAACGTGGTATCTCTGTCTCTTTCTTATACACGTCGAGCGGATAAGCTTTAGGCAATTTGTTATATTTTCAACAGGGTATTAGAAAAGGATGAAGATACCCTGTATAGCCTCTCTGTCGGCATGGTTTCTCCTATCCCGATCCACTGAACTGTTCATTCCAGGTAGTTTAGAGTCCAGTGTCCATAATAACAGATACGTAGAGACAAAATTATTACACAAGTCAAAATTGACTCAGAATGTGTGTACATAATTCAATTGTACAATTTTAAATATTGCCACGACGTTATATACAGGGTGCAACAAAAATGTTGCAGTTCCTTGAAAAGGGTGATTATTGAGGTAATTTTAAACAACTTCTTCCTTAGCGAAAATGTTAGGTGGGGCTTTGTTAACGAGTAATTAACGAAAAACACCGACCAATCGGAGAGTGAGTACAACGGATTTATGATGGCGCGGACGACGGCGGGCCAATACTACTCACAGCTGGAATCCGCCCTGACATTCAACCACTGTACGCGCTCCCTGATTGGTCGGTGTTTTTTGTTAATAACTCGTTAACAAATCGCCACCTAACATTTTCGCTAAGGCAAAAGTTGTTTTCAATCACCTCCAGAATCACCCCTTTCAAGGAACTGCAACATGTTTGTTACACCCTGTGTATGCCAGTACTAGTTTAGCCACTCAAAATGGCTGCAAGTCAAATCCCCCTCCGCTCGCAGCTTCACCCCTCTTGCCTATAGATGTACTTTACGCTCAGTCTTTTAGGTCCGTGCTTACTAATATCTTGAAAATTGATTAATTTCTGGCTAAGATTGTTACTGAAGCTCATTCTTAAATAGTTTGCATAACATATGTGAAGGGATTGAGTGATGGGAAATCCTCAGGTGATGGGGATGGTAGAGTTTATATATGTGTTTATAGATGTGTCTATAGAAAGTTTATGAATTTCTGGTAGACAAAGGTAAGTTTTAAACCAAAATTTTAAATTTTTCATCAAAATCAATGTCCGACTCCCCGCAAATGGATCACACAACAGTATAATCAGAACACAATCAACAAGTAGACCCGAAATTCGAACGTCCTCAACATAAATGTAGTTTTTAAAACAACTGTTCAATGAAATGATGTTGTTGTATGCACCTTAAATTTCCTTTCAATGTACCTAATTCATTAAATTTCAGCAGTCTCGTATAATTTGGCTACGTGAAGATATACATATAATATAAGCAAATAAGGTGGACGCGTGAAACCTCATCCGGAAGTCCTAGCTGTTACGGAAACGACGTTTTTGATGTTCGCACAGCTGTGGTTAACAGCGGTAGTCTTCGTGTGCGGTTGGAGAATGACTCGGTGGCTATCATCGTGCACACTGACGAGCGACATGAATTTCCGAGCTGCTAATACGAGGTGGAGTTCCTACGTCAGGCCAAGCGTTTAACCAGATGGTAATTAAAATCAAACACGCAAAATTCTGACACCCTCGAGGCGAGAGTTATACTTTTGAAACGCAATTACTGCTTTGCTAAATGAGACGGGGCAAACTGTTATATAGCAACGCTGCATAAGTTATTTGTCTCAAAAAAGTAACGAAAAATACGAAAAATATAAAATTTGAAAATTGGAAAACATGCTTTCGGGAATTTGATTATATACATATTGTTAGCATAGGGGAGTATGCATCTATCTTTTAATACAGTTAGGTCTTAAGCCGGGGTCCCACTAGAGGAAAGCGCGGCGCGCACAGTCCTGAAAACCAGCTGAAAAAGTCGACTTTCATGAGCAGATTCGTCCTGAAGTACTTAAAGTACTCTGTCAAGGCGTGCTTGGTACTTCAGGATGAGTCTGCTCGTAAAAATCGACTTTTTCAGGTGATTGTCAGGGCCGTGCGGGCCGCGCTTTCCTCTAGTGGGACCCCGGCTTTAGACATACAGAGCGCGGTAAGTGGTAAAGCGGTAAGTATTAAATTGCCGTTAGAAAAATTTCATGAGTTCTTTAATGATTAGGAAGTAGCTATGACGTTAAAAAAAAATCGTACGATTAAGATTAAATTATTGATGTGAAAAATAATAATTGTACCAATCTTCAACAGTTTTTTAAATGTCATTTGTTTATATATACACAATCACACACGTGCACACTGCACATAAGTTTGTGGGATGCCATTCACGCAAAACACAACGGAAGCGGCGCGGCTGTGCGGCAGGTTGCGTGCACAGCAAAGAAACACTAGAGAGGGTACAAGGCCAGTGTGGCAGATACCCAGCAGTCGCCATTTTTAGGACAAGCGCGCGTTACCAGTACATACAGAGGGTACAACAAGGACAGTGTGGCAGATGTGTTCCTCTACGTTGATTGGTTCCGCCATTTGTAGGACAATGTCCGACAGCTACTGTATGTAGTTGTGCAGCCATTGTGTACAAATAGATACTATATGTGTGTAATAACGTTAACGCTAACTTCAGAGGCGCGAAGTTTGAACTAAATGTAATGAGACGATAGCCACACTGCCTTGCAACTTCTGTCGGAGGAATCCGTTTAGAGCTACGATACTTCCGTGGGGAGGTCCTGTCGGAGGGGAAAGTCCTAGGTGTGAAACGTTGGACGAGCCCATACCCCGAGAGGATGAAAGGATTCGTTTGCCAATCCGGAAATCTTCTCAAAGCATTGGGTCAATATTTCAATTTTCCACTACTGACAGAATAGGAACTAGGGAAAGCTTAGCTACCCTATGACGCAGGTGTTCACGGGACATGGGTGCGTCAGCAAGGACCTGTGCCGCGTAGGAAAGGAAGTGACGGCACAGTACCACCATTCCATGGAGGCTCACCATATGATACATCACACACTACCGTTGTCGAATGTCGAGATGGCACAGATTGGTTATTCGTTATGAATCCACCTTTTCTATCATAATTGCAGCGTTAAGGTCGATTTACACTATTATGGCACGCACCGACACGTACCGTCAACGGCCAGATTGTCACTGGCATGACAAAACATTAAGACATGGATTTTAAATGGGACTGTCTCCACTATACGGCATCGACCTGCATGTTTCGTCGGCGGAATGTAGCGTCAACGACCGACTTTTGATTTCTAAACGTGAAGTGAACGGTTGCCGTTGCAGTGTATACGATGAAACTGTCGTGCTGGTGATGGTCTGGCCGTTGCCGGTACGTGTCGGTACGTGCCTTAATAGTGTAAATCGATCTTTAGACCTCGGACACGTAGAGAGCGGTAAGCGGTAAAACAGCAGGGAGCTTAGCGTTAAATTGGCATTAGAACGGTAATTTAAAAATAGAAAAATGACTCACGCTAGCCTTAAGGTTATTTAGTTATAGTTTTTACTTTACAGAAATTAGAAATTATACCAATAATATCATTGGTCATGATTTGTTATTGTTATTGTTAATACTATTTCACTGGATTTTTTTTATTATTGTGTATAATATTGACTTACCGATACAACTGTATCTAACAAAGAAACTTTTTATACATGATTACAATCATGAGCTGTAAATTGTGAATTTTGTAACTTAAGATTCAGGTAGAGTCTGATAGGAATAAAATGAGATATGAGAAAGATAAGATGAAGTACTTCTTTGAGAAAGTGGTAATTGGTTTCAGAATGACTGTTGTATCAGGCAACGACTGCGCAGAAAAACAATTACAAGTTTGAAGCACTCTTTATTTCACAAGCGGAGAAACTGCATATCCACGACACACTACGGTTAAAAATGCGCCGCGCGAACAAACCGCTCTAGTGTGGAATCTCGCAAAAGGTTCCGTGTGTTATATGAAGTGCGGATAAGCAAGTGTGACGTCAGACCTTCACAAAAATCCGCGAACGGATAAACCGCTCTAATGTGACACCTCTCACAAGGTTTCGTGCGCGGACCTAAAGGACTGTGCATGATTTCAAGGGGTTGAAGCAAAAGACGGAAGGGGTATCAACTGTCAGCCCTTTTGTGTGGTGTGGGGATGAGTCATTGACGGCCTTGCCACCAGGGTAAATTCCCGGCGCTGTGGCAAGGTTTATATTTCGCGCTTCTGGTTGATTCAATCGCCGTTCGTATATATAGAAGTTTCCCGATTCTTAGACGACCGCGTCTAAGGCAGGAATCTGCTAGCAAGCCTTACTGACGAGTCCAATAGCAGATCCCGGGACGAAACGTAACTTCCTTTTCATATCCCCCACAGTGGTTAAAACTGTGGTGCGCTCTATAGGCAACTTTAGTTACTAGTGCAGCGTTTGTAGGACACACGGACCTAACCTAAAGGACTGCGCGTAAAGTCGATCTATGTTGTTATTGATTCTACACATCGAAACTTTATACATTTCTTATAAAAACATTGATAACTTTACAAAACACGTCCTTCATGCTAACAAATACGTAGAAACAAAATTATTACAGAAGTCACAATTGACTCTGAATGTACGTGTACGTAATTCAATTGTACAGTTTTAAATATTGCCGCGACGTTATATTGATGGCAGCATTAGTTTAACCACTCAAGATGGCTGCAAGTAAAATCCCTCCCCGCTCACAGCTTCACCCCTCTTGCCTATAGATATACTTTACGCTCAGTCCTTTAGGTCCGTGGTTTCGTGTGTTACATGAGGCACGGACAAATCGTACCAGTCGAATCGTGCGGACAATTGTGGTGCCGCGCCAGCTTAACGGAAATATTTAGGTGTACGATTTTACATAACTCATCTTGCATACAGTGATGTGAGAAAAATTGTGGAGGAAAAATTACTATTGGTGTAGTAAGAACTTTCACCAATTCTGCTACATTAATCGAGAATGTAGCTTCGTACGACTACACTGAGAAGAATCGGAGAGGAAAAATTACTACATTGCGTAGTAAAGAAGCACCTTAGTTCTATCACATTAAAAGGAACCTTTAATAGGTTGTGTTTTTGAATTTACTGGACCAGCATAGTAGAATTTCTGAAAGGTTGTGAGACACAGCGACATCTGTATGCATATGTAGCGTATTTCTTATGCTTCAGAAAGAAGTGACGTCTTGTGACATAACCTCAATTTGCTTGGCTTTTAGCGCTGCTGTGTCGTCACAAGTATTTTTTAGGAGCCAACTTTTTAATGTCTTTCGATGGATATCGCATAGCGTCCAAAAAATGGTATAATATTGAAAAAACGTATTTCCAGATATATTTGTTACGGCCTCAGCCGTTAGCTGAGCTTGGACAAAGAACCACATAGGCGAGTTCGACAGTGAAAGTTTCACAGGGCTTCCGCTGGGGTGTTCTTGATCCGATCTTTCTTTCGTCTTTCTCGCTAGTGCTTGATCCTAACCCTGTTTGTATATATACGAGTTCCGAAATAATCTTCTATACTCAAGCGCGCGTGCAGCGCATGATCCGTCAGTATAGGCCCTACTGATGATGAAGTGTGAAGTCAGTCTGCTTTGTTTGACGGATCGTACGAAATCGCCATGCCCCCCCCCGTCTTTCTTCTTCCACCACGAGTTTTCTTGCATCGTCGACTTTTGTATACTACTGTTCGATCAATCCGTTGCTACCTATCGTGCCCCCCCCTTTTTTTTAGTTTGAACAAAATTCAAACTTTACTACATCATGTAGTAAAATTCAGTACGCGAGGTTGTAGTCTTTACTAATTCTTCACGACCAAAAATTACTACACTCGTGTAGTAGTAACCAGACCACTGTCATCAATGGTGCTAGTTTAGTCGATAGTGTAGTAAAATTTCCTCGATTATATACTATAAAGTAAGATCCGATTTTTCTCAGTGTACGTACTAAAATTTGAGACACGATTTTTTTCAGTGTAAAAGTAAATGCGGTAGATCTTTAAATGATCCCATTTAGGTGAGACACCCCATATGTATCAACACCAGGAAGCCGAGATGTCCACAATGAATTCTTCAAGTTAAAACAAAATCTAACCCTCATCAGTTGGCTAAAAACTTCGAAAGGATTTTTTTTTGCACCAGGTACCTCCGAAATACTACACAGAAGATCGCTCCGGAATGTCTACGCTTTCCTGTAGACACGCAGCCTACACTTTCTCAATCCCAAAGAACGTTTTGATACGCATCTACCGTGGAGCATAGACTAATTCTTTCCACAATTCCAGCACTTTCCGTTGACCTCTTTCGCATGTAACACCGTTCCGTGATACGTTGGACAAGGACGGAAAAGATCCAGGAAAAAGGGCAAAGGAAGGTTGGCAAGGAGTTGGTTGCAACAGAGAGTGGCAAGGGCCACTGAAAGCGGCGCATTCAAGCGAAATGTATTGAACGGCGGCTACATTTCTAACTATTCCAATGAAACACAGTCCTTTTATACGCGCCGTGCTTGTCTGGATTCGTTGGTCAATCCGTCTGCGGGGATGAACCGACTTGCTACTCTCGACCGCCCCCCCTTCGTATCCACTCTGCATCCTACATAAAGGACGGCTATTAAATAAGCGCATCGCCCTTTTTCTGCTTCTGATGTTAGGTATATGAAATAAAAACAAAATATTCTTACTATGATAAATAAATAGGGGACTCCTGATTCGTTTGGTAGGATTAGAAGATGAAGCTCATGATGGAATAACAGCTGTTTATCCTTTCCATATGAGAATAGGTGTCCATTAATTTTATAACTTTTTTGCGTTTTTAATAATTTGATCTCTTAAAACGAATTTCATCTTTTATCTAATATAGCGGGAAATATCAATTTGTCAGAATCAAAATGAGCACTCGAATTTGCCTCAGCAACATTTGTGTTTCATTGCTTTATGTGAGGAGTACCCACTTGCTCGAGTAACTTCCATCCAGTCAGAATCCACGGCAGTGCGAGATCTAAGCGTAAAATCCTGTCGAGATTATACAGCATAAACCACCAGGCCGAATCCTCTAATTTCACGACAGAAAAATCCGAGGGAAGCGCTGCGTACAGTGCTACACGTGAACCCTCTTCCTCCTTAATTAATCCCCCCGTGACTTACGAATAACCAAGGCGCGTATCCGCAGAGGCATTACTATTTCTTTCCGTCTACCGTCAAGCTTGGTCAGGCAGTTACTTCGTATTGCGCCATGTACGAAAACTGCACAGAAATATGTTGCACTCGTGCCTGCGCATTCTCTGCGGAAAATCACCTTTCTAGTTCTCTATTGCACTCCACAGAGTCTCGTTTATTCATGTATTTGTAAAACCTTACGATAGGTACACTTGCCGTCAAAATTAAAACGTGTGTTTGTTTTTATATTTGTATGTATGTGTTATTAATTTGATAAAACGCGAAAAATATATCGTTTTAGTACTAATATATAAATTATCTATGTCCATTAACTTTGTACATATATACAAAAGTAGGAAAAATATACACAACAGAAATTAGATGAAATAAAAGTTAAAAAACATTTATTTTACGGTAAGAATAACTAGATACAAAAGTATAAACAGTAGAAATAATGAAATGACGAATAAACTCACCAAAAAAACAGCAAATTACCCAACTAAAAAAAAAGTGTTAGAAGTATTTATTACAATGTAGCACTTGAGTATTTCTTTTAATAAAGAAATTTTTTCAAAATATTCGCGAATTTCTCACGTTTCGACTACTTTAATATTTTTTCCTTACGCAACAATAAGAAGATTCTTTACTTATGTAAAAAAAAGAATGTTTTTGTTTTAAAAAATCATGCAACTGCACAATGCACATGCATTATTGCATTTATGAAAAAATATGATCCCGAATTTGTAGTCCATTTTAAGTCATTCATTTTTTTTCTAATTTCTACCAAAAAAAGATGAGTATAGCTTGTTAAAGTTACGTGAATCATCCTGTGCACGATATTGACTCTATAAAATTTATGCAAATTTCTATCGGTATTTCAGACGAAATTTTTGTTATTTCTTGTATTAGTTTGTCCTTAGTACTATACGTATAGTTGAGTTTCTAATTATCATGCAACATAGTCCCATATGGAATTTAGTTCTGATGATCGACTGGACCACATTCATATTTTCATTTGTTAAAAATTATAAAATATGTTTAGAGTCATTATCGTGTTGAAATAACCAATTCACATACAATTTTTATCTTGCAAATTGTAGCATACATTTACGCAATATACAGGGTGAGTCTCAGAATATGATCACTTTGAATAACTGGTAACTCATTTGATGAATGATAAAATATTTCAAATAAAAAGCAAAGTGACAAAAAGTCATTAACAGCACAGTATGTGCCTCAGAAAATCATGCAATTTTTGTTTAACACATCTTTGTGTACAGCAAATAACTTAACAGTTATTCTTAAATAATTTTTATAATTTATATGAGTGCATCAGAACTATTAAAGATAGAGCAACCCCAAATCATTACATGCCTCCATTCAAATTCGACAGTTGATTTTTGGTATTTGATAATACATTCCTGATAGGCAGTCGTTTCACGTTGTTTCTATTATCATCATCAAATAGACTAATCTTATTTCCCTCACTCCACAAAACCTTCGCTCATCAGAGTTGAACAAAAAGTAATCTAATTACAAATTACAAGTCGTAATTATACTGTAATTACTAGTTCAATTACACATTATTTCCTGTAACCGTTAATCTTTATTGACTACACAGTTAAACTGTAGTAAAAATTAACAATTACAGAAAATGACTTGTAACTGAATGAACAATTAGACTTTAATTACAATTTATGATTTGTATTCGGATTATGTTATTCCCAACTCTGTCGCTCATTGATCATTTATCTAGTAATGTTCTTTGGTAAAACCAAATGTACGTTCCTTTTTCTTTTTGTAAAATGTACAATTTCTTTGCTGCTTTACATAAAAATGAATTATTTACAGTGTCGATGGAAGTTCTTTCAAGTTTAAATTAATTTTCAATTTACGTAGTACTGAAAAATGTATTGATTCTTTAATATTGCACAATTCTATGATCTATTTTTTCACTGGTATTTTGTGAGCTCTCGCTCTGTAATTCTATTTTAACACTGTTATTTTGTTGAAATCTCTTTACATTTTTATTCCTACACAACGGTTCACATTAAATGCATAGTTATGTCTAATTTTTATGCTCCGCATTAAACATGATAATTATGATGTTTCTCCGCGTCTGTTAAATGATGTCTATTTCTCATTTCTATAGCAACTAAATCATAACATGGTTGTGCGTCAATATGAAATAATAGATAAACAGAAAATACATGCTAGAACATGCATCATACAACAAACAACATAATGCACGATATGGTGATATACCGATGACAAAATATGTAGATACACAGAAGCGAACAGCGCAGGTATTTCACTTTCATAAAATAAATTCTAAAACACCTAATTATTTAGCGCGAGAGAAAAAATATTGTAAACATATAGTTTCTTAACTTTTGTATGCATGTTAATAGCCTATACCTGTTATTAAACACAGAAGTACATAGTTAAACAGGATTTAATATTAATTTATTCTTGATCTTTGATGATAAATAAGTTTCTTATCTTTTGTTGACAAGTGAATGATTATATGTAGCATAATTCGTCTAATTGTCCAACTAAAATTACTAGTGAACGCTTTGTAAAAAACATTACGGGGACAAAAATTATATAGCGTGGGTCACCTAATGTTTGTACCTCAAATATCTTTGTTGTTTTTAAAGATACATTGCATGTTTTAAGGGTAAAGATGAATGGTTCAATGGAGCTCATACGATATCACGGTTACCTTAATTTTTTTTTTAAATGGTGATACTCCCTTTCATTAGGAATTCGATGATAGTCCCTTTCATTAGGAATTCAGTGACTATAATTACTCAAGGTCATCTATTACAACGTCGTTAACAGGCTTACCTCCTGGTGTAAAAAGAAAACAAGCTGAATTTCAATGTATTTAAAAGTACATATTCACGTAACACTAAAAGTCACGACTTTTGATATCATCACACTATCACACTAAAAATTTGTGGTGTGAATTCAATGTCATTACTATGCGACTTATGGTGTCATGACGCTAAAAGTCGCGATTTACTGTCACGTGAAAACGTATCTTAACTGTCACGTAATTTGCTCCAATCTCAAGAGTATTTATTATCTACCGTCAACAATGTGCAAACAATAGCTAATTCATTATTTAAAACCCTTGGTCTCATCTATCACATTGCTAATCACTTCTCCAATTTTGTCACTCTCCTAACACTCTACAACTCTTTAGTTCGTCTTCAACTTAATTATCTGGTTGCCTTACTGTAAAAATCATAAAGCCTTAGTCGAGAGTGCAACATAAATTATTAAAACTTGTCCTATTATACAGATGTATTTTCACCTGCCTATTGTCATAATTATGATGTTATACAGTCGCGTATCGCGTTACTGTTTATAAACTTATCAACCAACTGATAATTTGTCCCGGAATTCTATGTGAATTGTACTTTATAACACCTACTTTATTTTTGGGAATGAGCTTTCTGTTCTTTATAAAAGTTCATCGAACTCTGCACAGTAAATGCAATTGTCTTGACCATATCTGCTTACATTTTTTTTTTTTTATTTAAGCTCATATGAAACTCTCTGAGGAGAATTATAAAGCTATACAGGAAGTATAATCAAGTATTACAGTTTTCACATATAGTTAGCTAAACATATACATATAACAATACATGATATACGCAGTTACATATTATGTATCATATTTGCTTAAATGCTAATTCATACTGTAACATTATTGACTCTTTCCGTTAGTCTGTTGATCATTTTGAACTTACTACTGTACTATCCGATATACTCATTTCGTAATCTTTTCTTCCTTTTTGCATATCATTTGTTTATACTTTGTCATTGTCCTCTGGACTTCTCTTTTCACTTCTCTCTTGTATCAAAAGGGGTGCGTTCCAATACATGCATTGAGTGCACAGATCACAGCCAATGCACTGCGACCTCTTCTTCTACCAATCAGGTCAATATTTATTTACAATTACTGGTAATTCGATTTGGACCATTTTATTGTTATTGTCTTACTTATTTTATTAATAAAAATATTGGATGCTTACAACAATTTCGTACGTGCATGGTGGTGCAGAGAAAAATTCCCTAGAATATTTTCACTTGTAGCACACGAAACATGCATGAATTACTACAACTCGAAGTAGAAGCAATTAATGCGCAATGTGTATTTATTTCTTACCGCACGCTCATTAGACCCATCATTGAATTTTCAAATTAAAAAAGCTAATTATTTTTCCAATATTTTTATTAATAAAATAAGTAAGACAATAACAATAAAATGGTCCAAATCGAATTACCAGGAATTGTAAATAATAGGGGTGGGCGGGTACCCGAAAATTTCGGGAACCCGAGCCTCGGTTCGGCTTTTGGTAACTCGGGTTGGGTCGGGTCGGAACCCGAATGTTTATGATACCCGAGTACCCGAAATTTTCGGGTACCCGAAGTCAAAGTCGGGTCGGGTTGTTTCTCAATCTAATTTTATACGGTTATTTATACCTAATTTGTTGTCACCTGCAATAACAACAATACTGTAAATACAATTAAATACAATAAAGAAGGAAGAAAGAGTAAAATCTGATTAAAGAATCTTCCAACCCGCGTCATAATATTCACTACCCGACCCGATTTCGACTTCGGGTACCCGAGTATCACCAATTTTCGGGTCCCGACCCGAACCCGCGGAAAATACCCGACTCGACCCGAACTCGAAATGTCGGGTACCCGCCCACCTCTAGTAAATAACGAAGTATTGACCTTATTGGTAAAAGAAGAGGTTGCAGTATATTGTATGCACTCAATGCATGTATTGGAACGCACCTAAGGTTGATCCCGTATAAATAAACAAATAAAAGTAGAGAGTAATATAAATGGTATATTATAATGTGTGTTACAAAGTTGTTACGTTTATACAGATTAAGTTTCAGCGAAAATTAGAAGAGTTGAATACGGTGTACGATTTTGACTTGAATCGTTGCATTCATCCTACTAAGTACTCCTTGCCAAAAATGAGTTGCTCAGGATTTAGTAATTAGCTATAGAATTCCGGAATGCCTATTTGCGTGTAAGTGAAGATTTGTTCGAGTCGAAGGAGAAGGTATAACAGAGCGGAAAGTGAGAGGAAGAATATAGAAAAAAGCGCAAGGTGGAAGAGAGAGGAGCAGAAAAAGTGGAGGGATGGAATTGTGAGAGGGAAGAGAGAGGTCGTAGTTGTCTGAATGCCGCGGGTAAAGGGCGGTTCTCAGCCTCTTAACCGCCCCTAACGTGGAAAAGCACGACTACTTCGGCGCTACGGGCAAAGTTTACCTCGCTAATTCAGCCGTAGCCTGGCGTAGGAAACGTTGAAAGGGAGTAAATTTGACCGTGGTGTAGGGCGCTTTCGTTCCCTTAAGCTCGCCCGGCTCATTGACTGCCGCCATGTCGAGGAAATGTATTTTAGTTTCGCGTATAATTAACGACGGAAGTGTTATAAGCACCTGTGCAACCTACGGAAATTTTCGGAACAAAACACGTGATTGGGTTCTTTGATGTCACACCCTGCCTCTCGCTCCTCCGGCTGAATGAAACTCGGTTCGGAAGCGCCACGAGTTCATGGCCGAAGAATTAAAGGATTTCTGCGCTTTTAAATGGCGTATTTAAAGCGATGAAAGCCACCTTCCCCCCAGGCACGTTCAATGGATATTCACTGTTATCACGGAGAAACCTTTTTTTTTTTTTTAATGCCTGATCGAATGAACTCCATATTTTCGTTAAAAAATATTTCAATCCAAACGACAGTTTCAATGAGCATTGCAACTTCTGTCTCTTTTCGAATGAAATGGTATGCTGAAATAAATGTTTTAGGTCCTCGAATATCGAATAGTGACCGTTTCAATGAAGATGAAAAATGTCGTGAGTTATGAATCGCTTTTATTATAGACAAGTATGGGAAACTGATTATGTCGACCTCTCACCTTGCCATGCAAGAAAACACGTTCAAAATACAGACAGATTTTCTTTGTATCTGAAACACCCATTATAAAATATTTTAGCATATATTTGAGCATAATTTCATTATGCTGACATGTCGATATCTATTTTCATCACTAAATTCCACTTTTTAATATTAAAAGACATGCCATATAGTTCCAAGTTAAAAGAAAAAAGATAATGCACCCAATAAATTCAATGTTTTTATTACTTAATCGTAAAGAAAATCTCCAATTTCAAACTCTCAAGTCTCTAACATTAACTTTAAAAATTTTTTATATTTGTAACTTGTAAATTTTCAGTTCCGAATCTCCAATTCCAAGGGTAAACATTGTTTAATAGTAATTTTAATGATCCTTCAGTAATTCTTAGTAAATTATTCGTATTATAAACCAACCAAATCGTATTCAATCGCTTGTCGAATTAATTATTTTATAAAATTATTTTTCTCATAAACAACGTTATGAACGAAAAAATATATAATTATTTTTCTTATTTGTAGAATTACACTTTGCCTGGTTGTGTCGCAGTTTCCGCCCCACCCTGTATTTATTAAAGCCAACGCTAGAAAGTTTAGTTATTCATTTTTTCGAAATTCAAGTTTGAAAAGATTTATTTTTAAAGTTCCTTAAAAATATCAATATAATTTTCAAAAAACATGAAAAAATGTGTTACAGTTTCGTTAACTGAAGTAGGCTTCTTTCTTTGAAGAATACGATAGTGGATATGAATCTTACCATTGACTAATCTGTGGTCTTGTATGTAATTATTGATTGATAATTAATTATACCATGTAAATAAAGTCATTATATACTATATATAGTGGAGTAACTTTGACTCTCATGCATTTTACGATTTTTCCAACTTGAAATATGTATCAGTCAGAATAATAATTAAATACCTTGTGTATGTCCAATCTCATAAAAAAAACTATGCAAGACAATTTTAATGTATTAGTAAAGCAATGAAGTATTTCGATAATTTACCTATTTTTAAAGTTCTTGTGTTATGCTATTGTACTGTGGTAACAATAATAATAATAATAATTTCGCACCTAAAATCAACGTAATGCCATATACCTCTTTTTTTCGCACACTACAATAGTCACGCAGTGTCTATATATGGCTTTACGTTTTCGTTTTCTCGAAAAATCAATAGAACTGCTCATATATAGACCGTTAAAGTGTAACACAATACGTAAAATTCGGTGGGAAATCAAAAGAAAATGTTACTGAAGCGATTCGAATGCTATAACTTCACGACCAAAGAAACTACTTCGAAATCGATCAAATATTTCTCTATTGTTGATTGTCTTTTACGATTGTTTGGATCATCATACTTAACTGTCACAATCAGTTTAAAATACCCAATGCCACGAAGAAGACCTGCAGAGTGCAAGAACAAAATTTCGATACTGCACCGTAATAATACACCTGCTCACTCGTAACTATTAATCCGTAAATTTTTGTTGATGCACGCAATATCTGCTATCCCACAACCACCGTACTCTGCAGATTTCACTCCTGTAGACTTCTTTTTGTTTAGAGATTGAAAAGCCTAGTCTGAATTTTAAGCGATAGAAGTATGAACTACTTACAGAACGAGTTCCAATACAGGGTGTTCCAAACTTATGAAACAAGTGATGATAGAACAAATCGAAAAGTCCTTCACTATTTTTTAATCCGAATCTCCGTTTTCAAGATATTAGCAGTTAAACAGTCTCCAATCAGCTGATAGGTCGGTCACATGTAAAGGCACGTCTATATGTATACAGCGAACGCACGCAAACGAACGCCAGGCCCTTCCTACTTAGGACAAAGAAGCGAATCAGCAACTTCTGTGTCGTTCGTGCTCGTTCGCCTTCCGTGCATTCGATCACGTTCGTTCCCGTGCGTTCGCTGTATGTAGACGTGCTTTAAAGCAATGCAGAAGACAGTGGGGACCGCAATAGATTTATGACAGAACCTAGAACGGACCCCGGAAGCTTCTACCGTTTTCAACCGAGTCACTCCTTTGCCGAACGTTGAACTGATAGGATAAATTTTCTATTTTGTTTGCGATATTTGCAAGCATTATTCTTTCTGTTTCTTGCACACACGCATATGCAAACGCGGCTAAGAAGCACGCGGCTTAGCTCATTGACCTGTGCTTCTTGATTCTGTCTACGCGTACGTGTGGTCGACCGATCAGCTGATTGGAAATTACTTAGCGCCCGGTCACACGAGCGTCAAAACAACGTTCGTCCAACGTCTGTCGCAACAGACGTTGCAATCGACATAGCGACGGATATTCGATGGACGTTGATTTGTCGCTCGTGTGACTCGGCCCTTAGCTGCTCATATCTCAGAAATGGAGTTTTAACACCTTGACTGCGGCAGACGTGTTTTGCGCGTCTGATTTTGCAGGGTCTATCCACGGTGTATAGGTATGTGTTATAAGTATAGGTGTTTCAAGTCTCCTCGGAAATTTGTTATAATTTTGTCCAAGTGCTCCTGGCGAATGGTAGACTGCGTCTTCGTAGACGTTGCTACCACAAACATAGGTATGTAAGTATAGATACTAATACTTACCATGGTATGTAGTGCTTACTACTGCTTACTTCAGCTACATTTAAAAAGAGAGAGCAACTCCTCCCAAAGCATCTAATTTTTTCTAAAATTGTGATGCAACTTTGACGCCATGGACCTAAAGGACGGAACGTAAAGTAGGTATATGGGGATGCGGGTGAAAGGGGGGGACAGTCAGCCATCTTCTGTGGCCCATCAGTGTTGCCATTTATGACACGCGCTGCGGCAAAATTAAAGAGTGCAGTCACGTGCAATCCTTTACAATGCAGTCTAGGCCACTCAAGATGGTTGAAGGTCTGATAGAGGTCGATACCCCTTCCGTCAGTCGCCGCAATCCCTCAAACTTACGCACCGTCCTTTAGGTCCATGGTTGACGCGCTGTCTATAGTTACTATGTCTATGCAGCTAATACACACTGCTACGACTACCACTCAACACAGACATACTTACAGTGGCTATAACAACGACACCTCTACCGGTTGCCAGGAGCACTTGGACAAAATTATTACAGAAAACCAACGAGATTTCCAAGGGACTTGAAACATCTATATAATACACCCTGAATCTATCCTAAGCACGCGCCAGGCACGTTAGGGCTTTTGCAGAGTCAATTCTGATCTTCGCGATTGGTTCTGTTCAAATAGCGTCGTTGAGAATAGCGTCAGGAAGTCGCAATAAAAGAAAGTGTCTGCACTAATACTCACCGCGACGAGAGTTGTCTTAGAAAATTTTAGCCTTCGAAAGATACCCCCGCCGCGTCTTCTGACTGGCCCGAATTAATCCCGGCACGGTCTCCAGAAGGTTAACCAATCATAGTTAAAACTTTCCAAGGGATAGATGTTGGGAATACGCCTTCGACTAACCAATACGTACGGTAGGAAAGCCACGTTTTCCTGCCGCAGTCAACGTGTTAAGACGCGTTTTCGTTACGACTGGCATTCGTCGCGACTAAACACAGCGTCCAACACATACAACACACAAATATGAAAAATACATGCAGTAGATCACATGTAAATCCACCTTAAAATTGCAAAATAGTACGGGACTCTTTTATTTATTTTATCATCGGCAATATGCATATTTCTATTGTCTCATAATTTTGGGACATTCTGTATAAATATACAGGGAACCTGACAAGAAACAATATTGATTAAGCTGTAAACACATTATAGGAAACTGGGATTCCATACATTGTGGATGGTGCGACTAGACGAGTGACGACTAGACGGTATCTAACACAAAAAAAAGTCTGGATTGAAAAATACTGATTGAATATTTAGACAAACGTTATTTATGTATGAAATAGATTCCTCAAATGATTGTGGAAATTTTAAAACATGTAAACGTCTGTTGTGTGTATGACTGTAAGGGTGCGTCTAGACGAGTGCAATGTGACACGAAACGCAACGTGCAATCGAACGAGATTCCCACGTGTGGACGTGATACATGCGCGTTCACTGCAAGCATTTGCTGTGCTGTGCATTTGTGTTGCGTTACGTGTTACATTACGCTCGTCTGAACGCACTCTAAATAGTACAGGATGATTGACGATAGACAGCTAAAGTTAGCCCCGAACACGGTGTAATATAGAGGTGTACCGACAAAGCAGGTGTCTGGCTGATTTTTTGTGATCAATAGATGGAAGATCCTCTGGTTGCCGCTAGAGGCGTCATAGTCAGAACTCTGCGTATAGTATGCATGTGTGCGAATGAAATGCGTCACAGAAGATCATAGAGTTCGCGCTTTAAATCTTCTTTGTTATTGCTGTCCAAAAGGAATTGTATGTTCATCTGTCTACTTTCATATAACATTCCTCTTCGGTATTAATAAACGTTTTTGTGTACACAGTTCGGTTTGATCCGTTCACATTGTGGCCACATTACGTATATTTATAATAGTGTGATTAAAGCTAACAGCGTCCAAAATCAATTATCATGCCCTTCAGTGATGCAGGAATGCAAAGGGTCGTGGAACATCTCAACGATTGTGCGGTCGCAGCAATCTCTTATCAAGCCAATGGACAAGCAGAGACACGCTGGTGCACGAGTAATCCTGTGCGCGTATAACCGCAGTTTCAACGCGCGACTGCCGCCTTTTGTAACTGCCAACAGGCCAATCTAAGTGACGAACGGCTGTGCACGGCCTCGCGACCTCATACCGCACTGCCATAATCATTTCATACACAATAGTCTTGCGAAGCCGCGCGAGGGGCGTAAAGAGGGGCCAGGGTGCCTCGTGCCGAGAGTAATGGACGCAATTTGCAGTCACTCCCGCATTCCGGGGTACTTGGTGTACGTACAATCCACGAATTTATACATGTGTGTAACCCTCCACGCGATTCTTCAAAATCTCGCGGCTCTGCCATCTTTGATACATCGTGGAAATAGTTAATTGGCAGAGGGAAACTAATTATTGAAATTGGAACGTTTATTTTGAGCTTTAAAGCATTTTCTGACAACTCTTGTGGTAGCCATATCCCTTGCTTATGAATATTTCTCATAGAATGCAAGCGTTTTGAGACGACCATTGGAGTAACTATAACGCTTTCGACAACTCTAAAAGCGTTTGAGTTAGATTCTCATGGAGTAATTCTTGCAGTTCAGCATCTTCAAATTTTTTCGGCTGTCCGGGACGCTCTTTACCTCTTAAGTCAAAATCACCGCTTCGAAAACTTTCAAACCAAACTCTACAAGTTCTTTTCGATGGAGTTTTATCACCATACACTTCCGATAATAAGCGATGTGTTTCAGCTGCGGTTTTTTTGAGATCGAAAATGTGAAGAAGCACATTTCATAAAGAGTTTATCACGATTCATTTTCAATTGATTGGAAAATCTCTTTGGCGGAGAGAAATCTACCCTGTGAAGACTAAGTAACTTTCAACAAAGTCTAAATAACAAAATACTTATGATTTCACTATTCAACCACGACGCCAGTGTAAGGATTAAGCTACGGGAGTGCGTTTCGTTCTGGGATCCGCTACTGGACTTATCAGTAAGGCGTGTGGCGGATCTCTGCCTTAGACGTGGTAGTTAATGTCTAGCGAAACGCGTATACATATATACTAACTGCCTGAGTATCGAGTACTTGCGAGCACCGGAGACTCAGAATGTCCTCCTGGTGGGCAAGGCTCGAAGTAAGACAGCGTATGCCCGTGTCCCCACACCAGTGTGGGAGAAATGAAAAGGAAGTTAACGTTTCGTCCCAGGATCTGCTATTGGACTCGTCAGTAAGGCTTGCTAGCAGATCCCTGCCTTAGACGCGGTAGTCTAAGAATCGGGAAACTTCTATATATACGAACGGCGATTGAATCAACCAGAAGCGCGAAATATAAACCTTGCCACAGCGCCGGGAATTTTACCCTGGTGGCAAGGCCGTCAATGACTCATCCCCACATCACTCCCCTCCAGCGAACGACAAGCAATGGCGCGGAGGGAGTGATTAAACTACGGAAAGAAGGCCGCGAACAATATTCGTTTTTACGGGGTCACCGATTAAATATTGTAGCGGTCCTTAGTATTAAGTTGAATTACTAATTACTACAATATTTGTTGAATAAATATTTAATGTTTAAAGAGCTTTTTACAATGAACTGTTCAATTAAAGGTCTCAATGATGTCTCTCCTCGTTACTATCAATAATTAAATAAATGAATTTCAAACATTTAAATATCGCGCTAAAACCGAGTTTATACATCAAGTAGACTGTGTACAAGAATTATGAAATTAGGTCTTCATTAGGTCTTCATGCGAGACGTCATCAGTCTCATAGAAATGTGACTTCAGACTATTCCGGCTCCACACCAGGGTTGAAGCTGGCGCCCTCTAGTAGTGACCGGCAGGAATCAAGTTTACCACCTAAAGGTGGGATTTCCTACAGGGTACCCAAATTCTTATGGAGCCGTTGAGTTTTCACATACGTGCTCCAGATTCACAGAGGGCAGCAGCTACCTTTACTTAGAGTGGGGAGCGCCCCCATCTCCATCGGTGAGCCGAATAGTGGGGAGGGGAGTCGAGCGCCATCACTTTTCTCCCAGTCTTGCTGGCGTACGCACGTGTGCGCAAGTTCAAGAAATAAAACTGTGATTTTTGAATATTGTATAACCACGTGTCGCCTTAATCACCTACTCTCAACGGAGGCACGCAGGAGTGGGGCCTGTATAACTATCGGAAATTATATCCAGATCCCCACAACTAACACAATGACATATTGTGTCCACGATTTACTAACACTGATATACTACATCAGTGATTATTGAAGTGTACCTCCTCCTTTTGAATTTTTCAGAAATGTAATATGCGTGGGCATACATGAATTCCTAATTTTATCTAAAGTTTCAATAAACTTGAAATTTGGATAAAATTGAGGATTCATGTATGCACCATTCTATAATAGAAGTTTATAGGTTATGGTATTGCTCACACAGGATTATGGATGTGTGCATCTGCATTTTTGTTGAATGTATATGTGAGCTTAGTTCGCTTCACATTCACAGAGGACACTGCGGTAACTTCGGGTTCGACTTTAGTACATAGGCGTGCATACCCTGATTTCCTATACATATTCGTCTAACGCTGCGGACAAACGCAACGTTCAAACACATACAATTTATTATACACTCGCATACAGAACAATTTGAAACCATAATTATTATTTTCAGTTTCACAATTCTTCTAAATTTTAGTATATAAATAATAAAAAAAATATTTCGCAAACATATTTTTTTAAACATTACACATTTCTAAAATCGGTAGATATTCTTCCAATACCACGGATTCGAAGCTATTCGAAAGCAATGTAAGACATTCAAAACGATTCAGTACTTCCGCCCGAGATTCGGAACACTTCGATATGCTTGGTGTCCACGACTAAAGGCATTTGAAGTATTTTGAAATCTTCGACAGAGATCCGAAGTTATTCAATCAGCCAAGAAATAATAACAACGCCTGAATATTATATAGGATGTTCGATGATTACCTGGTCCCATCACAAGCAGGATAATTCCAAGTGAAAAAAAATACAAAACAAAATAATATTATACAAGGTATAACAAAAATGTAACAGGTCCTTGAAAGGGGTGATTGGCAGTTAAATAACTTTACTAAATAACTTTTTCCTTAGCGAAAAGGTTGGATGAGGTTTTGTTAACGAATTATTAATGAAAGACACTGACTAATCAGACAGCAAGTACAGTAGACCGATACTGGCGCAGAAGGTGGCGGGCCAATACAGTATTTTCTCGATATAGACTCGCTCCTCAGGACCGGGGGCGAGTTGTATCGTTGGGGTAGTTCTTTCTTTGTAATGTTCCGAACATAGAAAGAGACAGCGCTCAAAAGAGAAAGAAGGGCTGATGCTCGAGGCTGACTCTCGTCGAGCGAGAACTTGGCGTCGACGCGCGGTGAGGATTAAAGTGTGCCGCTTGTCGAGGGCCACTCGACCGCTGAGTCATCGTTTTCCCACTGATCGTTGCCGACTCTAATTTTTCACCGTAGCAGTCTGAAAGTAACACCACTGGATTCTTGGTATTTTCCTGATTAAAATGATACTAAACTTCATGTAATTCGGTCTGTATTTAACAAAATTAGCATTTTTATGCGTAAAGCAAATTTTTCCGTAATGTCGTTAATTATAATTCGATTTACGTCGTATTTGTTTTTCTTTTTCATCGGGAGAGCATAAGGAATCGGTTGGTGTCACGTTCGTCAAGATCCGATGAAAATTCCGTTTGTTGCGCCGTCGTATTAGTATTGCTTCACACAGACATTCGATCCCTCGCAGCAACTGAGCGCCGTGCCGGCTACCGTGTAATTCGATATCATCCGCTTCGCTGGTTCAAAGACGGATGCTGCTAGTGGTGGGGGAATAGTGAGGATAAACTGCGAGCCTGTATCGCATGGTTTCATCGAGCTTATATCGAGAAAATACTGTACTACTTATCGTTGAAGCTCGCGCTGAAAATCGTCGCGCTTCGATTGGTTGAGGGTTTTTGTCAATATATTATTAACAGCGCCGTTGAATACCGTTAATTTTAGTATTTCTGTTTCAAACCGAAGTTCAAAATATGAAAAGTGTTAAATTAACTGTTGAAATATTAATGATGAGTTTGATGCTGGATTTTAATATTGCATATTCATGTTTTATTTACACGAGGATTAAAGGTTCAAAGAGTGATGGGAAATTGGAATTTTCAAAAATACAAGCTGTACAATTTAAAGTGGATGATAATTCTGTGCTGCTGAATTAAAAAAGAAAGTGATATCACTCATTGGGAACTAATAAAACGAAAATTGAACTTTTGCATAAGCTTGTTCACTTTTTTTTCTTTCCTAAAATAAATTCTTTTTCTATAGAAATCAAAAATAACAAATTTGAAACTATATTCCAGATTAAATTTTGTGATAAAACTCTAGCTAAGATATAAATTAAAATATGCTTTACGTTGCATTTATATTCAAATTGTGTCCATAATTATTTCCGCTCATTTCTTTCTTCCATCTACAAAATAAAAACATTCGTTTGCTAAATACTACACTTTCGCGAGGAGTATACGTGAAAAGATTGACAAAGATCCCAGTGAAATGTCTTGCTGGGTTGGAATATCAGGCGGCTACATTTGCTTTAGTTTGAATTTAAATGTAACGAATATTTAAATTCGACCAATCATTATTCCTGATTCGTCTTTGAGTTAAACTCTGGACTTCGTTCTGTCAACTTCAGCTGAAACCGATGTGACCAGGCATAAATAGCCAAAGCCCGCAAACTGGATGAAATATTTTCGATACTCTTGGATCGATATTTTCGATCAAATTAAATTACTTTTAACAAGGACCCGTCCTTTCCTCAACAGCCCCAGTCGAAAGTGTCGAGCATTTCTGCAGCTTTCTTTTAAGGCTGATCAACCAATACGACACACGTTTTAATATGCTTGAATAACTTTTTAGAGATACTGCAAAGTAGTGTAAAGCATTTATTCTCCGATTTACACAATCAAATGGTATATGATGTTTGGATAATCGAATACCAGAGCTCTGTTATAAAACAAAAGATGATACACCATAAGGAGGGAATTTCTTTTCTCTTGGTCGAAAATATCGAATTTTTAATACTTTTTTAATAAACAAAACTGTAAACTTAATCCATTTGAAACGTTGTATATGTTTCTAATATACCTTTATTAAGTAACATAATTTTTTTTCGGCTGAATTCACTCCAAAATACAGTTCGAAATACAGTTTTAATTTATACACATATAGTTATCGTTCGACCTACAGGCAAGACGTGTATTTTTTTCAATTAGCAAAAGTTTGGGCAATTTCGGGAGTAAAATCGAACATTTGGATTTGAACAGTTACCATTTTTCGAAAAATAATTCTTTTGGTTTCACTTTAGGGTAAACGATAACAATATGTGCATAAAATAAAATCACATTGGAATTTTTGATTTTATATGAACTAAAGGGCAGAAATAATGTCAACCGTAATTTATTTCCCGATTGATTCCAACTGTATTTTCGAGAGAATTTAACTGAAATTGTTTTACTTAATAAAGTATATTATATTGTTTAATATAATATTATATATATATTTAATTTAATCCTTAATTAATCTATCACAATTTATTCGTAATTATTTCACTATTTACATGAATTAACAAACTTTTATGAATTTTTTGTGCATAAGGTCACATAAGGACCATAGCATTACCTACGGATCGTTGGATTCCTTTTGATTTCAGCTATCATATAGTGATAACAAAAATATATGTATAATTTCCTTTAAAAAAAATTCGGTGACCTTGAAATCTCGAAAAAACGACCTTAAAAAAAAATCTTTGCTTATTATCGTATTGGCTCCTCCGAACAAATTATTCTTTTCCTCTGACAGTTTATTCTACCACATAAAATAAGAAAGATATTTCAGATGTTCAAGTTAGGTGAAACATTCTGTGTATGTATAACATTTATTTGTTAAATATAATCTCATAGTGTTCCGAAAGAAACTAAAAACATTTTATTAGATATTTTATATGATATTTTTACACTTTGTTTTCAAATATCAGGACTAACAATAACCTGTATTTATTATAAAAAACTCTAATGAAGTATTCTCATAAAAACCATGGTTTGTTGATAGGACAGTGTCTTAAATATATATTTTAAAAAAGTAATTTAATTGAAAACGACAAGAATTCATATAATACAATTGAACCTCGATTATCCGAATCATAATCCCCATTTTTAATTATCTGAGCCTTCAATTAATTACTAGGTATAAGGGTAAGTACAGTAGGATTCAAAGTAAAACTTGAACTATGACTTAATAACGTTGTACTAGTTATTTTCATTTTATTAAATAAATATTAAGTCAAGTAATCCAGGTTTTACTGTATTATATGAGAAACATGTCTTACCTGTTGTTAATATTCGAAGAAAAAATATAGAAATTACGATGAAAATCGCAAGAAATATGAAACGAATCTTCTAATTAGACTCTTTTTTTTTAATCCATCGTAACACTCATTATGCTTTTATTATCACTATATAGTCGATCTGCATGCAGAATAAAATTTTTCTGCTACCACACAAGTAAAGAATTTGAACTTAGAAAACAATATGTTTAATATTTTAAACATTCAAACTTGAATAGTAAAGTAATAGTTGATATTTTGTATATTTTGCCATACGATAACAGATTTTTTTACATACTTAGCATTGCTATAAATACATAAAATCCACTGTCTAATTATCACTATTATATTAGTATTTCCAATCTGTTTCAGAAAATTTTAAATAAACCACTACAATATAAATGCGTTTGAAATATTGTAAGCTTAAAGACTGTCAACTCATTCCGCTGCTGCATTGTAAAACGAACTTCAATAAGTAATACAGCTTCTACAGAGAAAAAAAAAACGATAAAATGAAATGTGCGTGCGTATTGGGTATGAACAAAACGAAGGGGAAACAGTCAGCCCGGAAATGCAATGCACATTGGAAACAATAATATGAGATACGAATCTGTAGGTACCCTTCACGTTGCGTTAGGACAGAAGCTAACGTTAACGTAAGTTACGACTCAAGCAAATACAATATAGATTAATGATTAGAATTGCGAAAAATGTGCACGCCAGCGCATAAAACTGAGCAAAAGTCGGTGAAATCTGATTAAGTTGACAAGTATTAGTTGACAATCGAATGCAGCAGAGAAAACGATTACCTTCGAGCGAGGAGATTAAATAAATTTTTCTCACAGCGACTTTATCTGTCGATTAAAAATAATTAAATACGGTTCAATTACGCGATTTAACATTTCTCTCGCACTTCTACTCAATGTAATATTACAACCGGAAATACAGAATGAGTTTAAAGAAAAGTTTTTCCATTATCAATTCTTTGAATTTTCTATGGAATTAAAATATCAGAGACAATTGAGAATATTTAATTAACAGACGAAGAAAGAAGAATAAGGTACAGGTACTTCACGATTTTAGAACAGGAGCAATTGTTTTGTATCAACTATATTTGTGTCGGTTATTATGAAAATGATGTAAGTCAAGAAACTAAAAAAAAAATAATGAAATTTTGATTTGTTTTATGTTATATCGATCTATATTTTCGTATTATGGAAAAAGTTTCGCCAAATAGTCGTGCAATTAGAAATAATATCAAAATGTCACTATTATATTTATCTGTGGAAGCTTCATGTCCATTTCAATTATGGTTTAAGTTATTTGTTCTTTGTCCAAGAGTTACAAGACTTGTGAGAAAAAAATAATTACATACTTTTGTATTTTTTCTGTACAATTGCATTCATCACATACAAGTAATATTCATCATATACAAGAAATATTTTAAGGGATGGTAGGGGACCTCAAATAGAACAAAAAATGTCTCGTTCTGAAAAGACTGTTTTGTTTTATTGTTGCTTGTCAATATATGTATTCGTAAAATTTTAGATTTCTGTCAATTATAGGATTAGCGTATAGACATTTATGACCCAATTGTGGTCCTTTAGCAGTTACTAAAATATTTCAACGTATACATATTAGTTACACCCTGTATATAATATACAGGTTTGTTTTGAACTTATGCTTTTAATAAAATTAATTTTTTGTTATCATAAGTCTGTAATTAGGTTATACTATTCATTTTGAAAATGGTGTAAGTCATTTAAAGGATAAAACACACATTTCTGAAGAAGTTTGTCATACAATTGAATAATGATACATAAATTTCATGTTAGAAGATAATAAATCTTACGAAAAATTTTTGGTTCCATATTAAAAAAATATTTTTCAATAGACTGAAAAGTAAAGATCTAAATATCTAGAAAAGAAACATATGTGACTTACACCACATTCATTGTAGGTACTAGAATTAGTATAAACACGTTTCCTCAATCATGCTTGTTAAACGTATGATAAAAAATTACATTTCACTATAGATCTCATATCTCGTTCGTGATAATACAAGTTGGAGATTATATGTAAATAACGATTGAAACAATCTCTAAAAAAGATATTAGTTTTTTCCTTTTCAATTATGCTTTATAATAAAAGAGGTCAATGTTTATTTAACAGTTGAGAGGATTTTTGAGGTCCGCTGCAACTCTACAAAATTATGAAGTAGCAACCATTTAATAAGTATTGATGGAATTATTTGAAGATTTATACAGAATGTTTTGCTTAAAACAAGCCCCTCATATATTTTTTATATCGTTAAATAAAAAAAATGCTTACAATATAAATTAAATGGTTCAATAGATGATTCGACCGTAAAATTGTTTTTTGTAAGTGTTATTTTTTAATGTTCTTCTCCAAGTCAACTGTGTTCTTTATGTCTATATATTTTTAGGTGGCCTGTTTTAAGCGGAACACTTTGCATAATTTTTTATCATTTTATGATGTTTCTAAAGATACTAAATAAGCTCCATTTCTATTTATCAGTTCAGTAAGAATTATTATTAAGCGAAATTATTAGACCCAAATAAAAGGACAATTTAAGAGGTAAAAGCAAAAAAAAAGTGAATAACGTTAGTAATTATTATCAAAATATATTATCAATTATTTAGAATTATTTAAATATGTATTGTTGTGTAATCTAATAATGTTTTACTTATATGTCTCATAAAACGATCCTGAAATTGCGATTTACGTGCACATGATAAAACAGAGAATATTGAGGGAAGAGAGAAAATAAATAAATCGATGTATCGATCACATATTTTTGCACAGAAATATTAGTTGGCAACAAATAATACTCGCAGATCGCAAAAGTTCAGAATCCGAAACGACTTTCCGGGGCATCAAGCTATTTTCGCGTTATGCAATATTAATGCCGCTGCGGTATTTTAAAATATAAGCACTTCGCAGCGTTTCAATAATTCATGGACCTATGTTTGTTATCTATCCAGTCTATCGTCACACGTCTCATTGCATTCGGCATTACTCTAACGTCGCTCATAATATGAGACAAGAGTACTTTTAACAGTGTTATTTGATATTTCACACACCCTGTTAACTTTAAGTACAATCTCCTCACGTGAATTATTCATAAAATAATATTTAATACTAAAACTGTCAAAGTTGATGAAATGATTACTAATTGGGACAGGTTGGAGAAACCTAACAGGTAATATACGATTATGCATTATAATATACAGGGTGTCCCAAATTCGACGTGGGAGCCGGGAATGGAAGATTTCTGGAGTGATTCTAAATAACTTTTTCCTTTGCAAAAATGTCCTCCTAAGCTTTGTCAATGAGTTATTAACAAAAAAACACCGACCAATAGAAGCACGAATACAGCGGATGAATTTTAGCGCGCGCCCCAGCTTTGAGTAGTATTGGCCCACCATTGTCCGTGCCATCGTTAATCCGCTGTACTCGCTCTCTGATTGGCCGATATTTTTCGTTAGTAACTCGTTAACAAAGCTTCGGATAACATTTTTGCAAAGGAAAAAGTTGTTTAGAATCACCCCAGGAATCTCCCATTTCCGGCTCCCGCATCGAGTTTGGGACACCCTGTAGAATGTTTGTGCAAGCAGCAATAATTTTTAATGAATATATTGAACTGTCGTTGTCTATTAAGAAATCTCTGAAAATCTCATTTCTAGCGGTTTACTTAAGTCTATCCCCTTAAGAAATAAGTGCAATAGAAAATTTCTCGTAGTAGGAAATACTTCGAATAGCGTTTATTTAAGTCAACGTAACGTTTCAATCGAATTGCTAACAACTGTGCATTATTTATGGCTTTGAATGATTGATTTACGTACATTTTCTTGTACTTAAGTAGCGCATCTTTATATATTTATAGCGATTTTAAATGTGCCAAAATGTGTAAGGATGTGTATAGTTGCAAAAATACATTAAATATCAAAAATAAAATACATTTTATAATATTTAAAAAGTAAAAGACACTTTTCTTTTTTTATACGTTTGAAAATATCAATTTGCATAAATATCTGCTGTCCAGTAATCACGAATAGTAATAAAGTACAATTTATTATAAATGATAATATTGAAGCAGATACAACAAAAAGTTAAAACCTTTAATTTAAATTTCAATACCACTCATGGCATAATTTTTTCTAATAAACTTTTTCTAAACATTTTACTTTCATCTTTCATACTCTAATATTTGTGTATAGCCATGAATTTTGTTACATTAGGAACCAGAAGAAACTCGTGCGCTTTTTTTTATTAGCAATGGACTGGAATTGAGACATTTACAAATAAGAAATGATTAATACAATGATGGAAAAGTGTTCTAAAAATGATGATTACTATATTAAGGAAAAATACGTTTTAAAAAAGTTTCGAGTATTTGAATGTTGTTTTAAAATATCGCAGGATCTGTTTGAATTCGAGGTTTAAACGCGTAGTAACGTCTATTTTTCTTTTTTCAATTCGAGGTTTAAACGCATAATAACTTCTATTTTTCTTTTTCAATTCGAGGTTTAAACGCGTAGTAACGTCTATTTTTCTGTTTTCAATTCGAGGTTTAAACGCGTAGTAACGTCTATTTTTCTTTTTCAATTCGAGGTTTAAACGCGTAGTGTTTTTTCTCGGAGTCGACACTCAATCGCCAATCCCTTATCACCTATGTGAAAAATCTGTCGATGAGAATGACCGAGATATCACCCGCCAAACTAATTTTGGGTGATTGATTTACAGAATGAATTAATCGAATTGTTAAAGAATGAAAGAAATTGACTTCGAATGTACAAATTATTGGAATGTGTATTTGAATAGTTCGATTTGAATGTACGCACTTTACATGTATCATTGATTGGTTCGATTGAATGGACGAACTGTTAGAATGTATGATTGATAGATCGATTGAATGTACGAACTGTTTGAGTGTATGATTGATAGTTCGATTTGAATGTACGAACTGTTTGAATGTATGGTTGATAGTTCGATTTGAATGTACGAACTGTTTGAATGTATGGTTGATAGTTCGATTTAAATGTACGAACTGTTTGAATGTATGGTTGATAGTTCGATTTGAATGTACGAACTGTTTGAATGTATGGTTGATAGTTCGATTTGAATGTACGAACTATTGGAATGTATGGTTGATAGTTCGATTTGAATGTACGAACTGTTTGAATGTCTGTTTTCGAAAAGAGTTTGAATGCACGAACACCGATGACACGATCGCGTAAACTTAGATTGATTGAACCGGTTTAAGTAACGAATGAACTTGGACCGTATGACTTGGTCGATTCGAAAGCTCAAAACTGAATGCCCATCAGCGCGAGGATCCGTTCCTAATCCCCCCTTCAGAACCCATAACCTGAACGTTTCGGAAATGTTTACTAATAATGTCATTTCGCAGAACGAGGAAATCCTTTCTCGTCCGTTCCGTGTTTATTATGCTGCCAAGCGGGGGATCTAGAATTGACGGTTATCTTGACATTGTTCACGCACCGCACATCCATTTACATACAAATTAACGAGAACTTGTAACAAATAATTTTAATAGGAAACCGCCACCCATATTACGAAACGAACAACAAAAAACAGAACTTTAATGAAAGAAATTTGCTTCTCCGTCAAACGTACTGCGTCCCAGACGCAACACGTAGTAACGCCTATTTTTCTTTAATAGCAACTAGTGAATGTTTTTTCTATGGTTAACTTTTTCAAACGTTTTCGACAGGAGTTAAACTCACCAGAATAAAGAAGTATCTATCGAGTGCTCTTTGTCGTTACAAAAATGCCACGTACTGTCATATACCTATTCCCGGGTACGTGAAAGGGTTTCTAAAACTTCTCCCCTGTTAGTCGCACTCGAAGCGAAAAGTTATTATTCCAATCAATTTCTCTCGACCAGAAACACACAACCTGTTTAAAGTCCGGCGAAGCGGAGTGAAACTGCAAAGGCCGGTGACGCGAGCGCGCGCGCGTGCAACGGCAAATCTCACTTTGACATGTGTCCCGATGTATTGTGAAATCAACTTCCTTCACTGCAATGCAGGATTTTTTTGTACAACTCCTGAATTCTATCGATGCTTTCCATGAAAAAATTTCAAAGTTTATTCCTGCTTGTGTGAAATTTTATTTGAATTGGACTAACGCGTTACAAATACAGTGCAATATTGTGAATGAAAGCGAGAAATGTGAGGAAAAAGATAAAAATTACTTGAAACTAGAAAGAATTACGTTCACTGCTGTAAAAAACAGTCATAGATTTCGATGTAATTGAATAAACTTTGTAAATTTCATACGAACTTATCTTTGATCGTTTCCACTTTAGGAATTTTAACATTGAGATAAAAAATGGGTCAGAAGTATTCAATGAAATTTTATCACACGAAGTTGTTTTCCAGAAATTCGACTCTGAATGTTCATCAAGTACACATTAATTTATTTTATCATATATAGTGACTCATAAATTTGTTCACAAAGAGTAAATTTTTTTTTAATTCTAAAGAAAGTATTTGCCTTTAAAGAATAAAAGTTATAGAAAGTGAGAAACAATTCAACGTGTATCTCCCAGAAAAGTAGACGAAACACTGAAGACGAAGCGATAATCTTTAAGCATTAGAGTCTAGAAAATCCTAAATCACCCCCAAATTAAAATGCTTCCACTTCTCCAAAAAGAACACTACAAAACACATCCATGGATTCTGCAAACATCAAATATTCTAATTTCAATCGATCCAAAAGCAAATAATAAATCAATAGCCACAACCTAACTTAATACCTCAATCACTAAAGAAATTAGTTTTGACGACTACACTAAATTATACAGGGTGTAACAAAAATGTTGCAGTTCCTTGAAAAAAGTAATTCTTGAGGTGATTTTAAACAACTTTTTCCTTAGTGAAAATGTAAAGTGGGGCTTTGTTAACGAGTTATTAATGAAAAACACTAATCAATAGAAGCACGAATACAGTGGATAAATTTCAGCGCGGGCTCCAGCTGTCAGTAGTATTGGCCCGCCATTGTCCCCCCCATAATTAATCCGCTGTACTCGCTCCCTGATTTGTCTGTGTTTTTCGTTAATAATTCGTAAACAATGCTCCACATAACATTTTCGCTAAGGAAAAAGTTATTTAGAATCGCCTCAGGTATCACTTCTTTCAAGAAACTACAACATTTTTGTTACACCTTGTATATCGAAGCAAACTGCCCTCCAGACCTAACATGTTGCAACCTATTCACAAGCTAGTTCCATCTTCCAAAACAATATTTTATACTATCTTGCACACTCTACGCAATTAGTGAAGCCTTAAACTTCATCGATGATTTGACAAGAGTATTTTCAACTTTACAATACTAATAAAAGAAAACCCTGGTTTCGTTACCTAGGGAAATAATAACTACGATCAATCGCTGCAGATCAAACCATTATAACCTCGCAATTCTTTAGGGCGTATAGGTATAATTGACAAAACAAATTGTGATTGCGATTATGAAATACAAGACCTCAAAATATAATTCTCCAAGAGAAATATTGTTCGAAAAATTTTAAAAATGCAAACAATATCTACCTTTTGACATTAAGAATCTACTTGCCACTCTCAGCATTCAAGCGTTACAATCAGTTTGTGAATTCTTCGAAAAATGTGAGTTAAAAATCTAAATAATTGTAATTCTTACAATTAATTAATGTAAAATGTCACATGTAACTTGTGTAATGTACAGCTGTATAAACCTCACTTCGAAGTTTGGGTAAGCTTAAAATAAAAAAAATAGTACTGTTAGCGATGGGTTTGTTCTGTCCAACGAACGCTACTAGTAGTATAAGTCCGAAAGGTGTATGTCAAGTAGTATAAGTAAGTGATATGTTAGACAATATTTGCGCGTATTTCCAATCATTTCAACGAGTATTTATCACACTTAATTTTTATCTTACTTTGGGTATGCAGAATCATGTTTTAATTTTTGATACCTGTGTGATATATAGGGTGTAAAAAATGTACCTACGTTTAAATATTTTAAGGGGTAGTCCCATAATACAAAGTGATTCACGAAACTGTAACATCCCTTATCCTTTTTTTTGGTTGAAGTTAGAAAAAATGTTACAAGAAAAAGCTGAATAATTAAAAATGTACTACTTATTTGCGATCACGTTTTTTTCATAAGTGCAATCGTGCAAGGGCATTATGCAGTTACACTATTTTTTTAAATAGAAACATTCCTTCTCTTTCACATGGAATAAATCTTCTTATTATTCTATGTAAAAAAAAGTGTTAGGGTAATATCGTTGGAAAGTGATATTTTGAAAAAATGTCTTCATTAAAGTGCTGCATTATGATACTTTAGATGCTGAAAGATACTTAGACTGTTTACAATCAATAATTTCAAAACTTTTTCATGATGTTCCACTACAAACTCGATTAAATTTTGAATATTTACAACAAGATGGTGTACCAGAGCACAATGGAAGACCATTTATGCAACTTTTTGCACATACAGTAATAAATTCTTCAATACACGGTCTGCGACGACTTACACCCTCTACATTTTTTCTATCGAGTCATATAAAAAATAAGGTGCACTCCGATACTTAGAATTCTGCCGAAGATTGAAGAGAACAAGAATACATTGTAAAGCAATAACCATAACTCTTCTCAATTTGGTTATAAAAATAGTTAAAAAGCGTTTTACGAAAAGTTTGGTATGTAATGGCAAGGCATTTATGGATCTCCTTTAATAGAGATATTTTTTCAAAATATTGCGTGAAAAAAAGAAAAAAAATGTTGTATAGGTAATATTCTTTTGTTCGAATCGTTGTTCATGGAAAAATTGATTTTAAAAAATGATCAATTTCACGAATGAATACGATTTCGTTTTTGTGCACTTGTAATACGAATAATTTGACCAGAATTACTAAAGAATCACTGAAATTATTGTTAATACAGTGTTTACCGTTGAAATTAGAGATTCCAAACGATAACACAATGTTTATCGTTGAAAGTAGAGATTCCTGAAGTTGAAGGTTTCAAGAGTTAAAAATTAAAATTTTAAGAACCTTTAAGATTTCAATCTTGAACAGTTGAAGTTACAGATTAGAAAACTTAAAATAAGACATTTAAAAATTTCAAAATTGAACATTGGAAGAGTTAAATTGGAAATTCGTATATTTTTAAGGATGCAGTTTATAAATTTAAAGTTCTAAAATTGAAGATTTGAAAAGTGAAACTTAACGATTCAAAAATATAAAACTGCAGATTTAAAGACTTAAAGTTAAAGATTGGAAAGTTTGACGTGGGAAATTGGAAGAGTTGCAATTGCAGATTTCAAGTTTCAGATTTAGAAAATTTTAGAGTTCAAATTGAAGATTTTTTAAGAAATTTTAAGTTCAAACTTTAAAAAATGCAGGTTAGACAATTCAATATTTCAATAAAATATTATGATATTTTAAAATTTTGGAAATTTGTGGGTTCCGAGTTGAAGATTTAAAAGAATTGAAGTTGGAAATCTGAAGATATGAAATGGAATATTTAAAGGCTTGAAGTTTCAAATTTTTAAATTTGATGTTAAAAATTCAACAGGTGGAAGAAGAATTAAAACGTTAAAATTGGGAATTTGAATATTTCAGGTTGTAGATTAGAAAATTTTAACTTGCAGGCTTACAAATTTTTGGAGGTTGGAGATTCGAACGTTTTATAAATAGAATTTTTAAAATTGAAGATAGAGAATTGAAAAGTTGATATTGGAGATATAATATAAATGATTTTTATAAGAATTACTAAAATTACAATACAATGCAATATCCGTTCTAGTATTATTGATATGTACATATTACATAGATTATTCCCTAAAGACGATTTTCTCCAAAACAAAACCCCAGATAAAAAACATGTAACACAATCGGTTGTACAACGATGTTCACCCACCCTGTATATTTAGTATTATCATAATTAATTGAATCCATTGAACTTGGAATGTACAATAACAACAGGTTACATGTTCTATTTTTATGCAAGTTGCTCCTTCCCTAACTTTTTAAATTGTTTCAGTTAAGTTCCAAAAGCATTTCTTAAATTATTACGTTTGAAAAAGTATCTTCACTCACCGAAATACCCGAAGAAAAACTTTCGTCATGAAAATAGGTGCCATTCCAAATGGAAAAGCAATATTCAACGACTTTTAGTTTTTGTATAAAAAATTTAATAATTACAAAACATCTAGAAGGAATAAAGCATATACGAAACAAATTATGATATTCAAAGACATTTAATATAGAAATTGTAATTTACTCTGTATATCTGACTGTAAAATAAATGTATAATGTGGTCGCTAATGGCTTATGAAGTCGATGCGGCATTAAATAAATAAATTTAAATAAAAAAACTAAATAACAAATAAATAATTACAAATAAGTATTTTAACCATAAATATACTGTTATTTAGTTTGTTTATGGTTCCAGCTTGCACCTAACACTCCTTACAGTAAATCCGACCGTGATAAAGGGTGTATTTCCTGTATTTACTGTAGCGTGTCGAATTTCGCAGAATGCAGAATACATTTATAAAAATTTCTTTTTACAGTTGACCTATTACTTAAAACGAACTATGTGAAAACGATTGCGAAGTATTACTTTGATGTACCGTCAGAACCTTTCACTTTTTTTCTAAACTTCCAATTATATTGCTTCTTTATTCAGCCGATAAAATATCCTTCGTGCTCCGATAAAACGTTTGATCCAGCAGTGAATACGAGGAATGAATCTGGGTTAGTGCTCGCGACGAAAGTTAATGGATACGATACATGTGTAGTAGAGATCCCGCGAGATCATTCTCCAGTGATGAAATACTGCGCTAGTTTTTACGCGTGTCCTCGACTCCCACTGTAACGTAGACACTTATTTTCGGTGCCTTCCGGGCAATTTAATCCTTTCATAGAATGTCGAATGAAGATTAACCGCCTTTTTTAAATGCATACGTTGTTTTGTATTCAAAGCGACGGCGGCGTAGAATGGAATTCGTACGGTTTCAAGGGAAATGATGTACGCTCGAATTGGTATGCGTTGACAGTCTCTGTTTCGCGTGTAACTGCATTTAACAACGCGATTCTGTCATTCTTACTGTACGATAAAGACTAATTTCTAGGATAATCAACAAAGTGATGCTTCCGCTACGGTAGAAGTGAATGCTGCCTTCGGTTGTTTCGTTCAATTTTACATTTGCGATCATTATTGTTCTGAAACGATATTGTTAGCTGAAGGAGTATTGCTTTGTACAATAACACGGTAGAGAAACACTTTCATTGTATGCACTGTCATTGAATCGTATTATTAAATCGTATTATAGGCATGAAACATGTATTTATTATAAAATTGCTTCATTTCGACTGAATAAAAATTTAATGACAACTCGTTGCGAAATTGAGCGTTTTATATTAATGGAGACAATAGAAATCTAAATACATTCGTTATGAATTTGGTAGATGATGTATTATAATTTTATAATATTAGTATAATAAAAAACCATGGATAAAGTTTATGCAAGAGAATAAGAAAAGATTCATATTCATGTTTAAATTGAATGTAAATAATTATTAGTAAATAGAAGAACGTTTAGATTTTATGAAAAAATAAAGTCACCTAAACGACGTATATGAGTCACTAAAATAATAATCTGGTATTTTTTTTAATACATAGAATGAACTATTTCTTCTAATCGAATGAATTACATTCATTTTTGTATTGACTTTCTATAAAAAGAACCTTATGTTTATTAAACAATTTTTTTATTTTATTTATCCAAATGTGTAGTGAACTAAAAATTAACTACATAACTTATGTTTAAGATGTTTCTTTAGTAGATTATCAAACAGGTCTAAAATTGGTGGTTATTTTTATAAGATACATTCTGTATACATGTAGTATAAAACATGAATAGATAAAATAGCCATATTTTTTTATTGCTTTCTTTGCAAGACTAAAACAAGCGGATAAAATAATATATTTATGTGAAAGTATTACAACATGTTATATTTTTGTATAAAATACAATTGTTTACATAAAATAACTAATTATTATTAATTTTATTTTATAACTGTATATTCGTGTATGAATGAAAAAAAGTTATTTCTCTTTTTTTATTCATTTCATACGAAAATAACGTAATATTTCATGTGTTTTGCATTCGTGCAATGGCATTCATCATTTAAAAAATTGTATGGTTTGCGAGTGGTTCCGTATTATTGCACTTGATCGAAAAATTTTGGCTAGGGGTAGGATTTAATTATTAAAATTCTGTTCATTCTAAATTTTGTTTAATGTTTGATTATGGTGACTCGGTGTAATATGCCATATTGTACGTCCATTCAATTCAGTTTCAATTCAGTTTAGCGTAACCAACGACACAGCAGTAATTATTTGCTTTCTTTGTTATTTAGTATTTAGAGTCGCATCGGCTACAGGGGTCATTAGTACTCATTAGCAACTATGTTAATTGTCAATGTCATTTCGTTCTAAGGGAACCGATGTGAGAATATATATTATTATATACATATAGGTATATTGTGACCATTCTGTGATTATATGTTTCATTGATAATCTTGTATTGCAGATATCACATATAGGCGGAGTATTATTTTCTAGTATGTGTAAGTTTCGTAGATCCTGTTCTAATTTTGGTAACTACAATTTGCTCGTTGCGATTGAAGTCTGGGTTCGTTTTTAAATCATACAAATTTAGTATTGTCTTGTGGAGAATAGTAATGTTAAAGGTTTTCTATAGTGTGTTTTAGCTTTGCTTGAATAATGGTTAAATGTGTTTGTTTTCATCAGAAGGTGCATATTTGCCTTTATCTTCGTTTATTTTTAATAAATTCAGACAAGTTATAAAAATATTGTCTTGATTTAACTTTGTACTCTAATTAGAATGCGAATTACACATTTACAATAATAATTCTACAGTTAAACAGTTCCTTATTATGGATTGTATCAGTATGCGAATTTCACAAGCTCTCAAACATCTATCACGTGTCTTGTCGAAAAATTTTCAATGTTTTATTATGATCTTGTCAGAATAAGATGCTAGTTCCCACTTCGGTCGGTATCGCGTCGGTACAGTATTTTTTTCGATATAGGCTCTCTCCTCGACCGGTGACGAGCCTATATCGTAGGGTACTACTTTCTTTGTAATGTGCCGAACGTAGAAAGAGACAGCGCGCGAAAAAGACGTTAGTTCAAAGACGGATGTCACCAGTGGTGGGAATAAAATTCGAGCGCGTATCGTATGATTTTTTCGAGCCTATATGGAGAAAATACTGTAGGTGTTATTATTTTTCTTTTTTTTTGGGTATTTTATTCATGGTTAATGATTCTTTAGAAAAACTACTGTTTGAGGATTCCGAAAGAACTAGCCTTACCAAGGGACATAATTTTTAGAAATCGACAATAGTTTGTTAAGAATTTAACAAACATAAACGCATAACACATAATGTAAACACGTTTTGTTCATATTTTGAAATGTAAACAAAAACACAAAGCTTCATGGATTGAGTAGTGCGTAAAAAATCTCTGAAAGTCACATTATTTTTAGCGGTTTCCTCGAGTCTTCCCTCCTCAATCGTCAATCGCGTGTCAGTCTTCAATCTCACTTGAAAATGGCTTTCAGTTGCAGTAAATCGTCAGGAGACGATACCTCGAATCTTCGGCATATGAATCCGACGTCCCAGTGGACCGCACGATGCTCGGATGTACATCACTTCCGCTGGGGATTCGGTTGTGGTTTCCTGTCAGTGGAGTGTACGAGTCGTGGATTAATATTTAAAAGTGTCACGCAATTCGGCAGGAGCGTGTCGGTGGTTCCTGATTGTCCCGTCGAGATTCGGACCGGACGATCCTGAAGGAAAGCCACTGCAGCGCGAGCACGTGATTGGGTGATTGGACTGGCCAATTTCTAAGTCGAGGCACGCCATACAACGCGACTCTAACTCAACAACGAGAACGCTTGGCAAGGCCTGACCGGAATTTTTTCCATGTAATTACATCTACGTACATCGGCCCTTTGCTAACCCCTATGAGTCTCCCTGCTTCGCCTCTCTGCGGTTCAACTAAATCATCCCCGGAATGAGTGCACGATATACCGTGGACGAAGGGAACGCGCCCATGGGTCACCGTTTCCTCGATTTTCCGGCTCCCGTCGAATCTGGCGCTCTCTCCTTCTCTGATTTACTTCGCTCCCCCCCGAACTTTGATTCTTGGTCCAGCTGCTCCGAAAGCCGAGGTAAATGGTCCCATTACTGGGCATGAAAGAATAACATCGTTTCAGTATTTCTCGCTGTTACGGTCAGGAAAATGACCGTGAACGTTGGTCTTTTTTAACGTTGCAGTTTCTTCTTAAGGACGCATCAGCTGAACCGAGTTTCATTCATTTATGGCCTTTAAATCGTTAGAGAAACTTTCGTTCGGTTATCTGTTCTACAATTTTACATTTGCAGGAAACAGTTTACGTTATTACATTTACAAGTAAATTACAAAACTTGAGGAAAAGAATATGGTCGAAAGTTTTATGAAGAAATTATAATGTAAAGTACATTTAGTACGTGAAGTGTTGTCGGACAACTTTGAATTTGCAATATTTTCTTTCAATTCTTATGATAGAACCATCTTCAACACTAGTTTTTGATCATTACTATACATACAGGGAATTTCGTTTAAATGGAAACGGTGGAATATTTCGCGAGGGCTTAGCATTATCAAAAAAATGGTCTTAAAAAAGTTATTTGACACAAAGAAATAATTACAACTACTATATAAATATTGTAACATTTGTTTGAGAGGACGTGAGTTTGGGTGTCGCCAATAATTTGAGAATGCGTCTAGTGGTCTGATGGTCGGTTTATTAAAACAGTGTCTGGCGGTTGAGGTTATACTCGTGTGAGATGTGAGATTAATTGAAGGTTTACGGCATGTGAGATTGAGGTTAGGTTTATTCGTTGATAGATAAGTAGAAGCAATTTGGCAGGTAAGAAAGAGTCACGGCAGAGCGATCCAAAGAATTGAGCTAGTAGTTTTGGAAAAGATAGATTGGTCTATTGATGTGAATTGTCTAAGAAGAGAGGACTAGAGTGCCCTTTGTGCAGCACGTGTTGTAAGCACGTGCTGCTTGTTTAGAGAATCGATCTACCGGTTGCTTCTACTTACGGATGAGTTTGCACGAGTTGTGAAATGAATGAGAGCACTTTCTTATAAAACTGAAACTTTAATAATGATTCGGCGTGAGGTTAGAAGGTTGAGTTCAGAGAGATTACAAATCACGTGTTCGTCTTTTTGGCGTAATCGGTAATAATGGCTGCGATCGTCGTCGCGACCCGGGGTGATGAGAGTCGTCGAGCTGTCGACCGCTGATTGGTCAGTGGGGGAGGGGGGGGGTCAGTTGCAGCCTGGTGGCACTGGCAGCGAGAGCGCGAAAGTTAAAATTGTTTCTCAAACAAATATTAATATCTATTATTTTACAAACAGATGAGTGGAGTGTATGAACATTTTACAATCAATGTACATGTGTTAACATATACTTACATTGTGTATTTAATTGTGTACAATGCAAAATGTTACCACAAAAAGATACGTAGTATAATGCAAATTCTTTATGCAGTTGGAAACTTCTTCTTACAAGGAATATCACTCAATTGTAAGACGCTAATTTTTATGCGCTTTTAATATGATATAATACTGAAAATAATATTTGACACGTGTTTTTTTGTATCAGTGGTAATTAATTGTGGAAGGGTTAAAACAGCCCCTAAAATTGGGCTGGAAAACCTATTTTAAAATTTTTTTTTAATTATACAACAAGTTTCATCGTTGAACAATAAACAAATTGTGTAATTTGTTTTGTAAGAATAATAATTTTTGAGATATAGTACGAAATAAGTTTTTCACCCCAAACTTAGAATCAGTTTTAACCCCTTTAGAATGAATTACTGCCGATACAAAAAAAACGTGTCAAATATTTTTTCGAGTACTATATTATATCAAAAGCGCATAAAAATCGTCGTGTTATAATTGAAAAATGTCCCTTGTTGGATCTTTATGTCTGTCTACATATAATAAAAGATGTAGGTATTGAATTTGCTAACCGTTTATTTTTTATTTCCGCGTACAATAACTTTTCCATATTCACGCGACTTTTGCAAAAAGTCTAAAGTTTTCCTCTTTTCTTCTTGAGTTTTCTCTTTTTCCGAGACCTTCAGATTGTTCCTCTTATAAGATTTCCAGTTATCCATGATTTACAGCTCGTTTTTTCCGACATGAAAAAATAAGGTTTTAACGTAAAAAAGTTGAGCATTTGTTTGGAGAGCGCAGAAACTGGCGTGTCGGGATTTACTTTCAGTACGTTTCTCGACAACCTCGCGATTTCCCTATTTGGTCCAGTAAATTTTCACTGTTTCCATTCTGTTTGTCTTGAAGATTCTTGTTCGCTGCTGAAATTCTAACGGGGTTTGATCTTCGGATTAAAGAATTTATCGCACGGATTTCATATAGAACCGTGTAGAACCGACTAGTCGGATTTTTCCGCTTAACATACGCGCGTGTTTTGCTGCACTGTAGAAATTGAAAGATTTTCGATTTGTAGAATTGAAGGCTTTGTCACGACCATTTTATACAACTGTAATTTTGCAGAATTTTCTGTTTCATAATATTCATAGTTGTTTCAATCTAAACGTGCGAAAGGAAGATGCAGTTCCATCCATTAGAACGTTTCAAATTATACTGACAATCTTATACAGATAAAAAGAGCAGCTGGTTTTGAAATATTGAACAGATATAACGTATTCTATATTGCATCGTTTGTTCCGTTAAACGATTTTCGTTCAAATTCCTTCAATGATAGACAGTTCTATTTGCAAATATTTTTTCGAATATTCGAAAACAGAGCGAATATACTGTGTTGTGACCAGTTCTAACAAGGGGAAGGCACGGCTCTTCTGCCGCTTTTGGAACGGCACTATATGGAAGTTGTAATGTACACATAGTATAGAAAAACCATTTGGGCTTTCTTCAAAATGGGCCTTAGTTTTTGAGATATTTTAATTTCAAGTTTTTATGTATATACTAGTACGGTTGCATTAATGATAAAACCACGAGCGGTTCGTAGCTGTGGAGCTAGGGTATAAGATTGTCACGCAAAAGTCTGGGGTTTCGATCCCGCGCATGTGGGTGAATTTTTTTTCCCTTTTTTTTTAATTCTTTTATTCATTTTTTTATATATTATACATTAATTTTTGCAATGATTTCTGCTTCACAATCTTAGACGTCGAAACCTTCGGTATGAAGAATTTACGAAAAAGAACATTTCCCCAGTACAATAATATAAAGACATTCGTAGAAGAAATGATAAGAGTTGTTACAGTATGTAATAACATGAGCAATACAATAAATACAATACATTAATAAGAAATATATAAGAAATTATATTTCCATTGCAAAAATTATTGTATAATATATATAAAAATGAATAAAAGAATTAAAAAAGGGAAAAAAAAATTCACTCACATGCGGGATCGAACCCCAGACTTTTGCGTGACAATCTTTTATACCCTAGCTCCACAGCTATGAACCGCTCATGATTTTATCATTAATGCAACCATACTAGTACATACATAAAAAACTTTAAATTAAAATATCTCAAAAACTAAGGCCCATTTTGAAGAAAGCCCAAATGGTTTTTCTATACTATGTGTACATTACAACTTCCATATAGTGCCGTTCCAAAAGCGGCAGAAGAGCCGTGCCTTCCCCTTGTAAGTAAAATGGGCTTCTAAAGAAGTTATGGAAATAATGAATATATTTAGTTTATTTTTTATTACTACGTCGTAGAACATAAAACAAAAGATGAAAAATAATAGGTTGTTCTAACTTTTATCACTTGTAGAATAAATAATTATCTGTTCCACACCGGCATCATAAGTAATGAAAGAAATGGAAGCAGCCAACATTCCAACCATCGACTAACTCAACAACAGTCTACCACTGGAAACCTCACTCGCCACCACAAAAACAAAAAAACAATAGAAGGAAAATGGAACACAACATGGAAATCAACAATAAAGCCCCGAATAGTAACAATAAAAGAAGACTTCTTCAAGACAGCCATCTCCCGCACACTACCCAGACGCGACCAAGTTATAATCACAAGAATAACAATAGGACACACAAAAATAACACATAAACACCTCTTCAATAAAGAAGAACCACCAACCTGTGAAGAATGTAAAACTCTACAGACCTAATTATACATTGCAGAAAATACAATACAAACAGACATGAATACAAAATTCTACCCACCATAGCCGACAACTTAAAAGATAACTCTATAACTAACCTGCTGTAATTTCTCAAACATACAAAACTGTACTCCAAGTTATAACCAGAAATCACTAAGCCTCGGTCGCTAATAACTAGACTGCGGATGTTTATGCAAATTTCTATTTTTAACGGTACAGAAAAAGAAAATCAACTTAGATAAAATTATCATTTGGCTACTGAATAGTATAAAATGTATTTTATTTTCGATATTCCTTGCATTTTTGCATTTATGCGCATTCTGATGCATTTTAACTCGTTTAAAATCGCCATAAATGCATAAACATCCGCAGTCTACTAATAACCCTCAAAGTGGTTGATACGACCCTAAATAACAGAAATAAAAAAAAAATTATCTGTTTTTAATTCCTTAGAACGTAAGTACTGTCTGAATCCGTGTGACATGGATTTCCATAATATAACTTGCTCAGTAATTATTTTGTATTATCTTTGGTTTCTATGAGAAACTATAATAACCTGGTAAACAATACTCATCATTATATATATATACTGAATCATCAATTTTCGAATAAATCATTGTTAAAAAAAAATCAAACACGAAACTTGCAACTAAATAAATTAAGTATAGTTATGCCCTTATTTTTAATCGCATTTTTATAGTTTTCAAAATTGTCTATAAATGTGTGTATACTTGCGATATACTTTTTCAAAAATATATGATTAGATACATATTTATAAACAGCTCTAATACGCATAGAATAAAAGTGAAGGAATTAAAATTGCTCGAAGCAAAAAATGAAAAAAACAAAAACAAACTTGACACAAACCGGGATTCGAACTCTGGACCCTCTGCGTACGAGTCATGTGCTTTTTCCATTGAGTTATTTTTATTATTTTTTTTTTGTACCCTTTTAAACTTCATATGTAATTATTTATAAAAAATGCGCATTGGTGCAAATTATTCTACAGAATGTCATCATATATTCTCTAGAATCATTCATTAAAGTTTCATTAAAATCCAAGGAGTACACACTGTAGTGTCTCCTTGTAAGCACAACAGTAATTGCTCAAAAATAAAAGCATAAAATTTTATACAGGAAAAAACTTACAATCTAACTTTCCAGTTCAACAAAATTGAGATATGAAGTGAGATTTCAACTTTTATAATTTTACTAAAAAATGGTAAAAATTCTGGTCCTCTTGATCTGAAAATACTCTTTTATAAATTATCTACGACTCAATGATATTAAATATGTATCATAATGATTTCAGGCAGTTAATAGAATTACTTAACTCAGAACGCAAAAACATTGAAAAATGCTATTTTTCAGTTATTTAATTGTGTAGCGTGTGACAAAAAATGACGAGTATTTCATTTTCGTTACGCTTATTATTTATACGTTCGCAGTAATTTAAAGTTTGCGTGGATTGTCTTCCATTATAAATGATCCCAACGTTTTCAGTTTGTAGAACGCAAGCAAAACAGCAGTGCTTAACGAATTTATCGCTGCGCCAAAAGGTACGCCCCCGCCATCCAATCAAATAGAGAAACATATCGCGAACACGTTGGCACGCGAAATACAGGGCGGTATGCATCGGAAAGTCACGGGCGAAGTCTCCAATTTCAGGAAGTCGACGGCTGCAGTTGAAGAAGTCGTATTTCATGCGACTGCCAACTCGCAACACCTCGAACATCGTCCCGATATAAGCTACTCGGGGATATGTCTTGCGTGAGGATGATTAGAAAACTTCGATTGCCAGATTACAGTCCCAGAGATTTATGAACTATCGAGAGAGCTTTGTCGATGCTGATGTTCCTCCGTGGAATTTCAAATTCATTCCGACGTCTGCTCTACAACTTTTTAAGCGAACTACTTTCACTGAGAGCTTCAATCAAACGGACTTCAAAGTCCAATGTTGTTTGCGACTTCTCTTTAAACTTTTCATGATAGACAGTGTTAAAGATGAATCTTTAACACATTAATCCCTTCGCGTTGAGTTTCATGTTTCGTATGAAGCACGGATTTACGTTAGTAAAATAAGTTAAACCATGTCTTTGGATCTTCTGATTTTATTAAGTATTGGATCTAGCTTAAAAATAATACGACAAAAGTTTGTGAAATTAATTTTCTGAACTTCCTACTGAACTACACAAGATCTGAAATAAATCCATTGACCGAATACAGAGTTAGGGTAAGCAAATCAGTAAGATGGACGACTTATCTGCTTTCGACATTTATATTAATCTTTTGCTTGAAAATAAACAAAATTCAAACACTTTTCACAGAAAATGATTAAATTTTAAGGAAAACGTAGTTGTATGTGATAAAATTAATGTATTCAATTATAAAATGATGAAAATTGTACTCATAGCCTGTGTCAACATGTATTATGAAATATTTTTTTGCACACCAAAAACACTGTTATTGAAAATGTTACATTTCAGATTTCATTAGAAGGCAACAAACGACTTCTCTACAACTGAGGAAACAATAATATAAATTAAGAACCTAGTTTTTGAGAATTCTCGATCAATTTAAAATCTGTCCATCTACTGGGTGTCTATTAGCGTGTTCACTCTACAGAGTGTAACAAACATGTTGCAGTTCCCTGAAAGGGGTGATTCCTGAGTTAGTTTCAGACAACTTTTTCCTTAGCGAAAATGTTAGATGGAGCTTCGTTGACGAGATATTAACAAAAACCCCCGACCAATCACAACACGAATACAGTGGACGAATTTCGGCGCGCGCTCTAGCTGAGAGTAGTATTGGTCCGTCGTCGTCCGCGCCACCATTAATCCGCTGTACTCGCTCCCCGATTGGTTGGTGTTTTTCGGTAATTACTCGTTAACAAAGCCACATCTGACATTTTCGTTAAGGAGAAAGTTGTTTAAAATCAACTCAGGAATCACCACTTTGAAGGAACTACAACATTTTTGTTACACCCTGTATAGCGATTTTAATCAATTAAACGATTTCACTTATTTTACATGTATTCTAATGAAAAGAAACGATTGTGACGTTTCACGATTGTGATATTTTTTTTTTTACGCAAATTTGTGTTAAATAGTTCTTTTTTATAATTCGGTTCATTGAATTTCAATGAATAGAACCTTACACCAATTATAACTTCTGTTCCAAAATATATCTACATCTACCTTAATTAATATATTATTGAATTAACAGCACACCTAATAATACCTCTCCATAACCGAAAAAAAAGAAAAACGCATAGAGTAACTCTCCAAATTATGGATGGTATTATGGATCAAAGTTGAAGGGTGCATCGTGGAAAATTTGTCTTCTCAGAATTTTTATTTTTACCAACATTTTATAAATTCTGTGACGGAACACACCGTATGTCGTCCTAGAGATAGGATTTTTGAAAACTCTACATCTGTTCGACTTTATCCACTTCTTCATATATCAAACGTCGAAGTGCGCACTAGAATAAAAATGCACTGTATCCTGCGATTTACACGTTTGCTCCACTTTGATACTTGAACTTCTGCCTTTGAGGCTTTGCTTCCTTACAACCATTTCGTTCTTCGATAGCCTTCTATTTACACACAGAGTTGTCGACTACTAGTGATTAAGAAGTAGATACTAAAAATGTACACATGCAAAGGAGTATGGTAGTGTAAATATTGTAAACAATCTTTTCATGTTACTAGCAGTAGTCCAGCCTAGAAAGTTCAAATTAATTTATTGCATTCAGTTATTAATACTAATTTTAACCCTGCTAGATGCCTCTTACAAATCCGATTTATTAGGGCTTTCATTTTTAGAAGATCATTATATTTTTCAATTATTAAAAAGACAATTATTAAAAAGAATAAAATGCATGATTGATTATGATGATTTAGCAGGATTAAACAACTAATTCACACATGAACAGTACATGAATCACCTGTACATTATATGTACATATACAAGTTCGAAATATAAGCAGATGAAGAGAGTATAGAAAATATTGAAAATACTGATCCATGAATGGAGATATTAGAATAAAGATGGATAGGATAAAATAAAGGATATAAAATATGAAACGGTGTGTAATACGATTTGTCCGTTTTTAAAACTGAGTTTGAAAATCGATTTTTTGGGGTAAATTTGCAATATTTGAAAATTGGTTTCAAATTTTTTAAATCGGTTTTAAATACTAGAAGTAAATTAAGAGAAATTGATTAGTTATTTAATTAAAATGTTAGCATTCTGCCGTATAACAGCCTTGAGCACAACTATAATAATATAATTGTATTATAGTGAAATTAATCTTCATGAATTCGGAGAATGTTTGACATGCAAATCCACAAAACAAATAAAAGAAGCTATGAAAAAACCAGTTCATAGATTTTATTTGGAGATATAATTCTATTAAAAGCCTGAACAAATAATATGAAATCCGAATTTTCAATATTTGTTAAAACTTAAAAAAGGTGATATTTTTGCAGTGTTCATAATAATTTAATTATGCACCATGCAGAATCTGAAAAATTGTAAGAATTTCAAGAATTCCACAAATATTAAATAAACTAAAAGTGATCTTCAACCATAAATCATAACCTATAAATATTTTTTTATTGTTTAAATTCGAAATCCGGTTTAACTGATTCGTTGGAAATACTGGAATTCAAAAACCGGTTTTCTCAAAACTTGGTTATTGTATAAACCTCGGTATGTAACTAATAAAGTCAGCGTTTCCACACAAATATATAAAATTACGTAAATTTTTCTTCGTAGCTTTAACTTTTGTGTCCTCTATCTATGCTTTACACTTTACACCTCTTTTTAATTTCCCGATTTATAGGGAAGTTATTGTAATCACCCCGAAAATCGAAAATCGATTTTTTGGCAGATCTTCATATTTCAAGGTCATTGAGGTCATTTTAGCCTATTTTGAACAAATTGTTCGTGTGTGTGTGTGCGTGTGTGTGCGCGCGCGCGTATGTATGTATGTATGTACGTATGTGATCAAATTTTTCGTTAACGTTTTCTAAAAAAGTATAACGAGATCAAAATGATTGATGATGCAATCGATGTATATCACTGTAACTTAGAGCTGATGAGATTTTGTTCTAATTCGGTCCAGTAATTTTTTAGTTTTTTAAAGGAAACCTAACTCAATAACGCAATCTAAATGGGAGAATATAAATTTATGAGCGAATATACATATACATATATGTATATATATATATATAATAATAATAATATAATTATATTTAGCAAATGTTGATAAGTAGAAAATTATTAAATTTCCCCGAATACGAATCATTTTCTAATTAGCGACAATTAATAGTGGTAATAATAAGTTACAACTCGCAAATCGGGAAGTTCCTTGTGTGGCCCGTAAAGAGTCACACACAAAATTCATCACTAATCATGGGCACTACGATATATGGAAACTACAAATGTGATCGGGAAGTTTTCGGCGAGCGAGCGAAGCAAACGAGCAAGAATAATCCCACTCGCGAGCGAGCGAGCAACAACAACCCTCTAGTTATTTTGTGAATTACTGGGAATTCTTTCCCGTAAAAAAGAAAAATAAATATTGTATAGAAACATTTCTTATTATTTTTGTATCTACCCCTATAATTCGGTTGCATCTTGTATAAAGGTCTGTTACTGTTTGAATGCAATAACACTTTCTGCATCTCTACTAGAAACGGTTCCGATTAGCAATTTATTGTTAGAAAGGAAATTGCCAAACCTTATAGTAGATCAAATGTATTAATTATTTCTTTCTCGATTGACAATTTGATATAGTTTTCGTAGAATCAGCTATTATTAATTCAGCATGTAACACACAGTTTTTAGAAATTAAGGAAAAAGGAAACATCGACGGAAAATTGTATAAAGGTTTCCTAGTAAACACATGAGTTTTAAAAGATTCGAGTAGATCGATAAAGAAGTTGTGAGCTGTCAATTCGAAGGTGAGGTAATAAAAAGTAAACATTATTTTAGATTGATAAAGCTCCCTCAATTTGTCTCAGTAAGGAACTGTTGTCAAGGGAATGGCACACATAAGTGAAAGGTGCTTCCACGGATTCCCCCTTCGGAAAGCGTCGAATATTGCACGAGACACCCAGTATATTCGATAAAAGTTTTCGTATAAGCGGATAACGCAGACAGAGAAGCGTTAAGAATGAACAGATATGGAAACAAATCACATTCGTATGTATCCAGATTTGCATCGGTCCTGTCAATACCATTCGTTTTTGTACAAGGCTGGTAGCAAACGCATACTAATGTGCTGCCAGTCGCGTCAATTTAATATCATGAGACACTGGCACTGCGACGGTCAAAATGAGAAGAAAAACAATGGTAATAATCAATGGTAATAATGTTCGGTTATCAATGAAACCGGCGCAAAAATGTCGATGCATTAAGAGAATAAACCGTGGCAAACGTTAATTTATGAACACGATTATTAACGTCCTCAAACGAGTAAAACGGAGAAAAATATGAGACCCACGAATTATTTAGTTTCAACGAGTAATTGTGCATTAAAACGGTTTAATCGCGGCGCAGAGTTTTCCCGTTTGACTTCCACTGACTCACTTTATACGTTGCCCTCCGCGGTTGAAGGAAGGATTAACTAGCAGGAGGAATTGTACACGAATGACGTGAATGAACTCGCGAGTCTCGACGAACATCTGTTCGCGAAGAAAAAACGGAATATAAAACGCGAATAAAACCTCAATTCTCATAAACGTCACTGTAGACGTAGGTTTTATAGTGCTCCTCTTCGGTTAATGTTTCTGCTTTCGAAAAGTAGAGCCGAACGATGGGGGCCGTGAGTTTTTACAGCTTTATCGAAGTGCAAGAAAAATAAAATTCGCCCACCGCGAACCGCCGCGCCGCCTCGTACCGCGCCGTTTATTTTCTACCCTAATTCGTGTCTGACGATACCGCAGTAGTGCCACTTTGAACAGAATCAGGCTTGCTTTAAATTAACCTCCTCATTCGATGAAAGCTGAAACCTTTTGAAATTTCAAATCGTTACAAATATACGATTATCGTTTCTTTGATTCTTTCAATGTATCCAACATAGATGTGAATGCTTCGGATTCTTTCATTTTAACAGAATTAAAACGACAAGTTTTGTTGACAGAATTTCCTAATATCTGTGGCTGCGAGGAAAATCGACGCGAGTCACATTTTGAAAAAAATTGAGTTTGTGCATTAACTCAAGTCTACAAAGCAGGAAAAGGTAGAAAGGAGGTTTTAATAAAATTCAAGACCATAGTATTGATAATCGAAACAAGAAACGTGAATATCTTGAAAATGGAAACATGTGACATTTTGCCTTATCACCACAAGTATATTCTAGTCATAATGTTATAAAGAAATAAAAAATTACACTTTGTATAAAAGTTTATAGGTTTCATGCTTTTTTAGCTGCTGAATCGTATAAATTTTCAGATGAGAGAATCATCCTAAACAAAGCAAAATATTTTAATGAAAAACTAAAAAAAATAGACAGTATTAGTATAATTTCTTCGCTGAAAAAGTGGAGATGCTGTGGAATAAGACGGTATTTACGTTTCTTCAAAACATTTAAAAATGTGTTTAAACAATTTATCTAAATATTGATACAGTAATTGGCACCAACTTATGAAACGACTTAATATTTATATATGGCACTAGCTTTAAATTAAATAATTTCATCATTATCCAATAGAAATCTTTCACAGTAACCTTTAGGCAATTTTTGACAAAACGATAATTGCATTTGATTTTTTGCTTTTAATTTCTCTGTAGATCTCGAAGTTGGTACTTAGGCTACTAGTGATTTAATACTCCAAAAATTAATTTGTCATTGGAAAATATAATAAGAATTTACTATTTAATTAAATTTATTTAAACTATTTAGCAAGTTTATGAACCACTATATTAGTCGGATGAGCTTCCTGATTTATTACATATTAAAATGCATCTATATCACGGACCTAAAGGACTGGGCATAATTCTGAGGGGTTGAAGCAAAAGACGGAAGAGGTATCAACTGTCAGCCATCTTGTGTGGTTAACACTGTGGCGCGCTCTATGGGAGACTTTAATTACTAGTGTAGCGTCTGTAAGATTCACGAACATAACCTAAAGGACTGAGTGTAAAGTAGATCTATGTCGTTATTGATCATACACATCGAAACTTTATACATTCCTTATAAAAACATTGATAACTTTACAAAACATATCCTTCATGATAACAAATACATAGAAACAAAATTATTATAAATATTATATATATATGATAGGGACTGATAGGGATATACTGATAGGGACGCAATTGACTTCGCAAAGTGTTCCCTATGATAATTGCAATAACAATCAATGCTTCGTAAACATTTACAACTTAATAATTGTGTTTAATATAAATATAGGAATACACGCCAAGTCCATGTAATTTACGTCGACCCTGCTTACGTCGGGCGCGATAAGGACCCGGCCATGTTTGTAAACAAAGAGCTCATATTTCGTAAATATTTTTGTTCCAAGATTCCGAAGCGAAGAAAGAATGTTTTCTCACGATTCTTTTTTGTAAATATTATTTGTATACCTACGAAGTGCGCTAAAGAGCCCTTTTTTGCAATTTGGCTTTCAGGATTTTATAAAAAATAAAGGCAAAAGTTTTTATAGAAGACATTTTTTTTTACACTTTTTTTAACGCACTCTTTAGCGCACTCGGCATATTTTTTCTGAACAAGAATATCATAATTATTATGCGTTTTATCCATTATTCTGTCCAGAATCTCGGAACAACTGTCCCATAAGAAATTGTATTTGTATTTGTAGGTTTGTTTTCTTCAGATATTTTATCTGAAGATGGCGCTTCGAATGACCAGCGGTCTTTCATATTGCCCAACGAATGAGTACTTCCATTTTAAATTTTTCTTCTTAAAGTTCTTTTTGGAGACGTCTTTGAGTCCCATTATGTCTCTTTTTTCTTTTTGGGAGGCTTTGCCCCCTCCCTCTGGGCGCCAGCAGCATCGAGACCCGGCAGGAACGGTAACCCCATTCCTCAATCGAGTCCCGACCGAGATATCTTAACTTCGGTGATCTTACGGGAACCGGTGTTGCCTGTCCCGCTACGGCCGCTGGTCCCTTAAGAAATACACGGGGTTAGTTTAGTTCACTTTTCTGCCGCGAGAGGCGGTAATCGCTTCCTGAATACCCTTAAGTTTAACAGCTGATTGATGTACGTAAATACGGACAAGCCATAAAATTCGAACCTATTTGTGGAAGCACTTTTAAAACTGTTAAAAGGTTTTAAAAGTGCCTTGAATGCTGCTTCTTCGTAGTAACGAACCCTTTTCTTCTGTAATTAACGTTTCAATTGTCGTAATTAATACAAGTCCATTTATTTACTTACAAGTAGTGACCATTCCTTAACATTTTAGTTAAGAAAATTCGGTAAAGCTACCGAAATCATGATATGAATCATAACAATTTGTAAATAAAAAAAGTGTGTTTTATAAATATATATTCATAACCTAACTTTAATAAAAAAAAAAAAAAAAATACTTTATCCACTAATTTTTACTCGTTTCTCTCTCAAACTTATTTAAATATAAAGGCACACTAATAAGGACAGTTACCCTACGATGATCCCATGACGAATCAAAGGGATAACTTTTTATGTTTGTAATTAGCCCTTTCTTTTTTCAACGTCGAAAAGACATAATTTCAAGATTATAAGAATACAGATTCGTAGAGTTGAAGCTTGCGTGTCATATGAAAGTAAAGAGCGCTATAAAGTACGATAAAAAAATACATGTGGAGCAATCCAGCTGAGATCATTTTATTTGTTTACTTACATTATTATGTATACTGTTCCGTATCCACGATAAATAGAAATTACTTAACATAAAAAATCGATCGAGTAATATTACCTTTCTCATTCTTAATCGCATCATTATGAAATTCACCTAATTCACCTAGAAATTCATCTAAAACTGTAGGCAGACTACTTTTAACGTAGTTACTTTGAAATCATACAAATGAAATTTTTAATCTGCAGAATGGAAAAAAATTGAAATTTTCTTTCCTTCCTAATATTTCTGTATTTTCCTTTTATTTTTTTCCCATCGTATTCCAGCATCGAGTGCTCACACACAAAGTATCTCGCATCGTAAGTAAACCAAACACTGAATGGTACATTTGCTGAAGAACCGAAGAAAACCGATCCGAGAAATACTACGTTGGAACGATCTGATCTCGAGATACTTTATCATTAATTTTTCTTGAAATTGGAAAGATTGTATCTACCAACAGATATCACTCCCTAGGGGCTATCGAAGGCCGCTCTTTACCGGCGGTTATTTTACGTTCGTTGGAAAACAGTTTCACCGCTACTTTCGATATCAGGGTTTTTCAAGAGGAGGAAAGCATACGAAAGGAATAAGCTTCATTCGCCGATACTCACGGTAATCTTCCACGATTCAATTAACCAGGTGAGGTAGCATTAAAACGACTGTCGGAAGTACTTCTTCCGGCTTTTCCTTCGTTTCGAGTGGTAGTACGATCTGGGTATCGGAGAACCTGAGAAAACGCGTTTCTGCGAAACGTCATTACGGTCTTGCGTTCCCTTGTTAAGTATACCGAAATATCCCGCGAGGCCTGTCCTTTCCTCAGTTAATTAGTTAAATTCCCCTTTTCCCGTCGGTGATAAGCCGGAGAATTTCATTCTCAACGACCTCTGCCTGGCCCTTACGTCGGATCCTTTAAGGAGACAATGACGAAGCATCCAGAGCTTTTCTTGCACTGTTGTACAGGAAACGATCCTGTATGCGCTTATCCTCTATACCACTGGGACGCATTCATGATGTTCAAGTCATTGTTCCGCATGCAAAGTTCCGATATCGTCCGCGTTCCGTCTTTAACTGCTCGTCCGCTGGGGCCACCTGTCCGACGGGGCTCGTCGATGCTTAACAATGACCCATTGTCTTTTGGTCTTTCTTAACAGGGATCATAACAATACCCATTTTCTGCAGTGAAAATGATTAATAAACCGCGTTTGACAGATGAGTTAAGCCTCCTTTTTTTTTTTCTTTTAATATGAGACGCCCTGCGCAGAAATTCGTCGCCCAAATCTCAGGATTACCTGCGGTGCTTTCCATTCGAGCAGGTTTTCTTCTACTGAAAATCAGTAAACTTTTACCCGTAATATCTCAAAAACTATTTGAAAAAAGTGTATACATTAATAGTTACCGAATTCGTCTTGAAACGCACTATCAATTGATCAGCCAAACAATATACAGTGTGTCCGATTTAACTGGAAACGGTGGAATATCTCGATAGGGATTATGGTTGTGAAAAAATAGTTGAAACAAAATTTTTACGATATGGATGGGGACACTACTTGGAATAACAAGTTCTACTACAAGTGAAAAAATGAAAGAAAGAGCGGCAGGCATGGGTCATACGTTGACCTGACCTGCAACGACTTTATGATTTGACGACCTTCCATAAAACGGAAATACCTGTTGTTGCATATTGCTGGTTTCGTTGCAATTAGCGTTACAATATTAAGGATAAAAAAATATAGTATTCCATTTAAAAAATATAAGTTGACCTTGAAATCTCTTTTATTTTTTCACTTGTAGTTAAAATTGTTATACCAAGCAGTGTCCCCATCCATATCGTACAAATTTTGTTTCAACTATTTTTCCACAACCATAATCCCTATCGAGATATTCTACCGTTTACAGTTAAACCGGACACACTGTATAATCCCATTTAAAAAACCAAACTTGACCTTCATATCTCTGTAAATAATAATGATAAAAAAAAAAAATTGCTGCAGCCAATAAATCTAATCCTTTTGCCATTCCATTTCATGTAAAGATTTTCTTCGTATCTTTAATAGATTAGGAAATAATTGACTGTCCAGGATTTCGGCGGACACTGTATGTATATTCAAGGTTTGATTGAAAACTCTCGACATATGGTATCATTCTCATTGTCAGCAATATTCTGGGGAGTAATAACTTTGTTTCTTGAATACATTTTAACGTGTGACTTAACTTTATTATCTTATTGTTAGCCACGCCTTTTTTATTGAACTTTTTTTTGTTCTTAAATTTTCATAATTTAACGAGCCTATTAGGATTGAGTACTTTGATAAAAATGTTATCGTTAAACATATCACTCATTGACATTTCATACACCTATTTATCAAAGAGAAAACAGTCGTTTGAAAGAATTTCATCGGCAAAACGATATTTTCACTACTAAGGGAACGTTGTTCATTATCAACCAATTATCTTCAGAATTTTATTAAAAGCATTAAAGGAGAATTGCTTTTCCTCCTAATTACTACGAGTCACGTCTTCAACGATTTAACCCTGCCAGAAGCGAATACGTCTGGAAGGAAGGAAGGAACTTGCTTCTTGGCAAATTAATTGCGAGAGTACGATGCGCAAAGCGATTTTTACGCAACTCGATTCTGCAATGAAATTTCGCCTCAAGAGGTGCCAAGAAGAATAATGAGAAACCCCTGTGTATTGTTCTTCTAAGCAGGACAATTATGTTGCGAAACAGGTCAGTTTGTTATACCTTTCAATGAAAAATTGAAAATTATCTTCTTCCTGCCAATCGTGTTTCTCTACACACAGGTACAAATTCTAATGTAAACTAGCTAGTCCGTGTTGCTCGCTCGCTTCGCGAGCTCGCGAGTGGAGTTATTATAGCTCGCTCGCTACACTCGCTCACGAGTAGTGATGCCTGTAGCTATTCATGTTTATTTTGTGTGTGACCCTTTACGGGCCATGCAAAGAACTTCCCGATTTGCGAGTTGTAATTTATTATTACCATTATTAATTGTCACTAATTAGAAAATTATTCGTATTCGGGGAAATTTAATAGTTTTCTACTTATCAACATTGTTGCTATATGACGTCGCATTAAACGAACATCTATATATATATAGGGAGAGTGTCCCATTTTAATCCGCCACTACGGACAACTTAAGAAATATGCATTGGATCAAAAAACATCCCGAATAAAAGTTTGATGGTTTGGAGGGGGACATCTGACCCTGTTAAAAAAGTTCATCCCTACCCCCTGCGGTATATATGTATGTATGTGTGTGCTGTGTATATGGATATTATGTATATTCATTTGTTTTCAATATGTAGTTATTGAGTATATATATATTTATACGTGTATAAATATACTCATATATATGTATTTATCACAATTATATCATTATAATTATATATTGTAATATATATATAGGCGAAAAATCGAAATTTCGCGATTACAGCGCCACCTATCGCGAATGAAAAAAAATGTTTGAAATAAAACCTACATATTTTGTGGCGTGGAATCCGAATCTGCAATAAAAAGTAGGTGGTCCTATTTAAAATTTTAAAGTAACCCCCCCCCAGGGGGGTAGGGGTGAAATTTTTTTGACAGGATCAGATGTCCGCCTCCAAACCATCAAACTTTTGTTCGGGATGTTTTTTGATCCGATGCATATTTCTTAAGTTAGCCGTGGTGGCGGATTAAAATGGGACACCCTGTATATATGCATATATATATATGTGAGTGTGTGTGTGTGTTATATAAATATAATAATAGTAATAATGTATGTATATATATTATTTCAGTTTAGTTATTCTCTCATAAATTTATATTCTCCCATTTAGATTGCGTTATTCTGTTAGGTTTTCTTAAAAAAACTAAAAAACTACTGGACCGAATTAGAACAAAATCTATTCAGCTCTAAGTTACATTGATACACATCGATTGCATCATCGACCATTTTGATATCACTATTAGTTTTTTAGAAAACGTTAACGAAAAATTTGATCACATACGTACGTACGTACGCACACACACACACACACACACACACGAACAATTTGTTAAAAATAGCCTAAAATTACTCCAATGACCTTGAAACATGGAGATCTGCTAAAAAATCGATTTTTCATTTTAGGGGCAAATACAATAACTTCCCTTTAAATCGGGAAGTTAATAAACAGAAGGGATAAAAAGTTGAATGCAAATAAAATAGGATTTGACAATTGAATAAACAGAAGTCATCGTTCATTACTAAGCTTAAAGCTGTAACGTTTGCTATTTGCTAAACAATTTATGCAATAACAATGGACTTCCAGAAATATCATAATTAGTAATGAATCGACGATTGGACTCCATTTGAATAAGATTTTAGTACACAATAGAGATTCCAAAAAAAAGTAGATAAAGTTGCAAAATAATTTTTCTATGAAAATTGTCAACTACGACTATACAGGGTGGGGCAATAATTATTAGCACCTCAGATAACTCGGGAACTATAAGTTTCACAGAAATATTTGCTGAAATAAAATTGCACAGTACGAAGGGAGCCATCCGGCGGCGATGATAGTTTTTTGCAGGTGGAGGTACTTCGGACATTTGAAGGTCACCTCCATTTGTTTAAATGGATCGGTATGTTTTTGCTTCCGTATCATGATAGAGGATCTTAAAACGAGTTCAACGACCTATTACATAAGGTCATTGAAGGTCATAGAAAGTAGAGAAAGGCGATAATACTTACGGTTTTGGTAGCAAATGAAACATACGTTTATAGTAGGTGTTCGAAATGATGACCATCACTGTCAATGCACCATTGGATTATTTTTACGATTGATTGACTTGCAAGTCTTACAGTGTCAGAACTTATTGACGCACAGGCCGCAATAATTCGCTGTTGCATGTCGTAAGGTGTAGTTTAGGGTGTGTTATTTTAGAGCAACATTTTTTTTTTCAAGTGCTGATTGAAAAATTGATAGTAGATGATAAAACAAAAATTTTCGTGCAAGATAAAAATTTTTATCTCAATTACAAACTTGGCTCATCGAAAAATACGATTTTCCATTTGAAATACATGGGGAAACTTTTTTTTCTTTCAAAAATATTTTTCATTAACTACCAAATTTTTGAGAGAAAAATGAAGTACACAGTTTTGTAGGGCACAAAATTATCTACAAAAAAGCTTCGTGACTCAAGTTTATATGCCCAATAGTTCTCGAATTATATAGCTTGACATAAAACTTATAATGAAAACTGGTGTAAAATCATAAAGAAAACCAGTTTTTCGGAAATAACTTGTAAAATATAACTTTTTCGGAAATTATACAAGGGAGCTTTTTTCTGGAAAATTAAATTATCTACAAAAAATGTTATGTAAGTATTTTTCATAAAACCGATCTTTTTGGAGATATTCGGCGATTTGGGTTTTTTTAACATATCTGAAATTAAAAAAATTAGTTTTTCGCAAGTAACTCATGAAATTTCAATATTGAATTTAAAATACAATTACTACTCAATATACCAGATAGTTTATGAATAAATTATCAATCTTTTTTTTTCATCTTATAATTATATTTATTTCCTAAGTGTCGTATCAAAGAAAATAGATGTAATGTTTATTACTAAATTTATTCAAACTTCCCGCGTCTTTGGCTGTTTTAAAACTAAACTTACAACTAAGACTAAAATTAAAATGATACAATCAATAAAAGAAAAAAAAAAAACGTTACACAAAATTTGAAACGAGTACACTCCAAAAATACTGAGCTTGATTTATGTTTCAAAAAATTTTAATGATTTTACTTAAAAAAAAAAAATCATTAATTTTATTCGAGAAATTGAAATTGTCCACAACATTTTTTAATTTACATCCTGATGAATGGAAATTTGACAAAAATTATAAGGAATGTTTAGAAGTATTGAAAAGTTTACACGTTGTTAATGACACTGCGGAACGAGGAGTACAACTGATTCAATCCTACAATCAAAGCCTAACATTTGTCCACAGGATGTTTAATCCGCCATCACGAATAACTTAAGAAATATGCATCGGATCAAAAAACATCCCGAATAAAAGTTTGATGGTTTGAAGGGGGACATCTGATACTATCAAAAAATTCACCCCTACCCCCCTGGGGGGTGGGGGGTCACTTTAAAATTTAAATAAAATAGGAACACCTACTTTTTATTGCAGATTCGGATTCTACGCCACAAAATCTGTAGGTTTTGTTTCAAATATTTTTTTTGATTCGCGATAGAGGCGCGCTGTAATCGCAAAATTTTATATCGTCGACTTTCTCGAAAAAATACGACAAAAATGTGTTAATTAATTAATATTAATAATAAATAATAAATATTAATAACAACGCACGCACGCCTCTGGTTGCATGTGTATTTGTGTGTCGTCGGCATTAGAATTACCCAATGTGCACCACGAAGAGGTTGCGCGATCGGACTTCTCGCAACCACAGACGTGCGTGCGTTGTTATTAATATTTATTATTTATTATTAATATTAATTAATTAACACATTTTTGTCGTATTTTTTCGAGACAGGCGAAAAATCGAAATTTCGCGATTATAAAGCCATCTATCGCGAATCAAAAAAAAATATTTCAAATAAAACCTACATATTTTGTGTGTAGAATCCGAATCTGTAATAAAAAACAGGTGTTCTTATTTTAAATTTTAAAGAGACCCCCCGACCCACCCCCCCGGGGGCTAGGGGTGAAGGTTTTTGACAGGATCAGATGTCCTCCTCCAAACCATCAAACTTTTATTCGGGATGTTTTTTGATCCGATGCATATTTCTTAAGTTATCCGTGATGGCGGATTAAAATGGGACACCCTGTATATATATATATATATATATATATATATATATATAATATGTATATATATTGTTTCCGTTTAGTTATTCGCTCATAAATTTATATTCTCCCATTTAGATTGCGTTATTGAATTAGGTTTTCTTTAAAAAACTAAAAAACTACTGGATCGAATTAGAACAAAATCTAATCAGCTCTAAGTTACATTGATACACATCGATTGCAACATCGATCATTTTGATCTCGTTATTAGTTTTTTAGAAAACGTTAACGAAAAATTTGATCACATACGTATGTACGTACGGACGTACGCACACGCACACACGCACAACACACACACACACACACACACACACACACGCACACACGAACAATTTGTTCAAAATAGGCTAAAATGACCTCAATGACCTTGAAATATGAAGATCTGCCAAAAAATAGATTTTCGATTTTCGGGGTCATTACAATAACTTCCCTATAAATCGGGAAGTTAATAATTTTAGACCTTCATAGTGTAAAACTGTTGGAAGTGAAGTAAGCCATTTGCATTCCAGATTCATCTTCTCGAAGTCTCTCTCGCACTCTATTATTGACACTGTAAACAAACGCGCTCCAGATTTTCCTGGGAACCACAACAGATCGCTTGAAGTTCAAAAAGACGCATAGCTAACGTTGCTGTTTTAGGGCTGGTAAATCATTCCATGACGTGCGTTCACGAGCAACGGTTTTTGAAATTCTCGATAATAGTCGCGATCTTCAAAAGCGTTTGCCACGTACAAATGTTGGCGCGCAAGGGTGTTGCGCAAAGCAAACAATCACAGCCAAATGTTGTCTCCGTTGGTGTACGCGTGCATACCTAGCATACACATACGGTGGATATTCCGGCGTGTTTCGTCATCACAGGTGCCGATTCACGAATTCATCGAGTTTCCATTGATCAACCGATCGATCGATACCGTGTATTCCCTCTCCTGATTCAATTGTGCCTTCCGCCCACAATTATGAGTAACGACCGGAGGAGGGTGAACTTTCGATTCGCATTTTCCGCGCGCAAGAGATTCTGCGAAAGGCCTGCGTCACGTTTAGGAATTAATTCTGGCCGAATGGAGCGTACGAACAGTGAATTTCTGCACGTTTACGTTCGATCGGTCGACAATGACGAAGCTGCGACGAGACAACTGTGACGGAATCCTATTTGATGAAAGTTTACGTACAGTCAAGCCAAGTCACTGAGAATGGAAAATGGTGTTGCCAATGGGATTCGCGCGATGTTAAATTCTTTTTAAGCTTTTTTGTACGGTGTGGGCCACGAGAACTCCTAAAGGGAATAACTTTTAAATAGGGTTACCATTAGAGATGGGACCAAGTTCAATACGTACTGACGAATCCGAGTCAATTGCACTACCTAAGTTTGGCTTCATGGGTTTCGAATAGTATTCATAACAAATGATGTCTTATTGAGTATACTTGTAATGTACTCGATCTATAAGTTTCGAGAATGTACTTAAAAGTATTTTGACACTTGAAAGAATCGAATCTCGTAAAAGTAGGATTAGTAGGCGCGGCAAGACACTGCACAGCTCGCTCTCCCTATCAGATTCGCATAAAGAAAACATGTGATAGTTTGACGTGTATTTGCTTGTCTACATATGTATATATACATTGTAAGTTCAAATCTACCCAGATAGCCATATCTTGCCAAATTTGTGCCAAATAGGCACCAAATTCAAACAGACCTCTCACCAAAACCGTAGTTATCTGTTTCCGCAATAGGATGCCAATTTGGAAACAGGGTCTGTAATGTCCAGATCGGGATACAAATTTGCACCAAAAAGCGAACAAATCTTGCAAACAAAACTTGTTGTAAAATTGGCACCAGTATCTGTTTCAATTTTGACGCCAATTTGCCGCCAAGTTGGCAGCAAGTTGTCAATATTTTTGTTCCAAGATTCCGAAGCGAAGAAACAATGTTTTCTCACGATTCTTTTTTGTAAATATTATTTGTATACCTCCGGAGTGCGCTACAGAGCCCTTTTTTGCAATTTGGCTTTCAGGATTTTATAAAAAATAAATGCAAAGGTTTTTATAGAAAAAACTTTTTTTTGGACACTTTTTCCGAAAAAAGGCTCTGTAGCGCACTCGGCATATTCTTTCTGAACAAGAATATCATAATTATTATGGATTTTATCCGTTATTGTGCTCGGAAACCTTGAAAAACTGTCTCGTAAAAAATACATGGGGCCGGTTAGTTCACTTTTCTGCCACTACACGCCACTAATCCAGTATTCGACAGCCTTAAATGTAAATAATTATTGTCAAATCTTATACTTTCACAAAAATGGCCGTAATGGCGTTCTAAGCTACGTGCAAGCCACGCGCTTCTAATTCTACACTCAACTGTAGAGTGCACCACTAGTGGCCCAACTAATGGCGGCTGAGAACTGATTCCCGTTCCGTCTTTCGTCACAACCCCGCAAGACAATGCTTATCGCGCCCGACGTAAGCAGGGCCGACGGAAATTACATGGACCTGGGGTATATTCCTATATTTATATTAAACGCAATTATGAAGTTCTAAATGTTTACAAAGCATTGATCATAGAAAACACTTTCCCAAGTTAATTGCTTGTTTATCAATAAAAGTTGTATATATATATTTTATTATGCGTACACGGGCTCCTAGGTAAGCTTGCTACGGTACTATCTTTAACCACGTGTCTGTCATAAAGTATCTATATATCACATCATAGTCCATTTTTTTTGGACCTTTTTCTTTCGGCCCCCAGGCGCCGCTAATCCAGTATCCGACACCCTTAATTGTGTATTTGTGTTGCTTTTATTGACGCATGTAACCTTGTAACTATAAATACGTACATATGTATAACTGTAATGTATGTAATGTATTCATAATACAATTAAAGAATATACAAATGTATCTGTAACAATATTTTTCTAAGACCATTGTACTATTTCATTACTTTTCTTATTAGGATTGACATTTATTGAAAATATATCTATTATAAATTAGATATTACGTGTCTAAGTTGCCGAATGGTAACTTCTACAGCGTTCAAATAATTATAAGTTCCCATAATATGGCACGGATGGCACCATCAGTGGCCCAACTAATGGCAGCCAAGGGGCCCCCCTCAAAATCAAACGTCCTTCGCCTACAAGTCTACCTTATGCTCCAACCTTCAGGTCCATGCAGTTACTGAACATAGGGCTAGTTTCATGGGGCTTCCGCTAGAGTGCTCTCGTAATCGTCTTTCTCGCTAGTGTCTGATCCCATCCCTGCTCATATATAAGACGAGTTCCGAAATAATCTTCGACAACCCAAACGCGGGTCTACTGATACTGAAGCAAGTCTTGGTTAATCCGATGGTCCAAAATGAAAATCGCCGTGACCCCCTTCTCTTCTTCCACCCCGAAGTTTTCCTCTTCCAGTCGTCAACACTTTGTATAACCAATAATAATTCTCTTATCTATCCTATACCTCGCCTTTTCCGCTCGCCGAGCATACTTCAGTATTTCCATAAAGAAAAACTCTTTTTAGTTTGAGCGAAGTTCCAACTTTGCTACATTCGTGCAATAAAAATCAACGCACGAGGTTGTAGCTTTTATCAAGTCTTCGGAACCGAATATTACTACACTGGTGTAGTAAAAACATAACCATTTCCACCAATCCTGCCGTTTTAGTAGAAAATGTAATAAAATTTCGCGCAATGTATACTATAAATTAAAACATTTTTTCTCTCAGTGTACAAATTACAAAAAATTCACATAACTTTTTCATTGTAAATAAAATGTAAAAGATTAGATCAAATATGAAGCAGATTCTTATTTTGTTTGAATCCAAATGACTTCAATAGTTCTGATCTTCAAAGTGCTGTAAACACAAGAAAATCGATCGAATTTCTCAGTCCGTCCTCCACTCTGTCTATAATATCCTTCCTTAATGGAAACCTTTCGCGTTTGATTTTCCTCGCGAGCATGAAACGAGCAAACTCGAGGGAAAGAATTCCTGTTGTTTCATCGAGTCCCCATTCTCACTGGATTCCTGCATAATTACGCGCCTCGCTAAAAATTGCTCTCCGGGCTCGCAGCAAGGGGCGCATCAACTTTATACGTTTCGAGAGCAATTTTCAAACATCGAAAAACTATTGCGCGTTTACGACGGACTACGTACGTGTAAAGTGAGCTTCGCCCGCTTCTGATCGAAATACCGTATCCATTTACGAGAGCACAAGGTAACGAAAGGGAGAAGAAGAAGAAGAAACCGTTTCGAGATTTCACGGATTTAAGAATGGAATTGGTTTAAACAATGCAGTGCAGATGCCAGAAGCAACACGCTATTTTTGGAATTTTGTAGCAATGAATTTGGTAACAGAATTATTTATGCATATTTCAAAATATGTAAAATTTTTCAGACGAATGTATGGGACCATTTCGAAGATATAAGAAGTTAGCTTTTATTGAAATAATTATTTTTATCCGCCAGAATCAATGCTCATATTTCTCGTTGTCAGAAATAAAAGAATATGCAATTACTACGCGGTGCTAATGTTTCCACCTGCTGGAACTAAAGTAACTAAGATATATAACACGTTCAGTAACTGATGGAGATGTACACTTTTGTCGATAAAAAGTTTTAATTTTACCCAGTAAAAAGTGAGATGATTTAATAATGTTGCGTTTTTTGCAGTTTAACAGATAAAAAGTTATCCATTATACATGCATATAAGAGAAACTAGTTATTGCTTTCAGTTCCAGTCACATTCAATAGAACCCTTTATGAACGCGTTTTTAAGAAGAGAACACATTAATGGATAAAATTATTTGAAGGATTATCCTTACAAACTGAATATGTCTACTTTCTACAGTTACACATATTATGAAATTGCAAACTTTTTCAGTAAAAAAATTATAATTAAATTATATGTATTTCTTTACAGCATCCATGCTTCTTGTATTTTATACATGCATTATTTCCTGTACTTTTCTTGTATTTTAAAAAACATATATTAATTATAATTTATAAACGCGCAAATAAAGTGTGAAATGCATTTTCGCGATTTTACTATATAAAAACACATGTTTTTAATCTCCTAGCTTAGATAAGAAAAATTCAGTTTCGACTATAGCAGACAAATCTCAGTACGGTCTTGAACTGTAACTAGTATTGGCCGCTTTCTCATTGGTCGATGTTTTTCGTTAATAACTCGTTAATGAAGTTTCACTTAACATTTCCATTATAGGCAAATGTGGTAATACTATAAAATCTCCTAAATGATGTTTTTTTCAAGGTTTTTTGAAAGTCACCGCTATTTTTCTAAACGGAACTATGTATTTTTTATTTGATTGTATAATAGCTCATGCCAAGATGAGTTCAACGACATAGAATATTATGACCTTGAAATTACCTTGAACTACAGAAGTTATAATACAACAATACCAAGTTTAAAGGATTCCTTTTTTCATATTTCTGGGAGTTGTTGGTTTCTCGCGATAAAGATCATCTTTTATTTTACCCCACAGAAAGAAATCGAGGGGAGTTAGGTCAGGTGAACGAACTGAACATGGTATGTACTTTTTCGTTACGTCCAATACAATGATTTAGAAATTTATTGTTTAAAAACTCCCTTGTAGCACGTGAAGTGTGAGCTGGACAGCCATCGTGCTGATGCCACATCACTAGACGTGTTTTGAATGAGACATCTTCTAAAATCCGAACCCAAATTTTTGAGCTCAGGGTCATTTCAAGGTCATAGTATCCTATGTCGTTGAAATCATCTTGGCATTAGTTATTATACAATCAAATAAAAAAATGTATAGTTCCAATTACAAACAACATCGGTGACCTTAAAAAAAAAACCTTGAAAAAAGCATCACTTAGGAGATTTTTTAATGTCACCACGTTCTGTGATATTTCTCCTACCTTCAACATTAACAGAGATGTTTAGGTGTTCTGTTTTACGTGACTCACCATCACCATGTATGTGCCTTATCCAATATAATAATTTTTTTTTTCCTTGATGTTTAAAATCGCATCAACTGCAGGATTATTAGCGACTATGTGTAGATTGCTTATTGCATTACACTATTCTCCTCAATAAGTTGGCGGCTTTTTGGAATTCGGGGAGGTTTCCCAAATTATCCTGTTTGAAGTTGTCCTTTAATGGTGATCCGATTTTGTATTTTTCCCTATGGTTTATATATTTTGTGCACTGTAAGAGTAGATGTTCCACTGTGATGAATGAATCGCAGTCGGTGCAAGTAGGAGCTGGATTTTTGGACAGTATAATTGGTTATAATAATTGTTATAGTGATATTTCACTTAAATCATTTATTAAACATCAAATACTACAAAATTAGCCAATCAGGCCCGGTCTCCTCTACATCATCAAATTCAACACCACGAATTTTTCATACCAGACCAAAAGGATCGATTGAAGAGTTTCACAAGACACAACGAAATGCGACGTCGAAAAGATTGTTTGAAATACCTTTTTGGCTCTCTGAATCAAAAACCTACTTCATCTTCGCACGCCTCGGCCATTTTCAAGTTATCAATTTCCCCGATACGACTCGAACCGGTGTTCTCGCCGTTCCGGATAAAAAGGGAATGGAAATCCAGTCTCGATCGGCGTTAGAAGTCGAATTTCGAGATGTCAACCGCGCGAGAACTGGGCGAGAAGGAGCGTAACAGAGACGAGGTCGGCAGCGGGTACATTCCGGCAGAAGTAATACAGAGGGAGCATGTCGGTTCGGTTTAAGCGAGCGCTACGACCTCGAATTTTCACGTGGGCCAACAGTGTGCATGTCGAGACTCATGCATCGAAGCTGAATAAGGAGGGGGATGGGCGAAAGGGGGGGGGCACAGGTTGGAGTAGAGCGTCGGACGGGTGGCCTCTCGCGGGAAATACGTCGAGTATCTGAATAAATCGAAACAGCCAAAGTGATTCTCCAACTTAAATTAGTTTCTGCCTGGCATGGAGAGAGGCTAGGTGCACGAGAGCAACGCTTTCTCGCTTCCTCCGTCGCGGTTCGCTCGCCTCGCACAGGACACGCGAATAGCTACCCTTACTGTTTCTTTCTCGGAGCAGGCCGACCTAACCCGGCCTCATTCCATCCGACTTTTTCCACCGTAAACGAATCCCGACTGATTTCCAGTCACCATTTGTTCGTTTTACACGTGCCCGGACCGCTGCCTCGTAAACGCGACGCTTCCGTTACTGTCTTCTCGGATACGCTGCCGGATCCTAGCGTCCCCCCACTGGGCTACTCTCTGATTATCTCGCTAATTTCTGACTAGGGACCCAAGTGCTTAAATTGGGATCGGTTCAGGGTTCAACGCTACGACGATTATGAAATCGTTCGTGGATTTATACGAAGTTTAATGCATAATAATGAAGGGTTCTTATTTCTTTTATTATAAATTATATTTAGTCTGTTGACGTATGTAGATACGAAGTTAATTAAACCTTAAGGGAGGACACTACTCTGAAACTTAAAAAACATTGAATTTTTTTTCTTCCAGTTTTCTGTTCTTTGTGATATGTAGAATGTTCCTGTAAAATCGTTTTTTCATATTCGAAATATTTACAAATATACAGCAACATGAAGCCACTTCAAAGGAGGTCTGGCCGGATTTGATAATGTCGAGTTATTTCTTTGTTATATTCGTATTAGTTGAGAGTAGTAACATTATGGCTGACAGAAAAAGCAAAGAAGACAGGTGATGGACACTTGCATGGATCTGGAATAGCAGATGAAATGTAAAATTAAGAAATTTCAGTCGTATAGCAGAAAAAATATTAGTCAAAACTTTAATTGCGGTTTTTTCGAAACGACTTTTTTTTAAACTGGCCGAAGAAATTTCACGGAAATTATTCATCCGATTTACTTAATTTTTTTTCACATACGTAAAAATGTATTCTCTATGACGTAATGTAGGATTTTATTATTTTAATTTTTCGATTTTCTAGAAGCATTTTAATGCGACTTTTTTTCGGATGAAATTCACATTTTTTCTCCAAAATGCTGCCATTTTCGTAATTTTTCGAATTTTCAAAAAATCTTATGCTACGCTTTAGATAATATATTATAATTTGAAATTTTCCTTATGAATTTCGTTTTCCGATGTTCCGAAGCTTTGGAGTACATCTCATTGAGTTTTAACTTCCCGATTTATAGGGAAGTTATTGTATTTGCCCCTAAAATGGAAAATCGATTTTTTAGCAGATCTCCATGTTTCAAGGTCATTGGAGTAATTTTAGGCTATTTTTAACAAATTGTTCGTGTGTGTGTGTGTGTGTGTGTGTGTGTGCGTATGTACGTACGTACGTATGTGATCAAATTTTTCGTTAACGTTTTCTAAAAAACTAATAGTGATATCAAAATGGTCGATGATGCAATCCATGTGTATCAATGTAACTTAGAGCTGAATAGATTTTGTTCTAATTCGGTCCAGTAGTTTCTTAGTTTTTTTAAGAAAACCTAACAGAATAACGCAATCTAAATGGGAGAATATAAATTTATGAGAGAATAACTAAACTGAAATAATATATATACATATATTATTACTATTATTATATTTATATAACACACACACACACTCACATATATATATATGCATATATACAGGGTGTCCCATTTTAATCCGCCACCACGGCTAACTTATGAAATATGCATCGGATCAAAAAACATCCCGAACAAAAGTTTGATGGTTTGGAGGGGGACATCTGATCCTGTCAAAAAAATTTCACCCCTACCCCCCTGGGGGGGGGGGTTACTTTAAAATTTTAAATAGGACCACCTACTTTTTATTGCAGATTCGGATTCCACGCCACAAAATATGTAGGTTTTATTTCAAACATTTTTTTTCATTCGCGATAGGTGGCGCTGTAATCGCGAAATTTCGATTTTTCGCCTATCTCGATTTTTCGCCTATATATATATTACAATATATAATTATAATGATATAATTGTGATAAATACATATATATGAGTATATTTATACACGTATAAATATATATATACTCAATAACTACATATTGAAAACAAATGAATATACATAATATCCATATACACAGCACACACATACATACATATATACCCCAGGGGAGTAGGAATGAAATTTTTTAACAGGGTCAGATGTCCCCCTCCAAACCATCAAACTTTTATTCGGGATGTTTTTTGATCCAATGCATATTTCTTAAGTTGTCCGTAGTGGCGGATTAAAATGGGGCACTCTCCCTATATATATAGATGTTCGTTTAATGCGACGTCATATAGCAACAATGTTGATAAGTAGAAAACTATTAAATTTCTCCGAATACGAATAATTTTCTAATTAATGACAATTAATAATGGTAATAATAAATTACAACTCGCAAATCGGGAAGTTCTTTGCGTGGCCCGTAAAGGGTCACACACAAAATAAACATGAATAGCTACAGGCATCACTACTCGTGAGCGAGTGTAGCGAGCGAGCTACAATAACTCCACTCGCGAGCTCGCGAAGCGAGCGAGCAACACTGACTCCACTCGCGAGCAACACGGACTAGCTAGTTTATTTTTTGGATTGTACCAATTTTAGACTACTCAAATATATGTCCATAACACAAAAAACTAAAAGTATTCACATTATTCCTTGTGCCAGTTGTAATCGGACACTTTTTGGAGTACCATTTCAGATTTTGAACAAATTTGGGTATGTTATAGTTTTTAGTTTGGTTTGTAAATTTAAAAAATTGGTTATTTTACGGTAGTTTGAAATTTAGTGCTGACTTTTTTCTGTTAATTCTAACGCTTAAACTAGCAAACCCATAAAAATATGCTTTTGGGTGCTTACAATGAATACATAGGGCTACCCAAAAAAAATTATTTCATTTGAAAAAACAATTTGTTAAAGTATTTATTTTACTGGCAACTATTAAAAAACTCTAAAAAAATAAAACTTTCAAAAATATAATAGCGGCCGTATGAAAAAAATATAATATATTAATAGCGGCCGTATGAAAATTAATTGAATTGAACGCTGTGCGTCGAAATCCACTGATTCGATCAACTGAACGCGGAGTGGAGGGATTTTACCGCGGTCCTGAGCTGTCTGACCTAGACTTTCCTTCGATACCAATAACAATAAAACTCATAATCTTTTGCCTTATTTTGGGTTGTAGAGCTGCCTCTTAATATGCCTGATACCCTGATACATAATGCCAAGAACCCTGCGTAGTATATAAAATAGAATCACTGTCCTCAAGCTAACAATTACAAATAATTAAAGACGAATAAAATACTAATATTCAAATAAATCTTCTTTCAACTTGTACACACTATTCCATTGTCTACTTTCTGGTTTCCTATTCATTCACTATTTTAGTGTCAACTTTTTCAATGTTATTATACACTATTTATCAACGGTTTTAAAACATAGGATTAAAAAAAAACAAAAGCTTTCTTGATTTTTACAAATCAAAAATGTTCGAAACATATTGAAGTTTCCAAAGTTGAAAAAAAAGAAAACTTGTTTAATTTTTTCTGGTTTTTAAAATTCTTTTCAAAAAGTGTTTGTCACGCAAAAAAAAGAATAACACAAAAAAATGCTTCTTGTGTAGATCCAAAACTTTTAAGTAACTTGTTTTTTTTTTCATATAATTAAAAATTTAGTGGATATTTTGAAAAAATCGACTTTGTGTGCTGTAAAATAATTATTTGAACCCTCAAAGGCTTGAAGCACGTTTTTCCCTTATACAATTGCGCGCCAATTTTACACAATTTTTTTTATTAATTTTTTGTACCGCGGAAAAAGCCTTCAAAAAATGTTTATCAAGGATAAATAGGAGCCACTCTAAATAGTATTTATAGTTTATAATCTCGATATTGTCAGTTAAAATTATGAAAAGATTGAGTATTTTTATACAAAATCAAATTTTTATAGAAACAAATAAAGAATTAAAGCTTATAACATTTTTTTTAAATGTTATAACTCATACTTTTTTGTTGATATTTAGTATATTTTGGTATATTTCAACACTTCGTAGATTTTTGTAGATTTAAATTATAATTTTTTAACATTAAAATTTGCAGTCTAATTACGAGGAATTCAACATAACTGATTCTTTTTAATAATACATTCAAATGGATAAGTTATGAAATACAAAAAGGCGTGTAATTAAAAATGTAGGTGTTGTTGATATAATTTCCAATCTCAACATACATGTAACAGTATCTTTCACAATCTTACTTTACAGGTAAATGATAATTGGCTGTTTCTTCCTTTATTCTTGTTTTTTTTTTTTTGACACTAAACTTTTTGATAATAAAATCTGCATGAAAAATACTGCTGTGGCAAATATTAAGACAGCACTATGTGAAAATTACTTCGAACGCTTCTGTCACGAGCGACGGAGAATAACTGCGACACAACAAGTACTCTGTTTCATTTGCTTAAGCTTAATAGGCTTTTCTAGCCGCACAAAGACGCTTCAGAATGCGAACCTTAATCTTTCACATAAAACACTGATTGTGGATTGACTTTTAAATGCCCCGGAAGCACGGGAGAAAATAGCAGCCGGACCTAGTACTGCCTGGCACGAAACTCACCAACTTTCTTATTTTTCTTCTCTGGTGTTAGTTCTTTTCAAGCTAAAATAATGCGTCTAGTTTTAAATTCCCTTTGCTTCTCTTCGACTCAAACAAAATTTTGGTAACATTCAATACTTGTTTACTAGAATCACTCATTGATAGAAAATGCTAAATTTGTTTCGGTTGGTCGTATTATATGAGTTATTCCATTGCCAAGTGGCATAAATTCAAAATTATGCAAACAATAAAATTTATACATATTTAGTGTCAGAATCAATTCATTAAAGTACATATTGAAATTGAAAGCAATTAAATTTTGAAGGAACTGTCAATCAATTTTTCATCTTAACAAAATACTAATAACTGAATTCCGATCAATAATTTAAAAAAATAAGTTTTTGCGTAAAATTTTATACTTATTTGTGTTCCTACACATTTCAAACAAGCTTTTATATTTTTCGACGAATTCTGGAATCTGAGATAGCGTCTAATTAAAGACTGTATATTATTACAATACACGGAGGCAACATTGACAATTAGATAGCGTTAATTAATATTTTAACGAGGAATTTAATCAGCAAAACAGTTTTCGCATCAGTTGCGATGATAAGCACGTCGTTTTCCACGTTTATTGCCAACGGAAGAATTGTTTGTGAAACAGATTAATTAGCACCTTCAAATATGTACACAGCGAAATTAATGACAGAGCGATCGTTTCTTTAAAATTTCTTTCTCATTTCTGATTTCTTTACTTTTCTTATTTTTTTAAGTATAAACATATAAACATTGGTCGTAATTTAAATGAACTAATTATAATAATAATAATAATAATAATACTTTATTAAACGGGTTAAACAACCCTTTGATACAAAAGATTATTACATATACAATTAGTAGTCTAGACAGTTATATTTAAATTTACACAATCAAAAGAAAATAACAATAGATCACTCTATCAGTAAAAATCTAACAAAGAAACAATTCGAGTAGCAGGTCGCTATATATATTAATAGTCGCTTATATTAATAATAAGAGTAAAATAACAGAAATAAAACCTATAAAAATTCAAAAATATATAAAAATTCAAAAATATCGCCGACTATGAGATGAGGTACATTTCTGTACCTCATTATCGTACTTATAACCGACGCAAATAATGCTTTGAAAGAAAGTCGAAATACGATGGCATCTACTATGATGGACATTATGAACCACTCAAATGCTGAATGAAGAACAACGCATAAACCAAAATGATCGATCGTGATTGATACTGATTGATTACGAAAAAGAAAGGAATCCATTCCGATCGAATACATTCTCTCTGTGATTGTATTTCTGATATATCAATTATCGCAGAATGTGCGGAGAAGTGAGAGAAATTGAATTTGATAATAGACGATTTTCATAATTAGTTCAATTAAATGATTGTTAATACTTCGTTACACATATGTACTGCTAATTAATTCGGCAATATTATAATACTCTTATTTGAAATATCACGCTGTTCTAACTCTCAGATTTTAATCAAACATGAAACATGTATAAAGCATCGAACAATATTATAGGCATGCTTTTCTCTGTACACTGAGAAAAATCGTGGAGGAAAAATTACTGCATTGCGTAGTAAAGAAGCAGGATAGAGTGAAATACATTCCTTTCTACCATATTAAAAGGAAAAAATAGCATATGTGTTTCAAAATTTAATAGACCAGTGTAGTAAAATTTACGGAAGGCTGTGATACACAGCGACATCTACGCTTCGGAAAGAAGTAGTGTCTCGTGACATAACCTCAATTGGCTTGGGTTTTAGCGTTGTCTTTTCAATGCCTTTCAATGAATATCGTATAAACGTCCAAAAAATGGTATAGTTAATATTGGAAAAACTTATTTCTTGACATAGGTATTTGTTACGGGCCGTTAGCAGTTACTGAGGATAGGCCTAGTTTCATAAGGCTTCGGCAAGAGTGTTCTCATAATAATTGCCTTTCTCGCTAGTGCTTGATCCTAGCCCTGTTCATATATAAGACGAGTTCCGAAATAATCTTCCACAACTCAAGCGCGGGTCGGTCAGCATAGGTCTACTGATAATGAAGCAAATCCTTGGTTGATCCGACCGTTCAAAATGAAAATCACCGTGGCCCCTTTTCTTCTTCCACCCGAAGTTTTCCTCCTCCACTCGTCAATACTTTGTATAACAAAAATAATTCTCTTATCTATCCTATACCTCGCCTTTCCCGTCGCCGAGCATACCTCAGTATTTCCATAAAGAAAAATTCTTTTTAGTTTGAGCGAAGTTCCAACTTTGCTGCATTCGTGTAGTAAAGGTCAGCACACGAGGTTGTAGCTTTTACCAAGTCTTCAGAACCAAGTATTACTACAGTGCACTAGTGTGGTAAAAACATAACCACTTTCACCAATCTTGCCGTTTTAGTAGAAAATGTAGTAAAATTTCGCACAGTGTATACTATAAATTAAAAGATTTTTTCTCTCAGTGTAGATAAGCAAATTTTTTTTTTCAAATTTTGAAATATTCCACGACTTTTACTAATTTAATCGTTTTCTTCATCTGTATACAAAAGTATTTGTAATATATGTTCCTGATAATACATATTGAATATATATATCTACATTTTGAATCGATCCATTAACATCGTTAGCTCTTCAAAGTCATGACTTTTTCAGGAATAGTGCCAAAATTGTTAATATGAAATTCGAAAATAAAAGCGACTGAAAATTTCGTTGATAACGACAGGCATCAGGTGTCAAGTTTAGTGAAGCTATAAATCGTACTCCCGCTTGTGAATTCGAGGATACGGTCTAATATGGCAGAATAGAGTAGCAGTGAAGCAGCATTTCCCCATAAATTCACGCTAGTGCGCTCATCCCTTGGTACAAGTGATATTCCTACGAGAATCAAGAAAGTCGAAATTACGTATATATGCATACACGAGACGCTGTACCACCCAATCGAATTTCTGAATTCTTAACTTTCCCATTACTATTCACATTCATTGTTCGAAATGAAGTTACTAGCTTTCTTATCATTTTAAGTCTCCCGATATTTTTAATGCTATGATGGTTTGTTTTTAAAATAAACTTGATACAGATTTATTATTCAATACAGTTTCGTCTTTCTTCACTAATTTATTATTAGTATTGAGTCAACAACACAGTCGATGGATCGTTCCAAAACTTGAGTAATTTTCAATTTGAAGAATCTGTCAACTGCAGTATTTGTCATTTCTATATCATTACATTAATGTTACTCAAATTTCGAAAGAAATAGTGATCGATCGAAACGGAACACTTATAAGTGACAAAAACTTTTATGATAACCGTTTCAATTTTTCCGTCATGGTTTCCATAACAAGTGGTCTAGTGTTGTTGTGTTATAAGTAGACTGATGTTTATGCAAATTCACATTATCAAGTGCAAAGAAAAAAACCAACTTGAATAAAAGTGTCTTTTACTGCTGTTTCTACTCGGACCCGATACGATGGTTGATTTGGATATGAACGCAGGTCCGAGATATCACCCGCCAAATTAATTTTGGGTGATTGATTTACAGAATGAATTAATCGAATTGTTAAAGAATGAAAGAAATTGACTTCGAATGTACAAATTATTGGAATGTGTATTTGAATAGTTCGATTTGAATGTACGCACTTTACATGTATGATTGATTGGTTCGATTGAATGGACGAACTGTTAGAATGTATGATTGATAGATCGATTGAATGGACGAACTGTTTGAATGTATGATTGATAGTTCGATTTGAATGTACGAACTGTTTGAATGTATGGTTGATAGTTCGATTTGAATGTACGAACTGTTTGAATGTATGGTTGATAGTTCGATTTGAATGTACGAACTGTTTGAATGTCTGTTTTCGAAAAGAGTTTGAATGCACGAACACCGATGACACGATCGCGTAAACTTAGATTGATTGAACCGGTTTAAGTAACGAATGAACTTGGACCGTATGACTTGGTCGATTCGAAAGCTCAAAACTGAATGCCCATCAGCGCGAGGATCCGTTCCTAATCCCCCCTTCAGAACCCAAAACCTGAACGTTTCGGAAATGTTTACTAACAATGTTATTTCGCAGAAGGAGGAAATCCTTTCTCGTCCGTTCCGTGTTTATTATGCTGCCAAGCGGGGAATCTAGAATTGACGGTTATCTTGACATTGTTCACGCACCGCACATCCATTTACATACAAATTAACGAGAACTTGTAACAAATAATTTTAATAGGAAACCGCCACCCATATTACGAAACGAACAACAAAAAACAGAACTTTAATGAAAGAAATTTGCTTCTCCGTCAAACGCACTGCGTCCCAGACGCAACAACTGCATTTTAGAACTGTTACGTCCCGTGACGTATCGCTCCGGCTGTCATGGCTGGCGGTAGTTTGGGGGTCTGCCGCTAGGTGTTTGGTCACTCAAGATGTTTCTTGCAAGTGGTCAATCAAGTCTTCGTTTGTATAAATATAAGTTCCGAACATTAGCTTCCATGCGTATGGAGCAGGGGTCGTCAATTTTTACCTTGGAACGTTTATATCTCTAACATTTGCAAACAAATTGGGGACATATCAGATACTGTTAAGAAAGCTTTTTATGAAATCGACTTTTCAATGAGACTTTAATAGTACTCTAAAAAATCCAGTACACAATGAGAAACTTCAGCTAGGTTCTAGTCGTTTCCTGTCGTTTCCACCCTTTTAAGTGCACGATTGCAGGTATAAAAAAATACGTGTCGATTATTTGTTGTCATAGATCTACAAGTGTACAAAGTTTCATCAAAATCAGAGTGACAGTTCCGTAGTGTTACTTGTTAGTGAAAGAGACATTCTTGACGGATAATTATCCTCTCTTCTCACATAATACAATGTGGTGTATAAGTATTGCAATATGTGATTGAAAATATTATAAAAATGTTTCTATTTGCTATTGTTGTAAAGGTGCGTCTACACTATACAACAAAACCGGTTAATAAAGTTATAAAACTTATTGAAAAGTACCTACGTTTATATAATATTTCTTTCTTATACATATGCATAGATCCATAGAACATACTGGCAAGTTTGATCGTTAAACTTGGAATACATTGTATATAAGTTCATTCATTTCACTTTTGGTAATAAATAAGAGGTTCTGAATTCTGAATTTATTGTTGTTAGTTAATGCCAAATCTTGTTTTATTTTATAGTTCGTTTTAATATGTAAACCTTGTAATGATTATTTTATAGAAACAGTCGAAAACAAAAACACTTCCATGTTTGTTTTCAAATAATCATGAATATTGAAAAGATTCCAAGAGTACGGCAAGCATATTGAAAAACTAATAGCGATCCTATCTCGATGCAAAAATGAAATGAATTTAAAATATCATAAAACACGATCGCCTGGAAGAAACTCGCCGAAGTTGAAGGCCTAAGACCGAACGACATTAACGGTGAATAGTTTTCATATAATATCAGAATGCTGAGCTTTCGTGCTGTTAGAGGAACCGTAACCTTCGACTTCGAAAGCTAGGATTATATCTTCAAGAGTTTGCCAGCTTCCGAGTCTCATTTAAAGGACTTAATGGCACGAATGGGAGGTAAAAAAAAAGAGATAAGCTAAATAGGAAATAAAGGATTTAAAATCGATCAGAAAAAGCCGACATTGCCGATTACTCTTAACTTTTATGACGTCGTAATTGTTACTCAATGTGTACACAAGAAACATAAGTGTTTTCTAATAATATTTTTTGGAGAAAGTAATTATTAGAAGATGTGATATTAACCTGAATCAAAATTCTGGACCAGCAATCGTATGACACAATTATTATTTTATAATATGTTCTTATTTTTACTTAAAATCTCAGAAAGAAAAATACTGTATCTAAATTCAAAATGAATTTAAAAATTCGATTGAGAAAAAAAATTCTGTTACAATGATATTTTATTTTCAAGATGTGTGAACATATTGAATTTAATTTAACACTTTCGTTGCTGTTGAGACATTATAAAGGGTTTGTATATTTTTTTAATCGTGCCATTTCCGCAGCGCTGTTGCAGTTAAAAAATCTTAAAGAATTCTAAACAAATATAATTACTCAAAAGAGATCTGTTTTCAATATAACAAAGGCATGTTTCGAAATAATTATACACTGCATTACACAAAGTGTTAATACACTGCAACTGCAAATTGCATCATAAACAACTTAATAAAAACAACTTGGATATTCTTTAAATTGCACTTATTTTTTAGACTTTAATTGTATTCTTCTTTTAAAATGTCTATTGATTTCAACAACAAATTTGAATGCAATTTGGAACTAGACAAAAATAAAATTTTCTAAAAATGTGTTGCGTTATAAATAACATTCGCCGCAAGAATCAGTTTGCAACCAGTATTTCAATTGATTATTACAATAAAAGAACATGCAGAAGAAACTCACTTTTATTAGCTCGAAATAGAAGATGGAACCTGTTTCTGCATCCATTGGGAAAGCATTTTCTTCGTAAAATCTTGAAAATTCTGAACCCGTTTCTCACCGTTTTATGTGTTACATGTTTTATATGTACATCAGAACCGCCAAAGTGGAAGGATAGAAGGGTAAAAAGACGCGAACAAGGCCAAAAGAAAGGCCTCGTATGAAGGGTCGGCTATAAAACCGTAACCCTACGCGGTTTCTGTGCTCAGGCCATCTTCTCCCCATTTAACCAATCTCGTGGCCCTAGCAGTTTGATCCAGTTATCCACCCTCCGAACGGATTAAATACAACTTCTACTCTTGCACGCGCGCTTAAAAATACTGATCATAAAATAAAATAACCGTACGCGGCTTGCCGTTGCTCGTCCATTGCCGAGAAAAAGTGATTTGAACTTCACCAAGAATATGCCTTTGCGTTTTATCGTTCACTCAGTCCCGGATGCGGAGCACGTGGCCATTATTCCGTGATCCTTTCTGAAACTGCATAATCTGCTCTCTGATAGTGGATACGGACACGACGCGACGTCAAGAATATGCAAAGCTGTTTCCGAATGCTATTTGTGCTACTAAGTGGCTTTTACCTAAACGTGTAAACAAGCGGACTACTACTACTACTACTACAACTAATTGGACTACTAATTGGACGAGTATCATCGACAAATTGATCTCAATAAATCTAGGAGAAACAGGTTGAAATTTATTGTTAGTGATTTAAGGGGTCATTCCGGTTTGACAGGTTGAAAATAATCGATTTTCTCTTTGCATTATCATCAATAAGAAATTGATGCTTTCGATGAAGTGAAAATGATCTTATACAGGGTGTCCCAAACTCGACACGGGAGCCAGAAGTGGGAGATTCCTGGGGTGATTCTAAACAACTTCTTCCTTTGCAAAAATGTCCTCCGAAGCTTTGTTAATGAGTTATTAACAAAAAACACCGACCAATAGACACATGAATACAGTGGATGAATTTCAGCGCGCGCCCCAGTTTAGAATAGTATTGGCCCGCCACCGTCCGCGCCATTATTAATCCGTTGTACTTGCTCCCTGATTGGCCGATGTTTTTCGTTAATAACTCGTTAACAAAGCTTCGGATAACATTTTTGCAAAGGAAAAAGTTGTTTAGAATCGCCCCAGGAATCTCCCATTTCCGGCTCCGTCTTTCTTCGCACGACGGAAGCAAAATATCAAAATCTATCGAACCGATTACTTTGAAAGTTTTACTGCTTGTTCTATACACTTACAACTCTCGCCGGAACTAGAACCTAGTTTTTTTTATTGAATTTAACCTACTTCTAACATTGAAAAATAGCAAGAAAAGAGGAGCAGAAAATATTTCTTTCACATTTTTGTCCGCCATTTTGCTACTTTTGAAGGTAAATCATGAATGCTAATTTGCGCGACAGCGACAGTTATTCTTATTAAGAAGCCCTTTCAATTTTTTGTTTCAGACAAGCTTAACAGTAGGAATCAGTTACGCTAAGGAAGTACGAATTTTTAAATACCTTTTAAAGATTGCTTTGGAAATCATTTTGAGAATATTAGTTTTAATACTTTTGTATTTTTTAATTATTATAGACGTGTAACTTTTGTACTAAATTTCTTTTCTTCACAATAAATTCCCAACGAACGTATAATTTCTTGGCGCGCAAATCGGAATGACCCCTTAAGATTGTCAAGTTGAAGTAGAAGGAGTTCCCCTATTATCAGGAAACATATAGTTCAAAGTATTGATGGTTACAGGTCGCTAACACCATGAAAACCATAATAAGGATAAAACAGGAGGTCCTCACGATGATGAAAATCTGTAATCATCAGGACTTTCAAATATATAATTACTAGACTGCGAATTTTTATGCAAAATAAAATCTTCACAAGCACAAATAAGAAATCGTTACTCCAATAACAGTATGCTCAATTTTCTAAACATTCTAACTTCAATTGTATTTTTGACATTTTGTATATTTTGTATATTGTTAACAGTCTTGTAGATTTTTTTGCATAACCTCGTTTTGCTGTAAATGCATAAAATCCGCAGTCTAATAATTACTGTCCGATTTTAATGAACATTTATTGACTATACCGATTAAAAACTGCAAAATAAGTTGAAAACAAATTTATTTTTAGCGAAAAAAATAGTAAGTATTTGACATAATAATACAATTAAATATAAATATAGGAAGACAAATACTTCTGAGCGGTGTTGTAGTTTTATTCCATAAGATTTTTATATATCAATTTTTCCAATTTAATTCTTTTTTTTTAAAGTAGGTTTGTAAATACTTCATTCTACACAAAAGTGTTTTAGTTTAGGTCTTTAAGTTTATGATTTATTATCCTACGATTAGATAGAACTGAGGAACCTCTACGGCTTAGATCTTTAATATAACAAATGAAAGATGAAATTGGGAGCTTTTTACAAAATAATTTCAAACAAACTTAATTTGTTTATGGGCTTCTATTTCATTATTTTCAACAATATGCCAAAGGTTCCCATCGACCCCTGCTAAATATTTCACAAAGGGTCAAAAGTAAAAGGAAACAATTTTTCACAAAGAGCTCGTTATTAGTGTTATGACAAAAATAGTTATTATAGAATCGATAATTTAGGAAATTCTCTACGAAAAAGGTTGTATAAATTTTGTTTGAAGAAGTACTATTTTCACACATAACTACTTATAAATTTTCAATCTTCGTACTTCCGAGAAATGAGTTACTGCTTTTCACACCACCTCGAAGGTAGAATGCTAAGGGCGTATTTTTTTTAACGTGACGTTTCCAGTATGTTTAATCGATAGTGACTCACAAATTAGTTCACAAAGACTTTATTAAATTTATTTAAATTCTGAAAAAAAAAATTCTGAGAAACAATTAAATGTGAATGCTACAACGATATAAATGAATAGGAATAATATATAAATTAACATTTGAGTTACTGTATTTGCATATAAAAATGCATCCTTTGTGCACTTTTATTAAAAGTCAATAAATTTTATGCAAACTCCATTTCTGTTAAACGAATATTCAAAGTTAGAACTATATTACAGATCAAATTATCTCGAACGGTGCATAAGTTTCATTCTGATTAATAGTTTGTACATTAATACTATTCATATTTGTTTAAATAAAACTTTCGTAAGCCTGTGACTTATATAATATGATGATGTTCCTCAAAATTTCGTGATTCAAAGGTACTAACATACTAACTATACACTACTTCGTAATGATAGAAATATTTTTCATTATAACATAGTTAAAGCAATACAATCTATTACAGCCACTAAGTAATTTGTTCGCTAATAAAGTTCTTACTTAATTTCCGTTAGTTATGTTACGTCGCGCGTCGTTCGAGCGGCTGAACGACGTGCGCTGGATCCTTGCTCCTTCAAAGTGCTAAAGCACACCTTGTCTAAGCTATTATTATTATTAAGAAGTAAAAGAGGATAGGTTAGGAGAAGTGAGGCGCGTGGTTTCCTTGTTCAATCTTGGGTGTATTCTCTTTAGTCGAGGATTTACAAGAATTGTCGCGGTCGCGTCTCTCGCACTCTTCCACCCTCTATCTCTCATACAACTCACTCGGTCGGTGTTTCGGTACAGGCTTGTCGATGCTGCGGAGTCCAGCTGTCGGAGGACGGTTCAGGAAAGATCCTCGGTCTCCCTGGGGTTTAGCGGCGGTCGTGACGGGCACCCTCTTTTGGTCGTCGTCGGTCGCACTCGAAGGGGTTGCACTTCGCGTCGTGTGGCTACGATTCACTATGTATCGATAATCGCCTAACTACGATAGATACTAGACCCGGACTTCTAGACCGAACGCGATCGTGGTGTTTGTTCCCTAATCTCGAATCGGCGCGTTGTTAAGGGCGCGGATACCTTTGGCGTTCCTCTCGGTCGCGGTTCGACTCGCGGCACGACTTGCTCTGCCGTTGACACGTTCCGCGTATAAACAATACTTCGCGAAATAAGACACCGTCGAGACGCTGAGCTCTTGCTTTTATAATGTCAAACGAGGTTGACACGCAATCGGTCGTCAGCGATTTTTGTGTGTCAAGCTCTTTTTTGGAGCACGCAATGTTCATAACGATTCCGCTGAATCGTTATATTGGTGGACAAGCAAACAAAAGGATTTCATGATTCCACGGACGTAACACCTCCCGCGTTAGACCGAAAATAGTCTGAAGAGTCTATTTTCGGCAAAAGAAATTCTTTTGTTTACTTACTCGCCTTTTCCCTTTTCTCTCTTTTTTTTTTTTTATAACTTAATTTCTAAGATTACAAAAATTTTTATGCTGTTCAAAATACAAGAAATGAAGTGTAGTTAGTAAGATAATTAGCAATCTAACTGTGGGGTAACTGTTTCTACTTGTATGCCCTTTAAATAGGCGAAAAAGTAGTGGGAAAGAGGTTTTTTTTCCATGAATTCGGCAGCTTTATCAAAGGATCAGTACAAATTTTGAACGAGTGTATTGGAGACGAAATAATTGAATATTTACTTCATAAACGTGCTTGCTTGACAGCATACTAATAGGGACAGTTATCCTAGAGAAAATTTTGTGTGGGTTCGGGTCGATTCTTCTTGTGGATTGGTTTCTAGTACGTTGCATTCTTCGGCAACGCGAAGCAATCCAGCCGATGAGAATGAATCCCAGGATATCTCTAAACTCCCAATGTCGGAAATCCGTACGTGGCATACTCCATCATCGCATAACACACGCGTGATGATGAATAGCTAAATTCCAAACCTCCGTGGCTCTATGTCTTTCAGTGTTCTGATTTCGGTTTTTTCGTTCTTATAAATTACTTATGTCTAGGTTTACATAGTTGATGCTGTTTGAAATACAAAATGAAAGAGAAAAATTAGCATTCCATATACAATACGTCTCTGCGGCGGTAATTGAGGAATGAGGAATGAGGAAGCTTGAAATGAGGAATTTGCTGATTATAGACTTTGCGTGGCGCATGGCATGACTTTCTACGCGCGCGTGGAGCAAATATCAAGTGCCTGGTCGCGTCGGGGGGTCTTCTTCGTATACGAGCGCGGTTCAATTTATCGCGATGTCTTACCGATTCTGTCCTCTTTTCCATAGCTCTCAATGTTTTACGAGTCGGGCCTATTAGTATCCGATCAGCTGGTATGAAATGGACGTAATTCCCGGGGTCGGCAAATAGGGTAGATTTCGACACCTTAATGTAGTCAGAGTCGGAAGGTGACCTCTGATGACCAAGGTTTTGCACAGTTTTCGCTGACCGAAAAGGTGGTGAACTCGAAGTTCGGAAGGTATCGTAATCTAGTTTCCCTACGTCGAAAAGTGTTTCTGACATCAATTTGTTAGTCGGGGTATTTTTACTAGAGGGTGTAATTGAATTACCGACGCGGTTTTCTCTACTTCCTGAAGTTGTATCTTCATCGTTTGGACTAATCATTGTCGATTGAGGTACCCCTCCCATTTCTTGGGGTGATGGTACCTGCCAAGAAACCCGTTTCTTTGCAGTATGCGACGTTTTGTTATTGGTCGGGATGATAAATTCTCCGATTGATAAGCGTAAGTCGGATTCCGGGAATTCGGGGATTATCTCGAATTTTCCAGGGTCGAGAGTGGAGTTTGCCTGCGGATGAGATTCTTCGGGTTTCTCGTTGTCCTTTTCGTGATCTATGTCATCAAACTCTGATCGTTTTGTATTGTTCTCGGTATGGATCATAGGGTTTGCTCGTGGTGTGAAAGGTTCGATGTCGGTTGTTTCCTCCATCTCTGGATACTCTTCTAATGGGTGCTCGATGGTTGGGTCCAGCTCGTCCTCAATCACCAACGAGGGTAATTCTTCATAGTTAGATCTCGGTAGTCCAGGTATTTTCTTTCGACCATATTTCTCCTTTATTGTCTGCCGGTTTCCTTGTATCTGGGGACCCGGGTCAGTGGAAGGTTTTTCTGGAGGTTTATCCATTGTTGTTATTGAAAATACCTGCACGGCGAGATTTTGTGATTTTAAATTCTCCTTCTCCCTTCTCCAATTCCCTAGCTTGAACCCTGATCCGGGGTGAGGGTGCGAGGTCGAGGGGGAAGGATTCCTTGCCTTCTCGAAGGACACGTTTTTCTGCGCGTGTGACATAGGTGCGCCCGACTCGTTCCTGCGTGGCGAGCGGGCGCCCTGGTAGTTTAAATGCTCCTGTTCCGAAGATGCATCCCCTCGGGTTTCCGAGTTTTCTCGGCTTCGAGGATTTTCGCGGGTCTTCTCCGTATAAGGAGACGGATCTCGCCACTTATAACGTCCCGATTTCCGTTCCCGGCGACAAGGGCAGTTAGTGCACGTAGGGCAGACCCTATTATGCGGGGATGGTTCGCGAACGCGAGTGGGTTGATATGTTGAATACGACGTTTGCGCGTCATCGGAGTCGCTATCTTCAGAGTCTTCCTTCCAACGTATCCCTTTGCGATCGCGGTCGTAGGGTGAGGGGGATCTAGTGACTCCTAAGCCCGAGCGCGTTCCGTGCCGATTTCTTACAGGAATAAAATCGTCTTCGCGGTCCATTTGAATTGCCTCATCCCAAAGTTCATCTAAATCGAGGGTTCCCTCCCGCGATAGTTCATTCGCGGTATCGGGGGGTAACCCTTTCAAAAAGCTCTTTCGCGTTAGGCGGTCCACTTTGCGGATTATTTCCTCCTCGTTATTCGGTCCGAATTCTTCTTTTGCGCACGCGATCAATTGACGATACATCCGTTGGACCCGGCCCACGTACTTGAACATAGGCTCGTGGTGGCCTTTACGCACACGACGGAGTTCATACTTCAATTCGGGGTATTCCTTACCCGGGGCGTAACGTTTCTTTAATCGTTTTAAAATCGCGGCAACCGAAGAGCAATCGGCTTTTTCAACGTAGTATCTAACGGAGTCAATCATTTTAAAGCAAAGTTCCGCGGCGAAAAGTGGCTCGCACGATGGGGGAAGGCGTCTAGCTGCCGCCTGTACGGCATCCGCGTATTCTTCTAACGTAACCCTTTCTGGGTCGAAACGCGGTATGTCTTTTACCACCCGATACACTCGCTTTTCTTCCTGCCAAGCCTCAGCTCCAGAATGGTTAAAAGTGGTTTCCCGAAAGGAATTATGAGAATTCTGCGGGGGAGGTGGAGGTGGGCCGCCAGGCAATCGGGGAGTGCCAGGTGAACGTTGCGTAGTCATTTTTTTTTGGAAAGTAGTAGGAAAAGATTAAAAGAAAAGGTTTCAAATAAAAGCTTAGTCAAGTTTTGAGCGTTCAAGTTACACGGTAACTTGAGTATCCCACTTCTGACACCAATTTGTTACGTCGCGCGTCGTTCGAGCGGCTGAACGACGTGCGCTGGATCCTTGCTCCTTCAAAGTGCTAAAGCACACCTTGTCTAAGCTATTATTATTATTAAGAAGTAAAAGAGGATAGGTTAGGAGAAGTGAGGCGCGTGGTTTCCTTGTTCAATCTTGGGTGTATTCTCTTTAGTCGAGGATTTACAAGAATTGTCGCGGTCGCGTCTCTCGCACTCTTCCACCCTCTATCTCTCATACAACTCACTCGGTCGGTGTTTCGGTACAGGCTTGTCGATGCTGCGGAGTCCAGCTGTCGGAGGACGGTTCAGGAAAGATCCTCGGTCTCCCTGGGGTTTAGCGGCGGTCGTGACGGGCACCCTCTTTTGGTCGTCGTCGGTCGCACTCGAAGGGGTTGCACTTCGCGTCGTGTGGCTACGATTCACTATGTATCGATAATCGCCTAACTACGATAGATACTAGACCCGGACTTCTAGACCGAACGCGATCGTGGTGTTTGTTCCCTAATCTCGAATCGGCGCGTTGTTAAGGGCGCGGATACCTTTGGCGTTCCTCTCGGTCGCGGTTCGACTCGCGGCACGACTTGCTCTGCCGTTGACACGTTCCGCGTATAAACAATACCTCGCGAAATAAGACACGTCAAACCGCTGAGCTCTTGCTTTTATAATGTCAAACGAGGTTGACACGCAATCGGTCGTCAGCGATTTTTGTGTGTCAAGCTCTTTTTTGGAGCACGCAATGTTCATAACGATTCCGCTGAATCGTTATATTGGTGGACAAGCAAACAAAAGGATTTCATGATTCCACGGACGTAACAGTTAAATAATTTCTGGACCGGTAAAACGGTTTTGTAATCACGCCATGCATAGTTTAATTTTTTCCATATAACTAGTTATATGCATTATTCAAGTAATTGAATTCATTGAAACTTTTTTTTATTTCAGTATCTGTAAAGAAACTCCAAGTATTGATTCTGAAAGGTAGAAATTAGAAATACACGAAATAACAATGTTAACGATAGCATATCTCGCTAATCAGCTCGATGAACAGATGAACAATGAAAACAGCATCGCAACGGGTACATTTTGCATCGAAGTTGGCAACAACGCCTTTGGCAATTAGACACTCGGGACATTTAGATCTGCGTGGCACTTTGAGGAGCGCGTGCACGATGTTTTTGTCCCATTGTGTCCACGCTGGTCTCGTTACCGACGAATTTAATTAATCCAATTAAACAACGTGAAGTACGATTCTATACGGATCCCAGTTACATCACGCCGTAGAAGTAGAATATGAACCAGGGAATCGTTTTGTCGGGCGAATAATTCCGACGAGCTGACATTACAACGAATCGGAATGAAACATTTTCCACTTTTAATGGGAATACCGGTTATCATTCGCGCGATCGTTAACAAACATGTGAATTTCGTTAGAAGAGGAAAGCTTTGTTTCGAGGATCACTATCAATTGAAATCCGACATTTTTCGAAACCACTTTACAGAGAAATTTTTGCAATACGAAATATGGAAACAAATCTTCTATACAAATTCCAGTTCTTCATATAATAAGTAGGGTAATGGTCCCTATTAATGAGCATTTTTTTAAATAAAGTCAAAGTATTAAACTTAATGAACAAAAATGTTTTTCTGTCATTTCTAAAGGTATTCCTTTTTTATAACTTATTTAAATGTAAGGGCACACTGATAGGTTCAGGCTCACTAATAGGGACCAGTACTATACACATATTTCATTGTTTTTATCCGGACATTTAGAAATCTCAATCCTAGAATCTATAAAGACCGAATGTCCCTTCTGGACAAATTGTAAAAAAAAAAACTAGAATAACACATTTTATATATATATAAAATAAATTCTAATATGATTAATGAAGATTAGAATGTAAGTAGCAAAGTAAATGCCATGGTCCATAATATGTGTGATGTAACTGCAACATTTCAGATTAGTATCTTTAGCACCTTTGGTAGAAGTGCCAGATTATTCTTTATCTCGAGATAAAACAGAGTGTTGAAGTACTTACTCAATACCTGAAATACTTAAGTTGTCAGTAATTTACACCTATCACGTAATTAAATTAAACTTCAGAGACGTTTCCATAAATTAAAAGATGAGATATACTAGATATAACAGATGTTTTAATACACTGAGAGAAACAATGTTTTAATTTATAATATAAATTGTGCGAAATTTTACTACATTTTCTACTAAAACGGCAGGATTGGTGAAAGTGGTTATGTCGTTACCACACCATTCTGTAGTAGTTATATTTGGTTCTGAAGACTTGGTAAAAGCTACAACCTCGTGTGCTGATTTTTACTGTACGAATGTAACAAAGTTGGAACTTCGCTCAAACTAAAAAAAGTTTTTCTTTATAGAAATACTGTGGTATGCTCGGCGACGGGGAAGACGGGGTATGGGATAGATAAGAGAATTATTATTGGTTATACAAAAAGTGTTGACGACTAGAGGAGGAAAACTTCGAGGTGGAAGAAGACACGGTGATTTTCGTTTTGGACCATTGGATCAACCAAGACTTGCTTCACTATCAGTAGACCTATGCTGACGGACCCGCGCTTGAGTTGTGGAAGATTATTTCGGAACTTGTCTTATATATGAACAGGGCTAGGATTAAGCACTAGCGAGAAAGACGATTATTATGAGAACACTCTAGCGGAAGCCCTATGAAACTAGGCCTATGCTCAGTAACTGCTAACGGCCCGTAATAAATACCTATGTCAGGGAATAAGTTTTTACACTATTAACTATACAATTTTCTGGACGTTTATGTGATATTCGTTGAAAGGCATTGAAAAGACAACGCTAAGAGCCAAGCAAATTGAGGTTATGTTACGAGACGCCACTTCTTTCCGAAGCGTAGATGTCGCTGTGTATCACAGCCTTGTAGCGGTCGGGATCATGACCACCACCACTTGCCGCCAGAGGGACTCCGAACTCCTTCCCTTCTCGCAAGTGGTCATTTCGGCCCTCGTTTGTATACAGGGTGTCCCAAACTAAGTGCGGGAGCAGTTAAGGGGAGATTCTTGACGTGATTTTGAACAAATTTTCCCTTAGCGAAAATTTTCGTTGAGGCCTTGTTAACGAGTTATTATCGAAAAACACCGACCAATAGAAGCACGAATACAATGTATGCATTTCAGCGTGGGCTTCAGCTGTGAGTAGTCTTGGCCAGCCATCGTCCGCGCCATCATTAATCTGCTGTATTCGCTCCCCGATTGGTCGGTGTTTTTCGTTAATAACTCCTTAACCAAGCTTCTAAGGACATTTTGGCAAAGGAAAAAGTTGTTTAGAATCACCCCAAGAATCTCACTTTAACGGCTCCCGCACTTAGTTTGGAACACCCTGTATATAGCTTCCTTCCCTATCCTTCGACTATCCCAGCGTCTAAGGCAGGGGTCCGGTGGTCAACCTTACTGACGAGTCCTCCGGCGGATCTCGGGACGAAACGCTCTCCCTTCCTTTTCCTCCTACCTCTCTCATTCTCATTGGCACAACTACCGCTACAGCCTTCCGTAAATTTTACTACACTGGTCTATTAAATTTTGAAACACATGTGCTATTTTTTTTCCTTTTAATGTGGTAGAAAGGAACGCATTTCGAAGTAATTTTTCCTTCACGATGTTTCTCAGTCTAGGATTCATAAATATTATTTAAAAACAATCATAAGTAATGAAAGGGAATACGAAAGTTTCTTTACAACAAAACCCTAAATTTCATTAAAAGATGTTTCATTTCGGGAATGTGATTTTTACTTCCAATTGTATTTACGTATCATAAAAGAGATTTGAATGAAAAGTAAGACTCTTGAATATGAATTATTCATGCAACGAGGTATATTGTTCGATTATTGATCAATGCAATATTTTATAATACGTGTGCTCATATGTGAGTATGTCACAGTTCTACGGAAGTAAACATTTACTTATCAAATGTATGAATATTTTACGTAACGAGCATTCACACAAATAAATAATATTAGCATTCTCATCCTCTTTTTCAATTTGATTAATTTAACAAATTGTACATTTCGTTATTATCAATAATTCTTGTTCAAACAGTAGTTCACTGCAATTCAATATGATGTCATGATCGTATTTAAAGTATTTAATTTTATTTGCCAATATTCAAAGTAAAGGAAAAAATTTTCCCAATAGAACAAAACTATCAAATCATGAAAATTATAAAGTTCAAAATATAGAGAGAAAGATTGTGGTAATGTAGACGTAGATTGTAATGAAGCAGGTACTCATTTCTCTGATAGGTGCTGTAATCTTATCCTCTACTTATAAGATAAAGTCAAAGATTTTGTGACTGAGCTATGTGCCTAAAAACAGGATTAAAAACAAGTTCACTATAAAATAGTTGCTTTAATAATTATACAAATTTACAGTTAAATTCATTGAACCTCGCTGCTTTATTTGTGAACTGAAATATTAAATCTGAATGATTTCAGAAAATCTGCAATGTGGTTACCTAATTTTACCTATTTTAAAATAGATCTGAAATTATTAGTAGCCTTAAACAGAAACTCAGCTACTGAAGAAAAGAAACCTTCTTCATTAGATTGAAAAAAATGTTTTGAGTAAAATATATATAAAACAAATTTATAACCACTTTTCAGATAATATGTATATTAAACTGAAAATAACTTTTAAACTCAAAGTAAAATAAAATTTTATAACTCGTTTTGATTTTAATAATGAATAGTACGATTCTTTTTTTTTATGATAATCTACAGCTTCTGGTAGAAATCTTTCTGTCCAATTCTAATTAAGAGAATACGATTGGAAACTGTCAGCTACTATGAAAACTAAGGAAAGTTTGAAGATTTTCGGTTTTCCTTTCCCACAGAAAAATTAAAAGAAATCCTCAAGAAAGGGAATTACAATGAATCGATTCGTAACGTTAGCGCCACGTACCAGTGCGAATTTCTTTTGTTCCACGGTTCAACCGTGATTTACATATTCGAATAAAAAAGAAATACAAAAAAAAAAAACGGTGAAAAAGAAATATCTCGTGGTATTCAACGCGCTCGCGACAGTGGAACGTATTTTCCGCGGGTCTTTACAATTCCGTCTCTCCGCCGAATATCTAAACATTTTCGCATGGAAATCCGACTTCTGGGTTTATGGAGCCACCTATGATTTCATGTAAGTCCATGATGTGCAACGCGGACTATCGGAGTTTGAGTTTTTGCAAACGGATAAGAATGATCGTCCTCCTAAATCGACGGATTAATCCATTTTATGATTAACATAATAAATCACCGCCTTCTATCTTGCTGCACGGCTAATTACCAGCAATCTACGTTCTCTCCTATGGTCGATAATTGCCTATACTTTCCCAATTTTCCGGCCGCTTTCATATTCGATGATCGCACGAATTTTCCTTCTTCGATTGCAAACCGATCCCAGCGGGCACATAATTGGAATTAACGGCCGGGCTACGCGATATTTTTTCCCTCCTTTCTCGTAGAATCGATTGAATTCAATTTGCAGGCTAATTATTGTCCACCGCGTGTACGTGTGCACAGCATTTCAAAACGATTTTCCGATGGAAATTTTCTGAAATTTTAATCGAACCGTTGCATCAGTGAATCTTTATGCAAAACGCATGTAATGTTCAGTTAGATTGAAATAATATATGTATGATGTGATGGCGAAATAATTATACTGATTACGGATTTTTGAAAAACATTTTTAAATAAGCATTTTGCAATATCGAATGAAAAAAGTGAAAACTGTTTTTCCTTTAAAACATTGATACATATTCATTTTTCTGTATTGCGTTCGACATTTCTGTTTTTTATTTTAGTTATGTCTACTACAGGACTGAATCCGTGCTATGATTATTTATAGACACAAAAAATCAAAGAAAGAAACTCAAACAGGTTAATTAGATACTTTTACTGATGTGAATTCGAGATTAGTGAGTGCAACAATTGCTTCTTAATTAATTGTTTCCAAGCAATGAGTGCGGACCTACAACTTGTGGGTTTGTTTGATTATTTTGTAATATTGAGAACGAAAAATAAAATTAATAGTAGTATGCGTTCATACATTTTTTTAAAATTCATCAAAAAGAATGGTATTTAAATTTTATTTAATAATAAGTGACTAAAATAAATAAACAATTTATACTTCGTAGCGTTTCTTTTTAATTGCATAATTCTTGTAACACTTATTCATTGAATTACATAATTAAATTTGATGCAATTCCGTTTCTCTAGAATTTTCCAAGCATTTTGTAGAACAATTTGATTTTAAGTTCCAAGTAGTTCAAGTAAAATGTAAAACAGAAAATATTTAAACAGTATTTTCGATATCGATTTGTCGATTGGTACGTAGCATGTGTAATAATTTATTTAAAAGTTATGGGACAAAGTGCAGCACTACGATGTATCATGGTGGATAACCTTTTGCCATCTTTTAAGGGTAGTAACGTGACACTTGAATATATCTAGGTCGATGTAAAGTGTGGAGCATGTCATAGCAAATGACAGGAAGCGTCAGTAAAACTTCTCATGCATGATAGATTCTAATAAATACCAGACTAAAATATTCAACCGTTAGTTTCCTAGAGTATATAGAACAAAAAAGAAATGTTTAATACCGCACAATTTAATATTCAAAACGACATAATAAAATTCAAAACTCTCATTTTTGTCCTCTCATTTACTTGATAAATAATTACCATCTTGCTTCTTCGGCAAAACGAAAACAAAAAAGTAGTTTAATGAAATTTCATATTTTATTACATGTATTATACAAACTGTGGATGTTTATGGATATTTATATTTTTGTAGACACAGAAATAGAGTTGAAATTTGAATAAAACTGTGCCTTATCATTTAACTCTTTTAACATGTATCCAGGTTTTAATATTTTTATACACTTTTGTATTTGTATTCATACAAATTATTGCACATTTTAACGTATTTACACTTGGCTTGAATAAATAAATATCTGGAGTCTAATAATAGCTAAAATAAAATTTTAAAATCACATACTTTTTTATGTTCAAATATTTATATTAACATATAAATATTTATATTATAATTTTGTATTTCCTTTAGTTTAAAGGTTACTTTAGCTTAGGTTCGTATATCCTACAGATGATACACTAGTAATTAAAGTTGCCTAGAGAGCGCACCACAGTTTTAACCACACAAGATGGCTGACAGTTGATACCCCTTCCGTCCAGGGTTGCCACGTGAATGTCGTGCCATACTTACCCTTCCGCCCCTCGTCTAGATGTGCTGCGGAGCCCGCCTTCGGTTCCCCCACTCTTCCGTCTGTGAGACTGGTAGGATAAATAACGGATGTCTTACGCTACGAAGTCCGTAGCGTTTGTCGCGTAGCACGTGGTAGCGTAGCACAAAAGACACCCGTTATTTACCTTACCAGTCTCACAGGCGAAAGAGTGGGGGAATCGAAGGCGGGTTTCGTAACACATCTAGGCGAGGGGCGGAAGGGTAAAGGGTATGGCACGACACTCACATGGCAACCCTGCTTCCGTCTTTTGCTTCAGCCCCTCAGAATCATGCACAGTCCTTTAGGTCCGTGCCCTCAAGGAAGTGATGAGAAAATGCACAGCCATATTGATTTAAACCGGAAATCAGAAATCACAATAACACCTCTGAATGTAGCCAAACGTCACAAGTTACGTAACCTAAATGTCACATGTCATGGACGATAATATCAGCTCTCCTGTTTTTTATTTAATCCGCATGGTAATGACTAATAGCAAAACACAGATATCGTTTCTCATCACTCCCTTGAGGGTCACTACTAAATATTACAGAGGGTACAAGGACAGTGTGGCAGATGTGCTCCTCTACGTTGATTGGTTCCGGTATTTGTAGGACTATGTCCGACAGCTATTGTATGTAGTTGTGCAGCAATTGTGTACAGATAGATACTATATGTGTGTAACAACGTTAACGCTAACTTCAGAGGCGCAAAGTTTGAACTGAATGCAATAGCTGGTAATGCGCCCGCTTCTCCTAAAAATGGCGACTGCCGGGTATCTGCCACATTAGAGTAGATATAAGGAGAGTGTGGCAGATACCCGGAAGTCGCCATTTATAGCCCAGCAGGCACATTCTCTGAAGTTAGCGATAACGTTGTTACACACATAGTATCTATCAGTACACAAATGCAGCACAACTATATGTATATAAGATTGGGCTACAAATGGCAGAACCAATCACCGCAGAGGAACACATAAGCCAGACTCTCCTTATACCCACTCTATGCCACACTATCCTTCGTACCCTCTGTACTAAATATAGTTTAAAACAGCCACCTAGGAAGTTATCAATAAAACATTAACAAAGTCAAAGCACTCGACTTTCCTCAACTGCCACTGCGTCATTCATTCTTTCCCCTAATTTTTCACCGCTGAATGCGCGATCCCACAACAGGTAGACCCACCGCTCCAAATAATTGTATCCCCCCGACGACGATTCCATTGTATCAGTCACTTTCCAGCATGACGCTGTCCGGGAGCGGCTCTTCTCTTCGACAAGCGGAAACGATCGGTCCTGGAACGGTGAATCGCGGACAGGCGTGCGGCTGATGCCACCCAGAAGGTGCTGCACTTTTATTCGAGCGTTTCTCACGGCTGGAAGTTTCTCTATGTACGCGGAAACGTGTGCAGTCGTGAGAATTATATAGGAAGGCGGCCGGCGGGATGGGGCGGTTTGGCCTCGGTATCCCTGTGGTGAGTTGCACTTGTAAATGCACGTCTCCCGTCTACCTACAACCCCGCACCTATAACCCCCGTGAACGTATATGTACGGTGGGTATATGGCCGCCGCGCCGCACCGCGCCGGAAGGTAGGCGGCTGCGAGCTACAGTGGGAACACAGTTCTTGCATTAGCCAAAGAAAGATTTCTGGCGAATCGAGCGAGAGACCTCGGCTAACTGAGCCGTGGGGGAGCAACGAAGAAACGACCCGTATAGATGCAGTGGTTCTTACCGAGAGGCGTGGTATCGAGGGCCTGTCGTTGATCTTTGCCGGCTGTATCGTTTCCGCGAGACTCCGTTCATGGTACACGCTTTTCGCGGCCGAGGGGTTGGAAAAGAAACACACCCTTAGAAAGAGGGCGAATGGGCGAGAGGGAGGGAGGTTGCTCGTTTCAGCAACGATAGCCAGTGTTTCCTGTGGTCTCGCCATCTAAATGCTTCGACCCGGCCAACTTATTATGAAGTTCTGTCTTTGATTAATGCGCAAGTTTCTTTCGCAGCGGTTTGAAAGACGGCGACGAGAGGGGAGAGTTGATACGAGATCGCTTTAAGGGATACTTATCGGGAAGCTGTTATTCAACGGTCGCTACGCTTTGAAGTGACGGAAAAGAAGGAGAGACGTAGCTTAATGAAGTTATTTTCACGCTTGGAATTGAAATTCTTTCGATGCGGTGAAGGGAAAAATGTGGTGATTAGTCATCGTTGCCGAGAGGTTTGCTTTAATAAAAGACACTCGTTAAGTGACACACTCCGATTTTTATGGAACTTTGCATTCATATTCTGTGGTTCAGCTTAAGAACTTTTCCGTTTTCAATAATCTTTAAAAAGTGGAAGAATAAATTTCCATGGAATAGTGAAACACCTCCGTTAAGGAGTTATTAACGAAAAACATCGGTCAATCAGACAGCGCGTATAACGAGCGCTCGGCAGACGAGTGACGTAATCGCTCCGACTGTCATGGCTGGCGGTAGTTTGGGGGTCTGCCGCTAGGTGTTCGGACACTCAAGAATACTTCAAACGTCTCAATGTTTCTCGCAAGTGGTAAATCAAGTCTTCGTTTGTATAAATACAAGTTCCGAACATTAGTTCCCATGCGTATGGGGCAGGGGTCGTCAGTCGTAGCCCTACTGATGAGTCTGACTGGCGATCCTAAGACGAAAACGCACATCTCGTTCTCGTCGTACTCCCCGTACGATACCATCAATTTTTCTCTCGTTTTCAGTTGCGTATTCCGTGTGGGCCTTATCGGCACAAGAGGTAATAATGCGTAACAGTGCACAAGCTACGCAGAGCGTTTTTGTGAAATATTTAATATACACGGTGAGTCTCATAAGATGATCAAATGATCACATGATTGAATAAAACTGGTCAGTTTTTTGTTGCATAAAAAAATGTCTCTAACAAAAGTTGTCTGGATTCCCGGGGAACATACTGTGCTGTAATTGATTTTTTGTTACTTTGCTTTTGAAACATTTTTGTTATACAGCAAGTAACTTACTAGTTATGCGAAGTGATCATGCTACGAAATCAACCTGTATTAACATTTTTTCAGACTTGTTTATAGGCCTCGCAAAGCAGTAAAATCTTTATTTAAAGTTTCTTTTGACGTGAATACGTCTATAAATTTGCTCCTGTAATAGGAGCATAACAGAAAATCCAATGATAACGAAATCAGGGGATACAGTTTCGTGTTGCAGCTCAAAAACTATTGTTTATATCGAAACTCAAAATATATCACGTGATAGTTAAAGAATCAAAGAATTTATTTCTGCCATTTTTTATTGTTTATTTAGTGCTGCCATTTTTTTTACTGTTTATTTCCTACCCTCCTTCGATACCAATGACAATAAAAATTCATTAGATGAGTCATAGAATTATTTTACATAATTTAACCAAATCGATGTGTGTTAGTTAACTTCCCTTGTAAGTGGTAAAATTTTTCGGAAAATTCTGTAGAATCTTCAGTATGTTTTTGTTGAGAAAAATACTTGAGTGAACTTTTAAAAAAATGTTGTGTACAATGTATTTATACATTTAAAATACATAATAAGTTTGTTAACTTTTTAAGTAAATATAGCACCGAAGCACAAATACTATCGAATATACAGGGAAAATTTTTTAATGGAATCTGACACTTAATCTCACAACCAAATATATAAATTTTTTGTCGTGATCGAGGAAATAGAATTTCGTATCAATCACTCTGTTATTTAATTAAGCAAGAGTAAATTAAAATATTGAAGTAAATAAAAGAAACTGAATTTCTGTTTATAAAATTCTATATTTGATTTTCCTTTAGCACATGTAGTTCCAAAGCATGCATATGTGGATTGTGGGGGTTACGAACGTGTACAGCAGAGATTTATATTTAATTTTGAACCTCAATTTAAACTTTCGTCTAAAGATTGTATAAGAAAATATATGTAAACACAGTTCCATTATGTATTGTTATATTAAAATTTCATAAATACTATTTTAAATTCCTATTAGTATTGGTTTTCTAAACTTTTGTTATATTCATCATGAAAATACAATTTACATGAGTATTATAAAACAATCTGACTCTATCAAATTGACAATAGATACAATAAAGCAATAACTGATATATTTTTAATAACTAAAGAAAACTACAAAATTATTGAAAAGATAAGAGGTTGAATATCTGTTACAACCAAATAATTATGACAATGTTCCAAAACGTTTGCAGGATTTCATAAAAATAAATAAAGAGTTAAACAAATTTTTGAAACATACTATACATACTGTAAAATAATATAATTACACCATTGTTTCTCTTCGTTAAAACATTCTGCCGTCACTATAAAATTTTGTTCATAAGTTCAAATTAAAATATCAGCATATTAATGAAAATATTCATCGCAAGGCCAGCTAAGAAAGGCAGTTCAAGTTTTGGCACAAGAATCTCCAATATCGTGCGGTTGGCTTTAACACGAAGAAATCCTTATTTCTCTTTCCCCGTGTATTTGTCTTATTGGCCACAGTCTACGCAGCAGCTCGTTCTAGTTAAACTATCGGAACGTGGGCGAGGCTCTATCTTCCTCGGGTTAAACTACCTCCAGGTTGCGGAACCACGAAATTTCAAACTCGATTCGAGGTGTGTACGCGCGAACGACAGAGATGAAAGAATACTATTCAGGATTTGCTGTTCGAGCGCCAAAGATAGAACAGATTCGCAAAGGAACAGGGGCAAGAGATGATTCACCGCCGAGTTTGACGACTTTATCGAACGCTCTCAAGCGAACGCATCCCTGACTCGAGTCAGATTCCTCGAAGTTTCAAACTAATGGGCTGGAGTCGATGATGCTTCGGCTTTTAAGGACCTGCTCCAGTTGCTGATCTTCCTCGCTGCGAAGAATCTTTGAACATGAAGTTAACTTGGCAAAATAAGGACCTGCTCGGTAAATGATTGCTCTAACTTTTAACTCCGACTTTAGAGATCTTGCGTTCGTAATCGATTCGTACGAGGAACAACCAGTTTGCCGTAAATGTTTGCTCCAGACAAACCAAATTTTGGTTATTTGTTTTGGAACTGATGCACCTGCTATGAGTCCCTCAACAATTTAGAAGAATCTGGTCTGAGTTCAGTTCGATCGAGTTTGACTTGAACTAAAATAAGATGAACTATGGCAACGTCGTAATCAACTAAACAAGTTAAGTTATCCACCGATAACTTCTTCTTTCTGATATCTCCATTTCTGACATGTTTGACAGAATCTAATCTTATTGGGATCTGACATTGGTAGATGCGACATCTTGTGGCGAAAAGTGTAAGTTCCGGAAGCCACCATTTTGCACAGTTTGTTTTTGTAGCTTGCGGGGTTGAGTTATTGTTATATGATATAAACAGTGCAAAATGCATATTATGACATTTTCTCCACGTCGTAAGAACTTTAATAGAGATCGTTGTTGTGTAAAGGGTTACAACATGAAAGCAAGTAGAGACTTAACAGTTCGTACAAAGAAAAGAAAAGAATTCGTACAAGTAAAATTTATTAGATATTATTTTGAAAATACGTGTACTCAAAGTATGGAAAATAGCTTTAAAAATAAACGAAGTTATTCCAAAAATAAAGGTGTGTTCAATGCATTTTAAAAAGGATGACTACATTTTACCAAATAAGTTAATATCCATAAAAAAGCTAAGTTAACTCCTTACAGTATAAATATACAAATGAAATACATTGATACTTATTTGGAATGAATTTTCATGCCATCTTCATGCGATTTGTGTGTTATTTTATTTCATGCGGTTTGTCTTTCAAGCTTGACGCTTGCAAACACAATGCGGTTACGACACCAAGCTTTGACACAGTATTTTTCCCGCTCTCCTTTGATAAACCTTCTTTGAGCTGGGTTTGTACCAGTCCAATCACAAATATTTTCTATAGAAATTAAAATTTTTGTAGAAAACCTAGTGTCACTCATATACACGTAGTGCAAAGTGGTGGCTTGTTGACGCCATATTGACGATGTAATCTATAGGCTCCGCCCCCTTATCAGATTCCAATACTGGCGCCAAATTTCGCACTATAGTCAATTTTCGATAGAAGTGACTATGCTCTAAAGAATAAAAATCTCTCAAAGGACTGATTTTGGTTTCTTATTGTGCCTTCCCACTTTCCGTCAAGTTAAACCTAAAATGAATTTTATACAGGTTGAGGGATAAAATTTTTAAATATGACTGCCGAGTGTTCAAACAGAACGTTGTATAAATGTAAAATACAAAGTGAAACAATTAAACAAAATTACAAGTAGTTTCTATGACAGAATTAGAATTATAGCAAGGTTTACAAACACTAAAAAGTTTAATGTACAGTTTATACATAGTAAAAGTTTATTTTTTTTTAGAAACTATATATTGTATTGCTATTTTTAATGAACAAACTTGTTATCTGATATGCGCAATACTTTATATGGTAAATGTTAGCGGCTTTTAATACAACTATCTTATTGGTTGACAATCTAATATGAACAATCTTGGGAAGTGCACATGTGGCTGCGCGAGTGCACACCTTATGCATATTCTTATATCATGGAAGCGACATCGATAATAGCGACTATTCGTTATAAGTAACTTTCAATATATGTAACTTCGGTTCCAATAATTTGTATATAAGCACGGCGTATTACAGAGGTGTTCCGACAAAGCACCTCCGTCTGGTTGATTTTTTGTGATCAATAGATGGAAAATCCTCTGGTCGCCGCTAGAGGCGTCATGGTTAGAACTCCGCGTATGATATGTACGAATGAAGTGCGTTACAGATGATCACAGAGCTTCACTGACCCTTGAGCTCGCTGAACCAATAGGAGCGCTCCCCATGGATGTTTCTACTCAGACGCACTCTAGCGGTTGCTAGAAGAACTTCCAACTAATTATCACTTGAATGAATTTCTGAGGGAACTTGCAGTCCCTGTATAATATACCGTGGTTATTAGCGACTGTTGTCATGGGACCAATAAGCATATATCACATAGAGGAGCAAAATATCAGAACAACCTACTTCGCACCATAATGTAAGGATTCTAAGGATATAAGGTGTGCTCCTGCGCAGCCTTCTAAATTAGCCAATAACGTGCCCTTCCAAAGATCGTCCATATTGGATAGTCAACCAATAGGATAGTTGCATTACAAACCACTAAATTTAACATATTACGTATTGTGCGCGAAAGAAGACCAAAAACATTATGTTCACGCTACACCACGCTGCTGTTACTGGCTGTCACCATACTTAAATATGGCGGAAAGTAGAAAAGCGCCAATTATTGTTCGAATTCCTTACATCTAAATTTACTATGTGCAAAGCATACATATTGGAGTATTTCGTATTTCATGCAATTTTGTCTTAGGTTGTAGCTCCGATACATCCTTAAGTGAAGGAATTACAGACAAGAGAAAGTTATTGAAAGAGTCCAGATGTGCCATTTAGCTATTGCCTGTCGTTTTCAAGCGATGTCAACGTGGTCGTCCAGGTCCGGTGCATAAATTTTAACACAATTCTGATTATGCCCATTCTGATGGGTACTGAAGAATGCCAAAACCCTGGAAGCCGACGGAGTCAGGGCTGATTCGTGTACTCTGCACTTTCCCACGCCATAAAACTGTGTGAACCTCAAACCTGGCTGGACCCGTTCCATCGTAATGATAGAAGACAGTGATATTTGCCATTTCTCTGTTTCCCACTTCTCTTGGATCTGGGTAAGTAAAATCTTTAAAGGGTCTCTGGTTTAACAGTACTGTAAAGTCCTATTCCCAGAATAAAATCCTTAAATGGATTGATTAGAAAACGGACTAGATTTATTTTGCACGATTCGTGTTACGTCCTGTGACGCGGTTTTCTTCAGATTATGCGTTTTCGCTATATATCTGAAGATGGCGTTTTGAAGGACTGAGTCCTTCCTATTGCCCAACGAACGAAATACTGCCAATTATCATTTTTTCTTACATGCTTTTGTCCAATGGACATTTTTCTTTTTATCCAATTTTTTCATCATCATCATCATCTCATTTTTTATCTTCTCATTATCATCTTCCTCATCTCACCCCCCCCCCCGCACCAGCAGCATCATGGCCCGGCAAAAACGGTCACCCATCCTTTCCGGGAACCTCGACCGGACAGCTTAACTTCAGGAATCTTACGTAACCGGTGTTGCCTGCCCTACTATGGCCGTTGGCCCGTAACCGCCACAGTTGTCGGTTTGCGGTAGTTTGGGAGTCTGCCGCTAGGTGTTCTGGGACACTCTCAAGAAGTCAAAGTTTCTCGCAAGTGGTCATTTTCGGCCCTCATTTGTATAAATATAAGTATCGAACATTAGTTCCCATGCGTCTGGGGCAGGGGTCGTCAGTCGTAGCCCTACTGATGAGTCTGACATAGCGAATCCTAAGACGAAACGCACATCTCGCTCACGTCGTACTTCGTACGATACCCTTCAATTTTCCTCTCTCTTTCGCAGTTGCGTGTGCCGTGTAAAGCCGGGAATCCACCAGAAAGCTAAGCCAAGCTATGCTATGCTATGCTAAGTTTAAAAAAAATTAGCTTCAATACATTTTATGGATCCGTTTCCACCAAGAGCTAAGCCATGTTAATAAAAATGTATTGTTTAAACTTAGCATAGCATAAGCTTAGCTTAACTTTGTGGTGGATTCCCGGCTTAAACCTTAGCGCTACCGTACACGTAACAATTTGCAAAAATAGTAATCATTTTTAACGTGCAGTGTTAATTCTTCTTCTTCTTTACGAAATCTAAGAAAACTACTTACCTGCCTCTCTAACATTCCCATTTGTATCCCCTGAACGCAACTATAAGCGAACGCTACTTGTTCAAAATTACGTATCCTATTCGCGTCAACAAAATCGTTAGACAGAAATAAAAAACAGGTGCTTGAAGAACCGTGAATTGAATTTGCAGATTAAACACGGTTTGTAAATGAAGGTTTGGCCTGGCGGTAATTAATTGGCATTCCGTATAAGAGGTATTACGAAACGAGTGCACGATGAATATTTGAATGGCACGGACGAACGGAGTTATTAACGTTTGGCGAAGAGAGAAATTACTTACCGAGTATCTGGCTAAGAACGGTGCGGCCATCTTCACCGAGGCAGGCGCTGCGAGCATCAAAGGGATTTGTGAATTGCACGAATGCATAACCTTTGTGCATGGATATTCCTGAAACAACAAACGATCGTGACGTTTCAAAACGGCCTATTCTTTCCCGACGCAAACGGAGCGAGACGGGAATACGAGGATAATAGGGGCAGAAATCTTTAATTAAAATTGTTTCCATGAATTTTGATGAGTGAGAGAGGTGGAGAGGCGAGGCAATCTTGAGGGGAGCGTCTGTCATCCTACGAGTCGGACAATGAACCAGACAGAATCATGATTGTTGAGATGTGAACGCGAGGATTTGTTTCCTTTGCTCGATTTTCGGACCGTGAAAACCGACGATAGCTAAATAGATTTCGAAATATTTGGAAACATTCTGTGTCAGAAGTCTGACTGAACAGAGAATAATATTATTTAAGAAACACTCTAATACATTCAATCTCCCTGCCATTTGCAAATTTTTGGTTAGACTATATAAAATTCTAAAATCTATCAACGATTCCCGTGGCATTGAACGTGTTACAAAATATTTAGACATCAAATTATTGTGACTTATAATAGAAATTATCACTTCTAGCTTATTTTAAGAACGAAAAAAATATTTCAGGTTGTATGTCAAGATATTCATTTATATCGTTCAATATTGTTAACTTAATTACTAAATTGTTTATGATTTTCTAAACCTCATTAAACAAGCAGTTCATACAAAAAATTATAATGCTAGATAAAGAGTAAATAGAATTTTGTAAATGCTTAAAAAAATATCAAAACTGAATTTTTGAAAAGTCTGAATGAAATAAGAAGGAATAAGGAGGGAAGCAGATTTTACTCATTCTAACAGTAAGAACTAACACTGTCACAATTAATACCCGCGCATTCCGCGTAATTGTATATTTCCTTAAAACTGGAAGGAATCATAACAGACTAATTGTTATACTTCGCTTTCTTAATATAAACAATTAGAATAACTTATTTTCAGGAAGGATACTAAAGTTAGCTTTTAGAGTTCATTTTTCATTTAATATAAAATTCATTTACGTTTCAAATTCATGATAGGTACAAGTCTCTTTAGAGAAACATTTTCTTTGCGTGCAGAACTTTGAACTCCTTTGTTTAAAGATTCTGAAAGATTATTTAAAATATTTTTAAGAATTCATAAACAAAAATCTCTTCCTTAAAAATTCAGTTACAGGTGAACTTAAATTGTCTTTATACAGGGTGTAGCAAAAATGTTGCAGTTCCTTGAAAGGGATGATTCCTGAGGTGATTTTAAGCAACTTTTTCCTAAGTGAAAATACTAGGTGGGGCTTTGTCAACGAGTTATTAACAAAAACCCTCGACCAATCAGAGCACGAATACAGTGGACGAATTTCAACGCGCACTCTAGCTGAGAGTAATATTGGTCCGTCATCGTCCGCGCCATCATTAATCCGCTGTACTCGTTCTCCTATTGGTCAACGTTTTTCATTAATAACTCGTTAACAAAGCCCCACCTAACATTTTCGCTAAGGAAAAAGTTGTTTAAATTCACCTCAGGAATCACCCCTTTCAAGGAACTGCAACATTTTTGTTACACCCTGTATATGTTTCCAACAGTGCGAATCTGATACATTTTATATTATTTCATTGTACACAGTAAAATGAAAAATGTATGTACAACAATAAATAATAGATATTATAAAAATATTAATAAGTTTCAAGTTCGTTGTTTTAAGGTAAACCACAGACTTTTTTTGTATACACATGATATTATAAAATAATATTTGATTTACAGGCAAAGGGAAAAGCATAAAGTGGTAGAGACTTTCAACTCTTGATATTATTAACATGTTGGACGCAACTGGCATGGATGGATAAGCTTTTTTTTAACCGTCAGTGTCTGTTTTGGAGGGAGACGGGGTGGACACACACAGTACAAAATATATCCCCAGTGAGAGCGTATAGCCGTGACCATATGTGTGTTACTCGTGGTAGGAATATATGGAGATTTACATATTTGTTTCGGCATAATGAATTCCATGCATGGTCAGCTGCTAACCACGCAAAAGTTATTACGGGCACACAGATTACAGGCGACTCCTGCACGTTAAAATGAACGTATCTGCTGACTTGCTACGCAGACTGCCCCGCGGAATCGATGACCCGTGTACCATGTGGTAGCCAAAATAAAAAAAAAAAAGTAAACGGAAAAATACTGACAGAAAAATTTTGGTCGAAAATGCGTCACAGATGAAATCTAGATCCTGATATTATCATGATATGTCTGTTTGATTGTTTTGGTGTGTATACAATCATCCTAATTTGGATTGTATTTGAAATCTTTGATAACATTTTGAAGAAGTAATGTCACGGTTAAATTATTGTGGGGAATTAAAAAAAAGAAAAAACGTTAAGACCGAGGATAGAAATATGAATTAATGTCTGTCGCCACCTTGTGAAGCCTAAAATGATGCCTGAGTTTGGGATGGTACTGTGAATGAATGAATAACTTTATTTAAGAAAATTAAATTGTATTTTATTATATGTATAACTATTGAAGAATAAAAAAATATTTTCTCAAATTTTTTCGATCCAAAATGGCAACATACTCGACCAATCCCCTTTTACCAAAAATGCAATTCGATGTTCAAGGTTCCTCCGTCACATCTCATCCTAGGACAAAAAACCATAGATGTACTTTTCTGCACGAAATTTTTCTACTACTGAAGTAGGATTTTCCTAAAATATTAATTTGTTTTAAATGGTGGCTGAAACCTAGGATTTTCTTAAAATATTAATTTGTTTTAAATGGTGGCTGTTTTTAGACACCAATTTTGGATTAAAATTTGTATTTCTTCTAAAAATGGGTATTAAATACTTAAGAATCACTATTTTAAAAATTTTCTACGCACTTCAGTAGTTTATTACGTGTAGAAAATGTACATTTTCGGTTTTTTTGTCCTAGTATGAGATGTGACGGAGGAATCTTGCACACCGAATTGCATGTTGGATAAAAGATGCAACTGTCATTTTAAGCAGAAAAAATTGTGAAAAACTGTTTTTCTACTCTTCAATAGTTATATAATAAAGTGCTATTTCATTTTCTTAAATAAAGTTATTCATTTATTCACAGTACCATCCCAAACTCAGATATATTAGGGCTTACAGGATGACATTAGGCCTTAAAAAGTCAGACTTTCTTAAATTTTGTATTTCTTGTCAGATTCTCATGTTATTATAGCCAAATTGATTCCTTGTATTTTTTCGGTAAAAATGGTACCAAATACCGTATAGTGTAGTTTATAATAAAGCTGCACATAGAAATTAGTTCATATAATTTGAAGAAAATTTTGATGGAAATAATTTTGTAAATGTAGTTCTACTCTCTTATCAGTCTTATTTAATCTCGATTATCAAACGTCCGCTTACGAAATATTCAAAACAATGAAATAAACGAAAAATGGTAGCGAGTATAAAAAGTCTGTCAATTAGTCAAAAGTCAAATCCTTTAATTGAACAAATGTTGTTTCCAATTTCTTTTGCTAATAATAAATTTGTACCTAAACGTTGCGTTGGTTGAAAGTGACACAATAATATTTAATATTTGGGTTCTGATTTTCTCCCGGGAAATATACACCTATAAAACACAGCACGCAAAATGGATTCTTCTTTGCAGCAGCTGAGGTATAATGCTACATGAACAAATTGGGTATTTAGTGTTGTCCGTATTTTGAAAATATTCTGAAAGCATTCGCCTGTATGTCATTGTAATTTGATCTTTCTGTTACTGTGATTTTCAGTATAACTTTAATGAATAAGCACATATGCTTAACTTGGTACAGTTTGTGAATATGATTCTAATAAATATAAATATGTATTAGAAATGTACAAATCTAATGGAAAAAGATATGTATAATATTGCATGTTTAGAGCTTTTTAAAAAGCTAATTGTGTTAGTTTTCCCAGGAACTTCTTTTGTATTTGTTGAATTGAAAGAAACTTTGCCATACAGAATTATTTAAATCAAAATTGATAAATCAATATGGAATTCCACTGTACTATAAATTCCTAAATAAATGCAAAGACCAAGAAAGATTTCTAATACAACAATAAAAAATTTCGCAATCAGTCTCCATTCAGCTTGCGACTCGACGTAATCCTTCAAAGTGTTGAGTCGTCGTATCAACGCGACAATAAAAAAATTTAGCCTCCACGGTATCCCAGTCTATCGTGCTTTTCCGGCCATCATCGACAACTCCCAGAAAAGTCTCGAGCGCTCTTTACCGCAACGACACTTCGCAATCTCTGCGACGACTGTTTTGTGCGGAGCGATGCCGCGCCACGGGGGGTGGAGAACGGGAAAAGGGCCTCGTGTCCTTACCGACGAACAGTTCGAGTCAAGGGAAACGTGAAATTGGAGAAGGTCTCGCTTGCCGGATCGAGGATAGGGAGAGGGTCTTCGTTGCGGAATGCCGGACCAACGGTGACAGCTGCACCGGGCAGATTGCAGGAATCGAGTGGACTAACGGCGCGACGACTCGAAAATCGTATTAAAGCTGATGCCACGCGCGTATCAAGGTCCGTCATTGTTTGCTTTGAAGTCATGCAACACACTAATTCGTGACTTATCTTAACGATTCGACACGTTTGCGCGACTTTTTCATGTAGATGATATTATATGTATACAACGATCATTCAAAACGATTTCTGGCTGTCCTACTGCTATTGATAGTGTAATCTCGTAATACCGATCTGTAACAGGTCTCTGAATACGTTATCCGGTGTTCCTCGAAGTACCATGAGAATATCAGTGCTTTTTATGTTTTCCACAAAAAAAAAAAAAAAAACATTTAGTTATCTGATTAAATTATTAAAGTGAATCTACTGTAATAGCAACTGAAGTATTTTAATATTTTTCTAACATCTGTCGCGTAGGTTGACTACACATACAATCAGTTAGGAAAACATTATTTATTTTTGGCAATAAAATAATAAAATTTCAAGAGAATTGCTTTATTATAAAATATAAATTACCTTTCTCCGTTATTTTAATAATAAATTAAAAATTCCTTTTAAAAGTTAGACCTAAATCATGATGTATTTACATTGCATAAATATTATGTAATCGAATTTCAACAAAACATAAAAATCGTTTTCCTAGCGATAATTTAAACTTTTATAGTCATTTGCTTTGAAGTTGAACCTCCATCTCATTTTTTTTATATGTCCTTATTATTCTGTGAAATAAGTTAATTATCCTTTAGTAACACAAATTTGGATCAAATTAATATCATGGGGATTGGTTAACCATTTAGTCAAACAATTCCGGACATTATTAATAGTCAACCAGCTCCGAACGATTAGTTTGACTTTAATGCTCTATAAAATCTTCAAACAATTATATATGGAAAAGAGTACAGGAGAGTGGGGAAATTACAAACAGCTAAGCAAAAAATTGAATAGAACAAAATACTAGAAAGCTGATAACTTCTTTCTTGCTTATATTTAAAGGTATACGGGGTGTAACAAAAATGTTGCAGTTCCTTGAAAGAGGTGATTCCTGGGGTGATTTTAAACAACCTTTTCCTTGGCGAAAATGTTAGGTGGGGCTTTGTTAACGAGTTATTAACGAAAAACACCGACCAATCGGGGAGCGAGTACAGTGGATTAATGATGACGCGGACGATGATGGACCAATACTACTCACAGATGGAGCCCGCGCTGAAATTCATCCACAGTATTCGCGCTCCTATTGGTCAGTGTTTTTCATTAATAACTCGTTAACAAAGCCCTACTTAAGATTTTCGCTAAGGAAAAAGTTGTTCAAAATCACTTCAGGAATTACCCCTTTCAAGGAACTGCAACATTTTTGTTACACCCTGTATTATATAGTTGTGTATTTCTACCATCAACTTTAATAAAATATGATAATAAAAACCATTTTTAGTAAAAAAACCAAAAACCTTGATTTTCGTAATTTCCCAATTATTGAGAGGTAATCACGAACACCACTTATTTCTTACTAAAATTGCAAAGATATCCTCAAGATGTACTCACAAGGGAGGTTCGGTGAGTGTCAGTCGCCGATTTTAATGAAACTTTGTACGATTTTTCTATGGTCCAACCTAAGAATTTTGCCCTATACATATAGTAGCTGCCCATACTCGACTTTAAGGGAGAAACTACCCCTTTAATCCAAATCGCCTTTTTCATTTCGGTGCTTATAACTGACAAAGTATAAGCGTTATAAAAAAATGTTTTATACAAAAGTTTTACTGTTGTTTAAGACCCATAGGATGGCTGTAAGGAAATTTTGAAAAAACGAATTGCTCTTTATTCATCTGAAACGAAAACATTTTTTATCAGAAAAAGGGGGGTAGGTAAAGTTTAATTTTTATAAACAATTCGTTTTTTCAAAATTTTCTTACAGCTATCCTACAGGTCTTAAACAACAGTAAAACTTTTGTATAAAACATTTTTTTATAACGCTTATACGTTGTCAGTTATAAGCACCGAAATGAAAAAGACGATTTGGATTGAAGGGGTAGTTTCTCCCTTAAAGTCGAATATGGGCAGCTACTATATGTATAGGACAAAATTTTTAGGTTGAACCATAGAAAAATCGTACAAATTTTCATTAAAATCGGCGACTGACACTCACCGAACTTCCCTTGCCAGTCCATCAATGCATTTTTCGTGTTTTCGATTTACATGACATTTGGTACTATTTTAATCGGGAGAACATAAGAAACCGATTGGCGCTACTTGTATAGTGATAGGGTGAAAGCACTAGTAGTCGACCAGTTAAAGCTAAATTTGAATTACATGTATTAACAAAACGAAACAGTCAATGTTCTAAAATATATGATATACATGATAGTACTTTAAATTTATTCAGTGTATCAGTAATATTTTTTGTTTGTATATAAAAGTTTTAGAAAAGACGTAATTAACGTTAAAAGTAAAGTGTCCGAGTCGCTTCAGTAGTCGACCATATAATCTAAATGATCGCATTTCTTAAATTTGTCAAGCTCATAACTAAGAATGTTGATACTTTTTTAAATAGCATACAGCCTCATTTTTCAATGAAAAATGTATACAGCTGAATTACATTAGCTATTTTTTCTCAAAGCTCGGTTTTAGGCGCCTCATGTTTGAAACCAACAATTGTACCTGCAGAATCAAACCTCGTTTAGAAATCATTTTAAAAGCATTTGTTTTCTTTACTTTTAAAAATCGCTTTTTGTCGTATTTTGAAGTTAGACACTTAAGTAACAATATAAAATTATCATTTAATAAATGCTTTATTCAAATATTTAGTTTTTTAACCTAAACAATAAAAGTGGTCGACTACTAGAAGGTGGTCGACTTCTAGTGTATTCACCCTACGATGCGTATCAAGAGATATCAAAAATTTGATTGATGCTATAAACCACCTTTGAGCAGCCGTAACGCACTCCTGATTCGTCGTCGACCCGAGGCGGACCTTCTGGGGTCCGCGTATTAAAGCGAGGGACGCATACGAACATTGGAACGGGTAGTTAACCGAGGGCTACTGTAGTTCGTTATCAACGTGTTATAGAATGAAGCCGCAGCTACTGATTCGAAACAATTTAACGCGACGAAGTGTCGTGGCATTATCGAGAGGTTGAGGCTCAGTCTTGGACTGTAGCGTCGTCCAATCAGGCTTCCAGACACTGGACTCTCTTTGAATCCCGGCCGCGACGCTCGAAACCTCGTGGAAACTGATGCTGCGGAGGACAACGATGTCTGGGTAGTGCCGATAAACAGCTTACTTTCAGGGGCTTCCTCAATAAAGCGCGAAGACAACGAACGCGCGCCTCTCACAATACCGGCTGCATGGAACTTTGTTCCGAACTACAGAGTCGTCGGAGGAATTAAAAAGGAGCTTCGATTAGTCAGATAAGACGACGACCGGCATAGCCAAACACCCAGGCTACGTTTATCCGACCGAAGATGACAGCTGTACGAAGCAGATTGCGCAGGTCAAGTGGCCGACGGCAATTCTATTCTTCGACTGGAGAACTTCCGTTTAATTTTATTTTGAAGTTGGCTCGCCGAAGAACGCTTCGAACTTGCACGATCGAACACTTGAACTCACCGGTTTCAGATGGTTGTTATGAAAAGGATGAGGAGGATGACTTATTCTGGATAACAAGGAAATCCGTTTTACTGTTTCACGAGGAATCTTTCGTTAATTAATTTTCCAGGGCGTCGTATTCGATTTCGACAAACAAAGATAGTCACACAGGAGTGCAGCTGTGATGTTTTCGTAATAATATATAGGGTGTTACATTTAAACGATGACGATGGAATATCTCATTTATTTATTTATTTATTTGTTGAACCAGAGTACATTGTATATGTCGCTGACATTGAATATGTATACAGCACATACAGGGTGTAACAAAAATGTTGCAGTTCCTTGAAAGGGGTGATTCCTGAGATGATTTTGAACAACTTTTTCCTTAGCGAAAATGTTAAGTGGGGCTTTGTTAACGAGTTACTAACGAAAAACACCGACCAATCGGGGAGCGTGACAGCGGATTAATGATGACGCGGACGATGGCGGGCCAATACTACTCACAGGTGGAGCCCGCGCTGATATTCATCCACTGTACTCGTTCCCTGATTGTTCGGTGTTTTTCGTTAATAACTCATTAACAAAGCACCACCTAACATTTTCGCTAAGGAAAAGTTGTTTAAAATCACCTCAAGAATCACCCCTTTCAAGGACGTGCAACAGTTTTGTTACATCCTGTATATTCAATACAGACATACTTCCTATAGAGGTACCCAAATGTACCTGTACATAGGTCTGGCATACAGGGTGTAACAAAACTGTTGCACGTCATTGAAAGGGGTGATTCTTGAGGTGATTTTTTTTCCGAAGGATTCCTATATTTTCACAATTCTCACCTAAAAAGAAAGGTACGTCACTCAATACAGAACTATAAACTGAGTCTGTGTTACGAACTCTATTAAGACACACCAGATGTCAATCGAGTCAGTGCTAGTATACATATAGTCGAAACAGTATCGACTAAGTTATCGACCGCGTTAAGTGTCGAAGTGAGTCAGTGTTATCCACACCAAAACCGGGTGAGTCCGTGCCAGCGTTATCCGAGCCAATCATATCGCTCGGTTGTGTCAGACAAAACTATACCCAATTCCAAATCCTAACGAGTTTCTTCACGAAAGATTATTCATTAAAGACTAATTATTCATTAAAGACTGTAAGATTAGCTGTAACGTTAGCATTTAAGTTTGTTGAATAAATTGTTATTTTGTCAACAATAAAAGAAATAAAATCTCAGTTTCATTCTACACTGAATAGTATACGTATCCAAAAGAACCCTTAGATTCTTGGCAAGCCGCTCTGTCCAGGATCGTGTAGCGACAAAAGTGACTACCGATTAAAATAGACGCACGGTTCGCTACAATACCATAAACAATCTAAATAAAAACAAAAGGATTTACTGTTATCATTTCTCATACCTATTATATCTCACGTAATTATAATCGATTCATTTCATAGGATCATTTAGAAAGATCTGTATAACACAACCTGCCAGACACTATGAACCACAGTAGGACACAAATCAACTAATAATTAAAATTTACTAATCATCTGATTAATCGTTAATCATAATTAATAATTATTAGTTAAACATTTTTTATTGGTTAGTCGTGACTATATAGCATAAATTACTTAGAACTCTATTGAATCATTAGTCATTCGGTATTAGTCATGATTAATCATTAGTTATTACATTTGATTAATCATTAGCTTCTAATGTGTTTTTCTACATATTAGAAATATGACAACATATTTCAGAATCATCCAAATCGGATCTAAATATTTACTATTTTATGTTAAAAGTTTATAAAGTATTGAAGTATATTTTTGTTATCATTCCGTGGCTTTTTCAGTTTATCATTTTTATAGTTATTAGTCATATTTAAATTTTGATACTCATTTAGCCATTAGTTACGATTAGAGTTACTCGCTAATCAGTGTTTATTATTTATGATAATAAAAATTTAGGCATTAGTCATACTCAAATATTCATTTAATCATTAGTTGTTAGTTAGTAATCATATTAATGATTACGGTTTGTCCAACTCTGCTATGAACAAATGATTTTAATGAGAGAATACTGATGCAAGGTTCATGTGATTTGGGAAATGAAAGGATACGTTTTGTTCTAAACGTTACTAACAAAATATATTGTAGAACAATGCTGTAGCTTTGAGTGATTTCTATTAGTATTTCAATATCAGTAATTCATCATAATAATCAATAATTCTTCTAATAATTCTAATAATTCTGACATATCACAAACTTTTGAAAGCACTTTTATAAAAATATAAACTTTTGAAATATTAAATATGACTTAGATAATAATTATTATAACACGCAATCAATTGAATTATTTGAACGTAGCGCATCAAGTTTTCATTACAGGCGTAATGCGAGACACGTTACGCAACTTGGTAGCAAACTTCGTCACAGAATACGCTTTAATTTTACTTGTTTCGGAAACACCAAACACGGATCGCATCGTGCTGCAGTGACAGCTGTACGCAACAGACTCCAAGAAACTCGAAATTCATATAAATTGGATCGAGTTTCGCGAAACTTGCTTTGGTAAAAGTACCACGCAGTTATCCGCAGAAACGCCGTTCCAATGTTCGGCAAAGAGGAAAACGGTGTTTGATATTACGCAATTCGTTTATAAAAACGTCGTTTACAATTACGCCTATAAAAATAGTCTTGCAATAATTAGCAACTTAAGTTGTCATTTGCAACTTAAACATTTAAATAAATTTTTGGTTCGTATTTATTAACAATATGTGAAAGATTTAAAATTCAAACATGTAATTCATTTCAGGTAATTCTAGATCAAATATAATATCGTGAAGTCAAACCTATGAAATTTTAAGTGAAACTTAAACATTGAATTATTTGTTACTGAACCTCGAAATATAGATTTATATTATATTGTTAGATAGGTAAGTAAGGTATTTTTTAATTATTTACATGTGCTGTTTATTTACATTGTTTAATCCATGTGCAAAATTGATAACAATTGAAGCCTTGAAAAGGTTGATGAAACAATTTTTAAAGGTGCTAATTATCAGATTTTTTTATATGAAAAATTCCACAACTTTACAACTTTTAAGAAACAAAGAAGTTACGAGGTTTTTTTCGCGATTCTTCTATACAACGAACCACTGTGCGCCGCTCTTCATATCAGTCTGCGGTATACCCTATTACCGCCACCTTCATTTAGAATTTCGAATCCTTAGAAATAGCGAAGAGAACATGAAATGAACGAAATAGAATCCGTGACCACTGGAGGATTTGATGAGACGAAGATTCCTAAATGCAATAACAACAGGAATCAGACCAAATCAATCGAATCTCTGAGGACGATAGAAAAATTCCTGGTCGAGTCGAAAACTATTTATCTAAACCGAATTTGTCGGCCGCAAATGAAATCGTCGTAGTTCCAATTTATTATTGTTCCTTCGCGGTGAGTCCAGTTCCTCGCAATAAAAGTACGTTTCGAAAACGAAGTTAAAGGCGCAATAGAAGCAATGGAGTCATCGGGGGTTCGAGGAACTAGAGACGGATATCCAATCGGGATATCGAAGGTCAAGGAGCTATCACGACACAAATTGGGTTACCGAGGACGGATCGTATCGAGGAAATCCTATTTCCAACTCGCTATTTTTCTCAGGCCCGACCCAAGGATCGGTGTTTTTATGTCGGATAACAGGGAGAGTTTCCCCGCGTTATCTGACCCGATCTTTGAATCCCAGCAACTTTGCCCAGTTTGTAACTACCTTTGCTTCCCAACTTCTCTCAAGCCGATGATTCTAGACGAATCTCTCCAACAAAACGCGCGTTACCATATATTTTTCTGCGGTTCACTAAAAACAGAGCTGTAAAGTACTGGAGCACATTCGCACTGCAATACTTTCTAACATTCTAACTACTCAGTACCTCGTACTTGCACTCGCACTTGAAAAGCTCAAGTACACGGTACTTGGTACCTGAAAATGTTTAAGTAAAAGTACTTTCTCACATACTCTGTTTCAAGTACAATTACTGGGTACTGCAAGACTGCTCAATACCTTTTTAAGTACTTTTCCAAGTACAAGTCCTTACCAAGCCTTTGAGTCGCTAATCAAATCAGTACAATGTTATCAAAATCTATCTTTTCTTTTATAAATTTGATCTTTTGGAAAGTAATGTTAAAAAAAAATAAGGAAAAGTAGAAATATTTGATACATACAGCTTTATTTTGTCAAAGAGAAATTGGCTTTTAATAAAACCAATTATGCAAAATGTTGGTCCCACAGTGAGCTATGATTTGCAGTATTAACGAGACTCGCAAAAGGAAACATACTGTTTTGTAACACATGGATGCGTCTACGGGAAGGCACTTTTCCACCATCCATTGTGATAATGATAATATAATAATATTTATTTATTTGATCTATGGGATAAACCCTTTGTCACAAAAATAAATAGATTACAAGAAAAGCTACTTAGAAGTTGATGTTTACCTTTCAAGAAAAAATCTACTTAATAAAATTCTACAATTTAATCATGTTCACTATAAAAGAATTTAACGAGCTGGACATCTTTCAGCGTTTACACAAAATTTTATAGGCGATTCCAAAACTTGGAAAAGACTTGTACTTGGAGAAGTATTTAAAAAAGTATTGGGCAGTTTTGTAGTACTTAGTAACTGTACTTGAAGAGTATTCGAAGAAGTACTTGTACTTGATCATTTTCAACTAACAAGTATTGTGTACTTGATCATTTTCAACTAACAAGTACCGTGTACTTGATCATTTACAACTAACAAGTACAGTGTACTTGAGTGTTCCAAGTACAAGTACAAGTACAAGTACAAAGTTCTGGATACTTGTACTGGTACAAAGTACTGAATACTTGTACTGGTACTATACTTGAAAATTTGCACGTCTGACTAAAAATAACATCAAATTTACACATTTTTTTAGAGATCCATACATGGTATTCATTAGATTTCACTCTCGTTCATTCTAGCTTTGAATGTGGAGAAGTTGCATCGATTGATTATTTCAGAGTTTAATTTAGATATAAAACATACACTTTGGGATAAAAAGATAGCATACCTTGTAATTTTTTTAAATTTTTACTTTTAAAATTGTGTCAACCCAAGAGGTTATTAGCAACTACATTAATTTACAGTGCAAAAATAAGTAATTAAACATAAATATGTTAAGAGTTTACACCCTGTGGGGCTAAAACTAAAAAAATAATGTAAAAACCATTAACATTTTTTAAAAATTTCGTAAGCAATTCCGTTTCCTCCTGACGCTGATTTTTTGTAGTTGAATTTAAAGTTATATCCAATTCAATAAAATCAAAATACAAATTAGAATATTCATTGTTATTTCATTGAATTCATTACTTTATTATTCAGTTGATTGTTTTTTTCATATCCAAAATTTTACATTTATCCTAAACAAATTTAGCATTCGTCCGATATCTGATCCAAAACCCTTTAGAGTTTGCATCTCGGATTACGAGAGTTTAAGAAGAAAAAACTGAAACTCATTTTATGTACATAGAAAGTGAAGGAAAGTGTTGATGAGAGCACAGTATTGGATGCCCAATACTCCGCTAACAATGAATCAAAGTGTTAGCCTCATAAGTTCTATCTCGTTGCTGTTTTCGAAAACATCCTAGTTACTCATATCTTACTTTAGTCACTAAGTACCAAAGTTCAGTCTCTCTCTCCACGAAACTCTATTATACAGGGTGTAACAAAAATGTTGCAGTTCCTTCAAAGGGGTGATTCCTGAGTTGATTTTAAACAACTTCTTCCTCGGTGAAAATGTTATGTGTGGCTTTGTTAACGAGTTATTAACGAAAAACGTTGACCAATAGGAGAGCTAGTACAGCGGATTAATGATGACGCGGACGATGACGGACCAATACTACTTTCAGCTAAAGCCCGCGCCGAAATTCATCCACTGTACTCGTGCTCTAATTGGTCGAGGGTTTTCTTTGATAACTCGTTAACAAAGCTCCACCTAACATTTTTGCCAAGGAAAAAGTTGTTTAAAATCATCTTAGGAATCACCCTTTTCAAGGAACTGCAACATTTTTGTTACACTCTGTATATACAGCTCTCCAAAAAGGCGCAAGGGCTCATTCAGAATTCACTCACTAGCGAGCGAAACCATTAGCTCTGTCTCTGTAACTATCTCAATCCTGTACTACAATGTATTTACTCGTGTCTGAGTACGAGTCTCTTGTAATTTGTGCAAGTCCCGAAATATATTTGTTATAGTATAATCGGTGTTATTCGCTCGCCGGACTTCCAACAACAGATCAAATAACAAAGTTACACAGTATAGGTATTTTTTTACTTGTGGTATTTTCACCGCAAACCAAAATTCATATGCATACTTTCACGTTTAGTCATATATTACATTCTACGAAAGAATTTTTTTAATTTGTTAAAAAATTTCCATTGCGTTGCTCTATGATGTTATTCAAACTCAAATAAAAAGAAACCCGCGCTTGAAATGAACCGAAAATTATTTTGGTATTTAACAATTTGATCTCTGAAGAAATCTTCAATGTGTTAGGTTTCTCAAAAAAAAAAAAAAGAAACAAAAAAAATAACGAAATACTTTAATCTGATAGGACTATTCTACATATAATTAGTTGATACAAAATGAAATACTTCATTAATTAAAAGACGAGAGGAACTCAAGAATATTGAAAAGTTTAATGTGACCATTGCTTTTCTATGATTAACAATTTTACTTTCATGTTTTAAGTGCTTGGTAAGATCCTGTTGAAAATCTGAAGTTCCGTTGCAGCATGGAATGTTACAGCATGAATCCAGTTAAACGAAGAAATAGGTAATTAAAAAAACGAAAAGAAGTACATAGGAAATTATTTGTTTACTAAGAGTTTCCTCGACTTTTCATATATACTCCTCGAATTCCACTCGAACTCCTTCACTCAAGCAGAAAATTCGGTAAAAGTTTTCAGAAGGTACACATTAATTCCCTGGTTTCCGGAACTTTATTGATTTGTTATCCGGTAGATTTTCTAATCGTTCGTGGCATCGCAAACCGATTACGTGACCTGCGTCGCTTTCTAGCGTCACGGATCGAGCTGTCGTCGTTTTTCGCCGTCAAAAATCTGCCCCTGTGACGCGAGGGAATCTTTAAAACGCGGGGCTGATCCGTGGGAGGGCTTTTCGTTTCGTGCGATTTTACGGGGAAAGAGAAACCTACCTGCTAGACGGCCGTAGCGTTGAAACATTCGCTCCACATCGGTCTTGCTGCACTGGAACGTGTTTAGATTCCCGACGAAAACCCGGGAATTCACCGCCTGTGGGTCCTGCGAATTGGTCTGGTTGCCCACTTTGCTCATCTTCATCGCCTGGAACAGAGGAATGTAACGGACACGGTTTATCGCCGAACGTGATTTGAGTGACGATGAAATGAAAAGTGATACAGTCATTTTATTGGTTTCCCCTTTAATGGAAACCATCCTACAGCAGGCGCGACGGTACCGCACGCACACCGCTAGGAGCGCATTTTATGACGTTCATTTTCGAATTCGGTCCGGCTTCCCGGCACGTTTTATCGATGGCCTTGTCATCGTTTAATCTTCTCGATTTTATACGTGTTGACGACAGACGTATTGCTACGTAAATCGGCGCGAAAGCGCAGAAATTCTGGCTGATATTGGAAGGGGGTGACAAATTATTTGATATATTTTGTTTCCGTTAAATCTGTTAAGCGGTACAAGTGAAATAATTAATCTCTTTGGAGATATTCATATGTACACGTGTACCTTTGGTTTTTTTTATTGATTTCGATATTATAGCCAAACGCATCGATAATCCAGACTGAAGAAGATGGATACAGTGATTAAGGGGTCGTGTCTAATCAGTAAGCCGAAAAAAACGTGTTATTTAGGAATTTTTTTTCTAAAAGTATAACATTTACAGAAAAAACGATTGGTGTATTTGAAGGCGCACGTCTTTACGAACTTTTTGTAATTTTTGTAACAAAAAATATATAAAATTAATAATATTATAGTAATTTTACTAGAGATCTTCTCAATGCGCGGCGAGCACTTTTGCTCAGACTGGGGTCATCTAAAATCAAAAAACGAAAAAGATTTATTTTATGTATGAAATTATCTAGTCCTTGAACGAAGGGTTTTTCGAAATATTCATTTGGAACAAAATGGCGGACGTTTGAAGTGAATGTTACGATTTTCGATGAAAATGTCACTCATTTTTTATTAATAAAAAAAAACTATGTATCGCAAAAAGAAATCCTTCGTTCAAGGACTAGATAATTTCATACACAAAATAAATCTTTTTCGTTTTTTGATTTTAGATGACCTTAGTCTGAGCAAGAGTACTCACCGCGCATTAAGAGGATCTCTAGTAAAATTACTATACTATTGTTATTTTTATATATTTTTTGTTATAAAAATTACAAAAAGTTCGTAAAGACATGAGCCTTCAAATACATGAATTGTTTTTTCTGTAAATGTTATACTTTTAGTAAAAAAAAATTCCTAAAAAACACGTTTTTTTTTCGACCTCCTGATTAAAGACATGACCCCTTAAGGTCAGTTTTTCTTTGTATCAAAAGGTGGTCTAGGTGACTCTGCAGGTACGTTTTCATGCGACAGTAAATCGTGACTTTTTTTTATGGCATGACACTAATTTTCATGACTAGACTGAGGATGTTTATGCAAATACATATTTTAGGGAAATGGATTAAAGGAACGAGACTTTGACAGAAATATCTTTCGATATTAGAGGATTTCAAAAATATATTTCTTTATTTTGCATATTGCATATATCTTGCATATTCTGTCTATACGTTGCATATCCTACATATACAGAGTGTCTCATCTAACTCTATCACTCCTGGTTCATTTGTTATTTGTACAGATGAAAAAAAAATGTCTGAGGAGAAAGTTGTCGTATTTTAGGCGCACATGAGTCTGTGTAAGTTGAGTTCACCCTTAAGGTAATACTTTCCAAAATTTGGTTAACAGTATAATAATGTTTTTTGTTTTACATGGAATGACCAAATGTTTTTTACTATTCAAATGATTTGCTACCGTAAATTTTGTAAATGATTGAAGCTACGCTTTCGATACTCATAAATTTTACGCAAAACTTTAATTTGTTGAGACCAAGGTCCCTTCAAGGTGATGTTATTGAGAATATCTAAACGCATTTTTTTATCAATTACATGATTTAATAAAAAAATTCTTGCCATATATCGCCTCGATGAGATTCATATTATGTAACAAATTATGTTTTGCATCATCACAATTCGAAAATATATTTAGGTATCCTTATTTAAACGGATCATCCTGTATAATAATTTAAAAAATGTATTGTGTTTCTCATGTTAATTACATTAATTAAACACAATTATATGAATCTTTAGTCTCTATGTATACATGTAACATATGCATCAAATTTATCCTGCATATAGTTTGTATATATCTTGCATATACTCTGCATATTGTTACTGCATAACGCAATTCCTAGTATTCACAATGACGAAATGACAATTTATTTCATAATACTAAAGTCATGATTTATAGGTTCATTCACGTATCTTGGAACCCGAGCCCATTTATAATCATGTATACGAGTTCCGCGATACGTGGATGACTCTGTACTGTCGCGTGAAAATGTACCTTAAAGTAGACTTCTTTGCACTGAATTGAAATATTATTTTTGATATATATGTGTGTGTATGCTGTTTTTTTTTTTTTTTATTAGAAAAGGTTTTTGAAAAGTGTCATCAGAAACATACTAAATATTATCCAGGAAAACATTCACGTATGTTTCATATTTTTTCTGGAAGCTTCGAAGAAAATATACAATATTAGAGTCAGATTGCAAAGCAGTCCTGAACTGAACCTCGCCTTTGCAATGAATTCCTTTCCATATTTGTTCTTATTTCTTCTCTGTACATATGTATGTTTTTGTAATGCTTATATTTTGTTCCGGGGAATAAAGACGTAATAATATGTTTGCGTGATAAATATTGTCTAATAAATCATTATTTAATATTTAATATTAATATTAATTTTAATATTAGAACGAATCATTTCTACTAACTTTCTTATAATTGAAGAATTTATTCGCGTGTCATAGAAAGTTGTCCTGTGTTTGCGTTGAAAACGTATATTGTATACAAACTATAAAATAAACCAAATTTAATTTTAGAACTTTTTGCACGAAAAATAGACATTTGATCATACGATTGACAGGTATAAAGTAAAATAAATGTAGTATTACAGTTAAAATGACAATCAATATCATAATTGATATCACAATTCTACTTTACTTTGAGACTAAATTTGGAATGTATCTTACAATCAAACACACATGTTAGAGAATTGAATATCCTTTATATACAAAGTTGGTTATTATTACCAAATATTTTATTTCATTCATTAGTTTGAGAGAAGATGTATAATTTCGCATTGCATACAAAATAAATATTTTTTCAGGTTTTAATTATTTAATTCCCTTACCTCTGCACGTATATTTTATTGAAGAAGAAAGACTAAAACAGTGGTGAATTTAATAAAAACGTCGCGTGACCTGAATTTTCATTCCGTGCCGTAGGTTTGCTGTATTATGCAATTGTGTGTATTAAAAAAAAGGCAAATTTGAAACGAAAGTTGTCAACAAGCAGTAATCAAATGTCACAGAAGCGGAGTCATTAATTTCGTCTAAAACACGTATTTTATTTATTTTTATTTAATATTCTTTCAATTTCATAATTAGAAACATATGACAAAGTTTACACGGAACGAGATCACTATCACAATTCGTTTACAGTATAACTTAAAAAAATAGTAAAAAACAGTAAAAAAAAGTTAAATTCAGTTTCCCATAGTTTCAGAACAATTTCAATTCGGAAATTCTTTTTTCAATGCGTTCTCATATTTTTCTGTCGGTTTTTTGCATTCTTCCGAAAGCGAGTATATTAAAACACAGAAGTACTAAAAAATTTACTATTGACGGACCGTTCTGAATACTGAAAAAATTATACTGTTCGGACTGCAATCGGCGGGAAACGAATATTTAAACGTCACTCTCTTCGCACTGACATTAAAATTACAATTTGCAGCGTATCGATGGATGGGGGAAAAAAAATCAACAAGCTTAACGGGGGATCGATGAAATTATATTTCCCGGTTAATGAACAAACCGGCTCGCCAGTTCATGCCAGTTTAATGAGATTCGCAGACGTTCTTTAAATCGTCCAAAGACGCTTGCAATTGCTGGGCGAAAACGAGAAATTAATTAACGCGTCGCGATTCTATTCGCGGAAGGCTATGGGTTCGGCATCGCTTCTCGCCGTTTCGTTTTCTCGCTGCACAGTGTGCCACAAAACTAACGAGGTCGTTAGCCATGTCGATGGTAATCAGCAGCACGGTTTCGACAGGCGGCGTAACTCCGATTTTCATACAATCAGTTAATCTTATGGACGGTCGCGAACAAATCGTGAGTGTCAGTATACAGCAGTTAATTGGGACGAGGCACGACGGTATCAAGGGGAATATACTTTTTTTCGTGGTTTCCGAATCACATCGATATGCCTTTTAATTGCTCGTCATTTACTATATGTTTTCCCTAAACCACCGATACAGTCGCAATAATTTGTATGATGATTTTTTATGTAAACTTTATTTACAATTGTTTGAATCTAATCTTTTTCAAGGGCGTTATTCTGATAACCAAGAAGAGATATATATTACCAAAAATAACCAAATTTACTAGAAATAAAAAATGTTTTTGTCAGAAACATTCGTTTGTTTATATTGAAATTCGTAGAAGAAATAAATTAATGTTACTGTTAAAAAATAATGTTATTGTCGAGAGTTGTTTCATTTGACAAATTGAAAAGAAAGCTATATTAAAAAGTCTTTATTATCAAGGGATTCGCAATGGCTATCCGTACTTATGTATATTTAGAAAAACTAAATTGAATTTGCTGAACTTTTATTTATTTATTTATTTATTTGTACGAGATACTTTACACGTATAATTTACATGTCCAACCTATAAGAGGTAAACTCGAGTTACCTATACATAGGCTGGCGATCATTATAAACTTAGGACTAAGACTTACAGACTAAACTTAATAACTAAAAGACTAAAAATGAAATTAAAAGGAAAAATCCCCTTTCCATAAAATATATAACAAAGTAACAACAAAACAAAAAATAACAAGTAAGCAGAAAAAAGAAAAAATATATATAAAACAAAAGAAAAAATATAAAAACAGTAGTGCATTTTTATTTAACAGCTTCTTACATACTGTTTAAGCTTATTTTTTATAGTACCCATACTAGTTTTTTATTCCTTCGGTAGCACATTGAAAGTTTTAATAGCCACAGTTTTTGTACATTAAATAATTAAATTAAATTCGTCTGTGTTAAAGAAAAACTGATTTCCAGACCTTAAAGAAGACTTATTAAAATAGAAAATGGAAAATATCTATTCCAAATGGAAAAACTATGTTGTATTATGAATTTAATATTTAACAATAAGTATTTTCATATTTTAAAACTTCAAAATATGTCCGCAGCAAAAATGATCCTCGAGCTTGCACCTAATATGCTTTTTGGTAAATAAAGCCCCAAAACTAATGACACAATTGCATAATATAAAGGATCCCGCAGAGTTTATATGGAGATATTGGAGATCGGTGAATTTGGCTGATTTTCACATATATTGTAGATTTTGATGTTCCCTTCAAGAAAAGTATAAACACTTAGGGTAGCTGATAAAGGATTAGTGAGATACAGCCTTCCAAAGTACTGTATATCGCTGGTAAGTTAGCAGTCGGAAGGTATGCGTCATGCGTGTCTGACCAGTCGAAGTGGAATAAGCCAGTCTACACGGAACTCGCTCAAGCAGACGGATCACACGGATTTGCGGTAGTGGTTGCGCCGTCCTGATTGCGTAGAATATTTCAGCGTAGAATATCTATGCATAGAATATTTTCTTTTCGTTGTTTATATTAACCGTCGGACAGCGAAAACTTGCGAAGTCCGAATGTTTGGGTACATTGACCTGTAAGTCAAGTACAAGGACAGCTAATAAGCTGACTTATTTCACTTCGACTGGTCAGACACGCAAACCTTCCCACTGCTAACTTACCAGCGATATACATAACTTTGGAAGGCTGTATCTCACTAACCCTTTATCAGCGACCCTAAGTGTTTATACTTTTCTTGTAGGGGACATCATAATCTACAATATATGTGAAAATCGGCCAAATTCACCGGTCTCCAAAATCCCCATATAAACTCTGTGGGGTCCTTTGGAAATTTTGTATTTTCTTCTACTTTTTTTAAGATTCAGCAACACTGAGTGTTGAGGAAGAGCTGTAAAAGCCAAAATACTTGATATCTTAAAAAATTTCACAGCAAAATATCCCACTGCTAACTTACCAGCTAAAACTCATTCGATCTGCATGGGACAGTTCTAACGCCTATTTTGCTAACCAAGCTTGCGGCTATTCTGTTGTGAATTGCTATCTTGAATCAGATAATCGATGAATTATTCTATCCACTCTTGCAGCGATTGTTCCAAACCTTGTTTCACGAAGGACGTCCCCGGTTTCTTATGCGTCTAAAGATAACGTCTGCAAATTTGGAATTAGCTTTAAAATCTTGCGTTACACGTACAAAGAATTCACTTCGTTTTAGGTCCGAATTTCACTTAAATATGGGGATAACTATGAAATTTCAAAATTTGAAAGCATAAATGATTTTTCAAAACCATCACTTTGATTTCTCCTCCAAACTGAATGGACGTTCTACTACTTATAGAGTATTATGCAAGGTGTTTAGAAAAAAGATATTAAATTTTAGGTTTCTACACTCAGTGATTAAAATTAGGTACATTTGATCCTAAAATCAATGCTTTGAATGAAAAAGCGAAAGTGTATTTTGTAACATTTGTTTCATTGTAACAGACCGTTCATTCGATACGATTTTTCGACCAATTCGGTAAAAATACCGAATTAGTCACAGCTGAAAGCGGCATTCATAAAGTCCTTCATTTTTACCGCTCTGTTCAGCTCCCAGACGTATGAATTCATGGATTCGGCACAGTGTGTAGTAACTTTTATCGGTCATTTGACGAATTTGAGTTGTGTGGCTTGTATACTAACGTACACATACATTTCATATGCGTGTAGACGGTAAAATAACCGTTTCGGTCACTTTCGACGTTCGCTTTTGTCTACACGTTGAAGTGATCGGTTAATAAAACGGAATCCGTTGAAACGTAGTTTTCACTGAGTTCTATAAAGGAATCCATACGAATACGGAACACAGATACCGAATTTTTTAAATTCAGTAGTAGAACAAAAGTCTCAAATATCTCAATATATGGGATAAAACAAAAGAAACCGACAAAGATAAAAATTGAAAAGAAACTTATATTATTATTCTATTAAGATGCGAGCAAAACAAAAAATTGTGTAGTATTTTTTGTTTGTTAAATTTTCACACGTATTTCTGCATCGAGTTTCGTCAAATAAACGATTCGTTGTAGTGCGAGTGAGCTGTTACATGGCTGTTACAATGAAAGTTGTTACACTATGCCAAATCCATGAATTCATATGTCTGTGAATTGACCGTAGCAGTGAAAATACAGAACCTTGCGAATGCCACATTCGACTTAACCGATTCGGTGTTTTTACCGAATCGGTCAGAAAACTGTATCATGATGAACAAGCTGTAACAGATGTTCGATTACCTACGTACAATTAGTCCAAGTGATTCGTGACGGTTACTAGAAAATCACCAGGCGGAAAAATGCCATTTCCCACTATTATATACAGGGTGGTGCAATAACTATTAGCACCTCAGATATCTCGGAAACTATAAGTTTCACAGAAATATATGCTGAAATAAAATTGCACAGTACGAAGCCATTTGGTGGCGATAATAATTTTTTTTGCAGGTGGAGGTACTTCGGACATTCGAAGGTCACCTCCATTTTTTTAAATGGATCGGCATATTTTTGCTTCCGTATCATGATAGAGGATCTTAAAACGAGTTCAGCGACCTGCTACATGAGGTCATTGAAGGTCATAGAAAGTAGAGAAAGGCGATTCATTTACTACCAAAACCGTGAGTATTATCGCCTTTCTCTACTTTCTATGACCTTCAATGACCTTATGTAACAGGTCGTGGAACTCGTTTTAAGATCCTCTATCATGATATGGAAGCAAAAACATACCGATCCATTTAAAAAAATGGTTTTGCTTCCATATCATGATAGAGGATCTTAAAACGAGTTCAACGACCTATTACATAAGGTCATTGAAGGTCATAGAAAGTAGGGAAAGGCGATAATACTCACGGTTTTGGTAGTAAATGAATCGCCTTTCTCTACTTTCTATGACCTTCAATTACCTCATGTAGTAGGTCGTTGAACTCGTTTTAAGATCTTCTATCATGATACGGAAGCAAACACATACTGATCCATTTAAAAAAATGGAGGTGACCTTCAAATTTCCGAAGTACCTCAACCTGCAAAAAAACTATTATCGCCACCGGATGGCCCCCTTCGTACTGTGCAATTTTATTTCAGCAAATATTTCTGTGAAACTTATAGTTTTCGAGATATCTGAGGTGCTAATAGTTATTGCCCCACACTGTATAAAAAATTTATAAAAAGTATACAGGGTGTTCGGCAACGTGTGTCAGAAATTTGAAGGGATGGTTCTACACGCCAAAATAAGACGAAAATCAAGAATGGAAAAATTGCGTTTCGTGCTTCGTTACGTAGTTATTAATTGTTGTAAATACGTGCCAAAACGGTCTGAGGCGGTACGGTTGTTTCACTGTAGACGCGCGCTAGGCAGGTCAGACAGACCGCTGTCAGTGCCGTATGTTTAATCGTAAGAGTACCCACTTACTACGTAAACCGAAATAATGATATTCAACATCACATCGAACATCTCCTTAAATAAATAAATGAAAATGTGGACACTCATGGCGGAGGCAATCGCGGTGCATGATAGTGCGTGTGTGTTGTAAAGAAAGAAATTGACTTACCTAACTCTTGTGGATTATTGCGAGCGCAGAAAATTTTGAAGAAAATTGTTGCAGTTTTGCATGGTGTTCTGCCATCATTAATTACTACAAGGTAAGTGGGTACTCTTAGAGATACGGCACTGACAGCGGTCTGTCTGACCTGCCTAGCGCGCGTCTACAGTGAAATAACCGTACCGCCTCAGACCGTTTTTGCACGTATTTACAACAATTAATAACTACGTAACGAAGCCCGAAACGCAATTTTTCCATTCTTGATTTTCGTCTTATTTTGGCGTGTAGAACCATCCCTTAAAATTTCTGACACACGTTGCCGAACACCCTGTATATAAAAAATTTATAAAAAGTATATATGTACATATACTACATACATACCTACGTATATACATATATGTATATTTTTTATACATTTTTTATATATAATAGTGGGAAATGGCATTTTTCCGCTTGGTGATTTTCTAGTAACCGTCACGAATCATTTGGACTAAGGGTACATCTAATCATCTAATGTCACCCATCACAAGTTCAGATTTTCTCGAACTGTTCAACCTTTTTGTTTCTGCTTTGGGTGAAGAGAGGTGCATTTTAAAAAACCGACGCGTTGTTTTACTTCATTTTTTTCTCATGACAAGGAAGGTGTTAAACTCAAAAGTAAATCATTGTAATTAGTTGCAATCCTCGAGTCTCCTAATGAAAAAAAAAAGAACATAGAAAATTTATTTGGCGCATCCCCAAAGTCTTAGTGTGTCAAAGAGAGGGTTAAGGAAACTGACTTAATGTGTTGACTTTAACTGAAACTGAAAAAGCTGCCTACAGACTTATTCGTCTTCTCTAAAATTGAAAGGAACAGCGGCATCTCTTGGTGATTAAAGTCGTCGCCGGTGTATAGCTATGTAGTTTTGAGTTCGAATTGATGTTTACTCGAGTGCATATAAGTATCGATGTTTACTGCGCGATGCCTTTTCATTTCATGCTCGCATTCCTCTATGCATTCATACTAGTATGCACATTAATTCATATGAAAAGGAAACATAAGCACGGTCTGTAATACTCCATTTCATGCAACTTTAGTGATTTTTCGCTGCTGCCTTAACTCTCCGCTTTCATTTTATTGCCTATGAAAATGTACTTTTGTACAGGTTTACGTTCTGTACTGAAACAGTAATAAAAAAAAAAAGAAAATATTAAATAGATGGCATCTGGAACTATTATGCAGATAACGTTTCTAAACAGATATTGTTTTTCTTTTCTGGATAGTAATACGTCTTTCCTAAATGAGTGCTTATTTCTTGAGGGCGTATAATATGTGTCCAGCTTAACTTGTAAAGGTCAAATATTTTCGAAAATGTGAGTCATGCGAGCAAATATTTCAGACAAAAATTGTATGGTCTAGAGGGGCACATAAGTACTTCCCTTAGTGCGAAAGTACTAATTTAACGAAAGTAATATACCTATGAATCTGAAATAAATTTTTTACATTATAAAAAAGTTCTCATACTAGGAAATGATAAATCTTCCGCACTTCTTTTTTAATAAATAAATATCTGATTTCTGACTTTACACCATAAAGTAATGTCTAAGATAATATTGTATTAATTGTAACTTTGTAATTTTATATGTTTTTAAGTAGACAAATACTTTATGAATATACTACTTAAGAAATTGTAATAATTTATAACATTAGCTGTTATATAGCGTTATGCTGGGTGGTTATGAAATAATAATAACAAGAGTAAGGTTAAGATTACTAATAATAGTATACCTTAGAATGAATCTATTAATTCTAGATTATATAATTGTACGAGAAGCGTACCACCCCTTAATATTAGCTTGATTGATGTCAGTAATTACTAGCGAGGACGTTCAGTCAAGCGAAATTGGAGGTCTAATTAGTTTCAGAGCAGGTCTGTCCTTTAATTAGCATAAATAGCAAGAAGAATTTTCACGGTCATTGACTGGTAGCACTTACAAATTCAATATTATTACGTAATTTTTTATATTGTCTTTCATTAACATATTGTACTTTTAGAAGATTAATAACACAGTAAAAGTATTCGTTTATTTTCTATCGCAGTTGACCTTGAATGACCTTGCGTGACCCTCAAAATAGATCATGGCATTCGTTTTAAAACACTCTATCAGATTCTAAGTAAAGAACCATACCGTTCCATTTAAAGAAATAGAGTTAAGCTTTATATCTCTTTGACGCCTCTCCACCTATAAAAAAATTAATAACATCAAATATGAGCCCCTCGATACCAAGTAAGTTTGGTGTGACATATTTTTTTTTTTTATCTTCAAAAGCAAGCGAGTAATTCAGGTGTCCTATTTTAAATGTCTCACCCTGTATAATGTATATTTTCTATCTCTAATTAAAGTTATGTTTAAATTAACTATTTTTTAATAATCAACCTGAGTCATCCTAAGAAACGCTGGTTATATGTTCTTACAAATTAGTTTTGCAATTTAGTTCAATTCCGCACTTTCAATGAACAGTAGTTTTGTATAAACATTTTCAACAAATGTTAATAGCATGTGTTCCCTACTGTCGCTACCATCCCTTGCTCATTCCGAAAAATTCTTCATAACATTTGAAATGCTAACCACAATTTTATCGGCAATTATATGTTTTATTGTTTCTAATTTTGCATGAAAACTTTGGTACGAATAACGCAGAATTTAAAAGTCTCGATATAATATTTTGTCGACGTGGAAATCTAAAATACAGTTTTCGATGTTTATTTTTATTATTTTATTCAATTTGATAATCCACTGGATCGTAGTTTTGCGATTGCGTTAAATTAAAAAGCATTGAATAAAACTTCTCATTTGTTACCGACCGATAAAGTTTTTAACATTGCGTGTGGCTTTAAATAGAAACGAGAAGCATGAATGGCGGCTTCCGATTGATGAGAATGGGTTACAAGTGAAACCAATCTCTCTATTTGATTCAATGCTTCCGAGTAAATGTTTAGAAGAACAGATTCCTATAAATAGGTTAAAGTGTTAAGTTGTGTCCTTTTCACTGGCTTTCAAATAGAAATTGAACCGGAAGAGTTCGACATTTTATTCAATTGAATTAAATAAAAGTGTATACTAATTCTTTAATTGCATTTAGTAAATAATTACAAGCTTCTTATCTCATCACTGTTACCGTTTCGTATTTACCGTTGATCCTCAAAGAATAAAAATTTATTGAGCAAAGGATTCAAACAGCTTTTAAAAGTTGATGATACTCGGACTAAGTAATGTTCAGTATACCTATCAGTGGTAAAACGTGATTGTAAATATTAACTTTCTTACAAATCTAAAAGACATTTATGAGATGATTAAATAATTTTTAATTTAGCTTTTAAAATCAAAAAGTGGTCCTAAATTAAATTGTTTTTCGAACTTTAGGGCATTAATGGAGCAGCTTCAAAACTACTATCAACATACGTGTGTTTTATTTTGTACATTAATAAAAGTGTTTATATTTTTTTCAAGGAAGTAAACAATACACCATTATTTTCTAAAGAAAGTAAATAAATCATTAAAAAATTAAATGCTGTAATAAAAATAATAAATTACGAAAAAGAGGAACTGCAAAATAATACGAGATACAGTAACTATAATTGAATTACCAATCTACTATTGTAAGTTCAAAACGTGAGAGCAATCAGAGCAGAAGTAAGGAGAAGAAATCAATGTAAGATCAGACATGGCTTACTTTACTAGTCTGCGATTGATATTGCAATGTCTTATAAGTTTTTTGGGAATATCATTCTAAAAACTGTTTCAAATATTAAAATCCTAAGAATATTGGGAATAATCTATACGGTAAAATTTAGAGAGTAATTTTATTCCATTGGAGGATTGTAAAAATTAATAAGTAAATTCCTTAGAAATGCATTGAACCAAACTTATTTAAGAAACGATCGTTTTTCATTTAACTTTTTAAATATTCTTTAAAACTTAATCAGAATTTTCCTGCAGTGATTGAAAATAACTTAAAACACAACACGTGTATAATTTATTCAATGATATTATACATAAAATCAATGGTTATTAATATTTATTATTTATTTATTAAAATGTTCAGGCAGACAACGCAGACCACTTCACCTTTGTAACCAACACTTCTTCAACTTTCTTTTACGACATATTAAACCGCGTTTTCCCGTATTTTAATGTTGCTTCCCAAGGTAAAGCGACTAAGAAGTACCAAAGTTAAACGTAAAATGTAAAAGGCCCGGCACGACTCGTGACGAGTGGAAGATACGGGCTATCATTTCCGCATATTGATTCACATTTGCAAGAGGCTATCGGTTCCATTATGATATCTCTTTCCTTTATTGCAAAGTGAATCGTAAGTCTTGATATTCGAAATTGATGTATAATGAACCATGGTATCTCACTGGGATACAGTTTATACGTAATTATTTAAGAGACCAGGAATAATGAATAAAGGAAGGGAGATGCACTCATAAATGTTTGTTGGAAATGCACGAAATAAAAGTGCATAAATGTAGATAGGAAAAAGTGTAATTAAAAAAAAAAAACATACAGGGTGTAAATTCTTTATGTAGCATCATTTTAAAGGGTAGTGGAGGCCTCAAATGGAACAGAAATTGTCCTATAATACAGGGTGTCCCAAACTTGACGCGGGAGCCGGAAATGGGAGATTTCTGGGGTGATTCTAAGCAACTTTTTCCTTTGCAAAAATCACCTCCGAAGCTTTGTTAATGAGTTATTAACAAAAAAATACCGACCAATAGAAGCACGAATACAGTGGACAAATCTCAGCGCGCGCCCCAGCTTTAAGTAGTATTAGCCCGCCATTGTCCGCGCCGTCATTAATCCGCTGTACTCGCTCTCTGATTGGCCGATGTTTTTCGTTAATAACTCGTTAACAAAGCTTGGAATAACATTTTTGCAAGGTAAAAAGTTGATTAGAATCATTCCAGGAATCTCCTGCGTCGAGTTTGGGACACCCTGTATAGTGTCCGGTTTGCGTCCGTTTTGCAATAATAATGTCTTAAAGTTAACATATGTATACAGTATATATTAAACTGACAGTCAGAAGATTCTCAAATTTTAAAAGCACATTGGGAAGCAACAATAAAACAAAAGAGTCTTAATGCAGTCGGGTATCTTTTAAGACGGAGTTCCAGCAGAAAAAAGTACCAATCGCGCCTTGACAGAGCACTTTGAGTACTTCAGGACGAGTCTATTCGCAAAAATCGACTTTTCAGATGAGTTTCAGGACCGCACGCCTTTTCCTAGTGGGATCCCGGCTTTAAGGCGTGTCTACACCTAGCGAACGCGCGCGAACGAATCGAATGCTGCCAGCGTGAACAAATGCCAGGCAATTGCGATCGCTATTCCTCCGTATGTCAAACAAACGAATCAGGTACGCATCTAAATAAAATTTAATAAACTCGCACAAACAGAAATAAATGATATTCAATAATTCTTACACTATAAGATAACGTTATATAAATAACTACGACAATCGCACGTAGTCCTTACAACGACATGATAATTCGCCGAACATGATCCCGCTAAAGTGAAAGCTAGTACGGAAGAAAGAACTTTATTTTCCAACCGAGAAGCGAATTACGAACCAGGTAGGACAAAAGTTCTCCAATTTCGCGACAACGTAGTCCGCTAGCGTTGAAGTTGAATATCGGATGGGGATTAAAGCGGGGATTCGTTTCGAAAATAGCATGAAAATGAGCGGGGTACGACGAAAGCGAAAGAAGTTAAAGATCTCGGCGTTACGGACGGGGGTAGCTCGGATTCTCGAATTCAAACTTAATCTTCGCCGCGATCATCGGAAGTGGAAGTTCCTCAACGGAGGTATGAAACTAAGAAGATTATCCATAATTTATGTAGGAAGTAAAACAAAGAGTGGACTGCCGGCGATGGTGCTGTATAATTTCAGGTATCGCCACGTGGGCTATCGTTCCGAGTTTCGGAATCTCGTTAAGATTCTTTCCACCGACATGGAACCCCGCCATTCTTGCTCCTACACTTATTCATTTACACACACAGAAAAATTCATTTGCACAAAATTATTTTAAAGACGACTGAATATAGAGGTTTTTCAGTTCATAAAATGCTCACGTTATTAGTTCCAGCATTTATTTTGTAGGAGAAGCTCGGACGAAAACAGATACCTCGGTGCAGAGATGGGCATTATCTAGATAAAAAAATTATTGAAATAACGATATAAATAAAAGATGATTTATCTTTATTCGTTATTCAAAGGTTCGAATAACCAATTTATCTTTATTCGACAAGCAACAAATAAATGAATTTATTCGACGAGAATTTATTGGACGAATAAATTAATTTATTCGACGAATAAAGATACCTTTTATTCAAAGAGAGTTTTATTCGTAGCCTCGAATAAATGTTTCACCTATATCTGTATCTTTATTCGAACGTTTATTCGAAGCTTGAATAATTTCCGCGGCCCAGACTTCCAGGGAAACGAAACCGCGTTCCTTTGGGCTAAAGACTACAATATAAACGTTTGGAAGAAACGTATCGAGTTGATCTTTTGCGTTTTTAATTTAATATTTGGGTGACAGTGAACGGTACAAGCGTTTCTACATGCAGAGGTGAAAATATTCTTGAATGCTTCGTTAACAAGTTATTAACAATCAATATGGATTAATCAAAGAGCGTTTAAAGTGGACGAACTTCGACGTGGGCTACAAACTATGCGTAGCATTGTTAATTACGCGTTAACGAAGCCTCCGAGCACATTTTCGCTGAAGAAAAAATTGTTGCTAATCATCCCATGAGTCATTTCTTTTAAGAAACTTAAACAATTTGGGACTCCCTGTACAATTTTTTAAAACACTTAATTTCAAATTCTCACAGTTTATGAGAAAAGCGGACATTCTATGCATTCTATACATGCGTAGTAGTTAAAGTGTTAAGTATTGTATCACAGAGTTTGGTGTTTTCTATGTTAACAAAATATTATCATATCTCTTTTTCTTTCGGAAATTTCTTTTTCATTTCATTTATTTTCATTTGATGAAAAAATGTAATCCACACAGAATTTGAATACGTTGAATGAAAAATTGTGAGTAATAACTCTACTAATTTCTGTAATCTAATTTTTGTAAATGACGGTTATTTTCATTTACGAAAAAATACCTATAACACAAAAGATAAAGTAATCTCTGAACGTAAAAAGTATTACCGCCAAATTACGCATTGCGTTAATTATGTGATTTGCTTTTTAATATAATGCTGACCAAATATATTTAAATATGTTTGCACGTATTCACTTTAAAATACATAAATACCAATTAATACTTACGGGCAAATAAGAGATTATTGTAGGAAAATGACGCGGGTATAATGTATCTTGTTTCTGTGTTAAACATGAACGTCATATTTTCTAAAACATATTCTTAAATTCAGAGCGCATATGAATATTATGAACGTCATCATATTCGTATAAACAAACATTCGTGGAATTATTTTCGCAACAAGAAGAAATGAAAGAATGATATTTCAAAAAAGTTTGGCATTATTGAAAACAGAGTGAAAGAGTGAAGAAGTAAAGATAAATTACAAATACGTTTAATCTTCGCAATGCTTAAAATTCGCCACTATGAAATAGAAAATTTCAAATAACGAACGTACCTAAACTTTACCACTTGCTACAAACTTTGCAACAAACTGAAAAAGTGTATAATTTACGCGGAAGATCACAATTGTACTTTTTGTAAAAATAAGATTATGAGATGTAGATTTGGAGTAATTGTAAATGGAAATTACTTCGCATTCATTTTTCACATTTCGTTCTTAAGAATTTAAAAAAGATCGAGGAGAAAATTTAAAAAAATTTTTTTTTATAACACGAATTTTATTTGCAATCAATCTTATATATACCGAGGATTTTAAGCTTGATGTTTGTATAGTCTTTGGGCAAGAACGACACGCAGTGTGTTGCTCTATAAAGGAGAAAAATAATCTCTGCAAGATATACGAAAAAGAGTGGTAGTCGAATCAGTGAGCATGCTGGCCATTCATTTCCTAGATCTGGGTGAACTGGGATGCTAGTCAGGTGTGTAGCTAATTATTCGATCGAGAGAAATTAGGGTGCGCGCATCAGGGTGGGATGCAGCTCGTGTCCCTGGTCAATTATTAGGCCAAAGAAGCACGTGATTATTAACGAAGACGAAACAAGCAAGTTGGCCCGGTACGAGCATACAAATTCGACCGAGCAACCAAACCTGGCATCAAGGTTCCCGCTCACGAACCTTTGCCTTCTTTGCTTTCTACCGAAACTCCAGCACGTGGACGGCAACGAGACCAGTAAATCCACCTACACCATGGGTCAGTCAAGAAAACACTCTGGTCTGTTTTTCAATTCGAAATTTGATCGCAATTCCACAGTTAATATTAACAATGGTTACGAGGAGAAAGCCCCAACTACGGTTCGCCGATGCTGATTAAAGTTTTAGGATATGTAGTACGTTTCTTCCTGTTTTCAAATAACCTCCTACATGGGGGCAGATATTTAAAGGTTTTGTGTTATGTGATTTTGAAGTTTTCTATTAACCCCCTATATTTTCAGATGTTATAGTGTAGAAACAATGATGCTGGTTTCTACTGTGACGACCAGTGTTCCAGTAAATCGCTCTTCAAATCATACTATTATGAGAAGTGGATGTTAAAGAAAATTGCCTACTGTGAATTCTCGTTATAAGCGACTCAAGCTAAATCGTATTTTTTTTTTTATGCAAAAAGTCACTTATGTAAAGGAAAAAGTCGCTTATATCGAGAAATGGGACTCAATTCTTGTTAGAGAATCTGATTGATTATACCCTGAGATTCCTTGAAAGGGATGATTCCTGAGGTGATTTTGAACTTTTTCCTTAGCGAAAATGTTAGGTGGGGCTTTGTTAACGAGTTATTAACGAAAAACACCGACCAACCAGGGAGCGAGTACAGCGGATTAATGATGACGCGGATGATGGCGGACCAATGCTATTCATAGCTGGAGCCCGCGCTAAAAGTCATCCACTGTATTCGTGCCTCTATTGGTCGGTGTTTTTCGTTAATAACTCATTAACAAAGCCCCACCTAACTTTTTCGCCAAGGAAAAAGTTAGTCAAAATCACCTCAGGAATCACCCCTTTCAAGGAATTGCAACATTTTTGTTACACCCTGTATAGCTTCGTTCCTATCCTTCGGCTATCCCAGCGTCTAAGTCAGGGGTCCGCTGATCAGCGTAAAAATGGATTAAGCGAAGACCAGCGACGCTGCAATAATATTAGAACATATGGCCAATAGGTGTGCTTCTGTGTTTGTACATAAACATAGTTCTTAAGTTAGTTTTTAAGTTTAGTTTTGATAATTTTAGTTTGTAAGCTTTAAAATGTAATAGTAGGGGAAGGTGGGGCAAGACGGGGTAGGTCCTGTACTGCGTGCTGTAAATGTGTCAATCAGAATTAATCATGTGGATTCGATGTGTCGCTTCAATCGCAGAGGACAATGAACGAGCCAGCGAAGCACGTGCTTCCATGTTTGAATTAGACCACATTTTATCATATTGTGCAATTCTCTTATTTTTTCATCATAGTCTTTCACTTGTGGAATTACTGTTACATTATGGAAGTTCCCCTATAAATGTCTATGTTTCCGAAAGAGAATTTCATAGGTAACAAGGTAAGTATTTTACTTTTTGCTTTTGTAAATATTATTTACAGAATATGTTGATATTACTGCGTTTAGGCGAGAAGGGGCAAGATGGGGTACCTTGTATTTCCTAATACCCAATCCGATGGACCGCTCGCAAATTCCCCAATCGCGATGTCAACGATAATTTTCCTGATTGGGAAATTAATTTCGCTTTTCAAATTTTGCACTATATTCGTATGCCTCTATAACCACGCCTCCCTTTAACATTTCTTCAATATTATGTTATAAATTGCTCGCATACTGCATTTTATCTAGCCTTTCTTTCATCCATTCATCCCTGATTTCACTGATTCCTTCATATATCCAAATGTGTTAGGTATTAATATGTACCTCATCTTACCCATGGGGGTACCCCGTCTTACCCCACCGGTACACAGTGGTCCAGAAGCCTGGTTTTTGTGGCCAAAATTCAAAATTTCGTCATAATTTTCTGAAACTTGGTAATTAGGGGTTTTTGAGGTCGCTGATAACGAATCTGGCATTAAAAAGTAAAAATTTTTGACGGTAGGGTTATTATGGCGATCTAAAGGGTGGTATTTTGTGGCCGCAATTAATAAATTTTTTAAATCAATGTTTTTCAACATTTTTACAGAACTGTATCATTGAGATGTTTAATGCCATGTTTTAAATAAGTATAACATATAGAAAAAAAAGAAATAACAATAGTAATAGAATTTTTTATAAAGATTTAAAGAAAGATTGTAATATTCACCTATATTTCTTCCGTGTCTAAGTCAAAGTTATTTAGATGTTTAAATACAGATAATGCATCGTCATTATTTTACAGCGATACTCATCTAAAAAATTAAAATTATTAGCTCTTTATGAACACTGCTGTCTGATACACTAAGAAAAATGAAACATACTTAAAAATCTTTTCGACATTTTTATATAGAATGTTTAAAATGTTTAAAATGTTACTATGCACTAAATAAATACACTAAATAAATACATTAAATAAATAAATAATATTACACAACGCACTATAAAATAAAATAATAGAAAAACAGAAACACTATAGAAAACGTTTATGGACTGCACTGAATGTTTCGCTCTGCTCACTTCGGAAAAGACTGATCTAATGAAGCGAAAGACGTAGTGAGAAAACCTATTCCAATCTTAAGTGTCTACGATGCATAATACTAACAAGAGATAAGGTTTCCTTTAAGAAAACATCCCAGTTACGGTCCACAGACATTGAAGGAGTTTAGGCGGCGCGGCGCTGTGGGTTCAGGTCCCAAACGCAACGTCCAAATACGTCGGACGCTTTTATTAAAATTAAAATAGAGTTAAAAGTAGCAAGAGGTAGCAGCTAAACTTTGCATATTCTTTTCAACAATTGTTTAAACTTTCATATAAAGTAAGTCCAAAGTCTAGCACTTTTAAGCATTTTTTTAAAACCCTTTTCAAAGCTTAAATTGTTATAAACTTTGCAATATTTGTTTATGGATTAAAAACTGTTTATGACGGCATTTAAAACTTGAAGTACATCTACTAACATATAAAAAACCATAATTATAACTTGTTTCCTGATATTCTATAAGTGGTATTTAAAACGTTTAATTGAACTTTGAATTTTATGATTTTGTCTTTAGAACGCTGTATCTCATTACAGAATTATCTAAAATCAATAATATTCTGGATTTAAGAGTTTTGAAGGGTTACCAGTTTATAGAAAAAAAAAATTTTTTAAATCTATTAACCTTGAAGAATTGACTTTTGGCCAGCAAAACCGGGTTTCTGGACCACTGTGCGGTGGGGCAAGATGGGGAGAAATGCAATTTTGTGAGTTTTCATTTGTATAATTTCAATACTGTGAAAACCTCGGTTTAACTGTAGTTAAATTGAAAGACTTTTCATCAAGGAATTAGAAAAAAATAAAGTTCATTTTTTTACTACAAAAACCTATGTTTTATTCATTGTTGAACCTTAAGTACCCCGTCTTGCCCCACCTTCCCCTAATAATGAAACAGGGGTTTTTTGTTCAATGTTTTTTCCCATGTGTATGTGCAATTCTCGTTGATATATCGAGAGGTTTATTGTTACCTGAAGCTTGTCACAAGTCGAGAATGGTTTAATGTTTAATACAAGTGTCAAGAGTATGCGTATCATCATGAGAACCATATTGCAAATGGTCATATGATGATTATTATTACATAAAATGGTTGTGTTTTTCTGAGTTTATTATTGCCAAGTAAATAAGGCTGAACTGTATGTAATTAATAAACTTCTGATTGAAAAAAAGGGTCCGCTGATCAGCCTTACTGATGATGAGTCCTCCACCGGATCTCGGGACGAAACGCTCTCCCTTCCTTTTCCTCCTACCTCTTTCATTGTCATACACACAACTACTTTCAAAATTTGTTTTTACTGATAGAAGCGGAAAAATCAATCGTCATCGAACTCCTGTTAAGAATTTAAGTAAAAGCAAAGCAAATTATTTGTTTCAGAATATAATAAATAAACTGTGAATGTTTATGAATTTATAGTAAATTATTCAAGAGATATAAATATACAAAATAAAATTCCAACAATAAACTTTTATAGTTATTTACAAAATAAAACATACGTTTATTTAAAATTTAGTCGTTGTTGTATGTCCACAAAAATATGAATTTGCATAAACATGTGCAGGTTAGTAATGAATAACCACAAATCGTGACAAAAAGAAAGCACACCTAGTAAATTCAACGTTTTTATCTCTTGCATATAAATAATGTACTCAATCTTGGTGCTTATAGATTTTTATTATGTAGTAAGTCCTTGTGCTTATGCGAATAAAAAAATTCCTAAGAATTGATGTAACAAAATGATAGCACATAATTCAAAAGCTGTGATTACCATGCGGGGAATTTTTAATACTTCGTGTTTCCTTCTTTGTCTTCTAAAATTTAAAATTGATTAACGCCGGGAATCCACCAGAAAGCTAAGCTATGCTATGCTATGTTAATAAAAATCAGCTTCAATACATTTTTCTGGATCCACCTCCACCAAGAGCTAAGCTAAACTATGCTGTTTTTTTCGGAAGCTAAGTTAGTTCGACGTAGCTTGAAATATTTTCGCGAAGTTGGGAATCCATCAGAAAGCTAAGTTCAGTCATGCTATGCTATGCTAAGTTTAAAAAATTCGTTTCAATACATTTTTATGGATCCGTTTCCACCAAGAGCTAAGCCAAGCTACGCTATATTTTTTTCGGAAACTAAGTTGGCTCGACGTAGCACGAGATTCCTTCACGAGCGATTTTTCGGAAAGACAGCACAAGCTTTCCCTCTTCACACCTTCAGTCCTCCACGCCTCCTTCATTTGATTACCGCGCTATTGTTCCTATTTGTCAAATACTAGCGTACATAGCAACGAACGACGAAAGAAGAATTATGGTCTGTGGAATTTCGTGCTACGTCGAGCTAACTTAGCTTTCGAAAAAAACATTAGTTTTTTTACACGCTGATACTGACGAGTTTTAAATAAGATTTGTCGCATTAAAATTCACCTGCTAATTTTCTATAGGATTCGAATGTGCGAAACGTATATGCGAGATTAAAAGTTGAATATTGTTTTCTGCAAATAACTGACGGCTTTACGCACTGACGAGAACAGTTACCCTGTATTGTAGAATTTGTACAGCATTTATAAATTTATTTAAAATACTAATAAATTATAGTCTACAGTATTAATATAATCAATGCATTACATTTTATTTGAAATGAAACCTGCTGACAGCTTTCCGTGATTTAAATTGCAAGCTAAAGTCATAGCAGATCCTCTGCCAAGATATTGCTTTAAAAAGAATTTTTGTTCCTGCTTCATCTGAAAATTCGTATGTGCTCAAATTTCTTTTCATTAATAAATATAATTCAAAATGATGTTGAAGGAAGATATATCAGTCTAATAGAACTATAGTACGAATTTTTTTTCTATTGTCTCTTGTAACGGTTGAAAAAATATAGTTCGAGCAAAAGCTTTTTGCTAAAAATAGTATATTCATATATTTACAATATACCAAAAGGATAACTTATTAATATGTTTGAAGTACATCTGTGAAGAATCGACTATTCACAGTATTCGAATAACTGCGAAACAAATTATTTATTTATTTTCGAACAATTAGGAATATTGGAAGATTATTCGAATATCTGAATACAATGTGAAAAAATGTTTCACTTTTAGACTCGTAGTCAATGCAAAAGTACGAAATCCGAACACACTGAATATTCAAATACTACTAAATATTCAAATAATGGAATATTTCTTATTGTTCGAATAATGCGAACATTAGAATTATTCGAATTCTATTTGTATTGGAATATTCAAATATTTGAAAAACTCGAAATTCAAGTATTCAAATATTCGAATATTCAAGTATACAAGTATTTGAATATTCATGTGTTCAAATATTCGAATATTGAAGTATTCAAATATTCGAATATTCATAATGATCCTAATTTGAAGGCTAATGCATATTCCCTACATTTATTAAAACTGCGTCATAGTCATAAATAGACTGCGGATTTTATGCATGTATGGCGATACGAGGAATGCAGAAAGTCTACAAGATTGTTAACATATGCCAAAATACACAAAATATCGAAAATATAATCGAAGTTAGCATCCTTAGAAAATTAAACGTACTGTTATTTAAATTGCAATTCTTCATTTATGCTTGGAAAGGTTTTATTTTGCATAAAAATCCGCACAGCGCTTTAATAAAAACACGCAACAAAATCGTATGAAAATGCCATTTTTCAAATTATACTGATCCACATATGCATCATGGGATTATGAATATGCTATATCTTATTCCATGGTCTGATAAATAAGAAAATATGTTCTTTTACAGTATAATATTTCCGCAGCTGTTCATGCAAATGTTTTATGTCTCATTAAATTTTCAACATCGGAATGATGTTACAGTCAAAAGTTGCTTGCTCGGTTTTCGAATAAAGAGAGAATATAAAATAAATATGATTGCATGAGAGATGTATTTTTAATCAATCAAAGGGATACATTTTCAAAGATGTTATTCGCATTTCTGTTGCAGCAGAATTATTAATATTGACGATAAAAATCTGTTAATATTTCTGCACGTATTGATTTCAAAGGTCGTGTTTGTGCGACCTGTGACGCAAGCACTTTACTAAATCCTACAGCGACTGCGAATTCGTTATCGTCTCTATTTCGGATATACGATATTTTTTTCAGTATTTTTCAATGTAGCTTTCATGGAAATGCATTCGAGCATCATTATATATTTATTTTTTATTTCTACAACATTGGTTTACAGTTACCATGCGACATTCCGAGGCTCATTTTTATGTTCAATTACGATTTCATATTAGTGATCAAGTCGGGATTGAAGCGTAAAAAGCTTCAATCTAAGAAGAAAAAAAAATCGAAGTTCAGGCCTAACGATACATTAACAAAGCAAACGAGGCGCAAAGGGTTAATATACGAAATTTCACGCGTCCCGAAGCGCACCTTTTCCCGTCCGATCGTATCTAAGCATAATGAGCTACTACAATTGCCTTCTCCCGAGCAAAACGGTAATCCCGCGTCGCTTTGAATTGCGCTCGTTACGAATCTATATAGCCAGAGCCCTCTTAAACACGGAATTTGGTAGCAATTGTACGATACGCGATTTCGAAGTCACCGTCGGATTGTGGCCACGGCAATGGCGAATAGAAATATCGGCAATTTACCGGACGGCTTTTCAGAATACGAAACTCGGTTTACGCCTGGCATTACTGGTCCACTCGTGTCGGTTTCATTCGTCCTTCGGTCCCATGTACTTTTGATCCCACTCGATTTAATCGTCGCTTACAGTTATTTCTGCTCTTTTAAATACACAAGGAAATTAAAAATGATTTATGGGGTCACATACTTTTGATAGGATAAAAAAATCGATTTTTCAAACATTGTATATTCTGTTTGTACGACCGTTCTAGAATACTCTTTTAGCAAGCTAGAGGAATAGACAGCAATTCTCTGAAAATATAGGACAGTCTGAGCAAACTACAGGATTTATAACTTTGAAAATTTGAGCAGTCGCGTTAGGGTTAACTGAAACTTTAAACGCGTTGTTGCCAATACGCGTTCAATTTGAATAATATTTTGCAGTAACATTGTTTATTTATTTATTTATTTATTTACGGGAAAAGAACCCATTAGCACAAAGAAAATAAAGATACAAAAAGTACGAGCTAAAAGAAAAATAAAAAAAGAAAAAAAAGAAGAAGAAAGATACAAGTAAAATATAAGTAGAATGAGCAATGTATTGACAGACGATAAATTACGGTAAAATATGACGTAGTGAAGATTTAAGCGCATGCGATGATTGTAGGAAAACATGTAAATGTACATGTGACCTGTTGGAGTGAATAAACATACGATTGTAACAATTAAAATAAGCGTAAGACGTACGGTGGTATTCGATATATAGCAATTCTGGGTGTCGCAAGTTCCTAGATGGTACATTGGGTAAAAACTTTTCAATGATGTCAGGGCATTGTTCAAACTATTCTAATTTAGTTCTGTTTAAAGGGAATTTTTTATTTGTGCATTCCTTTCATATTTTTTATTAACAAAAGAAGTTGAAAATTTAGGTCGAAAACTACATGTTTGAGTTCAAATGGCTACCATTTTTTTTTAAATTTATTTTCTCAAAATCGGTGCTATTTGTGTACAGAAATTTTTTTAACTCCTCAAGGAGTAACTCCTTACAGAGTTATTTCAGAGTGACATTTTCTAAGTTTGATTTACTTTTTGTTTTAATTTCGATGCCAGGAGATTACCACCAAGAACTAATCTATTATAAATAGATTGCGGATTTTTATGCATTCATAGCTATTTGTAATATGTAAAAATATACGAAGTTGTTAGCAGGTGCTAAATACACAAAATATACAAAGTACCTATAGGTACAACTTAGAATATTTAAAAAATAAAATACATTGTTACTTCAGCTTTAATTCTTTATTTGCGTTGGTAAAAATTTGATTTTGTACATAAATCCGCAGTCTAATCAGAAATGGGGGAAAGTTGCGCAGTACCGACCGCTCTAAGACCTTTTATTATATTTTGGGCTAGAGTTGATAAAAATCAAAATAAAAAATAAGAATTTGTAGTAAAAACAAAACTTTACAGAGGAATGGAAATCAATTTTGTGAAATTGAATGCTAAGAATTAGTTATTTGCACGAATAAAAATTGGAATTTGTAAGAAACGAAAACATGTCGAAACCCCTCATTTTCAAAGTCAACATAATACTTGAAATTTATTTATTTATTTGTTTATTAACGGGGTAGCTCCCTTTGATACACTTAGAATAATAACATTAAGATTCGCCGTTAGATATATATTTACATTGATTGGTAAAAGATTATAAAAGTCAAATCTAAGACTTAAATTAACATTTTATTAATTTCGAACATTATTTTGAATATATTCGTTTCCCTTCGAATTACAGCCGTAAATATTTAACTATTCAAAAAATTCGAATAATTCGAATAACTTCGAATACGAATAATTTATTCAAATTATCGAAATAAATGGAAGTGTTCGAATATTCGAACATTATTCGAATATTTTAATACAGAGTGAAAATATATTTCAAATTTAACTTCGTAATCGGTACAATGGTACGAAATTCGAACACTCTGAGTATTCGAAAACTCCCAATTATTCGAATAATCGAATACTTTTTTCTATTCAAACAATATTAGAACATTCGAATATTCGGATATTAAAATTGAATTGTATTGGTATTCGAATATTCAAACACTCAAATATTCGAACATTCATAGCAGTTCCACATTGAATGTCTTGATGACGTCGTATTGCAAACCGCAACTGTGCTTTAACTATTTCTTTACTTGCATGTATTTAAAAGGAGAGACTTCGCAGAAAAGTTTCAAAACATTCTTAACGAAATTTCATAACTAATGGTTCTAAATTCTCCAGTTAACTTAGAAAAGCAGTTTTCTTCGTTAAGTGGAACTTCGTCCGCAAAGAAGAAAGTGGTAGTCCCAAGTAAACTTTTGGTGGTGAAGTAACGCAATTTTATTCTGAAACACTGCATTATAACGGCTCAAGTTCTGTCAGGAGCGTGATAATTAAATTACTCGTGTTCCAACTCTAACGGAATATATTGTTTTATACAGTTTTCGTTTTTCGCCTTGACAATCATATTTATAACATTTCTCGCGTTTCTGCGAGGACTCCGAGATGGCTGAGAGCTTTAAGACTCGTAATTTGAACGTACGCTGCGCTGCAGTGAACACAGAAGAGTGCCGTTTTTTAAAAGTCGATTTGTCACGGTTTTTATATTTTCCTGAGAACTTGGGTTTAACTATACAGAAAATAACAACAGCTTTTTCTCATAATTTGCCCAGTCATCTTTAACCCCTCAACGTGGAATTGTTCTAACGATTCCTTGCCTTGAGAGGTTGATAAAAATTGGCTTATCGTAGGCTACCACATTCAGAAAAGAGGAAACCATAGTGTAACGTCTTTCAGATCATGCGTTTGGAACAATGTGAGTAGAAAATATGGGCGTTTTTAACTGTTTTGATTTAGTATGCCTACTTTTTCTCATTTTTCTCTAGAAGAATTCTAGGACCTGACCAGTGAATGCACTCTACTATCAATATGAAAAATTAACACCTATCGCACTCTTTTCACGTTAGAAATTTACACAGCAGCGTTAGTGGGAATCCACAGATGCTTCGCAAAGCATTTTCCTTCTTACCTACAACCTACCTACGCGCCTTTAAATTCCCTTTATACAATGGATGTTCTAATTAGGGCTATTGATTATGAGATACCCGGGTACCCGAGTGAGATACCCGGGTATACCAAAATTACCCGCACTACCCGGGTATCTCACGGGTACCCGAACACATGAGATAGACAAGAATCTCATGCCGAATTAAGCCGAATTGAACCGAATTGAGCCGATAGTTTTTCGCTATGTGTTTCTGGATTTTAAAGTAGATCGCGCATGAGAGAGAGAGAGAGAGAGAGAGAGGGAGAGAGAGAGACAGAGAGAGACAGAGAGAGAGAGGGGGGGAGAGAGAGAGAGAGAGAGAGAGAGAGAGAGAGAGAGAGAGAGAGAGTGAGAGAGAGAGAGAGAGAGAGAGAGAACTCATTTTCAACATAACCACGGTGCATTACATTCAATTTTCATCATGTATACAGAATTCATTTCATTCTGAAATTTTTTTTTATTTTTAAAGCCACAAATACGTACCGAAAAACTATCGGCTCAATTCGGTTCAATTCGGCTTAATTCGGGATGAGATTCTTGTCTATCTCATGCTTTCGGGTACCCGTGAGATACCCGGGTAGTACGGGTAATTTTGGTATACCCGGGTATCTCACGAGTACCCGGGTACTCGGGTATCTCACTCGGTTCACTTGAAATCTCGAGCCCTAGTTCTAATGGCGTCTCACAAGCTTGAGAATATATTGAATCTATCTTTAAAAAAGTACGAGATCGATAAAATTCTGTAGAATTGTTCTTATGGTTTTCCTAATAAACTATAAAAAATTTGAAATGAATCCACGGAACAAATGCTAACAAGGAGACCCTAAAGTGTGTACTCCTTGAATGTTAATGAAACTTTAGTGAATGATTCTAGAGGATATATGATGACTAGACTGCGGAAGTTTATGCAGTAACAATATGGAGTGAATATGCAGAGTATATGCAAGATATATGCAAAGTATATGCAGGATAAATTTGATGTACACGTTACATGTATATAGACCAAAAATTCATATAATTGTGTTTAATCAATGTAATTAATATGAGAAATACATTTTTTAAATTATTATACAGAGTGATCCGTTTAAATAAGAGCACGTAAATATATTGTCGAATTGTGATAATGCAAAACATGTTTGTTACATAATATGAATCGCATCGAGGCGATATATGGTAAGAATTTTTTTATTAAATCATGTATCATTTTTTTATTAAATTAAAATTTTGCGTAAAATGTGAGTGTATCAAAAGAGTAGGTTCAATCATTTGCAAAATTTTCGGTACCAAGTCATTTCAAAATCATGGTGTGGTACATAGTTGTATGTGTTTTGTCCTCAAATATTGAATAGTAACAAACATTTGGTCATTCCATGTAAAACAAGAAACATTATACTGTTTCCAAAATTTCGGCATTACCTTGTATTATCTTGAGGGTGAACTCAACCTACACAGACTCATGTGCGCTTAAAATACAACTTTCTCTTCACATTTTTTGTATCTGTACAAATAACAAAAGATCCAGGGGTAATAGATTTAAGGGAGACACTCTGCATATGCAGGATATGCAAGGTATAGGCAGTATATGCAAAATATATGCAATATGCAAAATATGCAAAATAAAAAAATATGTTTTTGAAATCCTCTAATAATGAAACATATTTCTGTCAAAGTCTCGTTCCTTTAATCCATTTCCCTAAAATATGCATTTGCATGAACTTCCGCAGTCTAATGATGACATTATGTAGAATATTTTGCGCCAATGCACATTTTTTTATAAACAATTAAAATATGAAGTTTAAAAGGCTATTTAGAAAAAAAAATAACTCAGTGGAAAAAGCACCTGACTCGTACGCCGAGGGTCCAGAGTTCGAGTCCCAGTTTGTTCCAAGTCTTTTTTTTTTTCAACTTATTGTTTAGAGCAATTTTAATTCCTTCACTTTTATTCCATGCGTATTAGAGCTGTTTATGAATATGTATTTAATCATATATTTTTGAAAAAGTATATCGCAAATATAACACAAACAACTTTAAGATCATTAATAGATTTATTGTATTAGAATTTACAATTACTAGGGTGATATGCAATGTAAAAGCAGGAAAAACATAAAAATTGTCTGCAATGTGCACATCTGATGAAAGATATAGAATTACAGGTACATTTATTTTTTCTTATATCAGTAGAAAAACATACTTCATTTACATTTAAAAATACTTGACTAAAGTGAAATCTTAAAAATTGCATCGTGGACCATATATGATACATAAACTATTTTTCTTCTTTGTATTAGAACTTACAAATAAAAAAAAATTCGCCGGTTCTATGTAAAGTACAGATACCGAGAATTATTTAATAATTTACAATTAATATTTGTAACTCTAAATACAATAAAAATATATTTAAATGATAAGTGCGCCAAATGACACATAAACAAAGGAAAATTGAAAATAATTAGCTTTACTTCGGATCAACTCAACGAGCCGTTCAAGGTCAGGTTTTCCTCTCTTATTTTTTTTCTTTTTTTTTAAGAAGAAGAAAAATGTTGATCTACATTTACCTTCTTAATTTTTTTTTCTCGTTCTCATCATTCATGTATTCATCATTCCTTGCACTGTGACGACTGTCATAGTCCCAGCATTTTCAAAATACAGGTGGCATTTGTACAGTTTCAGTGTTAATTTCAATCACTTTTCGATAAAAAAAATTTTTGTATGGTTTAGAGGTATATAGGATTTCGTAGTATTATTACTTTATACACTGTTCGAGCATAAATAAAACAAAAACCGCGAGGCAGAAAATCCAATTAAGTTTAGTTTAATTAAAAACCGACCGCGACCCATAGAAATATAAAACGGAAGAAGGCTTATATGAAATACATGGTATTTTAGTGGCTTTGTTATAAAAAGTTCATACGCATGTGGTAACAACGATGACCGTGCTAAAACTTTGTCAAGTAATTTCACTGCCTACGTGTAACGTGGACAAAATTTTAATTCCTCTCAAGAGGATCATAATGTTAATTGACAACGCATAAACAAATGATTGGTTCGTATGACTAAAGAATAAAAGAGTAAAGGATCAACGTGTACAGTAAGCAATTGATATAAAGATATCGAACAAAACGTGGAAGACATTTTAATGAAATTTAAAGACAATATTGGAATCCTTGTACCTAAAATTCAACTACATTCTTGTCACTTTCTTGTATAATTTTTCTCCTTCTTTAAGGTGTCCTCATTATTCCATTTTTTCGAAACTTGACGTTTTTCAAAAGTAATTTATTGAAAAACGCTACGAACTTTCGTTTCGATCCAATATTTTGAACAGCAGTTTCCATCGCAACCACTCATACAGTGTTTCAAGTAGAATGTATCAATGAATTGTCAGACACGTTTCATAAATCAATAGTTTAGTTGTGTGAAATTAATCTAACCATAATCATATATGTACATTACTTATTTTCGTTATTCTTATTTTATTTTTATTTTACTTTTCATTATTTTCATTATTCTTATTTTATTATTTTTATTTTACTTTTCATTAGTTTCGTTATTTTTAACACCATTTTAAGTAAAACTGGTCCAATTTATCTATCATAGAGACTTGTTCTTGTAATTTTGCTATGCTTTGGCACAAAGTTGTCAACATATTTTCAAAAGTGAATTTATTGAATTTGAAATAATAATTAAATTCTTTTCTTAATTATAGGACTCCAACGATTTAAACAATAGAAACACGCATTTTCTTGATACAGAATTTTGTAGTATACACATATGTATTATAATACGCACTGCTCATTCATTCAATGATACTTCAGTGAAGATCAGTGAAACCCACCGAGATGTGTCAATCACTCTGGAAATGTTAATTTAAATTATTCATTAGCCATTCATGTGAAAATGCAAAGGCTTCTTTTCCGTTTTATACTCAATTTATATTTTGTGCGACACTGAGTTAAGTAAAACTACGCTAATGCTATTATATGTATCCATTGAATGAAATTTTCGCGATGAAGCGAATGTATAAAAAAATCGGTGCATTCTGAATTTTTATTCGGGCTAACGTCGCCCCAGTTTCATGGATTTGCTCGCAAAACGACCGGATTCAAGAATAGCAGTGAATAAACCCTCGTGGGTTAGAAAGACAGGGTGTCTTTGCTCGAGTAAAGTTTGCTTGTTACAAAATTCTGTAATGGAGACGCAGCAATGGCCACGAATAAAACGCGTACAGAGCGACTCGGTGCTAACGCCAAGATAAAAACAGTCAATAAATGCAGATTTACGAACGCGAAACGAACGTGCCACATTTACTAAATTAAAAAATATTCTTCTAAATGAAACATACAACAAAGCTATGTTTGATTGAAATTAAAACTGCTATCCCAGAGATGCGAAAGAGCACTTTTTGTTTCGCATTTTGCAAAATTTTTGACAGGATAAATTCTGCGTTGGCGAAATACCACTTCCAATAAATGTAAACTCTCCATTTCAACGTAACGGTTGTAATTTATACAAACGTCCTGTTCTCGGCGAAAGTAAATCTTCAATAGAAATAATTAATCTGTTGAAGAAAAATATAAAAATTAGGGTAAGGATTAGAGATTAAAATAAGTTAGACGTAAAATAAAGTGAGCTACAAATAAATATCATGTAAGGAAACGACAGACGACTTAAAGTTTAATAGCTGCTCTTACTATTAGTGATTCAAACAAAAAACGTAGGTTCGAGCCCCTCATTTGGGACAATTTACGAAAAATGCATAATCCAAACTTAAGTAAAGTGGATTAAGAAAACGGACGGAAGTAGAATTAATCTTCCTCGGATTCGTTTCCTTTTAGCATCAAACTCTCCAGATGTTCCGTCGACTGTAACCGATCGCGATTCCCATTGAAGGTTCATTAAATTATGAACGAACACACTGATTATTAAACCATGCCTTTCGAATCGGCGCATGCACGATGAAACATTCACGAACCCTGTCCGCATTTCCGAAGATGCATCGCGTGAAAATTAATTTTGCCGGTAATAATGTTCGCGCTGCGGCGGCGGCGTATCATGAAAAATGTACAGTTCGCGTTACGAGCGTGGGAGCTGCGACGAAATTCGCGATAAGAGCGATAACGTCGATGGAAGGCTGGATGGGCGGAAACGAAGCGAGACAGGGGGCCTCGTGAAAAGGAAGTCGTGTGCGCGAATCGCAGCGACTCACCAGAATTGGATCAGTTGAATTATACTTGTATGATTCATTAGCGTCTCACTCGGTGATACAATAAGTGAATTACCATGTACATTGTGCTAGACGGTAGACGATAGTTTCGCGTGTTTTTGTCGTCCGCCAATGTATCGCGAATGTGCACGGGCCCATTGTTCTTGGGAAACTGGATCGACTGTACGATACGCGTGATAATTTCATCAATAATACCTGCTGAAAATACAGCTATTGTTTGCAGATACCTGATGATTATTCGATCGCATCCGACACGGTCTAACAATGGAAAGAAGAAGGAATTTAACGATTTTCATAATTTAATGTTTCTCGTGTCGTTGAACAGATTACAGAATTCTGTGTAACCAACTAAATTTATGGGGTTTGGCTGTATTTACAACAGGTTTTCAATGTTTCAAAACTAACAAGACTAAACTTTTTATGCGTATAATCATTTATGTACTTCAACTTTAATATGGAGAACCGTATAACTTGACTATATTTCCCATAAGTTCGTGCGTTTTTCACACGTTTCTTTGCGTTACTATTAAAAATGAATAAAGACATTTAGAAATGTCTTGAAATGCTTTTTAATGTCATATATTTCATTCAATTAATTTATTTTATATCGCATAATTTTTTCCGCATGATATGAGGAAATGAAATATTTGAATACTTTTACGCCACTCCTAGAAAAAATTGTTAAAGCGATAGGAATAGCGAAGAAAATGTGCAAACAGAAAAGCGAAAATTTTGCCGTTCGTGTAGCGCAAAAGTATTTTTGTTTTATTTTTTAAATGAAACAAAAATTAGTGGAACTTTTAATTTCTCCATGCTAATTAATAAACTAATGAAACGACTGAAGCGCATGACTTCGAAGAGCATCTCAAAGGCTACTTAATATGTATATTATATGTATATATAAATCGAATTATTTTATTCATTTAAAAAAATAATCGACTAGAGCATGCTTGAAAAATATACGAAGTTATGAACCACCCTAGTAATATATTCACAGTTATTAAAAAATGCGTAGCATAATAGAGATGTACCGACTAGTGGCCGACTAGTCGGTTAAGCCGACTATTCGGCCAGTTTTGTAGTTGACGACTAGTCGGCGACTAGTTGGCAAAAAAGGCCGATTGATCGGCCTTAAATTTTAGTAGCAATAATATCGTGATATCACAGAAAGAAAAAAAATGTTTTTTGTCTATTGTACTTATATTTACTTATTTATCATACTTATACATATCTGTATGTAACATAATTATAATTATTATATAAAACATTAAAAATAGTAATTATTATTTATTTAAACCAGCTAAAACTATATCAGTTAACTATTGCGAACTTTGGTTATTATTTTTTTATTTTATTGAAATAAAAAACAGAATGCAATAAAATAATAAAATAAATGTAACAATTTCCTTTTTGAATAATATTAAACAATAATAAATTTTGAATCTTTTTTGTAATAAAGGTGAGTAAAGTATGATAATTAAATTTTTTTAACTCTCCGCATGAAGTAGAGTCCGAAAACGGACGAAAGATAATGAAAATGAACGAAGTGATTTGCTTCATTTTATAGCGGCGCCGTGTACGAAAATGATCGGCATAGCCGACTAATCGGCCGACTAGTCGGCTTCTTGGAGGTCGATTAATCGGCTAATCGGCTAGTCAGCCAAAATCCTAGTCGGTGCATCACTATAGCATACATATACAGGGTGTCCCAAACTCGACGCGGGAGCCGAAAATGGGAGATTCCTGGGGCAATTTTAAACAACTTTTTCCTTTGCAAAAATGTTATCCGAAGCTTTGTTAAGAAGTTATTAACGAAAAACATCGGCCAATCAGAGAGCGAGTGCAGTGGATTAATGATAGTGCGGACGATGACGGGCCAATACTACTCGAAGCTGGGGCGCGCGCTGAAATTCATCCACTGTATTCGTGCTTCTATTGGTCGCTGTTTTTTGTTAATAAGTCATTAACAAAGCTTCGGAGAACATTTTTGCGAAGAAAAAAGTTGTTTAGAATTACCCCAGGAATCTCCGATTTCCGGCTCCCGCATCAAGTTTGAGACACCCTGTATAAATTTCATACAGTGTGTTAACACTGAAATTTTATTTTGATTTTAATTAACACGTAAAGTAATTCGAGAATGGTTTGAATATGATTGTAGGAGGTATTCTGATTGAATTCCAAATTCCAAATTATTGTATGTACGTATTCATATTACGTGTAGAACAGAGCTGAATCAGAATCCTGGTACCGAACTGATTTTCCGAGGCATCCAGAAAACCTCGGAGTCCAGCCCTTTGTGGTGGTCAAATGGCACACTTAACTCTATAACATAGCAAGCGTCTGCACTGTCTTCAAAAGCTGAAAGAGATACAGTAGTGATTCGATAAGTGTCGACTTATATTTCTACGTTATAGGGTCGTTATAGGGTCTTATCCCCACCAACCAGCGGATGGTCTCCTTCCGAACTCTTGGGAGTGTAAACTTTAACCGAGGCAAACAAAAAATAGTGCCTTCTACGTTAAACGTCGAAGTCCAATTCTGACTACTCAACACTTATCGAATCACTACTGGACTCTCTTAGCTGTAAGGTTAAACAGCATACACGATAAAGACGATAATTCGGAATTTTTGTACAAGCTGAAATAGTAATCGGAAGTATGATGAGAACCTGCTGTTACACACCGAAGCATTTAAGTATTTTGTAGAAGTTTGAGGTATCAAAGGAATGGAATTCTACATATAGTATAATTCTACATATCTAGTTACTTAAGGTAAGTGACCCCATTACTGACCGTACCCCCATTACCGACTGGTTACAAATTATTTGTTGTTTATAGCAACGAATAAAATATATGGATCTACGTAATTTATTCACAGTCATGAGAAATATACATAGAATCGTACAATATAAGAACAATTTTTATCTTTTTTTTCGTATTATAATAGCTAGATGGCAAAATCCGGTCAATAAAGGGGACATCCGGTCCTTTATATAATTTTCATCATAATTTTTGTGTAAACAGTCAAATAATATCTCAAAACCGATTCCATTAAGAAACTAGAGACGTTAATAAATACGGTCATTCATACTTTACTCAAATATTGTCATGTATTAGTAAAAAATTATTATTTTTAAATAATTACTTTCTTAACTGTCCCATAATGGGGTCACTTACATTATGTCAAAGAAAAACTATGCAAAATGTCAGTGTTGATTTCTATTCGAATAAATGAAGTTTAATGCATAGAAAAAGAGTGTTCATTTGTTCAATTGTATACAAATTATCCGTTCACTTTTATCTCCTTATTAATACAGATACGGGATGCTCTATTGTAATCAAAAGAATGGAAGTGATCTTAAAATCCAGGGAAATCCTTCATTTAAAAGGAAAAATAGATTAGTGATGCATTACCTATGAGTTACCTATGAGTTGCATTATCTCCAAAAATAAGGGGGTGTTAAAAGTTATTGAAATTATTGTTGCAACCTATATAACAGCTTTTATTCAAAGGTATATCTGAACGAATGAAGAAAGTTTGTGGAGTAGATCACATAATATTCTGTATAGTGCAGGAATTCAGTTGCACGTTACAGCTAATATTGATCCCATGCGTGATTGCAATATTTTATTCCTTTTATGACTAATAAACTTGTACTTTACAAACGCGAAAGACTTTAGCAACATAAGCTTTAACTTTTAAACATTAGCTTTAAATGCAGATAAATAAACAATGAGTAGACTGCGGATTTTTATGCAAAATCAAATTTTTACGAGCATAAATAAAGAATTTAAAACTTGAATAAAGGTGTATCTTATTTTTTAAACATTACAACTTAAGTTATATTTTTTATATTTTGTATGCTTTAGTATCTGTTAACAATCTCCTAGATTTTATGCATACCTAGTATTGCCATAAAAGCATAAAATCCGCAGTCTAATAATCAGATATTAATCAAATTCAGGGCATTACTAGCTTTTCATAAAATAATTTTGATTATGTTTAACTGCAATCTGCACCATGAAACCGACAACATGATCATCCTGTGCTCGACCTACAAAGCGTATTATTTGAAAATTGGCGTCGTTTAGATACTGTTGACGCACATAAGTCGTCAGAGATCAAGAAAATGTAAATCACTGAGCCTGTGTATCGTTTCCAACAATGTCCTGCGGCGATTATCCTTAGTCGCGTGTAATTAATGGGACGTGATTCACATGGCGCATGTATCGAGCGGAAGCGAGGGTGGCGATGTAAATTCTTCGTAAGTGCAGAGTAAACAATTACGCGGACCACTTCGTAGGCGAGCCAAGCAGCCTAGATGGGGTAAGGGTGAACGCGAAGCAAAGCGAAAGTTGTGCAAATGTTTACAGTGGAAGTGAACTGCGGTAAGGAAAACGTGGGTGGCGGATGTTCGTGGATGAGGGAAGAGGATGGAGTGGGAGGAAACAGTCGAGTCAAGTTATTCACAGGTGAAGAACGTCAAAGGGCTTTAGAGCTCCTTTGCGTGACCTCTACAGATGGACTGCGATTAAGAGAAGGTAATTTCGTTAAAGGAGCACCAAATACACTTGACCCTCGATTCTGCCTCGTTCTAGTTCAAATCAAATATTTAATAAGTTCAGTCAGATTTGTTGTAAGAAGATTTCAATCGATTGTTATAAGTAGATTGCGAATATTCTTGCAACTTAAAGATATTAACAAATTGACGTTTTCATTCAGAGTCAGAAGAAATAGAATTCGTGTTTTTAGAAGAAAATTATGATATATAATTAAGACAAGGCACTTATAAAAGTTACGGACAAGTCCATTTAAAAAACCAAACTTGACCATCACATTTTATAAAATAATAATGTAATAAAAAATTTGTATTCGCTAATAAATTTGCCCCTTATAACCATGCAATTGTATATAAACAATTTTTTTCTGTCTCAAATACGTTAGGAAACAACGCATTGTTCACTGTTTTTCTAGGACACTCTGTATATTCACCTATACTATTTAGACCTTAAACCATATAAGAAATAGGCACGGCTTCAGATAACTAGGTTGAGGCAAAGATAACGGGGCAAATTTGGCCCCCAGTGACGTCACAAGATAATTTAAGATGGCGTGTTTATGTCTGAAGTTAGCGTTTATATCTAAAGTTAGCATTACACGCCATCTTAAATTATCTTGTGACGTCACTGGGAGCCAAATTTTCCCCGTTATCTTTGCTTCACTTTTTCTCGTGGAACTTTATATACAGGCCGTGTCTATTTCTTATACAGGGTGTAACAAAAATGTTGCAGTTCCTTGAAAGGGGTAATTCCTGAGGTGATTTTGAATAACTTTTTCCTTAGCGAAAATGTTAGGTGGGGCTTTGTTAACGAGTTATTAACGAAAAACACCGACCAATCGGAGAGCGTGTACAGCGGATTAATGATGACGCGGACGATGGCGGGCCAATACTACTCACCACTGGAGCCCGCGCTGACATTCATCCACTGTACTCGCTCCCTGATTGGTCGGTGTCTTTCGTTAATAACTCGTTAACAAAGCCCCACCTAACATTTTCGCTAAGGAAAAAGTTGTTTAAAATCACCTCAGGAATCACCCCTTTTAAGGAACTGCAACATTTTTGTTACACCCTGTATAGTCTAAGATTTAGATATCCATGGACAAAATGATCGTTACAAATCAGATAATCGAAAGCTTTCAATTTGGACATTCTATTGTTTGACATTGGAAACCATTGTCTTCCGCTTGTACAAGTAACACTTCACGTAACACTGCGCTTATCATCAGTTTTAAGGTGTCATTAATAGTTAAACTTTTGCTGAGGTAATAAATCCGATTTCCCAAGAACAACCTTGAAATTGCCAGGAAGTTCGTCTGAAACTTAACTACGGCGTAATCTTAGAGGATGCAATTCCGTTTCTGAAAACGGTGGTTATTCGTAACCACGGCGGGTTAATTGCATCGGATGCAACGTTCAATTTCCTTAGCCGGGGTTAGTGGCAGCGGCGGTGCGCGCGCTTGCAATTCGGGCTCGTAGACTTTACGGTTTAAATTAAGAAAGCTTATGAAGAAACGCTGTCAGCAGCAATGTCAAAAAGTTTCTTCGATATTTGAACGGGCTCGCCGCACTTCCACTGGGAGCTTGTCGAAAACGAATGTGTCAGTGAACTCCAATCTGTTTGTCAGTAACTTTGGATCGAAGGTGCTGCGCGTTATATGCATATTGTATACATATCTATGATCTTACATGTATACAGGGTGTTTGGGAGAGTATAGGCAAGCTTTGGAGGGGTGATAGATCACGTAAAAACAAACAAAAAACTTCTATATGACTTGGATCCAAAACTCAACCATTTAAAAAAAAAACTGTCAAACATTTAAGCTATAAACCGCTATAATTCAAAATAGGAACGTTTTTCGTAAGCAATTTCTTCGCTAAAATAAAGATTACGATCTTGTTAATCCAATAAGTACAGTAACTGTGATATTGTTACCTTGTACCGCGAAAAAATAATATTTTTCTAACCCCTTAAATTATCGCGATTTTAAAGGGTAATTTAGGGGGTTAGAAAAATACTATTTTTTTGCGATACGAGGTAACAATATCACAGTTACTGTACTTATTGGATTAACAAGATCCTAATCTTTATTTTAGCGAAGAAATTGCTTACGAAAAACGTTCCTATTTTGAATTATAGCGGTTTATAGCTTAAATGTTTATGACAGTTTTTTTAAACATTGGTTGGGTTTTGGACCCAAGTCATATAGAAGTTTTTTGTTTGTTTTTACGTGATCTATCACCCCTTCAAAGCTTGCCTATACTATCCCAAACACCCTGTATTATACAGAGTGTAACAAAATGTTGCAGGTCCTAGAAAGGGGTGATTCCTGTGGTGATTTTAAGCAACTTTTTCCTTAACGAAAATGTTAGGTGGCGCTTTGTTAATGTGTTATTACCGAAAAATTAAACATAAATATGCAAAGCATATGCATTATACAGAAAATGTATAATGAAAATTGTATTTTTTAGGATTTTCCAATCACAAAAGAAATTTCTGTTGAGGTCCGATTATATTATTTACTTTCTATTAAAATGTGCATTTACATAAAGATCCGCTGACAGCTTATGCCGACAACAATGGGATCGACATGGAGTGACGCTACTGGTTATTCCTATACTATGCCTATACCCCACCTTCCACGTCACCGAGCATACTTCAGTATTTCCATAAAGAAAAACTCTTTTTGGTTTGAGCGAAGTTCCAGCTTTGCTACATTCGTGTAGTAAAAATCAGCACACGAGGTTGTAGCTTTTATCAAGTCTTCAGAACCAAATATTACTACACTGGTGTATTAAAACTATAAGCACTTTCACCAATCCTGCCGTTTTAGTAGAAAATGTAGTATTTCGCACAATACATCCCTATAAATTATAACATTTTTTCTCTCAGTGTACTAATTTTAAATATTCAATCTTATCTTTTCATTAAAACTAAAAATAAGCGATTTATCAAATAACTCCACTGCTTTTCGCTTTTTCCACCTTCAACTAGTTTACAGTTCTGATATTATATACATAGAATTATTAGTGCAATAAGAATATTATAAGCAACTAAATTCTTGATCACAAAGTATTTTTATCTGAATTTCCTCTTAACTGTAATTTATCTACAAATTCCATATAATCTATAAAAAGAAACCGAGCGTTTCAAGTATTATCTCATTCATGGATGAAGAAAATTATTGAAATCCCGTTTATATTCATAAAATAATACGGTTGAAATCTACTTTTCGAACAATAAAAAATTAATCGTCTTAAACAGAGAATTGGGTCGTTCGCGGTACTCCGATCTTCTTCAGCGCGTTAGTGCCGTAAAAAAACCAAGCAGTGATTCCTGAATTTAATTCGCGCAAAAACAGACGGGCGTTCCGGCCGACATTTTGAAATTCACGAACCATCGTCGGGAGCAAATCTTTGGAATTAGCGGATTAGCCGGGTAATGCCAATCTATCGTTTTACGAGCTGACGTGATCGCAATAAAACTTTTTCATCTAGTCGTAACGAGTCGGCGATAAATCGAGACGACATTAGAATTTCTTCCCCTTTGGAGTCTTACAGGAACAATGTCGAGAGCTCGACTTTCGTCTGCGAAGCGTTACGAAGGATCGATTTGGGATGAGCGCGATCTAAAAGCAGGAAAAACCTTTCATCTGGGTCGGTGTTGCATGCTCCGAGGAATGTTACGCTTTTTCGAGGAAGAGCGGTGAACGTTAATTGATGAACTTCCAACTCTTCTCTCTGAAGCAAAGGGTTGCCATGACTCCACCAACGAAAGACAAAAGCTGTCTTTTAGATAATTCGTCAAACAATTTTAAGGGAATTAACGATAAAATGTGAAGTGGATCTGGAAACGAATTACGTTCGATAAAGAATTCTTGGTGGGATTTCAACTTTCCTTGTACCGAATGAGGAAGTGGTTCGAAGGTTGCGTTTTGAAAGGTAGCAGTTCAGTAGACTGAAACGAGCAGAATCAAACTTGAAATGAAAGTTCAAGCTATAACGTGACACAAATTTTACCATCGAACGGTGATTCTGATAGAAGCTTTTTGCAATTCCTAATGCTGCTTTCTCATAATAGCATTGAAGACTTATTTAAAGGAAAATGTAATCGATTTTCATTAAAATATTTTTAGCTTATATTACTGATTAAGCATTTGGATCAACTTCATTTTTCACGAATTTATTTTTCTTAAGAAAGCTAAATTATAATATTTTACACAAAATATATAAATTAAATATATATTTAAATTATAATATTTAACGGAAAATATATGATACTTGCAGATTAAATTTAGCTTGCAATCGAAAAAATCTCCGTATCTGGATTAAATATAAATAAGATTTGCAATATATTAAAATACAGTATCCAAATGTAGAAAGGCAAAAAAACATTAATTTCACTCAAAGTATTGTTTACATAATAAAAGAAATCTAAAAAAAAATGAATTCTTATGTCACAAAAATATTTGGACAATTTAAAAACCTATGTTAAACGAACAAAAGTTTCAATGTAAAAAAATACAATGTTTAGTTTCATATTCCTTTGATTATATTTTATGATATATATACAATATTTACATATATTATATATTTGATAATAAGCGTTACATTTAATAAACACAAATAAAAAATATTTTTTCCCTTGAGTTATCTTAGAATGTTCAAGCAATAAATAAATGATTCACATTTTTTGGCTAGTGACATACAATATTAAAGTGTATAACATAAAACTTTACAATACTATATTTATGTGATACTATAAATACTAAAAATAAAAAATCCGTTGATTAGGAATACAGTAATAATAAAAAAAACTAATTGATTCATCAAGAACTGTTTCCTTAATTTTATAAGATGTATCAAAGGAGAAAACTTTCTTGATTTGCGAAAGCACATAAAATATAGCTCAAATGTAATTTAACAAAATACTATAACCAGTTTTATTAAGCACTAAGTTTTTGTAAAAAAATTCAATTTTTGTTATTTTTTTTTATTATAGCATTTGAAATGACAACATTTTTTTTATGACATGAAAAATGTTCGTGGTATAATTTGAATGGCTTCAATGAAGGAATGCCCTGAAATACATTTTTTTATCAAGCCATTTTTGTGTTTTTCAAGGTCATTGGTATTTTTTATCTAGAAAACGCATATTTTTTTAAGTGCATCTTGTAGCGAAAGTGAAAAAATGTATTTGACTATGTTTGAATCATGACTTTCAGATGACCTTGAAGACCAATAGTGTGATAAAATTACTGCGATGGAAACTAGTGGAAGAAGTTTATCAACATCGACATACTACTCCAGAAGACATAATGAACCACATAATTAGTACTTGTGCTACTATCCCACCGGAATAATTCGTGTTAGGAAGAGTATCGTTGCTAATGCGCATTACTCTGAACATTTAACAATTGCAGCAATTTTATCGCATTGTTGGTTTTCAAGGTCATCTGAAGGTCATGATTCAGACATACTCAAATGTAATTTTTTCATCCACTACAAGACGCAATTGAGAAAAATATTTGCTTTTCAGATCAAAAATACCAATGACCTTGAAAAAACAAAAAAATCGCTTGACAAAAAAATGTGTGTTTCAGAGCATTCCTTCATTGAAGTCATTCAAATTATGCTACAAACATTTTTTATATCATGAAAAACGAAGCAGATATTTGGGTGGCCTCCTTTAGTTGGGACACCCTGTATAAGGTAATGGTCCCCATTAATGAGCCTATACTTATTAATGTGTTTTTACATTTAAATAAGTTGTAAAGTAAAATACCTTTAAGAAATGAAAGGAAAACATTTTTTTTTAATTAAGTTAAAGATATTTCTTTTTTAGAACTTATTTTACTGTCAAGATACACTGATAGGTTTAGGCTCATTAATAAGGACCACTACCTTGGTGCTAAAATTGCCGTTTAGCTGTAATTAATTTCAAGGACAGTAGTCCATTGCATTTTGTTTTCTGCATTTGCATTGTATCTTGTTGTTAAGTGATTACTATACACATACTTAAGCTTTCGAAGCTGACAGATGGCCTAAGCGTGCAACGATCGTAAACTTATAGACTGTACCATGATGGTTGCTATTACAAAGGAAGGAACCAAGAGACGAGCTGCAATATATGTAAGGACTGATTCACTGTTTATTCAGTGCACGTCTAATCAGAAGCAATCAAACGGAAATCCAAACAATCCAAGGCAAATCGATCACCCAGACCGAGAATTCTCAATCGACCGCACGATTTTCGATCCTCCATTACTTATTCCGTGGAACAATTACGGGCGCGTTGGCTGTTTTACAGTCGTTCGTATTCCGTCCGCGCGTCGAGCGAACGGTAAAGGTTTAATTTTTTCCGAAGCAATGCAGCGCGGTGTCGTGTCTCCGCCGGATTCGACTGAATTATTAAAACTACTCCCAGGGATTTCCAAGCAGTTCGGTTGGTTGGGAGTAGCAAAAAAGGTGGATGATTGCAATCACGTCGCCTCGTAAAGCGATCGCGAACAGTCCCTGCACCGACTACGATCCTCGATTCACCGATTCACCGACACCTCGCCCCGTCTAACTGGATTAGGTACCGAATCGCGGGCTTGCCCCTTGCAAGTATGGTCCCCTGCGTGTGTATGCGCGCATACCATGAAAAAAGTAGACAGGCTGAAAAGAATTCCGACAACCGCCCTTGTAAAATAAATGCATGTCGACGATCCCACCCTCCCCTCTGTCTACCGACATTGGGTTATACATCGTCTGGGATTCTGAATAATATACGCCTGAATGATATTTCCGGTCTCTATAATTGAGCGGCTGCTGGCCAGCCGCTCACCAAATGGAGAAAGGAGTCCTGCGTCAGGGGACCGCTGAGAAAAGATTCGGTGATGAATATTGTAACGTTGTTGCGAGGGTGAAAACAATCTTACAAGAAACTGAGGGCTGCTTGTTCAGTTTGACATGTTGGATAGTCTAGAGGTAATTGTGCCCTTCAGAAGAGTGGGAAATTACAATATGATATTGGTAAACAGTGGAGATCTTTCTGAAGGCTTGAGTATTTTTTTATGGTACTGTGAAGTTGTCGGAATTTGTACTAGGAATTTGTCGGAGTTTTCTAAAACTGTTATGATTTAATAGAGATGTTGCATACCAGCGCTAAATTTTCCTTTGCTCGCTATCGAATATCTTCTGTAAACTAAAGTTAGTAGTCAATGTGTTCTTAAATTCTTTCGTCCATGATTTCCTTTCCCCTACTCATCATCGAACTTCGTTCCCAATTAGTCACTCCTTGTTTATTCTCGAACCTTATCCTCAGTAGCTCATCCCTTAGTAGACAAATATAGTGAGGCGGTGAGCGGCGAAGATAGCGGCGCGAACAAAAGAAAACAAAGGACACAAGGACATGGTGTTCTTTACTATCCTGTTACCTCGCCGCTTTTCTTCGCCGCTCACCGCCACACTCTATTAGCAACCTTACTCATCCGTTAGTTCCAAAATAACCGCACTCTAGAAACTACCGAAAGTATACCAAACGCCGATTTCTCTCATTTAGGTCACTTCTATTTTTTTTCTTTTATTAGAGGCATTGCTCAATTGTCTAAAGGCGTGTCTATACCATGATGTATTATAGTATAGGTGTTCCTGGCGACCAATAGAGGCGTTGTTGTTGTAGCCACTAGTAGTCGTGGTAGTGTATATTAGCTGATCGTCAACCTGAAGTTGCGTCCCAATTCTAGAAAGAGTTAGGATGCTTTGGGAGGACTTGCTATCTTTTTTTAAATCGAAATGGAGGCGGTTGAGGAGTATAGTACCACAGTATACTGTGATAGTATGGAGAGAATCAGCAGAGGGGAACATATGAAACACGTCCCTCACTTTATCTACGTTAGAAAGGGGTAGCAAGTCCACCCAAAGCATCTAACTCTATCTAAACATGGGACACAACTTCAGGCTGACGCGGAGTCTATAGTTACTATGTCTATGGGTGTAATGAGACAAGGTCACTGTGTATTATATAGGTGTTTCAAGTCCCCTCAGAAATTTGTAATAATTTTGTCCAAGTGCTCCTAGCGACCGGTAGAGTGCGTCTTCGTAAACGTTGCTACCACAAACACGTATATAGGTATGTAGTATCACGGACCTAAAGGACTGTGCATGATTCTGAGAGGTTGAAGCAAAGGACCGAAGGGGTAAAACTATGGTGCGCTTTATAGGCGACTTTAATTACTAGTGTAGAGTCTGCAGGATACACGGACCTAACCTAAAAGACTGAGTTCCAAATCAATTTAGTAGCTAAAACGTGGAATTACTAATCGTCATGTTAATGTATTGTCTTGGAAAAACCTCTATAATAACCTCCGAATCCTGAAAAGTCACGTGATGCGTGCAAAACCAGCCATATTGGATTTTCCAGTTTTGATACGAGAGGAATAATCGATTGTTTTTGATACAGAAAAAAATTATACAAATTTGGAAGAGCATTTTCCTAAAAAAAACCTGATACCTTATCAGTTATATGGTCAAAAAATCGCAAACGCAATTATACTCCTCCGTAATTAATTTTCCATTGTATCAATTTCACTGAAGCCAATTTGCGTATCACGTTTTATGATTGCAAAATATGAAACCGAATAAAGCGTATACCAATTTTTCCAGAAATTGATTAATAGTACGGAATAACATAAAAAGACGGTAAAACTTGGTCTCATAATTCTTGCTTTTAATAGTAACTACTAATTACTAAATAAACTAATAGAGCAAATTGAATGTGCTGTATTTATAACCCATCAGCAAATTAACATTTGTTTCTAAGAACAGCAATATATTTTGTATAAGCTTAATTGAACTGAAATCAACAATCGAAGCGTAATGAAAAGAAGACTTTTATTAATAGACTGATATATAAAATTATTTTATTAACTAATTTATCTGTTTTATATGGGTCTTACTGCATCTAATAATTAAAAATTATTTGAATCTAATAAAAATATATTCCACCAAATGTAATCGCAGCAGATTGCGGGAATCGTATTGTTAGTTTGTTACAATAATATTGTTACTTTTACTAATTTTAGCAAATTTTTATCAGGTTCAGTTTTGTCCACTAATCACCAAAACCCGATTTGGTTTAGATCGAATTCCATTAAAATTATGAAATGTCCAACCTGCTCTCCAGACTGTAACCAATTTGGAAACATATGGGAAATATTAGTCAAGCGGGATTATGTAAAAAAATCGACAATGTAACAATACGTATGAAGCAGCTTTGAACGGTAATTCTTTCAGCTAACAAAAATGCAACAATGAGCTACTATATTCATTAGCAGAATTGATGAAAAAAATTTGTTTGCATTACTAAAAGCCAACGGGAATCGCATTAATTATTAATTTTGTGTTAATAAAGTTTAATTAATATTATGAATTATTTATTAATTTGTGTTTTTATTTTCTCTCGTTGCATGCGTTATAAATATGAAATGATTTGGAGTAATCAGTTCCTTAAATTGGTTAATAAAGTACCTAGTTTTAAATATCAGAGTATTTATGAAAATCTTTTCTGTTGATATTCCCATCATGAATTACGCCCACACAAATATTTATTGTAATATGAAACAAATGCCAATTTGCAGATGGTTTGTAAACATGTTACGGAATGTAAATCAGGAACAGAAAATTTAAAACAGTAACAGTATCAGTTTTATCGCGAGAAAATTTCATAATTTGACCTGCTATGAATGGAAATAGCGTATCAGTATAGCGTAACGTAAAAAAGGTAGAATTCGCGGAGTTGCAACGAAAGGGATATTCAGAAGAGGTTTGATGGCGACAGAGATCGCAATCACGTCGCATCGTAAAGGGATCGCTAACGATTCCGCTATCCGACTAAATTCACATCCGAGGAGGAAAGGTGGGACGGGGCACAATATGGTTTTAAGCGATATTAACGAGGCGGATGAAAGTAGCGATAAAGGAACAACTGGGGAAAGTAAATTTCAAACCGGTCGAGCGATGAATAAATTTGAACTTGGTGAATATTTTGATCCGAGATCTCTCCCTCTAATTTTCCTATGGAACTTCAAACGAATTACGAATTGAACGAAGAAATTTGCACAAATGAATAATTCTGTGCGATTTATGCGTTCCATCTGATTCCTCTTTCTCGTTTAGGCATTATTATGAACATAGCTCATTCAATGCTGCGAAACCATTGTGGTTTCTCAACAGAATTTTCCACTGCCGTAAGCAAAGTTTCCGGTCGCAAGTGTTGTGATCTTTAGTTTAACTCTCTACTTATATATCTAGATATCTATTACAATAATTGAAGAAGATGAAAGGTTAAAATTGTGTTATGGAGACGCGTTGAGTAGTTCCGACTAAAACTGAATTTTACTACCACGATTAACGAATTAAACTTACTTTTATGTAGGTGCAATAGCTGCAATATTTATTTCAATGTTATCAACGTCTTGAGACGTTAAATGTAAACATGGATATTCAGCGCTGTTACGTCCCGTGACGTAATCGCTCCGACTGTCATGGCTGGCGGTAGTTTGGGGGTCTGCCGCTAGGTGTTCGGACACTCAAAAAGTGTCAAGTCTCTTCAATGTTTCTCGCAAGTGGTGAATCTAGCACTCGTTTGTATAAATATAAGTTCCGAACATTATTTCCCACGCGTCTGAGGCAGGGGTCGTCACTCATAGCCCGACTGAGATGATGATGATGAGTCCTTTTGACTGGCGATCATAAGACGGAAAACGCACATCTCTCGCTCTCTCGCGTCCCGTACCTCTCCTCCGGGTACGATCCCAATTTTCAATTTTTCTTTCTCGTTCTCAGTTGCGTATTGGGAAACTGAGAATTTTGATACGCCAACTAAGTGACAGAAAATTGAATCACTGAGAAAGTAGGTTATTTAAATAGCTGGTTAAAAATAGACACGTGAAAATCAAGTATTTTCTAATTCGTTTAAGTACAAAAGTCACAGAGAAAGGATTTACAAGAATTTTTAAATCGTTAAGTACCAAAGTCACAGAGAAAGGATTTTTAAGAATTTTTAAATCGTTAAAAGCTATTTTTGATGTTGAATGAAATGTTTGAAGGGATCTAGGGCCTACTTTCAATAGTTTGCAAACTTACCACCAGAGGGCAAAAATTTAAGCCACGCCTCCACTAAGTTTCCCAATTCCGTGTGGGCCTTATCGGCAACGGGTAACGTTAACAAGCGCATAAAAAAGTTATTTTCTAGAGTTCAGAAATGAAGTTATGATTAAGTGTAAATAAATGTCTCTGGTTTTACAGTTTTAAGTAATACAAAAAATGGAACAGCTTCTGAGATTAAGGGTGTCGGATATTGGATTACCGCCGCGGTAGTGGCGGAAAAGTGAACTAAACGGTTTTATGAGAGTTTTTCAAGGTTTCCGGGCACAATAACGGATAAAATCCGTAATAATTAAAATATTCTTGTTCAGAAAAAATATGCCGAGTGCGCTCCAAAGCCCTTTTTTGGAAAAAGTGTCCAGAAAAAAGATTCTTCTATAAAAACCTTTTTATGGGACCGTACTTCCAAGATTTCGGACAGAATGGGAAAGAAAACGCAAAATAATTGTGATGTTCTTGTTCAAGGGAAAAAGGCCGAGACCCGTAAAGAGCCCTTTTTTGGAAAAAAAAGTCCAAGAATAAATTTATTTTATAAAAACATTTACATTTATTTTTTACAAAGTTTTGAAATTGAAATTGCAAAATCGGGCTCTTTACGGCTCTCCATAATTGAACAAAGAATATTCTAAAAAAAGTATCAGAAAGAAATATTGTTTTTCGCTGCAAACTTTTGGAAGTACGAAATCGATGAAATCCGAGCTGTTTGTTTACAAACATGGCTGACCTTGATTGCGCCCTTGCCATATATTGGTTGAATCAGAGCCGACGTAAATTACGTGGACCTCGGGTGTATTCCTATATTTATATTACACATAATTATTAAGTTCTAAAAGTTTACAAAGCATTGATTGTTATTAAAATTATCATAGAGAACACTTTGCTGAGTTGCTAAATTGCTTGTTTATCAATAAAAGTTGTATATATATTTTATTATGTGTACACGGGCCTCTAGGTAAACTTGCTACGGTACAATCTTTTAACCAAAGAGTATTACAACTAGTATCGCAGTCCATTTTGATTCGGAGCTTGTCAGTTCCACCATATGCAGCGGTAATCCAGTATCCAGCACCTTTAACGAATTAAACTAACATATGTAGGTGCAATAGCTGCAATATTCATTTCAATGTTATCAACGTCTTGATACATTAAATGTAAACATAGATATTCAGCGTATAAAAAGTTATTTTCTAGCGTTCAGAAATGAAGTTATGATATTATGTGCATCATCTTTTAATTATTAAGTGTAAATAAATATCTCTAGTTTTACGGTTTGAAGTAATACAAAAAGTAGAACAGCTTCTGAGATTAATTTAATTCCTATACAGCATCTATATGTCATCCACTGAATTCTACGATTCTTTCATCTTTTTTTGTAAGAAATAAAAGTATTGTTACTGCGTCTTTATAAGTTAAAATGAGAGAATTTTCACACTTACTTAACATACCACTAGACTGCGGATGCTTATACAAATTTATAGTTTTGTAGATGTACAACAGCAATCGCATTTTAAATAAACACGTAGTTTGTTTTCTAGATATTATAAAATGTATTATATTTTTAATATTTCATTGTATAGTTTATACATGTGGACATCCTTATAGGTTTTTGTAATTTTTAAAGTCGCCATAAATGTATAAACTAAAATTTTAAGAAATTTTTTTTATTAATTTATTTATTTATTTGCCGTAAACCTTTTATGGTTTATATAGCATACAATGTAATAACACTGGTATTCTACATTTACTTATATTTTAATGGTACAGTTCTTTAAAAAACTACAATTTTAAGAAATTTTAATTTCTTACTGTACAATTTTATTTTATTCTGAAAAATTACTTCTTGTGATTCTGATTGTCTCTGAAATCAGTTCAAGTTATAATAAGGAAATGACTATTTTCTACACTTATAGAAATAAATAAAGCCGCAAATATAATGAAGTATTTATTATGCAGTATATTGTGTCATTAATTTTATATAGTAGAATTATCCGTTTGGTGATTATGCATTACCATAAAACAGATACTTCAATAATTCCGTGATCATTTAGGTAATTGCTACTGAATAATTGACGGTTAAGATTGATTACTAAAACAGGACTTGATTATATTCCAAAATCAATTTCAGATTTTACATAATCCTGAAACTTCTAGCTAACTATGAGAAGTGCTTTAATTATGCTTCGTAATTCGATTACCGTTGTAGCCGCTGTTGGATACTGGATAAAGGAAAACTTTTTTCTGATTGGATTTTTAGAGTTACATATCGGTGGACGATCTGAATCTGTAAAACTATGCTTTTATTGATTCGCGTGTTTCTATGATTAAGGGTAGCATAATTCCGTTCGCGTGCTTCTAGAAAGTGGATTCTCATTTCTGATATTATCGTGCATTACACTGTGTTATTTTTTCACGCCTGTCATTCCACTCAAGAGGATAATGATAGGGAAATGAACTACGTAATTTTAAAATGTGATAAACAGGCATTAGGCACTATATTACCACCTTTATCCTTCACTTATTAAGAAAGAGTAGAACAATAAATAATTTTGAACCCTGATTTGATTCTTAAGCCTTCATGGTATTTTATAGTTCTTTTAATCTAATATAGCATATAATATGTGTTTAAAATTAATAATAATGCTAATAATGTTAAAGGACTAATCTTGAAAAGTGCCAGAACAATAATTTTTGCAAATAGCAACATTATAAGTTTGAAATCACACTATTATAATTTCATCTTTTCCTTGTTTCCACGCTATCAAAATATAGATATTTTTGAAAAATTTTTTCTTTTTATTTTTAAATAGAAAAACATAACAAGGTCCTATTTATAAACATTTAAAGCATTCATATTTATAAACATATTTACATTTTTAAATACAAACAATCTAAAGGAATTGATATTTTGTTTGAGTTCCAGAAAAGAAGTAGAATTTGTCAGTTTTTAGAAACTGAGTTTCAAAACCAGTATTTGGGGGTAAATTTGCAATATTCAAACATCGGTTTTAAATTTTTAAAATCGGTTTCAAGTACTAAGAGTAAGTTAGGGGAAATTAACTAGTTATTTAAATAAAAACGTTTACATTTTGCCGTTTAATAGCTTTGAGAACAATTATAATAATATAATTTGCATTATAATCAAATTAATTTTTATGAATTAGGAAAATGTTTGACATGCTAATCCACAACACAAGTAAACGAAGCCATGAAGAAATCAATTCATAAATTTTATTTGAGGATATAATTGTATTTGGAGCCTGAAAAAATAATATGAAATATAAAGACACTTCCCAATTTTCAATATTTGTTAAAATTTCAAAGTAATCATTAAACTTCAATAATTTAATCATCCACCGTACAGAATCTGAAAAATTGTAAGAATTTTAATTAGATACTTCAGTTTTTTAAAATACACTTCACTTTGTTACACTTTTATCGTTCCACAAATATTAAATAAACTAAAAAAATTGTCCAAAGAACCTATAAATATTTTTTTATTGTTTGAATTTGAAAACCGATTTAACCAATTTTTTGAAAATAATGGAATTCGGAAACCGGTTTTCTGAAAACTCAATTTTTGTATAAACCCTACACTATATTTCTTAAGGAGTCTATAAATTATTTCCTTGTAAGTAATATTAGTTATTTCTATAGTTTTTTTCGTTTTAGTGTTGATTCTATTAAAAGTAGTGAGTTATCATTATGAACAATAATTTATAATAGCAGAAAAAAAGAAATATTCAGGATTCTTCATACGAATGTATCATGTACATAAATTATTTTAATACCTTTTTTTCTTTTTCTGTTCCTACTAATTTAAATTAATAATGAAATACTCTAAACAATCGCAGCAAAAGAACATATATTAAAGTTTCTTTTTAGGGGCATTCTCTTGGTATGCTAAGTTAAGCGGTATTACCAAAAAATTAACGTCCTGTGGCTCACTCAGAAATCTAAAATACAGGCTTTAAATCACGCATTCAAGCGTAACATTGTGTATTTAAATGTTTTTGTCTCAAAGAAAATCCATTTTCTAAACCCACAAAAAATATACTCCTATTAATAGTGAACTTGGTTGTACAAGTTACAAATGAATAAAACCACTCAATGTGCATCGCAGTACAGTCCGACGAACTTAAGTATAATTTTACGAATGAAAACTTGTCGACAAGAGGAAGAAAAACTCTAAATTTGCTTTGAACATCAATTTAAAACGCCTGCAAAGACTGTTTTACTGTTGACTAAAGAAATATGTAAATAGGGAAGGAAATTCTGAATGAACTATAACCTCGCAGACGAGCTTAAATGTAATTAATATCGCATTGCTCTTCCTTTCATTCCCCTTTCCTCCCCACCCAACAACGGGCCTTCCTTCCTTCCTTCCTTCCTTTTCCACCACCATCCACATCCCCACCGCCCTTTCAACGAAGGATTGGTGCATCAGGGTGGTTTTACTGCGGCGTTAACTCAATATCTTCGCCATCATGCTGCGATCTATTCCTTTCATCCCCCTTCTATCTCGACACCAAGACAAATGCTCGAATAATGTGTCTGATAAGGGTGAATGCAGCTCGTGCCTACAACGGAACTAATTGTAAGAGAGTAATATTCCATACGTATTTATTGAGCCCGGAGTGCGACGGAAAATAATAATACTTACATTCGATTTGTTTATATTAAGTGTAGAAATGAATTCTTCCCGATTCTTTAGTAAAATGAAATTTTTATTTAAAAATACTTTCCTGTCAACTTGCGAATCCAATAGCGATAAAACCTTGCAATTATAGTCCAGGAAAAATAAACATCCAACAAGGAAATAATTTGTAACAGGCTACATTTTTGTATACGCATTGGTATTGGGGTTCTAAATAACATGTGAGAGTTCCTCATCGATCTTGTGTCTGCTAGATTAATTACGCGAGGTCAAAGGTCGCGAAAACCGGTTTTTTTTGCAAATATCTCGAAAACTGTGAACTTTTCGACAAAATATATTCAATACTTATTTATAGCTGAGATAATTTGCTAAAAAAATGTCTTGAATAGCTTTTTTCGTAGGAGTAACCGTTCACGAGATACAAAGAGTTCTTGATAACTCCGCGCACTCTTCCACAACGCACAGGTATATCGTTGCATGTATGTATAATGCAATAGAAAATATCGTGCTATTAACTTATATGTATGTTGTACAGTATTAAATATAGAAAATAAACTCAAATGTAGACTCTACTGTTGTTATAAAAGGAATTTATTATTATTTACTTCTCGGCTGTATAGATTATATAATAATCAGTTATAATAAATTCTACCTTTTTACTACAACAATTATTCGTTCTTATAGAGCTAAGCCACTGTGGATTAGGCCTACTGGGGATAACACGTAATAAAAAAACACATCTGGTACTCAACCTCTAAGGTGGTGTGGAAGAGAGTGCATATAGTTACTAGTCGTGGAGCTTTAAAGCACTGTATCTCGTGAACGGTTACTCCTACGAAAAAGACTATTTAAAACAGTTTTGTAGAAAATTATCTCAGCTATAAAGAAGTATTGAATATGTTTTGTCGAAAAGTTCACCGTTTTCGAGATATTTGCAAAAAACCAGTTTTCGCGACCTTTGACCCCGCGTAATTGATCTAGCAGACACATGATCGATGAGGAACTCTCATATATTATTTAGAACCCCAATACCAATGAGCATACAAAAATTTAGCCTGTTACAAATTATTTCCTATCTTCACGATTTTTATGTCTATTTTTCCTGGACTATTAGTGGTTTTGGTGGATATCCCCCAATCGTTCTAAAATGAGTGTCGGATAAATGATGCTGTAACGATCTAAAGAGGTGGAAATCAGACGGAGTTATGTCTGGAGAATACGTCGCACGAGGGAGAAGTGCCCAGCCGAACGAGAAGATCACTTCTTTCGTAGCTTTTGCTGCATGTGGACGGCCATTGCTGTGAAGGAGTATCAGCTTACGACTGTCTTGAGCAGAAAATGGCCTTTTCCCCCCTGTTTGGTCTCTCACATTCAGAAGTTGTTGCTGATAACGATCTAGCGACACTGCTTCTCCTAGATTTAGCAGTTCATAATACAGATGTCGTCACAATACAAAATCGATGTCGTCGATTACCCAATCGAATTATCTTCATTTTCGTTTTAATTTAGTCTCTAGAATTACCGCTTTCATTTTCTCTTACCTGCAGACGAACATTCTGTATATTCAGCGTGATCGATAGAATTTACACGACATACAAGAATACTTTACAAGAATTTACAAGAATTTATTTACCAGTTAATTTACAGAAGTAATCCTATAGAGGTAAACATTGTTACCTGTACATAGGCTGGTATACATATATAAAAACTAAAAAATATAAAAATAAACAATAACAAACCGAAATTTGCATTTTAAGGTGACTCCCACGGTTATCGACACAAAAGTGATTTCAATTCTTTGTTTAAGGGGAGACTCGAGTAAATCACTAAGAAGGATGTGAATTTCAGAGATTTTTTACGAAGTATTGGTTTGATGAAAGTTTCTGAAACTTTTAGTTTAGTAGTTTCGGAAAAAGTTTGTTTATTTTGGTATGTCTGTTTCCTGTGGAGTTATTAAGATCGTTCTTAATCTAATTGCTATGCAGTATAACTCAACAAATATTTCATAAATAGCATAATCTTGGCGCGCATATATATGCACATAATTAAAGACCTCAACGGAAGAATCTATTAATTGTATTAATGATTTAAATTATATTTATTGCATAATTAAGAACAAAATCTTTGCACGAACATCGCTATGCCTTCTTCAAAGCCCTGCATTATTATTAATTTTGCACTTTTACTCAGTTCTTTAGATGTATAATTTTAAAACCCAAAATGCCCTTGATGCAACCAGTTAACGCTGTCGACTCCGAGACCATGGAGAACGATCTTAATAACTCCGCAAAAAAAACGGACATATCACAGAAAACAAAATTATTTCACATTTTGAAATGTAAACACAAATACCCTAGAAGTTTCAGAAACTTTCATCAAGCCAGTACTTGCTTCGCGAAAAATCTCTGAAAATAGCACAATTATTAGCGGTTTACTTCAGTTTTTCCCTTTAATACTCTTCCTTATAGTTTTTGTTTCTGTTAGAATTAGAATGGTCCACAGTATATTATAGAAGTTTTCCGACAAAGCACTTCTGTCTGGTTAACTTTTTATGACCAATAGATGGAAGATCCTCGGGTTGCCGCTAGGGGCGTCATGGTCAGAACTCCGCGTATGGTGTGATAGTGTGCGAATGAAGTGCGTCACAGATGATCACAGAGACTTACTTGCGCTCGCTATCCCCACCAGTTGAGCGCGCTGGGCCAATAGGAGCGCCCCGCACAGGTGCTTCTACTCAGACGCACTCTAGCGGTTGCTAGAGGAACTTCCATCGAATGATCACACCTTTCTGAGGGAACTTGCAATACCTGTATAATACACCGTGTGTGATTGCGTTTATTGAAGGACGTAGTTCACGTACTTGACACTTTGACTAATTATGGAATAAAATAAACAATGATATTCAAGATTTCAAGTATATACATTGAAATAAAACAAAATACAATGGGCCAGTCTCGTCGACTGTAGGCACACATAGCTCCATCTCCAACAGTTTCATCTCTGTCTAGGAACCAAATACGAAAAAGTTAATACTCTTTTGAGCATCTGAGAAGTTTAGAATTTAGATGAACTATTAGATCTCTATAAAATCACCATTTCTACATCTTTATCTCACAAATGTGTGTGATCTTCTTGGTTGCAAAATTACGCTGCTAACATTAATGCACTGTTATTGCAAAACGGAGACAAACTTAATGTTATACGAAACATTTTGGAATGGATTAGGATTCCCTACCGTTTTTTAAATATTTGAATGTACATTTCCCGTACTGTGTGTTTCATCCTTGAGACTTGTGACCACTACGTTTTGTGTACTCTGTACAGTCTACGACCCTCACATCTGGCCATACACTTTTAATTACGTAGAATTTCGTGTAGCCACGGAGAAGCGCGCGACTCGCGGTATACCGTTACATAATTAACGGACGTTGCCACATAAATAGACGGACTAATTAACAGTCGCTCTATGCACTTGTTATTTTAATACTTCGCGAGTGCAACAACGACAAAGCTTTTTTAACGTACAATTAAAACATAACAAAAATTCTCAATCTCAACGCGGAAGAATCAAGCAGGGAAGAGGAGAGAACACGCCGCAGGGATATAAATTACGGCAGGGTACAGGCACGTGCAACTTTCTGAACGCCCGGGCTGCAGGGTTTTTCCTCCCCTCGCAGAAAACCTCGTAATGGGTCACGGTATATGGGGCATATATTTCGCGTAAATATTTCTTGCTTTTTGCTTGGACCTGGACGCGCACAGCTCCGGGAATGTGGGAAAAAGCGCGAGACGATCGGACAGAACTTTCCACTGAGTGAAAAAGTTCCCGGAAGAAATGGTGAAGAGTCTGTCACGGTATGCATTGCGACGGGATCTTACGTGGAGATTGAAATAAATGTGAGAATTATTGGAATGGAACCTTTTTCGAGCGATAAACGAAAATTCCTATAAATAGTTTTCATTCTTTTATAATATCAACTCTTCGCAATAATTCTGATCGCGTTTAAAGATTACTTCCTGGGATAAATAATACAGTGACTGACTTATAAGAGGGTTAAACTTTGCTTTAGGGAAACAAAAATTAATTCCTCTTTTATATACAGGGTGTAACAAATATGTTGCACGTCCTTGAAAAATGTGATTCCTCAGGTGATTTTAAACAACTTTTTCCTTAGCGAAAATTTTAGGTTGGGCTTGGTTAACGAGTTATTAACGAAAAACACCGACCAATCAGAGAGCGAAGACAGTGGACGAATTTCGGCGCGGGCTACAACTATGCGTGGCATTGGTCTGCCATCGCCTACGCCAAGATTCGTCTACTGTTCTCCATCTCTGATTGGCTAGTGTTTTTCGTTAATAACTCGTTAACCAAGCCCAACCTAACATTTTCGCTAAGGAAAAAGTTGTTTAAAATCATCTCAGGAATCACCCTTTTCAAGGACGTGCAAAATTTTTCTTACACCCTGTATATTCTAATAGTATTGAACGAGCGAAATCTAAAAATGCAAGTTTTAAGGTTAGGAATTCGCCGGTTTAAAAGTTATTCGTATTTAAATGTGAGTGGTTTTAGGGTATTTCGCTAGTTATTTCGACACCATATTGGCTTCTACAGACAGTTCAGCCAATGAAACACGGAAAAAGACGCAAGTCACATTTTCAAAAAAATTTATATAAGTAATATAAATAATTTAAGGTAATGTAATTAAATTAGTAATTCAAATTGTTAAAAAGAAATAAATATATTTCATGTTTTATGTATTTGTATATTAAGTATAAAATAAATGTATTTTTTCAGTGAGAAGCAACGTTATTGGAATATAAAAATTATAGAAACAGACAAACACTTATCAGTTTGTAATACCAAACAAAATAGAATAATTTATCTATTACTACGTCATAACTTCTATTACTGCTATTACAAGCTACCTTCTGAATAATTATTATCTTTGACTAATACCTTTCTTAGACGTAATTCATAACTTAAAATAGTGGGTCCTACTTCTTGAATAAAGCTTTCATTTTAAAAATTTATTCTTTTACTGTTTTTAAGGATGAACTTCAGTAACAATCTTAACCAAAAGTTAATCAATTTCTAAGTTAATTACTCCCTTATTAGTATAAGTAGACGAATATAGTGAGGCGGTGAGCGGTGAGGATAGTGGCACGGACAAAACAAAACAAAGGACACAAAGACATGGTCTCCTTTACTATCCTGTTACCTCGCCGCTATCCTCGCTACTTACCGCCTCACTACATATATTTGCAATCTAAGGCTTCTTCTGGTGATGATAACCAGTCAGAAATGTTGATCTTTTGTCATAAACTTATTTGTTAGAATGTACTTGAAATGCAACTGTTAACAACTTCACTCCTAATTTTGTAATACATTCCTCAATATTGCGTTTTCTTATAATAATACATGTTAAATTGAAAGTTAAATAATTAAAAAATTACCGAATCAATTATTCTAAAACTTTGCATGCGGTTTTACTATAGTATAAAGATTCATTCTTCCAATTTTCAAAGATTTTCGTTTATTTTTAATGTTGCTGAAGTTCACCCTTAATTTGTCTTAATGGCTGAACTTCCTTTCTGCGTGATGTCTTCGTCATCTTTAGTTGCATTATCTCTATCATCGTTAATTTATTCTTTTTCAAGATTTAATTTTTTTGTCAATTCTCTTGTCATCCATTCTTGATAGCTCATCTTGTAGTATGGGCGCAATAACTATTTCCCAGTTACTATTACTAAAAAACAATAATTGTCCAGGGTGCTAATTGCAGTGAGTAATTCAATTATTGGAGCCACAGTATACAAATATGTGTTCTGTGGGGGTGTACGGGTACCCGAGCCTTGGGTCGGGTCAGGTAGCGATCGAGACGGGTCGAGTCGGGATTAGGGCTCGAGATTTCAAGTGAACCGAGTGAGATACCCGAGTACCCGGGTACTCGTGAGATACCCGGGTATACCAAAATTACCCGTATTACTCGGGTATCTCACGGGTACCCGAACGCATGAGATAGACAAGAATCTCATCCCGAATTAAGCCGAATTGAACCGAATTGAGTCGATAGTTTTTCGGTACGTATTTGTGGCTTTAAAAATAAAAACAAAATTCAGAATGAAATGAATTCTGTATACATGATGGAAATTGAATGTAATGCACCGTGGTTATATTGAAAATGAGTTCGCTTTCTCTCTTTCTCTCTCCCCGTCTCTCTCTCTCTCTCTCTCTCTCTCTCTCTCTCTCTCTCTCTCGCGCGCGCGCGCGCTCTACTTTAAAATCCAGAAACACATACCGAAAAACTATCGGCTCAATTCGGTTCAATTCGGTTTAATTCGGCATGAGATTCTTGTCTATCTTATGTGTTCGGGTACCCGTGAGATACCCGGGTAGTGCGGCTAATTTTGGTATACCCGGGTATCTCACCCGGGTACCCGGGTACCCGGGTATCTCATAATCAATAGCCCTAGTCGGGATCCCGAAAGTTTACAATGTTCGGGTACCCGCGATTTCGAGCACTCGAAGTTTCAGTCGGGTCGGGACCACACCCCTAGTGTTTTGTGATTGTTTCAAAATGTTCCTTGCATTATTTCGCAATTTATATTTTCAATTTGCAGACACAGAATTTTCAATGATAACAACTCGGTCGTCATTTAACGCTCAGACAGCAGACTGTAAAATAACAGTCACAGTGGCAACCGAACGCCGGATGAATTTTAACCCGAGATTCGCTGGCTGAGGGTTAATGATAACATGTCATTGTACGCAGGTGTTTCCAGTAATTTTATAACCCACTGTAATGTCATCAAATATTATTCACATTGCAATTCTTTACCTCCTGTAATTTTCAATGTAATATGTAGTTTTAGTATATTTATATAACGAGTATAAAAGTTATATATGTTATACAGGGTGCGGCACAAATTAGTCCCCACGATTTTTCAACCCCTTCGGATGGTCTGACAGAAAAGTTTTTCCTACCAAAGTTAATCAGTACTTAACTGATAAGAAATTGCAGTTTAAAAAAAAAAAAAATTGATTTTTAACAAAAAATCGAGATTGCCGTCATATCTTTAAATGGAACTGGGTATTTTTAGCTTCATAATATTGTAGGCGACGTCGAAACGAATTCAACGACCTGCTATACGATGACCTTCAGATAACCTTGAAAGAAAATATCGCCATAAATCGGTTGCCAGAATATTTGTTAATTACTAATAAAAAGTATAAATCAAAGTATAAATTTGTTTTTTTTTGTGAGTCAGGTTCTGAAGCAATGTTTACATTTATTTGTTTACCTCAAAATGCGAGGCATTGCTATTTGCTATTACGTATTGTCGAATTATTTCAAATATTCTTGCAACCGATTTATGGCGATATTTTCTTTCAAGGTTATCTGAAGGTCATCGTATAGCAGGTCGTTGAATTCGTTTCGACGTCGCCTACAATATTATGAAACTAAAAATACCCAGTTCCATTTAAAGATATGACGGCAATCACGATTTTTTTGTTAAAAACCAATTTTTTTTTAAATTTAAAAGCTGCAATTTCTTATCAGTTAAATACTGATTAACTTTGGTAGGAAAAACTTTTCTGTCAGACCATCTGAAGGGGTTGAAAAATCGTGGGGACTAATTTGTGCCGCACCCAAAGTTATAAAATCATAGAAACACTAAATTATTCGGCAACCATCACCTCCAACCTTTAGCCTTGTGTTTGTTTGGTGGAATTATTACAATGTTCGAGTATCAAATTGAAATCATCCTATATTTTTATACGCAAGAGAGTGAGTAGCGCGGATTGAATGTAGAAGAAGGCATATGCGAAATTATTTCTTAATATTCTCGTTTTCTTTTTTTTTTTTTTCAAGAATGATCAATTATTGTCAAGTAGTCGACAACTGTACTGGTTGCCCCTATGTATGCAGGAAATTCAATACTCAGAGTTTTGAACACAATTACAGTTTCTTTTCTTTGTCATCAAACCTAATTATCATCAAGCCTACGTTCATGCGCACTTCGTCAATAATAGCGAGAGGAAAGAAATTGCTAACACTTAACTCGAAAATCAGATAAAAGGTTATCTAAAAAATGGACCCAAACTACGTGAGCTTAAAAGTTGGACCACTCTTTGTCAGATAGAGAATGCATTTTTCGTTTCCGTTACCGTGCCCTTTAGCCCAAGAACAAAAAAGGATAAAGGCGGAAAAAGGATAAGCGGCGACAGAGAGAGATATTGCGATTGAAGGAGCGAAGGTGGTTGCAGAGGTAAAGGGCAAGTCAAGAGAAACGAAAAATTCGTTCTTCGCCCTGAAGCGACGCGACTTTGGTATTTCAAAAGAAAATTGATTGAGCACTAAATCAGTAAATCGGTAAATTATTTGGACAATCAATTGCGTTGAGCTAAAAGAATAGTGATAATTTTATATAGCGAGAGCCATTTAAACAGGACCATTTGAGAGTCTTGGTTGTTTGTAACTGTTCGAAGAAGTTTGTATGATCAAAGTTTCACTATTTTAACTCTCTGAGGCACAATTGTATTATTTTTATAATATTATAATTACTATAAGGCGATACAAAACTGTAACACTTAACTCTTTGAAACCCAAAGATAAAATAATTAGAAGAAAAAAAAATTGTATTACGGGTACAGTTTTGTACCATTAGAATTATAATTAAAGTGGTATAAAAATAATAACATCGTGTTCCAAAGAGCTGAAGGACATATGTAACGATAAAAATGTTTATTTTAAAGTTGATTCTTTCATTGAGTATCAAATCATTAAAGCTTTTTCTTCAGTGAAATTATGTACGAAGGATAAAGGGAAAAACCAAGGAACATCACAATTATTTGAAATCTCAGATGTTTGATGTTTTCGACCTTTCAAACAAAATAAAAATGTTATAATATAAAAAACAAGCCAATATAATTACTTCTTGATTATAAGAGATATTTTTTCCTTTTTGATCATTTAAAAATTGTATTTAGAAAACACAAATTTTGAAAAATTTGTTTCCCTGAACGGTTCATTTAAAACTATTTTAATTTTTCTTTCCGGCATAAACAAGGATCAACGAACAATGTAATTTATAAAACCCTGCCGTTTGTTCCTAAAACGTTCTTGTGATCTCGAACGAAAGTAACTGGCGCGATGTTATAGCGCTACGCGTGTGCGTGGATGCGAGAAATTCTCACCACTGGAACGGCTGCAGGCTGCAGCGAAATACAATTACGTGGCAACAGCTGTCCATCAGGGCCAATTTATCTATGAAATCCGCCGATAACTAATGATTATCATTATTCATCGTTGACGAGCTCTCGTATGCGCGCAACGTTGCTGGTATAATCAAGAAAATTATTCAACTTTTCCATCATCATCGTCGTGAGATTGAAAATGTATCTGAACAAACAACTCTTACGTAGCCCTTGATACTTTTCTTTCGAATAAATTTAAGTAATAGAGTAAATAAAAAATTGACAGAAAACTTTATGAAATCAATTACACAAGTGATAAACGATGCAATCAATATTGGTATACATGCAGTGCGGAGTTTACTTCATCAGGTAAGTTGCAAATAAAATTATTAGAATAATTTAGAATATTCTATTTCATTAATAGTTGTCATTTTTTTTTATGTTTCAGTCATTTAAATGTCACTCACATTTCATTAAACTATTTTCTCTATATTTTACTATGAACAAAAGAAGAGTAAATAAGTACATGCTTCGAAAAACAATTTTTTATGGATTTTCTAAGATATACTATCGGTGTCAAAAAAAATATTTCTGAAGAAAATGATAGTGAAAAGTAATAAGGTAAATGTCCCAATTTCTGCTCGTGTCCCGATTTTTAATCACTTCGTATTTTTCTTATTATTATAAATGTTACGTTTGTACTACAGTTGTAAAAAAATAATGATAAATTATTTGATCATTTATACGAATGATGCACAGTTTTGTTACAAATAAAGAGCTACATAAGTAACGAAAAAAATTTTAGAACAAGAAACTTACTCGTTCTGATCGTATTCTTACTGCTTGGGTTAAAGAACAGTCTTTAATACTAAAAACGTTTACTGTACTTTGCTCAGGATGTAGATTTTTTGCCACTGTTAATTTTTTTTAGTACAAAAGAGGTGAGGAGGTTTAGAGACATGTGAATTACCGACATGTCCGTATTTCTACTTATTACAATTTTAGTAAGGTAACTTCAAAATTCAGTGTATGGGGTACCTTCTATTTATATTCAAAGGCATTTTATTTGTTATTTATAATTATTTCATACTTTGAAAACAATTTTATTGTTATTTTTCGTAGTTTTGAAAATGGAAAATCAAACATTAGGAAGGAAATGTTGCAAAAGTAATAATCAAAATTATACACGTGAGTAGTATAGTAAAGTACTTAAGTATAAGTACTATAATTAATAATAAGTATAAGTACACGTGGTAAGGAATATGAGATTCCATTCTCTATATTAAGATGTAAATGTAAAGAGATATACCCTATTGATTAAAAAACTATGTTAAAAAAAATAGAAGACGAAAAAGCAGCAGTAAAAGGAGAGGAAAAAGATGAAGAGAAAGATAAATTAAAAAAAAATGAAGCAGGGAAAAACAGCACTGAGAGGAGAAGCATCACTAATTTTAAACCTAGTTGAAATTAATTAATTACTGTTATTTGAATAAATATTTATCTTGAAATTATAAACAGCTTTGTCTACTATTATTTTATAAAACCTAACTGTAAAACATGTAACTTATTCTTATCTGAAAAGGCAACCTATTATGTGAGCAGAAATTGGTGCAAATGATGAATAGAAATACGTACATCGTCATTTTTCGTCAGCAGAAATAGGAACAAAAGTACGGAGCACTGCATTGAATTAGCCATTGTTAATAATTAAACGTTATACATCTTTTAAAAATATGTTTTAATTAGTCGATTCATTATCAAGGTATTAATCAATTACTTTGCAAATTTTTACTACAAAGAAACTTTTTATACCCTTTTCAGAAATTGGGACATTCACCTTAGTGAAGGATTTTTCAAAATGTACGGAACATAATCGAACACAATAACAGAGGCGTAGTATTGAAATATTCATATTCCTTCACACAAACTAGAATCAAGAAGTCAGGTTTAAGCTTTCAGATATTTCTTAAATCATGTACAGCTGTCTATGTAAATGGACTTCTGAGATGTACAATTAAATCAACATTCTCTGATTCACAACGCGAATTCGTCAAGAAGAACTAAGCACAAACTCCTCGCACCTCCGAGATTCGCTGTCACGTTTGCGAAAAAAGCGGTAACTAAAACCGAAGAATTCTTATGCAGAAGGGAACGCCATCCATTTTCAAATCCTCGATGCGCACTCCTTAGTTATTCACAGCCCGGGAAGTCGTGCATCACGATCGGCCAACAGAAGAATATTCAAAAAGGCGGGGAGAAGTACGACGTTCTTCTCCTTTTCCTCGACGAACAAATCTTTTCCGAGCCGTTAGCCGATCCAGAACTTTGTCGAAATTAAGTTGGGATTTAATTTAATTAGAAAGACGGACGTCGGGAGAGGTCTGGGAGGTGGTATCAAGGAACCTCTGGCGAATTTTTTCGCCGGTCGATCCACGCGTGCCACGTCCACCACGAATATTGGATTCCGAGCGTAGCACCGCGACCATGAAGGATCCTCCCTCTCCCCCACGCGGGTTCCTTAATCAAACGGAAATTACTCGCGCCGAGTTGTCACCGGATGCTCGAGAACTCACGAATCTGACCCCCTCCTCCCGACGCGAGGGAGTGGGAGTAGGAATAGAGGGTGGAGAACGGAGGATAGAAAAAAAAGTTTTCAATCGGAATGCTTCAAATCGAATCACGTTCACCGCTCAAGTGGAAGTCAAGGGTTGCTGTCAGACCGGTTGTATTTTCACCCAAGCACTCTTCATCATAAGCCATCCACCTAGAAACAAAATGACGACGTCAAGTGCCCTGAATCGATTACGCGAATTCTTCCCTTCACCGTTTTCGATTGTTCCCCCCGTTGTAAACGTAAACGCGAATCGATTTCGCGGAATTAGTTTCGAAGTTTTTTTTTTTAAGCCTGACGATCGCTACTGGAGAGAGTGTTGAAAACTTTTCGAGGGAATTATTGCGGCGTAATCGTTCGAAAACCGAAGTTGTGGAAACTGAAGATTCGTGAATTGGATTTCGCGTAATTCTAGAAACGTTGGTAGTGATACAGGGGTATATATTGAAGTAGTTTATACATACTAATTTGTATGTTTTATCACATAAAATCGTCAAAATCATCGCGTAACAAGTCTCATACCTTGCTACAACGTCCCTCAATTGGATACGTGAAAAAATGGTACGTACTATAGCTAATTTACCTCACCAGAGTGAACAAATATTGCCGAGATAAATAAAAAAATGAAATTCCAATCTCCAGTTTTATGGGATATACTCCCAAAAATGTGAGTAGGGAAAGAATATTTTACAATCTGAACATAGTAGGGTAGAGGTGCTATGTAACGGACAATGTTCTTTGGCGTCCATTGCTAACAATAATATTATATTCAAAACGTAAGTTCATTAATAGAAAGTTTGTTTATCAGCCTTCAATGAAAGTATTATAATTCTAAACCTTAATATACAGGGTGTCTCACATTAAGTGCGGGAGCCGTTAAAGGGAGATTCCTGGGGTGATTCTAAACAACTTTTTCCTTTGCAAAAATGTCCTCGGAAACTTTGTTAACGAGTTATTAACGAAAAACATCGACCAATCGGGGAGCGAGTACAGCAGATTAATGATGGGGCGGACAATGGCTGGCCAATACTACTCACAGCTGAAGCCCGTGCTGAAATTCATACGCTGTATTCGTACTTCTATTGGTCGGTGTTTTTCGATAATAACTCGTTAACAAAGCCGCAACGAAAATTTTTGCTAAGGGAAAAGTTATTTAAAATCACCTCAGGAATCTCCCCTTAACGGCTCCCGCACTTAATTTGGGACACCCTGTATACTATAAAGCATTATAATTAAAATCTATGACAAAATTAACTATTTGCTTTATAAGCTGTCAATATTTTTCATGACCTTTATAAAGTGCAGGTTACCCTTATTACTTTAGTAAAGTGGCCTAATGATTATAAAGTATAATTCGGTGTAAAATTTGTGTCTTACAAACTAATTATAAGTTTAACATAGAAATGTCTGTGAACAGTAAAAATAAATTATAAGAAATCTACAAAACGTTGAAGTAATAAAATAGTTCAGAATTAAATTGCTGACGAAAAATAAGAGCAAACGTTAAAGTAGTTAATATGTAAAAAGATTTTATTATTAATGACACGTAGAACAAAACAATCAAATACGTTTCTTATCCCGCAAGACTCATTGCTCCATATACCGCAAATTGTACATTGCAACGAATCTTCTTTAGTACTAACAAAGTTTTCTTTATAAACATAAAATTTATTATCTTCCAACGTGTATACACAAACCGGGGTTTTCGTTGTAAGACTTAAGCGGCGGCATTGCCTTTGAGTCCACTGGCGGGAAAATCACCCTGTCGAAGTCGTTGGCGTAACTCGGTTCGTTTTCGGGTATTTTCGTCAATTACGCTGAGGGATGGGGATAAGCAACAAGAGAGTTCGCTTCACTGCAACGACTGCGCGGCCAACTTAGGGCACGTCTACATACAGGGTGTAACAAAACTATTACACGACCTTGAAAGGGTGATTTCTGAAATGATTTTAAACAACTTTTTCCTTAACGAAAATGTTATGTGGGACTTTCTTAACGAGTTATTAACGAAAAACGCCAACCAATCAGAGAACGAGAACAGTAGATGAACCTTGGCGTAGACGATGGCACATCAATGCTATGCATAGTTGTAGCCCGCGCCGAAATTCGTATACTGTACTCGCTCTCTGATTGGTTGGAGTTTTACGTTAATAACTCATTAACAAAGACCTACCTAATATTTTCGCTAAGGAAAAAGTTGTTTAAAATCACCTTAGGAATCACCCCTTTCGAGGATGTGCAACATTTTGGTTACACCCTGTATAGCGGATGCTCGCAAACGAACACGGGAGATTGAACCCGAACAGACACGAATGAACGCCAGGCCCCTCCTACTTAGGTCAAAGAAGCGAATCAGCATCTTTTGTGTCGTTCGCACGCGTTCGCCTTTCCTGCAGTCGTTCACGTTAGTTCACGCGCGTTCGCTGTATGTGGACGTGTCCTAACGCAATAGCATAAAGGTGTCTCTACACCTAGAGAACAAGCACGAACAAATATAGGCGAACGAGCGCGAACGAATGTCAAGCAACTGCGATCGCCATTCCTCCACATGTCAAAGAAACGAATCAGGTTCGGAAAATCGGGGCTGCGTCACGTCGTTTGCTCTCGTTCGCATACGTTCGCTTCTGTTGCTGCATTTTCACTCACGTTCGTTCACGCTTATTCATTTGGTGTAGACATGCCTTTAGAGTGCTATAAATTTGAAATCATACATTTTTTCTATCACATAAACAGTAAACGAACAAAATTTCAAGCAATAAATACTTTTTTATTAGTTTGCAATAATTAATAATGTGTAATGACTTCGTAATTGAACGTACTCAAGTTTGCAGCACCTTTATATCTAAATGTTTTGATCTTCTTATATAAGCAGTATACACTGCATCTGTGACTGTCATGAATAAATTAAGTCAATATTGGCTCAGAGTTCCCAATTTAGTACTAGTAAGGGCTAAGTAACCATTTCCATGTAAAGAATATTTGAATGTGTATAAAACTTTAACCGGGAAAAACGTACATGAAAATTTATGGATATCATTAATGTTCCCCAAAAATATACAAAATTATAAAATTTTTTACTATAAGTTATTAAGTTTCAGATTTTATTATGAAACGCATGCTCAATGAACGCTTTGTCATGGAATCCTATTAGATCTACTTAATACGTTTGGCTTGTGTTTGATACACACATTTTGTATCTTATATTCTTTTACAACTTTGGTTATTGTACCTTATGTTACCTTATTCTGCTGTACTTTACATCTTATATTATGTTATACATATATTTATACATATACATTTCGATATACAGTTCTGATCCACAAAGTGTTCGCTCAACGGGACCGGGTGCGAGCCTCTTCTGAGACGGGTAGTCGTTTTCGTAGTCTTTGATTCCTACCGCGCCCTCGAGGCGGCTCGGGCCGATCAAGGGGATTAGCGTTATAGTACAAGCCATAAATTTCGTTCGGCGCTGGCGCGGCTTTCTTTGTTGATAAAAAAAGGACAGAGTACGACAAGCGCTCTCGTTCTGACTTCTGTTATTTAATCCGTGCGTACTATGATGCGAAGATGTGAACTCCCATTCATTCATTCATTCATTCTACGCTTTTAAACTTATACTGATATCTTGTAATATAAAAATATAAACATGTAATAATTATTTTATACTTTAAACCAATATATGAATATTAATTATTAGGTACTACTATTACAAATATTGTACAAGACAGTCAATTAACAGTCTTAGTTCAAGTTGCGCTTGATAAATGATCGATATTGTAAAAAAATGATACAGGACAAATTTGCACTGCTTTAAACGTGACTTGTAATGGCGTAAAAATTAAATTTTTATTTTTATAGTTTTAGTCTTTTTCTGAGATAACTTGATTGTTTTTTAATGAAACCGTACCCTTTTATGTGAATATGTACACATGCACATACATATGTATATCGCTGCTATCAAACATAGATCCGGAAATGTTTGTTTCGCACTGACTAAATTCTTTAATTATGTTCCGTTACTTATTGCTACTCAAAAATAGAATGTTATTACTTTTGGGAAGGCTTTGCTTGTGAAATGTTTCCGCGGGACAATAAGCAAACTGGCGGAGAGTTTATTACAGGGACATATGTATTATTTCTTGCTGTTCGGACCCACCGTAGTTTTCCGTGCGACCGATCAAACCGATCGCGATCTTCGCGAGTACTTCGAGAGTTAATTATACAAATTTTTCATGACTATTTTCGGAGAGGGAGAACTAAATAGTATAATTTTAGACAAATTAGGTCAATCCCGAAAAAATATTAATATTTCCGTTTTATACTTTTCTTGTATCATTTTGTAATAACTTTTATACTTTAGTGGGTGCAATTTGAAACAACACGGCCATCTGAACGTCTTGTACATTTTTCATAAATTAATATTTATCACATTCCTAATTAATATGATCTCTATGTAAGTGTAAAATAATTACTGTACATATAGGTATAAATAAGGTAGAAACAATATTTATACAAACAAATTTAAAATGTCAACGAGTTAAAGTATCAAAGAATTGGAATCTCTTCGTATCGTAGTAAGTCCACGCGGATTGAACGTGTAGCTGTCAGAATAAGAGGACCCCAATCATATTCCGTCTTTCGTCAAACGAAGCCGCGACGAGCTTAGCGAAATTTATGGCTTGTTCGATGGCGAGTCCCCTCGCCGCTACCCCAGCCGTATCGAGTTACGCGGCGAAGATCAGTCAAACTGGTGGGGATATTCGATGGGACACTTTCTGAGTCAAGCCAATGGAACTCTTTCTGAGCATTACTGTATTTTCTTCACTACATTAGAAATTTAAGTTTGAGATTGGTTTTAATGGGATATTTAAACGCGGGAACAACGAGGAAATATGTTTTAAATGTACTTTTTAAATTAATTAACATAAATTAATTGTTCACATTTTACTGCCACAAAATGTTCGATTTAATGCTCCAGTGAAATGCTTATGAAGCTTTTCTTTGGTTTTAACGTAATTCCAGCTTCATAATGCTGCTACTATTTAATACTGTGTGCTTAACAATGTTACTGCTCTTTATCTGCACCAGAGAAATTCATTTGGACAATAATCCAGCATAAAAGAGGCTTATTCTCTTTCAGAGCTCTGTACAAAGTCTTGTTCAAATTAATATTACCGTATAAGAGGAAGTTGAATACTGGACGGGCGGTTTTGTATTTGATGGTAAAATATTTAAAATAACAATGAAGCGTTTCACGCACATCGATAATTGTTATATACTAGGTATTTCAGTTTTATCAGAAAATGAGCAATTAATAATTTTATTGTTTACATTAAATTCATGTGGCGAGAGATCGAAAGTTTGAAATGAATGAAACACGCCTTTAGAGGTGCAACGGTTTCTAAATGAAGAGATGCAAGAATTCGCATGAAATTGACTGCGATCACGTTCCTCTACCTTCTATGGAACAGAAACTGAAAAATTGCCAATTTAGTTGCAAAAGTGGGAGACACTTGGAAAAGGTTTGTTTAGTGGACGAACGAATGTGCAGTGTAAGTATAATGAACGTTAGAACTTGTTTTTTTTTGTACTTTCAGAATATACAAACAAAAATAGAGCATTCCAATTAAAAAACCTAAGATGACCTTGATATGACCTCAAAAAATTGAAGGTAAACAATTTTTTTCTGCAAGTTCACGATATATGGTTCAATTTATTAACTTTCATGTCATTACCGCACTTTCTGAGTTCCTGAACAGTTCATGAATAGTTCACGAACAGATAAATAATCATATACAACATAAAATTCCAAATAAAATCGAAGGTAAATATTATAAAGATATTTAATTAAATCAACAGCAAATATTAACAGTGATGCATTTGTCAATTAATTTGACCCTTTCCATATTCATATAATTATCCCATTATTTTGGGACACCCTGTATATATGTTCCTCTTGTACACGATTATTTATCGCTCCGGACGCGAACTTCTGACGAGCTGTTCGCAGGAACAGAAAACAATAATAACATGGAAGACAATAAACTATCAATCGTACTTGGAACTCGAAATGTCCGTGAGCTGTTTGCGAAACATTTTTAAATTTCCATTATGTAGCACATATATATAGTATATACATACAGGTGGAACAGCATTTGAGGAATGATTCTAGGCTTTACAATAATATAAAAATCACGTCATGATAGACATAATTTTACTGAAATATTAACAGAATCTTAGTTATACAAAATTACATAAATCTGACCCATCTTTTAATCCAAAGCAACTGTAAATACTAATTAGTTATAAACCATGTTTGCGGGGCGATCGCGTAGTGTTCGTAAAATGTTCGTAAACAATGTTCGTGCATTGTTTACCGGTGAAGACGCATAGTGTAACAGCATGTTACGTGAACTATTTAGGAACTGTATGCGAACTCTGGTGTAGACGCACCTTTACACACTGTGTTACACATTAAGAGCATTGTTCACATACAATGTTTGCAAGCAGTTCGTAAACTTTCTATAAACACTAAAAATACTCTACGTCATCCCTTCACAGATGTTACACGAACTATTGAAAACCTGTATGCGAACACGTACGCGAACAGATGATTTCAACGAAATTCAATTGTTATATTGTTCGTGAACAGTTCGCGAACGCCAGTGAAGACGCACCTTTACATTATACAGATCTAAACGCGGGCTTACTGTTAGATTACTATGGCACTGACAGTGAAATATCTTTAACGCATACTAACAGTAATAATCGTCTTTGCCTAAATGCGAACCGTTTCTGTGATACACTTGACTTCTTTAACAACTCATTTTCTTCTTCTAAACTCATAACAATCTACATATTTTCTTACTTCCCTTTCATCACTTTCTGTTTTGCTTTATGCCTATGTAACAAACGGTTTCGACCCTCAAAGCAGATTGTTTTTGCGATTCTCTTAAAATATGTGACACCTGTTGCCAAAGATATCATACCGCAACTTTTCCACAAATTCATTGGAAAATTCATTTATTACCATAAACGGTTGTAATATTCCACCGTACAAGAAAGAGAACGAACCATTCAGTTCATGCCAGAAAAGTACTAGATTCTGAAAACTGAGACACAAATGACAACCGTAGACGCGTGCAAAGAATAAAATGTCTCGATCAGATATCGCGAATTCGCGAGTTAAATGAATCGGCGAATATCCGATTCTAAATCGAATAGTCCGTCGAAGAAGATGAAATTCTCGGGTCTCGAAAAAATCAAGCGATCGAGGAACTCGCGCGCGCGAATCGAATTATCGTTAGCCCGCGGTAATGGCTATTCGTCAGGTAGTGGAATTGCTTCTCGAAATGGAGCACTCGATTATAACGTACTATATCGGCTGCGCCGAGGCGCTATTTGAAAGTCAAATACTTGCGTAGAAGGCGCGGGATGGGGCTGGGATAGGTATGGTTCACGGGAGAATGGAAGGGAGACCCCCTAGAACCCCCGCGTGAATCTCAAGACATCTTACGGGCGTCGTGATATCTACTGCTCTTACGTAGACCGCAGACTTCATGCGATTAACGGCAGCTTCCATAATGCGAGCATCTTGCCAAATTGGCTACGGTCGACTTAATTAAATTCAAATCGACCCTTCGCACCATTTCTTAGGGGTTTTCAGGGGTTTTAGCTCCTCTGAGTTCCTGGGACGCTGCGAACTTTGATCGGCAGTCCATAGTTTTCGCATTTGTCCTTGTAACGATGAAACGTAACTACTGTTCCACCGAACTTCCTTAGTTTACTTCAACTTGGAATTCAATTTCCTGCCCATAATCTAATTAGTATAATTTACATTTTTAATGTAGTAGCAGATTCCTTTTGCAAATTATACTTTTGGTACAATTTAAACGTTATAGTTGTTCAAGCATTAACAAAAGAAAAATATTAAATTAAAAACAAAATAAACAGTATACAGGGTGAGGCACTTAAAACCGGCCACCTGAATAACTTGGCTACTATTGGTGATAGGAAAAAATGCATCACGCCAAAATTATTTGGTATCGAGGGGCTGATCATCCGATGTTACTAGTTTTTTGATAGGTGGAGGCGTCAAGGAGATATGAAGGTCAACTCTGTTTTTTTTTAATGGAACGGTATGTTTTTTTACTTACATTCTGATAGAGTATTTCAAGACGAATACAATGACCTTTCCAATAGGTAATGACCTTCATATCTCCTTGACGCCTCCACCTATTAAAAAACTAGTAACATCGGATGATCAGCCCCTCGATACCAAATAATTTTGACTCCTATCACCAATAGCAGCCAAGTTATTCAGATGGCCGGTTTTAAGTGCCACACCCTGTATATGCAATTTTTGTAATTAAATGTAATTTGAAGTTGATAACTGTAAACATAATAATTCTTATGAATGTCTAATCATTGTTGCTTTTTATTATTAAACTTGTCTAATAGTATTTATTTTAGTACTATTTATTTCAGTATCAATAGTACTTATTCATTTTAATATGAACTTAGTTTGTCACTAATAGTTTTTACATTTTAATAATGATCCTGGTTACCCCAGCCAGCAAGCAATATGGACCAATTTGTTAATTTATTTCTTCACTTTTTCATATATCTACAACGCGCAAAAGAAGCCCTAATGGAAGTTTTGCAGAAAGAACCTTCTCTTTAGCGTGCAAATTTCTTTTATTATAATATGAAAATTTGTTAATTTATTTCTAATTGATGACATGTGAAGGAGGTCATCCTTATTGAATTGACTATTGTTTGTTTAAAGGATTGTCAAAGATTCGAATAAATCTATCAAATAAGTGGTTCAAAATTTTAAGTTTCTATTAACTGGCCCAGATTCCCCACGTCAGAGTAGGGCAGAAATCAACTGATAATTAAAATTGACTAATCATCTGATTAATCGTTAATCGTAATTAATAATCATTAGTTAAACATTTTTGATTGGTTAGTCATGACTATACATATAGCATAAATTACTTACAACTTATTAGTTATGATTAATCATTAATTATTACATTTGATTAATCATTAGTTACTAGTGTGTTTTTCTATATATTAGAAATATGACAATATTATTCATGTTTAATAAAAATTTAGTTATTAGTCATTAGTCATACTCAAATATTTATTTAATCATCACTTGTTAGTCAGTAATCATATTAATGATTACAGTTTGCCCAACTCTGCCCCACGTTTCCTCTATTATTAAAAGTTCTAGAACTTCTCATTAAATTGATCCGTTTTGTATTTTAATTGCACGTTTTACATAAATGTAATTTTTCGCAATTAATTTCTAAGAATGTAAAAAATCATTTGATGTAATCTATGACACAGTGACTGTGTATACAATCCTGTTCAGTACATTTGCTTGTTCTAGAAATAATTGAAAATAATCTAGTCGATTAGAATGAGAAAGAAACCGAAATCAGAAAATGAAAACATGTAACTAAAGGGCTGCTATTATTTAAGGCTACTCACATATTTAACAATGCAAATGCTATTTAACTATTCTAAATACACCATTAAACAGATACGTTATTAACAAAATGAACATTTTTATGCACAAAAAGCAGTGAAAGGAATTTCAAACACTTTTATATCATCGATCAAACACGGCAAATGAATCTTGAAAAATCTGGAAATTCTCCATCCCGCAAACGTTTCCTTCTAGCACGAAGGGACCCGATCAAAAGTAATCTCGAATTAATTAAAATTTTCCACCGACAATTTGGAATTCCCGCTCTCGCGACTATCTGACAGCGACGTTGATTTAGAGGCTCAATAAAAATTCCGAAAGTACGACGCGCAGAAAACGGGACGGTGCTCCCCGTTCGACTTTCCTTCCGTTCTCCTTCCATTCCGAGAAGATCAACAACAATGATATGCATATCAACTGTGCGTCGGTAATTTTTCATTTTCATACCGACGCGACTCTCATCTACACCGATAAGCGGTTGAATATTCATACGACGCCCGGATCGCAACGATCGTTTTAATATTTATTCGCTTTTAATATTTTGGCTGTTGGCGATCGCTGTTTTCGAGGCGACCGCGCCAATTACTCGGACGCGTGCAATTTCGCGCTGACGATAATCGCGTCTTTCGCGTGAACAGCCGAAATTTCCGTAGAAATTCCCGTTTATTTTCCGCGAAGCCTCGGCCGGAAACGGTTCGTTTCGGCGCCGTTACCGGGCTGCCTCGCGAATTTCCCGTGCGTACTGACACGCGGAATTCTTGAGCGAACTGCAACAAGCCGCGGGTGCATTCGTGCACGATGCGCCGCGACATTAAACGGGACAACGCGCGCGGCCAGATGTTTCGCGAACATTTCGCGAAAGTGCATCAACGGCAAGGCCGCGAACCTTCGACTGCGAGGAACCGAATCCTCGGAAATAAAAGAAATTTGCACGCTAAAGAGAAGGTTCTTTCTGCGAAACTTCCATTAGGTATGCCTCTTTTGCGCGTTGTAGATATAAGGTAAATGTACCAATGACTAGCCACGTCCCATTACCTGGCCACTGATGACATTTTATTTTTTAACAAGCTAAACTGACATAAAATAAAAATAATATTTGTACCAATTTATTATTTAAACATTCAGCCTTCTAAATTAAAAATTATATCCCTAAACTTTTTGTTTAAAATATTAAAAATATTGTTTGAAATATCGTAGTCAAATGCACCATGAATCTTAATGGATTCCTTAAGATATGGCTAAGAAATGCGTAGTACTTACCAAGGTGATAAATATCATTATACTACATTTTTCTATATAAAAAAAGCAGTTATAGAATCTTCAGAATATTTATAATAAATAGAAAACAAAGAATTACGCATGTAAATAGTTTTTAAGTCACAAATTTATGTGGTTATGTACTAGTACGTAATAATCTTATTTGCCCAATAACTAACCGCGACACGTGTTTCACATTTTTCTTACTTTTTAGTTTCTTCATAAAGTTAATTTAGGTGAGTTAATATTTATTATAAAGAATGAAGTTAGATTTTATAGGTTTTTGGTTGTTTTACATTTATTTATTTATTTTTACTTATATATGCTACACTTAACCTCAAATTATAGAACACACAATGGGCAAGGATAGAGAAAAGTAGAAGAGAATGAAAATAAGAAGGCAATAGCTGAAGAAAGGAAAAAATTGGACGAAGAGATCAAACGACTGACAACTATGAAAAAAGCATTACAAAAAAAAATTGATTAATAATAAAACTGTATCATTTATTACACAGTAAAACCTTGTTTCACGACTTTACTTTTTAACCTTTTAATGGCCTCTTTATTAAGTATATTCATACTTTTTAACTTTTCTAATGCTTCTGATTTAGCTTATTTCTTATTTTCACTTTACAAAATAAAATTTCGTTCGCTAACATTATTTTTAATACTCTGTCAAAGTCATGGCCACTTATTGGGACCTCGAAATTTGGACACTGGGACAATCGCGTTTGGCTGGCCAGGTATTGGTACATCACGTCTCCTTACATTTTTAATTAATTTATATTTAATATCGTTGAAAATAATCGTTTCTTTTGCACTTATTTAATGTAAATGTAATACCCTTCAAAATGCAATAGTCTTTTTTTTTACTTTAAAGTTAATTTTATGCCTTAAATTTAAGATATTTGTCTCCTTGTTCTTAGACGTCCAGTTATTGGTACATTTACCTTATGAAATCGTGAAGAAGTAATTTCTTTGAAATGATAAAAGAGTCTTTATTTTTTGATATGTAAAAAGTAATATTCAGTATGCATTTGCTCATTCATGTTTTGGTGGAACGCTATTTGCTGAAGTCGATCATTTTATTAGTAGTGCTTTCTTTAGTTGATTCAAGTCTTAAGAATTATGCTAAAAAGTCCATTTAGTAATTTACTACATTTACCAATACCTATAAGTGACCTTTTAACTTGGAATGTATTTTTTAAACCCTTAATTTGAAGGTGTCATTCCGGTTTGCATGCCAACCAATTACACTTTGGCAATTTATTGTGAAGAATAGAAAAATAGTAAAAGTGTAAAACTTTCTTCTGTGGATTAAATCACATTTCTACAGGGTGTCTCAAACAAAGTGTAAGAGCCGAAAGGTGGTGACTCCTGGGATTATTCTAATTGTAAGCAACTTTTTCCTTAGCGAAAATGTTCGTAGCAGTTTTGATAATGAGTTATTAACGAAAAACACCGACCAATCACAGCGCACGTATAGCGAAAGGACAGCCATGAACGCTACGTCTAGTTTGGGCCAGCCACTGAACGGCTGTTTGTCCGTTTACACGCTCTCTGATTGGTCGGTGTTTTTCGTTAATAACTCGTTAACAAAGCCACCGCGAACATTTTCGCTAAGAAAAAAGTTGTTTAAAATCATCCCAGGAATCACACATTTTCGGCACTTACACTTTGTTTGGGACACCCTGTATAATAATTAAAAAATATACGAGCATTAAAATTAATGTTTTTAAAAAACCATGCTTTGTTGGGGTAAATTATTCCTACTGTTAAACTTATCTGAAACAAAAAGTTGAAAGAGATTCTTGTTCAGTGTGACTGTCGTTATCATGCATACTAGAATTAATGATTTATCTTCAAAATAAGCAAAATGGCGGACAAAAATTTTAACGGAAATGCTTTCTGGCTCTTATTATCATTTAAAATATATAAAATTTAACGTTTCAGTCGCGTAGTTGTGTTTTTTTAAAATAAAAAACTACCCCTGCAACGTTTTGACAATTGCTTATGAAAAAATATCACTATTACATCCAATGCACAAGTAATTTGTCCAATTTTAACATTTCGTACATTAAACATTGGTCATGTTACGCGTATTTTTGTTATGAATTGATATTTGGAGATGAAAGGTGAATTTACTGATTTTAAAAGCAGTTGTAAATCCAATGAACCGAAGTTTGGTTTCGAAAATTCACTTATCGTTAGTACAAAATTAAATTAGAGAAATTATTGATCTGCAGATAGTGTAGGCTCTTTCTTTATTACGTTACAGTCAATGTTTCAAAAAATATCTAACAACAAATCAAAAATCATCATGCCTTTGATGTTCCAATACACTCAACGCAAATGAAATCGAACTTGTCAAACGAAAGGAAACGTTGCACCGTGCACCGTGCATTAATGCAAACTCAATAATGTTATAAAATTGACTCACCAGAACTTTCACCATGTATACTGTCCAGCTCTAAAATCAAGCCCAGTCGAATCGGCAGCCAGGCAGTTTAAAATTCCCACAGCAACACACCGTCAGACTTCCGCTGAAAATTTTTGCACCAGTTAATGGGAAACCGTCTGGCCGTATTTGCCCGTCAAATATTTTCGAACAACAGAAAAGATGAAAGGACAACCTCAGCACTCGACGCCTATTTAAATGTGCCTCGGAAATTGGGTTATACAAATTCCTTCGAAGTCGTTGAAAGGTACTATGGAATTAGCATGGTGCGTCTTTTTGCCGCAAGTACGTACAATGGTAATTAAGATTCTCGCTCGATCCGCATGTTGGATCCACTTTTAATTATGCCGCGCATCCATCCGTGACGACCTAACGAAGTAGACTGCGGAACCGCCTGTTGCAGCTTTGAACTCACCAATGCCGACGAAGATTCCCCAAAAGGAGAGAGAATAAAATGTCGAACCTATTTGATCTTCGCAATTTTTCGCAAGCTTCATGCTGGAGTGCTGATTCTCTAGTAAACTATTTCCGAAATGTAATACGTTATGAATAGTTGCGAATAAAATATTATTCAATTAAAGAATTTTAAAAAATTCAAAATTCGAAATAAAAATTTCAAAACATATCTGCAGCCCTTTGTTTGATAAGTAATCAATTAATTTCAGTTTATACTTAATATACCTTTTTGACATCGTTAATGTTGATTGTGTGCAAAATTATAACTTTATTCTACGTCCCGATCAAATACTTTTGACACACTAATTGTACTGTATCTTAACAACTTTGTACGAATCAGTGTGTTAGGGCGGAATCACACGGTGCGCGATATCACGCGCCGCGGCTTGGCGGCAACGGCAGAAGCTTATGCCGGATCCACACGAGTATAATGTAACACGCAATACAATGTGCAACGCAACACGAACGCGTTCCGTAAGTGCTTCACAAACTTCGCAGGGAATGAGTTGAATCTGTTGCACGCTTTCAGTCACAACGAACATGTCGAGCGAAGAAGTCGTTTTTTTCTGTTGCTGCTTTGATAATAATTTATTTTTTAACGAAAAAAAACGAGAGCGTCGTATGTGGTGACTCCATTATTTAAAAGAAGAAATAGTTCACTTTTATTGATAGATTTAGTTAGATTGATAGATTTAGATATAGATTTAGATATAGATTTAGATATAGATTTAGATATAGATTGATAGATTTTAAAATCTAACCCAGACCGATTCCGATCACTCTTTTCAATATTGAAAACTTTTTTGCAAATATCTCGAAAACTAAAAGAGAGATATATATATATACAGGGAAAAGTTGTCCAGAATGATGAACTTGACAACATATTTCAAATTCATTGAAATCGGAGGTGGTTCCCCTAATCTACATAATTATCTAATTTTTTTAAGGAAACTTTAAGGAGCTATAAAATCGACATTTTTTGAAATTTTGAAAAATCCTGCGAGGTACATTTTTATGTCTCTAAAGATTACAATATATCCAAATTTGAACAAAATCCAACATGTTACTTCGAAAAGTGTCCGTTTTCGCATGGGATGACCCACCCTACAAGGTTGTAAAAAACATTAAACTTATAGTGAAACCCTGACAGGCTTGCCGAGTGCTCCTTCATACATTCCCTTTGAACGTCGACCAAATCTTGGGTCGACTCTATGGTTACATCCCAAGGATGCGCGAAGATGTAGGAAACGGGCATTCCTGGTTCGACGTTTGGTTCGCTTAGGTCTTGACAGATCTCACACCTTCGTGGTACCTTTTATCCGCAGTAATATTGTTATCTAACACTTTGAAAATAAATGACCAGCTTAAGATTCTATCTACTCCTTATTCCTTATTTTGTGATTGGTACACATATTGCAGAGGCAATTATGCAAACGCTCAGTGAATTCCGGTCGAAATGGAGATAACTCATTAGCCAAGCAGAGTTGTTCGTTGAACATGTGGTTAAGACAGATTGATACGCCAAACTTTCGACCTATTGGATACCCATTACACATGATTAGTGCCAGATCCGTTATCAGCCATAATTAATCTACTGACAACCACTGACTCAACGATAAATATCGATTGTCAGCATTAATTACGAGTTATCTGAAAAAATATGTCGTACGAAATTTGTGCGATCATATTATTAAACCTTAACCAAAGAGTAGATATAACAAGAGGCGACACTCGAAAAGAAAACCACTTTTAGAGAAAGACAAAATAACACAGCCAATTTAAATGCCCATAGGGTGTTTTGATCGGTAATTTCATTCTTAGAAAGAGACGAAATGACACAGCCAATTTAAAGGGACACTTGGAGTGTCGCCTCTTATTATACCTACTCTTTGCCTTAACCTTAATTATTAAACCCAAACCTTAACTATATTCACATGGTTATAGATGCTAATTGGATGATGATACTCTTAGACCATATAAGAAATAGACACGGCTTCAGATAACTAGGTTGAGGCTAAGATAATGGGGAAAATTTGACAGTTCAAATTTTGACAGACAAAAGTTCAAATTGAATATAATAGATAATCTTGTAACGCCACTGGGGGCCAAATTTTCCCCGTTATCTTTGCCTCGCTTTTTCTGGTGGATCTTTATATATACAGGCCGTGTCTATTTCTTATATGGTCTAAGATGATAATGGTGTCTCAAAATTAACAATAAAGTAGAGAAGCAGTAGGCAAAGCGAAATACCCATTTGTTTTTTACTTATAACAAAGTTCGAGAAATTTTATGTGGAACCTATTGCACAAACGTAAATATTGTAGACAGTACGGAATTTTTGAGTTCATTAGTTTTTCAGAAATCATAATAACCGTACCCACACGGTGTTTCTGAAAGAAACTATTTTCTTGATACGTTGACTGTCACGTCATTCATATACGACTGACAACTGTTTAATTGGTTATGATGATATTAGCAGGAATTTATCACGGACCTAAAGGACTGTGCATGATTCTGAAGTGTTGAAGCAAAATTGGAAGGGGTACCAACTGTCAGCCATTTTGTGTGGTTAAAACTGTGGTGCGCTCTATAGGCAACTTTAATCACTAGTGTAGCATCTGTAGGATACACAGACCTAACCTAAAGGACCGAGCGTAAAGTAGATCTATGTTGTTATTGATTTTACACATCGAAACTTTATACATTTCTTATAAAAACATTGATAACTTTACAAAATACATTCTTCGTGATAACAAATACGTAGAAACAAAATTATTACACAAGTCACAATGTGTGACTCAGAATGTACGTAATTCAATTGTACAGTTTTAAATATTTCCGCAACGTTATATAAATGGCAGCACTAGTTTAACCACTCAAGATGACTGCAAGTCGAATCCCCCCCGCTCACAGCTTCACCCCTCTTGCCTATAGATGTACTTTACGCTCAGTCCTTTAGGTTCGTGGAGTTTATAAAGACACCTATTACAAGACAGGAAATAGGTATTATGAAATAAAATAAAAATGGACTAATTAAATGTCCTGAAACAGTTTTAGTGAATTTGTCTTAGCAGTCAAACTGTTAGATGGAAGGTAATTATTAAGAGGAAATTAATGTAACCACCTTTTCTGTAAAAGTAATCAATGCATCTGTTGATAAGAACTTGTAATAATCTATTTTCACAAGTCTCTTTCACGTTATTGGCACTCTGCTTTTAAAACCTTGATGACGAAACATTTTTAAAAAATTCGAAGATCTTGCATTGTGTTAAACGAATTTGGGTCGTGATGCAGCGATTGAGAATAAGGGAATCCGATTTGATTGATACCACGAATAATACAGATAACAGTACTCTGATTCAGATTATTGAAACAGTGATCACACTGATTGTAATGGATAACCAATTATGTCAATGTGGGAAGAATATTCTGTGTAGAATACGCGATATTTTTACAATAAAGCCATTGAGATATTTTGCGTTCAATAGAAAGATAAGTAATGATTTATGGAAGAATAATTGATGCTAAGAATGGTATATTCTCGTGAGATATAGACTCGAGTTGACAAGGAATTTAGACCGAGAATCGATCATTCGACGAATAAAGTAATTTAGTATTCAAGAGGAGTAAAAATGATTTCTGATATCATAGCGATTCCGCCGTGACGTTATCGTTTCCCAATTTATCCTGAGACTCATTAATATTAAACTGTTCGTCCCTCGATTCTTCTTTTGGAATTGAGAATATGCTAGGCGTTTGTACAAAAGTAAGTTATAACTGAATAATATTCTCGTAGATTTTATTGCATGAGTAGTGTACTCAACGAAAAATATAACATCAGATACATAAAAAAAATTGATTACACTGAGAGAAAAAATGTTTTAATTTATAGTATACATTGTGCGAAATTTCACTACATTTTCTACTAAAACGGCAGGATTGGTGAAAGTGGTTATGTTTTCACTGCACCAGTGTAGTAATATTTAGTTCTGAAGACTTGGTAAAAACTACAACCTCGTGTGCTGATTTTTACTACGCGAATGCAGCAAAATTGGAACTTCGCTTAAACTAAAAAGAGGTTTTCTTTATGCAAATACTGAGGGATGCTCGGCGACGGCGAAGGCGGGGTATAGGATAGATAAGAGAATTATTTTGGTTATACAAAGGTGTTGACGACTGGAGGTGGAAAACTTCGGGGTAGAAGAAGAGAAGGGGCCACGGTCATTTTCGTTTTGGACCATCGGATCAACCAACACTTGCTTCGTTATCAGTAGACCTATGCTGACGGACCCGCGCTTGAGTTGTGGAAGATTATTTCGGAACTCGTCTTATATATGAACAGGGCTAGGATCAACCACTAGCGAGAAAGACGATTATTATGAGAACACTCTAGCGGAAGCCCTATGAAACTAGGCCTGTGCTCAGTAACTGCTAACGGCCCGTAACAAATACCTGTCAGGAAATAAGTTTTTCCAATATTAACTATACCATATTTTGGACATTTATGGAATATTCATTGAAGGGCATTGAAAAGACAACGTTAAAATCCAAGCAAATTGAGGTTATGTCACGAGATACCACTTCTTTCCGAAGCGTAGATGTTGCTGTGTATCACAGTCTTCCGTAAATTTTACTACACTGGTCTATTAAATTTTGAAACACATGTGCTATTTTCTCCTTTTAATGTGGTAGAAAGTAGAAAGGAACGTATTTCACTCTATCCTGCTTCTTTACTACACAATGTAGTAATTTTTCCTCCACGATTTTTTTTTATGTAGCTATTCCATTACTCATGTCTATCGCATGAGAATTTTGCTTTTCAGAATTGATTTTGCAGAAATTTGCAATCAGCTAAATAAGCGCAATAACAAGTAACGGTATTAAAAATATGACAGTGCAAAGTATTGAATTATGCCTGACAAAATAATATTTTTAATTAAGATTTAATACTTAAAACGAATCCAAGAAATACTCAACTATGAAATATTCAATTACAACAGTCTCACATTATGGGAATAAATGAAACACTTAAGAACTGCAAATTGTTTTAACGCAAAAAATTCCGATTTAGGTTTAACGAATATTTAGATCTATTGCAGCCAAAGTAACTCGAATACTTTAAGTCTTTTTGCATTGGATTTTAGCATCTAATATTTTAAAGCAGTGGATATTGCTATCATCTTCTGCGACATTTACAGTCAGTAAACATCGGGTTCAGTTTCAGGTGAAATAGAGGAACGCTTTATGAGACATGTGTTCCGTACTTTCTCTAAACAAATGAACATTCCAACGGACGAAAGAAATCGAACGATAAAGGTTAACGGTTCCGCTATAATTTTAAACATATGCACCGTATTGGATTACGTCCAGGCCCGAGTTATAAGTTGCAACGCACGCGTTCGCTTGATTCGAAATAGAATGACTCATAGACAAAGACCTTGTTCTAATTCAAAACGAAACACGGAAAAGCTGTGGACCATATCGAGTCGCCTTGCGAATTTCGCGAGCCGCGTTATGTCCAGAGCATGGTTATTTCTGTGCATCCGTACGCAATGGAATTTTAAGGGGACGATAATAAATTGGAGTCGAGGTAAAATTTTCCTAAGTTGCAGGAACTGTTGAGTTTCTCTTAAAGAAACTTCCTTATGCTTTATATTACACAACCTGTATTCTTTCTACTTTAGCATACTTTCTTTTCAAATTTAAAAGCATAACTTGTTCTGCTTTGTGGGTCGTTTCTCAAGAATTCGTATTTAAAATTTGATAAATTGTAAAGAAAGCAGTCCTTTAAATTAAATTACATTTATAAATACATGTAATTGAAATTTTGGAATAGTTTGATCAGTGATTGCTGAGCGGATTCGCAAATTCAAGAAACGATTATTCAAAGAATTGTCTTATTTTATATTATAACAACTGAATTTTATGAACGACTATTAATAAATAGTTTCAATTTCAATATGTAGTAGAGTAAAATCTATTTTCATAGAGGTATGTATACAGGTGACGAATAAATTTTATTATGAGAACGGAAGTTATTTACTCAACTTAACTGAAACATTATAAAAGGATAAGAATAGTGTTATATTCGTCTTAACGCATTAAACTTTATAAATACATATAATCAGATGTTTGACAAATCCGTATTTTTGTACTCATAGTTAAAGAATTGAAAGTCAACTTAAAATTCTAAATAAGTTTCCTCAAGTGTACAATTTTATTTTACATTTTTGTACTTCTGTACATCCTCGTATATCTTTTCATACAAAGGATAAGCACAAAATACTAAAAATAGTACGAAGTAGTTTTAAAACCTTTCAATGCATAATTGCTTAATATTCATTAAAACATATTGAAACTATCAAACTTATGTACGCCAAAACTGTAGAAAAATAATATAAAAAATACATCTTATTGTTTTCTATTTTTTTATTTAAAAAAAAAAGGTTTGTTGCTAAATGGCTACTGCGGGTGTTTAACGTATAAACGGAGATCCTAATTAGTGTGAAACTTTTTAAAACAGTTCTTATTTTTATTCAAGCACAGTGCAACTGCATATTTTTCACATTTTGTAGTGTGAAGCCTTTGCATTCTGGTAATTTATATCACATTTTTGAATTTTCAATTATAGGCCAATGTCCAATTTGGTCCAATCTTACTTCTATCTGTGGTACATGCTGAGCAGGACCTTTACTTCTTTTTTCAGTGTGAATATACAGTATGAATGTAATCGATTATACTGTACAATCAATGTTATTTTTCTGTTAAAACAAAAAATATTGATGTTACCAAATGGCAACACGATGCATTTAAGGGTTAATGAAAAAATTAACCGTTAACGCTTTTGTTCATAAATAAAGAATACAAGATTCATAAAAAAACTTACAAATAAAATAGTAATTAAAATAGAAATTCTTTTTCAAATTTAGACAATGTGAAATTATATATAATAATATAATATAATAATAAATTTTTACTTTCTTTTACGGTGTTATTATTTTTAATAATGTAAGGGAAAACAATGTACATCTGTTGGTAGTCAGATATTTTGTTTCTTACTCGCTTGTTGTGTTTCTTACCTACAGTGACTCACAGGTTCGTTCACATGTACTCCAAATGTTAATTGACTGTGAAATCCCTAATACTATATTTTTTTCTATGAATTTATGTCATTCCAGATTTCCCAGTTAATTGTTTCTCAGTGCCTATGACTTTTATTGTGCAGAAGCAAATACCTGTTTTACAATCTAAACCTGAACATAATATTTGTGAATATACGTGTGAGAAACTACTATCTCCAATTCCATCAATTCGGTCTTTAATTAATGTGTGGTGACTTTTTCTTCATTTGGGCACCTCATTTTTTGTTTGAATTACTAGTTTAAAGTACTACGTAATATATGTATGTATGTACATTTATCATACTGCTGGTACCAGTTCGCTGTTCCAAATTTTAGCGAATCTACATAAAAGGACTATCGCAATTGTATAGAATAAAAAGCAGTGTCTGCTAAAACTTCCTGGACAATTATAAAGTCCCATTGTACGGTATGACAGTGTCGTTTATACAAGGTGTAACGAAAACGTTGCACGTCCTCGAAAGCGGTGATTCCTGAAGTGATTTTGAACAACTTTTTTCTTAGCGAAAGTGTTAGGTGGTGCTTTGTTAAAGAGTTATTAACGAAAAACACCAACCAATCGGAGAGCGAGAACAGTAGACAAACCTTGGTGCAAGCGATGGCAAACCAATGCTATGCATAGTTGTAGCCCGCGCCGAAATTCGTATCCTGTACTCGCTCTCTGATTGGTTGTTGTTTTTTGTTATTAACTCGTTAACGAAGCCCGGCCTAACATTTTCGTTAAGGAAAGAGTTGTTGCAAATCACCTCAGAAATCACTCCTTTCAAGGACGTACAACATTTTTGTCACACCCTATATTATAGAATGGTACCAATCACACTGAATTTATCGAGATTTCGGTTTAATTTTTACTAAACTAGTTTCCAAATTCCGTTAATAACGTGGAATCTTAAAAATGTATATGACAAACATTAATAACATATGCAATATGCGTTTGCAATTAATTGCCTCGCAGGACATTTAAATGCTTGCGTTACTGCTCAAGGTCATCATTTTCAACATTTAATTGATTCTAAATCAAATGATTGAACATTTTGAAGTTATCATTGCTTTATCATAACAAAATGTCTTATTTCAAAGTCATTTGAAGGTCATAGTGTAGCACATTGTTGTACTCGTCTTGACATCAACTACAACACTATGAAGTTAAAAATATATGGTGCTATTTAAAAATCATCTATGACCTTCAAAAGACCTTGAAAACGACAACAATCGGACAACTTTTTTATATCACCATATATGCTTCTTTAAACAGTACAACTTTTCTGTCTAACATTTTCTTGTATCTTCAAGCTTAAAGGAGATATTTAGGTGTTCTGTTTCTCGTGAATCACCCGATATATGCGAAACATAAAATATGCGAAATATGCAAAATAAAAAACATATTTTTATAATCTTCCAATCACATAACAAATTTCTGTCCAGGTTTCATTTCTTCCTTTGCATTCTATAAAAATATGCATTTGCATAAACATCCGTAGTGTAATCACACCACTTAGGAGATCCAAAATATCCAATACGATTTCAACCCTGCTCAAGCCAGAGATGGTCAGCAGATTCTATCATCGTGCCATAAGAAAAAGACATAGGAAAAGATATGATACGAAAAGGAGCAGGATGAATCCTTGAGAAACCTAGATGCGCCTGCGAGTTGCTCTAGATCCAAGTTTCATCATCGCTAAACGTATATCGGTGCGTTCCATCAAATAGATTGCCGCGCGCCAATAAGCTTGAAACAGGAAGAGAAGCAAGTGTGGCGCATCTTTCAGCACCTCGGCGAGCGTGCTAGGCGCAACAGATCTAAGTTTCGTCATTAGGAGCTAAACAACACGTCCACTAGAAATCGTTAGTGTATGATCTATATTAGCCGCGGCAAGGGGTCGGGGGTCGTGGGGCGGTCCGTGAAGGAACGTGAGGCGCGACAAGGAGCGTGTGTGGAAAAGCAACATGCTAGTAATCTTCCATTTTATGGACCAAGACAGCACGTTGGCGGAGCCGTTGCCAAAGCTATTTCCAGGCAGCGCTGACTTCGCTTCGCCGACTCTCGGGTTTCTCCTCAGCTGTTCGCCGAGATCCGCGCGCACCCGTCTCCCTGTAATACCATCGGACGTAGCCAAACGTCCGTTCTTATGGTTTCGTCGAATTAGTTTCAACCGGCGTCGCGCAATTGTCAGAGATAGAGTCGCAAAACGGCTCTTTAGAACGGCAATCGCCGCGTGCTGACGATAGCTGTACGTGAATACTAATTGCTATCGCGCTTATGATCCCCGATTACCCCCTGATCCTTGATTATTGCGCTCGTTCTCGTCAACGAGCTAACCTTAGAATGTTCCTTCTTCGTTATTCATTTCGATGGCAAACGCGGCCTATCGGATTCTTCCTATCTTTCTTGATCCTCTGATAAATCGTTTTATCTCCTTTTTCATCTCTTAATAGAATTCCACAACTAGGGTAAGCAAGCCAAATGGACGACTTAGCTTCCAACATTCGTATTACGGTTTTGCTTAGAAATATTGATTTCATAAACAAAGTTCAAAGGATTTGCACAAAAAATTTATAAATTTTAAGAAAAATTGAATTGTATGTAATAGAATTAATTTATTCAATCATGACAGTCATACATTCTGTCAAATAAATACCGGGAATTATTCAATAAAACAGAAAATATTGGTTTGATCATCCGAATGTATCTTGTCACCTTCAAAATGGGCCTTATTTGAAGCAATATCTTTATGCCAACGAATAATCCAATCATCACAAGACTTATTATAGGCATTTTTCAGTATGTCATGGCTGGGGGTAGTTTGGAAGTCTGCCGCTAGGTGTTCGGACACTCAGAAACCTCAAGTCTCTTCAATGTTTCTCACAAGCGGTGAATCAAGCACTCGTTTGTATAAATATAAGTTTCGAACATTAGTTCCCATGCGTCTGGGGCAGGGGTCGTCAGTCGTAGCCTACTGATGAGTCTGACTGGCTATCCTAAGGCGAAACGCACATCTCGCTCTCGTCGTACTCCGTACGATCCCATCAATTTTTCTCTCTCGTTCTCAGTTGCGTATTCCGTGTGGGCCTTATAGGCACCGGGTACGTAACACTTCAGTTCCTTCTACGCATTTTGTTTATCGTCACAATGGACTCAAAACGTCTTCCATAAAATAGCAATTGGAGTTTGGGGAACAGAAACAAGTCACACAGGGCCATATCTGATGAATACAATGCCTGACCGATCCCATTCGCTGAATATTCGGTAAAAAATTCATATACAAGGATCGATGTGTGAAAGGATGCATTATTGTAGTGCAAAATCCAAGAATTGTTCTTACACTAATCTGGCCTTCTTCAGCGATCACCCTCCCAAACACCTCATAACGTCCGGATAATCAGAGGCGGATTTACATATAGGCTAAGTAGGCCTAGAGTGGTGAATTTTTGGGAGCGGCAAATTTTGGGCAATTGAAATTGAAAATATAGTGAGTCCATCACATCCTGACGGCAAATCCATGTGTAGACATCTATTATGTCCAAATGGCGTCAACTGCTGGTCAGATTTGCTACCGTCAGGTTATGTAGCACAATGTAGCATGATGTGCTCGATTTCGGCCGATAGTCTGCCAACAGTACTGTATATAGCAGATCTTGTATCAAATCCTGTATCAAATCTACTGTATCAGTCTAACAATAGATGCTACTGCAGCTTTGAGCAGGATCTGCCTGATCAGGTTTGGTTATTAGGGATTTGCCTAACATGTGAATAAAATAGGAAAGGGCACCAGGCGTTTGTTAGCCTAGGGACGCTAACTATCGAAATCCGCCTCTGCAGATTTCGCTCCTTAGTTTGCCCCTCCGGAAGGAATACCAAGTGGACAACACCACGATAGCACCAAGTGGACAACGCCACAACACAAAAGGTCTGCTTCCTGTTCCTGCAGTGCCTGCACTAGTGCAGAGTGAAACACTTGCTATCTCCTTCCGTTTTGAGAAGTAGAAGGAGATAGCAATTGGCTATTAAGATATTTTTTTATGTTAGGAACTCAGAATTAGAGTAAAGGTACCTTATTATCAATAAAGAATAAGTAAATATTAGATTATTTAATTAATGATTTACTCAGAGTATCTAAATAACGTATCCTATTGAAAGGAACTGGTGCATCTGGTGTGATGGGCCTCTTCCGTTACTCTAATCCTTTGAATTTCCTTTTGCGAAGGAACTCAAAGACATCGATACATTTCTGGTAGCAGCAACCCCAGCGCTTGTCACAGAAAAGACTTGGAATTTGTCCTCGCATTCCCGAAAGTAGTCTTCACTGCACATTTCTGCAAATACGATCTTTGACCTAACCTGGCTATCTCAATGTCCAAGGCAAAGTTTGGCGCATAGCTTCGCTAATCACTTTAACCCTCCGTTGTCATACTGGATCAAAATGATCCACTTGACTTTGCAGAAAAATATCTTTAACACTTTTAATAGTACTAATGAAAGTTCAGGGCGTTAGATTACCCAAAAAGCAATAGCTAAAAACGAATGCAGGGTCATGCTAACTCACTGTGTGACAAAGACAAAAAATAGAAATGCAACGTATGACATTCTGGATTTTAATGTTTTTACATTTAAGTGACGGTGTATGGGAATTAATGGTTTGGACTGTAGTGGACCGCGTGGCTAGACGCATGAGTCAAATGACTGGTGCGAAGAACTTTAATTGTTTGCACGAACTTATAATAAAAAAATAGCAGATTCCTAATATTGTTGCAATTACTCTTTCAGTATCATTCGATTGTTTTTGTGATCGGTACACTCCTTCTGAAGTTATTCAATATAACAAAGTTTATTCGAAATCAAAATAAGAATGATAACAACGATACTTTTAGAACGATAATTTTGCATTATATTTAGTTAAATATGTACGAAAAACAACTAAAATTACTATTGCATCCTAATTTTCTATACATTTCAATATTCTTTGCATGTTGAACTGATATTTTTATGTTCTATTTACCTGAATATTCTAAATGCTTATATTTCCACACGAGAAACGTTTAAAGTTAAATGTATTCATTGTGAAACGGGACAGCAGTGTCGAACACAATGGCGCAAGTACAGGAAGCGTATTTCGAATTTCAGTAATGAATTTATGATTAAAGCAATGTTCGTACAACAAATTAGGTTCTAGGATGTATACAGTATGAAAACACTCAGAAAATAAAAAAAAATTGTAAAAGGAATTCAACTTTTTACTTTTCACAAGGAACGTCACTCTATAAATATTTAATCTCATCGACTGTATCTATCAGCATTAACACTGATCCTTTCATTAAACATACATCAAAGGTCTCGCGTTTCTTCAAGTATTCCTTGTCCCGTGTTTAAGTCGATTAATAATCAGGAACCAGACTGCAATTATTGACCAAGACGAACGAGTTCCTTCTCATTGAGCCTGATAATATATTCAAAGAGGACGGGTAAACTATTCCTTGTTAGCATTGATGAAATATTTCCTTCGTTTGCGGTGCGACTTCTTCCGCAAACTAACCGCGGAATGTCTTGCCCTTTCTGCACGTTAATTTTCCACGATTTTAAACGCGAGCCAGAATGAATTAATTAAGTCAAAGACTCGCAAAATCTGTCTCATCGCGTCGGTGGTCCCGCAAAGAGGAGACGTTCTAGACTCCTCGAAGTCGAGGTCAAGATTTCAATCTGATAATTGTCACTTTCAGACACTGCAGATCCTAACGTCGCTGCGTCTTTATACGAAGAACACCCCACTGTTTTAAGAACACTCCAGCTGTTCTTAAACTAGATTCCTAGTAATTGGTAGCGTTAGTTTCTTCGTTAGCACAGAAAATATTAATTTAGAAAGTGGATCTCGCTTTACAATGAACATTTCGATTGAAATTGGCAGTCGTTTCCGGCGAACGAACGGAGAAGCTGGAACTTTGACTTCTGAAATCAATGAAACGCGAAACGAATTCAGACGAATTATTTAATGGATTATCACCTATACGTGCACCTACAGTCCCACTGAAGTGCTTTACGATTCTGATCAATTGTGATAAATTCATAATGATGTTATACAGGGTGTAACAGAAATGTTGCAGGTCCTTAAAAAGGGTGATTCGGGGGATGATTTCAATCAATTTTTTTCTTAGTACACATGTACTCGGAGGCTTTGTTAACGATATATTGACAGAAACTACCGACCAATCAGAGCACAACTGTGAGTAGTATTAGTCTGCCATGATCGTCGCCAGAATTAAAATCCACTGTATTATGCCGCGTCTACATTGACCACAACTATACTCGAGCTGCTCACAAGTTGCTCGCTAACAGAAACAGCGTTGTGTCCATACTGAAGCTCACAAACAGCTCGATAGCAGATACAAAGTAATTGTAGGGGAAATTCGGACAAAACCGCGTAAGGTGAATGTCCCAATTTCTACTCATTTAAGCGTTCTAGTTGTAATGAAAAAGTTGTAAAACATTTATTTGTAGCAAAAATATGCAAAATCATTGGTTAACACCTCGATAATATATCAACTAATTAAAAAATGTGTTAAAAAGATGCTTCAAGACGTTCAAGTACACTGAGAAAAATCGGAGAGGAAAAATTACTACATTGCGTAGTAAAGAAGCACTTTAGTGTGAAGTGTGACTCCTTCTACCACACCAAAAGGAAAAAATAGCACATGCGACCTTTAATAGGTTGCGTTCCTGAATTTACTGGACCAGCATAGTAAAATTTCTGAAAGGTTGTGTCAAGGATAGATTGCCGATTTGGCAAGGCAGTGGAATCTCAGCAGGAAAAATGTTAATATGAGACTTAGTTATACTCTTACTGAGTATTTATTACACTTATTTAGTACATATGAATATATATAAACTGTATAAACTTTTAAATAAAATTGTGCGCAGCACATGGCTCCAATACGCGCCATAACGCACACACGAACATAGAACACAACAAAACTACAGAGGAGTCCTCGCATACAAAATAAAACTGTCTTTTCAACAGGTTGTGAGACACAGCGACATCTGTATGCATGTGTAGCGTATTTCTTATGCTTCGAAAAGAAGTGACGTCTCGTGGCATAACCTCAATTTGCTTGGCGTTTAGCGCTGTTGTGTCGTCACAAGTATGTTCTAGGAGCCATCTTTTCAATGCCTTTCGATGGATATCGCATAGCGTCCAAAAAATGGTATAATATTGGAAAAATATATTTCCAGACATATTTGTTACGGCCTCAGCCATTAGCAGATATTGGGCATAGGCCTACATAGGCTAGTTCGACAGTGAAAGTTTCACAGGGCTTCCGCTAGAGTGTTCTCGATCGGACCTTTCTTTCCTCTTTCCCGATAGTGCTTGAGCCTAATCCTGTTCGTATATACAGGGTGTAACAAAAATGTTGCAGTTCCTTGAAGGGGGTAATTCCTGAGGTGATTTTAAACAACTTTTTTCTTAGCGAAAATTCTAAATGAGGCTTTGTTAATGAGTTATTAACGAAAAACACCGACCAATAGAAGCACGAGTACAGTGGACGAATTTCAGCGCGGGCTCCAGCTGTGAGTAGTATTGGCCAGTCATTGTCCGCGTCATCAGTAATTCGCTGTATTCGCTCCCCGATTGGTCGGTGTTTTTCGTTAATAACTCGTTAACAAAGCCCCACCTAACATTTTCGCTGCGGAAAAAGTTGTTTAAAATCATCTCAGGAATTACCCCTTTCAAGGAACTGCAACATTTTTGTTACACCCTGTATACGAGTTCCGAAATAATCTTCTATACTCAAGCGCGCGTGCAGCGTAGGGTTCGTCAGCATAGGCGGCCTACTGATGATGAAGCGAGTCAGTCTGCTTTGTTTGACGGGTCCGTACGAAATCGCCATGCCCCCCTCCCGTCTTTGTATACTCTACTGATCGGATCCATCGTTACCTATCGTGCCCCCCCCCCCTCCCTCTGTCTTTTTAGTTTGAACGAAATTCAAACTTTACTACATTATGTAGTAAAGTTTAGTACACAAGGTTGTAATCTTTACTGATTATTCACGACCAAAAATTACTACACTGGTGTAGTAGTAAAACCAGACCACTGTCACCAATGGTGCTCGATTATATACCATAAAGTAAGATCCGATTTTTCTTAGTGTACTAATAATGACTAATTCAATGTAGTGCTCTAAATGTCTGTATTGCTCACGACAAATGACTCACAAAAAAATCTACATTCAGAGTAAAATACAGTAAACGTTTTTAGCATTAAGTAAAATCGTAAAAATGGATTATACTTTAAATCATTAGTTTTTGTGTTTGTTCTTCTACTAAAAAAGTTTGGTATGTATATACTATTATTTAATAAAGAGTTTATTCCAATGGATCCCAATTGCAATTTCTTGTTTAGATTAATAATGTCAAAATTATGAAATTTTCCCTAAGGTCTCCCCTACGCTTCAAGTCAGCGAATAGATTCTTTGACGTACCGCCTCTCGAGCGAACCCTGTTCATTGTTCGCCGACCAATTCTGTTTGTGAACTGCTCACGAACAGCAATGTGGACAAGGCATTATTTGTCACAGTAACGTATTTGATTCCGAAGTTGCTTGGCTGGTCTCGAAGGTCGAGCACTTTCGGCTTAAATCTGTATTTCAGTAATTATTGGTTTCCGAACTCGCATACAATTTGCCATAATAATTACTTGCAGTTTTCAGCTTTCAGCAGTGCTTATTCGAATTTGAAAGTAAAATATTTTATTAAAATAATTTTATGTAACCTTCGTATTGCAATACAAAAGTAAAGTATGAGAAACGAATTAGCACATTACTCGTCTCACTTGATATTGTATAAAGTTTCTTTAAAGCATTTTTTCATGCAACAAACAGCTTACAGTTATTAAATTACGTATATTATTTTATTGGTATCGGCAGCAATCTTCTCCACGATTAACAAAAACATGAGAATATAATAAACTATTTCAAGGTTCTTACAAGAAAAATATGTAGTGATTAAATAATAGTAAAACTTTACTGATTGTGAGAATTTGAATTAGTCAAGTAAAAAATCTAATAATTTATACCTTTTATTTTTAATAGTATTGTCATATTTCAAATGTGTTTGGTTGCTATTAAAGCACTCTGTACATAAGGGAGATAATATCGGGGCTGAGACACCAATAAAAATTCGTCCTGGAGTATAATTAAATTTCACGCAGAGTTAATGCGTCAAATCTAGCGCAGCCTGTCATGACAACGAAGCATGCAACCACAATGCAGTAACCGATTCTAATTGCCTCTGACAGTGATAAGGATAATAAAATAACGGGGAACCAGAATTTCGAATGGCAGCTAAAATTTCCAAATCGTTAGTGCCATCAAGTTTCGTTAAATCCTTGAGGATCAACAGAGTACCCAGTTCCACGAGCATGAATTTAATACAGAAAGACACAAAGCAACGAGATAGCATGCAATTTTCTTCTATGCTCATACAAATAGTTAAGAACTCTGTCAAATGCTTAGAATATTATTGCATATTATCAAAAGTCTTCTCACAACCCTCTGTCTGAATTTTATTTTTGGAAAATTCTTTGTCTTTAATTTTCTCGAGTCCTTAGATCACACGTTTTTAAAATGTTAGACACACAGAGTGAAAATATTGGTATTTTAGTTTCAGTTCCAGGTGGAGATAAGGAAGGAGTCTGTAGGAGCCAGATGGGGATTATATGTGGGGTGGTTAAGCACGGAAACCTTCTCTTCATCTGCCAGCTTTACACAAAATTTACTGTAAAAACGTTGTACCACTTTTCCAGCATTTTCTAGCGTGAAACAAATACCTGGTTCTGTTCACAAACAAACCAACAGAAGTGTTATTCACCGATTTTTTAAAAATTTTCCACGTTTGTAAAACTATGAAAAATAATCGATACGCATTTTTTATATCAGCAATGGTCAGCATTACCAGACGTCCCGATTTTTACGGGACTTCTCGATTTTACAGTGGAAAATCAATTTGCCCCTCGCGGGACGTTAAAAATCTCTATTTTCTAAATGAGTTCTTGTAAATAATTTTTCTGACGGCGAGTACATTTCTTATTGTCGGTGAATAAACCAAGGACTCAATTTCTGATCACAATCCAATTCCTGATCAGCTTAGTATATTATATAACTATCATTACTATCATACAATAAATTATCGTGCTAAAAATTGATCCTACTTACTAAACAACTATTTAGTATTAAATATTAAAATTTGTAAACTAATATTAGAGATAATTTGAGTGATCAGAAATTGCTCCGTTTGCTTTTTTGACTTTAGAACTTTTGTTAGATTATAATTTAATTATTGTTAGTTTTGCACTTTTTTAGGTGTTAAATTAAAGATAAAGCATATCCATCACAAAAATTTTAATGTTCACATTTACACATTAGAAAAATTATGATAGTTACTCTCTTAAGTGATCAGGAATTGGACCAGAATCTAAAAAAAAGCGAATGAATTAGCAGCTAATAAACGGAAACAATTATTTCAATTATTTCGTGAGAGCGAAGTAAAAAATGTTTTGAGTACAGTGACACGTAACTATTTTGTAGAAAGGGTAATTTTTCGAATGAATCTGAAGTGGTATAAGATAAGAAACAGGTGTTCTGTTCAACTAATAAAATTGGAATCGCGCGTGCAATTTAATTTTCAGTTGTCTTGAAAGAAACTTTTGCAAACATATGAAAGAAAACAAGTATGTTTTTGCTCAGTTAAAATTATGTGATATATATAAGTAAAAATAATAATTGTAAATAATAATTAACTATAACTTTTCAACGGGTTTATTGTTACAAAGTTTGAATTTGAAAAATATTTTTTCATTTGTTTGTGTGCTTTTGCATATCCCGATTTTTCTATTAAAATCCCGCTTTTCTTGGGCTTCATCCGAATCCCGATTTACAAAAAAAAATAATCTGGCAACGCTGGCAATGGTGCACTCTAAACGGTGAAAATATTCCTAAAGAATAAAGGTGGCTTTCACGTTTTAGATGGATTTAGTTGAAGTTTTTTAGAGAGCACGATTAAGGACTCCATGGAAAATAGACAGCACGAACATTTTTTAATTTTCATCAACCATTTTCAAATTTTCATTATTTTTAGTATAATTTGTTCTTATTAGTTTTTGTCGCGATAGTATTTATGAGTTTGGGGATATCGTAAAGCTTTTGTTAGGTGAGTGGAAAAGTTCTGTCGATTTGAATTAAGCGATTACATCAGTTTGCAATCTTATAAAGATTGCTATTTTTTACCATTTTTTTTGATACAATGATGGAGAAATCTGGCAAAAAGAAGTTATTGTACAACGAATGAAGTATGCCACAAATTGTGTTTCTGTTTTTCAAACAAAATAGCATCACTGGAAACTTCTTTTTTGAAAGCTCCAAATCGGCGTGCAAGATAACTAGAATATAGTTGAGCCTAGAATAAAAAACCAAACATTTTCATTTCCTACACATTTACTAAATAAATACGTAGGAATTTTCTAATATATGGATTTTTGTAAAAATGGTGAACATCTAAAAAAAAAAACATGTCATTTTAACCTAAGAATTGAGTATAAAAATGTTTCTAACAAGGCCAATCTTTAATATATCGCGAAACACATGTGTATTTCTTTAAATCATCAAACGCAAAAGATCTTCTTCAAGTTTAAAGAGTATCGGATCAAAATTGTAAGAGTTAAATTTCACACCAATTTTAGAAATGTGGTTTTGAGAAAAACGCGTTTAAAGTTTTACGTTGCAATATTCCGTGTATAGAATTGAAAAACTAAAAAATTACCTTTAATCTACTCCTATGCGACTGATGGAGCCTTATTTTCAAGACTATAAACAAACTATTAGTTTAAGAAAAAAAAGTTTTCGATTTTTTTAAATTTTCAAAGTGGTGTAAACCCTTAATACAAATGCAACAAATATGTTTGGTATTTTTTTATTTACCATTAGTTTTTCAATCACAGATCAATTTCGGAAGAAGTACGAAAGAATCGCAGAATTAAATGAATAATGCGTGACGATGTATATAGAAATAAAAAAGAAATAAATGCCCTCAACTACTGCATTTTTATTTTTCCCTACAGGCAGAATCTTTGCATTCACCTAATGTTTCATTCCGCATGTTTAAGAATTAACACCTTCCCAATATACTACTTAAATATAGTTTAAAAAGAAACATAAAAAAATTTATACAGTCTAGAGGAGATGAAACTGAAAAGATAATTATTTTTAAAAAACATGTGTATGATAAAAATTGTAAAAGATTTTTAATGTACCTTAACATTGTTAAAAAAAAATAATGATTGTAATCAAAAGATTTGCAAGAATGCTTGTCTTGATTCAATTCCCTAGAAAAATCAATTGCAGGAGTGAGTAGTAAAGCCTACATTGCTGGTTTTAGCGTACTTTCACCGGACTATTTGGTGATTAAACATCAAATTGGATAATCAAAATAAAACGTTAATAGCGTGCACTAATAACTCGAACATTATTAAATCATCGAGAGCTGATAATGCGCCGAAATTCGTGACGGCGACGATTCGCGTCATCCACCACCACGTGAACAAGTGGCTACAATTGTCGACGACAGTGACAACAGTAATAAAATAATGCGGAATACATTTCCAGTGACGGCGAAAAACCTCTATTTTCCAAAGCCATGGCTTTTTTCAGTTACGTCGAGTACCCTGCCAACTGCAATTTGCCACCGTTTCCTATCTGAAATCGGTTTTAAGAGTGGCACGGTGCTCTTACGCAGACCGCAATAAAATCGTATAAACGCAATCGCTTAGGTCTCCAATATAACATTTCCAACGACAATATTATTTGCACCCAGAGTATATGTGCAACGAATTTATTGGACGTTATTTTTGAGAAAAATACGCGCTTAACATTCGCTGTGCATCGAAAATTAAATGTCCTCGTTGCAACGCAAATATTTCACCAATTGGCGAAAGCTATTTGTGGTGAATCGGTTAAGGAAAAAGATATAGGGTAACAGACAGATCTGCTGCAATCGAACGATTTACAGTAAGTATAAGTTGTTCCACTCCAAGCCACTTCATGTCAAATCGCACAACATTTGCCACGCAGTCTTCGATTCATTTCAAATGCAGACCACTTATTCTTACACTTGAGAAAACAATCTGTATCAAATTATGATCGTATACGTCAAATAGTTTGGGAGATATTAACCGTTAAATTTTTCTAAAATCGAGTAAAATGATAAAAATTCTACGTTGAAGAAATACCCTTATATTTATATTCATATTAAAGCTGACAGAATAGTCTTTGCAACTGTGTGCAACAGTTATTAATTACAGTTATTGTAAATAATATTTGTAACTTCAAATTGTACACTGTTCCCACCCTCAGATTAATTAAAGAAAAATACTACTCAATTCGCTAAAGTTCCTTCCATAAAAGCACAAGTTCCAAAAAGATAGAGCAATTTCGATAACATAGAAATCAAAGGATTCATGTTATATTTGAATAAAAAAATATCAGGGTTTTTGGAAGATAAAGAATAGTAATCCACGATGACATGATAGTTGAAGATCGTACAATCCGACGTAATATTGGACGGTTCGTCACACTTGAGCGACGCGTGTGGCGCTATTTAATATAAAGAGTGTTAGGAATAGTATTGCAAAGATTTGGAGGGGTGACAGATCACGTAAAAACAAACAAAAAAGTTCTATATGACTTAGGTCCAACACCTATAATTCAAGATAGGAACATTTTTCGTAACCAAATTCCTTCGCTTGTAATATTGTTACCGTAACGGTAATTTAGAGGGTTAGAAAAATACTTATTTTTCGCGATACAAGGTAACAATATTACAGTTACTGTACTCAGTGCATTAACAAGATAGCAATCTACCTTAGCGAAGAAATTGCTTACGAAAAACGTTCCCATCCTGAAAGCTTATACGTTTATGACAGTTTTTTCCAAAAATGGTCCTTTTCCAATCCAAAAGTCCTCTAAATCTGTGCAATACTATCCCTGACACCCTGCATAGGCGACAGTGATAAAAATAAGGCTTCTACTACGAGTATTCTCCCTACTAATGATTTTTCGTTTGTCGCAATATGAGGTATCAACTCCTGGAGGGATTATTATTATATTCCTAACACCTTGCGCATTACAGATATGCAATGTGCAATTTAAACTACATAACTTTAAGTAGAGAATTCCTGTCTAACCCAAACTAACTCGTGTATCTAATCTGATTCTCGCTAGTTAGATATTCTCGCTATTACTGGGAGAATATCACAGGGAATTTTGATATTATTCCGTGATTTTCGGTACCACAGGAAAATAAATGTCATTGAACGTTCAGGTACACTGAGAGAAAAAATGTTTTAATTTATAGTATACATTGTGCGAAATTTTACTACATTTTCTGCTAAAACGGCAGGATTGGTGAAAGTGGTTATGGTTTTACTACACCAGTGTAGTAATAAATTTGGTTCTGAAGACTTGGTAAAAGCTACAACCTCGTGTGCTGATTTTTACTACACGAATGTAGCAAAGTTGGCAGTTCGCTCAAACTAAAAAGAGTTTTTCTTTATGGAAATACTGTGAGGTATGCTCGGCGACGGGAAAGACGGGGTATAAGATACACAAGAGAATTATTTTGGTTATACAAAGTGTTGACGACTGGAGGAGGAAAACTTCGGAGTAGAAGAAGAGAAGGAGCTATGGTGATTTTTGTTTTGGACCATCGGATCAACCAAGACTTGCTTCATTATCAGTAGACCTATACTGACGGACCCGCGCTTGAGTTGTGGAAGATTATTTCGGAATTCGTCTTATATAGGAACGAGCTAGGATCAAATAGTAGCGAGAGAGATGATTATTACGAGAACCCTCTAGCGGAAGCGCTATGAAACTACCCCTATGCTCAGTAACTACTAACGGCTAAGCCCGTAACGAATACCTATGTCAGGAAATAAGTTTTTCCAATATTAACTATACCATTTTTTGGATGTTTATGCGATATTCATTGAAAGGCATTGAAAAGACAACGCTAAAAGCCAAGCAAATTAAGGTTATGTCACGAGACGCCACCACTGAACTCTAAACTACCTGGAATGAGCAGTACGTGTATAAGCAGCCATGCAGACAGAGAGGATAAAACGTGGTATCTCTGTCTCCTTCTTATACACGTCGCGCGGTCATTTAATTACGCGCGATTAGTCATTTGATATATTTGCAACAGGGTATTAGAAAAGGATAAAGATACCCTGTATAGCCCTCTCTGTCGGCACTGTTTCTCCTATCCCGATCCACTGAACTTCTCATTCCAGGTAGTTTAGAGTTCAATGGACGCCACTTCTTTCCAAAGCGTAGATGTCGCTGTGTATCACAGCCTGTGGCGGTCGGGATCATGACCACCACTACTTGCCGCCAGAGGGACTCTGAACTTCTTCCCTTCTCGCAAGTGGACATTTCGGCCCTCGTTCGTATGTACATATAGCGTCGTTCCCTATCCTTCGACTATCCCAGCGTCTAAGGCGTCTAAGGGGTCCGCTGGTCAGCCTTACTGACAAGTCCTCCGGCGGATCCCGGGACGAAACGCTCTCTCTTCCTTTTCCTCTCCTACCTCTCTCATTTTCATTCGCACAACTACCGCTACAAGCCTTCCGTAAATTTGACTACACTGGTTTATTAAATTTAGAAACACATGTTCTATTTTTTCCTTTTAATGTGGTAGAAAGGAATGCATTTCACTCTATCCTGCTTCTTTACTACGCAATGTAGTAATTTTTTTTCCACGATCTGTCTCAGTGTAAATAAAATTCTCCTCCAGCTGGTACGTTATATTGAATTCCTTAAAGTTCAAATGGAACAAGGACACTTCTCACTTCTCTTCTGTTCCATTTCAACGTTTCCAACTCCTGCCCATAAAATACACCGCCTCGAACTGGACAGTATCCGTCAAGCGGCGGCACCACAATGAAACAAGAGCAACTGGTCCTCAAACCTATTCCCGAAGCGTTCGTGAACGTGTTGAAGTCGTCAAGCGCTGGATCCGTTTTATTCGACCGGGGACCTGGCCACCGAAACTCGCCACGTCAGTTGCAGATTCCGGCATGTGTCTCGTCGATTTATCTCGCACACGTGGCCCAACTTTCCCCCGTCGCCGACCACGATTCGTCGCCGCGAAGTTTCGCCGCGAGCACTGATGAAGAAGCACGGAACAACCGCTCGAACTACGTCACCGTAAACCAGACGGATCATTGTTGGTCCAGAGAAAACGAGCCCGGTGAAAAGCTTCGTTCGACTCAAGCAGCGCATTAATGAATCTCAAATCGCGTGGATATCGAGCCTGCAAGCGTTCGATTTAAAGTTGTGGCCAGACGCTGTAAGGGTGCAGATGTCTTAAACCTCGTTGCGCTTAGAGGTAGGAACATGACAACAAATGTCGATCCAAGCCCAAATTCTCAGGAGTATTTTGAGTTTGCGCTTCTATATCTTACTGAACATTACTAACGTGCTTACGAGGGAAATATCCTAAGTGAAATACGGACTTTTTAATGAGCTTTTGTCAGATTGTACAATTTGACGAGCCGAATGCGGCAATACTCACTTTTGGGGGCATATGGTCAATAGTTTACAAGGTATTCACAATTAATACTTTCATACCTCCAAGCATACGGTCATTGCGCACTTTAATTGTTAGTATCTTGCGAACTATTGGCCATATGCCCCTATAAGTGGGAATTTCCGTACTCGGCTTGACGATTTCTACAATCTAACAAAAGCTCATTGAGTCTGTTAAACTTGAAGTGTTTCGCTCGTTAGTAATCAACAGGAACATATTTATACTTCTTGAGGCTCCAGGATCATCATTATAAGACTTTAAAGGAAGGAAATAAAAATAATACATATCAAATTTTTATTTTTAGGAAATTAATAACCAAAACTATTTTCTAGCTTTGGTTTTAGCAAATACAGGGTGTGATGGAAATCGTGGTACAATCGAGGTGCCACCAAAAGAATATCTGAAATAATCAATTTTGTCAGCGATTGAATACGACTTGATTATTTCGTATTTCTAATGCAAGTAATTTCATAAGAATTATTAAATAATTAGTAAAGTTACCATATGTAATAGAATTTTTATCGTTGGAGCTGAAAATTCGAAACTTCAAACTTGCACACTTGAAGAGTTAAAATTGAAGATTCGCAGATTTTTGTGATTTCCGTTTAGAAATTTAGAAATTACAAGCTCAGGATTTGATGATTTGAAGTTACATATATACATACGTATGTACTAGGGCTGTCGGAGAACCCGAATATTCGAGCCGCTCGCAAACCGAATCAAGCTGAAACTCGGTTTCCGAGCCGGGTCGAGTACCCGACAAAAGCGAGCGGCTCGACAAAATCGAGTAGCTCGAAAGAATCGGGTAGCTCGAATCGTTTCGAGCGGCTCGAAAAAATCGGGTAGCTCGAATCGTTTCGAGCGGCTCGAAAAGATCGAGTAGCTCGAATCGTTTCAACTGTTTCAAGCGGCTCGGAATTCGGAAGATGGAAGCAGTTCGGACGTATACCGAGTGGATCGAATGATCCGAGTTGATCCAAGTAGATCAATACTTCATACATGTTTCGTGCAGATGAATATTATCGAGCGGTTCATTATATCGAAAATGATAAATGTACAAGATATTTTTTCATATGTTTTTTTAATAAGATGAATGTAGTAGTTATTAACGACATCTAAGAACTTTTGTAATCTACAGCAGAAAAAGTATAATGTATAAAACAATAATGTATTCTAGTACGTATTTGTGGTTCCTGTTCCATATTTTGTTTCAGTTTTCGAAAGATTGGATCAAAGTTTTCGTCACTAGAATTTTTTGCGAAAATTTCCGCAAAAGCATTCGCGATGTCATGTGGCTCGGTTATTATTGATTTAATGTTTGTTATATCTGAGCATTTAGAGTTTCCATTTATGCGTTTTAATTTTTTTCCACATTTCTGTGTCTGGGGTATTACTTTTTAGCCTTGACACGTAATTGATCCAAGATTGTTTTTTGCTTTGTTTGATGGTTTTCTTTGCAATAGCCCGAAGTCTTTTGTAATTTATTTTATTTATTTCTGTATTTTGACGTTTGAATATATTGAAGGCATGTTTGTATTCTTTAATAGCTGCTTCGCAATCTTTGTTCCACCATGGTACACTTTTTTTTTGTTTCATATTTTTTGTTTTGGTTCATTTATCATTTTCGATATAATGAACCGCTCGATAATATTCATCTGCACGAAACATGTATGAAGTATTGATCTACTTGGATCAACTCGGATCATTCGATCCACTCGGTATACGTCCGAACTGCTTCCATCTTCCGAATTCCGAGCCGCTTGAAACAGTTGAAACGATTCGAGCTACTCGATCTTTTCGAGCCGCTCGAAACGATTCGAGCTACCCGATTTTTTCGAGCCGCTCGAAACGATTCGAGCTACCCGATTTTTTCGAGCCGCTCGAAACGATTCGAGCTACCCGATTCTTTCGAGCTACTCGATTTTGTCGAGCCGCTCGCTTTTGTCGGGTACTCGACTCGGCTCGATTTTTCGAATCGAGTCAGGTTTGACTCGTTTTTTTCGAGTACTCGAACAGCTCTAGTATGTACACATTTATAGAGCTAACATTGTTTTAAAGGTTTAAATTGGAAGATTTGAAGATTTCAAGTGGAAGTTTTGAAAAATGAAAATGAAAGATTTAAAGATATAAAATTGAAAATTTACAGACTTCAAGTGGAGGTTCGAAGATTTATAGTTACACATTTGAATATTTCAAGTTGCAGATTTAGAGATTTTAAATGTTAAAATTGAAGATTTTGAGCTTTCAAGTTGAAGATATAGAAATTTCAAATTCTGAAGTCCAATATTTCAATGTGCACATTTAAAGATTTTCAGAGTTAAGTTTTGGAGATTCAAAGGTTTCGAATGGGAAATCTGAAACACTGAAGTTGGAGACTTGAAGATATGAAATTAAAGATTTAAAAGCCTGAAGTTGAATATTATAAGAGTTGAGATTAAAGATTCAGAAGTTTGAAGAGGAAATTTGAAAAGTTAAAATTGATGATTTGAAGCTTTCAGCTTGTAGATTAGAAAATTTTAAGTTGCAGATTTAGAGATTTTTAGAATTAAAGTGGAAGTTGAAGAAAGCGAATCGAAAAGTTGAAATTGGAGGAATAATACAAGTTATTTTGATAAGAATTACTAAAATCGAAGGAGTTACTTTAGGAATTAGGTTCTGATTAAAAATTGGGTAACCAATCTTTAGCAGTAAGAATATTTATTAATGAGTTACACTTCTCATTGTTAAGCATACATTTAAAATATGGGATTACGCCAAAATAGGAATCGTACTTACAATTAGGTAAGTAGATAACTAGATACTGAAAACCTTACCGTGTCTAGCAACTTAAGTTCTCCTGCCAAGATATAAAATTCTGGAAAAGTCCTTCACCTATCTATCACCTATATTTTTATACTCCGTGTTAACTTTAACCCTGTGAACATGTACAATATCCTTGCTGCGCTCCTCTTTCAATAGTCAGGAAGTCTGTGTGCGAAATGTTTTGCTACAAGTAAAAGCACTACTAGGTTAAGTTATCCGGGTTTCTTCAGATCATGCGTTTTCGTTATACAGGGTGTAACAAAAATGTTGCAGTACCTTAAAAGGGGTGATTCCTGAGGTGATTTTAAACAACTTTTTCCTTAGCGAAAATGTTAGGTGGGGCTTTGTTAACAAGTTATTAACGAAAAACACCGACCAATCAGGGAGCGAGTACAGTGGATGAATATCAGCGCGGGCTCCAGCGGTGAGTAGTATTGGCCAGCCATCGTCTGCGCCATCATTAATCCGCTGTATTCACTCCCCGATTGGTCGGTGTTTTTCGTTAATAACTCGTTAACAAAGCCCCACCTAACATTTTCGCTAAGGAAAAAGTTGTTTAAAATCACCTCAAGAATTATCCCTTTCAAGAAACTGCAACATTTTTGTTACACCCTGTATAGGTGTTTCAAGTCGCCTTGGAAATCTGTGATAATTTTGTCTTAGTACTCCTGGCGACCGGTAGAGTGCGTCCTTGTAGACATTGCTGCCACAACACATATACAGATATTGTATATATATACATACCAATACTTACATGCATACATTTTTTAGCAGCTCAGGAAGACCGAGAGTATCTCAAGAATTTCATGATTTAAAATGAAACTCGTAATTCGTTCGGGAGTCCACTAACATAATGGTCTGTATACGCTTCATCCTGAATATTTTGAATTTCGCTTTCATAATGAATATATCGATAATGTCTAATTATGAACCTACGTTCGCGTGGTAACGCAACACAATACAATGGTCAGTATGTATGGTAAGAAGTTAGCTGTCAAGTGGCTATGAGAACGACACCTCTACCGGTTGCCGGGAGAACTAAGACAAAATTATCACAGAAAACCAGCGAGATTTCCAAGGGACTTGAAACACCTATATAATACACCGTGCTGAGTCCCTCCTATTGCCCAACGTTAGATCATATAAGAAATAGACACGGCTTCAGATAACTAGGTTGAGGCAAAGATAACGGGGAAAATTTGGCCTCCAGTGACGTCACAAGATAATTTAAGATGGCGTGTAACGCTAACTTCAGATATAAACACAAATTATCTTGTGACGTCACTGGGGGCCAAATTTTCCCCGTTATCTTTGCCTCAACCTAGTTATCTGAAGCCGTGTCTATTTCTTATATGGTCTAAGTGCCCAGCGAACGAAATACTGTCAATTATCATTTTTTCTTTCATCCTTTTGTCCATCATTTCCATCATGCCCATCATCTCATTTTTCCATCTTCTCATCATCATCTCACCTACCCCCCCCCCCCCCCCCGCCCACGCACCAGCAGCATCGAGACCCGGCAAGAACGTTCACTAATACTTTCCGGGAACCTCGACCGGGCAGCTTAACTTCGGTGATAAAAGCACTAGTAATTCTGATGGAAAAAACTTCTGCTTTTCGTTTACAGACGACTTATTTCTTATCCCTCTTGTTTGTCGGTTGTCCGTTCTAAATAATGTCGAGCGACGGGCTTGCCTTTGAAAACCAAAACACAACTTGGACTAATTTCAGGAAATGGCTGAAATGAGTACCTGCGGTATGAATGAGTTCGAAGGCACGACTACTGTACTGTGAAATATTGTGGAATGCAGAAAACAAAGTGTCCCGAACGGTGGACAGAGTTTGGTCACCGCGGCGGTGCGCTCTGACTGTCGCTCGTGATTCCTGTGATGTTAATAAATAACGACGTTGACGCAGTGCCACCGGGGTTAACGTAACAGGCGAGAGTAAACGCGCGGAGGGTAATCATCATAATTGTAATTGAATGCGAAACGTAAATCGAGCCGGTGATGAATGAAATATTAGGTAGCGGTGGAAGTATGCAGAGAGCCATTGAAAAGGACCGTTGGATGGTCTGCAGTGTATAGAACGAATGATATCATGAATTTTGGAGGACCTTCGTGTTGGCTGTTTAAAGAGAGACAAAGGTTAAACTGAAAAATAATTCGAGGACATTACAAATGCATAGTAAACTTACTACGATTCTGGAATTTAGAGTGTCACTGGACTTTAGTCGTCATTAGGGTTACAAAAACTAACAACGGAATTGGAGCAAAACATTATGTGTATAGAAACTTCATTCTCCATGCAGAAGTTGACAATGTGGAAAATTGATTGAAAAAGAACATTGTGGCAAACGCTAAATGAATCTGACCAAAAGTTCACATGGAGTCCGTCTATGCTAATACCCCTCATATTATCTAAAAAAAATGAACATGTCATTTCTAAATGCGTTTGTTCATTATCGTAGTATTATTTTAGCGCAAGACCTTGGTTCTGGCCTACGTTTGTTCCTTCTTCATTTAATGTAGTTGAAATTGCAAAGCAAAGGGAACTATTCCACAAAAATTGTAGAAAATATTTATGTATTTGAATGAAAAATGCTGCAGTACGTAGAGGTAAAGGAGTATTTTCTCTGCTAAGGAACTTAAATTATACTGGTTTTTAAGATCTTCAGATCTTGATACTGCTGATCATAGTAGAATGTTGTTCGAGCAAACTATCAAAGTCGCACACAACTTCATTAACAGTTTTACCTAAAAATTAATCCAATTTCATTATTAACAAGGCTTCTTCTTGTGATGAAAACCAGTAAGAAATATTGATCTTTTGTCATAAACTTGTTTGTTGGAATTTACCTGAAATGCAACTATTAGCAACTTAGGGCTCGAGATTTCAAGTGAACCGAGTGAGATACCCGAGTACCCGGGTACTCGTGAGATACCCGGGTATACCAAAATTACCCGTACTACCCGGGTATCTCACGGGTACCCGAACGCATGAGATAGACAAGAATCTCATCCCGAATTAAGCCGAATTGAACCGAAGTGAGCCGATAGTTTTTCGGTACGTATTTGTGGCTTTAAAAATAAAAAAAAATTTCAGAATGAAATGAATTCTGTATACATGATGAAAATTGAATGTAATGCACCGTGGTTATGTTGAAAATGAGTTCTCTCTCTCTCTCTCTCTCCCCCCCTCTCTGTCTCTCTCTCTCTCTCTCTCTCTCGTTCTCTCTCTCTCTCTCTCTCTCTCTCTCTCTCTCTCGTGCGCGCTCTACTTTAAAATCCAGAAACACATAGCGAAAAACTATCGACTCAATTCGGTTCAATTCGGCTTAATTCGGCATGAGATTCTTGTCTATCTCATGTGTTCGAGTACCCGTGAGATACCCGGGTAGTGCGGGTAATTTTGGTATACCCGGGTATCTCACTCGGGTACCCGGGTACCCGGGTATCTCATAATCAATAGCCCTATTAGCAACTTCGCTCTTAGTTTTGTAATACATGTATCGTTTGTAGCCACCTTAAGGATTTCCGTATCTTCAATCAAACATAACTTTAAAAAAAAGTCTAAAAATCTATGCAAAAGCGAAAAATACGTCAATGTGATCCGAAATACACAAACAATTAAAATACTATAGATTGAACAGTGTTTTAAATGTAATTATTCAAAAAATGATCATAATAACGTACGAGACCTGTTTATACCATTTGTGACCACAACGGTACTATTTTTGTCCAGCTGTTGTTCTATTTATGGCCACATACAGAATTAGTATACAAGGTGTAACAAAAATATTGCACGTCCTTGAAAGGGGTGATTCCTGAGGTAATTTGAAACAACTTTTTCCTTAGCGACAATGTTAGGTGGGGCTTTGTTAACGAGTTATTAACAAAAACACCGACCAATCAGAGAGCGAGAACAGTAGACGAATTTCGGCGCGGGCTACAACTATGCGTAGCATTGGTCCGCCATCGCCCGCGCTAAGGTCCGCCTACTATTCTCGCTCTCTGATTGGTTAGTGTTTTTCGTTAACAACTCGTTAACAAAGCCCCGCCTAATATTTTCGTTAAGGAAAAAGTTGTTCAAAATCACCTCAGGAATTACCCTTTTCATGGACGTGCTACACTTTTGTTACACCCTGTATTAACACATACCAATACATATTAAAGTCGAAAAGAATAAATTGATGATTAACAAGAAGGAATACGAAGCTTTTAAAAAAATTTAGAACTTCTCGAAACAAATTCTTTATGGTAAATTCAATTAAATGGAATGCACATATTAAATTAGTTCTATGAATTTACTCCGATATTATTAGGGGTATGCAAAAGTTTCCATCGCTTTCATAGTAGATTTTTTTATCAATATATTATTAATCATATAATAGTTTTTAGTCAAAACATTTACACAACAATTTCTATCTCCTTTCCCTGCCGAATATTGGTGAAAGATGAACACTATGAAAAAAGTAAATGATTAATAAGTTTTCGAACTTCTTTAGCATTTTAAAATCGTACAGTGGAAAGATTATGTTACACGAAACGGAAAAAATGGAAATCTGATAGTACTAGGTCTGGTGAATATGTAGGCTAGAACAACGTTATCCATCCAAGCTCCATTAACTTTTCACGAGTCACCAAAACAACAGGTTATGGTATTATCGCACAGCAAGATTACCTTGTTTTGTTTCATCGCGGAAATTTCCCAACAATTAATCGTTTATATATCAAACGAATAATATAATTATTATTATTCCATCATCATCATTGTTATTACTATTGAAACAAAAAATAAAAACAATTCACGCGTTACGTACGACTTAATAAATTGCAAGCCTGTGTGAGGGATTTACGTAGTGAACAAACGAAACACGGAGGTACCAACGCGTTGTATTCACATTCAGATTATCTCCGTGTGCGCATTACGGAGCATCCACGAAATTACGATATAAACGATATAAATGGAAATAACTTTGATTAATAGTGAACCTGCAAAACGGTTAACGTGACCTAGAAGACATTATTAATGGTTACTTTACAATAGACCCAGAATTGAATGCAACTAAAATGATGAGCTGATTTCGTTTGCGTCACGAATTCTGTAAATTATTCAATACTCTCGATAAAACCCATTGTATCCTGCTTGGCTCTTCCCACCGTCCAACGAGAATTCAACTTCTGCATCTTCCAAATTACATTTCCAACAAAATCTGTTAATATTATTATCGTTGTTGCTAATTTCAAATTATTCTGTTTCGAATCGGTTTCATTGTGGTCCACGTGGCAAAACGGTAATCGAAATGATGAAATGACTGCCATTGTCTATATCATTTGAGAGCCAGTGAAATGATCAAACTCAATATGCATAAAATATGGGGTGAAATAGACTGTGTAACAAAAGGTTTCCATTCAAATGATTAACATTTTTCTTATCGATTCTATTGTTATTCAACATACAATCATGGACGAAATAAAGTTTAAAACTCACATGTAAATTGTAATGATAATTGTTTGATATTATTACATTTATTGTTAATAACATTAATTAAAAATGTAATTGGTAAACAGAACGAATGGAGGAAAAGCATGGTATGGGACTCTAAATTACTTTAATAAGCAAAATTCAACCATTCAGTAAAGTGATGAATTGATTTTGCTTTGGGGTTATTTACAAAAAATTCTATTGAAAATTTATTAAGAATTATGTGTATTAAATTCACTATGTGAATATTTTAAACAATAATTTATTGCAGTCACCAAAAACAGAGTTGTGTGTATTTTAATAGTACAAGTTTTTCAAAATATTTAAAAAATGCTATCAAGTGTTTTGATAAAAATAAAATTGCTACACTAAAGTAGGTATTTAGGTATTTTACTATGACATTTAATCTTGAAATCGTCAAAATATTGGATATCGACACGGTTATAAAAAGATATGGCATGGTATTTAAAGATATAGAAGCTATCATATCCTCTATGCATCTACCTATGTAAAAAGTATTTATATCACACTATAACCCCTTCTCTATTGTGATAACTTTGCATTTAACATTTTTTCATAATATTACAAATAGCAGAAATATTTCAGATGGACAAAGCTTTCGTCTCACCCTAATGAACCATGCAAGTTATTCTTGTAAAAATCGTATACGAACCATATATCTTTCTATAAATCTATAATGATGCCACGTAATAAAAAAGGCATATGGTAATCCTTGGAGGTTTCAATTTTGCTTTAAGATTAATTTACTACATTGAGATTTATCTAATAAGTCTTCTATACAGGGTATTCCAGGTTTTAATGGCCAAACTTTCTCAGTATATAAACACTGGCTATTAAAAACTTTATTGGATAGTTATAAACAGAAATACGGAATTCAAAGGGAAAAGTTAAGCGATATTTAGATGTTTATAAAGCAAGAATAAATAGGGGAAAGGTGCCTAAAATGATCCCTTTAAGATGGAAATCATGTAAAATATACAAATGCACATTATTAAAATAGAAGTAAAGTAGTTTTTGCAGATTAGTATATCTCTCTTATCACTGGCTTAGATAAAAGTTAGCGCCCCATCAATTATACTTATTATATTAATATAATATTAATTATTATAATTGTATTTACATTTATCTAAAAACGTACTTAAGAATCATTTTGTATCACTATGCGTATAAAATGATTCCCCGGAATCCTATTCATCCGGAACACTTATTAGTAATAAATAAGATGAACATTAAAAAGCATTCGGTCTATAAATTCAAAAAAAAAAAAAAAAAAAAATCAAATCAAATCTCAGATCATTTTTGGCATGCAATGAATACTTCAAATCGACAGTAAACGTAAGACAATGCGATCAGAGATGGGCATTATCTAGATAAAAAAAATTATTTAAATAAAAATTCGAATAAAAGATAATCTGTTTTTATTCGTTATTCGAAACTACGAATAAACGATTTTATTCGATGAGAATTCATTTGAAGACAAGATAATTATTTTATTTGATGAGAAGTTATTCGAGGACTTAAGATAATTTTTTTATTCGGGTGGCGTTTCATCCGTAGCGTCGAATAAAGTTTTCATTTTTATCTTCATCTTTAGCTTTTGAATAAAGATGAAGATAAAGATGAAAACTTTATTCGACGCTACGGATGAAATGCCACCCGAATAAAAAAATTATCTTAAGTCTTCGAATAACTTCTCATCAAATAAAATAATTATCTTCTCTTCGAATAAATATAAATTGGATTATTCGAACCTTCGAATAACGAATAAAATTTTTTTATCTTTTATTCGTTATTCGAAATTCTTATTTAGATAAAGATTTTGCCCATCTCTGAATGCAATTAATTTCAGAAAGTCAAACTTTTCCGCGTCCCACCGAAGCAATCCTGGAGAAATCGCAGGTAATATCACCAGTAGTCTGCGAATTTTCATGCAAAATCAAGAACTTTTTCTTGTTTAGTCTCATAGAATATAGATACAGCCAAAGTCTGGCCATTAAAACCAAGAACACCCTGTATAAATAAAGAAATATTAGTACATGGATCTTTCGTCGAAAACGTAGCTTTTTCGTGTTCTACATGCACTAACCAGCACAGATCACGTACAATCGTACAGAAAAATGTCTTCAATTAACCCGAGTGACTTAAATCCTGTCGACGTCATTAAAAATAGAGCTTTGAATTCAAACGCAAAATCACAATCCAGCTGTCTGCCTATCGATCGACTCCTAATTGCTACTCCTTGTTTTTCCTCGCGCTCGAAGACGAAAAGAAAAGAAAGCCGAGAACAAGCCATACGTTTCGCGCATTCTTCACGGAGAAGGTATAAAGTACAGGAAACATACGCGAGGAGATCCCGAGGGACTAATGTAATTTGCCTCTGTACAAGACGACACCCTAATCCGTGCGCACGAACTTACGTTCAATTCCAGCTTTTTCCTTGAGAGAACACTGAACGAAGCTTTGTTCCTGTCTGCGGAATTGGATTATGTCTATCCCAGAAATGAAACGACGGAATATTTTTTGACTCTGTAAAATACGAGCAGAGGAGTTAATTGGGACCATATAATAAATGGAACGATTCTATATCTTATGACATTTAGGAGCCAGATGATTTTTTAGAATGGCATTCATTGAAAGTACTTGAAGTTTATATCGCAGAAGATACATTACATTGAATTTTTTACATAACAATATCATTAAATTTTTCGAGTAGGTATTACTAAAATTATATAATAATAATTATATAATAATTTATATATAATTAAGGAATTTGGTAACTATTTATATTCACTTGTTTAATACAAACATGTCTTTTTGATTATAATTTAAAGTCGGTTCTGCTCAATGAAAATTTTTAATAGCTGCAGTATTTTGACTGTACAAAGGTAGCATAATCAATAAGTTTTTAGTTGGAATCTGGAATGAATGAATTGATGAAATATAAACTATCTCTATTATATTAATTGAATTTTAATTTTGAGTAAAAATGCTTAAATTTAATTAGAAGACAAGAAGACCCACTGCATATGAAAGGCTACGATATCATTGTACTGAGATTATTCAAATATTGTATTATGAATATTTAAACTAAATTCTTGAACTGAATTGATCAGAAGATGTACCTGTACATACAGAGTGCTGAGCATTAAATCGTAGGTAATTTACAGGGTGTTTCTATACGCCAGAGTAAGAAGAATGCAAACTCTGTTAGAGAGTAATTAAGGGTACTAATCTTTTTCAACTAATAAAACATGTTTAAAGACTGAGGCAAAAAAATTTCATACAATCTAAAAAATTGACTGTTCAAATGTTCCTAAGCAATTAATTAAATAATTATCACGATTTTTATTGAATACCTTTCTTTATTATAGAATTATTAGCATAGAAGGACAGTAGAAAGTAACATTAATAGTTAAAATATAGTTAGAACTTGATTCACTTTGAAAGCAAACAGATGAATGCTTTAAGATTTGAAAACTGTTCTTAATTCCAATTATAAAAATTTTCATATCTGACACGACACTCTAAGGAATATTGTTTCAAGTAAGAATATCCATTAACAATTGGTACATTCACAGCATGTAAAATCGTATTAATATCTGATTAAAATTTTATTTAAATAAAAAAATACTGCTATTAATCAAATATGTGTATAATAAAAATTGATAAAAAAGTTGAATATTTGTCAATATTTAATTATTTGTTTAAAGTCTGACGAGGATTAAAATATTTACCTCTATCAAGAGATACATTACAAAATAGGTAAGCATAAACAGTTTAAATGTTTGACTTTATCTTTTATAGTATCTGCCAATTCTGCGCTCGCATTAGTGATCAAAAAAGTAAAATAACAATTATAATTGAACTGTAGTTTTTTCTACTTTCTTTATCAGATGCAGCTATCATTTTCTTTATCATTTTTACATTTTCGTTTCAAGAAACGAATTGGAAAGTGTTGAAATCTAACAAAATGAATTTGAAAGTTAGGTGGAAGCCACTGGCGGTTCTTTTGAGTCAAATATTTGTCCTGTCGAATAACTAAACTGTGGATTTTTATGCAAAGTAAAATTTTTACAAACATATATAATGAATTGAAATTTGTATAACGGTACGTCTTATTTTCTAATCATTGTAGCTTCAATTACATTTCTGATATTTTATACACTTTCTCATGTGTTAAATTAATAAAATTCGCAATCTAATAATAACTAATGGAATGTACCTAATCCATGCACATTATTGTACGCTATTATAAAATATTTATATAGTGATCAAAAAGATTAGTATTATTATTGTTATAAACTCTTACACGTAAAACATATTCGTTAAGAAAAAGTACAGATTTTGTACACAATTGTTAAACTAATTTCTTATCTATACTATTATATTTGTACTTAATATACATATTTCATGTTTCCTTCGTCATAACTTGGCGTCATATATATAAATAAATGATAGCATCATCAATTTTGTGGTTATTATTAATTTTTCCTGCACCCATCCAATTTGCTTCAAAACATTTCACAAAACTATCCATAATACGTAGTCAAATTAAAATTGTTTCATAGAATCAGAAACATTTACTTAACACCTATTCTCATTTCCTATAAAAATTTTATAAAAATTTAGTTCTTTACTCCTAAACTATTTCACGGTACTCCAGTTTCTTACTTTCAACTCTTTCGTAAATCACGGTGCTCAAACAACAAATCAACAGCTGGTTAGGAAGATAGTAATGTCCAACTCAATATGCAAATTTCATACATATTAAAAGAACAAAACGCCAGCAGCCTCGAGTAAACTTGAGTAAATTACTTCTTCTTGAAAATGTAAGGCACAATTCGGAACAGATACGTTACCCAGACAAGAAAATTGTTCCCTCGGTATTCCTTCACCTTTCTCCCGCGTTCGAAACCAGGGAAAATATGGTCTCACCGATCTCTAGGTTATGCGAATTGGCGTCGCGAAAGGTGTCCTCTAATTCGCGCACGCCCTTTCTGCGCCCGTTATTCCTTGAGAAATTCGCACCCGGAACCTTCCACGGTACAACGGCTTTTCAAAATTTCATCTCGAAAGCGGGCAGGACAATGCAAGTTGCCGCGACAGCGACGACGTCGCGGCGATGCGACACAATGTATTATAAAATATTCCGAAAGTCAACGTGTACGCTTGACGTTTCACGAAATTCACTGCACTCACACGGCATCAAACCGAAATCTTTATAATCTGAATGACAAAATTCTTTTCTGTAGAATCTATAGATTCATGGGAAAGAAAATCGTATTTTTATTTATATATTGATTGCTCTTGTTTCTTTTTTACTTACAACTCAACGTTGACGTCGTTAAGGCTGATAAATAGTACATTGTGTATCAAGGGCGCAAAGTAGGCTACGCCTACGACAGCTAGTTCGCAGCCCGAGCCAAAGGCAAGGGCTATGCAACTAGTACGAGTAGCAATAGCCTTGCGCCCAAGTTGCACACAATGTTTTTTGTCCTATCCTATGTTTATTGTCTGGATCGGAAATGCGTGATTATATGCACATAGGGAGGGTGCAAAGTTGGTTATTGAAGTGGAACACTTCTTAGTGCGCGTTAAGGGTAAAATCGATTCATATAATGCAAACCGAGACCAAAAATCATCACCAAAATTTTTATACACGGTATTCTCTATTACACTGAGAGACGTCTACAACAAGAGTGAAAAAGATATCATGGTACCTATGCACTGACAGAAAAACTGTTTTAATTTATAATATACATTGTGCGAAATTTTACTACATTTTCTACTAAAACGGCATAATTTGTGAAAGTGGTTATGTTTTTATCACACTAGTGTAGTAATATTTGGTTCTGAAGACTTGGTAAAAGCTACAACCTCGTGTGATGATTTTTACTACACGAATGTAGCAAAGTTGGAACTTCGCTCAAACTAAAAAGAGTTTTTCTTTATGGAAATATTGAGGTACGCTCGGCTACGGGGAAGGCGGGGTATAGAATAGATAAGAGAATTATTTTGGTTATACAAAGTGTTGACCGACTGGAGGAGGAAAACTTCGAGGTGGAAGAGAAGGGGCCACGGTAATTTTCGTTTTGGACCATCGGATCAACCAACACTTGCTTCATTATCAGTAGACATATGCTGACGGACCCGCGCTTGAGTTGTTGAAGATTATTTCGGAACTCGTCTTATATATGAACAGGGCTAGGATCAAGCACTAGCGAGAAAGACGATTATTACGAGAACCCTCTAGCGGAAGCACTATGAAACTATTTAGGCATATGCTAAGTAACTGTTAACGGCTAGCCCGACTACAAATACATATGTCAGGAAATAAGTTTTTCCAACATTAACTATACCATTTTTTGGACGTTTATGCGATATTCATTGAAAGGCATTGAAAAGACAACGTTAAAAGCCAAGCAAATTGAGGTTATGTCACGAGCATCAAGCAATTCTGAAAGGTTGGGCAGGCTCAGATCAAAAGTATATAAAAAAATATATAAAAGTCTGCCGAAACGAATGATCGAGGTTGTTCAAAATAAAAGAAGCACTACCCATTATTAGTATTTCAAAATGTGTAAACAATTTTAGACATTTTGTACATTCTTTCCTTTTTTTTAAACAGTGTCTTATAATTATGTCCAAACGAAATTGTATTATTTTACAATAAATTAGGAATTGGTTATTATTTTTCGCAAAATTTATGAAGATGTTATTAAAGGATAAACCATTTTGTTTTGATGAAATGTATTTTAATATAACTATAATATTAAGTACCTAAACCAATAACTTTCAGGGTTAAAGATTCAATGTTAAAGATTAAAGGGTGTAATAGAGGTTTTATTGCGAAACTTCTGCAATTTGCTTTTAGTTATAAAAAAAGGGTACTAGATTCAGTACCTTTCTGTGAAAAACGTTGGTATAAGTTGAACATTGCCATGGAGAATGCGCAAGAAATTTTTATCCAAAGAAATACAATGGTCAGACATTTAATCACAACGAAAACTTTATGTTTATGTGGAGTTTGAAATACTATAACGACTGAGGACTTTACTTAAATGTAATAAAATTTACATTATATGTATCAAAAGCAAGACTTCAAATTCAAATTGGTAACGATTTGTGTCGTAAAGCAACATTTTTTAAACTTCGCAGAATCATTGGGTTTTCAAAATTTTCGGGAGAAAACCGCATTGACTTTCCCGCCTCATTTCTTGGTGCAAGTAGACACTCAAAGAAAATGATTCAAAAAAATAAAAGTAGAGGTTCAGTGTTCTAAAACTTTTATATAAAAATTTAGTAATCTTTCAAATCCTCCGAGCTGTCCAGCTTTTTCATTTTTGAAAAGACTTGGATGTTTTCATGGCATTTTCAGTTATTGAACAATGAACTGATTTATGTGTGACAAAGTCACTTAACAACTTTCCAAAAGCACATTTCCTTCTGTTCAGAATCCGCAAAGGTGCATGGGGGATCGGGTTATGCCGACGCGTCGCAAAAGAACCATATTAAAGCGATTCGACGCGTGACTAACCGGCGCTCTTGATCGTTCGAGTTTCCAACAGGAAGTCCAATTCGTGGACGGATGAACTCAACCGAGGAACGAGCGACGAGTAGACTATGGTATAAATTCGCGTAATTTTCTACGATGGGATTCCACGTGTCGACGTGGAAACGTAGCTTCCTCTCTCATTTACTCCGGCTGCGCGGGTTCGAGCCGCGTACACGTGTATGGAGAGCAGCGCCAGGAGGGAAGACGAATGGAATGAAATGGGGAAAACCGTTTGCAAGGAGGGGAACGCAAGCGGATGTACGGGTGGAAATCTTAAAGATAAATTGCAGGAGCACAATGGGGAAAAAGGGGCAAGAAAATGAGAACAGTACGGAGAGGGGGGCTGACAGGAAAACCTGAAAGGGGATTGTAGTTAGTGGGAGTTGTGGGAAATAGTACAAGTCGTCAATCATCATACGAGCGTATCTAATTCTTTCCTATCCCAACTGGTTTCGAACATTGAATTTATTTCGAGGGGCCAACGCGAAAGTGATATCACGACCTGATAAATGAAAGTCCTTTGACTTATAAGAATTCTGAGCGACGAATGGAAGATGGATTCTTCAATTTCTGAAGTTTTGTTTAATACTGAACGACTGCACTTTCCTGGAGGAAGAAGTGAAAAAATTCAAAGGATAGACTAACTGAAGGAAAAAGAACTTGAAAAGTCGGGGATAATCCAATTGCTTGCAATTTTCTTAGGCGAAATGAAATACGTAAGTGGAGTAAACTTGCCTAAGTCGTACATGCGCCTAAATCGTACGTTTGCTGTTTATTTTAAATTTGTAGGTTAATTATATTCGAATTTATTATACAGTTTATTCTGTAAATAAGGAGTTGATCACTACTAATTTCCTTTTATCTTCACTGTTATTTTTCATGTAATAATCATTTATTCGTAATGGGTACGGTTTCTGCGAATTTTCCTTAATATAATGCATTGATTGAAATTCGAGGGGGATTTGTGAAGGACATGATGAGCGTGTCTCAAGTGCCCCACCCGATGTTTCCTACAATCATATTTGTGTATCTTTGAGTGTAGAATTAGATATTTCGTTACTGCCCATGAAAATCTAACCAAGCAAAAATTCGATTGAGGGCTTCAAGGTTGGCATATGTCACTGTCCCTGACGAATAGATAGATGTGGATTAGAAAAGTACTATTGATAATTGTGTTCTTGAAGGTGACATATCCTATTTTTTGCATAGTTTTGGAAGCGTCGGTGTATACAGGGTGTAACGAAACTGTTGTAGTACCTTGAAAGGGGTAATTCCTGAGATAATTTTAAACCACTTTTTCCTTGGCAAAAATGTTAGGTGGAGCTTTGTTCACGAGTTATTAACGAAAAACACCGACCAATAGGAGCACGAATACTGTGGATGAATTTCAACGCGGGCTCCAGCTGCGAGTAGTATTGGTTCGCCATCATCCGCGTCACCATTAATCCGCTGTACTCGCTCCCTGATTGGTCGGTGTTCAAGGAACTGCAACATTTTTGTTACACCCTGTATATATTTTATTGTGGCATAAATAGGTATTAAATAGTTCTACAAAGTTGGCTTTATGTTGCAGTACGTTTGTTTTGTTTTTTTGGCGTGACTGCAAAATCTGTATTCATTATGGGGATTTTCCATAGACATAGTAACTTAATTTTTATGAGATTTTCATAGTTCAGGATGTTATTTTTTCGTGATTTCGTGAAACAATTATTATCATTTCAATATTAGCTATGCTTGGTAGTTTATTAATTCTGGTGTAGAAGGTGTCGGGTAGTAGGGACTTATACCGAAATGTAAAGTAGCGGATTTATATCGCATTATACAGGGTGTAACAAAAATGTTGCAGTCCCTTGAAAGGGGTGATTCCTGAGGTGATTTTGAAGAATTTTTTCCTTGGCGAAAATGTTAGACAGAGTGTTGTTAACGATATATTAACAGAAACCTCCGATCAATCGGAACACGAGTACAGTGGACGAATTTCACCGCGGGCTCCAACTGTGAGTAGTATTGGCTTGTCATCGTCCACCGAATCATTAATTCGCTGTACTCGCTCCCCGATTAGTCGGTGTTTTTCGTTAATAACTCGTTAATTAAGCTCCACCTAACATTTTTGTTAACGAAAAGGTCGTTTAAAATCACCGGTAATTTTGTCGTTTTTTTTTTTTTACTTTATTACGATACCATTTTCAACATGTTTTTAACTTATTGGCTTATTTGGATTATTTCACTTATTATTATTTGTTTACTGTTACAATATTTTTAAATTAATTCATCAGTTTGTTTTGAAATCAGTAGGCAGTATTACTATTAGTGTTACTGTCAGTGTTAGTGTATATAAATAGAAGAAATGGGTTAAAAGAAATCATATGTTGTATACAAATACTTTAATTATGAATCAACATATGAATTAATATGTTTGATTAATGAAAATATAATTCAGAATATGTATCTAATAAGTTAGTAACAATGTAATATGAAATACGAATAAATTAATGATAAAAGCACGTACACCCCCGCTCAAAAGTATGTGGACACTAACCATTTTTATGAAATTTGTATACTGTTGTTGTTACACGGTTTTTATTGTTAAATTCTGTTACGTACATGTATGTAATGTATTACTAAAACATCGTATACAACTACTTGAAAACAATAAAATTTTATTTTTTTCGATGATACTAATAATATAAAATTGGAACTGATTTTGGATTGATACGTTGGATACAGCTACTTGGAAACAACAGAATTTTATTTTTTCGATGATACTAATAATATAAAATTGGAATTGATTTTGAGTTGATACGTTGGATACAATTACTTGGAAACAATAGAATATTACTAGAATACATTACATACATGTACGTAACAGAATTTAACAATAAATACCGTCTAACAACAACAGTATACATAATATATCACAAATTTCATAAAAATGGTTAGTGTCTACATACTTTTGAGCGGGGGTGTATACTATACTAATATACTGTTATTTTTATATAACATCATGTTGATATTAATTGTTATAAAAATAGTACTAATTCTATAAGGATTGTAAAAGTATTACTGGAAAAGTTCAATCCACTACACATTATACATATAAAAAAATCCGAACAGATACCGGTATTTACTTCGGTTTTCGGTACTATATCGGTATAGGTAATATATCGGTTTCGGTATTTAGGTATTTCGGTACGATATCAGTTTCGGTATAGCTCTCCTCGCTTAATACCGGTATCAAGATCATACCGGTTTCAAGTCCCTGGCTGGCTAGTAGTTTGGTTTTACTTTTATATTAGTGCAAATATCATTCTGTAAATATGTTTCTATAAATATGATTTATTGACTTGGAAACAATTTTAGTATTAAAACATAGATATTCGAGTATTTCACATTTTATGCTTTCTTGTTTTAATTTGTACCTTCGATTTATCCTTAAACAATATAAGCTCTGTGTCATAATGTCTTTACCTCTATTTTGAAGTAATAATGTCTTAAAATTAGTAGTGTAGTTGTAAAACGAATACTAGCTCCGGTACATCGATGAGACAAACGCGTTGAAATAGGATGTTGACCTAGACTTTCCAGCTGTTCGAGAAAGTGACGTGGGGCGTAGAAGACCCTTAAGATTCTCATAGACTGTGGTAAACAGGTCAGGCTAACACTGGGTCGGGGTTTCAAATCTACATAGCAATAATACCAATCCTGTACATACAGGTGACTACAGGTTGTCTCTTGAACTACGCTTCATCTTTGTAGGTAAATTACACTCACATTCGTAAACATATCGGAGCTTCATAATATATAAACCACAGTATTCCTTAAATACGAATCAAACCATCCACGTGTTTAAAAAGAAACATTTGTGCACATAATACATCAAAAATACAATTTTTAATCATTTGTCTTGTCGAATGTTGCCCATTTTTCATGAAAATTTGTACGTATTAGTTATGACCAAAAATAGAAAACATGGATATTTTGGATTTTTTATTTTTGGCATTATATAATAACTATTTTGTACTTCTAATGTTTCTTGATGCTTCATGTCTTCCTTATATTCATGAAGAAATACTATAATGTTTTTACAACTTTTTAAACTTTTGTATTTTTCAACATGTTTTAAGTCGACAGAATAAAAGTACATTTTTGTAATGATCGCATATTTACTAGAACCAATTTTGTATACTTCGATGTTCTTGCGACATTTGCATACGACTTGGTTCCTTATGTACGTACTGTTTCTTATTTATTTTAAAATTATTGTTAGGTTACTGAATAGTTTTAGATTATGCATGTATCTAAATATGCCATATCTGTTATTCACGGTTACAGTATTCAACATAACAAATATTAAATATTAACTACGTAAATAAATATTCACTACGTAATATTTTACCGTAATTTCTCGTCTGTCCATACATTTGTCATTCTACTTATATTTTATTTGCATTTTTTTTTATTTTTCTTTTAGCTCGTACTTTTTGTATCTTTATTTCTTTAGCGCTAATGGGTTCTTTTCCCGTAAATAAATAAATAAATAAATAAGTATACAGAGTGTAACAAAAAAGTTGCAGGTCCCTCAAAGATGTGATTCTTGAGGTGATTTTAAACAACTTTTTCCTTAGTGAAAATCTCAGGTTGTTCTTTGGTAACGAGATAGTGACAAAAACCTTCAATGAATCAAAGCGCGAGTACAATGGACGAATTTTAGCGCGGGCTTCAACTGTAAGTAGTATTGGTCTGCCATCGTCCGCACTGGAATCAGTCTACTGCACTCGCTCTTTGATTCGTTGGTATTTTTTGTTAATAACTCGCTACTTAATATTTTTACTAAGGAAAAAGTTGCTTAAAATCGTCTGGAATCACCTATTTAAGGACCTGCGACATTTTTGTTACACCCTGTATAATTTTCTTAATATGCTTTCGTATGACGAAAAGAGTTTATTTCTCTCTGGATTTAAGGGAATCAAAGAATGAGTTTAGTTATTTTTAAGGAAATGCGGTTTAGAAAACCGACACTTGCAATTTAGGAGAATCCAGGTTGTAACAATAACAAATTACCTTGTTGTAGATGCAAAATTAACTAATGTAGCAATAGTTGCCTTCAACACTAAATTCAACAAAAATGAATGGCCGATAAAAAACATAGCATTTAACATGCTAAGGAGCACGTTTTCATGACTGATTGTGAATATTACAAAAGTGTAATACGGGTCACAAGTAACGGAATGACAACCTTCTACGTCATTGTTAGACGATCGATTGTCCGCGAGATAATCTTTTTAAGTGTGAGACTGACAGAGAACAAGGACAAGAAAAAGAATAAATGGGACAACTGTGGACTTGTATCGACAAATCACTCAGCACAAAGGCACAACAACATCGGTCCACGAAATCAGTTCTAAGAAACGCAAGATTCACTCAAGACACAAGTGTCGTCATGAAACAGTTAAAGGCGATGCATCTATCCTCAAAGTGGGCTACACATATCACGTTGTACTCTATACACGCGATCGTGGTTCTGGCCAGAAGCGACAATTACCGGCGGCAGACCGGCTATCTCATACATTAAAGATGTCCCAGGATTCGTGACAATACCTGGCCAGGCTGCACGCGTCATATGTTAACCCTGCGGCGTGTGCGAGCAAGGACAAGCCGGAGAAACGAAGGAAAGAGGGCAGGAGTATATCTTGGGCGTAGCCCTTGGTCGGGCTGACGGGGGCGATTTGAATTTTGCATTAAACATCAATGCGTAGATTTCGCGTGGTTGTCCCCCCTCCCGCAATTTCACCTTTATTGGATATACCGCGAGGCAGCAGAGCGTGGCAAGATCTCAACGCTCTCTCGACGGCTGAATAGAGCCAGGTCGGCAGTGGGCTACGGAGAGGCCAGAGCAGACTGGAATTGCGAAATCACAGGGGGTTCGAGGTGCTAACGCGTCAAACAGTCCACGTCTTTTGTTGCTGCGACGTGGCCAATCACAGGTGGGAGGCATTATTCGTATGCTATTCGAGGGAACCGATTTGGAACATTCGACGTTTGTGTGTTCCTTTGTAGTATAATCATTAGGATTATATGGTATGTATGTTAGATACAGATAGTATGTTATAATACTGTGCAACCGAAAATCGGGGCGAATCGAATCGCTTTCTGTTTAATGATAGATAAATGATAGATATATAATAAAAATCTAGTTTTCTATTATAAATTCATAATTAGTAGGGATGTGCGGGTACCCGAAATTATGGGTTGGGGAATTTTTTCGGGTTCGGGATCCTGAAAGTTTGTCGACACATAAATATATTCGGGTACCCGTCAATTAGGGACCCGATTTTCAATTCGGGACTCGACGCTTAATTCAGGTATAACAGTACACAAAGCCAAAATTACAATTTGAAAGTTCAAGTACAAAACCAAACTGAAAAGTTATGTACTGAATTAAGTGCCGAGTCCTAAATTAAAAATCGTGTCCCGAATCGAAAAACGGGCACCGAATCGAAAATAGGGTCCCGAAATTACGGGTACCCGAATATATTTTCGGGATCCCGACTCGACCCGTCCCGATTTTTACCCGACCCGACCCGAGACTCGGGTACCCACACACCCCTAATAATTAGTACCCATTTGGCTTTAATGTCAGTAATAGATAATGAATACAAATTTCAAACGTTTTCCTCTGCAAATAAAAAACCGAAACTTGGCCGAATCGGATTACCCAGAAATTGATAAACAAATACATGTTTTCAGGACAAAATCTTTGGAAATAACTTGAGAAAGTATAATTCAACGATAATGAGGTCAACTAATACTTCGCACATTATTGACAAGTACACTACCGTTCATACGTACACGGACACCTAACAAATTGAGATTTTTTTTTTTTATTTAAGACAAACTTAGATAAATAGCATATTAGTGCTATAATAATATAGTTATTCTTTAATAAAATTATTGTGAATTGAACGGTCTGTTATCGTAGAGGTACTGGAATGCGCTACATATAGAATTCTTAACAGTAAGTAGAAGATATTTGAAAGATATTTAAGTGATATTCGCAAATATACATACATATATGCAAGTGCCCGGATAATTTTTATCGGTAGTGTATATGGTCCTTTTCTGGTGTCTCTATCGGGTTAAACATTTTGAGTTTTCAACAATTTCTCTTTTTCTGTGATTAATTGAGTTTTTTATGTACATATAAACCACGTCTACATAAATAATTATCATATTTATAACAATAAAAGTATTTAAATGAAGAAGAAGAGTGATCCGATTCGTTTAAAATGATCCTATCTTGAATGCATTGTTTTAATTTACTAATGTTATTAAATTATTTGCCTATCCTATTTGCAGTGCTGTAAAGATTTCCCCAATAAAGGCCTCATTTATACTATCAACGAGCCGTGCACGAGCTGAGTAAAACGTATTAATATTGTTTTATTGTTATTATCACATATTTCCTATTCTTCGCTGGTATGTGTAAAGTTTTGTAGTATGTGCTTAATTTTGCTCGTCCCGTGCACGGCTCGTTGATAATATAAATAAACCCTAATGCACACTAATATTATAAATCCGAAAATGCATTTGTCTGCCAATCCGTTTTCACGATTAAACTATTGAACTAATTTTAATGAAATTTGGCAGGGAGGTGGACTGAAATCTGGAGACGGACATAGGATACTTTTTAAAGCGAAAAATTGATTAGTTTTTCCGGAGGGGAGCCAATTAACAAAAAATGAAAACCGTGTATTCAATGTTCAGGTTGTCTCTGTGCCAAATTTAATTGAAATCGTTTCAGTAGTCAAGTCGTGAAACATGTTTGCTACACACACATTCGGATTTATATTGTATTGTATTGATTTATTGGTCACTTCTATTTGACTTTAATACAAATTAGCAACTATAATACAAGGTATGAAAATGATAAGAATGAAACGCAAAAGAAAAGCACTAGTATCAAACATTAATCAATAAAATTAATTAAACAGTCAATTAATAAAATAATATTTATAAAAAGATTGAAAAGACGATAAGAATAACGATGATATAATTCTTGAAAGACGACGAGAAAGATTAAAAAGGGTTCAGAAGAAAATTCATAGGGTCCGAGGGTTTGAAATAATGGTCACTAAATACATGACGCCGATAGTATTTTACAACGCGATATGGTTTTATTCGCATTGGAATATAAGTGCTGATGTTAAGCCGGCGACACCTATAGAAACTGTATGTTATCTGCGACATTTTACTTGTCTATTTGCTGATTTGTGCTTGCTTTGTGATTTAACTGTTTGATTTGGTATTTGTTGTATGTTTGATTTATAATTTAGAATTTTGTGTAAGGTTTTATTTAGTTTAGTTATAAGTTGTAGTTAGGTTTCTTTTCCACATTATTCTTTTTCACATAATTTTCGCTAAATTTATTATAACAAATTCGTATTAATATAATACCTTAAAAATTAGACAACCTTTAAAGCAAAAGCCACCGGCAAAGCTAGTTTTAAATAATGTTAAGATCGGGAAACCTTGTTAGTCATTCTAAAATACGTTTCTTTTATGGGAGAGGTAGGCACTTATTCTTTTACAGCTTTCGCTATGTGTAATGCAGTATAATCATGCTAAAAAGTATAGTTTCCGCCATCAATTCTGATGACGTACGTGTTAATTTATTCCTCGATTAGTTTCAAATACTTTTTACTACCCATTCTTCTCATAATAAATTTTATCTCCATTTTATCATAGTAACCGATACCACTGCAAATCATTACTCCACCTCCTTCTAGAGGGTGTAACAAAAATGTTGCAGTTCCTTGAAAGGGGTGATTTTTCAGGTAATTTTAAGCAACTTTTTTCTTAGCGAAAATGTTAAGTGGGGCTTTGTTAACGAGTTATCAACGAAAAACACCGACCAATCAAGGAGCGCGTACAGTGGACGAATATCAGCACGGGCTCCAGTTCTGAGTAGTATTGGCCCGTTATCGTCCGCGCTATCATCAATCCGCTGTACTCGCTCTCCGATTGGTCGGTGTTTTTCGTTAATAACTCGTTAACAAAGCCCCACCTAACATTTTCGCTAAGGAAAAAGTTGTTTAAAATCACCCCAAGAATCGCCCCTTTCAAGGAATTGCAACATTTTTGTTACACCTTGTATAATAGATAAGATAATTATTCCTCAGTTAACACTTATTGTATAATATTCCCACCTTTTTATTGCAGCTTGTTATTTCTCGTACGGAATATTATTTTTCTTTGTTATAAATCAGACACTTGGATCCTAAGAAAGCCTCCCCCTTAGTTTCTTTCTTCTTAGATCAACAAGCATGTATGGTACTCCCTATACTTATCCGAATTTACCCTACGTGCGTTTCGAATTTTTCTGCGGTTTATTCTATCTGTATATTACAAGCTTGCGATTGATCTAATTAGTAATACACATAAGAAGTTGATTTAAAAAACTTTTCACCTAAATATTCCGAAAACGACACACTTAAAGACAAAAGTTTCAAAACTTTAAAACTTTTAAATGGTAACCAGAATGTTTCCTAAAGCAGAACAGAAAACTGAAGAGTAAGAAAGCTTTAGAAACAGCTAATAAGTCTTAACCCTTATCTGTTCCGTTGTCACTACTGCAACAAACGTAATTTATTGGGTTCGTCATGGCTTCGCAGCACATTGTAAACAAATGATTTATGGTGTGATAAGCAAAAACTGCTCAAGTAATTCTTACCCACATAGTAGTTTCTACGGTAATAGTAATGCAGTTATAAATGAAAACGTTTACCATCAACACTGATTGATGTAAAAACAAAATATGGTTTTGTAATTATCGCACTCTAGTATTATTATTACTTTCAGTCCAATTATTTCACAGGTATGCGAAATGTAATAAACAAATTTCGTAAGTAAGTGGTTTTGTAATGACTCGCATACCAGCTAAGCTTTAAGCTTTATAATAAATTGAATTATGCACTTGAGAATGTACAAACTCGTGGTGCAGAATTAATTGACTAGGCAGTTAAAGTCTTGCATGTGTGTGTTACAATTTCGTTAACTTATAATACTTTATTATATTAGGGAAAATAATTAATATTAGTTGCAATTTGCAATGCATTATTTGCATTCTTCTTTGTGAAGAAATTAAAACTATTATAGAATATTATAACAACATTTAATGTTAAATCGTAACCGACAATAATCTATGCAGTTGATGCATTACTAAAAAAATAGAAAGCAATAATTTGTTACCTTTTATTAGTCACGAGTCATGAGTAATTTAAAAACTAATTCCTGAGTGTATTGAAATTTCAGTTTTTTTTCTCTTTATTTTTTTTACGTCGTGTATTCAATTTCAGCTACTTAATTAACCATTTATTTTAAATGTATGTACTGGCTGAAATGTCAATGGAAATATTGAAAAGTAAAGTCAAGAGTGGAAAGAGAAAAGTAGTGTTCATTTAATTTGAGTAATACGAGCTTAGTGAACGATATGACAGATAAGAGTACCAAGTGCATCTTGGCAAAGCTCCAATGCGATATAACCGCGAGCGATACGTAATTTTACTTCGTTTGGTGCGCATTAGATTCCCTCTCATTAATTAGACTGAAATCCGTACGCGCGAATGAGAAAATATACCAATTAAATGAACGTCGAACGACGCTAATTAAAAGTGCCCTCTGGAATTTAAGAGTGCCCTTAACGCCTAATGCGCATCGAAAACTTATACATCTGATTATCTACGAGAGGAAATAAAATCAATGTGCAGGTCTTCGGGATTTTTCACACAATGATGAATTTTACTTTTTTTAATCAACTACTTTAGATTTAATAAAATTATAAATTCACAATTTGTTATCTAGATGCATGACAAGATGACAGAAATCAATGCTGTGCTATTTCATATTTTCAAAACGGATGTAGCAGGGTTAAAATTGCCACAATTATCCTAGAAAATAAACCTCGCGTGCCTTCTTTACACGATTGCCACATACTCGAGCAGATTTTCACGATAAATACAGAATTACATGTTTCAGAATAACAAAAGCAGTAATTTGAATTTTTCCACTTATAAATTGTAGTATTACAGATTAAAACTAGAGTTGCATTTTTTTTATTTTTAATATATGTATATAATAATATTGGAATTAAGTGTTAATGTTTATATTAAGGCAAACATGGCTTGGGATAAATAATTGTATAATTTTTATCCGTTATGATTAAATAGCGGATCTTTATGCAAAATAAAATTTTTACAAGCAGGAATAAAGAATTGGAACTTGAAAAACAGTAGTGTGTTTAATATTCTAAACATTGTAACTTGAATAATATTGTTGATATTTTGTATATTTTGACATATGTTACCAGTCTCATAGATTTTTTGCATACTTAGCATTGCCATAAATGCATAAAATCCGCTGTCTAATTATGATGATAGAGCTAAAAAATATAGGCTAAAAAATAAAATTTCACAGCGAAATTGTTTTATTATTGTTAATATTCTGATAATATTTCATTTGTTGTCAATTTGTTCAGTGTAATAACTAAACTTTATATCTTCAGTAAGATTATTAAAATAGTAAAAAAAGTTCGATTTGTAATTACATGTTAGTTATAACTACTTATTAATCATCAACAGTGTTGGGCAAATTTTTATTTAAATTATAAATAATAAATAATAAATAAAATTATAATTTTAATTCCAAATAACAAATAAATTTTTTATTCAAGTACAAGTCATTTAAATAATTCCAAAAATAATTATTTGTTGTTTATTATTTGCAAATAAAAGGTTATTTCCTATTTGGATTTGAGTGAAAGATAAATAATAAATAGTTTTTTATTTTATCTTATCTCGTATATTTTGTACAACTAACGAAGAAACTTATACGTACATTATTTAAGTATGTAAATATAACTTTTTTAGTGTTAGTTTTCTTTGCATTAAATATTTTTCATTGCAGAATAAACATTCTGTGTCATTTTCGTCTGAAGATGATTCCAAAATGTAGGCAGTGTATATTTCCTTCATTTCTTTTCCTTTGGATTGTTCTAATTAAAATAAAAAGAAGGGGAATATGCCATATGGGTAAAATGGTTTCTGGGATCATTTTAACTTGCTAGAAGGGAATCATATGCCCCCAAACATCCAATTCACATTTATTAATTGAATATAATTTCAAACTTGTGAAAACAGAAATGAAATATTAGTTAAATTATTTTTAAATTACATTCAAATCTGACAAGAAAACAGCTGTCACATTAAACAATTTAGGACAAAAGTTACACAGCATTGAAAAAGACCTTACCTTAGATGTAACGTAGCAGTTTTAAACTCGTTTTTTTTATACGTACACAGTGCTGATACTCGCACAGCATTTCAAACAACATTTAATGGCATGTGTGAGAACTATTACAGATCGGTATGAAAAGATAGTGTCACTAATAGCTAAAGGACAATGAAGGATCATTTTGTACACATTTCCCCTAATTAATAATTAAAATTGTATTTGCAAATAACAATTACTTTCATTATTTTAATTATTTAAATAATTTATTTAAAATCATTATTTCTGTTTTTAATTGAACTTCTTTAAAATTTATTTAAATAATGCCCAACACTGAATCATCAAGAACCTGAAACAATGTTATATTTTTCGTAGTATAACGACTTCTATTCTGTATTTAGTGTAGAACGGAATTGCATAATACACTCATATTACCTAGGGAAGATCTCACTTGCGATATTATGTCGCCAATGACCCATCTGGCACGGAACGTGTTCAGGAAAAAAAGAAACTGAAGAAACCAATTCAACACGAACACTTTTCAGACGAATTTAGGATTGTCTTCGACGTTCCCCAAAACTGCGTTATTGCGCAAGTGGTAAAGTTACTGTCAAGTAACCGTTGAGTTATAAAATATCGCCTCATTTTCTCACTCGTGATCGATCGACCGTCAAGACGTAAGAATGCATCGCGATTAGCGCTACTGGCAAATTGCCCAGTCGTGTCTAATGCAACCCTAATCTTCTTAACGTTCCTTCACTCGTTCGTTTCATCCTTTCTTTCCTTTTCTCTTTCCTCTCATCCGACTCCGCATTATCATACGCGAAACATTGTCGATAAATTACATTTATTTTCTCAAAAGTCAAGCATGCGAGGGAATAACAAGAATTAGGAATGTTTGGTCAAGCGAAAAACGGATTTGCGATGGAATGTGCAAAATTTACATTAATCTTTTGTGTTTCAGTTGAAGTCGTGATAACTATTTGTCTCATAAATTTCAATAATTAATTTTCCACAAAAACAGTTTTCTTATATCATTTGTAATACTGTCAGTTAACAAATTCTACGTATTTCGTACTTCATTGCTTATAAAGGTATTTCTTCGACAGAAAGCTTTTGATTTTTTTACAAGTTAACATTCAGTATTATCTATCTTATTTTATACAAAATTTATTTCGTTTTATAATGTCATATTTGTTATGATGAGATTATTAAATGTGTTGTATTAGTTGTCCTAATCCTTCTACTAGAAATTGTAAAAAGTATTCAATTAGAAAAGAATTATCATGTTGAAATTGCAGTTTCAGGTATTTATAGAGGTTTTTAACTATATTAGTTTGGAAATGTTCTTTGATTTCCCTTTTTTCGAACATTAGTGCAGTTAGAAAAAAGTATTAAATGCAAAAAATGCACTGCCTTTAATGAACAATAAAATAACATAAATAAAAATATCACCAAATCATAGATGGCACTATTATTTTCGATTATATGACTTGCCAACTTCACTTTTAACTATGAATGTCAGTAGCTAAAACAAAACTGTTTGTACATGTTTAATAATTCGTAAACCATTCGTATATAAAATTTCAACAAGAGAAAATTAGAACGTGATACTTGAGTTGTTAGTATTTAAATAATAAGAAAACCGATTGCAATAAAATCCATATGAGTTTTAGAACTTCTGTCAGTATAAAGATTTGTACACTGAGAATTAGCATTGATCACAGAGAATCAATTCTCATTCACATCCGAAACAAGTTAAAATCGTTTATTTGCCCGAATCTAATTTATAGAAATCTCTACGATAAATTTATACTGTTAACGCCATGTCTACTATGTCTAGTAGTAACGTCACCCGCAAAGTTTCGACGCGCGCAAGCCGAATGTAATCAGAAACAGCGCCAAGCATAATCCAATGAATTATTCTAATCACTATTCAGTTACGATTCAAGTTACATACGATATGCCGCGGGATTTAATCGGAAATAAGCACGGTGCAGTGCAATCGTTAGCCTGATGTAATGCGGTGGTAATGACAATAGTCTGCAGCTAAACGACATTTAATGCTAATTATTTGTTACGTTATTCACAACGACATTTATGGCGTTCCCCAAGCGCGTGTTCATGGTGATACTGATTTACAAGTCGATCCGCGGCTCTAAACTATTTTTGCGTGTTTTACAGTCTTCATTAAATAAAATCGATGAAATGTCTTGTGAATCAATCACGCAGTTCTTCAATCATGTCGGACTAATCTTATCTCTTGCAATATTAGAATTTTTTTATAATGGATCCAAAATGATCGTTAATTTAGTCATTCATTTATCTTTCTGGATTTGTTTCATTATTTCATGACTTATTTTGCTACTATTATATGTGTGTTGTGTATCATCATTACAATACAGCGAACGTTTATGACATAGTGTTGGATACCCAACTCTCCGCTAACAATGAATCAACTGACGATTTGAGAGCGGGAGCGCTCTGGCCGGCTCTGGAATCTAGCTCAGAGCCGACCCACAGAGCCGCGTATTGCTGGCGTGTATAGAGTGGGAAGAGCTGCAGTGGTGTGCCACAATACCTGGGGGCCCGAATGCTCAGTGTCAGAAAGAGGGGCCATTAAGTCATAATATAGAATAAAAAAAAAATTTTTAGCTTTTAAATATACATTCTTGCGCATTTTGAAATACAATATTTTTCATATAGTCTCACTAATATGTGTACAACATTCTTTTTGTATGTTATATACAACCGGGTCCTTTAGTATCGTACACGGTCCTGCGCTCTACCGACTCACGGATTGTACCCACCACAACGCCACACGCTTCCCCCTTGCCTCCCACAGCGAGGGGTCGGCTCTCGGATTGGGAGCGGCTCGAGCTGCGCTCCCTGAGCCGCGAGTTGGTCATGCCTGTGCTAGCCCGATAAGTTCTATCTCGTCGCTGTTTTCGAAAACATCTTAGTTACTCATATCTTACTTCAGTCACTAATGGCCCAAGTTCACTCTCTCTCCAGTAAACTCTATTACACAGGGTGTAACAAAAATGTTGCAGTTCCTTAAAAGGGGTGATTCCTGAGGTGATTTTAAACAACTTTTTCTTTAACGAAAATGTTAGGTGGGGTTTTGTTAACGAGTTATTAACGAAAAACACCGACCAATCAGGGAGAGAGTACAGTGGATGAATATCAGCGCGGGCTCCACCTGCGAGTAGTAAGGTAAATGTACCAATAACTGGACGTCTAAGAACAAGGAGAACAAATATCTTAAATTTAAGGCATTAAATTAACTTTAAAGTATAAAAAAAATATTGTATTTTGAAGGGTACATTAAATAAGTGCAAAAGAAACGATTATTTTCAACGATATTAAATATAAATTAATTAAAAATGTAAGGAGACGTGATGTACCAATACCTGGCCAGCCAAACGCGATTGTCCCAGTGTCCAAATTTCGAGGTCCCAATAAGTGGCCATGACTTTGATAGAGTATTAAAAATAATGTTAGCGAACGAACATTTATTTTGTAAAGTGAAAATAAGAAATAAACTAAATCAGAAGCATTAGAAAAGCCAAAAAGTATGAATATACTTAATAAAGAGGCTATTAAAGGGTTAAAAAGTAAAGTCGTGAAACAAGGTTTTACTGTGTAATAAATGATATAGTTTTATTATTAATCAATTTTTTTTGTAATGCTTTTTTCATAGTTGTCAGTCGTTTGATCTCTTCGTCCAACTTTTTCCTTTCTTCAGCTATTGCCTTTTTATTTTCTTTTTCTTCTGCTTTTCTCTATCCTTGCCCATTGTATGTTCTATAATTTGAGGTTAAGTGTAGCAAATATAAGTAAAAATAAATAAATAAATGTAAAACAACAAAAAGCCTATAAAATCTAACTTCATTCTTTATAATAAATATTAACTTACCTAAATTAACTTTATGCAGAAACTAAACAATAAGAAAAATGTGAAACACGTGTCGCGGTTAGTTATTGGGCAAATAAGATTATTACGTACTAGTACATAACCACATAAATTTGTGACTTACAAACTATTTACATGCGTGATTCTTTGTTTTCTATTTATTATAAATATTCTTAAGATTTTATAACTGCTTTTTTTATATAGAAAAATGTAGTATAATGATATTTATCACCTTAGTAAGTACTACGCATTTCTTAGCCATATCTTAAGGAATTCATGAAGATTCATGGTGCATTTGACTACGATATTTCAAACAATATTTTTAATATTTTAAACAAAAAGTTTGGGGATATAATTTTTAATTTAGAAGGCTGAATGTTTAAATAATAAATTGGTACAAATATTCTTTTTATTTTATGTCAGTTTAGTTTGTTAAAAAATAAAATGTCATCAGTGGCCAGGTAATGGGACGTAGTTAGTCATTGGTACATTTACCTTATTGGCCCACCATCGTCCGCGTCATCATTAATCCGCTGTCACGCTCCCCGATTGGTCAGTGTTTTTCGTTAAGAACTCGTTAACAAAGCCCCACCTAACATTTTAGCTAAGGAAAAAGCTGTTCGGAATCCCCCCTTTCAAGGAACTGCAACATTTTTGTTACACCGTGTATACAACTTTCCAAAAATGCGCAATCTCTCATTCAGATCCCACTCACTAACTCATTCAGATCTCATTCGTATGCGTAATCAGTAAACTCTGTAACTATCTTAATCCTGTATTACAGTCTACTTAGCCGTGTACCAGTATAAGCCTCTTGTTGCAAGCCGTGCAAGTCCTGAAATATATTTATTATAATGTAATCGGTGTTATTTGCTCGCCGGGTTTCCAACAATAATAGAGTGCATTGAAATTTGAATAAAAATATGTCCCTATTGTTGTAGCCCAGTGTTTTTCAACTTGAAATGTGTGTTTCTCTGGGAGAGTTACTCTAAATATTCTATGGAGACATTGAAAATTATGCTGGTATTCTTTTACTAGCAGGACCCTTCTTTACTTTTTTTATTTGAAGCATAGTTGACTAATTAACTATCTGGAACTGTTTTAACATACGATATTCAATACTGGCTTAAATCATTATACTACTCTCTTCCACTTTGTAATTTATTAACTATTGGGTTTTTCTTAATTATGATAATATAGTAACGGGTTCGTTGTCTCTTTCATATGGTTCACTATTTTTTTAATATATTCTAGTGTGTTTTTATTTTTTTTAACTACAGTGTAGTATTTACGAATCTGCTCGGTTAATTTTAATAATTTATTTCCACTAATTATTCTACTTATGATTTTTTGTTTGGTCATCTAAAAAGAATGATAAGTTCATAATGAATTCAATTGTTGTCATTTTTGACAACCTTTATTTAAAAATCGTGCTTTTGGGTGGAGAATATTTGCCCGATACAAATGAATCCAAATACAATATTAAGTGAATCTTTAATAGTAATTGACTGAAACACATTTTTTGTAGTAAAATTATTTATTTAAGCACAGGCATATTTTGAAACATGAAAATACTACAGCAATTTAATGCACTAACGATAAATGTCTAAATTTTATTAGGTTTGTTTGTTCAATAGTTTTCCTTTTTGTGTTCCTTAATCAAATTATTATAATTTTCAAAAGGTTTTGTTTTGTTTTGTTCGGACCTTGAAACCCATGGGTGTTCGAATTAGGGAAATCGAATTGTTGTACGAACCAGTCACTTATTATTACCTCAAAAAATAGTTAAACTATATAGATCCATATTTTTACTCTATTTTTATACATTAGAGATGAAAAAGCAAGTAACTTGGCAATTTACGCACTAAATTACATTGAAGAAAAGACATGAAAGAATTTTATGAACCACAAAACCGAAAATCATTGTACTATGCATAAATACTACGTCAATAATAAATGAATTAACTATTTGTTCTATTCGTTACTAATTAACATCTATTTAACAAAAAAAAATCGGGGGTCAGACATTTGACATAGTGGAAAGTTGATGTTTTAAATTTAAATCACTTTTCTCATTTTTCAATTGTTTTATGTATTTGTGATTATATTAACCATATCCCATTTTTATGATATCTTGACAAGTAAATATAAATGAAAAAATTATCTCTTGAAAGAAGTTAATGTAACATAATAAAACATCATATCAATATATTAATTGTTCTTTCATCTAATTGATATTATTTATATCATCCATTGGGTTGTTTGTTACGAAAAACCGGTGAATATTATTGTACATGAAAAACAGTGAAATTTTTGTTTTCTGTACTTTTACTTAATGTTTACTAGTTGCAGAAGAAACTTTTTCAGATTATATCTAGATTACATTTAATTCATTTATTTCACTGTTACTAAACACTTTAAACTGTTAATCACATCATTTGTATTCCATTACAGTAAATGGAAATGTTTTTCTCTCTACACTGGCACTGTAAAGTATAAAGTTTCTTAAGGAATTTTAAATGGAACTGGAAATTAAATATTATTAAAAAGTTTGCAGTCTATTTTTTCACAATACTAAATAGTCACTTACTTTCTTCTTGGAAAGCAACTCATTCACAGTAGTGACTCGTACCATTCACATATTCTATCTTTGAGTTTCAACTATTAGGCGCGATTCTCGTACAGTTCGCAATGATATCTCATTACATTCATTAATTAAACTGTTGCGATTCGAAACGTGGCAGTACACGTGCAGGAGCCGCGTTGTGCACAGTTGCTCACGAAATTATTAATTAAATCGTATCAAAACGTAAACGATGCTGGCGATTCCATCGATTTAAGCGGGTCCATTGTGCGCGAGTATTGTTTTCCATCGATATCGAACGCACGGCAATAATTGCTTCTTAATATGTCCGGAACGATTGTTTAGAGAAAAGGATATCGTAAGTGGAACGCTGCTAGCGATTTAACGGTACGATAAACATAACCGGGTAAGTGGAGAAATTCGATTCTAAATTCGTTACCGGCGTTGTTTCGTTCGTTTCAATTCCGGCTGCGGTCTCGAAAATAAGTTGAGAAACGGGCAGCCCGCTAGGTTCCATTACGCTCTAATTCTTTTGCAATATTTTCCGGGGAAATTTTCAATTTAACCGCGGGGCTGCAAATTATAGCCTCGTAGATTACATCGATGACGACAGCAGCGAATTGTAACACACGCTGCGCCGCGCCCGCGATGCATTTCTGCTTGTACTACCGCCCTCTCTCTACCCTCCCCTTCTCCTCGCCCTCTTTTCGCCCTCGCACGTTCCCTCTGATGCGAATAATTAGATAATTTTGACGTGATAAACGGCTCCCTTGCAATGCCTGTCTCCGTGCCACTCTCTTCAAAAATTTTAATCAATTGTCAGCACCTATAGCTAGTAATTGTTTGAGCAATATTAATATTTCGCTTAACGAATTTGAACGTATTCGTGGACATTTTAATCATTTTATCGGTATTTTTAGTGTTTATAACAGTGTAATTCTGTAGTTTTCAGTGATAATTAACTGCTAACGTTACGATTAAATTTAAATTCATTTTATAAAGACTAAAGAATTTCTGTACTGAAAAAAATCGGATCTTACTTTATAGTATATAATCAAGAAAATTTTACTACACTGTCGACTAAAGTAGTAGCACCATTAGCGACAGTGGTCTGGTTACTACTTACACGAGTGTAGTAATTTTTGGTCGTGAAGAATTAGTAGAGACTACCATGGTGGAATAAGACAAGGTGAACCATTCCCGAGATGCGCAGTGATTCAAAAGTAGTGGGGGAACTGTCAACCAATTAGGCTCTGACCCGAAACCTGGAAATCCAGTATGGCTGCTTTTGCACGCATGCGTAATGATACCTCCGAGAGATAAAGGGGGTAGAGGCATCACGTGACTTTTCAGGATTCTATAACCCTACTAAAACGATGCCTTTACGGAATCTCACTTTACGCCTTCATTTCTCATGGAATCAAGACAAAATACAGCTCATTTTATAGTTAAACATGCCTTCGAACACAGGCTGGTCCTCATATTGCTCGAAACACTCTTTAAAAGACATAAAACTATTAAATTGTTTGTTACGTTTGAAATGCGCGGGACAAGTTTTGGGTCAGACGCTTATTGGTTGCCCGAACCATCCAGCCGCCATTATGCGCAATGGTTCACCTTGTCTTATGGGGCTATTCCCAAAACGTGACGTCACAGGGTGCGGCAGTTGGTAATTGGTGGTTTACGAGATTGCATTAACTATCGCGAGATGACTCGCGACTTCAGAGGGTTGACAGAAATGAAATATGGCGATTTCAGTAGTAATGGGCTTGAGCCGACCAAACCTACGTCTTATTTTCCAAGGGTTTCGCTGATTTCTAATAGCTTCAAATCTGTGACCAAAGTTTCCGTCACGTTCAATTTCGTTTGAAGGAACATTTTTACTGCAGCAAATATGAAATGTGTAGAAACAAAGATGCAGAAAGAGTTGTTTACGTTTCGAGCAATGTTTCAAGCTAACACTTTCCTTTACAACCCCCAATTAGACGCCATCTGGTTGAAATTTTTTCACCCTGTTTTTATCAATAACCCCAAAATAGCTACGATTATGCGCGGGACAACTTTTTGTCCTTGTACGAGCAAATTTTGACCTGAGAAAGGGCTCATTCGAAAGAGGAAGGTTCAATGCAGGGCGCTTTACTCTTGATTTCGCCCAAAAAACTCGTTCAGTGACGCAATAATGCTTTAATTCCACGACTAAATTTCTCGATTCTTGCTCTACTTTGTAGCGCTCAGATCTCCAAATATCAATAAAATCTGGTCAAACCAAGACTAGAGCGCCCTGCATTGAATCTTCCTCTTTCGAATGAGCCCTTTCCCAGGTCAAAATTTGCTCGTATAAGGACAAAAAGTTGTCCCGCGTGAACCCTTTTTTTTTACCTTATTTTGTCGGTATAGTCACCTACCTGCCATACCTGGGAATAGCCCCTTATTCCATCATGGAGACTACAAACAACCTCGCGTACCAAATTTTACTACTACATAATGTAGCAAAGTTTGAATTTCGTTTCCAAAAATACAGGGGGTGGGGGGGGGGGGGGCACGACAGGTAGCGACGGATCGATCGATCAGTAGTACACAAAGTCGACGATATTACAAAGAGAACTTGGTGTGGAAGAAAAAGGACGGAGGGGGGGCTGGCGATTTCGTACGACCCGTCAAAACAAAGCAGACTGACTTTCACACTTCATCATAAAGTAGGCCCATGGATACAAGATCATTTCGGAACTCGTGTATATACGAACAGGGTTAGGATCAAGCACTAGCGAGAAAGACAAAAGAAAGGTCGGATCGAGAACACTCTAGCGGAAGCCCTGTGAAAGTTTCACTGTCGAACTCGCCTATGTGGTCCTATGCCCAAGCTCAGCTAACGGCTGAGGTCGTAACAAATATGTTTTTCCAATATTATACCATTTTTTGGACGCTATGCGATATCCATCGAAAGGAATTGAAAAGATGGCTTCTAGAAAATACTTGTGACGACACAACAGCGCTCAAAGCCAAGTAAATTGAAGTTATGCTATGAGACGCCACTTCTTTCCGAGGCATAAGAAATACGCTACAGATGCATACAGATGTCGCTGTGTCTCACAACGTTTCAGAAATTTTACTATGCTGGTCCAGTAAATTCAGAAACACAACCTATTAAAGGTTACTTTTAGTGTGGTGAAAGAGTCACATTTCACACTAAGGTGCTTCCTTACTACACAATGTAGTAATTTTTCCTCTCCGATTTTTCTCAGTGTGTTAAATATTATATAGTAGCGATTTTGAGTTGTATATCTTCTAAATTTTCACGTATAGAATATACATATACATATAAACATATTGATAAAAGACTGAATTTTAAATATGATATGTCAATACTTTAGGCCACTCAAAGGTTTATTCAGAATTTTGTATTAAAATTTAGTTAAATGTAGAATTTAATATTTTTTAGTGACCACAATACTGTTTTCTTACTTAATTATTGATATCCTCAACCTTGAACGTTTGAAAAGTGAATTTTTAATTAAATTACTTTACTTTTCGGTACGGTGGCAGAGTCAATACGACCTTCCGACGATGTTATTTATGATTTAGGCTCGATGCATACGAGCGATGTAATCTAACTTTGATTTTGACCTGGTGACGCTCGCGTTATGTCAATATAATATAATATGTATAATCGTAGTAAAATCGTACACACTTGCGCATCGCGTCATTAGAAATACAAACCGGCAGAATCGCATGGTATCATCAGTACGAAATTACGACATCGCGTCGTTCACTTCAAATACCCTCTAAATGTGTGCTGCTATCAAATTAATTGATTGCCATCAAAACACTACTGGACCTAATAATTTTTAAACTAGTTCTAATCATTTATAAACTAACAAAAATTTCTAATTATCTGATCGCTAAATCTTGTTTGTAGATTTAACAACTTGAATGATAAATCTCAACCTATTTTGTTAAAAAATGAATTTGCGTTAACGAAATGACTGCTTCACTATGACGACATAAGTAGACAACGGATCTTCATACAAAATATAACTTTTTACAAGCTCAAATAAAAAATGGGGATTTAAAGACAGTATATTTTATGTTCTAAACATTCTAACTTCAATCATATGTTACATATTTTGTACACTTTGTCATATGTCTCGTAGATTTTTAGTATAATAGTCTCATAGATTTTTTATTATACTTGTCGATATTTAATTAGCATTGTACAATAGAGCACAGAAGTATAGCTTGAACTATAGTAAGGTAATAGAATTCGTGTTTTACTACTGAAATAAAAAAAAAAAAATACAAATAAGAATTCACATATTTAATCATTTCTGTGGCGTAATGATGGAGGACTAGATATTTTCCTGAGATACAATTATCATTTCCTGTCCTATCGTAGCGCATTTTAAAATTGAACCTCATAGATCAACTAATATAGATCATATGTATACAGATCAACCAATAGATCACATACATCACAAAGACAAACACGAAAATCTAAAACAAAAAAGATCGTGATCCCTTTAATCAATTGCAAACCATTAAACTAATATTTCGAAGGCTTCTTATACAAATAAAAAACGATTGTTAGGTGTTCATTTTGTAGCTATTTGTTTTTATTTATTCATTAGTGTAAACATTTTGACCGTTTAGTTGCGTAGAAAAAAATCTTGCTTTAAAACTGAAAACATTAGTTTTGGTCAGCTTTTCGGCGAAATCCGCCACTGTGCGGCGTTAACATGTATAGGAAAAAATTACTCAGAATGATGTCTTGTATAACTAGACTGCGGAAGTTTATGCAGTAACAATATGCAGTGAATATGCAGAATATATGCAAAATATATGCAAAGTATATGCAGGATAAATTTGATGTATACGTTACATGTATACAGACCAAAAATTCATATAATTGTGTTTAATCAATGTAATTAATAAGAGAAATACATTTTTTAAATTATTATACAGAGTGATCCGTTTAAATAAGAGCACGTAAATATATTGTCGAATTGTGATAATGCAAAACATGTTTGTTACATAATATGAATCGCATCGAGGCGATATATAGTAAGAATTTTTTTATTAAATCATGTAATTGATAAAGAAAAACGCATTTAGATATGTATAATAACATGAACTTGAAGGGACCTTGATCTCAACAAATTAAAATTTTGCGTAAAATGTGAGTGTATCAAAAGAGTAGGTTCAATCAATTGCAAAATTTTCGGTACCAAGTCATTTCAAAATCATGTGTGGTACATAGTTGTATGTGTTTTGTCCTCAAATATTGAATAGTAACAAACATTTGGTCATTCCATGTAAAACAAGAAACATTATACTGTTTCCAAAATTTCGGCATTACCTTGTATTATCTTGAGGGTGAACTCAACCTACACAGACTCATGTGCGCTTAAAATACAACTTTCTCCTCACATTTTTTGTATCTGTACAAATAACAAAAGAACCAGGGGTAATAGATTTAAGTGAGACACTCTGCATATGCAGGATATGCAAGGTATAGGCAGTATATGCAAAATATATGCAATATGTAAAATATGCAAAATAAAAAAATATGTTTTTTGAAATCCTCTAATAATGAAACATATTTCTGTCGAAGTCTCGTTCCTTTAATCCATTTCCCTAAAATATGCATTTGCATGAACTTCCGCAGTCTATCTATAACATATTTCAAGATTATTGAAGTCGGGGATAACGTTTGCCTTGTAAATAATTACCAATGTCCTTATATGTATTTAATGCAGGAATATTTTTATTAAAAAGTGGATGCTAATGTTAGAAATGAGAAAGGTATACAGGAAAAGTGAATTGAGGATTTGATGTCTGTGTATTCCTTCTGCAGTTGTTAACCCGCTTATTTTTTACTTCGTTGAACGGTAACGTTTATATTACCATGTTCCGTGAAAAAGATAAGCGTATCTTTGGTCGTTTCCTCAAATCACGCAATAAGATTGTCACACCAAGACTGCCGCTCTTTGCATCGTGCCTCCCCGCCGATGCGATGCGTCAAATAAAATTTTCAAGTATCACAGGGTGAAACGTGATATCGCTTTTCACGATCATAATGCGGAAGGGAGCGCATCATGCTTTCCAACCAGGAGACATACTTCTGTGTGTTCTCAGCCACGAGAAAAAAACACAGAGAACAAAGCTTTCAGACGAAACGTGGAAAAACGGTACTTTCGGCATTTCGTCCTCGTTTTTCTCTAAATCCTCTTTGCATGACGCTACGCGTCATACTTTCAGTACGATTTTAACAGCCAAAATCATCTTTTGAAGTACTGCAACGATTTGACAATTTTATTTTTTTTGTTGGTGAGATTTGTCTATATGACAGTTTGAGAGCATGATGTTTGGTAGAAAGACCGTAAAATATTTCTTAGATCGATAGTGAAGCAGTAAATATGGTGAAATGCTAAAGTCTTTCTATAAATCTTTCACAATTTATGAAAAGGTAAAAACGCATTACAAACACGTAAAAAAATTGTTTGCGTAGTATATGTAGACGATGTCAAGACAACTCAACGTGCAAAAACTTGTTTTGAAAAAGAAATTTTGGAATTTTTGATCTGTCAAATAGAGTGACTCAATCAAATTGTACACTGCTTTTATCTCTTCTAATTTTGGCTAAAAATCAATCCATATTGACGGAACAACTTTGTAACATACATTATAATATGCCATTTCTGTTACTTTTTACTTTTATGTAAAAACAAAGAACCGAAATTTGGCAAATATTTGAAGTAAAATGAATAATCATGTGTGCATGAATATACAAATGAATGTCTACATATACACTGAACATAAACAAAGAGAATATTAATCAATCGACAGAAATGGATCGGATATGTGACAACCGAGTACAGATAATATGATTACATCAAATTTTGTTGAATGTCTGGTACAAAATTACATTTCTTACCGATGATAGTATATTCTCATTTTTTTTGCTATTTTATATTTTAGAATGAAGCACATATGAAAGTTACTAACGAAGAGACGCTGCGAAATGTTACCTCAATTTTGTAGCCAAACTTTTTTAACATGTAGGGGAGAGTACATAAAACAGCTCCAGAGAGCTGCAAGGAGCACTTTTCTCCAATTTTCGAAAAATAAAATGTTAAAAGTGTGGTTGCTGGTAAATGTCGACCTAATAAATAAAATTCTTCTCAGTATAACTTACGCTATAAAACACTTTTACACTTTCATTTTCGGTAACTTAAACATTGTTGCAAGCCTTGAATTTAATTGCAATGATCAGGTTGATGATATTGACTCGTATACCTAGCTGTATGTTTTTTCAGTAGCTTAGGCCAACCACTGAACGGCCGGTCGTCCGCTATACGCGCTTTCTGATTGCTCGGTGTTTTTCGTTAATAACTCGTTAACAAAGCCTTACCGAACATTTTTGTTAAGGAAAAAGTTGTTTAGAATCACCTCAGGAATCACCCCTTTCCGGCTCCTACACGTTGTTTGGGACACCCTGTGTAATGAGTGAACCCTTAACGAAGTCTCAAAAAACGCGTTTTGAGGTTTCCGTCACATACCTCAGAACTTGAGCGATTCTCATCAGGGTCACTATATCTTATAGAGAGGCACTCCTATTCTATCACGAGCGAGACCGGAATGAAATTTGCGTCAAGTGACACAGCACTAACGCTACTGTATACAGGAGAATAAGGTGCCATGTGCAATGTGTTTAAAATTTGGGTAAATATGATTTGTCCTATTTATTTATATATCTATTTTAGAAAACTTGTCCCATTCATGACATCTGTCCTCTATATCATTCGTACCAAAACAAACGTCATTATTCGTAAGTAGGGGTGTGCGGGTACCCGAAAATACGGGTACCCGAGCCTCGGGTCGGGTCAGGTAACGATCGGGACGGGTCGGGTCGGGATCCCGAAAGTTTGTCGACACATAAATATATTCGGGTACCCGTCATTTCGGGACCCGATTTCAATTCGGGACCCGATTTTCAATTCGGGAACCGACTTTCGATTCGGGACACGATTTTTAAATCGGGACTTGGCACTTAATTCAGTACATAACTTTTCATTCTGGGTTTCTACTTAAACTGTTAAAATGTAGTTTTTCTATGAAATCAGATGAAAGAATTTGTAACTGAGGAGAAAATTATGTAATATGGCGTGTATCGAAAATCTGGTCCCGAATTGAAAATCGGGTCCCGAATTAAAATCGGGTCTCGAATCGGAAATCGGGTCCCGAAATGACGGGTACCCGAATATATTTATGTGTCGACAAACTTTCGGGATCCCGACCCGAACCCGAAAAAAATTCCCGACCCGACCCGATCCCGTAATTTCGAGTACCCGCACACCCCTATTCGTAAGTAAAATAGTTAGATGACGAAGGGGGAAGTACGGAATCCGGGTAATTCCGGACACAGTTTCATAAACATTAGTTTCACTCCCTCCCTTCGTTTTACACATTCGTGATTGTTTTTATACTATTCTTAATGTCGAGCAAACAGTCTAAATGGAACGCATATTCACACAGATAAGTTTCTTCAAATAAATTTGACTCGTGCCTTATAATTGTGGTGATACAGTTTTTATATTGTCTTGCAGATTTAAGCAGTGGCAACTAATAATCATTTTATTGCAGCTCGATGCATACCTTAAAGATAATATGTAATGTTACAGTTTTCAATGAGTGAATGCCTATATTTATTTACTAATCCTAAAATACCAAATTGATTTAGGGTATTTATGGACATTGACTATGAGGTGAATACGGACGTCGAAAAAAAACTTGTGTTAGAAGAAAACTAACAAAGAAAAAGAAGCGAAGGAAGAAAGAAATATTTGTGGAAGACGAAAAGAAGAAAGTTAAAATCAGTAGTACTTTATAGAATGAGAAATATGATTCTCTGACAGGAGACTGGGCTTTATATAAAATATAAGCACATAAAAAGTATAGCGGAGGTCATTCGACCTACATTTTGTGCAAAGAAAAAGAAAACAGCTCTGTCCGGTTTTACCTCGATACCTCCGAGTAAACCGAACAGGAAGGGTTCTGTTTTTGTTTAAGTTATGACTTCTAGAACTTTATTTCTAAGAATGTCTTCCATTGATTTCGTAAACAAGTAGTAATATTAAGTATAGTACGTAATATTTTTGGTCAATCTGTTGATTTAATCATTTAAAAAAATGAAGGTGGCCTTGGCAATAATAAAAAAAAAATTGTTTTCGAACTTTTTTCATTGCAATGTATAGCCAATCGAAAACTGATCAATTTTTGTTTAAAATATTTTTTTGTCAGACTATCGCAAGTACTTCAAAAATCGTGAAAAGTGTTATGTGGGACACCCCTGTATACATATATACAGGGTGTAACAAAAATGTTGCAGTTCCTTGAAAGGGTTAATTCCTGAAGGGATTTTGAACAACTTTTTCCTTAGCGAAAATGTTGGGTGAGGCTTTGTTAACGAGTTATTAAGGAAAAACACCGACCAATCACAGTACGAGTACAGTGGACGAATTTCACCGCGGGCTCCAGCTGTAAGTAGTATTGGCCCGTCATCGTCCGCGTCATCATTAATCCACTGTACACGCACCCCGATTGGTCGGTGTTTTTCGTTAATAACTCGTTAACAAAGCCCCACTTAACATTTTCGCTAAGGAAAAAGTTGTTTAAAATCACCTCAGGAATCACCTCTTTTAAGGAACTGCAACATTTTTGTTACACCCTGTATATATTTTATGTATACATTAGTGAGAATGAGCATTTTTCCTCATCCCATTTTTTTCCTAGGGATAAGAATCAATGGCACTAATTGTGCATCTTGATATTGAAAATCCCCCTGATTAAAAAGACAATGTATCTTCTAGCGTTTATGCAATGTTCACCTTCTTTTTAAATTGGCCCGGGCGGAAGGCAACGCGAAAGAGCAGACGTCGGTGCATAAACTTCTGGCACTTGTCTCTCTTTTTCGAATCCCGTCTGTCGCGTCTGCGTCAGTCAGCCGTGAGAACGTGAAATGCCTCTTTGACGCATCCGACAGAGATCCTCTCGCATATTTTTCATAACGGCGCGGGGCATCGCGGCGTTCGGCGTCCCGCTCTCGACGAGTGTTCCGCGTCGCGCGACCTACCCTTCGTCGGCCACTCGTCTGAATTTAGCACCGCGCTCCGTGAGTCACTTCGCGCAGCACACGCGCCGCATTCCAACTTTCGTCGCAGCTGTGCCGTTGCGCCGCAAATAAGCTCCAAAAGTGCTTTGATCAATTGTCACCGTGCAATCGCGCATTCCGCTTGACCACCACAAATCGAAACCGAGGCCTCAATCGATCGATTCGTGCCGATTAGATCTTCGTCTCTCCGTGTCTTTCTAGAACTTCCAACAGCTTCGGTGACGCATGCTGCGAAGATATATCGGCACCTGTTTAGTTTTTGGGACAATGGATAAGAGTACTACTACATACAAAAGTACTAATATCTTTTTGCTAACATCTCGAACAATAAGTTCACGGCAATTCGAACCACCATCGTTACAATCCTTGAGATATAAGCTGTCGATGTAGGCATGGCACGGTTTTCTGCTCATTATCACAATAAGTAAACTGAAGTCAGAATATCCACTATGAATGTTGAATATAGAAATAATTGCAAAATTACTTATTGTGGCCAAATTATGAGATCCGACTGATTAGGGCAAGCATGGCGGAAATGCCGCATGTGTACACAAGTTGAGGTTAAGACTGTGCCTCAACTTTATAACGGAACATTTTTCCAATAATAAGTTTTTTTAGTAGAGAATCTTGCTATATTATTTATATTTATTGAAATAAATGAAGGTAAAATAATTTTCAATCAAATATTATTAATTAAAATTTTTAGTTTCAAATATTAGTAAAATAAAATAAACTGATATATTTCAATTTTTTCAAAACACAAAATATGAGACCTGGATTTTGATAAAGAAAAAGCATTACAAAAAAGAATAAAGTATACAATATTTTTAAATTAGTTTGGAGTGTCAAATTTTTCATTAAAAACCAGGTCATACGTCTTGAGATGTTACACAAGTTATCTCAAAATTCTGCTTTAATATTTTATATTATGCGTCATATATGTGGATGACATCGTATCAGGCAATCCTGTATACGTGTGAACTGCTTACATACATCTGTAATTAAGAAGATGAATCTTTAAGAATTTTCAATTGGATAATACATTGGGACTTAGGGTTATCTCGTCACTCAGCAACAATATTCAGTTGATCATTCGACCATATGAATTATGTTCTACCTTATGGCTCATGGCACGCTTAGTTGTTGTATCGGGCCCTTCATTGCGACCACTATGCGGGTACTTCGGCAGATCAAGAATTTTCGACGATTCTTTCACAGAATCGCTTGTTTAAAAATAGTTTCAGTAACAGATAGGTATATAAACTTTGAGTACGAGTCACGGTGTATTATACAGGTGTTGCAAGTTCCCTCAGAAATGTGTGATCATTAGATGGAAGATTTTCTAGCGACCGCCAGAATGCGTCTGCATAGAAACACCTGTGCAGAGCGCTCCTATTGGCTCAGCGCGCTCAAGTGGTGGGAAGAACGAGTGCGAGTAAAGCTCTGTGATCATCTGTGACGCACTTCATTCGCACACATGTGCGAATGAAAGAACATGTGCGAACAAAAGTTAACCACACAGAGGTGCTTTGTCGGAACACCTCTATAATATATATAATATATAATTAGTTGCTGAGTATCCTATCACTAATTTCGGGTTCAAGTTAATTTTCTTTATTTTACTATGCAATATGAAAGTTTACGTAAGCTTTAAGAATTTCTGAAAAAATTTCGCAACCACTAACTGAACGTAATACAGCCACTAACACTAACTAATCTAACAAGGAGACGTTCTCAAAGTAATGTCTCAGATTTTGATGACACTAACGTCATGTTAAAATACAGATTCTATAGAGACTAACCTTATTGGCTTTTTCTCTATCGCGTCATAGCCTTTGAGAAAACTAAGGAAAAAGATTTAATTCATAATATAGAGACTCTGACTGAAGATCCTTCTGTTATTAATAATTTTTAGCCGCATCCGCGTAAAACATTCCGGATTGTTTCTATCAAACAATGTATTACACACTCGCAGCGACTGAACTACAAACACGAGAGTCGAGTTGGGTAACAACTAATTAATCTCCTGCAGTTTGCGTGATTCAATCAACGTATACTAACGCGGAATTCGTCCACCCTTAGCTCTGTTACAAGTTATATCAAATTCAATTTCGACAATTTCATTGGAACGATTAAGGGAAGTAATATTAGTTCCCGGGAAATTTATAACAGCGTTTGACAATACAATTGACGCATATTTCACTCTAAAACAACGCTCAACCCTCTTGTCTTGGATAATTTTATAACACACGTTTGGGACGATTAATTGAATGTATGTTAATACTGAAAACGAAATACTAATTATAGTACATTATGAAAAATCTACGCAATAGTCTACCTCATTGCAAATCACTTAATCAATTCTATTAACTGAATAAATGGAAAAAGTGTTGAATACTGCTATAGTTAGTATATCGTTAATTTGAAATGTGTTCCTCAAGATGTTTCATATTTTATAAAATAGTTTTTATGGTTTCTTTAATAAGTTCTTGTTTAGATCCTTATGTTGTTGTAACTATTTATAGAATCAAATGTACATAATTTATTAAAACATAAATAATATCATTCCCCGCACATTTTTCGTATTTTTCTCTTAAATATTCAAACATTCCATTCCTGATCAATAGTGATTTTATTTCTCGTGTAAGGTTCGCAAACCTCGATTAAATTTTCTCAATTGTTTACCTGGTTCGATGCATTTGCGTAAAAGAATTTATAAATTCCTTTCATATAGCATATTTTACGTTCATAATTAATGCATATCATCAATAGCGAAATATTTACGATTTCCATGAATGCTACGCCGCACATTTTTATTAAACATTCGAAAATGAATCTCATCGAATCATTATTTTTAGCAAAAATTGAATATGTTAATGGAAAATAGACCATTCTTTACTTTTAAGCATACTAGTGGACAAAGGACAGTTTAAAATAAAGTATCCTGTGATAATTATCAAGAAATTACTTTTAAGAAGTTTACAATACTTAACGAAGTATACAAATAATTTGTATTAAACTTTCTTTAAACACTACATTTCATCCTAATCTTAATATGTACTTCCAATCTTCCATTGCATAATTAATTTCAGAAAATAAATGAATCATTCCCTTTCCTTATAATTTCCTTCCTGCGATAGAGAGCTACAAAGCAAAATTTCAGTTATAATTGTGCCATTAAGAATAAGCAGAGAAGACTGGAACCAGTAAAATTGAATTTTGTCTTCGCGAATCTCGAAGATGTCTGTTCTTCGTAACAAATTGCGAGTCTCTGAACAATCAAATTCTACAGATTTTGTTGCACGTATTTTCTCCCTCATATTTCCAGCTTCGAAATGCACGACCTGAATAATTGAACTACTGTAAAAAAAAGAATTTAAAAATTTCAATAAATATTAAACGGTTTCTACTCTTTTTAATTATGTACAATTACCTAATTTCATTTACCTTTTTCAGCAATGCATAAGTGTTTCCATCAAATGTTATTGAATTTCGCATAAACATCTGTACGAATAGTATTTTTGATGATATGTCTCTTTAGTCTTTTTCACCTGACACTCCCAATAACTATAATTGGCAACTAACTATCTAGTAAATTCTAGTATGTATTTGATGGACTCATATTCATTAACCATTAATTAACACTAAATTAGGTGAATTAATTAATAGTGTGGTTATCAGTTTTTTATCCTGAACTGGATTTTTCATTACTTAAACAATTGTTATTACTATGTCAATTTGTACTTCAGTTTATGTAGCTCTATTTTATACAAGATCATACGACGATATTTTCGAAATATTTATATAAAAAAATGTCTTACAACAATATCGTGTAACACACAAGGGTTACATCCTATAGAAGAGACATTAATAATGTACTGTCGTACACTGAGAAAAATAATGGAGGAAAAATCACTACATTGCGTAGTAAAGAAGCAGGATAGAGTGAAATGCGTTCCTTTCTACTTTCTACCACATTAAAAGGAAGAATTAGCACATGTGTTTCAAAATTTAATAGATCAGTGTAGTAAAATTTATGGAAGGCTGTGATACACAGCGACATCTACGCTTCGAAAAGAAGTGGCGTCTCGTGGCATAACCTCAATTTGCTTGGATTTTAGCATTGTCTTTTCAATGTCCTTCAATGAATATCGCATAAACGTCCAAAAAATGGTACAGTTAATATTGGAAAAACTTATTTTCTGATACAGGTATTTGTTACGGGCAGTTAGCAGTTACTGAGCATAGGCCTAGTTTCATAGTGCTTCCGCTAGAGGGTTCTCGTAATAATCGTCTTTCTCGCTAGTGCTTGATCCTAGCCCTGTTCATATATAAGTTCCGAAATAATCTTCCACAACTCAAGCGTGGGTCCATCAGCATAGGTCTACTGATAATGAAGCAAGTGTTGGTTGATCCGATGGTCCAAAACGAAAATTACCGTGGCCCCTTCTCTTCTTCCACCTCGAAGTTTTCCTCCTCCAGTCGGTCAATACTTTGTATAACCAAAATAATTCTGTTATCTATCCTATACCCCGTCTTCCCCATCGCCGAGCATACCTCAGTACTTCCATAAAGAAAAACTCTTTTTAGTTTGAACGAAGTTCCAACTTTGCTTCATTCGTATGGTAACAATCAGCACACGAGGTTGTAGTTTTTACCAAGTCTTCAGAACGAAATATTACTACACTGGTGTAGTAAAAACCTAACCACTTTCACCAATCCTGCCATTTTAATAGAAAATGTAGTAAAATATCTCTCATTTTTTCTCTCACTGTACTGTCCTAATATATCATTTTAGGAAGATGCTTGCTCGCATACTACGTTCGCGATGAAAATTTTATCGCTCGTATCGAATCAATTTTTAGCAAACAGCAAATATCGACAGATTCGACCGAATACCTTGGACCGCGTCCTATGAATATTTATAAGCTTGAGCGCAGCATAAACAGATGTTAATTAATTATATGCGGTCGGTCAGGTGATCTCGTTGTTTCTCGTTGTATCAGCGAACCACAGAGAAAACACATTATACCGAAAGTTTGAAAACGTTGGACAGCAAATTTCGCCTGGCCTTCGACGAGCCTGTATTTGTCTCCGCGAAATTGAATGTTCGCGCGATAGCACACGACCGCGGCTCTTCTGGGTAAGCGTATTTACCGGGAAAGTTTCACGTTTGGGAAAATCGAGACGCACGTGATCAAACTTTTTGGCAAAAAGCTGCATAATCTACCCATTCTCTGTTTCCTATGAAACAAATGCTACCACACCTTTTCCTGCATTATTTGGATTACGTTTAAGGTCTCTCCAAATTGTTTGTTAGATTGGATGCAAAGGAAAAGAAGTTTACCTTTTGTTACTGGCAGACAGATGAGGTTTTTGCAAAAATTTTATTCATTGAAAGCTTCTTTCATATTTTTATAAACACAAGAATTTTTTTTTTTTTTGTGAAATCTATTCATGCGCTGACGATGCGACACGAGATTCTTTTGTCAAACGTAAGAATGACGAAAATAAGAGAATCATTTGACAAAATAAAGAGAACAGCGAGGAATTTATATGAAGGGAATATGAAGGGTATACTACAAAAGTTTAATTATGATAATATCTGGTTACAGATAGAAAAACGCAAAAACTTTGAAACGTTTTCCCTTTGCTGTTTACTTTGTTCTGAAGTTCATTACACTCCGCTAACCTTCTATGTTGTAGAGTCTTAATTTTCTTACAGTATGAAGTACTAAAAACACACATTTCTAAATTCTGTTCTGATGTAGGCCAAGTGCACCCAAACCTACCAAATTTCAAATCATTTTCAAGTAAAAAGTAAGTAACATTTTTATATCTAATTAGTCCTAAACGAACGAGATATTATTTATGTTTAATGTACATTATGTTTGAATATCAAAATGGTAAGATTTCTAATCAAGATTAAAAAATGGAAAAATTACATCATTAGGTAATAGTTTCCTTCCTCTATAAATTTTGTTCTATGATTTTTTTTTCCAGGTTATGTCTACTCTCTGCTTTCAAGGTCATCGATATTTTTTGCGCATTAACGCATATTTCTTACAATGCAATGTTCTAGTAGAACTCAAAACGAATTCAATGACCTACAACATGCATGAATTACTGTGACTTTTTTTATTCGAGGACATTTCAAAGTCGTAATGTTAAAGATTGTTGAATTCGTCTTAATGGATCCTAGAATGTTGAATTCTAAAAAACATGCATTAATATACAAAAAATGTCGATAACCTCGAAAATCGATGTTGGAAAGGACGTTGAAAATAAATCACACAACACATTTTTCCTTCCGAACCAAAGGACTTTATTCTTTTACAATTTTTCTGTTAACAAGAGTGAAAAAGATATCATGGTACCTATGCACTGACAGAAAAAATGTTTCAATTTGTAGTATACATTGTGCGAAATTTTACTACATTTTATACTAAAACGGCAGGATTGGTGAAAGTGGTTATGTTTTTACTACACCAGTGTAGTAATATTTGGTTCTGAAGACATGGTGAAAGCTACAACCTCGTGTACTGATTTTTACTACACGAACGTAGCAAAGTTGGAACTTCACTTAAACTAAAAAGAGTTTTTCTTTATGGAAATACTGTGAGGTATGCTCGGCAACGGGAAGGCGGGGTATATAAGATAGGTAAGACAATCACTTTGGTTATACAAAGTGTTAACGACTGGAGGAGGAAAACTTCGGAGTGGAAGAAGAGAAGGGGCCACGGCGATTTTCTTCGTTTTGGACCATCGGATCAACCAAGCCTTGCTTCATTATTAGTAGACCCATGCTGACGGACCCGCGCTTGAGTTGTGGAAGATTATTTCGGAACTCGTCTTATATATGAGCAGGGCTAGGATCAAGCACTAGCGAGAAAGACGATTATTACGAGAACACTCTAGCGAAAGCTCTATGAAACTATATGCCTATGTTCAGTAATTGCTAACGGCTAGGCCCGTAACAAATACCTATTAAAGGTCGATTTACACTATTATGGCACGTACCGACACGTACCAACAACGGCCAGACCGTCACCACCACGACAAAACATTAAAACATGGATTTTAAATGGGACAATCTCCACTATACAGCATCGACCTGCACGTTTCGTAAGCGAAACGTAGCGGCAATGACCGATATTGTCGCGAAGAAAGTTTTAACGGTCGTGACGGTCCGAGCAGGTCTGGTAGTGTGAATTACGTAAAGACAGAAAACCCATTCGGAAGAAAATAGAGCACGAAAAATTAATAGAATGTATTAAGTTGCATGAGCAATTATACGTTACTAATCATCCAAAGTAGAGTGATAATGTATTTAAAGAAAATGCTTGGAGAGAAATTGCGAAGCAAATGAATCAAGTAGGTAAAATTAATAATATATTATATTTCTAATATAGTTTTTACAAAATTGTATCTTGCCATTCAACGCGGCCTTGTTCTGTGGAAAAAAATTCTTTGAATGTATCTCGAACACTAAATGCTGTACTTACTGCACTTCCCCCTTGTCGTGGTACATTTTGCAAACCAGTGACAGTATTTTAATTTCGCGCGTGGTCTTGTTCATTAATATTATAATCTCTGATATAATTGTGTAAGATGCATGTAGTCAAAATTATTTTATCGGCATTTTCTGGCATTAACTTCAATTGTCGATTGTAAATTTGAAATTTTTGACTCAGTATTCCGAAAACATGTTCCGAAACCCTTCGCGCGCGTGACAGACGATAATTAAAAATTCTTTTGGATCTATCTCCTTGAATTTGTGAATCAGGATATGGTCTCAATAGATATTGTTTTAAGGGAGATGCCTCATCAGCAACTATTACATAAGGCATAACATTTTGTGTGTTAGGAAGTGGATTATCTTTCGGTATGTTTAATGTTTTCTTTTCAAGTCTTTTGCCCAATCTGGAAGTAGCAAACAGACCACCGTCGCTATTTCTACCATAACCACCTATGTTTACAGCAATAAATTTGTACTGTGCATCCACTAATGCTAGAAGAACAATGAAGACGTTTTTTTTATAATTAAAAAATTTAGAACCACTGTTTGCAGGGGCTTGAATAACCAGGTTCAATCAATTTTGCATTGCGGCATTCTAAAATATCGATAGAACTTGTCATATTTTAATAAATTTTTAAACAAGGTCCAATATTCCCCATCGATTTTTCGTTTCTTTAATATTGGGTGTACCCAAATTCGATTTTTTCTTTTTATTTTTTTTGCTTCGGTTTACTCTTCATCTAAAAGTATGCTCATAAGAGCCAATTCCTCGTCGCTGTCTGATCCACTCATTTTGATTGCTCAACGTAAACTAACGGACGGTTGCCGTAGCAATGTAGACGCTGCATGAAACTATCGTGTTGGTGACGGTCTGGCCGTTGCCGATACGTGTCGGTACGTGCCGTAATAGTGTAAATCGACCTTAATACGTTCAACGAGACGACTGTTACCAACTTCATCAGCGAAAAGCGTGAATGCATGGATAATATGTCCATGCATGAATACGACTTTGCTTGTAAAGTGCCATGAAGTTGGTTACAGTTGTGACTCGTCTCGTTGAACGTATTATATGTCAGGAAATAAGTTTTTCCAATATTAATTATACCATTTTTTGGACGTTTATGCGATATTTATTGATAGATATTGAGAAGACAACACTAAAAGCCAAGCAAATTGAGGTTATGTCACGAAACGCCACTTCTTTCCGAAGCGTAGATGTCGCTGTATATCACAGCCTTCCGTAAATTTTACTATACCACTCTATTAAATTTAGAAATACATGTGCTATATTTTCTTTTTAATATGGTAGAAAGGAACGCATTTCACTCTATCCTGCTTCTTTACTACGCAATGTAGTAATTTTTCCTCCACAATTTTTCTCAGTGTGTTAAACAAAACACTCTCTATAATGCGAGAGTTTAGGTGTATTTTTTGCATTAGTGCAGAGCGGATGATATACTATCTCGTGTTGCTTTGTTAGATAGAACAAGATAGTAAATGGTTCATTCGGCACTAGCGTAGTCAATGTAGGAACAGAAAATAGATCTTTGCAAAAGCCAAACATTTAAGTACTGTGCAGCCACAATTATGCTTAGACTAAAAATATTCTTCAATAAATTCCAAATCTTCTCTGACAGAAGGAAATGTTAAAAAACAGGAGCGGAATTTATTGAGAACAGGTGAAATCGGGTTTGAAAAGGGCGAGAAAATTGGAAGAGATGACTAGTCGAGTAAACGCAATGAAGTCGGCAACTGTTTCAGTGAAAGATGCGAGAAGAAACAACAAAAAAAAACTAGCTAGTCCGTGTTGCTCGCTCGCTTCGCGAGCTCGCGAGTGGAGTTATTGTTGCTCGCTCGCTACACTCGCTCGCGAGTAGTGATGCCTGTAGCTATTCATGTTTATTTTGTGTGTGACCCTTTACGGGCCACGCAAAGAACTTCCCGATTTGCGAGTTGTAATTTATTATTACCATTATTAATTGTCACTAATTAGAAAATTATTCGTATTCGGAGAAATTTAATAGTTTTCTACTTATCAACATTGTTGCTATATGACGTCGCATTAAACGAACATCTACATATATAGGGAGAGTGTCCCATTTTAATCCGCCACTACGGACAACTTAAGAAATATGCATTGGATCAAAAAACATCCCGAATAAAAGTTTGATGGTTTGGAGGGGGACATCTGACCCTGTTAAAAAATTTCATCCCTACCCCCCTGGGGTATATATGTATGTATGTGTGTGCTGTGTATATGGATATTATGTATATTCATTTGTTTTCAATATGTAGTTATTGAGTATATACATATATATATTTATACGTGTATAAATATACTCATATATATGTATTTATCACAATTATATCATTATAATTATATATTGTAATATATATACAGTGTGTCCGCAATAACACTATACAGTCGATTATTTCCTAAACTATTAAAGATAGGAAAAAAATTTTTTCACGAAATTGAATGGCAAAGAGGGGCTGATTTATTGGCTGTAACAATTTTTTTTTATCATTATTGTTCATAGAGATATGAATGTCAAGTTCGGTTTTTTAAATGGGATTATATATTTTTTTTCTGATGAATTTATAGTGCGTTTCAAGACGAATTCAGTAACCATTAATGTATACACCTTTTTTTAAATAGTTTTTGAGATATTACGCGCTAAAGTTTAGTGATTTTCAGTAGAAGAAAATCTGCGAGACTAGGAAGCGCACAGGAGGTGGTCTCGAAAAAAACCATTGTCTAGAATTTAGGCCTGCCGTTTCTACCGCCGTCCCGTCGTATCAGTTTCAAGAGGCGGCAATGTTTAACACGTGGCACTTGAGGTGCGGTCGAGAGTCGAGACCACCTCCTGTGCGCTTCCTAGTCTCGTAGATTTTCTTCTACTGAAAATCACTAAACTTTAGCGCGTAATATCTCAAAAACTATTTAAAAAAAGGTGTATACATTAGTGGTTACTGAATTCGTCTTGAAATGCACTATAAATTGATCAGAAAAAAAATATATAATCCCATTTAAAAAACCGAACTTGACATTCATATCTCTGTGAACAATAATGATAAAAAAAAATTGTTACAGCCAATAAATCAGCCCCTCTTTGCCATTCAATTTCGTGAAAAAATTTTTTTCCTATCTTTAATAGTTTAGGAAATAATCGACTGTATAGTGTTATTGCGGACACACTGTATACAGGGTGTCCCAAACTAAGTGCGGGAGTCGTAAATGAGAGATTCCTGAGGTGATTCTAAACAACTTTTTCCTTTGCGAAAATGTTATGCGAAGCTTTGTTAATGAGTTACTAACGAAAAACACCGACCAATAGAAGCACGAGTACAATGGATGAATTTCAGCGCGCGCCCCAGCTTTGAGTAGTATTGGCCCGCCATCGTCCGCACCATCATTACTCCGCTGTACTCGCTCTCTGATTGGCCGATGTTTTTCGTTAATAACTCGTTAACAAAACCTCGGAGGACATTTTTGCAAAGGAAAATGTTGTTTAGAATCACGCCAGGAATCTCCCATTTCCGGCTCCCGCACTTAGTTTGGGACACCCTGTATAGGCGAAAAATCGAGATAGGCGAAAAATCGAAATTTCGCGATTACAGCGCCACCTATCGCGAATGAAAAAAAATGTTTGAAATAAAACCTACATATTTTGTGGCGTGGAATCCGAATCTGTAATAAAAAGTAGGTGGTCCTATTTAAAATTTTAAAGTAACCCCCCCCCAGGAGGGTAGGGGTGAAATTTTTTTGACAGGATCAGATGTCCCCCTCCAAACCATCAAACTTTTGTTCGGGATGTTTTTTGATCCGATGCATATTTCTTAAGTTAACCGTGGTGGCGGATTAAAATGGGACACCCTGTATATATACATATATATATATGTGTGTTTGTGTGTGTGTGTTATATAAATATAATAATAGTAATAATATATGTATATATATTATTTCAGTTTAGTTATTCTCTCATAAATTTATATTCTCCCATTTAGATTGTGTTATTCTGTTAGGTTTTCTTTAAAAAACTAAAAAACTACTGGACCGAATTAGAACAAAATCTATTCAGCTCTAAGTTACATTGATACACATCGATTGCATCATCGACCATTTTGATCTCACTATTAGTTTTTTAGAAAACGTTAACGAAAAATTTGATCACATACGTACGTACGTACGTACGTATATACGCGCACACACACACACACACGAACAATTTGTTAAAAATAGCCTAAAATTACTCCAATGACCTTGAAACATGGAGATCTGCTAAAAAATCGATTTTCCATTTTAGGGGCAAATACAATAACTTCCCTATAAATCGGGAAGTTAAAAAAAAAAAAAAAATAGAGAATGGGTATTTGGAGTTTGGAGGACGATGCTTATCTATCCGAAGGTGTTCGCAAAAGGCTGAAATATCGTGATACGAGGAAAAAGTATGCGTGCATGCGAAACGAGAGAAAATGAGAGAATGCGTGGCATAGCCGCGGGGTAGTTCTACCTACGATTTACAATTCCATTTCGCCACGGGGAAAGGTATTCGCTTCATTGACTTTGCAAAACGTTAACACGCAGATATAACCTGCATCGAGTTCTGCAAGAACGGACTTTGTGATCAACGAGCACGAAATTTTGTTTCCACTCGAAAATGAGAAACAGCAACATGTTTAACATTGAAAATTTGTGTACGATAGTAGAGCTGCCAAATCAGAGATTGGTTTCGTCTCTTTAAAAAAGGTCACTTAGCTTTATAACATTGCATTTTCTCAGATTTTCCATTAATTCCGAGAGAAATAAACATACACGCCGGTTAAAAATCCGAAAAACCTGAAAGTTTTTGCATTGTTTGGTAGTGTGGACCAAGTATCCACACATTATTTACTGATTCCAAACGTGGTAGAGTGGTAGCTGTATTCAGATTTACTTCCACATTTGGATAATAATTAGACAGCGGATCTTTATGCAAAATAAAATTTTTACAAGCACAAATAAATAATTGGAATTTCATAAACAGTATGTTTAATATTCTAAACATACTAGATTTAAACATAGATTTTTTGCAAGCTCAACATTGCCATAAATGCATAAAATCCGCTGTCTAATAATAATGATTAAACTCTGCATAAGTATTAGCCTTCCTAGCGTGAATCATCTTAATGTGTCTTATCGTCTTATTGTCTTATCATTAGGATAAACTTTTGTAACCCGAAATTGTGTTTTACTTTTTTTGCATTAGTTTTTGAAATATTTAAAGAAACACACATGTTGTATAAAATGTAAAGATAGTTTATCAATATTTCACCTGAGTGCAAAATTTTAGTGAAGTAGTAAAATGATACTTGGATATGTTTCCTAGGAATGAAATTCATAAAAATTCCTAAAGAAAAAGTAATGAAGAAAATGTTACAAAGAAACTGAAATAATTTCATATAATAATAAAGTCGATTTTATTTAAAATTGCGGCTATTACGAAAACATCTGGAAAAAATTGTGATAAAACAGCACAATAATGTGCTGAAGTACGGAAAAAAATGTTTACATGCTCCTATTATTGTTTTTCTTTTTTTTTTTTTTTGTAGTATATTAACTACGTGAAATGTAACCACAGATATTATACACAGATAATATTTATTTGGCTCGCGAGGTGTTAGTAAAATAAATAAGGTAAAACTTTTAAAATAAATTTGAAACAAATGTCAATTTTTATCATATATGTGAATATATTAATTTTTTCTGCTTTTATAACAATATTTACTACCATATTTATTTACCTATTTATTCACATAGCAGTCACGTTTCTGTGAACAATGGATTACGCAGTAATGAATCGAGCAGAGCGGAATTTTATAACCATTTTCAAAAAATTAAATAAAAACAGTTCTTTGACCCTCATAAAGTTATAAAAAAATTATTTCCGCACAACGGAACTGTAATTTTAAACAGGCTCTCATAGTCCATATAAATTTATATATCAAAGCTGATTGAATAATGCGATAAATGGTGAATCAAATACGACTATTGATAATAAAATTTTTAAATACATTTCTTTTGAAAACAAAAGTAAATATAGAATAAATAAAACCTATTAATTTAACATCATGGAATTGTAAGATCTTGTTTATTTCCAGTGCACGCTAAGGGCTCATCGAATTAAGGAAAGAAATATAGATCATCGCCTTAAGAAACTATTTATTTCGATGAGTGTCGGTCACTTAAATGTGACCACTTAAATGTACCATGAAATTGGACCTCCATTTCCAATAACGAATGACTAGAGAATGTCTATCTATTAATAGATCATTTGTTGGGCAATGCTAAGGTGTCCGACAAACAATTAGCACATCGTTCGCACGAATCCAAGAGAAAATTCAATGAAAACCTACATTATAAATATTTTATAAAACATTGTTGTTCATTTAATCAGTAAAATCAAAACTTTAATCTATAAGCAATAATTATTTATTTTGAAAATTTGCTGCAATGCAGTTTCTGAAAAAAAACTGAAAAATTATGCCTATCAATAAGAGCCTAAGAATTGGCAAAACTTTTCCTCAGAAAATTTTCTAAAGCAGTCGACAAAATATAGCTTCTTATGGCACTTTGTATCGACTTGGTTGAAAATTTGGTCATGACTCGATCGGAACGCAGTAAATTGATAGAAATCGCCGCGCATTGAAAATTGTATTTCACGAAAGTCTCCCGAGTCTAAGGTTTTCACGGAACTTTGTAACCCACATATTTTCATCCTGCATTCGCTTCTTCTGACTCTTTCCACAGACATAAAAGTCTACATCCTATCTCCGCGGAGAATTCGCATATTGCTCCCGACGGAGTCGCAGTTTTATTTGAATAACCGAAAAATAATATCCCGCATAGACTAGGGGGAATGATAATTTCGAAGATAGCGGCGAACTTTTTGTTAATAATGTAGATAGCATTAGGGAAAAGAAATTGAAAAACTCTTAAAAGGATTAAATATCTTTTCTGTTAGCGAAGATACTAAATCATTTTACGAAATTTGTATGTTTTTAGTATAATCAAAACATTTAAAAATGTCAGATTACAATTTGATTTTGAAACGTCGACAGATCAAACGGAAATGGGAAAACGAGAATATAAATTGCCAAAATATTATGATTTATGATTAAATTGCAGATGTTTGGGGAAATTTATATTGGTGTTTAAAAATGCAAACAATGAACTAAAATTTAAATAAACCTGTATCTTATTTCCCAAATATTCCTTATACACTTTTGCATATTTATTAACTCGATTTTTAACTATCACATAAGTCAATCTTTTATTTCCATTTTATTTTATTCTTTCTCATGCACGCAGGTTCACGTCATATAATGTTACTTTATTTAACCGCGTTAACTGGAATAAAAAATTATTTTTAAAACGATTATTATTTGATTTTGCCATGGAATAAAATTGCGTTTCATAAATTACATTCGAGATAAAAATAAAGTATTTTAAATGATTTATTATTTCATTCCTCGCACTGAAATTATAATTTATAGGCTCCTGGTTTCCCAAAATTTATTCAACCTATCCAAACATCGGGTTTATTTCAAACAAGCAAAACACTACGTAGCCCGTTACAGGAAGCTCGCAACTCATCGACGAACCACCGATAAGTTAGATCAAATCGTTAGCGAAATCTCTGACTTGGATAACGGTGGACGCAACTCGTGCCCTCGAAAGCGAACGCGGCTATTCTCTGTTTGCCACATTCAAGGAGACTACAGAGAGTGCAGCCTAAAATTACCGACCGACTGAAAGATATTTATGGTCACCGGTATCTAAAATTATTGTGGCTTGAGAAATTCTAACCGATACTAGGTGCAACCGGTGCTGTGGCCTACGATACACGCGGCCAGCGCTGTGTACACGCGCGCGCGCGCGCGCGCGTCCATTGCCTCGCTTTACGCCTATACGCGAGCACACAGGTAAGCGCGCGTGTACGCGAGGGGTGCGCGCATGTTACGCGCGTCGTGAGCCGATTTGCTTAATCCATTCGCCAGTTCCGCGTGTAATAGACATTATACAGTCACGTGTGACTGATGAGCCAACACGGGGATCCGGAATCGTCGGGAATCAGAGCTGGAGGCGTTTTAAAATTTCCGAATACCGGACCGACGACGCAACGCAATCAACGCCCTGTCTTCATGAACTTTGCCTATTGTTAGTATAAATCGTGCGCCGTGATTACTTACAAGTGCACTCGGTATTCGGATAACAACGGTAAGAATCAGTGAAAGCGAAGGATTACTGAATTTTGGATAAAGCAAGGGAGGGTAAGCAGGCCAATAAATGGACGGTACCTACATAGTCGATGGACAGATTTTAGGTTAACCGATAATTATGATAAAACTAGGCTTTTAATTTATATTAGTGTTACCTTAATTTTTTAGGAAAATCGTTTGTTATATTGGAAATTTAACGTTTTCAATAAAAGCGATTTTTGTACATGAAAAAATATTTTATATTATCGTCCATGTACTGGTGATACACATTATGAGTAGAATTTTCATCATTTTATAATTGAATAAATTAATTCTATTACATATAACTACTCTTCTTAAAATTTACACATTTTTTGTGCAAAGCGTTTGAATTTTGTTTATAAATAATATATTTCTAAGGGTTTGAGAAAGAATTTTTAAAATTCGCGCCCTCGCCGCCCACTGCTACCAGGTGGCATCTGGACCCTCCGGATGTGTAGGGATTAAGCTACGGGAGTGCGTTTCGTCCCGGGATCCGCTACTGGACTCATCAGTAAGGTGTGTAGCGGATCCATGTCTTAGACGCGGGTAGTCAACGTCTAGCGAAACGCGTATTATACATATGTATATACTAACTGCCTGTGTATCGAGTACTTGCGAGCACCGGAGGCTCGGGGTGTCCTCCTGGTGGGCAAGGCTCGAAGTAGGATAGCGTATGTCCGTGTCCCCACAGACCAATCAGCGGCCGACAGCTCGGCATTTCGCGTCACCCCGGTTCGCAGCGACGAGCTCCTCCATTATTACCGTTCTCACATGTGCTCAAGTGACTCCAAGTTTTGTACTCACTGTGAATATTGAAAGACTCACTAAGTGGCCTTTAAAGAAGTATTATGAGAACACTCAATTTGTGGTCTCATTGATCTGTTGTTTTCACCCCTTTTTTCACTTATATTGAAAGAATTGAGACTAGATAGAATCTTGCGAGGCAACACGTGGCAACGAACACGTGTTGCACTCTGCCAACGGGATAAACTCTCCACTTAACATCTCAGAGAGTTCTAAGTCTCTGTTCAACATCATTAAGTGAATTAAACTCACTCAGTTCTCATTAAACTTTCACTCATTAGTCTCAACTCTTCGACTCATGCTCACATAACCTCAACCACGCTTGATCGTCCGCGCGAGGACGAGGATGTTCTACCATAAGGATCGCCGAATGTATACAAGACCGAACAGACGCTATCGCGTTCCTTCTAGTCCTGTTGCGTGGAGACGCCGACCACGGCTTGGCGTGACGCTCGAAATGCTTTCCAACCTCGGTGCGTGGCGCCAACCTCAGATTGTGGGAATGCGACCTAATAGCGGGACTTGATTAATCGATGTCATCGCGTTGCACAGTGGTGTATGTAGTTCGAAACCTGACCAAAATTCGATTTTAGAAATCTTGTTAAACCTTATAACTTTTGTTTTCGAAGAATAATGTAACAACATTTGTTTTCTCATGCATTCACTCGTGAAGCCTTATCTTTTGGTCAATATGAATCCTTTTTATAGTATGTGCTCTTTTTCTTAATCGTTCATTGAAACGCAGTTTATTAGTTACTAATTTTCATGCATTGTAAAGACACGTGCAAATTTATTGTTTATAAAAATTTTTTAAGTAGGTTTGCAATTTTGCAACCTTGTAATGTACCTTTAAATCAAGGAGGCACGGTAGTGCCTCGCGCCAAGTTTAATTATTACTTTCTTATTATGTGATTATTGATATTTGGGAATCATTAGTAATTCAGCGACGTAGATGTTACATTAGTTCATTGTCCGAGGAAAGTTCTAAAGTCAGAAACAAACGCTTTCGCCTATGCGAGTAAAATGATATTAGAAAACTTTCGAAAGAAAGTTAAAATGGAGATATATTAAACAGAATTTTATTATCTTCGTACCCATTAATTACTAGCTCCCGACCAAGAATACATAAAAAACAAACCATTCTGAAATGAAACATTGCAACTTCTACTTTCACAACAAAACAAAACATACGAATACCCGACAGACGAAGAACGCTCATCTTGAGACGTAGATAAATCATCCACAGAAGAACCGGATTAAAATATTTTTTCTCCACTTCTTAAATGTTAATGCGAAGATGTTATAATAAATTGAATCATGCAAATAAATCGATTTACCTATTTATTTGTTCCTTTCTGTTAATTTTTTATAATTCTGTATTAAATTATTGCATTGCGTTATTTCGAATTGTTAGTACTTTTTGACTACTTTTAAACGAATATAATCATTTTGAGTAGTTTTTGAAGCAAATACAGTAGAATTTCGATTATCTTCATTTTTGTGTGTAGGGTTTTAGTCAATTAGTAGAATTCTCAACTTAAAATGGCTGACACACGGTGTCGAACACCCTGTGCATGTTTCTATGTCCCATCCTTTAATTTCGGACCAAAGACATTTATTAAAAATAAAACTTTTATTCATATGAATGGTTATTATTACATGTAAAATTGTTAGATCTATTTTCGTATGTTTTCGTCTTCCTAGCGAACCTGTATTTATTTGCATGGAAAGTACACTTAATGCGAAAAAATTAGCGCCCTATGTAAGAAACTACAAAAAGACAATCTAACAAAGCAAGGTTAAAATACATGATATTTTACTATAAAAAGTTTTCTCAACACTTAGTGATGGCAGTCTGGGAGGATTGTGAATATGCAAATGAGAAATTTTTACGTTCTGATTTTTGTATTATCCATTCAGACACGAAACGGTTACGGAAAATCCAAATTAGTTGTGTTTTTATATGTAGTAGTTTACCCATGAACGAAACAAATGACGAAAAGAACACCGTTACGGTCCGTGTCGGACACGTTCCGCTTATAATATAAATCGCGCTTTAATCGGATAGTTTCCAACCTATTATTACCACAAATGATACGTTGATTAAACTCGCGTGACAGACTAAATTGCATCAGGTTCTTTAGTTAACTCTGTGTCAAGCAAACATATGAATGTATCACGCACGAAGATTCCATTAGGTTGCGCAGCTGTCGCATACTCCCACGCGTTGTACTTTTAAGTGCCGTTTCCCGAATTATTGCTTTGCTGACACTTTGTTTTAGATAATGACTAGACTGCTGATGCTTATGCGAATTCATATTTTTGTAAACACAGATACAGAATATAAGTTCGTATGCGTCATTAGAAAGAATTGATTTAATTTTTTCTATTTAAAGCCGCGTCTACATACAACGAACGCACGCGAACGAACGTAAACGAATGCAAGGAAGGCGAACGCGCGCGATCGAGCGCGACCGACGCCGACGATGCTGATTCGCTTCTTTGACTTAAGTAGGAGGGGCCTGGCGTTCATTCGCGTGCGTTCGCTGTATACATATAGACGCAGCTTTATGTTTCCAAAGGTGGAAAATGATCTTGAATTTCTTTCAACGCGCTGTTTAATCTTATCTTCCAAAACATTCTCACGGGCTAAATTACGAGTTCAAATTGACAATCACTAGTGTTCAGCGATAAGAATATCCAACAATTTTCTATCTGTTATAAATAGACTACAAATATTTATGCAAATTCTTAGTTTTATCGATATACAATAGCAATGGAATCTCAAATAAAATGTACGTTTTATCTTTTAAATATTATAAAATGCATTTTATTTTTTATATTTTGTATATTTTTATATCTCCAGCATCCTTTTAGGTTTTTGTAATTTTTAAATTATCATAAAACACTTATTGTTACTCGGAAGACGAACTCCTACAAATACAATTTCACTGATTGTAGAATTAAAAAGATATGTGATTAAAGTGAAATTACAAATGCGTATTTGAATAAATAAATTTGTAATTGGCTGATAATCCTTTGCCTGTTTTTACAACATGAGATCTATTTAAATATTATCATTACTATTTTAATGCATTTATTCATTCTATTTTATTTTCCTCAGTTATTTTTATATCATAGGAATAAGTCAAAGTCGAATGCTTTTCTGTCTTTTAAAATGAGTTTACTAAATTTTCGAATGAAAGGAGAATTGAACATAAATTGCATTATACACACAAAACGCAACATCGCATTTCTGCAGGAGTAAAAGTGTTAAAACCATCAGTAGGAAGTATTTTTTTATACGTAATTAAATTGTCCATTTTTTTCAGTCTAGACAGATTCTGCTGTTCGAACCTATACCTTTTGTATATAAAAACCTGTTTTTACAGAATTTAATTTAGTTTAAAATTGAAAGGTTTCCCTAACCGTTCACCTGTTATTGATTTTATTGAATTCTGATATTTATTTCTCTACCTATTTCAATGTAAGTTATTTCAAAAAGAAGATTGTTATCTTTATCGTTACTCTGATTATTTGTATTGTTGTTGTTATTTGAGACTTTTTTGCTTATATTTTTGTTATTTCTAAATGTTATTTTCTCTTTGATTATCATCTTATCTTTTACTTTTAAGTAACTTTCCTTGTTATTTACTTGTTTTTGTAACAAAGACTTTATTTCGTAGATAAATAAATATTATTATATTACTATAATAATATACAAGTAACTTAAAATGGCAATGTTAGGTAACTCGCTCTGTATACATATCGTCTCATTCAATAGGACACTTCCAACTAAAGGGAATTTGAATGAATTCCCTAGTAAGTTTTTTGTTTAACAACTTTCTCTACCAATATAGGTATAAAGTCTTATATTTATTTCATGTAGGATTCCAAGCATTTCTATTCACTATTATATCAGTGCATAAATGAAAACATTGATGTTTATATACACCGATATTCAATTTCTGACGCTATGATTACTACACTTTAGGATAATCTTTAAATTTCTAAGTAAGACTAAAACAATATTTTTAACAAACTTATGTAAACCATCGAATCTACTTATTCTTACATTGTCTATTCTTCCAACCATATCATACGCAATAATTAAAGAAGACTACTCAAAGTTAAGGCGTTCCGCAAATACGAACAATTTGAACGACTAAAATTCACGATTCGTTGATCTAGAGTGAAAAAAGAACACTAGTAAGCCATCGTGGCCAGCAAACGTGATAAATGACGGCAATTCAGCTGACCGTCAAACGAAATTATTCGATTTAAACAACGATCCTCTACCTGCGAGTCGTCGTCGGCACGAATTTTTTTTTTTTTTCAAATTCAGTTTGTTCAGCCTCGGTGCTTCGACGTTCCACGGCTGGTGTAAAATTATATTTGCTGTCGTCGAGCCACGAGCAAACCCGATAAAAATTTCAACGTTGCCACGCCTACGGAAGCGGACGATGATATGCCATCGAAATTGCATGCCCTTTTTGGGTAGATCGTCGATACTGCGCGATGACGGCTATGTGCAATATCGAGCAAGAGTTGCTGTTGTTGGTACTGACCGCCAGCCATTGCCAGATTTCGCCTTAATCGCGATAAATAAACACCCGTTGTATCGAGTAAATCTCTGATCCGACATGTTTACGATTTTAAGATCGGCTTTCGGCTGTTCACCGAATTTCGCTGTACGGAGCATGCTGGGTATTTGATTAATGTCTGCCAATTAAAAATTGATTATTTTTTATTCAATTAAATCAGTTTGTCGTCACTCTTGTACGAATGTGTTCTCAGCTAATGTTAATGCGTCATTTTTTCTGATCATTCCTTATTACTAATTACTAAATATACAGAGTGTTTCATTTAACTTGAGACTGTCAAATATCTGGAAAACTAAGCATCATACAAAAAAATGTTCCAAATAAATTTTCAATGATTTTGAAGGGGCTATTCACCTGTACAAAAAATAGCCCCCCCCCCCGCCACCCCCATGTGTGGGGCAGCGGGCAACTTTGAAATTTTAAATGGAAACCCCTATTTTTTATTGCAGATTCGGATTCTATGCCACAAAATACGTAAGTTTTGTTGGAAGCATTTCTTTCGATCCGTGACATATGGTGCTGTTATTGCGAAAAATAAGATTTCACGATGATCTTAAGAATTGCACTTCCGATCATAAGATAAAAAAGAAAGACGTGTTAAATGTTTCCAATGGGAACCCCTATTTTTTTGCAGATTCGGATTGTACGGAAAAAACACGTAATTTTTATGTGAAATTTTTCGGGTTTTTGTAGATGGCGCTGTAGTCGCAAAAAAATAACATTCACTCTGTCATTTGAAATATTAAGAGATGCATGAGTAATGTTTTCAAGAAAGGAAGTTTAATTTAATTTTTTAATTTTCACTCCAGCTAAGGAAAAAGTCGATATATTCATCACTTTTAGCGCCATCCAGGAACAACGACCTGGACTTGGACCTATTAGTTTTCTGACCTTTCTGTTCTCCTCAGGGAGCTTTGTGTCGATGAGTCCCCTCGCCTCTCACCATCCATTTACAATAAATGCTCGAAATGATGACCCCCAACTCCGATGCATTTATTTATCCGTGTTTCAAATGATTGCACGCAACTCAAGAGTGATTACTGCGCCATCTGTCACGAATCGAAAAAAATGTTTCGTATAAAACTTATGTACTTTGTGGTGTAGAATCCGAATCTGTAATAAAAAATGGGGGTTTCCATTTAAAATTTCAAAGTTGCCCGCTGTCCTCACACAGAGGCTGCGGGGGGGGGGGGGGGCTATTTTTTATACAGGTGAATAGCCCCTTCAAAATCATTGAAAATTTATTTAGAACATTTTTTTTATGATGCTTAGTTTTCCAGATATTTGACAGTCTCAAGTTAAATGAAAAACCCTGTATAGCATGATTTCTCTGACAATTTTTAGTGAAGTAGAAATTATAATGTAGAGAAATACAGTGTTTTGTTGATGATATTCTTATTAATGTAAGATTACCATGTTTTTTATCACCTTGCACAGGAATGTATACACAGACAAATGCTGATACGGTTACGCACAATCCTCATCACCAGGCTGCGCTGTTAATATTTGGTAGCACTACTAAAATTGTAATTAGTTAATGCCTTTCGTGATGTGCTTGGTCCCTCTCATTTGAAAAGATAGGACATGTTAGGAATTCTAATTTAATGGTGGATTTTAATATTTATCTATTCGTTTTATTCATTCATAAAAAAAGTAACAGTTGAGCTGAATTCATATCAATTTTCTACGAAGTGTACAAGTTTAATCTTACAAGGAAATCTAATAAATGGCATGAACTGTTAGTGACCGACTGGACCTAAAGGTCATCGATATGTCAGAGGGACACCTTTATAAATACTTTATAATTTGGTTTACTTCCGAGTGGCACCGAACACTGCGCCGAGTGACGAGTGACGAGTGACGAACGGCTCGGTGCCACTCGGGCTCATTCGGGCCCATTCGACACAGCTCGGAAGTTATTCGAAGCTTTCGAGTAAGCCTTCGAATAAAGATGAAGATAAAGATGCAAACTTTATTCGACGCTGAAATTATCTTAAGTCTTTGAACAACTTCTCATCAAATAAAATGAATATCTTGTCTTCGAATAAAACCGTTTATTGGTAGTTTCGAACAACGAATAAAAATAGATTATCTTTTATTCGAATTTTTATTTAAAAAATTTTTTATTTAGATAATGCCCATCTCTGACTAATACCTACATACAAACGTACGTGGTGATAAAATAATACTAGGTCCCTCCGTTTATTGTCAAACATGCCTGACGTTCATAATCAATGCGTTGTACAATGCGAAGCGACGTTTCACACAGTAAAGCTACATTTTAGCGTTTGGACCTGTTTTAGGGCACGGAATCTCCTCACGCCGACTTGTATTTAACCCAGAGCCATAATCCCGAAGACAAAACGAATCACAGCAGCTCGTTCATTTCCTGCTGGCAAGTTCGCGGACTCGTTACGAGCGCCTCGGGCGGAAAGGTGAAAAAAGAAGATAGAAACGAACAGCCAGGGAAGAAGAAACGAGCGCGTCGTCTAACAGCTTCTCGTAGAGACATTTAAAAGCGAGGAGCCAGAGGAGCGACAGGGAGAGGAAAGGCGAGAGAGAGAACGTGGCTGCATCTGCAATTCTCACGTGTCGGGAAAGTTGTCAGCCAACCAGTTGCGCGCATTCTCACTGCACTTCATCCCGCGGCTGCCGTTGCTTGTCTGCTGGGTCAAGGTAAAACTTTGCCAAAGAAAACTTGCAGAAGCGCCTTCTGAAAAGGGCCGGACAAGTTTGCAGGTGGAAGTTGCCCGGAAACGGTTGCAGCTTTTCTTAAGGATCTCCGGTGAATAAGCGAGAATCTTTTCTTTTCCCCGGCTAAACGTGAAATTTTTCGCGCTCTCTTTTGCAAACAACAAAACTCGTTCCTTTTCTGGCAAACGGTGCACGCCATTCAGATTAACGAAATTTTCATGTTCGTGGAGACCTAACTAATTTTGATATTGAACGTAATTTTCTTCATACATTGGGAACCAAGTTTCTTTCTCGCTGATTAGTATAATTCCTCGTATTTTCATTATTATTATTTTATATATTTATATATTTATTGAAATCAGCCCGCTGGCCTGGATTAGGGACGTGGTCATTACAGCGGTTTTGCAATTTTATTCATCTTACATCCTTCGTCCATTCTATCACATTATTGCCATTCTCATGCAATAAGTATAGTCCAGTCATTTTAGAAATTTCTGCGAAAAAACTAAAAATAGGTGGATCTGTTCACGAATCGTTTATTTTTATGATGGGTATGAGCTTATGAAAAATCACCGTTGATCGGCTACCGGCTCCCCCCCCCCCTTTTTGGGTCAAATGTTTAAAAGAGTAGTTTTTCGCAAATAACTCAAAAATGGTTAGTCCAATTGAAAAATGTTTTAGATAAAAATTTAAGAGCGTGGAATTATGCGTAAGAAAGATTCTATAACATTTTTTCATAAATTCAACCGTCTTTGCAATAATACGTTCTTAATGTTTTTACGGTGGTGTGTGCATTATAATAGGAGTACGTTTATGGAACTTTATCGCAAAAAGGATTGAATTTATGAAAAAATGTTATAGAGCCTTTTTTACGCACAATTCCATGCTCTTAAATTTTTATCCAAAACATTTTTCAATTAGACTAACCATTTTTTAGTTATTTGCGAAAAACTACTTTCTCTAACATTTAACCCAAAAAAGGGGGGGGGAGCCGGCAGCCGATCGACGGTGATTTTTCAGAAGTTCATACACATCACAAAAATAAGCGATTCGTGAAAAGATCCACCTATTTTTAGTTTTTTTGCAGATTGCCCAGTTTTTAGTCTAATGCTCCTGAGCTAGTAGTTTACTTGTATTGCCACTCTCTCACTCTTCGTGCATTCATCTATCAAGTGTGCAAAATTGCCTTCCTTCGCACCGCACAACACGCATTTCCGACCTCCTTCGTTTAACCAGTTCACTCCTTTTTTCTTCATTCCCACATCTCAATCTCGCAATTCTTATATTCACTTCTCTCTTTTCTTACATATTCGGGAATACTTCTACGGTCACGCTATCTTTATACCTAACATTATACTTTAGCTCCTTTATTATACACATTCTCTCCTGTCCCTGAACATGTTTGTCTCTTTTCACTATCGTTCTTACTACATCTATTCCTCTTTCTCTCTTGCTCCATATCTACACCTTTCTTTCTCTACCCATTTCTCCATAAATATGATTCTCCTTCGCTCTGTCTGACTGTAGCAATCCTATCCAACAATCCCTCCAAAATTTCTTTAAATTAATCATTTTTGATCGGTGTTTGGAAACCATAGTTTTCAAATAATGTTAGAAAAAGGGCGAGATAAGGTCGTAGATCAATGGAAATTTTTAGAGACATCTTCCAATAACATTCGATCTCATTGCAATTTCTTTTTCTAGAACTATTCAAAAGCTAAAACCTAGAAACATTAGCTCAGAACTATTTATGATTATAGATGATTATAGAATTGCTATATGCCTAGAAATTGTAGTTATACTGTTGCAAATGACTCGCCAATTGATGCAAAATTTCGGAAATGGACTTTGTATGTATATTGTACGTGATAGATATTTTTTCGAAGATATGATATTTGAAACCATGGGATAAAAACTGTATTCTATGTTGTTTCAGGCTATATGATACAATTTTTAATTACGATTACTCTGGGTGTTTTATTGATCTTCAAAATACTGGAGGTTTTTTCCGCATGCTATGATTATTATCATCCGAAGATACAGTTATAAGCTAAAATATTATACATTATTTAACTTTAAGCACGTATTTCAAGATTCATGCAAAACATCAGTTACATCTGCATATTATTTATTTATTTATTAATTGCTTCAAACCGCATGCAGCTTATACAGCATCTGTATACAGTAAAATCTGCTTAAACCTAGGTAGTTTTCTTTCTATACGCCTAGGCTAATGCCTCCAACCAGTATTTTTTGTCGACTTGGACCGTGGGAACTTTCTCGGTCGCGAGCTCGACTCCCGAAACAATGGGCTATAAAAGACAAGGATAGCACTAGGCATTTAAAAATGCTCGTGACTTGACTTTCACCTATTTCCATCGAATTTTCACGAGAGTGACGCCAATCGATTTCTTATACTCGACCGATTAAAAAAATACCAAACACGACATAATTCGGTCCATAATTAATGAAATAATGAAACAAATTAATTCTCACGCTTCAATTCTAAATTCGCTAAAAATAGTCCGATTTACATGAAACTTGGTGTTATTTTCATCGGGAGAACGCTTAGAATCCAATGGTGAAACTTTTGTATGGATACGACAACGGATAAGATCGCGGAAACTAAGAAAAATTGACGACTCAGCGCTCGAGCGACCCTAGCCACGTGCGTAATCCGATGCCGTTGCTTGGCGAATATCAAAGAATACCGCGTAGTCAGGTGTGAAATATTTCTTCTCTGAATTTTCATCGGTTACTAATTATTGTCGAATGTTTATAAAAATGATACCACATACTTTCTTACATTTTTCCGATGAAAATTAGTCGAAATACGACATAAATCGGACTCTTTTTAGCGAAGTTAGAATTGAAGCGTGAAAATTAATTTGTTTCGTTATTTCGTTAATTATGGACCGAATTATGTTGTGTTTGGTATTTTTTTAATCGGTCGAGTATAAGGAATCGATTGGCGTCACTATCGTGAAAATTCGATGGAAAAAGGTGAAAATCAGTCACGAGCATTTTTAAATGCCTTGTCTATTATGGCCCCATTGTTTCAGGAGTCGAGCGTCCAAACACATAAAAACCAGTCAAACGAGAAATCGGAGGTGCGAGATTAACTTCCCACTTCGTTTAAGTCTTGAAATACGGACCCGATTGCCTGAAGCTTATGCGGAATGTACTGTATTAAGTGGTATTCTTCATTATTACAACTTCTTCTCCCTATAAAATCTTTTACAATTCTGAAGCCGTACCAATGAAATCAATATCAACCACGAGGCGCTAACAAAATCACTTGTCATGTACATATATTCATTTTGCAACAACATTCAAACTACTGTACTACTCTACTACTAAAAAATACAATCCACTATATCAACTTTTATATTATAGTTAAACACCTCTCATTCCTACAATTATGTGCCTCAAAATTTTCCAGATATTAAAAAAAAAGAAAAACACTGTTGAGCTATTTCACATGTCTATCGTCGAAGCTTTAAATAAACAATATTGAACATTAAACATGTAAATATTGCGTTCCTTCACTTTAAACTCTACTGAAATTTAATTTTCATTACATTGAAGTAAAAAATCGAAGAGAAAATACCAAACGAGGCAAAGTAAAAGTTAATATTATTTTAATCGGAATTCGACTATTTTTAATAAAATTCACAGAAAGCTAAAAGTAATTTATGAAATTATTCGTTATATCGTTCAGCAAAGCTGTATCCATGTTAAAATTGCGAGCCGTTCTGACACTTCAAAGGTGTTTTTGCATCCTAGTTTACAGAAAATAAAGGAAAAATTAAATTCGCAATCGATAGTAACATTAATCACGTTATGTCGTAAATTCGTGACAATATTGTTCAAACGTTTCTATTCTCAATCACAAAAAGCGAATGGCTATTCGTGAAATCAATTTAATGGCGTGCAGTTCACACTTTTCTTAATTACAGAGCCATCAAAATTGCCTCGTCAAATATTTATACTTGGAGATATTTCTAAAGTGAGCGCACTATATTTAATTGAATAGAGGCCGATCTCCCCTCAGTCCACGAACACTTTTCTCGCTTCAACAAACCGAGCAACTTCCTTCTAGTTCGGACGTGTTTTTATTTATTTAGATGTCTAATTTCGTCACCATCGCAAAAATATTGCACCCAGATAGAATTCGTGAGTTAATGGCCGGAACTTTCATTGTAGATTTTGAGAGAATTATTTTCTGAGCAACGAAGCGGGACACGCAGAACCACGGAATAATTGAGTTTACACGATATCTAAAACTGTAAAAACTGTGGAGATACGTTCTGACAAGCCTAACTCGTTTTTGCTCTTGCTTCATAGAATTAACGAGTTGCGAAATAACGAAGATCGCACGATTTTTAACGTAGTAGAATAAACTTCTAACTAGCGAAATATTGTTACGAAATAATAGGTACGAAATGAAGAAGAAAGATTGTTCATAATATTTCTGTATTGGGATGAAACTTTCGAAATTTAATTTTTTATTTTATGCAAATTTATCTGAAGATCATCATTTTTTATTTGCTTATAGCAGTAGTTGAAAGATAACTTAAACATTTATTTCATTTGGCGCATTAGACACAAGCTGGTTCTTCATTTTTCATGGAGTCACATTCTCAAGCTTTTCTCCACATAAAATAAAAAGGGAACAGTCTATTTATAGTTAAAGTAGTTATTATTAAATGTTGAATGCATAATACCTATAAAATCTTAGTACAACCGGATAAGAGATTATTTCACGTGAAAAAATAAGGAAAAAACTAATTTTAGTAATTCTTATCAAAATCACTGTTATTTCTCCAAATTCAACTTTTTGTTCTAAAAATCTTCAAATTTGCAACTTCCTAATCTACAACCTGAAATCTTCAGTTCTACAAATTTAATTTTTCAAATTTCTTCTTTAAACTTTTTAATGTGTACCTTCAATTACTAAAATTTGTAACTCCAAGTTTTTAAGTTTTTAATTTCATATCATTCAATTTCTAACTTCAATAATTCAGATTTCCAACTCGAAACCCCCGAATTTCCAAAACTTAAGACTGAAAGTCTTTAAATTTGCAATTTGAAATATTGAGTTCTAGAACTTAAAATTTTATATCTTCAACTTGAAATCACCAAATCTTCAATTAGAACTTTAAAAGTCTCTAAGTCTGAAACTTGAAATATCTATTCCAATTTCCAATTGCCAACTAGAAATCTTCAAATTTCAAATCTTTCAATTTTATTTAGCTCTTCAAATTTTTCGCCTCAAATCGTCAAACCTCCACTTTGAAGTCTGTAAATCTTTAATTTTATATCTTCAAATTTTCAATTTGAAGGTTTCAAAACTTCAACTTGAAACCTTAATGTTCCAACACTCAAGTCTCTAATGTTATTTCTAACAATGAATCAGCATGCGAAAAGTATTCAATCAAGTAGAAATGATCACCAGGATATATAAATAAATTATATGTTTCTGAATAAAACGTTACATAAGCAATAAGACTGATAAGAAATTTTGAACGTGACTTTTGAAACAGAATATTTTTTAAATTAACGCCTGAGAGAAGTAGAAAACTAATTGACAAACCACTTTCAGGCGCAGTTAGGTTTATTCCTTATAAATCTCTCCAGGCACTGAAGTTGCAGTTTTTATTTCTAATATTTTGTTCATCAGTATAAAATTACTTTATTGAAGGAAAAGAATCCATTTTTGTTATTTCAAATTAGGTTCAATCTCGCATTTTTCCATCATCAGATGCTCGTAACAGGTGATAGTTGACACATTTATAGGATTCCTACGTTAATTAATAAATAATAACTTGTGTGACGTAGAAATACTTTTCTTATTTAATGTCTCTTCTTATATCCCCAACCAATTTAATTCGATAATATTAATAGCTTTACAAAATTCATAAGTACCAGTTATTTATAGAACTGTTATAGAAGAATCATCTCTTAACCTGTCGGAATATAATAAGATTTAAAATTTACGTTTCCACTCGAGCGGTCAATCGACTTCCGTTTCTACCAAGGGGTTTCACGAGATGACACACGACGCATTTGGCTTTTCGTTTTCAGGAGAGCAACGTCCCCCCAGTTGAATAATGGCCGAGGAAATTCATTGAAGACGAGCAAGTGCAATTAGTTTTTCTGCACGCAAGAGAATGCGGTGGTTACCAATCCGTCGGCGGAGAATTTAATTTTGTTACACAGAAAAAGGAATGTTGTCCATGCCAACGTGGGAGGACTGAACACGACGGTCGTTTTAAAATAGAATTTGAAAATTAAGCGTACATATGTTATTCGATCGAAACCCTTCTCCTACATACCCGCATTTACTCTGATTCGTTTCCACGAAGGAAATATTTCCGAGTAAGCACTGATTTTTTTTTTTTTTAATCGTCGTGTCAGAACTGTAATCGATAGTTCGCATCCAGAAATATCAAAATATTTCGTGATGCAAATTGTATAGTAATATTATTAATTCCTAATCTGTCATTCCAGATGATATTCTAATTTCACCTGCTCTATACACTTGAGATTAATTAAATCCTGGGATTCAAATAGAACTTTATGCAAAGAGCGAACAACATCAAAATCAAAATACAAAATACAAAAATTAAAAAATTATCTTCATTTTTTTTTGAAACGTTGTTAATGGGGAAATTAATTGTTAAAAATTCCAGGTTGAAGACTTCAATATTTCTTTAAACATTTTCAGACTTCAATTTTGAAGATTTGTGAGTTTGGAATTGAAGATTGGCCAAACTGAAGTTGGATACTTGAAGAGGAAATTTGAAAAGTTACAACAGAAAATTTGAGGATTTTCAGCTGCAGATGAGAAAATTTTAAGTTGTTGATTCAGGGACTTTTAGAGTTCGAATGCAGGATTACATGATACACTTTTTTTTATGTGTGTTTATATTTTGCCTACGTATCCAAACAATACCCTGAACTGTCTAACAAAACAGTTCGTATATCACGTAAACACCATAGACGGAGAAATCGTACATAGAACGATTCAATTTTCAAAAATAACGAACCAGTATCAGAAAGTTGGTAAATTCAGACCAAAGTTTACGGGCGACACTGTCGAGTGATTTTCAATAAAAATAACAGTTCCATGGTTGGAGTGTCGCGGGAGACGGCGCGGCGTAGCATGACGCAGCGCAGCCTCGCTCGAGGGCCTAAAACTTTATTCCCGATAATTTCCTGTAGTCCCTCACCCTTCCTGGACCGATCTTTCAAGTGAAATCCACTTTTGGCTCCCTTTTCTTCGACGGGTGCAGGTACATGGTCGCCGTTCTTGCTGCCTACTCAGCTGCGGTCAGTTTCAGCCAGAAAGAAGTTGTCCTTGCAAAGAGTCCCGCAGGAAGGACCTCCATTTTCCCCGATGAAGCAAAGGGTGCAGGGTTTGAAGTAACGGGACGGGAGGGTGAGATGGGAGAACCCACAGACACTATTCACCCGCAACAAAAGGCAATCACCATAGAAGTGGTGGGGCTGGAACCAGCAGTCATCATAAGTTATCGGAATCGTTCCGATATTTTGCTTGGAATTTCGACGGGTACGAGTTACCGTCAAGTCACTTTTCTGTAGTCCAGAATATACACGATCTTAAGGATCCTTGTCCATGAAAACGTGATTGCTTGGGATTTATCAGAATTTTCATTCACCCAGGGGTTTTGGTTACTGAAGCGACAGAAATGTACATACACTACTAACAAGAACCTCTGTGGGAGGACAGCAGATCCAATTGATGAGATTGGAATAGATTCACATCAAAGTGGAGTAGAACAGATGAAGTAGTGATGCTTATGAAGTAAAGGGGCGAAGCCATTAAAACACGCCGATTATTTGCAACCTCCTACCAGACTTCTCATTAACGGTGCATACAATGAAACGTCATTTTACTGATAACATTTGCACGACATTAAATTTGGATACATGAGTCATATCAGATACCATTAGTATAAACAGTTTTTACCTACGCCCGATACCAAGGTACCACTAACTGACTTATTTAACGACCTCAAAATACAAGCAAAAACGTCTACCAACACCCTAATCAAAGAACAAGGTCTAAATAAGGGAATAAACTACTTTAGATTCTTTCACAAGGACCAGGGTAAACCGTGGTACACTGGGCATAGGCTTTCTAGAGATTTCATAACCTTTGTTAACAGATGTCGCGCTAATCATTATAACCTAAATGCTTCTTTAGCTAGAGTCAAGTTCGTATCTAATAGCGCTTGCCAGTGCGGAGCAGAATTTCGAGACCTGAACCATATTATTTGGCAATGCTCTGACTATGAAGAAGAACGGAAGACGTTAGTAACAACTCTAGTCAGGCGCAAATTCTGCTTCCCACTCTGCATCAGCACCTTTTTATGCGATCCTAATATCGAGTGTTTGAAACCCATTCACAACTTCCTCAAACAATGCAATATAAAAGTTTAAAGCGGATAATTATATAACTATGTATACAACCTGTATTTGCTGTATAAACCATATCTGGTTTAAGGCAATTAAATAAATAAATAAACAAATAAATAAATAAATAAACAGTTTTTAAATCAGTTTGGCAGTATTTTTACAAGGATCAAATAGTCATAATGGTACATTATGTTGTAGTTCACTAGTTTAAGGTTTAGACTTCAAGATTTGTGTAAAGGGAGATCAATGAAACTCTGATTCCATTTATCTCTCTTTGGGTTTCTACTCACAGCAACCTCCACGTGGTGAGACTTGGACAACCGACAATAGTTGAACTGATTGGCTGCAAACTTGTAATCAAATAGATGTGAAATTGTGGTTTCAAAATCGTAATTACAAAATAAACTAAAGAGACAATAAGTATTATCTACTATGGTTACTAAGCATTATCTCTTCGCAGTACTCTTACCAGCGGATGGCTATAAACAGTCGCCGTTCATGAGTTTTGATGAATGGCAAAGCTTAGATCTCAAGGGTATCGAAAGGGATAAGAACATTGAAAAGTTTAAGGTGTGCATCGAAATGCTTGTTGAATCCACTGCTTCGTAGATCACTAAGTTTCATTTGCGGATACGGGTAATCCCAAACCCAACAGAGCCACTTTATGACTTTTACGATACTTTTTATAAATAATATTTAATATGCAATTCACTAACAGTGTACACCAAAATCTGTACCCGGGATTAGATACAATACCTGAAAACGATATAACAAAGTTGCGGTGTGATGTTGTGCTGAACAACTCATTATGATCAAGAGGTTCAGGTCTGCCTACGTGTTTTCGCTAAATTTATCACGCTTTTTATCCAGACTCTCGGAATGTGTGAGGGTTAACCACCGACATTTTTTGTCTACTTCACTATATCACTTCAAAAAACTATACAGGGTGTAACAAAAATGTTGCACGTCCTTGAAAGGAGTGATTCCTGAGGTGATTCTGAACAACTTTTTCCATAGCAAAAATGTAAGGTGGGGCTTTGTTAACGAGTTATTAACGAAAAACACCGACCAATAGGAGAACGAGTACAGTGTACAAATTTCGGCGCGGACTACAACAATTGGTCTGTCTTCGCTAGCGCGAAGGTTCGTCTACTGTTCTCGCTCTCCTATTGGTCGGTGTTTTTCGTTAATAACTCGTTAACAAAGCCCCACCTAACATTTTCGCTAAGGAAAAAGTTGTTCAAAATCATCTCAGGAATCACCCTTTTCAAGGACGTCCAACATTTTTGTTACACCCTGTATACAGAGTAGTCCACCTAACTTGAGAATCTGCGATACCTCGCTTATTTTTTATGATAGACAAGAATGTCATTGGAAAACAATATTTGATTCAGGGGGGAAAATACGATAATGTCAATTTTTTCTGAGATTTCAAAGTAACCCAATTTTTTAAAAATAGAACCATATGTTCTTGTCACTACGATACGATAATTAAGGTAAAAATTACTCAAAACATAGTTGAGTACAAAAATTTCATATATTTTGCACTACAGTACGACTAACAAATTTGGAAACTTGTGGAGAAAATGATTCGAAAACTGTTCAAAGTTTAAAAAATAATACTATAACTTTTTCTCAAAGAGATCAGCATCTCAGATATTTCGGAAACTATAAGTTTCACAGAAATATTTGCTGAAATAAAATTGCACAGTACGAAGGGGGCCATCCGGTGGCGATAATAGTTTTCTTGTAGGTGGAGGTACTTCGGACATTTGAAGGTCACCTCCATTTTTTTAAATAGATCGGTATGTTTTTGCTTCCGTATCATGATAGAGGATCTTAAAACGAGTTCAACGACCTATTACATAAGGTCATTGAAGGTCATAGAAAGTAGAGAAAGGCGATTCATTTACTACCAAAACCGTAAGTATTATCGCCTTTCTCTACTTTCTATGACCTTCAATGACCTTATGTAATAGGTCGTTGAACTCATTTTAAGATCCTCTATCATGATACGGAAGCAAAAACATAGATATATTTAAAAAAATGAAGGTGACCTTCAAATGTCCGAAGTACCTCCACCTGCAAGAAAACTATCATCGCCACCGGATGGCCCCCTTTGTACTGTGCAATTTTATTTCAGCAAATATTTCTGTGAAACTTATAGTTTCCGAGATATCTGAGGTGCTAATAGTTATTGCCCCACCCTGTATAACAAAATATAACAGATACCTATCTACACGAGTGTACACCGGCATTTAATCACATGTTGAACGTATGTTTATAAACATAAATGTACAAATATAGACTTAAGCAATAAAAATGTATTTGAAGGTGGTTACTAATAACCAAGAGGTGGATGTAACCTTAAATAAATAAATTTTAAAAAAAGTACTATAAGGAGCAGTTAATTTTTGATTATAAGTCACCGGTGAATAAGTTCAATTCCGAGTAATAACTTTACTGCTAATGAAATAATTCTGAGAGCAATTAACTTCTAAAATGATCAAAGTTGAGATTTTCACTTTCCGTGAAAAAATGATATCCTATATTTTAAATTTTCTCTTTTTACATAGAGTCGCTCTATTCTCGGTACTTACTATTTCATTCCATTATTCGCAATACTTTGTTATAAACGCTATGTTTCTTAAAACCCTGATTCCTTTGCAAGCACATCAAAGGAAACGATATTCCTAATTTCTCCTTCCATTTCAATCATTAATACTCGTTTAACTTCCAAATAAGACGTTCTGTCGTGGAATCCGTTTCTACTAACAAAGATAATATGCCTCTTTAGGCGTCTTATAATATAAGAGTCCCAGTTCGATTTCCTTAGATCTTAGACACTCGAGTAGACTAAAGACCGATTCCTTGTATCGCGAGGCTCCTCGAACCGATCGGAGCGTCGCAAATAACAAACGGCAACTTTGACCGTCTCATCGAAAGCGTGGCTGCAGTCAACATCATCAGACGCGAGTAGATCGATGTAATTGCTCGGGCTAAGATTTAATGGTCCACTCGGCACTTCGGCCTCATAATCGGTCCACCGTTCAACGATGTCTCGTTGAAAGGTCTCTTTGACTCCCGCCTCCCTAAGATCGTTCTACCTAACCTTTGCGTCCACAACTCGACGAAACTACTAGACAGTCTCGACGGAAGAAAGAAAGGTAGACTCATAAAAATTAAGAATACAATTTGCAAATCGTCCGACGGTGAATCTCAAGTGGAATCGAGTTAACCCTGTATTAGGATAATGACGTCATGAGACGAAGAAGCTTCAACTTTCAAGCGCTCTTCGCGGTCGTCGAAACGAAGCGAATCGTCGGCGAATTTGTTAACAATCGTCACTCTACCAATTGTATTTCTCTGAATATACAGGGATCGAATATTGGAACAGAATTGTTAATATTTATTGTGTTATATAACTGTAGTTGTGTAAGAACTATAGAAGAAAACACGTGAATTAGTCGAGTTAAACGCGTACCAATCTATACTGTTCGTTGGTAATAATTTTTATAAAGTTAGACGAAGTCGAAATTGCTTTACAGATATATGCGATAGTTGAAGTTCATTTGGCAAGATTTAAATCGCCCTAGAGCCAACTCGACTCTATTTTGGGGAAAATGTGACATTTAACTGTGGAAGACACAACAGTTCGATAAAATAATAGACATTAATGTCATTAACAAGAATGAGTGGCGAGAATAGTTAAAATAGCTTTCAGATATTTTATTGTTCTGATACATTTTGATATTTCTGTTAATAATTTTACCAGCTTCCATGTTTCGTGTCATGTATGATATGTAGGGTAGAGTTTATGCTTAGTTAGGAGCACGAGAAAAGACGAAAGCTTACAAATTTTTGTTTAATGTAGTATGACAATATTTTAGTACATACGTTTTGGTATGTGATTAAACGAGTCTTTATCAGTCATACAATTTTTTCATTGAAAAATATTAATTCCTTTCGGAGATATAGCCAATTGGCGACACGTGTCCTTGATAATAGTGATTTGCGGTAAATACGATTATTTAGAAATGGATCATCGAAAATAAAAAATTCGTAAGAATTTAGTTAGTTTATTAGTTTACCTAGCCTTTAATTGTTCCTTTTTCAAAATTAGTTTTTGATAAAATGGCAGCTGTTTAACTTTAAAATTTAAGTATTCAAAATATTTACTAGAAAGAGACATCGAACCATTAAAGACAAGACTTTTATATTTAAAATAAGCCTGTAAGATTTTAAAGAGATCGGTTAAATGATTTTCGAGAAATTTTACCCACCGACATTGAAGACATGATTTTGAGAAACACGCGTTTAAAGTTTAAAGAATAATTTACATGCAAATAAAGAATTTTTTTTTCTACCCACATAGAGTCATCTACTCCGGAACTATGGAACAGATTAACATATTATTAATATACTTTAGGAAAATAAAAAAATCGATTCTTCAATTTTTTTTAGATTCTGACTATGCATGACCCCTTAATACTGCTACTGACCATATTTACAAAGAAGACACTAAAATTTAAATACCCTAACTATTTGCAAATACAGTACAGTCTGCTTAAGCCTAGCCCATTTTCTTTCCACAAGGCTAGCCCAATCTCTCCTACCACTATTTTTTGTCAACTTGGACCGTGGGAACTTTCTCGCCCGGGAGCTCGACTCCCGGAACAATGGGCTATAAAAGGTAAAGATAGCACTAGCCATTTAAAAGTGCTCGTGCCTGATTTTTACCTTTTTCCATCGGATTTTCATGAGAGTTACTCCAATCGATTCCTTATACTCACTAGATTAAAAAAATACCAAACACGACATAATTCGATCCATAATTAACGAAATAACGAAACAAATTTATTTTCACGATACAATTCTAACTTCGCTAAAAATAGTCCGATTTACATAAATTTTGGTGTTACTTTAATCGGAAGAACATTTAGAATCCAATGGTAAAACTTTTGTATCGATGCGACAACGGATAAGATCGCGGAAACTGAGAAAAATTGACGACTCAACGCCCGAGCGACACGCGCGTAACTGGATACCGTCGCGCAGCGAATATCAGAGCATACCGCGCGTGCCTTCGGCCTCGAGCGTCTAAACTCGTAAAAACCAGTCAAACAAGAAATCGGAGGGGCGATATGCACTTCCCAGTTTACTTAAGCCTTGTCATACGGATCCGATGGGCAAAGCCTTACGCGGGGACTACTATGTTGTGTTACTTCCTACTATAGAGTATAATTACTTATACTGTGTTATTACCGGAAGAAGTTTCAGACTATAAAATAAAATACGAAAATTGGATAAAATTAACCATCGTCTATTGATCTACAGAGTCAAGGGTTGTACGCTAGTCGAATGACGTAAATGCATTAATTGTGCAGATTTCTATCATATATTTTGGAACTTGTTTCTGCACAAATAATTGGTGGAAATAAATGTATTTGTTCTAAATAATCAGGTGTTTGTAACATTAAGAAGTATTTGTATTGTAATATACATATTATAAAAAATAAAAGTAATTTGCAGCTATATGTGTAAAATATAAATACGATGTAAATGGGCTTTTCGTAAATAAACTCTAGAAGAGCGTTCTTCAATCTTTTTACACCCGCGGATCAGCCAAATCCATGTAGGTAGTACTTTATTTACCAAATTTAATTTTATAGAATTAGACTTTTTAGTTAGTGGAACATCTGCTGCTGGCACTGATGGAATAAAACGAAGAAAATTAAAATTGTGTGACTATTTAGTAGAACAAGTAATACAAGAAATGTGTAATTTAAATACTTAATTACAACATATAAAGTTTTAACCAACATTGCAGATATTCTATATATTAAATTGTAAAACGGTTTAAAATTGAATGACGGAAAAAACTATATGCAACTTGCGATACATTAACTTAAAACTTACTACCCCAAGGAATTATAATATAGCAATTTGTGTACCCAAGTAGATTCCAATATAGTAAAAAAAAAAAACACTGATGCTAAATTCCTATTGAACATTGTCCGAATTTTTCTGACGCACCCTGTAATACAATCAATAAAATAAGAAAAATCTAAAAGTTCAACATTTTAAAGCCTGATTCAAAAAAATTACTATCACAAAACTATCAGGCCAGGTTAGCCTGATATTACTTGTACGTGCAGCCGAGGTCTGCGGATGCAGTTAGTAGACTATGTATAACGAAAATGTTGCAGTTCCTTGAAACAGTTAATTTCTGAGGTGATTTTAAACAACTTTTTCCTTAACGAAAATGTTAGGTGGGGCTTTGTTAACGAGTTATTAACAAAAAACACCGACCAATCAGAGAGCGAGTACTGCAGATGAACCTTGGCGCGGATAATGGTAGACCAATGCTACGCGTGGTTGTAGCCCGCACCGAAATTCGTACACTGTACTCTCTCTCCTATTGGTCGGTGTTTTTTGTTAATAACTCGTTAACAAAGCCCCAAATAACATTTTCGATAAGGAAAAAGTTGTTCAAAATCATCTCAAGAATCATCCCATTGAAGGAACTGCAACATTTTTGTTACACTCTGTATCTAAACACCGAGATCATTTTAGTTGGAAGAAATTTAGTCTAATACTTTTAATCATTTCTTTTGTATAAATTTTGTAATAAATTCTCTCCTCTTGCTGCATCCGTAAGCGTTTGTGAATTAGTTTCCCGGCATTCCTCGCGAAGTAAAGTTATAGCGCAGTCTACGGCGAGAGTTAGCTCAGTGACGAATTTCGGTCAACATTATGAAACCGTATAGTGACCTTTTTCCCGTGATAATGACTTTCCGGTAAATTAGAATCGATAAGCCGCGTGGGTGTACCATTTCTAGATGCCCCTAACGATCTTTTTGCGAACATCGAAGGCGACCAAACATGCGCGACAAAAACTCGATGGGGGTCACCTAGTTGGACGACGCTTTTCATTTCGGTCGACCGAAAATTCCTGCGTTCATCCGCGGAACAATGATTCTACGGCGTTAATGCAGAAATTTCTGCGCGAAAGAAACGCTAACGCCCAGCTCGCGTAATAGTTTCAACTGTCACGCTTCCGAAAGAGTTTTTTCGGCCAACAAGAACTGCAACGCCGCGGCGCGGCGCCGCTGTATTTGCCTCTGAAAACGCCAGAGAAATTCTTACGAAACTCACTCATCCAGCTCGGGAAAATTGGGTTATACAAATGTTTTCGAAAACTTGGTAATTCGTAGCGCGAAACCTTTTATTTATCTGTCGAAAACGTTTCAAACTGCGCGATATTTATTCAAACGCTTTTATTTGGGGAATGCTTCCGCGGGTTTAGCAAGTTTTTTTTTATTCCGTTCGAAAAATTGCTCGTTTACGTCGATTTGTATGAAAACTGCTTGCAAACGGTTTGTTTGCGGTGTAATTCGTCGCTAAACGCGTTGAACGTGATGCGATCGGTACTGAACTCTCTGTTCTCACCGTAACACAGTGGTTCCAAGTAACGTCTTCGAGGACAAAATTCCATATTTCTGTGAATTCTCAACAGATTTTTGTCATTTTTGGCTTATTTTGTCGAAGCTGAAATATACTAAAAGGTTATACTATTACTTTTAAAATTTCCTCAATGGTTTAAGAAAAAACAGAAAGATTCTGAACCCTTGATTTCGAAACAAAATTTGATTCAACATTTTTTAAATTTATTGTCCTTTTTTTTAATATTTTGATTATATATACCTACATATTTCAGAGAGAAATGTAGTTTACAAATTAAATTTTTATATCGTTTCGATGGAAAGTGATTTTTTGAACAATTTTTTTTTTCAATGACGGTTTATTTTATAAAATTTTATAGAAAATAATAGTAATAATAATTATATATACTTTATTTCAACTTTAGAGCTAAAAATTTTTACTTGTTTTATTTAACCTATAAGTTTGCAATACTAACAAGCCATTTATTTCCATTTCTTCGATCTGGCTTTTCTAACTTATTTTCTATCCTTTTTTCCTATTCATATATTTATGATTTTCTTGTTCTGTTGACTCTTTTAATCTGGGAAATTGATTTCTGAGTAGCGTAGTGCAGGTTCATCCGGACACAACAATTACAAATACAATTTTTACAATTATGTCGATTGGGATGACCATCTGTATGTGATCCATACAGTGCCCTACAAATAACCCACATCCGTCTTCAACAAAATTTTACAAACCTATTATATTTGAAATTGTAGAAGAAACAAAATACTTAATCAACTAAACAATATAATAAAGCATAGCCAGATTTAACAATACTAAATGGTGAAGTGCACTATGCTATAACTTCCAGAAGAAGTTACTTAGAATTGTGCTACTACCTACAGTTCAACATCGAGTTACTGTCAAAAGCGCGCATGGTCGCACGTAATTCCTTCGAAAACTTGTTTATTACATCCTTATTAACACTCTGAATAAAAACTGAACGGTTCGGAAAGATTCGGAAATGTTGTATTTAGTAGTAGAAGGAAATAAAAACGTAAAATATAGACTACGATCTTAATTAACCTTCATTTATATCTTCTAATTTTTATTAAATAAATAATAACCATATATTAAATTGATACTTTAGACCTTTCTGTTTGTGATAAACATGGTAAATATACCAAATTTTCAAGCATTGTGGGGTTATTTAGTAACTCTCCTATGTGTCTAAAGTTCGTCTGTTTTCTGTTTTCCATTAATGCCAAATTTCAATTAAGATTTTACACAAAAAATGTGACTTAGAGAAGGAAACCTTTTTAGCATTATGGATTCCAAGGATTTTTCTACTAAAATTCGTATTGAACTGTATGAAAAAAAAAATATTTAAAAAACTGAATTTTGTCCGTGATTAAGACATTTGGAACCACTGTGCGTAACATCGATTCAATTGAAGCCTGCGAATCATTTTCTATCCCACGCTCAAGATTGGAGGAATGTCTGCGCAGAGACGGAGATTATCTTTAAAATGTTTTGAAAAAATAAAATGCTTTTTTTTATACTTTGAAGTAGTACTATACATTTGTGATTTCTTAAATAAACAATGTCAACGAATTATTGAACGTTTATAATCGCCGTTTCTTTGTCGCATCCTGTATATTGCTGAACAAAGTTCGCGGCACCGCACCGGTGCGAATACGATGGGACGTGAGAGAAGGATGTAACTAAACATAGCGAAAGAGCAAGCTAAATAAAACGGAACAAGCGCGAGGTTACCTGCCGCAAATTTATCAAGACAGCATCCGGCACAGATGACGTTCATTAGGTTCTTTACGACACGGTTTGCGGCAATGAGCGATCATAAAAGTGTCCATTAGCTAGAAACTGAAATTTCATGATTTAGAATCTGTCTTGAGTTTGAATTGAATCGCAAACAAATCGTTCGGTGCCGATTAAATTGTGTAAGTGTATCGCTGTCCCACTTACTTGCAATAGAAAAGCTTATGATGGCGTTGGTACTCACCACTGTCTGAAACAGAAAGAAATATTTGTTATACTTTCGATTTTATAGAGTGCGACAAATAAGGGAGTTATTTCAACCACTCGCTTTGTTAGAAAAGAAAGTGCCGAACAAAGGAACGACGCCACTTTTGTACTAGCGACATTTAGTCAATAGAGAACTGACAAAATGTATCAAGATATTAAATAGCGTTTCATATCATCTGCAGCGCGTACATGAATACCCCAACTTTCAGAAATTGAGAGTACCAATAATGGAGAATAATTATTGTAAGGTACTTTATGCTTTGTATTATTACTTACACATATTGTATTTTGCAAACATTAGTTTATATTTTATAAGAGAAGTTAACGAACATTTTAATTTTCAATGTATTGTTTAAACCAAGAAATTTTGCTGAAATTTGTGTCAGAGGTTGGATTTTCATTTGAGAATACATTTTTTATAGTTTTCGGAATATTCCAGAAAATATGTTTTTAACTCTCATCTTTGAGAGTTGTTTTCAATATTCCAACATCGATTACCGATAAAAAAAAGTATGTCAAATATTTTGGGCCACTCTACAAGCTTGCAAAGTTCGATTCAATATGTTCGCCTATTAATTTATTGATCAGATAAAGAAAAGAGGTGTAGCTCGAAACAGTTTAGTATTTTCATTTCATTTTCATTATTGTAAAATATCTATTCATTATTAATTTATGTAGGAAAATAAATGACAATTTACAGATGTTTGTCCGAAATTACAGGGAATTGAAAATTGTATAATCATGAGAAATAAGCTATCTAAGCAACCAAATCTCTCAAGAATCAACCAGAAGAAATAATAGCATACACGAAACAAATTACAATATTCAAAGACATTTAATATAGAAATTATAATTCACTCTATATATCAGACTCTAAATTAAATGTATATTGTGGTCGCTAATGGCTTATGAAGTCGATGCGACGTTAAATAGATAAATTTAAAAAAAAGGAATCTAGGGTTCGTGATCGTGCTTAAGTGTATACCCAGCCTAAGGCGAAACAAAGTATACCAAATTTATAGATATTCAAGGACGACAGATTATACTTTCTCTGAATCATGCTTCAAACTTGAATCTGAAAATACTGACGTGTTAAATTTACTCACTATTTTTTAGTTGTGTAAAACAGAAACGACTGTTTATTGATTTCTTATTTTAAACCTTTAAAAAAAGGTGTGTTATTTATTTTTTTCAGTCATAATAAATCATGAAGTTTGTACGTTTAGTTCTTGAAATAGTAATTTTAAATATAAAACTGTACCGTCATTTATCAACGTCATTCATAAATACAGTATGTCCTTTGCTCTTTAACTCGATAAAAATAGTCAAGTGTATTCTGCATAAACATTTTCTCGCGATAGTTACGCATACTCCAAGACCATTCAGCTCGCACATTACCATATAGAATGCAAGTGTATCGCCATAAGGTACCGCGTAAAGTTCTTACTTTATACTACTACTTTATTTTTTCCTGAGAGCCCTCGCTCAGTTTCAGTATCCCGATACATTCGGTATATTGATACTTTTATGCATGTCTATGCTCCAAGTTCGCGTACTTCCTTTCGTCAGTACGTATAAATTGCCGATAGATTCCAAGGTGGTAAAATGCGATGACCATTGACTTAGAGAATATGTTCATGCCAGTATAAACACTGAAATACCAGGTGATAGAGGAATTTCAAATTCGGTAAAGATTCTCGTAAATGAAGTTTCTTTTTATTATAAAACTTATATGCAATAAGTGTTTCTGATATGTTACAAAGAAACTAAGTTGGTTCGATTATCATAAGAAGTCAAAATAAAAAAACTTTTACAATTACTTACAATCTTTAATTATTTAATATGGATGACATGGCATGTAAGACATTCTCGAGTTTCTTTTTAAATTTCATTCCTCTAAATTTCAAGATATTTAAATTTCTAACTAGAAATGAAAATATTTCAGTTGAATATACATCACACTGTATTTTACACATACCTATTTATATAATACGTAATTGAATTTTCACTAAAGTTAATATTAATAATAATAATAATACATTTCATTAACGGGTAAAAGAATCCTTTGGTATACAAAAGTAACAAGCAATGTACATAGTAAACAATTGTAGAAAAACATTGAAGTGAGTGCAGAGCATGTGTGACAGATCTCTTAAAACTATGAAAAGAGTTGTTAAAAAAGTCAACAGAATGACAGAGCGTATTAGACGTTAAACACAAGCGGTTGATGCAACTATTTTGACCATAACCTGTTCTGTGATGTTCTATGAAAAAAAGAGTACGACGTCTGAGATTTCTAGATGCTATATAAAACCTTAATTGCATGAGTAATTCCAGACAATCAATAAAATTATTAAGTACCTTATAGACAAACAAGACATCAAACATAACACGCCTCTTTTCCAAGGACATAAGATTAAGTTTAGATTGTATTGATTCATAATCGTGATGCATTCCCAGAATTATTGCAATGATAGCAGTTTCGCGATTCAGTATGCAGGTATGTATACAAGGTGTAACAAAAATGTTGCAGTTCCTTGGGAGGGGTGATTCGTGAGGTGATTTTAAACGATTTTTTCCTTAGCTAAAATGTTAGGTAGAGTTGGGTTAACGAGTTATTAACGAAAAACAGCAATCAATCGGGGAGCGAGTACAGCGGATTATTGATGGCGCGGCATATGGCTGGCCAATACTACTTACAGCCAGGAGCCCGCGCTGAAATTCATCCGCTGTATTGGTGCTTCTATTGGTAGGTGTTTTTCGTTAATAACTCATTAACAAAGCCCCACCTAGCATTTTTGCTAAGGAAAAAGTTGTTTAAAATTACCTCAGGAATTACCCCATTCAAGGAATTGCAACATTTTTGTTACACCCTGTAGATGCATACGTATAGAGATGAAGATTGACAATCAAACCTCGAACCGTCAAAATTCACTTCGTGGGAAAAAAGTAATAAAAAGCACACAATTGCCTACGGTTAAGATAGACCCTATTGTTTCTACCTTTTTTTCGCGAACCCGTCAGTTGCATTTCAGTTGCAGGACACACAGCTGCGAGGTTTCAGCCGAACTGCAGGGCAGAGTAATTCGTTAGTGGGAAATCCATTTCGTGTCTAGCAATTTGTCTTTCACCACAATGATCACACCTGAATAATACCGACGATTCGGTGATTGTTCTACACTAACAACAAGTCAAACAACGCTAACAACATCACCGAAACTGCCAGTTTTCTTCTGCATATTTCACGACTTCGTTCTATCCTGTTCCATCTATTGACTCACAGGGAGCCTACCCTGCAGCTTTTTAATCAATTGTACTCATCTTCCTTTGATTGTTGGTACAGAGGAAATATATACAGCAGAGCTATCGCTCGATGCAATTTTTGTTACATGCTTAAAATGTTCGGTCAACGTATAATGCTATAAATGGAAGAAATTAAAACCAACTGTTACGAATAATAATTTAATTCTAAAACAACCTGAATTGATTATTAATTTTAAGGAATATATTCCACCATCTTGTTTATTAATATATTTGACAGAAAAGCGATTTTATTATAAACGGATGTTGTCAATCAATAATGATGGTGAATAAATAGATGATAGGACAAAAATATGATGAAACTTTTAACACAATGTCCTTGTAGAATGTCACAGTGGAAAAAAGATTTGTTAGCTTCAATTTTTCAAGATTATATCGAGGTTATCTTATGCTTTTTATATAAAATGCTGTATTTTTGTTTAGATGATAATATAGATAAACAATTTCTTTAAATCCAGATTGATAATTTTTTTACAATGTACAAATCTATAATCTAGAAATGTTTCTTCAGAATTATTTTCATTAAGAAATGTCTTAACTTTGTTAATGTAATATTTGTTTACAATTATGATTTCTGCGTATCAGTTTTTAAATAATTTTCTGCCTAATTGACTACTTCAAAATAAAATTAGTTTTGAAAATGATGTTTCTTATTCTCCTTTAACTTACACGTGCTAAGAAATTACAAACACTATGCGCTCCTTTAAGTGTAACTAAACTCAATTCGAAATAGTCGACTACTTTTCTAAGGCATCCTCGCCAAAGTAAACTTGTACCCTGATTTAAATTCAAAAGTGCATTCGCATGCAGCGTCCGGCGCACTGAAGCTTGTCCCACGGAGAGAGAAGTTCGCTCTCACAATTTCGTTTCGAAAATGGAAACACTTTATCCGAAAAGAAGAAAACACCTTCGAAATTTTTTGCCTTCGAAAATCTGCTTCAGATTCTTTAACAGAAAAAGATCAAAGTGCACCATATTATATAACCAAAAAGTTCAATATATGAATTTGTATCGATTCAGAGCTGAGTTGGGCAAACTGTAATCATTAATATGATTACTGACTAACAACTAATGATTAAATAAATATTTGACTATAACTAATGACTAATTAGTACAGTTTTATTAAACATGAATAATAAATATTGACTGGTGAGTAACTCTAATCGTAACTAATGACTAAATGAGTAATCAAAATTTAAATATGACTAATAATTAAAAATGATAAACTAAAAAAACCACGGAATGATAACAAAAAATAGATTTCAATACTTTATAAACTTTTAATATAAAATAGTAAATATCTAGACTCCGATTTTGATGATCCTGAAATGTTGTCATATTTGTAACATGTAGAAAAACACACTAGTAACTAATGATTAATCATAACTAATAACGAATGACTAATGATTAAATAGAGTTGTAAGTAATTTATGCTATATAGTCATGACTAACCAATCACAAATGTTTAACTAATGATTATTAATTATGATTAACGATTAATCAGATGATTAGTCAATTTTAATTATCAGTTGATTTGTGCCCTACTCTGATTCAGAGTGACGATTCTGCATCCAGAATCGTCTTAGATCACAGCGTGTCTTCTTAGTTTCCTCTCGTGCTCTAATCTGTCAACTATTAGCGTTGATAAATAACAAGAGAAACAATAAGAATAGCGTTCATTGCAGATCGACGCAAAAGCCTTGTTCTCACACCGAAGCAATATTGTCTTTGACTGAGATCCATGAAATTCTGAGTATGGGTAATTAAAAAGGAGCATTTTCTGCTTCCCATTTTGTTTATAATTAATTGACTCTAGATGCTCTCTTCGACGTCGTTGGGCGAACGTTGGCTCTGTCGTCGCGATAGTGCATTATCGTGTACTAAAGTTGTGCCTTTGTCCGTCGCGAAATTTGGTTGCAAGTACAATCGATCAGACCGAGGGTCTATCTAATTACTACAGTCTCGTAACGCCGTGTTAATGACGTAGCACGGTGGTATTCGATTTGGGATGCATGTGACAATCAATTGAGCTTGTGACATTTCATCATAAACTTACACGGTGCTTCAAAGTTGAATAGGCTGAACACGTTGAAACGAAGGATGCATGTGACAAGTAAATTTAGGGCAATTCCGAGAGAGAAGAACCAGATTCATGTTTTCCAAATTATTTTTTTATATTAGTGATATTTTATTTTTATTTTAATGTCGTAACTATCGATGTTACATTCTAATTTTATGGAATTGAGGCATTGAATGGGAAAAGGACACATAGATTAAAATGCCGTGTCAAGAAAATCGTTTTCAAAGTTTTCATTGTAATACTACTTAAGAGAAAGTAAAGTGATTAAATTTAGGAATGATAACTGAATTTAATTACATTTTTCTCGCTAAGTAGTACCGTAATAGAAACTCTGAAATCGATTCTCTTGAAATAGGATTTTTGCCTATGTGTCCTTTTTCCATTCAACGCCTCAATCACAAACGAAATCTAAATTCTAGGTTTTAAGACGTACTAGAATCTTTTTATGTTTTTATAGAAAATTAAGTTATTCGATAAACAAATATAGGTTTAATGAAAGCGCGCAGCTCAAAATTCTATTTTTTTTCTCATCACACTTGAGCAATTTGAATAATAGTCTCACATCATTTCCCTTTCAACGAAGCATAATCAACTTCTCCAAGGACGTCAAAATATCCAACAGAATTTAAATTAGATCCACTTCTGACAATTGATATAATCACTAATGACCTTTGCAGTCGATGTGACTCTAAATACTAAATAAATAAATAAAATAAAAACTTATGTGTAAATTGTGTTATAAGACATGTTTTAGAATAGATTATTCTTTACAGAAATCGATAAAGTAGGTACTCATTTAATACTTCTATTTCTCAAACGCTGCTAAAGAGACGGATGATTTTTCTCGGAGCTTTTCATCAGCTTATAACTAAATTGTTTTATAGGTCCATTCAGGTTCAGCTATAATGTATAATAACTCACTAGTATGATGACTTCCATGCGCTATATATGGAATAAATATAAATAAAGCGATAAAAATGATTCGCAATATACTAAAATATAGTATCTGAATGCTAAAATGTAAAAAAATGTTGATTTAATCAAACTATTGTTTACATATTGAAAGAAATGTCGTAAAAAGTGAATTTACATGTCACAAATATATTCAGATTATATAGTCGTCATAATAACACATTTTAAGGTGCTTATTTTGTCCAAAATTGTTTCTTGTTAACAATCATGATTACATTTTTCTTCCTCATTAGATGAGGAAGGATGAGTGTACAAATTAACAGTTTGTAGCAATTACTGTTGTAATAATTCAAGTAATGATTTACAATTTTGCTACTAATAAAGTAAATCTAACCTAAACATTTGGATTTTTCACAACAAAAAAGAGGAAACTTTGATAAATATTGATTTTTAATTAATTTTCAATTCACATTTCTTTTATATTTATACTTTTTCTGTTTATAGACTTCATTAGTTATATTTTTTAAATAAATATTATTCATATTTAGCAATATTTAATAGTAGATAATTATATTAATATTTATTGTATAAATAAATTTACATACTAAATATTGTACGTAATATGATTAGTAGACTTGCAACTTTTTATAATTAAAGTCTAAATCATTGATCAGTAATTAGTAATTACCATTATTTGTTCCACTGTGTGACGGAAGAAAGTACGTGCTTCCCACAATAAAATAGTGATGAGTGTAGGGCATTGAGCTATATATAGCTCAATGGTGTAGGGTAACTGATCCAATTACGGACAGATTAGTGGTTCCACAGGGTCATTGTTGCTAAGAAATCATAACAAACTATTGATGATTCTTAAAAATCATGTCTCCTAGTAAGTTCAATTCTTCCAGAATCCTCAACTAATAGTTCCTTTACACATTCATTAAAAATAAATAAAATACAAAAGAAAGAAATGAAAATAAATTACAAAAATATAAATATAAATATAAAAATATAAATTACAAGCCAATTTTGAATATTCGAAAGAATGTTGAAAAATATAATTATATGTTTTGGTAACCCTCCCTCATAAATTTTACCCTCCCAAAAAACGGTCCGTGGATCAGCTACTGATTAAAAGTAAAAGTATAGACAATTTTTTTTTAGTTTTGCTTGTGGCGTTAACGATTTAAATTATCCATGGAGGACAGTATGTGAATAGTTTAGTTAGTGAATAATTAACATGTTAGCGATAATCTTTCAAGCCTGCGCTACATTCCTGAAACAACAAAACATTTTCCTTCGAGAATGAAGACCGACCGTAAAGGTAATGGCGGCTAAGTCGAGGCCACTTCAATTACATCCAATAGCAGTTAAATTCCATCGGATCAACAGTCTCTGGGGCTGGCAGGACGCCATAGAAAGTTAATTCGCTCTGGCGCCGAATTAATTCTTGCGTTATAAATATACCGCGCTTAGGAATTTATAGTAAGGTAGATTCTGCGTTTTCAACGCGTTCTCCCTCCTGTTACCTTCCCGCATTTCCTCTAGAAAATTATTTCGATAAAGATGAAGAAAGGGAAAACGGAAAATCACGTATGATATGTGGGAAGTAAAATTAAAGATAGAGAATCTTTTGAAATTTTGCATGATTTGCATTCTGAGAATACTTCACCCCCTTTTTCGGTTTAGGAGGAAAATTAGTTTTTAACCATTTATTAATAACACAAGCTTAGAAAAATTAGTTTTTAACCATTTATTAATAACACAAGCTTAAAAAAATTAGTTATCGAAGTTTACGCTACATTGTGAATCTCTAGTTCATTGAACTTAGCTGCAATAAATCAATACGCAATATCAGATCCGGAAGAGTTAATATACTATCATCTAGCTCGGTGTATGTAATTTTAACCACATTAATGATGCTGCCATTTATACCACTGAAATCATATATATACAGAGTTCATCACAAAAAATAGAATACTTAATAATAAATATAGTGAGTCGCTAAAATTGGTCTATGCAGGGGGAAATGGGATTTTTGTTTATTTCGTATTGTTATGCTTCCATGTTAAAAATCCATGTCTGTTTTAAATTTATTTATTTATCGTCGCATCGACTAAATGTCATTAGCGACCACTATAAGATTGCATTTCATTATATGGCATTCTTGCAGTCTTAAACATTTTAACTTACAATCCGTGTATCATGTATGTCTATGTATGTATGTATAAGTTTTTAAAAAAAGCAATGAATATTATGCAGTTTACTCAAATATATTTATAAGGTATTCCTGAGTTCTGCGTCGACGATGAAACTTAGGCTTTTGTCTGTTTCTTCTGTTTCCTCCAAACAGATTTTTATATTGTTGGTTAGATTGTGTCTTTCTCACAAGGATTGGTATTTTCATATTCTACTAGTACGAGTTTAATAATTATTGGGTATTACATGTCAAACATTTTGGCAGGTCAATTTTTTCCAGTATGCTTTTATGAGTTGCTGCTGTGTGTCCCATTCGTAGTCTGTTGACGATTTGTTGCGGTCTTTTTACTTTGTTAGCTGAATTCTTCGATGCTGTGTTGTCTCTAATTTCATGAAGTGGTATCTCTTTTGAAGATTTCCATTCTTGGTACCATTGATCTCTTGTTACTTTGACAATGTAGAATTGAACATCTTCGTATGGAATTTTAATATTCAGAGCGTTGTTCGAAATTGAGTTGTTTAAATTACCTGAGTTGTTAGGAGGGTGCTTTAGATAGCAAAGTTCTGTTTTGACTTGGCTATGATCTAGATTTTTAATTTTATATAAAATCTATATTGAAAATAAAGAAATCAGTTAAATTCAATTTTCAATTCGAATGGAGATGTGTTTTCATAATTACCTCCATATATGCAGTATTCTTGTGATTTTATGGAGTTAAAAAGTTTGACAACGAACTCATTTGTTGTACATTGTGGAAATAATGTTTAGTATATTTTTGTTTGATACTGTTAAAGTTATTTGTAGGGTTTAATGCATAAACGTTCTGATGGCTTATCTTGCGTTACCGTAAATAAATATCCTCTAAAATGCATTTTAATTTCTCATTTCTGTAAACCATAACTCCACAGAAACTCTATGGCTCGGTAATTTCCAGTCGTTGGCCATTGTTAGACACACAGTTCTCTCAGGCTAGAAGCACACTATGAAGACACTCAAAGTCCCTATTATAAATCTATTGAGAGTGAAATAACAGTGGGTCACCTACCTGTAGTTAAGAATATATTGCCGCTGATATATAAGTACAAATCGTTTGAAATTTAACCACATAATCCTCTTACTCACCCTAGTTTCTCCTAAATTAATTCACTTAATTAAAGCAAAAAAATAGTTCATAAGCGATACAAACATTCTAACTCGTTCAGATTATGAGTCTTTCTGTAAGATTAGATATGGCTGCAAACGCCTATGTAGTTTATGCTGGAAAAATTATGTAAACAACATTCCACCTAATATCTAAGACTTTTGATAGTTTAACCACTCAATTAGCAAGTCCTATACGCAGTCGACCAATATCTTTTACAAAGATGATCTTCTGAAATATGATGTCTCTGCAACCAATAACTTTGCAGGACTTTCCGAATTAATGTATATTGAAGATCCGGGTGTTCAAGACTTCAATTTTAACGTCGATCGTGGACTGTGTAATGTTGGTGTTGATCTTGGGAAAATTTATAGTTGTATCGAAAAATTTAATGTATTTGGGACCTGTAAATGATGATATACACTCTATATTTTTTAATCTTCTTGAAACCTTAAAGTGATTTTGTATAGGTTAAATGTAGGAATGGGCGGGTACCCGCCATTTCGGGTTCGGGTCGGATATTTTCCGCGCGTTCGGGTCGGGACCCGAAAATTGGTGATACTCGGGTACCCGAAGTCGAAATCGGGTCGGATAATGAATATTATGATGCGGGTTGGAAGATTCTTTAATCAGATTTTACTCTTTCTTCCTTCTTTATTGGATTTAATTGTATTTATAGTATTGTTGTTATTGCAGGTGACAACAAATTAGGTATAAATAACCGTATAAAATCAGATTGAGGAACAACCCGACCCGAGTCACCAAAAGCCGAATCGAGGCTCGGGTTCCCGAAATCTTCGGGTATCCGCCCACCCGTAGTAAAATAGAAAATTATAAGATATTACGACATATTGCATAACCAGTTATAACCTTTTATATCTGAAATATAAGGCAAAAAGGCAATTCTTTAATAAGACAATGGTCCTATTCATATAATCGTCATTACAAAAAAGTGATTGTAAGATTCTGGAATAGAATTATTGCCATGGTCAACATTGAGTCCTGACCTGAACTCAACTTGGCATTTATTGGAAATTTAATCAAAAGAAATTTATAGTCAGGAGCCAACCATAGAAAAATATCGTTAATTTTAAAAAAGAATAAAATCTGCTTATGCAAACATTCAAAACGAAACTTTGAATAAGTTAGTAAATAAAGTTTTTGACAGATTAATAAAATTAATCAAAACCAAATGAATTGAGTTTATATTTTTTTTATAGCTATAAACACAATTTTAAGAGAAAATTTCAGTTTTTCCAGACTTTAAAAGAAGAATATTTTTATTGTTCTATTTTCATTTATTTTTTATTATAATATGAAATCATGTAAGCACTTTTATTGATTTTTCTTTTAATATTATGAAAAATCTAAAAATAAGAAAAAGTTTATAATTATTCATAGCACTATATTTCTTTATATAATTATTCATGACACTATGTTTCTTTATATAATTATTCATGAGACTATGTTTCTTTATTTCACTTCAATGTTAATTTCAAATAAATATAATGTTTTCAAACAAAACATCTACACGAAGAATAATTGTATTTGTTATTTTTACCCCTTTGGTAGTTCCAGTATTAATCAAATCCATAAATCCTTCAACGACCTTGAAGACCGCTGAACCAACGAGAACGTCTAAATGACTAAACGACTCTAAAAGGCGTAAAGGAGGATAAAGCACTGTGGCATCCAAACGTTCTCCTCGACCGTTCTCACCACTACCCTCATTGGACATCAAAGAAGTCCAGCTTTGAAAACGACACCAATGAACGGGCACAACTCTGTGCAGAAGAAACAACGGAGATGAAAGAAAATTAGGGAAAAGAGGCGTGCATCGGTGTGTGGGCTAATTACGGAGCACCCGGGGCGCGGGGCCGCGTATAAATTCTAACGCGGGCGGCGCGGCTGCGGCGCAAGGACGAGAATGACGGCTCGCAGTGGTAAAACCGCGTATTAAAATTCCGGAGGCCCCGTGAAATACTGATCTGCGTCGAGGGTGGTACCACAAAGGTGTACGTTGGATGGGTAGGCGGTGAAGCGTGGGGGAGTTGGTTTGGCACGGGACGAGGAGGCTTCGCGGAGAAGAGGGAAGGCGAAGGTGGTGAGATGCACCGTCGGTAGTACCAACCCGTGCCCTGAGGGATTAATCACAGAGCATTATGGCGGTGCCGACTCAAAAGCGGCCAAGGAACGAATAGGGCTGAATCATAACTCAACCTCCTCAATCTCCAACCGTATCTGCTAGGACTCGCATTAATAAGGGCATAAACGCTGTATAATTTCAAAGTAGACACTGTCGGCAGCCAAAGAGCTACCCTTCTGAAGCTCTTCGTTCCTTCCTAGACCCACTTCAACCCCACTGGCAAATCTTCTCAACGGACGAACCAGTTCTTCCCTGCAATGCCGAAACCGTGATGGTGAGCGGGCTATGGTATGTAGCGAATTCGCCTTGAGCTTTCCACTACTGACTCGCAAGAAATAGATATTACTCCTGAGCATTACGAGTTCATAACTGAAACCTTATAGGTGACTTAGGAATGGATACTCATGATTTATGTTGTAAAGTATGATACAGCACAGTGTCAATTGCTAGCGCATTGATTGATGCAAGTATCCTACCTTACTCGGTCATAAATTGCAAACCCTTGAAAAATACTTTTCACTAATTGTAAGTTTATTTAAGGGGAGAGCCTGGTTTAGGGCTTCTCAAAATAAACTGATCTTTTGGGATTTTCTTTAACGAAACTATGAAGCGAATTATTTCGAAATTTGCAAGGTGCAGTGTTGGGTATTATTTAAATGAATTTTTATTTAAATAATCATTTAAATCAAAATTTACTTACTATTAAGAAGGTCAAATAAAAAGCAGAAATAATTATTTGTTATTTGAATCACATTAAATAAATTATTTAATATAACGAAAGTAATTGTTATTTGCAAATAAAATTTTACTTATTAATTAGGGGAAATGTGTACAAAATGTTCCCTCGAGGTAAAATGATCCCTCGTTGTGCTGTAGCTATTAGTGTCACTATCTTTTCATACCGATCTGTAATAGTTCTCACACATGCCATTAAATGTTGTTTGAAGTGCTGTTCGAGTATCAGCACTGTGTGTGTATAAAAAAAAAAACGAGTTTAAAACTGCTACGTTACGGGTAATGTCTTTTTCAATGCTATGTAACTTTTGTCCTAAATTGTTTAACGTGACAGCTGTTTTCTTGTCAGAATTGAATGTAATTTAAAAATAATTTAACTAATATTTCATTTCTGTTTTCACAAGTTTGAAATTATATTCAATTAATAAATGTGAATTGGATGTTTGGGGGCATATGATTCCCTTCTAGCAAGTTAAAATGATCCCAGAAACCATTTTACCCATATGGCATATTCCCCTTCTTTTTATTTTAATTAGAACAATCCAAAGGAAAAGAAATAAAGAAAATATACACTGCCTACATTTTGGAATAATCTTCAGATGAAAATGACACAGAATGTTTATTCTGCAATGAAAAATATCTAATGCAAAGAAAACTAACACTAAAGAAGTTATATTTACATATTTAAATAATGTACATATATGTAGTAACGATGTCACTTTCGCGAATTTTTTCAATTCAGTCCCCTTACTACAACATTCTTCTTCCTCTCCTTCCATTCCATCTTTTTCTCTATTTCTTTCACTTTCACTAGCACTTCCCCCTCATCCTCTCTAACCCTATTCCTATGAATCCTTTCTGTTTTCTCCTCAAGCGCTCCCATCCTCAATTCTATTCTCTTTAACTCCTCCATTTCTTTATCCCTTCTATCCACTTTTAACTTCAATTTTGCTATTTTCCTCATCAACTCTTCCCTCTCCTTACACCACCTCTCGTCCCTTTCTTTCATTCCCTTCTTTAGTCCTTGTATTTCATCTCTCATCTCTCTCGAGTAACCTTTCATGTCCTCCATACCTCGTTTCATCATTTCTTTCATGTCTTTCATTTCCTCCTACATCGCCATTATTACATTTTTTATCCCCTCCATCCCCCCACCTTCCTTACCCTCTTCCTTCTCCGGTAATCTTTGCATCGGTCCTTTCTTACTTTTTCCCTCATGCTCTTTCCCACCTCTCTTATTCACTCTTTTCACGTACGTTCCATCCTCTACCTTACCGATCCACTTTCTCTTTCCTTATCTTCCTTCAGGTGTCACCACTCTCGCCCGCATACTCTCGTCACACTCTTTCCCGCTCTTTTCTTTCTCACCCTAACCTCACATTTATCCAGCCACCAATTCGTACTTGCTCTCACAACACTTTCTTCCACTCCCGCAATTTTTTTTCCCCGGCCCCCAACACTCTTCCCTCCTTCACTTCTCACACACTTCTTTCCAACCCTTTTCTTTCCTCTGCCACGCTACCTCTTTCCACGTTCTCACACTCCACTCCTTCCACGCCCGGAAACGGAAGCCAAATAACAAATAATTATTTTTGGAATTATTTAAATGACTTGTATTTGAATAAAAAATTGATTTGTTATTTGGAATTAAAATTATAAGTTTATTTATTATTTATTATTTATAATTTAAATAAAAATTTGCCCAACACTGGCAAGGTGTGTTATTCCATGTTTAAACAATAAAAACTGATCTTTTGTTAAAAAATTTTCAAATTTGCGGGAATTCTGGTGCCTTTAATTCTTCTCTGAAGCAAAACAAAAAAACAAGGATTTTCTTATTCTTCGTATGATTACATTGTTGATAAACCTCAAACTTTCATAAAAAAAATGAAATTAAGCAATTTTTTACGTATAAATAGTACGAAAATTTTTAGCCAAAATCATAACTTTTCTTTTAAAATCGTACCAATTTACCAATTTTGTTTTTTTTAGTTTTTTAGGTTCTTCGACTATGTGATTATATGAGAAATCGAAAATACCTGTCCTTCTCTGTTTTAAAAAAGAATTTTAACGGCTCCAAAATTCCCGCAAATTTGACACTTCAGCGGTGAAGCTCCACGAGCCTGTTTATATAAAATTATTTCTACAGATTATTTTGTAACGAAAAAATTAAATTTTATTGTTAGAATATAAAAGAAAATGCTTTAAAAGTTTTGGAAAAATCCACTCAGAAGTTTCGTAAAAGAAAAATAGCTCTGGTCCGGGTTCACCTCGATACCTACGAATAAAACAAACAGGAAGTGTTCTATTTTGTTTAAATTCTGACTTATATACCTTTATTTCTAACAATTTTTTGTTAGAATTATCAACAAAAAAAAATAGATGGTGTTAATACTATTAGTTAAGTTACTATCTCCAAAGCGTCAGCAATTTCTCCTATTGCCCTACTTACAATAAAAATAGAACAACCGCGGACCTAAAGGACTGAGTGTAAAGTACATCTGTAGGCAAGAGGGGTGAAGCTATGAGCGGGGAGGGATTTGACTTGCAGCCATCTTGAGTGGTTAAACTAGTGCTGCCATTTATATAACGTCTCGGAAATATTTAAAACTGTATAAATGAATTACGTACATTCTGAGTCAATTATGACTTGTGCACTGATATATAAATATGGATACGGTATAGGCCGAATTGCCTGTGATTTTGAAACAGCGCAAACTTTGAAAACAAACCATACGCGCCGCCTATCGTGACTCAGGTTACACTACTTTAGTGACGTCACGATCACCGACACATATCTGTGACTCCTATAGGTGTGTTATAATAAGCTGAGGTAAATCCAGAAACATAGTACCACCTAACATTCGCCAGAGGGCTGATAGAGTCTGTTCTCAAAGATGGCGCTATTCAATTTGTCACCAAGCCATCCTATCTCCAGAAGCCTCGTACCGTATCCATATTTATATATATCAGTGGACTTGTGTAATAATTTTGTTTCTACGTATTTGTTATCATGAAGGATGTGTTTTGTAAAGTTATCAATGTTTTTAAAAGAAATGTATAAAGTTTCGATGTGTAGAATCAATAACAACATAGATCTACTTTGGCTCGGTTCTTTAGGTTAGGTTCGTATATTCTACAGATGCTACACTAGTAATTAAAGTTGCCTATAGAGCGCGTCACAGGTTTAACCACACAAGATGGCTGACAGTTGATACCCCTTCCATCTTTTGCTTCACCCCCTTAGAATCATGCACAGCCCTTTAGGTCCGTGAACATAACATATTCTGATTAACAGAACAGCCAGAACAGTGTTTCGTTAAAAAAAGTCGGCACCATTAAATAATATAATATAATACCCAATACATTGTATTGTCCAAATTAATGAAGATGCTATTTTTTAAGTTGCCATTGTTTAAATTACGCAATCGATTTCAACATTTTACGAGCATCTATCGGATTCTCATACGTCTGATGTTAATTTTAACGAATTGATCGATCAGAGCATTAACCCATGCATGAGATGAATCAAATCCTTGCTGATTGAATAAATTAATTGCAAAAAGTTCTGTTTTCTGTTACAGCCAAGTTAAACACCGAGGTCGTCGACCGTGGGACACTATGAGGACACTGTGACACCGAAACCAGCTTCATCGCCTGCTAATTAAGCTCAAAGTTGAAACTCTAACCTATAATACACCATAATCAGATTACGAATTTGGACGTGCATATTATATTACACGGCTGCAAGGAAACTGATAAGACAACGCTTTTGTTAACCTAATCCCACTGTTGATCCGGAAATAAATGAAAAACGGGAGCTTCGGCAGCTTCGATCGCGCAACGTTTATTTTCGCGTAACGTGCATAAGCGCGGAAACCACATCGTGAGTGGCGCCTTGATTAAAATTAATCATCATCGCCGAGACCGATTCGTTGGCACGGAATCACGACAAACGTTCCACGGAAGTTTCGACAAATGGAGCTGATTCGCGTAATGACCAAGACGAAGTGCAATAAACTGCTGCGACAGGATAGTCCAAGTGCCTTCTGCGCGCTTTAAATTCAACAAGATTTAAGATAATCGTTACGAAGTTGAATTATAACTATATCTCGTCGATCCCAGCTGAATCCCCTTCGTTTCATCCGTACTCTTATTGTCCTGTTCATACTCCTTTCAGCCGGCAAACTACCTTCGTGATGCAACTACATTGATAGGATGGCGGAATATACACCTAGCCGTCAGAAACTACCGGAATTCTGACGCAAATACACAATGCCAAAGCTCATATTGCATACAGGTTCAAGCGCAAGTTTGGCAGCTTAACTGAAATTCTGACTACCGTTTCATTGATGCTCTAATAAAGTGAAAACCCATTAAGGTTATTGTTACTTGAGTTTTGATAGTTTTAAGAATTTCCATAATATTCACTAATACGTCAGCTATGAAAAAATAGATACATAAGCTTGGAGAATATATCAATGTAGTCTAAAATGTACAGAAAATTAATACACTATAAAGTGATTTATGTTTAACCTTAATTATCTTCATGATTATTATTAATTTTCAATTTTCTTTCCTTCTTCTATCTCCTTTTTCTCTCTTTTCTTTGAACTGCATAATCTTGATCCATTTGTTTGAAATTATGACAACGAGTAAATTTTCAACTGCTTTCCGTTTTTACTTTATGACTTCCTTTTGAAGTGTAAAATAATCAATTTTCAGAAAAAACCAAATTAAACTTTGGAAGAGTTGTTTTTGTTAACGCTATTATCAATATTATTATATAGTATGGATTATCTTATATCTTTTTCATGTTTATCAGTGTCATAATAATATTGACATAAATAAAGATAATCATATCAGGTGATCCATCCTATATAATAATTTCACAACAATTGTGCAGTTAGTTGTCAATAACAGGAACTCACTGGCCAAAATTGGTTGTACATACCATTTGGCAAAAAATGGTATAGCCACTTTTGGTCAGTCTCTAATTTCAGTATATTTCAGGCTATATTATTGCCATTTTCATGTAAATTTCATTAAGTTCCATTATATAAAATGAGCATCTATAAACCTTCACTGCTCTTCTTAAATACAGTAATTAATTGTTGTCTTACTGGTTTTAAACAAACAATATGGAAAGTTATCACAGAGAATATTTACATATGTTTCTTCATTCAACGGTACAATAAACAACAAAAAGGTACGTAATATGCAGTCACGCCAACATAACTTAGAAATAGATTCGTTCACTCATTATAATGAAACTAATCTAATTGTTAAAATAATATTAAATAAATAGAACAGTGGCCACAAATGGTACATGTTGTCACAGTGGTGCATCCTTCCACAATAGTATCTTACATATAGTGGAGAAGATGAGAATATGAACTGCTTTTTTCAAAGACACATCTTAAAAATTTAAAAAATGCAGGAACATAAAATGAAAATGGTGGCTCGGGAGTCCGAGATCATGTATCTGTAATTATTTACAGTGAAATTTCAATTATTGTGAAGTTATAGCAATTTTTACGACAAATTTTTGAAACCCTGTTTTCAAAAATTAGGATGGTAATATAGACGAGCTGAAAAGATCGGAAACGCACATGAAACAGTTGATTTTTTAAATGATTTTGTTATTTTAACATTCAAATAAAGTCAAAAAATTTGAAAACAGAAACAAACTTTAAAAAAGCTTAATGAAAATTTTGTAAAATTTTGACAATAGTCGCATACGCATAAAATGCACAAGCAATGGGTTCATTTTGGATATTTCACACATTGTATTCAAACAAAGAGATGCAATGAACAGAACCGACATGTAAAACCGTAGAACTGCGGTCCATAATGCATCCTTCCCCCTCCTTTTATAATAGTATAAAACTCCTGATTTCAGAAAGTTATTTCTGTGCAACCAAATAAATAGCATGTCATATTTATTAATTAGTGCGAGAAAAAAAAAAAGTTAATCTTACTATAAAAACCTTTTTAGGTGACAAACAATATACTTTTACCTTTTTTCTATAATAAGTGTATGACTCACGCCAAAAACTTTTTAGGCGAACAAAAACTAATACTTTTACTTTTTGCCTAATATTATTATGATTGTTAGTCTGATTTTTTCTCAGTCAGTTACACTTAGCTCCAGTCTGACAATGAGAGATGGCATTCAGGAGAATGTTTCTCCTATGTTGCCAAACGAAGTTTACGATTCCTTTTTTTACTTAAAATAAACGAATCAATCACACTAGTTCTCCCTGGTGGCGTTTGGTGGCACTAACATTTGAGTACTTATCAGAGAAATAATATCTGGTCCATATCAAAACCTTGATCCATACTCCCACCTTCTATAATACAAAGAGTTAGATAACTCAAAATCTATAATCGAAATTGTTTGATGAAGGATTTTAAAATGTGAATACAACTAAAAGTTTCTGATACTGATTATAAAACGCTGATAATTTTAGTAATTATCCTTACAAAATAAGGATCTCAAAAATCGTATGAAAGTGTATAAGTTAATCACAAGAAACAATAATCTGCAAATCATTGATTAAATACAACTGTAAGTAATTTTACTTAAAATACAAAATATTATGCAGAAACACTACTTATGGGATGACCTAGTAGCTATACTTTTAACATTGTTTCTCTAGAAATTTAGTAATAAAAGTTCCTCTTAGATACTTACATATGAATTTCGTATTAAAGTAAATTTTTCTGTAACTTCATTTTATTTAGTGACAACAAACGTAAATGCGTTACAGATTGCATTGATAATGTTAAAAGTGTTACCGAAATATAACTTCACATAGTAGATTTCATTAATTCTCACTCATTCACTAATTTATTTAGCGAGGTTTATTGAGATATGCCATGGCGTTACAACAAATTAATACGAATATTTTTTTGGATTAATAACCGTTCAAATTACTCGAAAGTATACAGAGTTATGTTCGATATCGGTGTATCGAATAATTTTAAAGGATAGGCGATACCGCCATGTGGCAAAACTTCGATTGGTATTACTAAAGAAATATTGCGATGTTTTCCAATGCGAGGCAATTCGGCAATTTTCATGTAAACCGATAATATGTAGCCAGATAATTTCTCTCATAAAATATTTAACGGAAAGGACGTAGAAGGCACAGTGAATCTACAGATTACAAATAACTGATCATAGTCTCGCCGGTGCGTTAATTCGTTAAATTTCTATAAATGACGAAACAGTCATGGTACAATCAGATAAGTAAATTCTTCCTAACCACTAATCAGAAAAAAGTTGGACAAAATTTTATTCGAAAAGCAGATAATGGTTCAAGCGAAATACATGGATCCCTCCACAAGAGCACAGCTAATTTTCTCACACTTATCAATATTATATTAGCTCCGTTTTCAACATTAACTAATGTAAAAACTAAAACATATAAAAGAATTATTAATATAACCGAAAAAATGAAGTTAACTATATCACGTGTTAAACCTGACACTGTTGAAATTTGTAGGGGTGGCCGGGTACCCGAAAATTTCGGGAACCCGAGCCTCGGTTCGGCTTCTGATGACTCGGGTCGGGTCGGGTCGGGACCCGAATGTTTATGATACTCCGGTACCTGAAGTCAAAGTCGGGTCGGGTAGTGTTCCGATTGGGTAGTGCTCAGATCAGATGGTTCCTCAATCTGATTTTATACGCCTATTTGTACCTCATTTTTTGTCACCGACAACAACAGTAATATTGTAAATACAATTCAATCCAATAAAGAATGAAGAAAGAGTAAAATCGGATTAAATAATCATCCAATTCGCGCTTTAATATACAGGTTCCCGACCCGACCCGATTTCGACTTCGGGTACCCGAGTATCACCAATTTTCGGGTCCCGACCCGGACCCCCGGAAAATACCCGACCCGACCCGAACCCGAAATGTCGGGTACCCGCCCATCCCTAGAAATTTGCAGAAATCGGCAAGGTTAGACAGTGCATTAATATTGATTTAAATAAATTCTGTACTGTCTTTATAAATACAGTATTTTCGTAATTAATTCTATTCTGTAATTACAATAAATATAATTCTTCATTAAAATATGTTTGTGCATATTTTTATTACTAGTTATATGATCTTAGTGATTTTGGTATTCCGCACACTTTCCTTGCAATAGAATCGAGTGTTAAGTGAATTCAAAACGGTTAGGACCCACTCATTTTACCGGCGTATAAAACAGTACTAATTCGTAGTCATAGGATATCATAGAAAAATATTAAAGCGTGTGTAATGTCTTGGCAAACACTAAAAACCTAGTAGGTGTGATGTTCATGGCGACGATAGTTGATCAGAGATTGCCGGAAGGGAAATCGGGTTTCGGGTATCAGAGATCGGACGATCGTCGTGTAAAGACTTGTAAACCAGCCGTGGCATGGGCTCAGAGCCGCGTGTGCAAATGGGTACAGATAAATACGAGCGCGACAGTGTCGTGGGGTGAGAAGCGAAGGGTGACGAGGCGCTTGCGCGATTCTCCCGGCTTTAGGCCTAGGTCTGGATTTGAGGATGCAAACGAGAGAAGGAGGGTGGGTTTCTTCTTATCGGCCAAGAAATATATTGAGTTCCGGTTCGCGTTACGTACGATCTGAAACCTCATATAGTAGGCGTGTTCGCGTAATTAAGCCGCAAGAGATTTGCATACGATCCGACAGATACACCGACACCCGCCACGGCCACGCGCTTGTAAATACGCGAAGAAGAAGAAACCTACCGCGCGCGGTTACTGATTCCCCGCCACGCCAATAGCTTGTAAGACAGCTTTTTATGAATCTGGAACGCGGGTGTCGCGCAACTTGACTGTAAAAATTGTTCAATTTCAGAGAAATTTGCGGCAATGCTTAATTAACGCGGAAACGACGTCGAGGACAATACCGGGCATTTAGTTGAGCAATTATAATGGTAAGGAGCTTTGGGGATGAATACACCCGCCTTCTCTTTGAGTAAAAATGTAATCCCCTTTGTGGACCGTAATTAGTGTTTTCCTGGGCACCTTTTTGTAATAGCATTGAAGCTGAAACGTCTTGGACGGAGTTCCAAAAATACGTTTCTACGTGTAACTTAAAATTGACTAGAGATACTACATTTCTAGTTTTTTCCATAATTATCAAAACATATAAAATCATATTGTAGCTCAATAAAAAGTTTAATAATATTATCCATTTCACTTATTATTTATCTCATTTATCTGTCACCTTTTAGTTCTTAAGAAGTCTTTAAATTTTTTGTGGTCCATGCTATGTACATTTTACGCATAATCAGTTTGTAGCAAAGAATGGAGGATTGCATAAGTTTAAAGAGAACATTCGTAGTTAGCTTCCATTCGATATGGTCTGTCTTTTAATTAGGGGTGTGCTGGTACCCGAAATTACGGGTTCGGGTCGGGTCAGGAATTTTTTTCGGGTTCGGGTCGGCATACCGAAAGTTCGTCGACACATAAATATATTCGGGTACACACCATTTCGGGACCCGATTGTCAATTCGGGAACCGATTTTCGATTCGGGATCCGATTTTCAATTCGGGACTCGACGCTTAATTCAGTATTTAAGAGTATACAAAGCAAAATTACAATTTAAATGTTTAAGCAGAAAACCAAACTGAACAGTTATGTACTGAATTAAGTGTCGAGTACTGAATTAAAAATCGTGTTCCGAATCGAAAAAAGGGTCCCGAAATGACGGGTACCCGAATATATTCATGTGTTGACAAACTTTCGGGATCCCGACCCGACCCGAAGCTCGGGTACCCGCATACCCCTAATTTTAATTTACACATCATTAATGCATAATCTGATAACATACTTTTCGCAAATACTAATCAGTGGGCTACACAAGCAAAGAAAATTAAGATGTAACCTATAAAGCTGGTGAAACGTATTTAGGTTCTGTTAAAGCTATACGTTTCAATACCTAATCCCATTAGCATCGTTAAAAGTAACCTGAGACTCATATTATTTAACATAATTAAATTTATTTAAATGTTACATATTTTAGGAAAAATTGGTTTACATCTAAGAAAGGTTTCGAACTTCCAAATTTCTTATTTTATGACATTGGGTTAGTAAAAAATTCTTTCGCATTTTTTCAATGTGATATTTAAAAGGAAAGAAGTTCTCCGAGTTAAAACTTTCAGGGATGGCAGGAAGTGATAAAGAAAAGTGGAGACCATATTATGTACCTAATACATTGTTACTTTTATACATAAAATGTGAGATTAAATGCCTTTAACATGAGTGAAAAACTTTGTAGCCAATACACTACTAATGAGAGAAGATATCACACTTGAATATACCAAATGATAGTATTGTCGATGAAACTTTATCGAAAACGTGATCTTTCAAAAGCTGGGGGTATAATTATTAATGCAGAGTATCAAAATCTATTTTGTACTAATTTATAATCTATATTGTCTCCTAACAATAATATTTTCTAAAGGTGTATAGAAATCTGAATTTCTCTTTAGAAAAATACACACTTTAAAAAACAACTTTTTCTATATTTTACGATGTTCGAAATATTCTAAAAAAAATATATCATATTCTAAACCTTGGAAAGTATTTACTTTCCTTTTAGCACAATAACTTCTGATAGAAAAATATACGTGGAATATGTCTGTCTATCCTAAAAACCTACAAAATTTAGTCAAAATCGGTGTTTGGTTTTAATATGTTCCCTCTATCTTTTTTTATTAATGACTATTAGAGGTTGATCATTAACAAAAGAAATTTGCTGAGCCGTATTCTACCCAATTAAACACAAAGTAAAAGCAGTCATCAAACTGTAGCAAAATGACCAACGCAAAATGCAGTCTTTCATGAAAATTAAATGTCCGATTAACAAAATCGTCAACAGAACATCAAACGATGACTCGTTCACGTTTACGTCGCCGATTACTGCATGCAACTCTATTTTCGCGCGAGTCTATTAAACCAATAAGCTTTGACCGATCGCTGGCACGCTAATTAAAGAACCCATTGGTAGATATACCCGAGGATTACGTATCGCATAGAACGATTCATAAAGCGGTGGCAACTAGTGGCGGAGTTTTGTGCGCGCCCGTTGTAAGGCACGAATAAAATTTTGGAAAGAGAACGACATCTGCCGCGTCCATTAGCTCATGATATCAGGTAATCATTAGCGGTCCAACACGTAGAATTTACTGCCTCGTTAGTGCGCGACGCGATACACGTATCCGCGTAAACGGCAGTGCATATACATGCCAGCGGCATTTACGAACGCAGACGTCGCACTGCACCATTTCTACGAGCAATAAAGTTTCTTAATTTATACTTGTCGATACCGTTGACCGAGTAAACCGTTCAGGGAATGGCTTTGCCCGGAAAAAAAGAGAGCGGGCTTGCTTTCCAATTATTCCTAACCCCCTCCTCGCACTTTATCGGGGAAATATTCCGGCCACTTGGGGTATCCATATTTCGACCCTCGACGAGCCAAGGAGAAACACATGGAAACGCATCGAACCGTCATCGAAATTACATAAATTCGCTAGGTTTACGTAAACGCCAGGGACAGGGTATAAGATAAAAACAGTTTGAAGCTGAGCGGAATAATGTTATGAATGTTCCACGGAGTGTTCCAGGTACAGCGCTACAATTGTAAACTGTAATGCCATTGTGCAGAGTGTAGACATTCGAGCTCCCGGGTTACGAATATGTACCTTTGTAACAAAAGCCTCGCCTGAGAACAAAATTTCTAGTCCGACGAGAGTCAACACTGGACTTTCTCTTCTCCTTCGCGATGATTTTTTAATGAAGTGAATGTACAATTTATCCTGACTCGTTCTCTCTGCGGTTGTGGCTACTGGAATCTGTTATTTCGATATAGGCGTTAGCCTTGGGTGCCAGAAAGCAGAGTCTCTCTAAACTCACGGACTATCCACATCCACACTACCGAGCGGATCGCCCTCCTCATATCCCGTAGCCAGGATACTGCTCGCAGATAGTAATCGGCTCAAGTCTGTGTGTGAATGGCTCATTGAGCGTGTGGCGCGGGTTGATCGTACCTGGTCTAGTGAAATCGAGTGCACACTAGACATCCAATGTGTAAAAATAAATTTAAGTATATAGGACAAAGGCTTTTAACCTCTTCGTACAAGAAAACAAGCAGTGTTCGTCATAAGAAAACTGTCATATCGTCGAAATGACGATCAGTGACATTGATTCTTGCCCCTAGAGAAGAATGTGATGAGGAAACATACTCATTTCTTACTGAAATATGTAAAATACAATATACAGGGTCATACACGTATCTCAGACCCCATCTGCACGACTACAAATGAGCTGGGGTTCCGAGATACGTGGATGATGCTATATACAGTATACACTGTAGTATCTGGGGTATATGTATATTGTATATCTTTTATGTATGTATATGTTAGTGGGAATAGGCACTTTTCCTCATTCCATTTTTTCCCTAGGGGCAAGAATCAAAGTCACTGATTGTACATCTAGGAACTCTAAGCGTTTTTTTAAAGTCAGAAGGTCTGAGCAAAATTCAATAATAAAATTCACATATGTAGGGAGTCTAAGGGTAGGTTGCTTAATTGCTAATAACTTCACATCAACGCGTTTTATGCCTTGGAAAAACTAGCTAGTCCGTGTTGCTCGCTCGCTTCGCGAGCTCGCGAGTGGAGTTACTGTTGCTCGCTCGCTACACTCGCTTGCGAGTAGTGATGCCTGTAGCTATTCATGTTTATTTTGTGTGTGACCCTTTACGGGCCACGCAAAGAACTTCCCGATTTGCGAGTTGTAATTTATTATTACCATTATTAATTGTCACTAATTAGAAAATTATTCGTATTCGGAGAAATTTAATAGTTTTCTACTTATCAACATTGTTGCTATATGACGTCGCATTAAACGAACATTTATATATATAGGGAGAGTGTCCCATTTTAATCCGCCACTACGGACAACTTAAGAAATATGCATTGGATCAAAAAACATCCTGAATAAAAGTTTGATGGTTTGGAGGGGGACATCTGACCCTGTTAAAAAATTTCATCCCTACCCCCCTGGGGTATATATGTATGTATGTGTGTGCTGTGTATATGGATATTATGTATATTCATTTGTTTTCAATATGTAGTTATTGAGTATATATATATTTATACGTGTATAAATATACTCATATATATGTATTTATCACAATTATATCATTATAGTTATATATTGTAATATATATAGGCGAAAAATCGAAATAGGCGAAAAATTGAAATTTCGCGATTACAGCGCCACCTATCGCGAATGAAAAAAAATGTTTGAAATAAAACCTACATATTTTGTGGCGTGGAATCCGAATCTGCAATAAAAAGTAGGTGGTCCTATTTAAAATTTTAAAGTAACCCCCCCAGGGGGGTAGGGGTGAAATTTTTTTGACAGGATCAGGTGTCCCCCTCCAAACCATCAAACTTTTGTTCGGGATGTTTTTTGATCCGATGCATATTTCTTAAGTTAGCCGTAGTGGCGGATTAAAATGGGACACCCTGTATATATGCATATATATATGTGTGTGTGTGTGTGTTATATAAATATAATAATAGTAATAATGTATGTATATATATTATTTCAGTTTAGTTATTCTCTCATAAATTTATATTCTCCCATTTAGATTGCGTTATTCTGTTAGGTTTTCTTAAAAAAACTAAAAAACTACTGGACCGAATTAGAACAAAATCTATTCAGCTCTAAGTTACATTGATACACATCGATTGCATCATCGACCATTTTGATATCACTATTAGTTTTTTAGAAAACGTTAACGAAAAATTTGATCACATACGTACGTACGTACATACGCACACACACACACACACACACACGAACAATTTGTTAAAAATAGCCTAAAATTACTCCAATGACCTTGAAACATGGAGATCTGTTAAAAAATCGATTTTCCATTTTAGGGGCAAATACAATAACTTCCCTATAAATCGGGAAGTTAATTAACTGTAGAAATGATAAACTCTTAACGTACCAAATATTTTGTTTCGAATACAAAAAATACATAGTATGGCAATATTGATTCGAAAACTACACTACCAAAAATTGCGGAGACTCATACGTGTTATAAATTTAAAAACGATACAACTTGTTCTAAAACAAAAACACTAAGGATAAACCACGGTGTATTATACAGATGTTGCAAGTTTCCTCAGAAACTGTGTGATCATTACATGGAAGATCTTCTAGCGACCGCTAGAGTACGTCTGAGTAGAAACGTCCGTGGGGAGCGCTCCTATTGGTTCAGCGAGCTCAAGTGGTGAGGAGACCGAGCGCGAGTAAAGCTCTGTGATCATCTGTGATGCATTTTATTCGCACACATGTATAGAGTTCTGACCATGACGCCCCTAGCGACGATCAGAGGATCTTCCATCTATTGATCACAAAAAACAACCAGACAGAGGTGCTTTGTCGGAACACCTCTATAATACACCGTGGGGTAAACTCACACGGACCGTTTTCCGACCGCTTTATGGTCACTTTCAGGTGACATGACAGCCACAAAACTGTGAGTGATATTGTCCGATTTATTTGTGTTTGTGAAAAGTATAGTAGTGTCGGCCGACAGTGGCTAGAAAGTAGTCCGTCTGAGTTTACCCTAATGGAAACCTAAAATTCTTCTAGATTCCGTCGCACGTTGGGATGCAATGCAACGAGGACGCCGATGTTTAGCTAGGCTGGCTATCGAAATAACCACGAATGAAACATTGACTATCCCCTACACGGACTTATTTGAAGAATTCAGGAAACATGTAAGTACAGAAACTAAGAATACTGTAAAGCAATAAAGCCTTACCAAAGGTAAGGGATATTATCAAAATTCCTGCTGGGATAAACCAATACCATGACACATTCACAAAGGCTTCCACGTGATCTAATTGTCGCCATAAATCGATGCAGAGCTAGCCCCTACTTAAGCATCTACTAGCCTCAACTTAGCTGCATCACTCTAAATAGATATTATTAATGATCCAGAATGGGAATTTGGACATGCAGTTCAAGACTTAAACCTTATTATTATGTCCAAGATTGTCTGTACAATTCACAGCGATGTAATTTAATAAGACAATTAGAAAAAATACAGTTAGATCTCCCGTTAAACGTTAACATAATAATCGCCGAACCACATATACCAGCCTGTATACATATGTATACACATATTCTTAAAAAATTGTAATCTCAAAATTTAGATTGTAGACTTGAACTTAAGAAGTATATAGTTAACGTAATTATTATAAAGTTAGACGATTTTATGTTATGTATATCACATATATCTGTATAGCAGAAATAAGCCTCGTATGAGGCTTCAAATGCTTTAAAAAGAAATTGCAGAGGTGTCGCAAACTAAATAATGACAGTATCAGATATTAATAATAAGGTAGAATAATAAGATAGATATTATTATCTATCTTAGATAGATAGATAGATAGAAAGAATAATTTTAAGTAAAAATAAAAATAATTAAAGGCTATAGTTATAGCACCTGTTCCTCGTTTAAACCTAAACTCCGTATTAAAATATATTGTCATGTGCATAGTTTCAACATTGTTAAACGAAAACAATGCAATCGACCATTAGAGACTTAAATATCGAAAATTATTGCAAACTGTTAAATTTATATAGGAATACTATATTTATTTATTTATTTATTATTAATTTACGGGAAAAGAATCCATTAGCACAAAAAAGAATAAAGATACAAAAAGTACGAGCTAAAAGAAATACAATAAAACAAAAGAAAGAAGAAAGAGAAAAAAAATTACAAGTAAATTATAAGTAGAATTAGAAATTACGTTAAAAAAAGATGTATATAATTATAGATGTAAATAATTTATACACATGTATAAATTATGCATAAATTAGTCGTTTTGTGAATTAAGAGAAATAACCCTTTTTTCCATTAGTATTCATTATACAAACAAATTTGAATAACTACGATAACTGTTTTCACTTTATAAACATTTAAAAAATAGGGAATGATGCTATTATTGTTATTTAAAGCTTTAATGGTAGAATTAGTAAACCTTATGGCACAGCAATTTTTTTTCAGCCAATTCTTTAGACCAGATATCTCAATTCTGTTTTACTAGGGAAATATTGTAGAAGGCAATGGAAGGAATTTTGTGCCATTGGGGAAGAACATTTTGTAGAAAATTAGAATACCACTTCGTCTGAGAGGTTGATGCTTTTCTATAAAAATATCTCTCTCACAAAAAAAGAAATATCCGTGTAGAACGTTCTGTACTCGGTACGTAAAGAAGACGAGCAACGTCAAGAACCAGGGTATTTTTATCGTCATTGTAATGCAGCATTATTTATAATATACAAGTGAAAGGAAAACAGAAAAAAATTTGTTTACAGAGAAAATACCTTACGCATAGTGTCATTTAAAAAGTGTAATAAAGACGTACAAAGTATGTTGTTCAACGTGGTAAATGAACACACCGTACGTCTTCCTATCATGGATTGACGAAATGCAACAGTTGGGATTCAGTTGCAAGTTATCAATGTACGATCTTACTTACATAGATCTTTCATACTATCCACCTTTTTATTTTCAAATATTGACACATTATTCCTTATAAAGTTATTTACTATGTAACACACAACTTTTCTGATCCCTTAATTTATTGTATTTTTATAAATATTTAAAATTTATTATTCTTGCAGAGAAAAACATTCTTACCTTTGAATAACCACCATTTCTTTACATTTGATGTATTACTTTTCTTGTATGAATCTATAATTTGTTTATTTTGTATTTTTGTTATGTATTTGTTTGTTTTGTATTACATATACACATAACAGATTGTAGTTAAGTAACAACAATTACTCATTCAACTTATACAAAAATACTTACTTAAAAAATTCAATTGTTTGTTTATTTTTCTACTTAGTTTTGTATGTTTCTTTTAAACAATATAGAAAAAATGTATACTGAATAAGTGAATCAAATTGTATTTAATCAAATAAAGAAAAAGAAATTTTTTACGAGTTTATCCCCTTCACGAAGAAAGGGCACATAATACATTTTTAAAATTTACAAATACAAACAAAATATCTGTTTTGAAAATGTTTTTAGGACACTCCCTATAATCCATCTGCACGCAGATCGGCAGCAGATTGCCTGCAGACGATAATAGAGCCTGTCTACAAATCCACAGTTATCTGTTTCCGCTTTAGACTGCCATTTTGTAAACAGGGGCTGTTAGCAGATCGGTAAGTAGATAAGCGTGAGAAACCGAGTAGATCCTGTCAGCAGAACCTGCCGTCAGGTCTGTTAACAGGATCCGTTCGACTTGTACTACCAATCTACCCTTAGGTTTGTCAGCAGATCTACTGTTTCTTGTCGTCAGATTATGTCAGCAGGATTTGCTAGGTTTCTGTCGCCAGTCCATCAACAGACATGCTACAACAGATCTTTCATTAAATCTGCACCCGGTCTGACAGCAAATGCTAACGGCTGTTTCTGTAAAAATCTACTCGATTAGATTTGGCTATCAGGGCAGTTACTACATTTCTTAAAAAGTTGAATGTAATTGCATTCCTTTCTGTTAAGTAAGGCAGTAACACAGTTTGAAATCGATTTTCTGAAAATGGCATTCTGGACTGTGTACCCTTTTTCCACCCAATGCCTCAATTTTAAAATATAAAAAAGACACGAAAGTATTAGAATACAATTTAAAATTTTTAAGAAGGGGCACAATTTTACTTCACAATTTTCCGACAAAGAAAATATTTAATTTACCAATTTTTTAAACTTGCATAGTGACATGCCAATCACTTACTACAAAAAATAATATTTATGGCAGAATCTTGTAGAGCAAAAACGTATGAATTTCTCATTGAACTTAGTATGTACATTAGGGTGTGTCATTTTAGAGCAATATTTTTTTTTTTTTCAAGTGCTGATTGAAAAATTGATACTAGATGATAAAACAAAAATTTTCGCGCAAGATAAAAACTTTTATCTCAATTACAGACTTGGCTCATCGAAAAATACGATTTTCCATTTGAAATACATGGGGAAATTTCTTTCTTTTCGTTCAAGAATATTTTTCATTAACTACAAAATTTTTTGAGAGAAAAATGAAGTACACAGTTTTGTAGAGCACAAAATTATCTACAAAAAAGCCTTGTGACTCAAGTTTGTAATGCCAATACTTCTTGAATTATACAGCTTGACATAAAATTCTTAATCAAAACTGGTGTAAAATCATATAGAAAACCAGTCTTTCGGAAATAACACGTAAAATATTGATTTTTCGAAAATTATACAAGGAAGTTTTTTTCTAGAAAATTAAATTATCTACAAAATATGTTCCATATAAATGTTCCATAAAATCAATATTTTTGGAGATATTCGGCGATTTTCGTTTTTTAACATATCTGAAATTCAAAAAAAATATTAGTTCTTCAGAAATAACTTATAAAATTTCAATTTTGAATATATAAATATAATTACTACTCAATATGTCAGATAGTTTATGAAAATAAATTATCAATCTTTTTTTGTCATCCTGTAATTATATTCATTTGGTTACGGTCTCATGAAAAAAAATGTAATTAATTTTTTTTTTGCAAGGAAGATTTTCGATTAAAAAGCTATCTGATGCTTGGCATAATTTTTTTTCTTTTTGGATTTACTTCAAACAGAAAAATTTGTAAAAAGGCAATGTTATCGAAATTAGTAAAATCCATAGGACAGGTAAGGTAACATTAGGTTTATTATTAAATTTTTATCAATTTCATATTTTCGAAAATTACAAATTATTGCAAGAATTTATAAAAATAATTTATAATTTTATAATTTTATTATTGTAAGAATCTATAAGAATAATTTATGTATGTCAATATATATAATATATATACATAAATATTTATTAATTTATTTATGTCAAGCTGTATAATTCAAGAAGTATTGGCATTACAAACTTGAGTCACAAGGCTTTTTTGTAGATAATTTTGTGCCCTACAAAACTGTGTACTTCATTTTTCTCTAAAAAATTTTGTAATTAATGAAAAATATTCTTGAACGAAAAGAAAGAAATTTCCCCATGTATTTCAAATGGAAAATCGTATTTTTCGATGAGTCAAGTCTGTAATAGAGATAAAAATTTTTATCTTGCGCGAAAATTTTTGTTTCAACATCTACTATCAATTTTTCAATCAGCACTTGAAAAAAAAATATTGCTCTAAAATGACACACCCTAATGTACATTCAGCTCTGTGTAACATTTATTACAGTATCGTTTGCAGTATCATCTTTTATTAACGATAGAACCGCAAAGAGGGGTGTATGCTTCTGAAGAAAATAAGTCGCAAGTCTCCGGCGGAGTAGCGAATTCCTGCCAAAAGATTGCATTTTACGCGAGTTCATTACGCTGCAGGAATGCGAGCTCTTTGTTTCCATCTTCCACACCCCTCGCGAAAATACTTTTTTCGGTATTCGCGGGCTAGCATCGCGACTCGCCGGTCCACAAAACACGGAAAACCGTATTGCAAGCTCCCGCCGTCACGCTGGATGCAAACCAAGCTATTGCAATATTTGATTACGCAATAAAGTAACCCTCGCCAGGCGTTCAATTTATCTAGCAAGAAGAAGGGAACAGAAAACCGCACCGCTTCGCCGTAAGTCGACTGAAATTAAATGTTAAAGAGTATCATCCACCGTGGCCTCCTGCGGAAGCATAAAATTTGTTTTCATCACGTCTAACGCGTGATAGATTTCGAAAAAAGGAAACGCGCGAGCCGGACTGTGCTCAAGAAAATACATAATGTACGCAGAAATTTTTCCGGGGCGATCTAATTTTAACGCGAGAGAAAACAAATAGCCGCGGTTCGTTCGCCGGTGGCTTGTTATTCTGTTTCTCGTAATGTTGCGTCACGAAAATGCAAATATTGTTACACTATCAGAATTTAAACGGTACCAGACCCCAAATAGACAAAGCGCACTTTGAAGACCAGGCTGGTTGAGCCACTAGAAGAAGATAAATGGAAGTATCGCATGTGCTTCGGGCTAACTTGCCATCCGAGAAAAAGGTCGATCGGATAAAATACCGATAAGACTTTGCACACCTTGCAATTAAGATCGACTGATGTATTAGAATTCGTGTGCCTTTATCTCTGTAGATAAACACGGGCAATGAAAGCAACGTCAGACTTCTTTGTTTTTTTGAAAATCTTCTGCTTTTCGTTTTCTCTTCCATCGCGTAATAGGAAAGATTAAGTAAAATTGTATACACGAAATAGGAAATTCGAAAAACGTACTATATTCTCTCGCTATAAGCTCGCCGTTTTCGTCGCTTCATCGAGCCACTTTTCAATTTCACTGTAATCATTCACGACGTACAAAAAGCTATCGATTCCATTATTCCATTACCTTCACGAACATGTACCTCACACATATTTACTATTGCTCGATGAAGCGACGAAAACGGCGAGCATATAGCGAGAGAATACTGTATTAACACAGTAGAAAAGTGTACTTTATGGCGAAGGAACTCTAAAATTTGTGTAATTATAGTATTTATACTATACTATAAATGTATAAATACTATAGTATTTATAGTATTGTATAAATATATAGTACAGTATTATACTATATTTATATACTATTATACTATATTTATAGTATTATACTATAAATACTATAGTATTTATACATTTATAGTATATAAATATAGTATATAATATACTATAAATACTGTAGTATTTATTAATACTATATAGTATTATATATAATATATAGTATTTATTAATACTATAGGATTTATAGTATTTATTATATGCTTTATCGAAGTTCTTTCAAGTAATGAACAATAATGTAGAGTCAATGGTACATACTAAATTCCCACTTCAACTGTAGCAACATATCCCTAAACCTACATAGCAACAAATTCTTGAATATCAGCAATGAACAAAGGAATAGATTACATCGTCGATAACTTTTTTTTATTTTTTAATAGTCCTTTTCTGTAGATTCAAAAATGTACAATTCAATAAAGAAAGAACAATGTTCTCAAATGAAGAAACTGTTCACAGGACGAACAAATTTTCAAACAATCATAATAATTGAAGTCAAATTCGTATAAGAAAACTACACAACTGTTAATATCAATATTAATTACTAAATTATAAAGACATTGCGCTACGAAACTCAGTATCTTTCACAAAACTAAAAATTCGTTCACAAGAACTAGTTAAAATTGTTGAAACACAGTTATAGAAACGTCCCCTTCTGACGCATTATTTAAAAGAGTATTTCCAATCTCGTGAATCTATCCAGTGAAACGAAACGCCTTTGAAAATACTAACGTGTGTCGAACGTGTCCATCTACGTGCACACACGTACGATAACCAGTGTACCTGATAAAAGAACATTCTTCAGTTTAATAGCTTTGCAACTTGAAGTAAAAAAGGCGGTGTATTTTAAAATTTGAATAGTAACGAAATTCAGACCGACGAAAGGAAGAAATGCTCAGAAAAGAAGTCGAAGGAATTTCTTCGGTGGAATAGCTAAAGGCCAAGCACAAAAGGGCACCGATTCTTTTTTAACCGTCTAGGAAATGACGGTTGGCGAAACCGTCAGGAAATTTCGCCTCTCCGTGGAGCAGTTTGGCAAGCCTCAAAGATAATCGAGCAAGTTAAACTCTTGTGAATTCAACTTGAAGGTGCTGTAACCAAAGTTGAGGGGACTATCGCCTCCTGGTGACTCTAATCGAATTGGCAGCCTGGCGAAGTAGCGACGGAACAACGCAACTTTTAGTGTTCGCCTTACATGCAAAAACAGAAACGTATCTATATTACGCTTTTCACGCAACCGAACGATTTTTACGGAATCGCCAATCCGCTTCTGAACTACGGACTCGCAGCCACGCTGCTTTCCTTAAACTTCTTATTCGATTTTATCGATATGCGGTCTACTTTGCATTCCTCGTATATACGGAACACTCTTTGAAAGTTACTAACGTCTCGACTACGTTAAAAAACATGACTTCGAACGCTCAGCTTTATTGTTACAAGAAAGTTACTCATCTTGATAATTGTTTACATTTACGTCGTGTAGGTTTTACGCAAATATGAAGCAGGAAGACTGTTCTAATATTATTGGACCACATTTTTATTTTTTTTTTTCTACAGAAGCATGGAACGTTATACAGGGTGTAAAAAAAATGTTGCAGTTCCTTAAAAGGGGTGATTCCTGAGGTGATTTTAAACAATTTTTTTCTTAGCGAAAATGTTAGGTGGGGCTTTGTTAACGAGTTATTAATAGACTGCGGAAGTTTATGCAGTAACAATATGCAGTGAATATGCAGGATAAATTTGATGTACACGTTGCATATATACAGACCAAAAATTCATATAATTGTGTTTATTCAATGTAACTAATATGAGAAATGCATTTTATAAATTATTATACAGGGTGATCCATTTAAATAAGAGCACCTAAATATATTTTCGAATTGTGATGATGCAAAACATATTTGTTACATAATATGAATCGTATCGAGGCGATGTATGGTAAGAATTTTTTTATTAAATGATGTAATTGATAAAAAAAAAACGCATTTAGATATGTTTAATAACATGAACTTGAAGGGACCTTGATCTCAACAAATTAAAATTTTGCGTAAAATGTGAGTGTATCAAAAGAGTAGGTTCAATCATTTGCAAAATTTTCGGTACCAAGTCATTTCAAAATCATGGTGTGGTACATAGTTGTATGTGTTTTGTCCTCAAATATTGAATAGTAACAAACATTTGGTCATACCATGTAAAACAAGAAACATTATACTGTTTCCAAAATTTCGGCATTACCTTGTATTATCTTGAGGGTGAACTCAACATACACAGACTCATGTGCACTTAAAATACAACTTTCTCCTCACATTTTTTGTATCTGTACAAATAACAAAAGAACCAGGGGTAATAGAGTTAAGTGAAACACTCTGCATATGCAGGATATGCAAGGTATAGGGAGTATATGCAAAACATATGCAATATGTAAAATATGCAAAATAAAAAAAATATGTTTTTGAAATCCTCTAATAATGAAACATATTTCTGTCAAAGTCTCGTTCCTTTAATCCATTTCCTTAAAATATGTATTTGCATGAACTTCCGCAATCTAGTTATTAACGAAAAACACCGAACAATCAGGGAGCGCGTACAGTGGACGAATATCAGCGCGGACTCTAGCTGTGAGTAGTATTGGCCCACCATCATCCGCGCCATCATTAATCCGCTGTACTCGCTCCTCGATTGGTCGGTGTTTTTCGTTAATAACTCGTTAACAAAGCTCCGACTAACATTTTCGCAAAAGAAGAAGTTATTCAAAATCACCTCAGGAATCACCCCTTTCACGGAACTGCAACATTTTTGTTACACCCTGTAGAGAGCAAAGCAATATACAAATTTTATTGGACCATTGCATCGGTTTCCTACGTTAAAGCACTCCTAAAAACTATAATAATGAAATATACAATCTCCAATACATTAAAAAAAAAATAAAAATAAAAACAGGAAGTAACAAGTATTTTATGATGCACGTAGTACAATGATAGGCTTTTTAGTGGGTTTCGCATTTGCACAACGCGCGTGAACCCTGGTGCGATATTTAAGACATTCTGTCACATTTTCTTCACTGTTCGTGCTACATAGGAAGCAATTCGAGTTCTTATCTCCAGCATCTATCTCTTATTCATCTCTAGACTGGGACAATTGCGAACATTTTCTCATTCTCTTTTCTGTAGATTTTTGAAAGGTCGGAAAGTAGGAGTTAGTAGTTAATAGAACTCTCTTTTACAGTCCCCTGTGGTTTTTGCGTGAAATTGTCGGTAATACTCTCTGTATGAAGTATTTCCACATTAAAGCAATAAATTGAAATAATATAAGGTTTTGCAATAGCTATTTTGTAACATTTGCAATATAATAGTTAATATAAATACGTTCATCTGTTCTATTTCCTAAAATATGTTAATAATATATTCCTATATTGTAATATGTTGAAAATGCTATTTGAATCTAAAATTACTGGATATATAAAATACAGTATTAAACTAAATTATAGAAAATAAAGAATAGACACAAAACTGAGAAAATTACTGCATTTTGATGTTTCATTAGCACTTTATCAAAATATCGTCAGTTCCTCTGTTCGTAGAACGTGCGATTACGTTTGAGATAAAATGTGACTGAAGAATTTCCTTTTTAAATTGCTTTTGTGAAAACCTCGAGCGCAATATGCATTCTTCCCTCTTCAACACCTAACTATCTGCTTAATAATCTAAGAGGTTGACCCTTCTGATAATTTCCTCTTCACTGGTGGACAAGGCCAGATCGTAATCTAATAAATGTACCGCGATACTATGGTCGGTACCCCGCGTAAATATCAAATCGATGCAATTCCACGCCTGTTGCTAAATACACTATTTCCTCGAAATCACATCAGCTGTTCAAAAAGTTAACGTAATTATATTTTTATTTTTTATAAAACCATAATGTTTGAGAAAGAATTTTGAACTTTCGCGCTCTCGCTGTCAATGCCAACAGGCGGAATCTGACACCCTCCCCCTCCCTCCCCCCCCCCAACCAATCCGTGGTCGACAGCTCGACGACTCGCATCACCCCGCGTCACGACGACGATCGCGGCCATTATTACCGATTACGACTCAAAGAGAAACACGTGCTTGCACAATAGTCTTGTAAATTCTATTCTAAAGTACAAATCTACTCCCAAAGTGTAAGCTCCCTGTGAAAGAAACTATTCGGAGTCGTCTCACCAGACGTTTAATGTGCATGTCGTAAGTAGAAGCAACTCACAGATCTATTCACTAATAAAGCAGCACGTGGTGTAAGCACAAAGGGCACTCCAGTTCTTTACTCCATACGGACAATTCACATTAGCAGACTCACAATCTACAGTTATTAATTTCTACTCGATCAACTCTATTTAGATCACTCTCACACAAAATTGCTTCTACTTATCTCACATCTCACACATGCATAACCTCAACCGCCACACACTGTTTTAATAAACCGACCATCAGACCACTAGACGCATTCTCAAATTATTATTGGCGACACCCGAACTCACGTCCTCTCAAACACATAACTACAAAACATTTATTTAAGACCTACAAGAACGTTAACCTACCTACCCCTTAAATGTTCTCATAATTTCTTTAGTTTATATTTGTCTTTAGACCAGCATTTAAACTAACGCTAAAGTTAAAGTTTTTCCTTCAATTAGTAATATAGCCAGAGCATTTGGACAATATCCCACGCTATCAGTTCTCCTTATTTTTTTTCCCCGCGGCAAATGACTCGCCAAGGGACGCATTTCATCCGGATTCTCTTACGAAAGAAACGTCGTGGAACGTTAAAGAAAAACAGCGGCGGTAGGAAAATTAACGTAAATAAACCTATAGTGAATTCCGTTAACGCGTAAAGGAGCTGTTTGCTCATTTTCCACGGTTTAAATGACCGAGGACAGCGTTGTTATTGCCCAGAACGAGGGATGGCGGGCGTGAAAGAACGACCGTCTATCAGCACGCGAGAAATCACTGCCAAACACCGGTAGCAACTTTTTAACGAACTGATGAAACGTCTGGAGCGACGGTGCTCTCTTATTTTTCTCTTGTTCACCCGACGAGCCGACGAGTGCCATCCCGCGGATAATTGCGAGAAATATAATGACGAGGAGGTCGTGTGGCTTGCTTTGTGTTCAGCTTCAGCCACGGCTTCAAGTGGACTTTCAGAGGGAGGGGAATTATCGGCTTGAATCGAGTTTTAATCGTTAGGAGATAGTTTTATGGAGCCTTTTCGTGGCCCTTTGTCGACCGCTTTTCACCTGACAAACGACGCACAGTTATTGTTCTATTATCTTTATTACTTTTCGCGAGGATACTTCGAGCGTAGTAGTCCCTTTTGCAATTGGATTTTGCTTCCCGGGCCGCTTAATTGGAAGATGGAAGCATATTCACTGGTCCCTCTTCATGATAACGGTGCGAAAATGGTTGGCGCATAGTGTTTTCTCGCTGTTGGTTTACAACTCATTGATCACTTTATAGCGAGACACAATTTCGAAGATAGTTTATGTGGGGGAAATGTGTACAAAACGATCCCTCGAGGTAAAATAATCCCGCGTTGTCCTGTAGCTATTAGTGACGCTATCTTTTCATACCAGTCTGTAACAGTTCTCTTCGCATGCCATTGGGTGTTGCTTGAAATGTTGTGCGAGTATCAGCACTGTGTGCGTATAAAACAACAACGAGTTTAAAACTGCTACGTTACATTTAAGGTCTTTTTCAATACTGTGTAACTTTTGTCCTAAATTGTTTAACGTGGCAGCTGTTTTCTTGCCAGATTTGAGTATAATTTAAAAATAATTTAAATAATATTTCATTACTGTTTTCACAAGTTTGAAATTATATTCAATTAATAAATGTGAATTGGATGTTTGGGGCATATAATTCCGGGTGAATAGGATCCCGGGGGATCATTTTATACACATAGTCATAAAAAATGATCCTTAAGCTCGTTTTTATAAAAATGTAAATAAAAAGTATAATTGATGGGGCAGCTACCTTTCATCTAAGCCAGTGATAAGATAGATGTACTAACTTGCAAAAACTACTTTAATCTTTATTTAAATAATCTGCATTTGTATTTTTTACATTAATTAAACCTTAGAGGGATCATTTTAGACACATTTCTTCTACTGGCAGTTCACTTTTACCTTGTCAAAGATCTACGTACTGTTTATGTATCACAGAAATGGCCAAAATATTGCTCGTACGGACAGCGCGGAGCAGCTCCTGCTCAGCGGGCGAAACCGCGACTCGAGTTTCGCTCTTCATAGGAATGTGGTGGGGGAAACAGAAAGAATCGCAGGTCACAGCCTTCACGGCAAGCCGTCACACCGCGCAGTTCGTCCCCACTACGCACCATGTTATTGTCCCCACTCATTTACAACCCGTGGCCGCTCGCGAGCGGCGGGGATCGCTCTTTTCACCGTGAGCAGCCTTGTCAGAATCGTGCCACTATCCTGGAGCCTACATGACGTCATCAGCGCCTGTGACATACTACTACGAATGAAAACGTGACGTCGCATCCCCAACACGAATATACCGTCCAATCACGTAGCTCCCTACGTGGCCATATTTTCCCTATTCTGGCAACCCTGACCGTGAACAACTTTTGGCCGTCCCTGATGTATCAGATGATTATGAGTGGAAGGAATGCAAGTACGATAGACCAAAATAAATTGATCATACCCCTACGTATTCACATTTCGGATTCTAGCGTATACGAATACACCAAGGGGTGTGCGGGTTGCCGACATTTCGGGTTCGGGTCAAGTCGGCAGAATTCGGGCGGGATCGGGTGGGACCATAGACATCTATAGACGGAGCGTTAAGCCGTGTCTACACTTAGTGAACGCACGCGAACACCAGGCCACTCCTAAGCAGGATTGCCATCTGAGTGTCGTGCCATACCCCTTACCTTTCCACCCCTCGCTTAGCTGTGCTGCGGGGCCCTCCTACGGTTCCCCTACTCTTCCCACTGAAGCTTACGCGTACCACGTGGGTCAAGCCAGCGGGTGTTCCAAAAAAATCGTATGTTTATGCAAGCCAAGCCAAGCCGTCCATGCCGTCGTCGCGTAGTACAAAAGAACGCCCGTTATTTTCCCTACTAGTCCCACAGGTGGAAGAGTGGGGGAAGCGATAGCGGTCTCTGCAGCATAGCTTGGCGAAGAGCGGAAGGGTAAGGGGTATGGCACGACACTCAGATGGCAACCCTGCTCCTAAGTAAGCCAAAGATACGAATCAGCATCGTCTGTGTCGTTCGCGTTCGATCGCGCGCGTTCGGCTTCTCTGTACTCGTGCATGTTCGTTCGCTGTGTGTAAACGCGGCTTTATGATTTGCGTCCCCGGGAGGTGCCGATCAACGCTTCGCGTTTTGAACTTCGTCGTCAACCCCCAGCGCACGTTAATTGTATATCATCCTCGCGATCCTGTAAAATATAGTAGAGAAGTTCGTCTCAAATCTCGATTGCGGACCGGTTATTTCGTCCCTTCCATATTCACAAATTTTTTTACGGAAAATCCATCGGATTGCAAACAGACATCATAATTAAATGAATCTTTTATTAATACTTGATTCAATATACAACAACGATAGGGCACATGTTTTACTTTCATGCAAACTTGCTTCTTACATAATTTTTCAGCTGGTCCAAATAGGTATTGACGAAAATATTCTTTTAATTACGTTAGAGAAAGAAGACGTTAATGCATCGAAATACTCAATGAAAAACTTTTTTTCAGAAATTACTATTTCAAATAATGAAGCAATTTTCAACTACTTCTAGTTTTTATACCATGAGTTTAATACTTATAAATAAGTATTTTAACTTTAACTCAGCCGTTTTTTATTTCGTTAATATGGTCTAAAGATTCAAAATATGGATTCATAAGAAATAAGGTCGCAACATGTGTCTAATGCATTTTATGGTAAATGCGGTTCTGTTTATTCTGTCAAAAGTCCATTCCTTACAGGCCTCCTTAAAGAGGGAGTCTACTTTAATTAATAACTTCGAAAGGTTCATAAGCCATGGTTTAATAAATGAAGTACTACAATCCTCGAACATGTAAATATTTCTATTTAAATGCATAGCATCACCGTGAAAGAAGCAAACGTTCGGTGGACGGAGACGGTAAAAAAACATTCATCGCGAACTGCAAACATTTACACCGGAATTTTTTATGGGTAACAGACAAATTATTTGATCATTTGTATGAAAACCACCGCTTCCGGTTACTGCTATTCGCTGACCACTTTTCACCTGCCGAAATAGCGTCGTTTTCCTACCGGATTCTCATTTTGTGCATCAACAATGCACACAAACTCGCACAACAGGCGGCTTCGGCATTGGGCGTTCGATGCGGTTTTGTCGAATCGACACGGGACCATGTTTCTATGCACGTCCCTTCCTATTTATTTCGCCGCTGCTCACGCTGGCATTGTCCCCTAGGGCGGAACACGCAAAAATGTATTTTTCGAGAACGATTCGTGGTAATCGGAAATCATCATCACTTCGCGAACGGACCGCGTTTAAACGTTATTCTCTTTCCCCGGGAATAGCTCAGCTTTGGTCCTAGCTGCTACTGTCGCTTCAATGCCTCGAAAATTCGTTATCGTCCCGAGAATTCGTAGAAAATCACGCTATTTCCGTGTTAAATTAGTAAGGAGGGAGGGAGTTACGGATAGATTGCACGAATGGAACTGCGTAGAGTAATATACAAAAATGCAAATCATGACGTGTTAACCATTAACTACATATAATCAAAGAACAGGCAGAATACAATTGAAGTATGAGGCAGAAGATGTATTAATAGTGTAAGAGACTTAAGGAAGCTCAAATAAACCGTAAAAAGTTTAATGACAAAGTGTCTAGTTTGTGTCTGTTTTGTCGTAATAAAGGTTTAGGCTGGTTAGATTGTTGAATGGAGCGTACGCGCTACACGCGCGGAGGATTCGCTGTTCTTTCCCTTTACGTTCCGATCGAGTGTATAAAGGAAAAGAGCTTCGAATCCTTCGCACGTGTAGCGAGTGGCGTGTGCGCTACGCTCAACTGTGTAAAAGGCCTAACAGTTAAAGTGAATCTGTAGGAAAGCTTTTAACTACCTTGAAATACACGGAGTAAACTCTCGGTATAGTCTCAGATTTGTTTTTGTTCTGCAATAATGTCTTAAAATTAGCAGTATGCTTTCAAAACCGAGACTAGCTCTGATACATCGACAAGACAAACTAAGGGTAGGCGGGTACCCGAAAATTTCGGAAACCCGAGCCTCGGTTCGACTTTTGGTGACTGGGGTCGGGTCGGAACCCGAATATTTATGATACCCGAGTACCCGAACATTTCAGGCACCCAAGGTCAAACTCGGGTCGGGTTGTTTCTCAATCTGATTTTATACTGCTATTTATACCTAATTTGTTGTCACCTGCAATAACAATAATACTGTAAATACAATTAAATACAATAAATAAGGAAGAAAGAGTAAAATCTGATTAAAGAATTTTCCAACCCGCGACATAATATTCACTACCCGCCCCAATTTCGACTTCGGGTATCCGATATTTCTGGGTACCCGAGTATCACCAATTTTCAGGTCCCGACCCGAACCCGCGGAAAATACCCGACCCGGCCCGAACCCGAAATGTCGGGTACCCGCCCACCTCTAAAACAAACACATGGAAACAAACAGCCTTATTCTTTTTCTTTGTGTGCAGGCGACACTTTTTCTCAGAAACGTCCTCGATTTTTACAGTTTCATAACTAGACTACGGATTTTTTTTTTCAAATTCATATTTTTAAAGACATAGGAGGTAATGAAACTTAGAATACAGAGTGGGGCAATAACTACTAGCACCTCAGATATCTCGGAAACTATAAGTTTCACAGAAATATTTGCTGAAATAAAATTGCACAGTACGAAGGGGGCCATCCGATGGCGATAATAGTTTTTTGCAGGTGGAAGTACTTCGGACATTTGAAGGTCACCTCCATTTTTTTAAATGGATCGGTATGTTTTTGCTTCCGTATCATGATAGAGGATCTTAAAGTGAGTTCAACGACCTATTACATAAGGTCATTGAAGGTCATAGAAAGTAGAGAAAGGTGATTCATTTACTACCAAAACCGTAAGTATTATCGCCTTTCTCTACTTTCTATGACCTTTAATGACTTTATGTAATAGGTCGTTGAACTCGTTTTAAGATCTTCTATCATGATACGGAAGCAAAAACATACCGATCCGTTTAAAAAAATGGAGGTGACCTTCAAATGTCCGAAGTACCTCCAACTGCAAAAAAAACTATTATTTAGGGCGCATCAACCGCTTTTGAGAGTTATAAGTGACCGAGGCTTAGTGGTTGCTGGTTACAACTTAGAGTACAGTTTTGTATATTTGAAAAATTGCAGCAGGTTGATTATAGAGTTGTCCTTTAAGTTATCTGCTATGATGGGTATAATTTTATATTGATATCTGTTTGTATTGTATTTTTGGCAATGTATAGTTAGGTGTTCGACTGACTGTAGAGATTTACATTCTTCACTTAAGGTACTTTAAAAGGGTGATTCGTGAGGTGACCTTCAAGAACTTTCTTCTTAACGAAAATATCCGTTTAAATTACCGTCGTTTGACAATCGAATTTTTGAAAATCAAATATTTTATATTGCAAATTTATGAAGTAACCGAATTTTAACTGCAGTTTTTTGCCATTACTTAAGAACCTAAGACCGATCGACGACTACACGTATAGAGAAAAGTTGTTCAGACTAATAACCTAGACAACATATTTCAAGGTCATGGAAATCCATAAGGAATTCATTTTTCTACAAATTGACTAAAGTGAATGTATACAGGGTGTTCCCGTTAAGTTATGCCACCATTTTTTAGGCATTTCCGGTAGTGCAATTAAAAAAATTTTCAGACAACTTATTAGTACTAGGTTGACTACACGTTCGCATATTCTGAAATCTCAAGAAATGCTTTTTACGTAAGTAACCATTTAAAATACCACACCATACATTCACCCAAATTTTAGTGTGAAAATTGCGTTCTCGTGTCCAGTGTGGATTCTCTGTCGACGAATACCGTTGATTTCGTCGATTGAAAACACCATTATTTGTAAATTTAAAATCGTCTGTCCACATAATTTTCATAAAAATTTCAGGATCCTCTTCGTTAGCAGCATCATCTAATCTAAAGAGCGGAACTCTGTATCCTAGAGGATGGATCGCAATTCGAACATCTGATTTAACCTTATTTATTTTGTAAGAAATAATTTTTCATTAAAATTACGTTTGCACAAAATTATCGAGTTGAAGATCATTTCAAGGTCGTAGTATAATACATTGCTGAATTCATCTTAACGTCAGTAACAATCCTACGATATTAAAAACATATGGTGCTATTAAAAAAATTAAGGTGACCTTGACTTTTTTACGTAGAAAGCATTTTTTGAGATTTCAGAATATCTGAACATATAGTTGACCGAGTACTGATAAATTTTTGTCTGAAACATTTTTTAAGCAGTATTCATATCACACAATTTTGTTTAAAATGTTAAAACGGTTAGTGTTCAATTAACACTTTATTTCCGTGCGCTACTTTCATTGAGATGCGTGAGTTGTTCGTTCAAAACCATATCGATAATCTGAATGCATTATTACTACAAAATAAAGACAAATTGGATACTTTGTCTCTATAACCCCTCATATACTTTCCTATTACCGCTTGCAATATTTTAATGAGTATTTATTGCGCGCTGTATGAGGTAACGCATACAGATATCGATATCTACACAATGTTTGGCGGTTTTCTTAAAGAAGTAGGAAATATACTGTATTGCTTGCATACTAAAATATAATTATATTCCAAACAAAAATATTTGGGTCACCAAAATACTATGTTGTAGTTCCTATTTCTTCAGGAAAATTAGGGGTTACCGTTTGTCTGCATTACTCCATTCGTTAACTGTCAAAATTGCTCTCTATTTACTATTTCTGAACAGTATCCTCACGTTACAAACTCTTTACTTATAAGTATAATAAAAAAAAAGGTCTAATACTTCTAGTTATTAACTGAAAAGGACATATTCGGACGAACTGCGTTCTGACGAATGCGTCCGAACTGGTTTTTGCTAAACGATGAAACAGTTCAGACGTAGTCGTCAGTTCGTCCAAATACGGATGCAGTACAACTGCAGCCTAACACAATTAACTGATTTAAATTACTGTGAACATTATTAACTTTCGAATGTGGACGCTAAGAAGACTTGTTGAGAAGTCAATTATTAAAGAAAAAAAAGATACTGATTGTAAGACTTCAAAATTAAGCTTCCGCGAATTTTAGTACTAATATCCCACAATGTTGATACAACTCTGTAAAAAGTAGCTTTGAAAATTTCGAATCCACAAACTTCAACTTAGAATGCTGCAACATTTTTTCTAGAGTAAGGTCCTGATTTAAGATTCTAATTTGAAAAGTAAAATGATAATTAATTAATTAATTTTTTGCATCCATTAAGTGTATATGCACATACAATGTGCAATACGGATTATAATAAAGTGAACGTCCCAATTCCTGCTCATGTCCCGATTTCTAATCACTCCGTGTTTTTCTTATTATTATAAATGTTACGTTTGTACTATAATTGTAAAAAAATAATTATAAGTTCTTTGATCATTCATGCGAGTGATGCACAGGTTTTTTAGAAAGAAAGTGCTACATAAGCAACAAAAAAAATTTTAGAATAAGGAACTTACTCGTTCTAATCGTATTCTTACTGCTTAGACTGAAGAACAGCAATTTCATTGTGATTCGATAATCGGACCGAAAGTAGCGTCTGCAGAAATAAATCGTATTTAATACTAAAAACGTTTACTGTATTTTACTCTGGATTTTTACTGGATTTTTATTGGATTTTTGTGAGTTATTTCTCGTGAGCAGAAATACGGACATTTAGAGTACTGCATTGAATTAGCCATTATTAATAATTAAACGTCATATAACATCTTTTTAAAATATTTTTGAATTAATTGATTCATTATCGAGGTATTAATCAATTACTTTGCAAATTTTTACTGCAAACAAATTTTTTAGACCCTTTTCATAACGAGTGAACGCTTAAATGAGCAGAAATTGGGACATTCACCTTACACCAACAAGAATTATATCGTGAAAGACAAATATTCCACGTTAATTAATGAATTGTTAAAAAGAATTGACATAAAAAAAATTTGAAAATACTTAGTAAAAATTGCAAGTAAAATAAAAATTGTTTGAAAGTAGGAACGTAGGAACACTTATTCTGTCACACCCTGTATAAATCTCTAAATATAGAAAGAAATTACACAATGTTCTTAATTCACAAGTGATCATCGTTTTCAATTTCTTGCTTGTAATAAAAATTTACCACTAAATTATTCATCTGCATCCATAAAAATACTTCTCTCGTGTTAAATAAGATATTTCTTACGGTTACTTTGCTAAATAATAAATTATTCGCTTAATTTAAGGTGAATAGTCTACGTTAGCAATTAATGATCCTTCCTGCAAAGGAACGTTTAATAAGGAACATCGTGTACATTGTTAGACCGCAAAATTAAACATGATCAGGGTATTTCCGAACAGCACGCGCCAGCAAAAAAACTATACTTCGCGCTCGAGTGAAACAACACACCAATTACAAAATAATTTTACGAAGGATGGATATTTACCGACACACGATGCCGACAGAAGCAGAACTTTTGCATACCTGTAATCATCGCGACGACGGGGTTAATTTACTTCTAAACATGCAGGAACAACGCATAATAGGGGTGGGGTTACTCTATAATTTGCGTAAACTTCACGCGGCGCGTAAAGCTACTTTGTTTACTTAATGTCCAACTTTATTCCATCAATTTGGAGCAAGTTTGGATAAGTCCTGTTAAATTTGCATGTTTCTAGTCGAAGTCAGGAGCCTTACTTGCTGCTGGAAACATCAATCACTTACGCGGCACCTTTGTGTATACGAACCCGGTGTAGCCTGTTAATAAATTGAAAATATCGAATGCTGCTTGGAACACGGCTGTTAGCGTCCGAAATTGATTAACTTTCCGAGAAATTACGTGGTCGGCGTCGGAAATTCACATAGATACAGACGTTTTCAGTTTCGCGAGTGCTTTGCTCCCCGAATTCTTAGGACTTCGGTATTATTGACAATTCGCATCAACCATGACACTATGAACTTCTTTTGCGGTTAGCGTTATCAGGATTGATTACTTTCTAAATAAACCATCACAAATTTCTGCCTAGGGTAGGGAGGAATTGACTATATACTCGAAATCATCTTAATTGGCCTCTGACAGCTGGGCTTCCCTCTCGCGTTTTTATGGAAGCGAGGCCCACATTACCGAAATCTCGATGAGAGGGAACGTTTCTTCATGCGTGTAAACGAGGGAGCGGATGCTCCGGCGATCGATTATTATTAGCGTGGCAGAATAGTCACTAAAGCTGCGTTTACATCATGCAACTTTTGGTCGGCCAACCGAGGCGATGAAGTAAAATCGCCTGTGTAAACAGGATTTCAACCAAGTGGAAACGACGTCTGACCGTTCAACTCAAAGCAGGCCATTCGTCTACTTTGGGTCGTTCATCTGTATTCTTTAACTTTATATTGGTTTGGCGTTGTAGTTGAACACAGCGTCGAATGCACACATCGTGAACAAAACAAAACCCAAACGCAGTAGATCCTTAGACCATATACCTATAGACACGACCTGAGTCATCTAGATTGATGCAAAGATAAAATCATCTACATGACGTTCATGTGTAATGGCGTCCAATCGTCTGATTGGTCTGATGCACTATTCGCCATCTTGAATTATCTTTTCTGACGTCACTGTGGGCAAACTTGTTCGTTATCTTTGCATCAAGCTCTCCCATGGGCTCCTATACCTCAGACCCTGTCTATAGGTATATATGGTTTAAGAGGAGATCACACTGCATATACATATAAAAATTTATGCGTTTGGACGTTGTGTCTGATTATAACGTCAGCAACATATCACATTTGTTTTTGGACATACTCAAAACGCTTATTTTATACATCTCCCTATCTTCCAAAGCTAATTCTGTTAGTACAGTCACTGATGCTCCAAAATCAAGTTGTCTTTGTTGTTCTACCCACTCTCTAACTCACTATGATAGTTGTCTTCTCTTTATCTTTCAAATAAGTATTTTTTTCAACTCGTCTGTCAAAGTGATTGCAATTGCTAACGTTACACATGAAACCTCTATACGCATAAGATTAGCCATCCTAAATAATACAACTGTCGGACGAAGAAGCTCTGGTTGATCGATACAAATGTCGAACGACTAACGGCCGATTCACACTAACCGTCTAGACGGCGTCAGGCTAGCGTCCGCAAAACCTTCCTCCATAGGTTTTAAATGGTGACCGTCTATCGGTCGACGGGCAGTGTAGTGTGAATGGCTCCATAAGAAACCTGTAGGAGAAAGTTTTGACGTCGGTGTGACGGATAGTGTGAATCGGCCTTAAGTCGGGACCATCGCAACAGGCGGCTCAGGGTCACCAAACCCTACGCACGCCTTTCTGGCAGAGTGCCCCCACCGCGACAGTTCCCGGTGCGCGCGGACGCACTTGCCGCGTGTGTTAAATATCCGTGAGGGGACTCTCCGTCCCCAACGTCGCGTCGCGTCGCGTCACGCCACGAGGAAAGAGAGCGGTAGATAAAAAAAAAGAAGGACGCAACGTCAATGAGCGTGGACTGAGTGGAGGGACATAGGAAAAAGCGAGGAAAGTGATAGGGAAGGGGAGTCCGCTCATGGATAGTCACATACGCGGCAAGTGCGTCCGCGCGCACGGGGAGCTGCCGCGGTGGGGACACTCTGCCAGAAGGGCGCGCGAGGGGTTTGGTGACCTTGAGCCGCCTGTTGAGATGGTCCCGACTTTAGGCTCTGTACTCCGGGCCAATTCGACAGGCCTTTCAAGGTCACCATTTTCTATCACTTTTTCGGAAGGAAATAACCCTACGAAGGTTTCTGTACCCCCGTGAAGTATTATGTGTTTAAAAGTCTTCATGTTTTCAGAAGATAGACCTTCGTGAAGGTTTCGTTATTAGAAAACTACAAGAAGAAAGATTGACCTTAAATGGCCTGTTGAGTTGAACCGAAGTGTAGTTTAAAGCTTTTAGTTGAAAGACTTTGGGTCGATCAACTCGGTCGATTGACCAAAAATAGCATAATGTAAACGCAGCCTAACCTATCGCGATCTTCGTCTCACCTTTCTCACTTCTTTCTATGTAATGAATGTTACATTTGTAAAGAAAGCCGCGTGTTGCACGTCGTGTTTTCTCCGCCGAAAAAGGACCTGTGTATTTTGACGCAATCACCCAACCTACTTCAATCAGTATTTCTAATATTGAAGACTTTTTTTACGAATATCTCGAAAACTAAAAGAGTAAATATCTCTTAATCTAAATATTTACTATATTTTCTTGAATTATGCACTTTTATTCAATTTGTCACTGATACTTCGTAAAACATAATACTCGTTGATAAATCTAGTATTAAAATCTATTGTTTCTAATACTACTTAAAGTATGTAAATACTATGTAAAATGGCAATACTATTTAATGAATTCACTACTTTCAATGAAAGTGCATGAAATGTTGTTCCCTCATCATTTAATGAAATTGAGATGATATAAATATATCATCTAATAAACAAGAAAATAATTTATAATAAAAACCTAGTAAATGATGTTGCATATACCGTTCCGACAGGAATAAATATAGTATTATTGAAATCGCTTACTTGAAGCGTAGTCAATTTTGAAATTAACGGACACAGCATTCCTCGTTCCTTTAATCTAACTACAGCTCGTCAGAACAACTCGTCAAGGCAGCTCTGAGACGGCTGAAGAGGAAAACAGAATTTCAAGTATTGATATACTAGATTAAAATGTAGAGGTAGAATTATTTCTTTTATGTGTTAGTATTGTACATTTCGTAATTTCCAATAAATTCCAGAAAGAAGAGAGCGTAACATCCAATCTATTTTTAAAAAGATGAGATAAAAAACGAATCTCTTCAAGTTGATAGAAAAATTCTCCTAGATTTTTTACTAATATGTCAATTTTGTTGCTAATAAAATTGTTTCGTCTCGTTTTCCACATATTACCTCGTTATTTCAGTTATAAAGAATGATTGATTTTTTATATGGAAATATTTTAAATATTCAACAAACCTATTTCCATGAATCATAAAAGAATTGTACAATTTTAGTCTAAGTTGGAGAATTTGATATTTTCTATTCCTGCTCTTTCGATGGAATACGTCAATGGATTATGGATACCAATCTCGAGTATCTGATGGTCACCATTCGAAGGAAGGAAGCCAGTCATTGTAAAGAATAGTGAACGTCGCTCATGTAATATATGCGTTCATATCAGTTAGGAAATTACAACGTATTCTGGGACTGTGATTCAGAAGTTTTCAATCACTTGACATGCAATTCTGGATCTAATCCTAACAAATTTTTACACGTTCCGAGAGAAAGGAGGACATTTGACTTGCTACACTGGTTGGATCCAAGTCTTATTTCAATTTTATAGTAGTCGCAAAATTAAGAAAAATTAGAAAAAGAACTAACAATTTCAAGCTGAATAAATTCTTCTTCTTTTTTTTTAATATTTGCAGCTTAAATTAAATGCAAATTCGCAAAATCTAACAATAATTCATAATGGTACTTACGATAAACTAAATATATTGTTTCGGAAAATTCAAATTTTTTGTGTATGCACTCCTTCAATTGGTTAAAAGTTTACTCAAAGTGAAATATTGATAATTTATAATAGTAATTACTATTCATTTAGTGTACTAATCATTTAGTGTTAAGCTGAAAAAGCTTTTCAGTTAAAATTTGGACGTTTATGGTTTATGTAGTTATCTATTAGATTCTAATTCAATAAAAAATTCGAGGCCTTCATAACTTGATACCATGTAGTTTTCACTGTCGATATTTCTGGGTATAATTCATGTCCTTTTGGAATAAATACTACAATTAACTTTATCAGAGAATAAAGTGGCACACTCATACTGGCAGCTACCTTGTGGTGATCTGTCACTTAGGTCAACCTTATTCATGTACAGTTCATTGGTCATCCATCGATTAGTCTTCTTCATTAGTCTACTGCACAATTAAAAAACTTGGGAGGTGGAGATATCCCTATTGATGTTATTATGTAGCGAGTAACATGAAACAAGACAAGAATTTGCATTAAAAAGTATCTGAAAATTAAGTTTCACTACTTGACTCATTCGCTATACATCATACATTAAATGGCTTCGTTGTAATGCAAATATTTTGCTAATTGGTGTTATCTGCGGCGAATCGTACAACATCAAAACAAATTATTCAAATGATAGTATGTATGTACCCTTTATTCTATAATGCTGTGACTGGTACCAAGACAAATTCATATTCCTAGTATACTATGACTTTGAAATGACCTTAAACTTAGAAATTTAAGTTCAACTAACGGAAACATCAACATGCATAATTACATTAATTACAGTGGTGAATGCTTAAGCGTCCGCACTTCTGTTTACTTCAACGTTCATCCGTATCTCCCACCAGTTCTCGGAACTGAGCTTCATTTCCAAACAGACGCTGATATAAGATATATTTATTTTCCAAATATACTGATTCAAATCTCCATTATTTGCACCGAACATCGAAATCTCATTTTCATTCATTATTTCTCATTTGTTCACTCGAATTCCTGGTAACTCCTCGCATTCCATTAAAAAAATATATATACAATGTGTGCTATACACAGTGTCCCAGGATGAATGTAGGAACTATTAAGGTGTGATTCCTGAGGTGATTTTAAACAACTTTTTCTTTAGCGAAAATGTTAGGTGAGGCTTTGTTAACGAGTTATTAACGAAAAACACCAATCATCGGGGAGCGAGTACAGCGGATTAATTATGGTGCGAACGATGGGGGGCCAATACTACTCACAGCTGGAGCCCGCGCTGAAATTCATCCACTGTATTCGTGTTTCTACTGATCGGTGTTTTTCGTTAATAATTCGTTAACGAAGCCCCATCTAACATTTTCGCTAAGGAAAAAGTTGTTTATAATCACCTCAGGAATTACGCCTTTCACGGAACTGCAACATTTTTGTTATACCTTGTTAAAGAACTTGTACTACTTACTTGTGTAAGTACTTACTACTTACTACTGTACTTGTTATACTTGTTAAAGAAAATATATACCCTTGTACAATAATGTTATGGAAACTGAGAAACAATTAAATTTGAAAATTGTGGCAATATAAAGTAAAAGAAAAGGTAATTATAATACTGTGAATTTTACAATTAATATTTGGAATACGTATGAACGAACCTGTGAGCCACTGCATGTACTCTCATATACAGAGTAATATTAAGTGGTTTCAGGTGATGTGATAGAATTCATAAAATAAATTCCCAAGTTCAAGGTCACTTTACGGATCACAAGGTCATTCAACAGTGAAATCAGTAGATGCAGGCATCCCTCGTTTCCTCAATCGCTCAGAACAAGTAGCTCTAACCCGTCTCATTACCGGTCACACAAAACTCACTCATCAATACCTTCTCGAGAAAACACTGGCACCTATACGTGACACCTACAACACTTAACTGTCAACACAGCACTTTCTCACCGACTGCTAAAAATTTGACTTCTTCAGGTGCAAATATAGAATTGAAGACACATCAAAGTTAAACTCTCGTAAAGACGTTGTAAACCTAATAAATTCCATGATAGACACTAAACTATTCGACAAACTGTAATAATAGTCCCGAGCCATCGCTAATAATCATGATGTTAATATGAAACAAAAGGTCACTTTAAATTCTTAGTCTACTATGCCGATAAATTTATCCTAATACAAGTTATACCGTCATAAAGTATAAAATATATGACGTTATACGAATAAGCCCCCTTGACCTTGAAATCTCATAGAACAATAACTTGGACAATAACGTTCCTCTGTATTAAAAAATTGTTCAAATGCAACTAGTAACAAAGACACGCATTCTATTTCTTGTAACTTCTTGACCTTCAGCGTTATTAATAATGTTGGCTTCTTTAAAAAAGATTCGGTATCTCCAAGTGGTTAACAAAACATCTTCCATGAAAGTAAGAAACTTTCTATACATCAGTCTTCAAAATCCGTTTATAGACGGAATAACTTCAATAGTATAATAATAGAATATGGCATATTACATCGAACGTATTTTAATCCCAGTAAACCTATATCACACTTTGGTCATGGATAACTCCTGGTTAATCAAACTGAACACACATCATCCTCCCATGATTATATTGTTCACATCACAACCACAGATTTTGGTTATCCATATACGCAGCAATTTCTCCTAAATGAGAGTTCAGAATGTACCACGAAACGACAGCAGCATATTAATGAAGAGCACCAATCGACGACGATTGAATTAAGCGTAATCGCGTTTCGATGCAGGAAAGGATTGCACGGGTGAAGAGGGAATCAACGATTGAACTCGCTTCGACGAAGAGTGCATATAATCAAGCTAGATGCGAAGAACTTCATACGCACTTCGTATATGCGCACGCGCGCGCGGGCGAGCGACGTGACCGGATTGTAGGTTCGGCCGATTTGAAAGAATTGCGAGTCCATCCACGTAACATAAAATATAGTAAATCGGGCAGAGAGTAATGCCTAGCTCGTAAATAACATGACATATGTTCGTAGAAGGCACGGCTGGCATGCACGCGGTAAATCTCCCTGCTGGAACGATCGATATAATGGCAGGGCCGATTGCAACGTTAACGCGCGTGCACCGATCGATCGAACCGGACCTGGTTCGAGTCGAGCCGCGATACTTCAAAAAGTTCCGTGGACTTGAAAGCTGCCAAGGCCCCGACCTGCACCGATCAACGTCAAGTTTCCAGGACGTTTCGCGGCAAAACGCCGCTTCCGATATCCTACCTCCGTGCCTCCTTCTCTTCCTGGTCCGTCCCCTTATTACTAGCGCGGCGCGGCGCTTACTTACGAACACTGAGAGAACCCCTGACTAACCCGTTTGAACTTCCAACCGGCCACTTTGAAAGAAATTGCTGCTGATCCAACGATGTTCGAAGCTTGATGCCGCGCTATAGTGGTACCCGCGCCGCGTAGTAGTCGCACTTTTGCCCAGTTAATGGTCGCGAGATATCCTCACCAATTTTTTAAACCCCTTTCACACAATGAGCTTTCGCATTGCATAGTAAGAAAAATAAACTGCATTAAACCCAAAACCACATTCGGCGGTGGAGCACTTGAATACTGTTCACGACTAAAAAACATTCTATGTATCTGACTTAACTCAATGTTCCGTTCACTAAACTGAGAGAAAAAATGTTTTAATTTATAGTATACATTGTGCAAAATTTTACTACATTTTCTACTAAAACGGCAAGATTGGTGGAAGTGGTTATGTTTTTACCACACCAGTGTAGTAATATTTGGTTCTGAAGACTTGGTTAAATCTACAACCTCGTGTGCTGATTTTTACTATACGAATGAAGCAAAGTTGGAACTTCGTTCAAACTAAAAAGAGTTTTTCTTTATAGAAATACTCTCAGGTATGCTCTGCGACGGGGAAGGCGGGGGGTATAGGATAGATAACAGAATTATTTTGGTTATACAAAGTGTTGACGACTGGAGGAGGAAAACTTCGGGGTAGAAGAAGACGATCATCGGATCAACCAAGACTTGCTTCATTATCAGTAGACCCATGCTGACGGACCCGCGCTTGATTTGTGCAAGATTATTTCGGAACTCCTCTTATATATGAACAGGGCTAGGATCAAGCACTAGCGAGAAAGACGATTATTACGAGAACACTCTAGCGGAAGCTCTATGAAACTAGGCCTATGCTCAGTAACTGCTAATGGTTGGTAACAAATACCTATGTCAGGAAATAAGTTTTTCCAATATTAACTATACCATTTTATGGACGTTTATGCAATATTCATTGAAAGCCATAGAAAAGACAACGCTAAAAGCCAAGCAAATTGAGGTTATGTCACGAAACGTCACTTATTTCCGAAGCGTAGATGTCGCTGTGTATCACACCCTTCCGTAAATTTTACTGCACTGGTCTATTAAATTTTGAAACACATGTAGTATTTTTTCCTTTTAATGTGCTAGAAAGGAATGCATTTCACTCTATCCTGCTTCTTTACTACGCAATGTAGTAATTTTTCCTCCACGATTTTTCTCAGTGTATATGCAAACCGGGGCTTGAAAAAATTCCAAAAATAACTGTTGCAAAGTGTTGCATAAAGATTTTGATTGAAACAGAACTTTTATTCTAAATAACTGTTATGAAGGACCTAAATTCAGATTATATCAGTTTAGGTTATGGTTCCTACACAGTGTATCCGCCAAAACATTGGACAGTCCTTTATTTCCTAACCTATTGAAGATACGAAAAAATTTTTTATATGAAATTGAATGGCATAAGGAGGCAAATTTATTGGCTATAACAAATGTTCTTCAACATTACCGTTTAAAGAGATATCAAGGCCAAGTTCGGTTTTTTAAATGGGATTATACAGGGTGTAACAAAAATGTTGCAGTTTCTTGAAAGGGGTAATTCCTGAAGTGATTTTAAACAACTTTTTCCTTGGTGAAAATGTTAGGTGGGACTTTATTAATGAGTTATTAACGAAAAACGCCGACCAATCGGGGAGCGAGTACAGCGGATAAATGATGAGGCGGATGATAGCGGTCCAATAATACTCACAGCTAGACCCCGCACTGAAATTCTTCCACTGTATTTGTGCTTCTATTGGTCGGTGTTTTTTTATTAATAATTTGTTAACAAAGCCCCACCTAACATTTTCGCTAAGGAAAAAGTTGTTTAAAATCACCTCAGGAATCACACCTTAACAGTTCCTACATTCACCCTGGGACACTCTGTAGAGGACATATTGTATATGAATCGTAACCTAAACTGATATAGTCTGAATTTATGTTCTTCATAATAGTTGTTTAGAGTTTGAAGTAAAAGTATTTCATAACTGTTTCAAAAACCGAAATTTATATCGTAACTGTTTTCAAGCCCTAGTTGAATTTAATTTAAACCCAGTAAAAGGCAAGTGGCTCAGCGAGAGAAAGAAATAGGGGATTTTCGAAATTATACTTACTAGGACAGAGACTTGCGATTATTACGTGAACATCACTGTACATGTTGATTGAGGCAACTTGTGTATTCGACGCTTTTAAAATTTGGGGGGCTCCGTGTATTTTGGAATCGGATCAGTTTAAAGAATATTGCAATGTGCTATTTGAACAGTTTAGGGAGAAAGCACAATTTCAGTTGCCCAGGGTTACTCGGTAAATAATGGTACCAAGAAACATTTTGTCACGATGAAGTTTGCTTTGGATATTTGACATCACCCGCACTCTTTATTGACTGTGTACATTGTAGATACACCTACTGATCCTTTGAGAATGTTAAATGTACTACGTAGATACCGATTTAGTATTTTGTGAAATGTAGAAAATTTATTCTTACATTAGTATAATTATTGTTTTATACAGAGTATGATAAAAGGTGAAACATTTTTTGAGGTTATATTTTAAACATAAAAATAATCAAACAAAAATCATCCACATAAATGTATTCGAATTCGAAAACGTTTATTTTTATTATACGCTATTCTTATTTGATATCCCTTATTTTCAAAGTATCTGTTATTTCGTTCACATGCTTAGTGAAACAACTAGTGAATCAATTTCAATAAAAATTCATTCCTCCAATTTTCAAACATTTTCGCGTATTTGTAATATTACTGAAATTCATTGTTAAAAAACCATGGAACCTTTCTGTACATAAGAATTCATAAACTTTAGCCAATCATTTCATACTTAATTGTGTAGTTATATTTCTGAATAGTGCGTTTTCTCATTAAAATCAATCTTAAATTAAAAGTTAAATAATTGAAAAACAACCGAATCAATTTCTTTTAATTTTGCATTCGTCCCATTTTCAAAGATTTTCGTTTATTTTTAATGTTACTGAAATTCATCATCACTGATATTCTTTAAAATATCTACTCACTGAATTATTACAACGTTTCATCAGTAAGATTGGTGCAGGCAAAAAATGCAAGTGTAAATTATACACCTCAATTTTACTTTCTTACTAAAAGGTATATCTATGCATGAACGCGTCCAGCTTAATTCCTGTCCTGGAAGTTCACCAAAATCCCTGTCATCTTTCGCCTATTTCAAACTTAGCGCATTTTAATCTCCTCGGGACGCTTACAGTTTCCGTCACGAAATCAACATTTTCCCAACTCGAGCACAGTTTCATACAACACTTAGCTATCCACCAATTACGAACAAAATTCACCAACCAATTATGATTAATTTAGGAAAACTGTTTTCGATTAATATACCGATTTTCTAGATTAATTGCAATTAAAAGGAAGCATATAATTTAATAATCTCACAAATTATGCGATACTGCAATATCGCGCCTTGTGTTGTTGTTATCCATGCAACCGACAGACTTGGAGCTCTCCAGCCTTTGTCCGTGTTCGATCAACGTAGTAAACAAGTTTCCTGCAAGTTTCGCGCTGCGATGAATCAACTTATCCACCGAGAGATCAAAGCTAAGCCCGCGCAGAAGTTAATGTTCTCCCATTAACCCGATCAATCGATACATCTCAGGAAACGATCGTCTTTCATGGTCGGTTGCAACATCCCGAAGGATTTACTATGACAAGCTGCATTCAGCGTTGGTATTTTTTTCAAAAAACAGTAACTGAATATGAAAGATCCATATACACCGAGAAAAATCGTGGAGGAAAAATTACTACGTTCCTTTCTACCACACTAAATGGAAAAAACAGCACATATGTTTCTAAATTTAATAGACCAGTGTAGTAAAATTTACGCAAGCATGTGACACACAGCGATATCTACGCTTCGGAAAGAAGCGGCGTGTCGTGACATAACCTCAATTTGCTTGGCTTTTAGCGTTGTCTTTTCAATAGCTTTCAATGAATATTGCATAAACATCCAAGAAATGGTATAGTAAATATTGGAAAAACTTATTTCCTGACATAGGTATTTGTTACGGGCTTAGCCGTTAGTAGTTACGGAGCATAGGGGTAGTTTCATAGCACTTCCGCTAGAGGGTTCTCGTAATAATCATCTTTCTCGCTACTACTTAATCCTAACCCGTTCCTATATGAGACGAATTCCGAAATAATCTTCCACAACTCAAGCGCGGGTCCGTCAGCATGGGTCTACTGATAATGAAGCAAGTCTTGGTTGATCCGATGATCGTCTTCTTCTACCCCGAAGTTTTCCTCCTCCAGTCGTCAACACTTTGTATAACCAAAATAATTCTGTTATCTATCCTATACCCCCCGCCTTCCCCGTTGCCAAGCATACCTCAGTATTTTCATAAAGAAAAACTCTTTTTAGTTTGAGCGAAGTTCCAACTTGGCTACAGTCGTGTAGTAAAAATCAGCACACGAGGTTGTAGCTTTTACCAAGTCTTCAGAATCAAATATTACTACACTGGTGTAGTAAAAACATAACTATTTTCACCAATTCTGCCGTTTTAGTAGAAAATGTAGTAAAATTTCGCGCAATATATATTATAAGTTGGAACATTTTTTCTCTCAGTGTAGACAATGAAGCTGTTTTTATACTATCACGCATCATTAGAAAAAAAAAAAAAAAAAAAACAAGTTGATGACCGGACAGCAGCTATTTTTTTCTAAGTTTTGATATGATATGAATACGGGAAACATTGAAACCGCACGATGTATTATTTAATGTCTGCGGTTTTAATAGACTGAAAGTACATTCCTTTGGGTAGAAAAAATGGAAGTTAAACCAAAGGTAGATTAAAATACCGCAAAGAAGAGGAAACGATTACGTTGATCCAGAAAAGAGCCGCGTGAAGTACGCTGCAAGGGCATGGAAATACAAGTTATCGGCGAGATAAGAAACGTTCATATGCAGAAAAATGCAAATTCCCTTTCGGACGGAATTACATATTTGCCGAGTAAGTGGCTGGGCGAAAAAAAGGGGCAGGGATCTGAGGTCGCCACCGACGCGATATAATCGCTTCATGGTGATTCAGGTAAACCTTATTTAATTTTACGTCTTACCCGTCCATGCTATCACGCGAGATTTGCCTCGAGATGCGAGGCCTTGATTCAGCGCTAGATTGATTAAAACTGATTGCTCAATTACCTCAAATCGACTTCGTTTTAAAACTAATCACACTCTACTTCTCTCGTGAGTTCATTAAATCTGCTTGAAACAAGGGGAAAAAGCAATGAGACGAATTAAAAATTCGCTAATGCAGTTACGCTGGCGGAGTTCTAACGAGGGAAGATCCACGACAGCTTCGTTAACCATTAAAAGAAGCTGAGGCTATAGTTTAGTTTACTTAAGAAAATCGACAATATTCGCTAATTTTAATTTCAAATTATTAGTTTAGTGCATTAAATTAGTTTAATAAGTTCGTATGTGTATGAGAAGTTTCGAAATAATTATTATTATTGTATTATAATATTATAACGAAACATAATTGATACACAGAGAGGATAGCAAAAGGCGAAGTTCAGTCATTAACTGCTTTGCAACATAACGTTAAGATAAATAACTGATATGATTAATAAAATATAACTTGTGTCTTTTTTAGTAACTATTTTGTTGATATTTTAGTAGCAATCTATTTCCATTTGTTTGTTACGTCGTACTGACATATGAGATAAATACGCATGAATTTAGAAGCTAAAAATAATAATAAATTAACACTTAGAATACTTATCTTCTAATGTTAGCTTGGTAAGGATCAGTATTTGTTTCAAACAGTAGAGGCATAAGTGAATAGTTAAAACAAAAAAACATTTTTATAACCTTCTAATAAAAAAATATGCAATTACATAAGCATTCGCAGTAATAACTTATTAATTTTGATTCTTACCGTTTTTGACAGTGATATTGTAAATATGTAATGGTTTATTTTTAGAGAAAAACAAGAAAGGTTTCATCACTCAGAAATTACGTTTTCATTTATTAGATTTACTTGTTAATTGAGAATTACAAATTAACGCATAATTGGAAAATGCATTTGCATTCAGCGAAACAAATTAAATTGTTGTGAAAATTCAACAATGATACACATACAAAGAAGTGAATATGATATTTGACTATGTGTGGACAAGGTGAATTATTTTTTAATAGCTTTTAAATGTGTGTTTATTTGCATAATGGAAGTATTTCTGGTCGAAAATAAACTAGTGAATGGGTCACATTTACTTAACACAAGTTGCAAATGATGTAAGCAAAACTCAAATTACAACTCAGCGTGTTTGTTCCGTGCGTTCAACTTCTGGAACGTAAGTACATACGTGCGAAGCTGATACTCTTATTCCTAAAACTACGCCTTCAACGGCATAGTATAGCGAGTGAAGAGAATTTCCGAAAAAAAAGACTTGTCATTAATTATTTTAGTTAGTTAAACGCTCAACAGTTAACGTATGTGAAAGGCTCTTCTCGTAATAGTAATTGTGTAAAAGATTCTCTTGCATTCCTCTTTTGTAGAATCCCAAATTAATTGTAGCCTACATGTGGAGAGAGCAAGCCTCGATCTTAAAACTATTTCAACATTTAATTGTTTGTCACTTCCAAATACTTTTTGAAAAAACATTATTTCGGACTTCTAGGATATAAGCGAGGCCATAAAGGTTATTGGTCACAATAGTTAAGACAATAAGTAATAACGTAGCTACTGATAATGAGTAATGGGCTAATAATTATATAAATGCGATACTGGCAACGCTATTATACAGAGTCAATCATGTATCTCGGAACCCGCGCGAACGAAAACAAATGAGTTCGGTTTCCGAGATACGTGGCTGGCTCCGTACTTCGATTTCATATTTAGTTCTTATTATTCTCTAAAAAATTAAACGTGAGTATTATGGAGGTGCAAATATCCGCGATGTTCGTATGTGTTTTTCAGATCAGAATCCCGAAAGTACCTACTTATTTAATGTTCGAGTGAACACAATTTCGGACATCCACACATACCTAATGAGTTCAATAATGTCAGAATTTTTAATTCGTGTTGGCTAACTTGTCTTCGAATGCATTAGATATAATCGCGCATGCGCACAAGCTCGGATCGCTTAGACATTTACCAATATTTACATTTGTGTTTCTTTGACATAGTATTGTTGTTTATTGTCGATATAAATTACAAAAAGATTCAAAATAACAGAAAGTGACTAAAAAGTTCTATCATGGATACGTTTACTGGCTTTGCGCATGCGTTAATAAACAATGACAGAAAGGGTCTTTATGCAGTGTTCTCTTTATAAGCCTCTGTCGTTACCACTTACAGACTAGTATACGGCTTGCGCGCTCTATTCTTATACAGAGTGTAATAAAAATGTTGCAGTTCTTTGAATGGGGTGATTCTTGAGGTGATTTTGAACAACTTTTTCCTTATCGAAAGTGTTAGTTGGGGCTTTGTTAACGAGTTATTAACAAAAAACATCGACCAATCAGAGAGCGAGTACAACGGATTAATGATGACGTAGACGATGGCGGGACAATACTACTCACGGCTGGAGCCCGTGCTGAAATTCATCCACTGTATTCGTGCTCCTATTGGTCGGTGTTTTTCGTTAATAACTCGTTAACAAAGCTCCACCTAACATTTTCGCTAAGGAAAAAGTTGTTTAAAATCACCTCTGGAATTAACCGTTTCAAGGAACTTCAACATTTTTGTTACATCCTGTATTTCTTTGCTCGTTACCACAGTATAGGAATAATCAGTAGCGTCACGCGGCCAAAATCGCATAAGACGTGTTATGGCGGCAAAAACAATCAGGTTAATGTCGACGATTGTAATATTATTATCCACCGTATGAAGTCTCTAGAAACGCTATGTAAAAAAAATGATTAAAAATAATTCATTCGTATGAGGTGGAAACATATCAAATATATTTGTCATCGATAATTAAGTATGTAGTATATGAATTTTCAAAGTTTTTGTGAAGTTTGGTATATACAGAGAGGTATACATCTTCCACATATTTTTACACATTCCATATCTGCATAAATATATTACTTTCAAATAAGATTTCATTTTGCAATAATTATTGTATAATTGTATGGCTTTAATATTATATTTACAATTTTATAATCTTTTACTAAAAAAGTGTGATACTTTACACAACATAAAAATAATTCTTATAGTTGTCTGCTTTTTCACCATTCAAAATTTCCGCCGCTCAGCAATCATGTTAATGGCGGCGCACCACGTGACCGCTTATGCTGACAACAATGGGATCGACACGGAGTCACGCTACTGGTTATTCCTATACTATGTCATTGCGCTTGAGCAACGTGATAATTTCAGGCAGCTGGACATTCCTATTTAATAGTACGCGTCTAAGTTCATTCGAGACTGTCCGACGTTTTTAAGGGGTCTTCCCACTGTGAACCTCTGAAAAATTGCCTTTTTTTGGGAATTTTTTTGTACTAAACGAAATGTCCAATCTAAATAAAGCTTTTCCTACTGATTAATACATTTATTGAGAGTACAAACAAATATTTTTTGCAATTTATAATAGTTTATTTAACTATATATATCGCACTGAATTGAGCGCCTCAAGAAAACGATGTAGTGCTGGCGTAGATGATTGCAAAAAAATTATTTGATTAATCAGTCTCAAATTTTTGCACATTATTCAACACATCAGTGGCTATCGCAGGGACCACGGAAACTTTGTTTTATTAACAATTTCATACTTTTTACAATGACAAATGATTAAAAATTCATCGAATTTCGGAACTTAAACATTCAAACTTCCGTCATTTGGTTAATTTTTTTATCAATTAAAATAATTTAGGTTCCAACGATAACGACATCCGTGACGACTAAAAACCATTTTGAATTTTTTTATTCAGATGCGTCGTTCTTCTGGAATCATCTACGACAGCACTACATCGTTTTCTTAAGGTGCTCAATTCAGTGCGATATATATATTTAAATAAACTATTATAAATTGCATAAAAAAATTGTTTGTACTCTCAATAAGTGTATTAATCAGTAGGAAAAACTTTATTTACATTGGACATTTCGTTCAGTACAAAAAAATTCCCAAAAAAGGCAATTTTTCAGAGGTTCACAGTGGGAAGACCCCTTAAACCAGATCCGGACCCGAAATCTCAAGTACTTGCACGTTCTTAGACATTCAACAATAAAAGCTTAATTTTACGTTTACGTTCAAACACTATTAATAGTCCTTCTGTTTCATTTATCAAGTTTCTATCCGTGCTCCGAACTAGGAACACGAGCAGAAATTAGTAAGAGAACCAGAGACGCGTGTAGCTGGTTTCGTGAACCGATTTAGCAATTATCGAAAAAATGAGGAGACAATTGCATTTATCCGCGACAAATCATTGCGTGGGGCTGCTCGACGAACAGTGCATCGTCGGAAACGAGAGTCGCGGGAGGAAACAAACAACCCCGGAAACGTAATACGAAGTTCACAGGCACGCGGACGTTAATCTAACGGACGGATGATGACCCAAACCGTTTTACTCATCAAGATTGGCTTAGGGAGCCCGTTTCCCGAAATTTTACCCACTCTTGATTGCTTTCCTCCGTGTCCACCCTTTCCAGGGCCATCATCCCCCAGCCTCCGTCTTTAAATCGACAATTTAAAGCTGCATTCCTACAGCATGAGGACAAAATGGGACACAATCGAGTTTGAGTCGTGCAATCAATTTACTGTGCTGGTCGGAAGGAGGTTTTTAAATGTGAATAGTGATGAAAATACTGCGGTTTAAGAAGAACGAAACCTATTGCGAAATTCGTATCAGTAAAGATACAGCTCATGGTACAAATTATATTTCACAGATTGCAGCGTATAATGGTTTAATATTAAAAGCAATCAAAATCGAAATCGACAGTTATTAATCTATTCATTTACTTTTTGATGTATATGTATCTAACAGCCTATGATTTTGTTTTATTGTCAGGTTCACTTTGGTGGACACCACTTAAAAAACTGGCAAATCAAGTGGATAATGCTATGCTATTGGAAAACTTGGGAGTCATTTTGTACAATAAAGAAAATAAGAAATGTCTTGTGAAACAAACACACATGAATTCTGAATTTCTCATCTTTAGTTGCTTTCGCACTAATTAGATTTACCAAACCTGACAAATAGACGAGAACATACTATTATTTTTATATGCAATTTAATCTTAGAAAACATTGCGTATATTTTAAACTGACGTTAAATAGAGTTAAGGAAATGTAAGAATGAACATTATTTTCTTAAATTATATAGGGTGTCCTACGTTTTAACAGCCAAACTTTGTCAATATATTCTATGGGTCTATACAATAAGAAAGAAATGTTAAACATAGGTTGTTAAAACGTTTATTAAAAAATTGCCATAAATACAGAAATTATGTACAAAACAGTATCGAACATAGGGTGACACGAAGTTATTATATGTGTACGATTAATTAATACACAAAATTAACGATGCGTTTACTGAAATGAAACAAAATAAAAACGAATTTCGGAGAAATAGGACTTCTATTCCTAGTAAACAGATGTTTATGCAAATTCACATTTTAGAAACATAGATAGAGAATGGAATCTTGAATAAAAGTTTGTTTTAATATTTAAGTTTAATTTTTAATGTTTTACATATTTTTACTCCTATTATAAATACACAGAAATCTTCATTTTTAATTATTTATATATAGCAACTATAGTCGTAAATAAATAAGCCCAGTAGTGAATCAATAATTTCTAACTTATAGATCGAATCTTATCCCCATCGACCAGCTGGTAGTTTTCATCCGAACTTTTGGAAGTGTGAACCCTAATCGAGGTAAAAAAAATTTAGTACCTTCTCCGTTAAACGTCGAATTTCGCTACCGACCTTTCCACTCTTATCGAATCGCTACTGGAACTACAATCTATGTCTGACCATAGGCTGTCTTTTCTCCTTATAGCCTTCCACTTTTAGCTTTTCTCTCAAATTATAATCATACACAGGTGTTGATCATGGTTTTCGAGTATAGGCATTTTATTATACTGATAATCATGATTCATAAATATTGAAAGTCTGAAATTCCTTTTCATCACACTAAATATATTTAAGAATTGTTAAAGGACACTTAAGAATTGTTAAGGAACACTTTAGTTTCTGATTTTTGCTTAGAAAATATTTTATAAAATTCAAGATATCACAGAGAAATTATCAAATAATAGGTAAGATAATTTTGGAAACAAGCTGATATCAGGTAAATGTATACAGTATGTATGTATGTATGTATAATGTATGAAAAATTTCTTAAAATAGTATTTAATTCTAAGGATATTCGAAATACTGAAACTTATATTTGTCAGGTAATATCTAATTGATTTATTCTTGATTCTAAAAATCAAGTATTATTTAAACAAGTACTGTATTAAAATTTTCAACTTTGTGTAACAAAACTAATCGAACATATGTGTTTTGAACTCTTACAGTTTAATATTAACTCTTCTTAATTTATTAGAAAAAAAAGTAATCTAAATACTCATAGTAATACAAGATTAAATATTTTATTTCATTGTAAAGTTTGTGAAACTATTTTATTTGTCAAAATCTCACATTCCATTTGAAATACTATTTTATTTGATTCACATAAAACTCGTTATATTTAAAATAGCATTTCAAGTATTTTGTAGCTTTATTCATATACATGCTATTACTTTCTGAATTATTGAAAATACAAAGAAATGTTTCATACAAAAGTTTAATTTTATGAGGCTGTAAATGAGTCTGGAATGCATGAAAGACACTACCCCTAAAAGAATATAAAAGCGAATAAATTCAAATACTTTTGTTCGCTTTTTGTGATATAATAAACTCGTATAAAGCACCAAAATACGTATATTGACATATTATATTATATGTATGTATGTTAACTCATATAAGTTATTAAGGATAACTAACTCAAACTTCTAATTTTCAATGATTCCCGCAATTTGATGATAGCCCGCAATTTCAGCAGCCACTAATTCATCGGAAAACGTTCATAGTGCCATTCGATATTTGCTACGATTAATAACGAAAAATATATGAAATCGCGTGTCCCCTTGATTTCATCCTATTCGACGATGTAACCACGAAAAGTCGCCGGTTGAACGAATGAACTGGCGAGGGTGTCGGATAATACGGAGAAACGTCGGGGACACTGGGATGAAGCAAGGCTGGAAAGGGAACCGAGTAAAGCAGCCTAAGTGAAACGAATGTCGGTAGTTTCCCAGAACAGTTTCGGGATGTTGCAACGGTGTCAACTTTGTCCATTAACCATCGATTTCTCTCGACGTGTTAGCCAACCGGGCTGAAGCGTTCGCCCCTTTTCGCTGATAACGGCAACTTCGCCCCGGTCTGACACCTTCCACAGTTTCCACGTTTCTCCACGAACTTTTTCTCCGCGTTCGCCCACCGGAGGACGCACCACGATGCAGCTAATTGCAATCGCTAATGAAAAACACCCTTTGAACCGGATTCTTCGCGACGTTCTGCTGTAATTTCATCGGAAAAACGAGCCTCGCCTGGGGAAATTGGTTGACTGGGGCACTGAAGAATTTCGTTGCTTGTTCCGCGAGAATTTACAGAAACCGTTCGCAGTTCGTAAACTCGCGAATACGAAAGATGCATTTTGTGGAAATGACAGAATCGTAATTTAAGAAATTATACTTTCGATACTTAGAACGACACTTTGGTATCGTTGATTATTCATTTCAATAAAATTATGTGTTTCAAGGTAGACTTAGTTCTTACAATAGTATCTTTGGGAAATGCTTATCCAGACTGTATCAGTTCTTAAGTTTTGAAGTAACGATAATTAATATATGGAAAATATTCCTAAAAACATCATCTTAATTTTGTGAAATGAAAGCGTATTATTTACTCTCTTTAATCTTGAACAGAGTTTAAGGCAATTACAATGATAAGTTGGGTCGGGACCCCAAAATTGGTGAAACTCGGGTACCCGAAAATTTCGGGTACCCGAAGTCGAAATCGGGTCGGGTCAGAAACCTGAATATTATGACGTGGATTGGATGATTCTTTAATCAGATTTTACTCGTTCTTCATTCTTTATTGGATTGAATTGTATTTACAATATTGCTGTTATTGCCGGTGACAAAAAATCAGGTATAAATAGGCGTATAAAATCAGGTTGAGCTGAACACTACCCAACCGAAACACTAACCGACCCGACTTTAACTTCAGGTACCCGAAATGTTTGGGTACCCGGCTATCATAAACATTCGGGTCCCGACCCGAGTGACTCGAGTCATCAAAAGTCGAACTGAGGCTCGGGTTCCCGAAATTTTCGGTTACCCGCCCACCCCTAATAACTATACTGCAGATGTTTATGCATTTATGGCAATTTCAAATGAGCTAAAATGGATAATGATGGGCCTGGATGCAATAATATATGAAATATCGTAAATAAAAAACATTTTATCATATTTAGAAGTTAAAAGACACTTTTATTTAAGTTGCTTTTTTTCCTATGCCCCTGAAAATATGAATTTGCATAAACATCCGCAGTCTAGTAATAACATGTATCAGTAACACAGTTCTATCAATCAACACAGTGTCTAAATGAACATCACGTAAATTTGTTTACTGCCATTGACTCGACTCGTTGAATATACTGTGATAATCAAGTGATCCATATCACTGTTTATGTGTATAACTAGTTCATTCAGTTTTAATACTGCAAACAATAAACAGGAAGCATCAATTTCACAAACACAATTCCCGTGACAGCATGATTAATAAAGGTATTAGTATCAAATTCACTTTAGCGAAAATGCTTATTTAGAAATATTAATAAATATACTTATAATTCAATAACAATATCTTTCTAAGACCAATATTAATATCAATCAATCTCGTAAGCTGAATACAGGAGGAAATTAATTGTAATTAATTAGTTAAAATTTTAAACTACCTTAGCTCAACCGATATACAGGGTGTTCGCTTTAATATGGATCAAGGTTTTTCTCATAAACAGTAAGTATTCCAAAAAAATGGAAGTGTAAAAGGTTATACTATATTTTACAGACAACATAGTGTATATTGAATGTTATATATTTTTTTATGTCATACGAAAGCATGTGTCAAGAAGAATTCATCCATATGTAACGGATTTCAAGGACATATAAGGTTAGAAATAGAAAAAATAGATTGAACATTTCGTAATATATTTATTAGTAGGTTGTCAATACCGATTAACACACACGTACTAGTAAATACAATATTAGAAAATGTTCATTGTATTACTTTCATTCCTGACTTTTTATGACCTTGAAACTCATTGCGTTACGTATGAATTCACCTTCATACACATTTTTACACGCCATAAAGAAATATACGGTTATGTAACCACTTCATGCCGCTTTGCTTGAACTAACAATAATGTTATCAAACGTTTACAAATTTGTGTCATCGAAATTCCTCTTATTTAACCGTTCAATATTAGTTTAGTAACTATTCTAGAGGATACAAAATTTCAGCAAGGGTAACCAAAATTCCACTTGCAGTTTCATCGTGTAAAGTACGATAACAAAGGGTTCAGCAACGCAGACAGTGTCCCTTCTCATTTAGTCAGCCAAAATTCATATATGTTTCATCCCGACAGCGGAAGAAAGGGTTATATCTTCTCACCTCGTATTTTGTCAACTTCTGTCTCCCAAGAGATGAATATAAATAAGGCTGTTAAGGCAATAATAGCTTGCTCATGTTAAATAGAGTTACACTTGCCGAGACTCATCGTTACGCTTTAAATTAGCTCCGACCTATACATGTCGCGTTACACCTTCGTCCGGACCGTCGAATGACGAATATTCACGAACTGACGGGCAAAGATCCTGAATATTTGAGAGTTCACTGGCAAATTAAAGGTCAAGTAACATACACACCTGTGCTTTATGAAATTGTCTGACAATAAAACCATAACTCGGATTTCACAAGTTAATCTCTTCGGTGGAAATGTGAATGGGGTAGCGCCACCCATTTTAATTAAGAGTGCAATCATTTCATCGTAATCCGATACTTGATCTTCTCGTTGCCCCATCGCGATTGCCTATCCGACTTACCAGCTCTGAAGTTAAATATCCTGTAAAAACTTTGAAACTTATCCACACCTCTGTCCTCTACCGATAGTCGTCGCATCGTCCATTCCAACTTTCGTCCCTGAGATAGTGAATTTTTAAGTGACAGAGAATTCTTTATTAATCAAATTGCCAAAGTTTGCAATTGCGAAGAATTCGTTGTATTAATTGAAATTGTCCTATGTCCAAAATCAAAATGTTCTGTGTTTAAAATTCAAGAGTTAATTTACTTGGAAATCGACAAATGGAACGAACTGAAAAACTGCATACGGTGAACGGGGAATACCGTCAAGAACCCAATTTCTGATCAGCTTAATACAGGGTGTCCCATGATAAGTGTCGTTTGGTGTAACATCTGAACCGTATATGATAGGGAAAAATGTAGCGAGATTTTTAGCACTATTTTTTATATAGAATGTCACCTTCAACTTTTCAAGATCGTACGAAGGTTATCTTATGTTTCTCAAATGGAATGCTGTATTTTTTTTTTGGATATTCTGAAAATACAACTCTTGCGATCAACCGTTCATTTCGCAACAGGCTACAGCAATGCTTAAGAGCTAAAGGTGAACATTTTGAACATCAAATGTAAAAGACATTAGATAAGGTAATAGAGACACTGATTCTCGTCAGTTTTAAAGCTTTTTATCTTTACGACCTTGGATTGCTTCAAGGTCATTTCTAAAACATATGTTGAACTTGTTTGTTTCTGTATTTTCAGAATACCCAAACAAAAATACGGCATACCATTTGAAAAACATAAGATGACCTTCATATGACCTTGAAAAATATAAGGTAAACAATTTTTTTCCCAGAGTGACATTCTACATAAAAAATGGTGTTAATCTATCATCTACCGTTCAACAATTATATCAAACGGCACTTATCGTGAAACATCCTGTATATAACTATTATATAATAAATTATCCTGGTTAAAATGGATCCCAAAAACTTACTAAAAATTTATTAACTGTCTTATATTTTAAAAGTAAAATTTGATAGCTAATATTAGACATAATATAGGTGATCAGAAATTGTTTCCTTTGCTTTTTTGCCCTTAGAACTTCGATTATATGTAATTGCATTATAGTTATTTTTGATATAGATATTAAATTACGATGTTATATATCAAATTAAAGATAAAACGTGGATTTACTCAATCATCATACAAAATTTGTGATTAGGTTAATTTTCTCATTTACACGTTAGAAAAACCATGATAGTTACTCTTAAGTGATCAGAAATTGTGTCCTTGATAGTAGTTATGCTCTAACCTGGGATAAAGTATAGAAAGATTTAGAATTCTTTCGCATATTTTCAAATACTGTCAATTTGTTATCCATTTATATAAAAATACGACCTCTAATTTAACTTGATAATCTCAATATCTGAGCTTCACCTCCACTAAATATCATTACTATTATAAAATTTGACAGAACATGCAGAACTACTCCAGACACTCCGATACTGTCACACAAATGTACCAGAGTTCCCATTTACGCTGACACCTTGTCGTTGAAGATCTTTTTCACTTACTATTATATGAACCGATTTTATTTCATTGTTATAATAACTCCTACTTTTTGGCCTGAAAAGTATCATGAAACAAGAACATGTTTCTCCATTTACCTATAGAATACGCGAATTCTCACTCCTGCACGAAGTATATCTAGCAGCATAACCCATTAGCCAATAAATCATACTGTTTCTCAGATTCTGTATTCTGTTTAATAGAACTAGGTCAAAATGCAAAACGTCATAGCTACCAGTATGAAATAACACTATTAGTTTCCAACAACTTCTCCCCAGGTCTAATGCCCTCCCAATTCTTCACCGCAAATCTTGAGACTCAATCTTGGGTCTCAATGCAGAGAATGTCTATTCCTGAAAAGAATATAAAAATGTTGAGATGCGGTGGCCTGCTAGGTGACCCTCATTATTGTCAAGATGTTCCGGTCCGTATATACGACATCTTGCTTTTGTCGACTGCTTTCGAAAACGGGCTTCTTAATATTGGAAAAATAACAAACTCTATTATTTCAAAAAACATTTTCTTCAATGGAACTCAGAAATTTCAGTTCAGAACCTTCCTACGCTACTCAAGACAGGACATTTTTTTGCTTACTTTTCCTTTTACCCACACCTATTCTAGAGATAGCACTTGGGCTACGGTAGTCACACCAAAAGATGCGATTGATTAAATATAAAGTCCAGGTTCTCAAATACAAATCGTTGAAGTAGGACGCACGTGTATAGTCAGTATTGGCCGACGCGATGACATCGATGAATCGTGTAGTACTAAGGACCTCGCGTGGGAGCTTATGGGCTGTATCGTGGGAACGTTAGGTGGCACGAGGAACTTCCAGGAACAAGAACACAGCCTTCTTCTGGTGTGACCACAATGCAAGTTCTAAATATAAATCACGTTTTATGCCAAATCCGTTAGTTCTATACTACGGTAGGATTTATCAGTAATACTCCTACTAAAAGGTCTAACTCAAGCGTGTACAACCGGCCCTTGACGGTTAATAATGCGCCCCTCAAGACCGTAAACTTTTGTGTTATTTAATGATATTTTTCATGTAACAAACTGCGTAAGTGCATGTTTATACAGGATGCGCCAGAAGTATGGAAACGGTCAAATATTTTGAAAACGGAACATTTTTGAGAAAAATTCTTTAGAGCAATGTTTTAGGGTTTTAAAAATTCTATTGAACGGTCATATCCGTTTGACCTTCAGAGGAACGGTCAAGATCACATGAAGGTCAACATGATTTTTTAAAAAGGAATACCTCATTTTTGATCATGCATTGTTAAAGCTGACGATGAGGCCTTTTCAAAACACTAGCTCATGACCTATTTCTGTTGAGAATTGCTTAAGTTCTGAGCGTTGAGAATGAAGAAATAGACTCGTTTGTGTATAAGGTGTATAAAAAATCATGGACACCCGTGATAGGGGTGCAACTAGACCTCGTGGTTGATGGAGATTTGTAAAAGAAACGCGCCGTAAAATTGCTTATAACAATGAAAATTGTTATTAAACTTTTTTATTGAATGAATCTATTCTACTTGACGAGTTGAGAAAAAATCTCAAAGGAGCCATATGCCGGAAATGCACCGTTTAGACGCTATAAAGCGTTAAAGTTTACGCAAAATTGTGATTGTGTGGCGCTACAGACGCAAAGCGAAGCACGTTTATATACAGGGTGATTCTGTCGTCAGTGGACTCAAAGGCAGTGCCGCCGCCTAAACATAGCGACAAAAAACCCGCTTTTTATACACTCGTCTGTCGGTTAAGAGGCGATTTATTGTGTTTTCTTAGGCGTTCCAATTTTGAGACTCTCGTTTTCAGTACACACACGTACGCATACAGCCGTCTCTGCTAAGTAGTTATCCTCGCCGAGGCCTCAAGATCGATATCGATCTCTTGAAATCAGGGTTTTCGTGTTTATGTTTAGGCGGCGGCATCACCTTTGAGTCCACTGGCGACAGAATCACCCTGTACAAGCTAGAAAATCGATATCGATGGAAGGATTCTCCCTCTCTCTCTCTCTCTCTCTCTCTCTCTTTCTTAGTGGTTCCTGTCCTTCTCGATCTTACGCACACGCGTGACTCTTGACCTCCGAGAGACGAAGCGGTCCTCCTTCTCTTTCTTAGTGGGCCCTGCTTCTCTCGCTCGCACTTACAGAAACCAAGCGGTTCTCTTTATTTGTTTGACTAGCTCCCGTTTCCACTCAGCCGCGGCGGTGAAAAACATAATGAGAACCGCTTGGTTTCTATAAGTGCGAGAGAGAGAACCAGGGACCACTAAGAAAGAGAAGCAGGACCGCTCGTCCATTCGAAGGTCAACAGTCACGCGTGTGCGTAAGATCGAGAAAGACAGGAACCACTAAGAAAGAGAGAGAGAGGGAGAATCCTTCAGTCGATATCGATTTTCTAGCTCGTAAACGAACGCGCTTCGCTTTGCGTGTGTAGCGCTACACAATCACAATTTTGTGTAAACTTTAACGCTTTATAGCGTCTAAACGGTGCATTGCCGGCATATGGCTCCTTTGAGACTTTTTGTCAACTCGACGAGTAGAATAGATTCATGCAATGAAAAAGTTTAACAACAATTTTCATTGTTATAAACAATTTTGCGGCGCGTTTCTTTGACAAATCTCCATCAACCACGAGGTCTAGTTTCACCCCTATCACGGGTGTCCATGATTTTTTATACACCCTGTACAATGATCATTCCAACGTTTGCCACATCACTCGACCGAAATCGCATCTCAAAGATGTTACTGCAGATGCGCTAGAAATACCATCGAAATTATGACGCTGATTTCAGTACTACTACCCAACGGCATTAACTCTAACATAAAACGACATGATATTAACAATAAGCCTGACAGTCTCGATATATTTAAAGCTCAGCACTCAAGCAATTTTCAACGGAAATAGGTCAACAGCCAGTGTTTTGAAAAGGTCTCATCGTCAGCTTTAACACTGCATGATAAAAAATGGGGTATTCTATTTAAAAAAAATCATGTTGACCTTGACGTGACATTGACCGTTCCTCTGTAGGTCAAACGGATACGACCGTACAATAGAATTTTTAAAACCCTAAAACATTTTTCTCAAAAATGTTCCATTTTCGAAATACTTGACCGTTTCCATACTTTTGACGCACCCTGTATGTATGTAATGTAACAAGTAATACAACATGAACGGGTCTGGAGGTACCGCGAGTGTTTCGCGAACATAACAATAAATAAACCAACCGATAGTCGCGGGGCATTCGTCGAACGCTACGCGAATCACGTTCACAGGTGCGAATGTTTTTGTGTTGCGTGTTACATTGCTCTCGACTAGATGCGCTGTAAAAAACAATAGAACGGTGTGTAAGAGATACAGAGGGTCCAGGAACAGTGTGGCGAATGTGCTTTCTCAGCGCTGATTGGTTCCGCCATTTATAAGCCAATTTCCTGAACGTCACGTGACAAATGCGTGCATAAAGTGAACCGAAACGGTTCTTAATGCGCTTCATGCGCATCAAGCGTGTATCGGAACGCACCCAGAGTGTTGGTAGAACGTCAAGTCGCATCAAGTGTGGTTAAGTGTAAATGGTCTAAACAATTCGATTTGTATGTATATACGAAGAATAAAGGAGAAATAATTATATGTGACTGACCTAAAAAACAAAACATTTTTAGTGACCAGATTACCATTGTGATCCTTTAGAAAACGGGACTTCCTTCGTGTCCCCTAGCAAGATAATCACTCTGTAGTAAATGTGTATGGAATTATATGCATGTGCTGTGCTTTTGTGTGCAGATGTGGGTTGAGTAGGCTCTACTCAGAATTCTATGTTATTATTGTATGTTCTTCCTGCATGTTAAATAGCTTGATCAAATTTTTGTTGTGTTTGAAATATAGAATAAATTAATATAAACAAAATGAAAAAGCCGTATATTTTGCATTTTTTATTCAATTTCTTTCAGGTAACAAACGTATGGAATTATAAAATTAAGGTAACATCAGTATTCATTATTCGTTTTACACTTTTTAAATGAAATTGTTACTATTTATTCATTAAATCATGATTTATAATATTACTTTTATTTACTTTCAAATCAAATTATACTTAAGTGACCTACAGTTATAAATATCTATTTATTATTCAATAAGTCTTTATATGCATATGATTATAATTTTTGTAATACATCATGAATAATAAAGTATTGGAAGTACAAGACACATGCTATTTATAACAACAATATATATAGAATAAGCAATTCATCTGAATTTTTATTAATAAAATTAAGTATTAAGATTATGAATTCATTTGCATTCTTCTCGAAGTATCACTTCAAGCGTTTAAAAGACGCGCGCTTATAAATTGACGTGATTTATAAATGGCGGCTTCCGGCTAATCCGCCACACTGTTCCTGGACCCTCTGTAGTAGGAGAAAGCGCAATGCAGTGCCTACTTTGTGTCCTGCGTTTACCTTAGGCTACGGTTACAGTGGATGCGTTTTCTGATGAGCTGCGTTCTGACGAATATGTTTGAGTTGTTTTGTCAGTCTTACACAATCAGTAGAATCAAATCCACATGTCTCAGACGTTACATCCGATAATATTATTTCAACCTTCTTACATGTGTTGTGTACCTGATAAGCGTTCATTTTTATTGAACATAGATGTATGTGTTCTTATTTAATGACTAATCTTATGTTTGTTATTTCATAAAATAATTTAGTAAGCTAAAATAAGTTTTACGTCAGTTGCGGCAAATATGATTAGAATAGGATATTTATGCAGGATAAATATGCAAAAAGCATATGACTAAATGACATTTATGCAAATATGTGCGAAAAATATGCTGGAATAATATATAATATTAACTGTTAACAATACGTTTTGCAGTTATTCTAGTTTATTATAACTTGAATTATTATAAATTATAAATATTTTTTCTAAATTCAACGGCGTTAGTTGACGACGTTTATCTGTAAAAATTAATTTCTACATGGAAATGATTGCTCCGCATCGCAAGATGTAATTGGTGCGCAGTTAAATTTTATTGGAATATTTATTGGTTCTTCTATAAATATGCTGTCTAAAACATTTGAAATTTTGACTAATTCGGTTAATCCCATATTTTTTTTAAAGTAGCAGTTATTTTTTGTTTTAAGTTTTTCATCGCGATTCCAGTAATGTTCTTTAAATGATTAACTCTACTACGGTCTTCGAGTATTTTTTGACCCATTAAAGTACAATAGAACATTGATTAACCGGCTTAATATTGAAGTTATAACTGAAGTGTTTTTCACTTAACATTCTTCTGTACTTGTATGACTGGTGCGTCGAATAATTAGAGTCCAGAATAATAAAAATGGAAAATAACTAAAAGCTAATTAATCGAGGTTCTACTGTACGTTATTTCGTTTAAAACTGTTTCATTTTAAGGAAAAATGCGAGAAATTTAGTGTTAATATTTAATTTCCTTATTCCTTAACACTATGTAAAAAATTGATTATCTACATTCTTTAAATATGATAATAGTAAAATTTGTTTAATTCTGGATTTTCAAGAGGAACGTAGCAGGATTAAAACAATTCATACAATGCATTTTCGGCATTTTTTAAATTATATTCAAAAACACTTTGATGTAGTTATAAACATTTCTATATATTATTGAGGAAATCATACTAAACTTTCTAAATTCGTGTAAACTGCCACATGTTTCACATAACGTATAATATTACATATGTTTTTAAGCATAAATATGCAAAGCCTATGCATTATGCAAAAAATGCAAAATAGAAAACGTATTTTAAGTGCCTTCTATTCACAAAAAAAAAAAAAAAAATTGTGTCTCGGTCCCATTGCTCTATCTGCTTGCTATAAAAATATGCATTTGCATAAAGGAATTGCAACTACTTCCAACGAACCAAACATTGATGCATTTAGTTTCACAAAAGAAAATTCAATATCCTACTAGCTTTGTTTATATTACATTCTTTTTTAATATTAAAATCAAAAATACAAAAAAAAAAGGTTTTGTTACTTATATACATTATGTATAACATATTTTGTTTCCTTTGCGGCCTGAGGTAGCTCCTCTCCATTTAATGTGGCCCATGCAAGTCAAAAGATTCGACACCCCTGGTCTAATTGACAAATCAAAATAAAATATACACTATATGTTTTTTCCTCTTCTCAGCCCTTTGCTTGTTAATCCACTTGGTACGTATTGTGATTACATAAATGATTTGCGTAAATGAAAGAATGTATAAATCAAACAGAAATTGCATGCTGTCAACGTTTCAAAAGCAGTTTCAGTTGGAGTTAGATTTATGTCGCATATTCGGACAAAGGCAATGATTAAAAACGAGCGAAGCTTTCTACGTCATGCATGGTTAAAAGATGTGTGTTTGTGACATCGCATAATGCTTTAAAAGGTGCAGTTAAGAGGATAATCATCGTTTCTTCAATTCAAATAATTGGAAACATTTTGTCAGGATGCAATTTAATGCGCGAATTTGATCAAACAGTAAACTGAAAGTCAGTGAACTCGTTTTGTGTTGAGACTATCAATAGAATTCCATTCGAAAGCGTACGAATAATTATAAACGACGTTGCGTGTCGAACGCGTACACGCGGCTACCTGTTATGGAAACAGAAATTGCAGTTATGTTCGGGTCATAAATGAAACATTTTATACGATATTAATGCGTTAGGATGTGCGAAATATCACGAGACCGTGACCAATTTTCGTAAACGTTCCCTTTGATGCGGTAATAAAGCGTTTACTGTCGCACACGGCGGCACATCTCGACACATAAACTCTGCTTTATATACCCAAAACTCTTCTGCCGCTTTCCACCCTGATCATCGTTCGCGAATCAGTGGACGCCCGTTGCTCACTGCTTTATATACGTGCTTCACGTTTGAATTTTAAGCAGCATTTTCAGCACGCACTAAACTTTTCCGCTCGTTGATTATGCCCAAGTGAACCGGCATAAAATTGTAACGGTGCTTTCGTACTTTCAATTTCCGTTTCCCTTCGATAACTCTCCTGGCCTACTTTAATCCTTTCTACCCTTCTCACGCAATTCTGTGAATTCCACGAACTGCGTGATCGAAACGACGAAAAAGTAATCAATGAAGCGATTCGTTACGAGAAATTTAGAAACTACGTGTGCACCTACTTTGTGATTATGAGTAACGTTGTAAAGTATTTCTTCTTTACAGCCTATTTTTTACAACGAAATAAGTGTTCCACTAGCTATGCTTCTCACATATTTTTAACATCTATTATCTGTATATTTTCTGTCTCATTACTCATTTAAAGAAGAAAATTTTAAGAATTTGTTTATTTAATTCTTTAAGCTTCGAGCTCTTTTTTATGAATTTTCTGCTTTTAATCTGAAAGGAGAATGTTTAAAAAATGCCAAATTTGTACCTCTTCAGACACTTAGGACACTAATATAGTAAGTATCATTATACAGGGTGTTTGGGATAGTATAAGCAAGCTTTGGAGGGGTGATAGATCACGTAAAAACAAACAAAAAACTTCTATATGACTTGGGTCCAAAACTCAACCATTTTTTTAAAAAAACTGTCATAAACATTTAAGCTATAAACCGCTATAATTCAAAATAGCAACGTTTTTCGTAAGCAATTTCTTCGCTAAAATAAAGATTACGATTTGTTAATCCAATAAATATAGTAACTGTGATATTGTTACCTCGTATCGCAAAAAAATAGTATTTTTCTAACCCCCTAAATTACCCTTTAAAATCGCGATAATTTAAGGGGTTAGAAAAATATTATTTTTTCGTGGTACAAGGTAACAATATCACAGTTACTGTACTTATTGGATTAACAAGATCGTAATCTTTATTTTAGCGAAGAAATTGCTTACAAAAAACGTTCCTATTTTGAATTATAGCGGTTTATAGCTTAAATGTTTATGACAGTTTTTTTTCAAAAATGGTTGAGTTTTGGACCCAAGTCATATAGAAGTTTTTTGTTTGTTTCTACGTGATCTATCACCCCTCCAAAGCTTGCCTATACTATCCCAAACACCCTGTATAAGTCCTGGGAAATCACAAAAGTACAATTAATTATTACAAATGTGATAGGAAAGCTATAAAAAATATGGATCTGTTGTCGGTATTCCAAAAGACCTATTTCTGGCTTTTCGGCTATAGTATACTAGTATGATAATGGAATAGTATAGTAGTGTGATCGCACCATAGCATAATAGTATGATAGGATCACAGCGTGCTAGTAGAATTGTATCATGGTATACTAATGCGATAGTATACTAGTAGGATATTATCATAGTATACTAGTGTGATAATATACCAATATCATAATATAAATATGTTATACTATGATAGTGTAGTATGATACCAGTATGATATATTTCTAATACAAGATCACATTGGTGTATTTTAAAGAATTTTTGTTATACGAGGTGTGTAAATTAAGTAATGAGACTGATTTTGTTCAATTTTTCTATTGGAATAGAATTACAATTCAATATTGTCTCCCTCAAAATAACTTCCTTGGGTAGCCACACAGCGCTGGAGATGGTTCTTCCAATCCTCATAGCAGTGCTGGAACTGGGAGACTGGAATAGCCTTCAGCTAGTCGGTTACAGCCGTTTGAATGTTTTCGAGTGTCGCAAAATGACGTCCCTTGAGGTAATTTTTCAACCTCGGGAAGAGGAAAAAGTCACAAGGACTCAAGTCAGGCGAATAAGGAGGCTGAGGAGCCACATGAATGTTTCTACTGGCCAAAAACTGGAACCGTTTTTACACAGATTTTTCTCATCCCCAATTCGTTGGTCAAAATCTGATGAACAGTGGTATGAGTCAAATTCAACTCTTTTCCGATCATTCTGACTGTCAACCGACGATCTGAACGCACAAGATCCCGGATTCTGTCGACATTTTCATCGATTCTAGAAGATGAAAGCCTTCCGCTGCGTGGTTCATCTTCAATCGACTCTCTTCGTTCTGAAAATGCCTTAAACCACCGCAAAACCTGGGCCCTTGACAAAACACTGTCTCTGTAGGCCTGCTGAAGTTTCACAAAAGTTTCCGTTGCACTGTGCCCAAGTCTGAAGCGAAACCTGATGGCACACCGTTGCTCGAAATTGATGTCAGTCATTGTTAGAACGCACTAGAAAAAACTGTTTCACGAAAAAAATCGCTACAGATACTCAAATGGCTCTAGCGAGTTCAAACTCGTACTGAAGGCGTATCACATGTTCAACTACCGCCTCTCCAAGTTCCGCGTCCCAAGTGTTGCCAGATCGAACGCTACGTTGCCAGTCTCATCACTTAATTTACACACCTCGTATTTCATCCTTCTCTTTTTCATATGATATTTTGTCAATAAGTGTTACCAAAAAAGCACGCAGCCTATACAATACCATCGCTTGCGTGCAGTACAGCGCGGACTGATGCGGCGTGACATGTTTTGAGCGATATTTTTTTAGTTTTTATGTACTGTAATATAAATAAGGATTTTCTATTATAAAATAGTGTTTTTATTTTTGCATTCTGCACATTCGTTTCGAAATTACGATCCTTTGAAACCGGAAAACGTTAATAGATATTTTGGAGTACCAACAACTTCATGTACATTTTTGGTAACTTTCCCATCATATTTATGATAAATAATTGTGCGTTTATGATTCACTCATAACTGATAGAATAATACTTCATTACATGGTATTTTAGGTGCCTGAAAGAATACAAACTTGGCATTTTTTTAAATCCTCCTTTAAACACGTACTGCAATTCTGTATAAATTATGTATACATATAAGTAATTTATATTATTGTTATAGTTCTTATCTTCTAAATTCAGCGATAACAATATTTTCATGTATAGCAAATTTATTATCATGGAAACCAGAGAAGAATCTCTTCGTTGCGTTGTTTTATCGATCGATATAATATATTAGCTGTAATGGTGATGTAACAGACGCGCCTTGTTTATGTTTACCATGTGAAATGCGCCGCAGAATTCTACGATCCAAAGAAAGTACTGTATATGCTACTTTATTGTGCAAGCGGGTTTTATTGAAAGTTTTAAAATATCACAAGACAATAGAATAGAAAACTGAAAGTATAATTTACTTAACCCTCAAAGACCTTCGTTATTTTTGGGTAACACAAACGGCTTTGTGGAGTAGCATTCTACCCCAGTGAAAATTGAATATTATTTTTGTAGGTTAGTATTTTTTAAAGTCATTTTGTGGAAAAAATTAAACAAAAAGCTATTTTTTAATAATACAAACTTTAGTTAAAAAAATAGAACCAGTTTTACGGTATTATAGCACTTTTTGAGATTAATCGTCTTTTTATAGGTTTAGAAACAAGGATTTTCTTAACTGTTTATATAATTTCCTAAAAATTAACATTTAAAAAACATACATGCGGTCTGAGATCGATAGAAGTACACACTTTATAAAAAACAAAACAAAACTTTTATTAAACTAAAAGAATACATTTTGACAATGAGCACTTTGACTATAATGTTAGTACACACTAATCAACAACCTCAGTCTATAATACAGTAATGGCACTGATTTTCAATATTTACAGCCTAGGAAAACTTTTTCTCTCGCCTACTGCGACAGTGCAGCCATTACATAAAGTAGGTGGCGCCACAGCGGCAGCCTTGCAACAGAACCGGAGTTTTTGTAAAAATTGTGGTTCCTGGGGTAGAAATCTACCCCAAGGACTTTGAGGGTTAAATTAAGTATTTACAGCCACAGATGTAATCCCTACTTTTATGTTTTGGTTTCTTTAAATTTTAAATAGCTTAGTAGGTATTACTTAGATGAAACTAGAACTTAAATTCTCCGTTGGGCAGTTTGTAACATCCAGTATTTATAATTGATGGCGTATGTATTTATTATTCTAAATTTCTATCCTTCTCACTCACATGTACTGAATACGTGGAAGTTGATATTAAATACTACTTGTAACTTCAAACTCACCTTTGAATCAACGAATTCGGACATACACTACTGAAGTAGACTCTGGATATCGTAGCTGTTAATCTCTTGACGTCGTTAATAAATCCAATCCTGCAATCAGAAAATAATTAAACTAAATTACTATATACAATAACATATATACATAACCTATATACATAACCTATACATATACATAACCTATATACATAACCTATACATATACATAACCTATATACATAACCTATACATATACATAACCTATAAACATAACCTATACATATACATAACCTATTATACGTGACCTATTAAACTGTAACAATAAAATGTTTTTTCCATCAATTGCTAAGTCATATTGTCAGTATGAATATACATACATATACAAATTTATAGTACTTATAATGTATTTATAATACTTCATGGAAGATAGATTAAATAAATCATTGAGAAGTAACAATATTTAATAACATTATTTCGGATACAGTTGCTAAAATACGTTTAAATATTTTTATAAATTTTTAAGAAATCTTCTTCGTTACTTCCCTTCCAATATTTCTATTTTCATGTAGAAGAGTAAATGTCAGTGCCAGTTAAGTTAACTTTTCAGTTAGATAATAAGGAAACTAATAATCAATGGCGGCACGAATTCCTTTTAACAGAAACAGAGCATCTAAATTCGCATTTCAGTCGGTTTCAGTACACAAGGCGAGCACATCCTATTAGTGTCGTAGCTTTCCGTCGGTGCACTGGAAGCTGCTTAAACTTAATTGCACAAAGTAAGCTTACTGGAAGATGGTTTTATGTTTTTCTTCGTAATAGTTTTCTCGTGATTATAAATTTTAGCATAAGACAGAAAAAATCAATGGCAATGTCACACCCATAAATTTGAAGACAAAAAATACAAAATAGTGAAATATCGTTATTCAAAACATTTAATTGTAGATTGTAGCTACAGAGAATGTAGAATTAATTTTGTTTGAGAGAAGACATTTAGTTAAACACCACATTCTAGACTGACGTCGGAAATATAGTACAGGTCATCCACGTATCTCGGAACCCTTGCACACAAACACAAATGAGTTCGGGTTCCGCGATACGTGGATGACCTTGTATATTGCAGACAGTGGCAACATTCAGCGTCACGCAATGTTTGCTGACTAGTTAGCTAGAGTGTCTAGTCATAGTACCACTTCTAGCAGCCAAGAAACTGGGAGCTATATATACCACTCTTTTTATGTACATGTATGATTCATCGTGAAATAGCAAACTAAAAATAAAGGTGGAAAACGTGTAACTCGAACATCACTCATTGTTGTCTCATTGTCAGCAGACACTGCCAGGCGAATGTCACGATAAGCAGTCGTCAGACATCGATTGTCTAGTCCGAAACAGGGACACATCCACCTGTGTAAATTCTGTACAGGATATATTTAACAATAATAGAAGCGAAATTATAAATAGAACGTTTGTTTTATTTTAAGACATGAAATTTGGTAATCTTAAAATAACTGCTTAGAACTCGGTCAGCAGATGTCAAAGCCAATTACACTTTAGACAAGATACTTATAGCAACCGAAAATTGATATCGAAGACGGATCTGTTTAAAAACAACGACAGAGAATTAAAAAGAAATAAACTATACTAGGAAATTTTTACGTGAAATAGAAGCTTTAATTTTGACAGACATGTGACACATGCTACTATATTTGTCGTATCCCAAATCCAGCGATACGGAATCCCTATTCTGCTTGTCACAATTTTGATTTAAAACTATTACATCTTATAAATACAGGATACTATTTATCGCACAAAACGTAAATAATTTATGAAATGTTTCTTTCAATATAATGAAACAATGAATTGTTTTTTATTCAATAACAATTTTTAATCATTTGTAACATACAAACGCTTAATTTTAACCCTTATATAGTCAACCGGGTACGCGGGTACACATTTCTAAGTTTCCTTTAATGATTTTTTATGTTTTTAACAAATTATCGAAAGATCGCTCCGAATCGCCATTCATTAGACACTTTTACTTCGATTTATGTTTTGAACGAAAAAATAAATAATTAAGTTCAAACTCATTTATACGTTCGTTGCACAACCAGGGTAAACGGGTACTCATATAGCATAAATTATAGTTATGCTATGTTAATAATTACAAACAAAAATTTTAGAAGGAAATTATACAGAATACAAAATTCTTAATACTTTTTATTTGATAACACAAAGAACTATTATACCCCCACTCCCCGGAACGTGGCGTCGACCCCACCATCGCCTGCCTAGTCACCACTACATACACTTTATGAGTTCAGCAGAGTTATGGACCTAAAGGACGGTGCGTAAGTTTGAGGGGTTGCGGCAACAGACGGAAGGGGTATCGACCTGTATTAGACTTTCAGCCATCTTGAATGGCCCAGACTGCATTGTAAAGGACTGCACTTTTAAATTTTGCCGCTAGCGTGTCATAGATGGCAATACTATTTGGACCACACAAGATGGCTGACAGTCCCCTCCTTCCACAGCAACACCTGCATCCCCCATATACCTACTTTACGTTCCGTCCTTTAGGTCCATGAGCAGAGTGAAGGAGCAGGTATGGTGGGGGATCGCTGTCTGACGGCTCGACGGAGAAAGCCGCGAGGGGAACAGGCGACTTCAAAGTCGGGAGTTCTAGTTCGCCACCCCTGTTCTAGAGTCTAGACTCTAGATCGTAAACCTCCCTTAAAGATCTACTTTGAGGACTGGCTTCATTTTTCCAACGTGGACGGTTGTGTATACTATTGCCCGCAAACTTGATAGCAGTCGTCCACCAAGCTAAAACTGCGGCGGGGAAAGGAGAATCGTCTACTCGCATTGCCCGATTCTGGACAGTGACGTTTCTAGTGAGACGCGTTGCGTTATTGGCTGAGCTGATCGCGTGCCTAAGTCCATTGCATAACAAAAAATGCAGATGAAGCCAAACGTGACAAAGTGAGATGCGACGACAGGAAATGACACTGGCGTAAGCATAGATTTAGGAGTTCACAGTTCGTCGGCGGCACTATTCCGTGTGACATTGTCCCGCGGATATGGAGATTCTGCTACTATGCGAACGGACCGTCCTTGGAAGGGATGACGGCGCTAACGGTCGATTCCTCTTTCCCCGTTGCAGTTTTAGCTTGGTGAATGACTACCATCAAGTTCGCGGGCAATACTACTAGGTCGACATTCGCTTAAGAACTGTATTTTTCGAAGACTTTATTGATAAACCATCCAATTAAACACAATATATGGTAAGTTGGTACTGGCGCTGGTAATGACCAATGACACCCGCATTCCTTTCGATTGCCAACTTACCAGCTGTATACAGTAAATACTCGGCACATATGCGTGCGTTTACTGTTTATAGGGTACACGACCTGTACACCAGTAAATCTCCACCGTATTTCTATTCTCGTATCACGCAAGAGTTATTAAGGTCTGCGCAGCGGGTTGCATTTAGTCGACACCCCATAAAACTGAAAACACCGTGTCGACATTGGTTTTATCGCGTACTCATCGCAACGTACCGACTTTTGTTGGATTCATATGCCGCCGATTAATCTGTGTCGAGCCTTCAGTCATGCACTCCATTCTTTCACTATTCAAAGTTTTTAACACACTTCATCTCCATTCTTCTAATTGTAACATTAATACGTAAATGGTTGTCGTTACGACCAATCAAGTTAAAAATTTACTATGAAAGCAAGATGTTTGGACTGCGAATTCTTTAGTTTAACATATATCATGTGAAAATATTTTGTTTATCAAAACTGACCTTATTTCCTATTTCCTATTTCCTATTTCCCTATTTCCAGACACTCTTAACTATTAAACATACTTGCTATTTTTATAGGCATTTGTTGTAATATGCAAAAATGTAAAAAATGTACAAAAATGTATAGAATATTAAGAATAACACACGTTTCATCAGATTTCAATTTTCCATCTGTAGTTATAAAGACACAAATGAGCAAAAACATTCTTATTCTAGTTAATATTAAAGTTTGTTGAAGATAAAATATATTCATCTTTAATACAAAATGGTTAAGTGCAAAATATTGAGAAAGGTCACAAAATGTATTTTTAAAACTTTTCTATTGCTAGAAAATGTAATGTTAATTAAATAATTATACATACTTATGCGAACAAAATTTTACATTTTACTATACTTATGTGAATAAAATTTAACAGTTTACTTTTAGTTTCTGCGGTCACCTGTAGTCATATCAGTGTGGTGATCAGCAAAGAGTAGAGAAGACTAACGTAGAAAGGACTGTTCCTATAATCGCTTTAAGTGTTTCAAGAAAACGGTACAAAATAGTCCGCATTCTCAATGAGTTGTTACAAACCAGAATTGGCCATCTATCTCGAGTTTCCGGCGTTAATTATATTCCGGAGACGGTTCGAAGCGTTCCGACTAAATCCCTATTAGCGAATTCTTCGCAACTCGCTATAAATTTCTCCGTTAGAAATTGCGTTTCAACCATCGACAGAAGGGATATTCGAAGTTAGAGTGCTCGACAGTCGTCCATATTGTCTCCGAGAGCTCATCAATCCTCGAACGCTTCAACTCGATTAATTCTCATTAAATTCTCGAACTTCAACTTGCACGCGGGTAAATCGAATTAATTCTGACGTTTCGTGTTAGCTCTGACGAAGGTTCCATAAATAAACAAGGAAACATGTGTTTGCGTCGCGGATGGTGTCACTAAGACAGAACATTAGTTAACTATGACGCCCTGTTGACTTCGTTTTCTCTGTTGCTTATGCACCTGGTGGCTAATTTTTAAACATGGATGCTGCATTATGAGATTGCAACCCAGCTGGACAACACACCATAATTCATCTCATGTTACACAAGCATGTAAAACTAGTTAAAATTTTTCGAAATATGTTGCATAATAGGCTGTATATTTTATGAAGCATTTCTATTTGTACATACGAATAAACAAATTTAAAGAAAGATAATCAAAGGATTTTATCTACATTTTTAAACAACGATCGTATCGTTATAAAAAATGGAAATTTTACGTTTTATATGTGAATATTGGAATAATATTTATCATATATACATAAATGTTCATGTTTGTGAAAAATGAAATTATGATTTACAGGAGTTACAGTTTAACTCCTTGAACCAAACGTCATCCTAAACTTTTTTTTCGGTCTCTATCAGGACTAGAAGATTCTGATTTGTAATATTTCGATGTAATACTAATGTAATAAAAGTTTACATTAGTAACGTTGATGTAGATGTTGCATGAACCATTTTCTACCGTTCATTAATCTACATCCAGAAACATAATTAGACTCTAGAGTACAATTTTAACAATACAGCTAACCGAATTCTCTGGAACTCCTGAAAATTATTGGCTTTTCGATGGATAGTATCGACAAAATTGCATTCAATAGCTGGCATCCAACAAAGCGTTATATGAAAATATTGCCAGTTGTATGAGAAAGCTAGTAGCCGCCTCTGCACACGCCAAGGAATTTACATACATCCCTAAATCTGCGTTCAGCGAACGAGCGCGAACATGCAATGGCGAATGAACACTGGACACAAATGGACAAAAGTAGACAATGTTACCGGCGTTCGTTTGCACTCGCAATATCGTCTACTTGTGCTTTCACGCTCATTCACGCCCGCTTGTTAGATGTAGACGCGGCTTAACGCGTCGCTGGCGTACGCAAAGCGGCAGACTGTGGTAACGTCGTGCAGCACCGCGCCGCACCGCGTCGTGCATCAGCCACAGGTGCCTTCTCACAGTTTCGCCGACACTAGGCGTTTATGGGTGTTGTAAAACCGTCATCTCCCACCCCAGTTCGGGAACATATCGGAACCCTTCAACGCGCCTTTGTAGCGTCCTCCTGTCACGAGTTCTCACCCTCCAGAGCTCTCTTCAATGGATGCGACACGGACATAAAATGACCGTTTCACGTTCCTTGTGAAACAGAAGGCTGTGCTCTCTTGTATACAATGGCGAGAAGCTTTGATTCTGTTTATTTTCTGGGCAACATATTCGCGTTCTCAGATTTTCGTAGACTTGAAGCCTTTTCGCACTATCCATCCGACGTGGTGGGGTGGTGACGGGCACTATCGACTAATTCGATAGTAGCAGGCTACTATTTTCAGTCGACTGATTCTCTGGACTATCAATTTAAGTTGGATTGTTACAATGGTTTCATTATTTTACTATTTACTTCACTATCGCTATTAAACTAATTCGTTTATTAATAGGAGTAATCGAATAATTCATTCATTACGCATATCACGAACCTAAAGGACTGAGCGTAAAGTAGATCTATGGGAAAGAAAAGTGCTGCTGTGAGCAGGGGGGACTTGACTTGTAGCCATCTTGAGTAGTTACACTAGTGCTGCCATCTATATAACGTCGCGGCGACATTTAAAACCGTACAATTGAATTCCGTACATTCTAAGTCAATTGTGACTTGTGTAATAATTTTGTTCCTACATATTTGTTATCATGAAGGATGTGTTTTTTAAAGTTATCAATGTTTTTATAAGAAATGTATAAAGTTTCGATGTTTAGAATCAATAACAACATAGACCTACTTTACGGTCAGTCCTTTAGGTTAGGTCCGTGTATCCTACAGACGCTACACTAGTAATTAAAGTTGCCTATAGAGCGCTTCACAGTTTTAACTACACAAGACGGCTGACAGTTGACACCCCTTCCGTCTTTCGCTTTAACTCCTCAGAATCATGCACAGTTCTTTTACTATATTCCGCTAACTTATAGTCAGTTTCCCCTTTGACAATCTTTAGTATAGTACATGGTAGTATAGATCTTGGGAAATTGTATTGATGAAACTGTATAATCAACTGGTCCTGATACTTCCGAGGATGATAGTTTTATGGGGGCGAAGAATCCGAATTTCAGATGAGTAACAACTGTAACGAGTAATGGACAAGACAGTAAACAATGAATCGAACGCTCGTGCGCCCAAAACAAATACCCACAACTCTGTGTAAGGAGATGGCAATCGATGCCACGAACCAGTTCCAGTAATCAGGGTAGCAGACTTTGCGGCAAGTTTCTATTACGTGCAAACGTATTATGTGGTAGTTTAACAGACAACGTAATCGGAAGATCTAACCTCTCATTTGCATGTCATCGAAATCGGTGATTGATCCGCTTAATTCAATCGATGCTTATACCGAAGGTGAATGAAGGTAGATTATGAGGGTGAAATTCCCCATTTCAATAGAAATCTATGGTTAGAATGATTCAATTGATTTATATTCACTTCGATAAAACAGTTGATCACAAACAAAGGAATGTCATATTTCTGTATCGAATAATGTATCCTTGATAAGAATCAAGGTATCCTTAATGTATCCTTGTACGCTTGGTACAACTGTTAATACCCAGAAGTGTACAATTGTAAAACTGAAAGAGAACTACATTCGTAATCAAAACGTTCAAATTGCTTTTATTGATATACCCTTATTCTCTATCAAAGTTTAGATACCCATCAGAAATCAACCTATAATCCCTCTGAAACTTGTTCGCTCATAGTTTCAACTAAATCATCCCATAAAAGTTATCTGCCATTCATTAGGGAAAATGAGCAAAAGCAAAGTTGAGCACATGATCGCACGTAGACTCCCTCATCCCCGTAGGTGACTATCCAGCCCGGTTCACGTCTACTCCTCGCTACTGCTGCTCGCCTGTGCCTTCCTGGTGTGGATATTAAAATCAATACGGTATGCGTTTGACTGGTACGCCGTATTCACCGCTATTACCACACGCGATAGCCGTGGGCTCCTACGTATACCAACAATAAGGCGAATATATCTCTGTCACTCGTGCAGCTCCTTCCCGATGCATGCTGGAACTGTAGCTGCAACTGGAGTGGCTTGTACCGGACAAGCAACCGCTATGGTATGCCCGGGCCCTGCCAAACGGCTGACTGAATGGATAGCTCGGCTATAGGGGTGTGAAACGGTTATGAGGCAGCGCAAAGGTGGAAAGAGGGAAGTGGTGTATAGTTCTCCGTGCCTGTAGAAGGGGGAGCAGAAGGAGGATGAGTCCGAGCCGCCAGATAATTTCATACCAAGTTAATCAGACGGCGGAGGAGCCTCCGGGGGTTGCACACGATGCCAGGGAAAAGTAAAGAACCAGAGGCAAAGAGGTTTATACGAGCAAGAAGTTATAAGAGGATGCGGCGCGGGCGAGAGAGTAAGGGAAGGAGAGCGTATAAGCCGCGACATCAGATAGTGTCCAAGACGCGGCGATGTCACGTAACAGCTGCTGCTAATAGCCTGTTTAACCGACAGTTCGAAACCTCTCATTCTCACGCCTAGACTAATTATAGTGTCGCGTCTTAAATTCGCATATACCGCGCGCTGTAGGTTCGACATTCCACGTGTGCAAATAGTATCGGCATTCTTTTTAACTAACAAACTTCATAAATTACGAACTTAGTGCAGTTTGTGGGCATAAATTCGATATCATCCCCTTTTACTGTTAGGTTTTGGAGTACGGCAAACAATTCTGAATTGATTAGACTTACTGCGTGCTTTTAAATGCATACTGCATGTTTCGTGTATAACACACACTGAGCGTGGTAGTGTGTATATGGCACACGCACCATCTACACTAAGAAAAATCGGGTCTTACTTTAGAGCAGGACTGGAGAAACTCTTCCCCGACGTCGCTGTGCTACTCCTTCCATTAGTGTGACGATTCCCCCTCCAGTAGGCTACGATTTCCCTCACCATTCCCGCTGCTCCGCACACAGACATACCTCTACAATGTTCTCATCATGAGTATCACACAGCGACAGAATCAAGTGGATGTAGTGGGGAGAGCACGACAGGAGGAGAATAGAGACCGTGTGGCCCGCGGGCTACAGATTCCCCAGGCCTGCTTTAGAGTAATATGTGTAATCGACGAAAGTTTACTACATTCTCGAATAAAGTAGTAAACGATGGGAGGACGGGGGGTCCACGATAGGTAACGACGGATCCAGTTAGTATATAAAGTCGACGATATTATATTGGTGTAAGAGAACTCGGAGTGGAAGAAGAAAGAAGGGGAGGCACGGCGATTTCGTCTTGGGATCCGTCAATCAAAGCAGACTCTAACTTATCATCAGTAGGCCTATGCTGACGGACTCTGCGCTGCACACACAATAAGATTATTATTTAAGCTCACTTGAAGGTACATTATAAATCGATTGAATGGACTTCTTCGTTTTTGATTAAATGAATATTTCATTGATAGCGACGTAAATGTAGAAGTTTGACATTTTTTAATTTCAAGGTTATGTTTTCGAGAGAATTAATTTTTGAGAAATGATCCAAGACATGTGAATGTATTTCAAAGTAATTGTAGTCATTTTTATTAAATTTACAATTAGATTATTCAAGATATACACTTGAAATCAAAAGTTCTTGACAAGTTCTACAGATAAAAGACGATAACACATTATAGTACGTTCTGTTATTTTTAATTTGAGTATAGTCATAAATGCAACAATAAATGAAACAATCTTAACAAGTCTTATATTAAAATAAACAATAAAAGCCAAGTAATCTGCAAAAACACTTCGTATTATTCTGTCCACGTTATTGTCAACATTTATAAGCACTAACTCAGGTAAAAGCAGCTGGTAACAAAATGCACCAGAACAAACTCCTATTTAATCGCATGCAAACTTCATAACTCTTTAACATTGATATTTATAAATAATTATAAATTTTTAAAATTTATAAAATTTATAAATTTCTTTTTTATATTTTCACCTAGAATCTATGTAGAATGTCTTCCTTGCAAAATTTCACAATGAACTTCACAAAAAAATTTGAAGAAGAACTGAACACATAGATCTGCATCCGCATGTCTGAAATAGCTAAAGCCTGATAGAATCCCCAGAAGTTCTCAAAAGAATTAAACGACCACCGAAACAAGCCTCGTTAAAATTTGGTCTTCAAATAATTAACAGCACCTTTCGCGAAATATCCCGCGATTCAATTGATTTATGCTAAAACTGAACCGGCATGGATGCCACCTGCGATCCAGTTACGATTTTCTGTCTGCGTGCTTAATCACCGGCTGTATCAAATGCCGTGCACCGTAACAAGCGGCACGGTGGATAGAATACTGTTGCGGAGGGAGTTACATTTGATACTAATTAATTAGCTACTGTCACTTCCCAACAGCGTGTTCGTCCGCCACCCAAGGTTGCGGCGTGTATGTTAGTATCTAGACAGAGCTGCGTTCGAATCACCGTAATGCCTTGTGCGCGCGACGTACAGAAAATTAGACGGTTAATTGTTCTCGAATGCGCTCGCAGTCGACTTAGCAATTCATAGGAGAAGCGTCCTACCATCCTGCCGCGTACCTGTTACGCGAAAATACGCGATTCTCATCGCGCCCCTACTGCTTTTTCCTCAACTTCTCCACTCTTCTACCAACCCTCGTTCCCTCGGCCCTCCTCGCAGTTTCGCGAACATGAACCCTGAAGTGATTCCCGCAAATTGGGATACCGCTTCGAGTTCGCCAAAGCCCCGAAAAATTCGAGTTACTCTTGTTGCACGGTGTATCCTTCACTAGACTTTATTAACTTTCTCATTGTTGGAAAGCGACTCTTGACCTTCTTACGCAAGGTTGGACAAAGGCGGAACGCGTGCGGGATCGCGTTCGGGGAGTAATGTAGAAAAATTGGACGTCATAGGTAGCGTTCAAGAACAACTCGGTGAATTGTTATGGTAGCGAGTACTCTGTGTTGCGACCAAGGCCTCCAGGCGGAAGTCTGCCGCGTCTCCGAGTTCCATGTGGAGAGACTGTTATCGAGAATATCGGGAAACAACGAGAGAGAACGGAGTGGAAGTTAAAATTTTATGAAGCACACACGGTTCGCAACAGTACGCGATACGCCATTGAACCGAATTGCGATTCGAGACGTTCTTCCGCTGGGTGTAATCGGTGCGCAACGAAAAGTCTCGCGAACTAATATCTTTACATGCGGAATTGATATACAGGGTGTTTCCTTTATCTCGAAAAATTGAAATATCTCGCGAAGAAGTATATCTGTAAAAAAATGTTTTTAATAAACTTACGTGGTATAAAAAGATAACACAATTTATAATATAGGTGTTACATACTCGGTGCCGATAAGGCCCACACGGAATACGCAACTGAGAACGAGAGAGAAAAATTGATGGGATCGTACGGAGTACGACGAGAGCGAGATGTGCGTTTCGTCTTAGGATCGCGAGTCAGACTCATCAGTAGGGCTACGACTGACGACCCCTGCCCCAGACGCATGGGAACTAATGTTCGGTACTTATATTTAGACAAACGAGTGGTTGATTCACCACTTGCGAGAAACATTGAAGAGACTTAAGATTTCTTGAGTGTCCGAACACCTAGCGGCAGACCCCCAAACTGCCACCGGAGCGATTACGTTACGGGACGTAACAATAGGTTATTTCTTTTCAGGCCGATTGGTAGGGGAGATTTCAAAGCCAAATAAATTTTTTTATATGGAACTATATATTTTTTCTCCACAGCTTAATTGCATTTTTTGTAACAAATTCAACGATGTGTGACATAATATGGTTCATAATTGTAATCAGTAGTCAAGTAAACCTTAGCCGCAGGTTGACAAAACAAAATTTGCTCGTCTTATGATTCTCAAGTTACCGGCATAAATAAACGAAGGTAACTGTTACTTACCAATATTTAATTAAAGAAAAACAAAAATTATCGACGTGTCCATCATGATTAGAAATGCACTTTTCCCATTTACACATTTTATGATGTAAGCAAAGATATTGATTTTGTTTTAAAGAGATTAAGAAGAACGGAAGGTTACGGAAGAATTAAAGCTATTGTACACCTATTTCTGTGATATATGTATAGGTCTAATCCTATTTAGAGTCTTTCCCTAATAGCTCTCACCACGCGTGTTTCTTACTCTTCCATATTTCTAATTTCTAAACACAATCGCTTAATTATGATAATTAAGTATTCCTGAACAAATTGTTTCCCTAATATACATATAAGTAGCAACATACTTTTGTACATTTTATAATGATGGTTTATTTATACATAGATAATTTTTTGTTTATATCATATTTGTGTTGAATTATGGAATACCCAACAGGATTTACGTTTTGCTTTTGATGTAGGTACTGTTACGTTATGTTGTCAAAGATATTTTAACATAGAGACTATGTGATATTCATTGTAGGTTATAATTAGCGCTTATTATGTTTCATAAATTAATTTAACACTAATGAGAGTAATTTTATTTATGTATATAGTAATAATTGAAAACTTGTTACACATATTCATGGTACAGTTAGAACAAAGGTTCCACAAGCACCTTTCAAATTTATACTAATTAAAAAATTTATATTAAAATTAAAGTGTGACTCTATCATTAATGTTTTAATACTGAGTTATTCTATGCTCAGTTTAAAGGAACCGTAAACCGGGATTACTTTGCACCTGAAGTCGAAGAAGATTGATTCTACTGCCACCTTATTATATTTATTCCAAACCGGGAAATATGTATATAAATTAAAAACTAAATTATAATATTCTTAAATATAAATTCAATAATAGATATAATAAGATATAATATATAAATAAATATAAATATAAATATAAATAAATAAATATAAATAAATAAATATAAATATAAATAAATAAATAATTAAATATAAATTTAAAATTGTATTCCTAAATACAGTCCTAAGGTGGTTGGCATCTTTAAAACAGAAATATAGGAGTATTTAATCTTTCTGCATGATGGTCCATGAAAGACTAAATTATGTGCGCTGAGTGAATTGTGTATTTGTACCTGCAAAGAATAATTTTGCTAGGTAAGATACGACTTAAGTTTTTTTAATTCATGTAATTACCAATTTTAATAATTATTTGTTCTTTAAAATTATTAGGTTCATATGTAATACATGTAGATGTTTATAAATAGTTTATAACACCAACATTGTGGTGGTACAAAGTATCCTAGTTTCTGGGTTAACTTTGAATCAAAATAGAACAATGTATCAATATTAGGGGTGTGCGGGTACCCGAAAATACGAGTACCCGAGCCTCGGGTCGGGTCGGGATCCCGAAAGTTTATCGACACATAAATATATTCGGGTACCCGTTATTTCGGGACCCGATTTTAATTCGGGACCCGATTTTCAAATCGGGAACCGACTTTCGATTCGGGACACGATTTTTAAATCGAGACTTGGCACTTAATTCAGTACATAACTTTTCATTCTGGTTTTCTACTTAAACTGTTAAAATGTAATTTTTCTATGAAATCAGATGAAAGAATTTGTAACTGAGGAGAAAATTATGTAATATGGCGTGTATGGAAAATCTGATCCCGAATTGAAAATCGGGTCCCGAATTAAAATCGAGTCCGAATTAAAATCGGGTCCCGAAATGACGGGTACCCGAATATATTTATGTGTCGACAAACTTTCGGGATCCCGACCCGAACCCAAAAAAAATTCCCGACTCGATCCCGTAATTTCGGGTACCCGCACACCCCTAAATCAATATACATTAAATAACTCATTTCATGCCGATCATGATTTACATAGCTTCATTCAAAACCAAAAAACAGAATGTGAATGATACCAGCCTTTTTTAACTATTTGAATATGAGTTTTTATTATAAAGTGTCCAAAAGTGTGAAAAATTGGTACCAAGTAACCCGGTTTACGGTAATTGATTCACATAAACGGTACAACAGTTTATAAAAGGACTACATGTACAAAACAAAAGGAATAAATTATTCAATTCTCGCAAGACAACTAACTCCAGAAACCGACGACTCGTATACAGTAGTTTGGCAACGCAATACTAATTAGAAAATTTGATCTCATCCTACGTGTTCGCCAGACGCCTTACTGCTTGAGTATTACCATCTTCTATCGTCAACCAGTCATATGCAGAATAGACAATTTTGAAACCAACAGACAGCTGGTATCAATATCAGTCTCGTTTCCAGAGATTGAAAATCCTATAATAAAATTCTGTCATCTTAAGCAGGAAATATTACTTCAACAAACATGGGATAGAAACAGAACAGATTTTTGAAAAAGAAAATATATATATATATATATATAACTAATCTTTAAACACAAAATGTGACACATTTTACTCCATATATCGTATGTTGAATTAAATCAAATTGTACTTCGAAAAATATGTTTCATTAGGTCTTCCTAAGTTTCTATTAACAAACTACGGTCTTCACATCTTCTTTGACCCAATCATTTCTCTTATTTTAGTTAACAAATGGTTAAATTTTAAGAAAAATGTAGACAAATCAGAATTACGATCAACGCTTGTCATGCTTAACATTTCATAAAAATTTCGCTGTATACATTCATAATTATGTGGCAATAGTTAATTTTCTTATAAATCTAGGCTTTTACAAGGAATGTTAAAAAATACATGGTTAAAAAATATTGTAAAAGTATAGCTAAAAGAAATATAGTTGCAGACATGAATTCTATGTTTCATGGATAATGCCTACTTTCCAAGTATCTTTCCAGGTGCATCTGAAGACAAAAGTTGATTGAATGTTAAAAGAAAATTACTATATCGACAAAATGCAGTTTAAGCGCCAACCTATACACATATTTCCTTGAAAGCTTCTAACAACTTCTCGATCGACGGAGAGCAATTGCCGATCTGTTATTTATCTTCAAAATTATTAATCACTCCATAAAGTGTTCTGAAATTCTTGACAAATTAACTTTTCACACTCCGATACGTAGCCTCAGAAAGCACACGCTCTTGCTTCTTGAATCTCATCGAACGCTTTATGGGTATCACAATAGCGTGAACCGTTTACTGACAACATCCAATAAATATTCAAATACCCTTGATTTTTCCCAAAACTGCAACAATAGTTTTAAGATTTCTGCTCGAAATGTCGTTCGCTGTTCTTCTCATTTGTAACCGGCTTCTTTGGCACAGGTTTTAGGTTTTAGACAACTATATTTTTTATTTTATGTATCTCATCTCACAGTCGGCGATATTTTTAATGCCAGAGTGAACCCTGGGAAAGGCCACGCAGGTATCACCTGTATAAAATACCTCCTTTTCCAGGTTAATCGAACTATTAGTGCAGATCCCTCAACGCCCCGGACTTCCAGTGATCGGGGCGATCGCGTCTTCAAGGAGGGGAATAATGTAACGAGCACCGGGTATATCACCCGAGGCCGTCCGGTGCTCGCTTCGCAGCAATGAGGGCTCGAAGTGAAGACAGGAACAAGAATTGGAATTAGGAATTGGAATTAGGAATTATTTCTGTTATTTTACTTTATTATTATTATTGTATTATCTCTATCTTTTTTCTTCTATCTATTTTCTTTGTTAGATTTTTGCTGATAGAGTGATCTACTGTTATTTCCTTTCATTGCATAAATTTAAATTTAAATATAACCGTTAGATTTCTATTTGTATATGTTATAATCTATTGTACCAAAGGGTTGTCAATCCGTTTAATAAAGTATTATTATTATTATTGTTGTTGTTGTTGTTATTATTATTATTATTATTGTTATTGTTATTATTATTATTATTATTATTATTATTATTATTATTATTATAACTTGTTCTCTCCATTTTCAGACTTTCGGATAGATAGGATATCATAAGCATAACGAAAGCAGTAAACAGAAGTGAAAATGACTGGGGTATGCAGAAACTCTAAACTTTTAAATGAACAATTTAAAGCTCGTCGAAATGGAACTCACACACCGTTCAGACCGATTTATAAAAACGTTTGTTCTCGCTAGAAGAAATTAGATGTCGTTCAAAGCACGTCCAAACTACGTTCTACCTCAATCGCCGTCTTCCCCAGAATTGATCCCCCGGTAACTAAGTTTGTGCACGGCACGAATACAAAATGCTGGCACGCAATGAGCCCGATTTGAATATCGTAGTTATAACGCGAGCTGTCGCATAACAGGAAGATCTATCGCACGGTTATTTCTTTTAATGTTAATGGTGACGGTGAATTTATTACCGCGCGAGGGGACATTTGAAACCGGCTGGATCATCATAAAACGTTAATGAGAGGGCGCGTATTGTGCCCATCCATTGATATGGTAACCGCGAAAATTCTGCTTGCACTGGTAAATACACGGCCCCGAAATACATCGACGACACGTTGTACCGAACGCTGCAAATTTTGTGGGCGTTCCGTAAATGCGTGGAAATCGATTAGAATGTTTATTTAATTGCCCTGCACAGCCACCGGCAAATGATTGTTCTTTTCTTCCAATTAGTAGCTCTATCCGATTAATCGCTACTCTACCGCCGCATCGACCGTAAAGTATGTTTATTCATGAAACACGATGATTTTCGTGTCGGTTTCAATTGATGCTCTGCATTCGAACATACTTAAAAATTAATAAGGGTCTGATAAGTGTAAAATTATAAAAGCATAATTCTGACTCTCTTCTTACTTACAAGAAGAAATCAAAAATGCAAAAATACAGATACCTATTTCGTAAAATATCAACAAGTACGGTAAACAAGATGGAACAATAGCTGGATAAATATGGACAATAATGGATACCTATTTCGTTTTTGACCTGAAAAATCTAAAAATAGCTGTAAACGATATAAAGGGTCTAGCCGGATAAGAAGGGGGAAAAGTGCCCCCAAGCCAAATTAAACTTTATATATACCAGTCGATAGATCTCTCAAAGAAACCCCTTTCTGCCAAATATGAACTCGGTATCCCCACTATTGGGGTAGTTTCGGGGTGAAACGTAATTTACAGTTTATGCTTGATTGCTTCTGTTCCCTGCAATAGAAAATTATGAAAAAAATCAGGAATATTTTACTCTAGTAGACGCATATTTGTGAATTTTTTCAGAATTTTTACTTGTAAAACCGATTTTTTAAAAATTGAAAATGTTTAAAAGTGCCGATTTCAGCCTGAAGTTATCAAGGTACAACGTTTATATTTTTTACAGTTTTAGTGCCTTTTTATGGTTATTAACATATATTTTTTGCAGATTTTTTAAAATGGTGCAACGTACTTAAAAAAATTAAAAACCGATTTTTCAGTGTATTTTCGTATTCATAGAAATGGCATGCTCCTATAATAATCGATACATTCCGCTTGTTACATAGGTATTATATATAATCATAAATACTTTTATATGTAATATACAAAGCAATGTATTTAATTTGTAAATATCTTATCTTTGGTAAGAACGGATTCTTAAGGGGGGAGCCTCGTTTGGAACGCTAAAATAACGGTGGTTTTTAAGAAATTTATTATTTTATATTTAAATCTATGTATCAAAAGTATGAAAAGTGAACTTCTATATCAATTACAACTTCTCTTTAAGAAGACTATTTCCATCGTATTTGAACTCTATATTCTCACTACTTACAAATTTATAACGATAGCGTTGCCCTTGATTATGTCAATATTTTAAGTTTCAAGGTCATCTGAAGATCAGTTTATAATGGCTTGTTAAACTCGTCTTCACATCAGCTACTATAATATGAAGTAAATACAAGGTGATCTCTACCTTTTCTTGAATTTTATATTGCGATTTGTCACCGATTAATAACAAATTAACTTTTACTCAAAACATTTTTTGTCAGATTATCGGAAATGCCTGAAAAATCGTGGCGACAGCTGTATATCTACCCTGTATAATCATAAATATGATAATAAATCTCTAATTTTTCATTTTTTTTTCATTGACCTACCAAGGTTAAAAAATAAAAGTTGATATTTTCATTCCTAAACATTGAATATTACATTTTGTACACAATCGTTTTTTTAAATTTATATACTTACTTTTTAATTTATATAGCGCACGACTTGTTGATCCTAATTAAATTGCAGAAACTGATAAAGGAAACGTTTCTGTTTTATAAATGGTGAGTGTGGGGTAAATGAGAGAATAATTCCATGGAGATAATGAAAAGGTTTATAGCGAGGAAAAATTACACTTCTAAACTGATAACCGTTCTGCGTACCTACCTACTAGCTAATGGCTTTATTACTTTTAAGTAGTAAAACATACGAATCATTCTTACATCTTAGACTTTTAACACTGGTATTCATTTCAGTTTATACTTTAATTACTTTTTCCATAGATATTTAAAAAAAAATAAATACTTTTAAAACTCTTTTATTCTTCAAGACATCTTCAACCCTTGCCAATTTTTCTATTACTTGTTCTCTAACATTATATCAAGTGTTCGTTATCAGTATTTGTAATAACTAGACAGCTGATCCTTATGCAGAATAAAATTTTTTAGACGCACAAATAAAGAATTGGAATTTGAAAAACAGTATGTTTAATGTTCTAAATATTCTAACTTATATAATATTGTTAATATATTGTATATTTTGGCTTACAATCGCAGTCTCGTAGATGTTTTACATACTTATCATTTTCAGAAATGCATAAAATTCGTTGTCTAATAAAAACATTATATTGCTGACAATAAAATAATTATTAAACATTAGGATTTTCACGAGGGATGAACAATGAGTAAAAATAGAAATACTCATACGAAAATACTGGTGAAGATTTCTCAGTAGATGTTCCGAATTTTGTATGCATTTGACTATCTCAGATCAACAAAGAACTCAAAATTCTACCTGGAGCCTAGATAGGGTACAGGTCCCTATTAATATGCCTATGAGTCCCTATGAGTGTGCCTTTACATTTAAATAAGTCGTAAGAAATATTACCTCGAAAAAATGGATGAAGAATATTTTTGTTATTTAAGCTAAACTATCAGTGTATGTGTTGCAAAAGAATATATTGCATTTCAAAGCAATTAAAGTATAGTAAGCATTTTTTTCAAAGATGTATATTATGATTTCGAGGGTTTTACTCAAATACCTTATTAAAAGCGTTAGGAATACGTACTTAATACAAGTTAATAAATTGATAAGTAATTTGATTTACACCTATATAAAGTATTAATTCATAAAGCTGTATAGTTTGTAATAATAATTGTTATGATAACATATATCATAAGGATGTTCAATTTTATTTAAAAATAGCGAAATACGCCCTGCTAAAACGTTTTCGTACTATGTATTTAAGTGAATCTATTAATACCTAAAGATTTTATGGCTTAATCAGAAATTTGATGATTTTATGGTTTGTCCGTATTAATGTGCCCGCTTACTCTCGTGTAGTTGGCAACCTAACCTAATTTTCACTTCTTAGACTGTGAAGTAAGAGCTGCAAAAGCTTTAATTAAAAAGGAAGAAACAGAGAAAAAAAGAAAACAACAAAATTTGGTAATTATGCAGATTAGGGGAGCCACCCCCGATTTCAATGACCTTGAAATATGTTTCAAGGTCATCATTTTGAACAACTTTTCCCTATACATATACCCGGCGGTTTCTTTTAGTTTTCAAGATATTCGCAAAGAAAGTTTTCAATATTGAAAAGAGTGATCGAAATAGGTCTGGGTTAGATTTCTTAGCGACAGCTTCTGTTTACCTTCCTCGCTGAAACCTATATTGTTGATATTTCGTATGATGCCGAAGGAACTCGAGGAAAGACCGTTCATTATTATCAGTTTCGAACAATCGTAGAGAATATCATTTCAACCACTATTTAGCAGAACTAGTATTTAAAAAAACATTCGATTTTGACGAACGACTGGATGCTTTTTTCAAGTAATGGCAAATACATATAAAACAGCTGAAGATATAAAGGAATAAACAAGTAGAAATGTGTCTATTATTTTAAGCTGCGGCCCCTCCCCAAACCCCTTCACGCTAGGGAATCTAACCCAGACCTATTCTGATCACTCTTTTCAATATTGAAAGCTTTTTTGTGAATATCTCGAAAATATGACCCCCCTAATCTGTATATTTACCAAAAAATGTTTAATTAAAATTAAATAACTATATACAGTTTATATATATTACACACAGTTTATATTTATATTATATGTATAGTTCACATATTTTGTTAAAATAAAATATTTCATGCAATTTTTAACTCCTTTTTATTTATTTACTTACTACTTTTTTAAAATTACATAAAAACACCCTATGTGTTTAAAAAAAAATGTGTTTAGGTGTTCAAAGTTTAGGTAACACATTGACTGGGAGCACACAGTTATGGACAGGCACATTAACTGGGGGCACATTAACTGTGACAGATACACCTATTTTTATTTTAATTAAAAAGTTATGAAAAATTACTATTTTTTGCTTTAAAAAATGCCCTTATACAAATAAAACATTGAAAAACTAATATAAATTTTGAGCAGACAAAATTGAAGTCACAGTATTCAATAATTAATTGATGTTTATGGAACTCGGCTTAATGGCACATTAATAGGGACCATTACCCCAGAATGATTTCACACCATTGAATCTTCAATTTCATCCAATTCAAAAACCTAAAAATACATACAAACCAAAGCGGACAATATTACAATCCACAACCCAAGGATTCTATTATTTTTCAGCAGGAAAAACGAAAATCATAACCACTCTTCCGATTGAAATTATCCATATTAAAACCGCTCAAGATAAAAACGGTTAAATAGCGGCTACTGGATAATCTAATAACGCGCATCATTAATCGTGCAATCGATCCGCCTGGTGAAAAGCCTTTCAAACCGCGGTAATCTAGTAACGGTTTTAATCGTCAATTAAAAACAACGCAGAAAAATCACCATAGAAAAAATATGAGGAAGAAAAAGAGAAAACGAAAACGGAAGAGCTACACGCAATCCTTGAAAAACAGCGGAGAAGATAATCCGAACTAACAATGCATAATACTTCAAACATTATCAAGCTGTCGCTCTTTTGCTCGCGACTCGAAAACTTGTATGGGGCCAGGGCCGTAAAGGCTGCCACGAAAAACACGGATCTTAATAAGCCGCGCCATTCAAACGTCCAGTTCAAACGGCCTACTGGGGATTAACGGACGGGAGCCGAGAGTGAAATTCTACAGATATTTCCTCTCTCCCGCCCGGGCACGACGGCAGGTAAGCGTACTTTCTGCTTGTTTAGCTCTCCATGTTGGATTAATCCGTCTGTCGATGAAGAGCAAGGGAGAAAGAAACGCGCGAAGAGTTAGAAAAAAAGAGGCCGCGGGTGGAAGGCCGAGTGTGAGAGGGGGGTGGAGATCGTACGAGCGAGTCGCGAATATATCCTGAAGGGGCCACTGGCTCTCCCAACTGACGAAGGCGCGCCAGGATTTGTGGCCTTGATTTATGCCAAAACTGGCGCCGTTTATTATCGGTACCGCTGGATGTGTGCATGCGTGAAATTGGAAACGCAGACAAGCGTCCATGCAAATTTAACCCGTCCGTCTGCCTCCGCATGCTATTCACCGCGCCCAGCCGACAAAGAAGGAACTTTACTGTCTAGCCCGTTCGTACCCCTTCTCGGAGTTCAAACCCTACCGACGGCGCATCATCAACCAAGTAGCGCTCCTTCCTTACTAACCCTTTCCTACGATCTGGGCTAGAGAATATTTCAGACTGAGTCCCGGAAGGGCCGTGCCTCTTCTCCGTCGTTTTCCTTGGTGAACTTCTAATCGACTCTTGTGAAAACGCGACGTGTCCAACGGTGCGAGGACGTTGGCCTCCAGCATGGAATTTCCAGGTCGAGGAAAGTGAAAATTCATGGAGAGAAAGAGAAAACGGGTGCCACTCTCGGTTAGATACTTCATAAAGTGACAGTTTTAACAAGGAATAGGGAATTCTGTACTATATCAAGTCTATTGAAACTTTCAATTCGCAAAAAAATAGTATTTTTCTAACCCCCTAAATTACCCTTTAAAATCGTGATAATTTAAGGGGTTAGAAAAATATTATTTTTTCGCGGTACAAGGTAACAATATCACAGCTACTGTACTTATTGGATTAACAAGATCGTAATCTTTATTTTAGCGAAGAAATTGCTTACGAAAAACGTTCCTATTTTGAATTATAGCGGTTTATAGCTTAAATGTTTATAACAGTTTTTTTCAAAAATGGTTGAGTTTTGGACCCAAATCATATAGAAGTTTTTTGTTTGCTTTTACGTGATCTATCACCCCTCCAAAACTTACCTATACTATCCCAAGCACCCTGTATATTATCTTAAATTGAATAAGTTTGAATTTTTCTTCAGGGAAACATACAGAGCAGATGACACTTCGAGGAACACCACATCCAATAGCTGTAGGACAAGCAGGATATTTGTATCCACTACTTGCCTGTGCGTACCGGTCCTATCATTTTCGGAATACGTTGTACGTCAACTCGGAAGAATTGAAAAGGTTAAAATAGGCCATCAAATAGATGTGTTTGAACAAATGTCCGAACAGTGGTACAAACTCCGGCTAGATCGGACGAAACTGAAAACAATGTACGCTCCAGGCTATCGAATGAAAATATCGTGCGATTCGCCAATGCGATTTCGGCACGAAAAGGGAACGAATTTCGTTGATTTCAGGGAACAATGGGGCGGCCGCCCCTCAATTAACCGACAATCTGACAACAGAACGGGTGCCGCGTGCCACTGGCTCGCGTCACAAAGCCTGTCCGAGTCCAAACTCTTCGGTTATCGACTTTCTGCTCGCCAGAGTCGGCGTCAAGTAGCCTGGTCGAATTCAATCGCCTCGGTTTAACGGTGCAAGCATCCCACGAAAAGTGTTAACCCCCTCGAAGCTCGGGGGCGAGAACGGTCTCGACAGCTCGAACGAAGACGGGTCCAACAATGCCGCGGGATTTATCAACGTCTCGGTAATTGATGTCGGCCATCAGAGGTCTGACGGTAGGTAAAGTCATCCGGCGTTGTCCTGGGAAAAGTAATGTCACGACGCGTCGGAAGAACAACGGGCCAGCCGATTGAGACATTTGCATGGCCGTCGACTGCTTGTAAGCGTTACTACGGTTGGCACGAGCGTTTCGAAGACGTCTCCCTTCGAGCGTAAAGCAACGTCGCGCGGCGAACTGCAGCAATTGAGCCGACGACACGAGTGCTACATGCTGCCTGTTTGCGTATTGCATATTACAATCGTACATCCCACCACCTATTCTTCGCTCCGTCTACAAGCCGTTACTCGCCACTTTTATTTCCACGATAGAGGCTCTCGGTCTCGTTGCACGGTATCCGTTCTTTCCACCAGATTTCCGTCTTATTGTGCCGCCTAGCAGTATGCTGATAAGAGGAACGCCTCGGGGGCGCAGAAAGGAAGTGCCGGTACAGCTTGTAATCTCGAGAATTTTATCGGTCGCGTATAGAAACACTTTTAGGCGCGTTTCGCACGAGATACTGCCGTTGCGAGGCCTGTTATCGCGCGAAACCGAGAACGCTCGTTTCGTTGCTCGTTCTTTGCTTAATTGTCAATTAATGGCGGAATGGCTGACAGAAACAGATTGACGTTCGCAGAGACACACTTTGAAGTAGATACTATGCCACTGAAATCACCAAGTTTCACTGACAAAAGTATTTACACACAAGAATTCACGGACTTGAAATTTTACCAATAACAGAATTAACCAACAGAAGAAATTACTGACAACAATATTAACCGTCAATAGCTTTAATCAACAGCAATATTAATAGATAACACATTACACATTCTTTAAGTAGGCAATAATAGACTCATCAGAAAAATCTTTAAGTAGAACGGTTTTCGCAATACTGCAAAAATTGAAGAATTAAAGGAAAATAGCAATATTTAATATAAAAGCTTGAGATATGGTACCTTATTTATTGGAAATTGTTTAAAAACAAGGAAACTGGTTACACAGCGAAAATGAAACAAAAAAAAATGCATATATTGTCACATTTATATACGTACCTATCACGGACCTAAAGGACTGTGCATGATTCTGAGGGGTTGAAGCAAAAGACGGAAGGGGTACCAACTGTCAGTCATCTTGTGTGGTTAAAACTAATTACTAGTGTAGCGTCTGTAGGATACACGGACCTAACCTAAAGGACTGACTGTAAGATCTATGTTGTTATTGATTCTACACATCGAAACTTTATACATTTCTTATAAAAACATTGATAACTTTACAAAACACAACCTTCATGATAACAAATACATAGAAACAAAATTTTTACACAAGTCACAATTGACTTGGGATGTACGTAATTCAATTGTACGGTTTTAAATGTCGCCGCGACGTTATATAGATGGCAGCACTAGTGTAACTACTCAAGATGGCTGCAAGTCAAATCCCCCCCGCTCACAGCAGCACTTTTCTTTCCCATAGATCTACTTTACGCTCAGTCCTTTAGGTCCGTGGTACTTATGCATAATTAACATAAAAATCTTAGGATCAAACATAATCTCGAAAACAAAAAATACATGGTCCGTCCGGAAAGGAATAAGTAGACTACAGAAGTTTATGCAAATGCATGTTTTAGGGAAATTGATTAAAGGAAGGAGAGTTTGACAGAAATATGGTTCATTATTGAAGGATTTCAAAAACATACTTTTTTATTCTGCATATTTTACATATTGCATATATCTTGCATATTCAGATACAGAAAATGTCTGAGGAGAAAGTTGTCGTATTTTAGGCGCACATGAGTCTGTGTAGGTTGAGTTCACCCTCAAGGCCGAAATTGTGCGAACAGTATAATGTTTTTTGTTTTACATGGAATGACCAAATGATTTTTGTTATTCAAAAGTTGAAGTCAAAAGGCAAAAACTTTAATTTGTTGAGATTAAAGTCCCTTCAAGGTCATGTTATTAAACATATCTAAACGCATTTTTTTATAAATTACATGATTTCATAAAAAAATTCTTGCCGTATATCGTCTCGATGCGATTCGTATTATGTAACAAATATGTTTTGCATCATCACAATTCAATTTTGCAACATCAACACTGTATAATAATTTAAAAAATGTATTGTGTTTCTCATATTAATTACATTGACTGAACATAATTATAAGAATTTTTAGCCTTTATACTTTCTATAGTGCATATACTTTGCATTTATGTGTAATGTAAGTGTAGTGTAATTAGTCTACTTAGCTTCGATGATTTGTATCTAAGTTTTTCTATTTTCCAACTTGAATTTCACTTCACAAATAGTAATAACATTTTAGAATACAAGCAAGCCTTATAAGTGGTCAAAAGGTATTATTTTGGTGTAGTTCTAGATGGTTTTGTCTGAATATCATAAAAATACAATTCATTTTTATCCAAGAAATTATTTAAAAAAAAATGTAATTTGAATAAATTCACAAATTTAAATTCTGTTTAAGAAATTCTTCTTTATTAACTCACTTAGAACCTACATGCCACGCTCATTGGTCCAATCAAATTAATTTAAATAATGTAACGACATTGATTTCTCTGAAATGTGCAAAATCTTGACTGATTGGTGTTATACATTTAAAAATGTTTCAAATTAAAGTTATTTTTTCATTAGTCCTATTTGCCGTCGAAAAACAAATGGCTTTATTATACACTATGATATAAAACAATTTGCAAAGACAATTTTACAGAACTAATTTTCGGAGTCAATGTTGTATTTATATTGTCCACGCTTTTATTTCTTTATAGTCCACGTACAGAATCAAGTTGCATAGTATTCTAAACAACAAACTTAAATAATATTTTCAAAGTAACAAACATCACAGCGGAATCGAAGTCTTTCTTCAAGGGGTTGAAAAGGGTAATCTAATTTCTATTGGTGATAAATTCGTTGCATGCTTCACGTCGTTTGAACACAAATGCACAGAGAGAAAGTGACGCCGCGAAACATTTGGCGCGTTCTTATAAATCTTTGAAAGGCGAAAGCACCGGAAACGCGAGCTTCACCAGCCAGTCGATCGTTCGGTACGTGAAGTCATAAATCATGGGCGACCATATTGCTTCGTTCCACTATTGTACTTCAACCCAGGCGAAATATTTGAATATTTCATTGACCAACCAAGATAAATAAAATAGCAGCGCTCGCTCCGCTTCTTCGGAATCATCGCTGCGGTACGATTTCTCGCGTTGCTACGATCGTAATAAAGATAACAGCTTGTGCACGCGATGAATTTTGCCATCGAGACGAACCTAATTTATCATTACGTGTGAATTTACCAAAAATTCACAAAAGTAGACGTACTTACTGCAGGTTTAATGTGAATATAATAATGATTTACATATATAGACTGAGAAAAATAATGGGGGAAAAATTACTACATTGCGTAGTAAAGAAACAGGATATAGTGAAATGCGTTCCTTTCTACCACATTAAAAGGAAAAATTAGCATACGTGTTTCAAAATTTAATAGACCAATGTAGTAAAATTTACGGAAGGCTGTGATACACAGCGACATCTACGCTTCCGAAAGAAGTGGCGTCTCGTGACATAACCTCAATTTGCTTGGATTTTAGCATTGTCTTTTCAATTCCTTTCAATGAATATCGCATAAAGGCCCAAAAAATGGTATAGTTAATATTGGAAAAACTTATTTTCTGACATAGGTATTTGTTACGGGCCGTTAGCAGTTACTGAGAATAGGCCTAGTTTCATAGGGCTTCCGCTAGAGTGTTCTCGTCATAATCGTCTTTCTCGCTAGTGCTTGATCCTAGCCCTGTTCATGTATAAAACGAGTTCCGAAATCATCTTTCACAGCTCAAGCGCGGGTCCGTCAGCATAGGTCTACTAAATAATGAAGCAAGTCTTCATTGATCCGATGGTCCGAAACGAAAATCGCCGTGGCCCTCCTTCCTCTTCTTCCATCACAAAGTTTTCCTCCTCCAGTCGTCAACACTTTGTATAACCAATAAAATAATTTTCTTATCTATCCTATACCTCGCCTTCCCCGTCGCCAAGCATTATACCCCTCAGTATTTCCATAAAGAAAAACTCTTTTTAATTTGAGCGAAAGTTCCAACTTTGCTACGTTCGTGTAGTAAAAATCAGCACACGAGGTTGTAGCTTTCACCAAGTCTTCAGAACCAAATATTACTACACTTGTGTAGTAAAAACCTAACCACTTTCACCAATCCTGCCGTTTTAGTAGAAAATGTAGTAAAATTTCTCTCATTTTTTCTCTCATTGTATAAAGAAACAAAAGTAAAGAACAAGAGTTTTGATTAGGACAGTAACGTACGCGCTTCGAAACGATTTCCTAAATTAAGGTTTTAATAAATACATACAAAAGCAGATCTGTTTTGACTTGATACTATTAATCAAAACACGCAATTTGAGTATCTCACGGACGACTGTAATGTATAGAAACACCTTTTACAGCAGAATTGAGAACTATTCTCTTCGTTTCACGATGTTTTTCAGGTTAATCATTTGTAATTAACTCATCTATTCCCCGCTGCAGTTAGTAAGTAGATAACTCATTTTTGTTTTTTGAAAGCAAAAATGGAAGAAAACGAAAACAAAAATTTTAAAATAAAAGAAATAGCGACAAATTTGCAATTGGAAAAATATAGAAACATTTTTTATCATTTTCTGGAATGTAAAAACTATTAAATAGAATTTATATTAGAACTGATGTTTTAAATCTAGTACTTAGCGTTTCAATTTTATTCGTCGCAAACAATAGTGCGCCATTGTCGCAGACGAAGTCCATCGACGTACCTTATCGCTAAAAAGTGGTAAATTAATCCGTCGATCTATTTATATTGAATCTCGATGGACGGTTGGAGGCAGCGAGCCAGAATGTATAACCTGTGATCGACTTGTTTGACTTCCATATATCATTGTTTTCGTATTTACTCTCGTTCTTTGCGCTCAATACAAACTGCCAATATTGATGCAACGTTTGAACACGTTAACGAAATATGACAGTGGTATTTTAATGCTTTTGCGATGCTCCCGAGCAGCAGAATTTCGTTGATCTAATCATAAGTAACGGCGTTAGTGACTCTTTAGATTTTGTTTTTGAATTTGAACCCCTATGGAAAGAACTTTAAATTCATTTCATTGAAATCATTATTGATTTCCTATTAGTCACGTATTGGATAGCCATCAATAAAAACTTTAACATGCGATACACGAGAAATTATTTGGTAACTTGGTATGATACTGCACGCCGATAACCACTTTGGATTACTATAACTGTTGATTGTTAGTACTTATATTTATTATTATTGGTTTCTCACATTTTACAGATCTCGGTAGCTATGTAAAAAAAATCCGTAAATTTTGGAAACCTATTCGACAGAAAATATTTTTGTTGTGTCAGAAATTATATGTGTAAGTTATATTCAATATAATAACCAAAATATTTGGTCTATGGTTTCTATCAATTATACTTAAAGTTAAAATTCATAAAAAAAATTAATATTTTTCAGGTAATTATTGATCACTATTAAGTATGCAATTATGAGTAATGACTCATTGGTTCTAGACTCTTTGAAGTAAAAACTGGAAACAAATCGTTAAATAGGATATTTACAATAAGTTAAGCAATCCATATTTGTCTCAATCTAAGGTTCTGGATCGGAACGGAGTATTAGATAAAATATCTCGTATTTTTTCTGTTGACACTATTACGTTCCTTTACCGACTGACGTGAGTCATACATTTTATTTCTTTCAAGAGTTTATTCAATATAGGTGTAGATGTAGAAACGTAGAGCAAGAAGTAATAGTATGGCCCCCAACTTTATATTTCTTTCTAAAGTCTAACTCATAACTCAAACTAGCATGTATAAAAGTAAAACTAAGAGAAAAAGAATTTAATTGAATTTAACACGTATTATGAAACTAAATACTTTCAGGGAGTTTTATAAAAGGAAAGGGAATATGACCCCCGAACAAAAATTATAAGAAATCATTCTTTAGTACACTAGAGATCAAAAGTAAATAAATAAAGTAATTTCTGTTGTTTATAAACAAAAGTCACACATGTATTCCTTTTTTTTCGTAGGCTTTGTACTCACTTTGTGCCCGTGATTCGCTTATGAGGCATTTAATCTACATTTCGTCATATTTTCCTCGGATCATAATTTTCTTTTGGGACTGGATCTCAAAGAAATATTTACTCTAAGTATATTTGAAAAATTGCGTGAAATTTTGTCAAAGCGGCAATATAGGATAATATGGCCGCCATATTACCGGGGGCCATATTACCCTACATTATAAGGGATCAATATATTACTACGCACAGTTTCGGAAACCTCAAGTTTATATTTAAAAATATTAAAAATTAGTTAACTTTAGTTATAAATATTGATTCTACGTATTTTCTATCAAATACATCTCAACATACCACACTTTAAGTCTCTTAATCTACAAGAAACACTTCTCTACCAAAAAGACGAAAAGCTCTCGTTTCGCAGGTTATATTATCTACATTTCGTCTTTGCAACACCTATGCTCCACCTAGTACAGCTATGTCTCTCTATATACATATGCAGGGTATAACAAAATTGTTGGACGTCCTTCAAAAGGTTGATTCCTGAGGTGATTCTAAGCAACTTTTTCCTTGGCGAAAATGTTAGGCGGGGCTTTGTTAACGAGTTATTAACAAAAAACACCAACCAATCGGGGAGCGAGTACAGCGGATTAACGATGGCGCGCACGATGGCGGACCAGTGCTACTCACAGCTAGAGCCCGCGCTGAAATTCATCCAGTGTACTCGTGATTCTATTGGTCGGTGTTTTTCGTTAATAACTCGTTAATAAAGCCCCACCTAACATTTTCGCTAAAGAAAAAGGTGCTTAAAATCAGCTCAGGCATCACCACTTTGAAGGACGTCCAACACTTTTGTTACACCCTGTATAGCTAATAAATATGGCAAATGGCACTATTAGCCGCTAGATTTTTTTTTACAATAAGAAAACCACGAGGGGCACATTACAAGCAGGAACCACCCTCTCCACTAACTATAAAAATCTGCATTTATTACTCAAGCTATTTGAAAATAAAAGTGATTACACATACAGTATTCAATATGAACACACTACATATGGTTAATATAAGTTAGAAACCTAACCAAATCTATTCAGTGTAAGTATTTATTCATACAAACAGTTCAATAATTTATTGTAATCGTAAAACGTGCCTAGAATTTGAAGAACTGGATAAAGGGAAAATCGTAAACGAATCCTCAACAACAATGATCGCATCCTCTTGAATAAAAGATATGTTTCAGGAACAAGTTCGCCGAAGAAGACTCTAAGCAGACTGCAACGGATGCAGCGAGACAATAAGATTCCCTGGAAGCACTCGAAAATTTTTGGAGCAACCTGTCGACGAAAGTGTCCCTCACCGAAACTTCAGGCGTCACAATGAACGTGCATACATGTGTATGCACGGGGAGGAATACGTGCTTCACGTTTCGGTGGTTGGCCGATCAAATTCCGTGCTACTTGTGCGTCCGTAGCGGCGCCAGCCTGAATTTAATTTTACCCCCTTTGCGCGCGAAACAAGTTCTCTTCCTCGCTTTCTTCATCTCCATTTTTCGCAACGATCGTGGTGTGTATACCACGGGCTACGGGTACGCGCGTCTGCTCGGATTATATTACACGCGCATGCAGGTAGACACATTTTCGCGTACATACAACAACGCTGCGCCTCCTCAGCCACTCGACGAAGCACGACGAGATTCCCTACCAAAAACTAATACGCCAGAGTGCTCGTAAAAATTCCCTCGTTCGTGTTACCAAACAGCGAACACCCGGCAGGAAGATACAGATCGTTCGCTAATTTCTCATAAAAAAAAATTGCGTCTTAAATTATTCCATAATTTAACGTAGCTCGTAACTGAGGTGTCCCGGCTTTTGATCCGGTTTCCTTTTACCTGTCATCGTAAATTTTATTTAATTACGGCGGCTCTTTTCAATTTGGGTTGGCGGATAGATATGATGGTATCGTGAAGAAGTGTGATCGAGTGATTACGAGATTAATACTGAAGCTAGCAATGACTCAGACTGGTTGGGTTAAGATGATAATATGAAGCGAATATAGATATAACTATTTTATTCGTTTGTAGAAGAAGGATAAAGTTTATAATAGGTTGAATATCCATCAGAAGTAACGATTTTAAAGTTCGTTTTAATAAAAAATGTAAAATTAGTTTTAAGTAAACTCGATGTAGTAATCTTACTCGTTCATTAGGTCTAATAGCAAACATTAAGGTAATGTTGTTATATTAAGTACCGAACATAATTTTGACATTTAAACGAATCAACTTCGTTATACTTGGTGCACAATTCAAATCCAATATTGTAAACGAAGATTTATACAGGGTGTCCCAAACTCGACGCGGGAGCCGGGAATGGGAGATTCCTGGAGTGATTCTAAACAACTTTTGCCTTTGCGAAACTGTCCTCCGAAGCTTTGTTAACGAGTTATTGACGAAAAACATCGGCCAATCAGAGAGCGAGTACAGCGGATTAATGATGGCACGGACGATGGCGGGCCAATACTACTCAAAACTGGGGCGCGCGCTGAAAATCATCCACTGTATTCGTGCTTCTATTGGTCGGTGTTTTTTGTTAATAACTCAATAACAAAGCTTCGGAGGACATTTTTACAAAGGAAAAAGTTATTTAGAATCACCCCAGGAATCTCCCATTTCCGGTTCCCGCGTCGAGTTTGGGACACCCCGTATACATATGCATAGCTCATTACATCGTAAACAGACAAGTTCTTTATCCGCCTCCTTTTTATAGCATGTGTATTCTTACTCGAACTTTCTTTTTAATACGAAAATTTTTCTTAGAGTACAAAATCCGATTGACATATCATGGACAAGCATTTTCTTCATGTTGTTAAAAACGATGGAAATGTAACATCACTTGGATCTTTTTGTAATACAGTTTCAAATTATCACTCTTCTGTCCTTCCCACGGTGCGCATTTTGCTTACTATAGCAATTTAGGGCTTATCGTTAACGCTTTAAGGCTGAGTCACACGTATCCGGGCGTTCCGATGCGGACCGGGCCGGACCATGTGAGCAAAGAAGAGGATAGACCTTCCCTCTTCTTTACTCACACAGCCCGGCCCGGTCCAGATCGGAATGCCCGGATATGTGTGACTCGACCCTTAGGCTGCGATTGCAGTGGATACGGTTTTTGACGAACTGCGATCTGACGAATACGTCCGAACTGTTTTTCGCTAAACAATGAAATAATTCAAACATATTCGTCAGAACGTACTTCGTTAGAAAACGCATCCTCTCAGATATGGCATCCTCGAAGATATGGAGTCGATTTTTCCGACGAATTATTCCGACACGTCAATCTAATCCAATTCAATGTTTCGAACTCAAACACTTCTAATTTTGTTAGGTTTCATTCGTCTTTTTATTCATTCCTTGTACTTGCACTTTCTCATCTTGCTTTTGTTATGAAACCTTTTCTGTGTTCTATGTACCATACACAACAATTCAAAATGCCGATTTAATCTCACCATTCTACTCCTAAAAGATTATGTTTACAAATAAATAAATTTAGATACATAGAAAATTTGTATGGAATTAATACATGATACTAAAATTTAACTTTCATTGGCGCTAAAATGTACTTACTGAGCAAACCTTACCTTTAATTAAACTTTTATTCGCCAGCTCAGCTCTCAACTTTTTATGGCTACCTGCCTAACATAACAAATTATTAGGGGTGAGCGGGTACCCGAAAATTTCGGGAATCCGAGCTTCGGTTCGGCTTTTGATGACTCGGGTCGGGTCGGGTCGGGTCAGAACCCGAATGTTTATGATACCCGGGTACCTGAAATTTCCGGGTACCCGAGTATTACCAATTTTCGTGTCCCGACCCGAACCCGAAATGTCGGGTACCCCCACACCCCTAGAAATTATAATTAATTCTCTGCTGCTTCATACAGACTCTACTTCACTGTCCTAATCAATATAGGATGTTCACGCCATCACTAAATAGTGTTTCTCTCATAAATAGTAAGTATTTACAAAAAATGATGAAAGAAAGGTTTTGCTATTTTTCACAACCAATATTATAGCATGTGACCTTCAATGTTCTATTGTAATCCTTCCTTGTAAATGTTATTCCTGTGTAAATTTGTTTACTCCAATTGAATGTGTACTTGTATTTAATAAAAATGAATAAGGTTAGATTCTTTAAAAAGTAAAATTCTTAAACATCATTTTAAAATTAGCCTACTTAGACACTCTGAAAGAATTCAGGAAATTAGTGGTTCATGGTGAATAATTAAAAACAGATAAACAGCGCTTTCGAAAATTGAACGTTGACATCAAACCCACGAGGTTCGTCATTCTCGCTGAAGAGCGGAAATTCGTCGCTGGAAATTTTCAAGCTAATGAATTTCCTCTACGGCTCTATTCCATACGGTGAGATAGCACGGACGTTGAGAGAAAGAGTAGGGCGAGATAAAAACTGGGAAAAGGGAGTATACAGAATGGCGCGGCGAAACGGGAGACAGGAGAACGGGGAAGGGGCGAAATTCTGAAGCACGATCTATGCCCAAGAGTACTTAATCTAATTCACCGACGCCTCATGCATTTAATCGCTGGCTCAAAATTCTGGCTACGAACCGTTTGCTTCTTTTTTCTTCGCTTTGCAGGAAAGCGGATGACGGGAAAACGTTCGCCGATAAAGCACGACACTTCTCTGTACGCAGGAGAGTGCGAATGTCGTTTAAAGAGAAAAATTTATTCATGCGCCTCTATTTTTTTAATCCAATACCCACTCACACGTATTTAGATTTCTCGTGAAAACCATATTACCCCAACAGAGGAAGACAGCAATGTTATAATTCCATCAAAGTTAGTTTATGTTTAGGGGAGGAATAGGTAACCGCGGACAGTTAAATATTTCAATTATTGAATTACGTGAAGATATAAATAAAACTTAAATGATGATATAAATATAATGAAGATATAAATGTAACTTAATGACGTCAACGTCATCCAGAAGAAATAATATCTTATTATTGCAAGACACCCACCGTACGAATTACGGCCAATATAACTGCATTAACTGTATAATTATACATATACATGTTAATGAATTTTGTGATTCATTGGATTTCTCTGAGTTCTCATACCTCCTTTAGATTTAGATTATGTAACACATTGCCGCCTATAAATGGCCGCTTATGAAAAAATTGTACTCTAAAGGGTTAAATACCAGTAAATGATTAAATGATTAAATGATTAAATGGTAAATAATATACTGTCGCATGTCTTTCCAATGTTGAAAACATTTATTTGTTATTTGCAGTCTGCGTGTCAAATATATACTGATATTATATTTAATTCTGTTACTGATATTATGTTTAATTCTGTTAAGTTTTACCAATCTTATTGTCAGCTAAATATAAGTTTCTTTTTATGTTTTACTTATTTCCGTATTGACAATTAAATGTACTTTAAGATACTTAAGATCATATTTATTATTTTTTTTTGCGTTTGATGTTACAAACATTATTGGTAAAAATGTTACACCAAGCACATCGAGTAGCCCCGGTCTCATCAACTGTCAATCTTGAAAATTGAAAGTGTTTCGTAAAGGAGCTAGATTAGAAATAGCGCAGAACGAATTTCAGCGCATTGGAATCTATCCCTTCAATCGTGACATATTCAGTGATACCGATTTTGTACCAACTTCTGTGACAGATGTGTCAATTACGGAGTCGGAATCCGTAAATCAACTTTCTATAAATCATATTTCTGCAGTGTCTTAGTGTCATTATATCATTCTATACTGATTCTGCAGGAACTTCGATAAACATTGGAATTGTACTGAATGAGTTACCACCATTGCCTGATGCTTCTAAGAAGCGTTCAGGACTCACAGAAGCGAAATTTTAACACCTTCTGCATATAAGAAGACCTACTAAGATTAAAACACTGAAAGAAAACTCAAAAGAAAACAAAAAGTTCAAGATCCCATTCACTAATTATAAAACAGATCTCAAACAATTAATTTTCGAGGTAACTTTGGCGGAAGATACTTAAATAACATAATACTTTACGATGTAATACTACTTATAGAAACTATAACAGTAGGTAACAAAACTTGAACTAAGTAAATAAAAAAATGATCGTCCGGAGCTACCCACCATTTTTTAAATCTTCAAAAATAAATCTTCAAAATTCATTGACTTCTTTCATAAAATTATTTAAGAAATATCCTCAGGTTTTAGAATTCTAGTAAAAGAAGAAGGTCTACAGCTTATTTCTTGAAAGTGTAGTTTAACTAACATTTTCCGTTTATATATTTATTATTATTTTATTTGATTGACCGGGCTACCCACTTTTTCCCTACCACCGGCATGGACCCAATTTTTGATCAGAACTCAATTTCTGATCAGCTTAGTACAGGCCTGGAAAACTCTTCCCCGACGTCGCTGTGCTACTCCTTCCATTAATGTGGCGATTCCCCTTCCAGTAGGCTACGATTTCCCTCACCATTCTCGCTGTTAGGCACACAGATATACCTCTACAATGTTCTCACCGTGAGTGTCATACAGCGACAGAATCAAGTGAATGTAGTGGGGAGAGCTTGGCAGTAGGAGAATAGAGAGACCGTGTGGCCCGCGGGCCAGAGATTCCCCAGGCCTGGCTTAATATATGTATAACTATCACACAACAAATTGTCATGCTAAAAATTGATCCTCAACACTAACTGAATAGTTATTACAGTGTTGACCCGAAGAACGGCTGGGTTTCAGAACCGAGCGCAGCCCTTTTTCGAGTCGAGTTCGATCTCGGCCGCGTAACCCGAGGCGGTTGCAGTGGAACGAAGAGTAAGTAAAGGAGTAGTGAAGATAGAGAAATCTCTTCTGCGGATCAAATTCAGGCGTCATTCTTCGAGTCAACACTGTAACTGTTTTGAATTTCAAAAGTAAAATTTGAAAGCTAATATTGGAGATAATTTGGGTGATCAGAAATTGCTCCCTCTGCTTTTTTGACTTTAGAACTTAGATTATAAATTAATTATTGTTATTTTTTTACTTTTATACATGGTAAATTAAAGATTAAACATAGATTTACTCAAATATCACACAAATTTTGAGGTTAGATTAATGTTCACATTTACACATTTAAAAAAACATCCTTGGCGGTATTTAACTAAACAAGTGAAAATATCAATTTGAATCAATTAAAAACAAAGAACGTTGGAATGACATCAGTCCCTTGAAGATGGTATTCATTATCAATACTGCAAAAAGGCTTCCGTATAAGTGCCTCGTTTCTTTTTGTCATCTATCTTGTTGCAAGTCTCCATAGTCTCATTGATTAATAGTGCATTATAGTTATATTTAGTTATAATCAATATAATCAGTATTACCGACATACGATGGTGAACAAAAGCAAGTTTAAAATTGCCACGAGTATTTGTGAAGTGAAAGTATTTCGCTCTACAGAACATAGATAGTTTTTTATTTATACAAATGTACTTGTGTGGTTCTGTTATACTTTCTGTTGCCTGCTATTGTATGAACACATATGTATATACATAATTCTCAGAACCACGGATGTTGAAAATATTCATCAGAAATATACCTAGGCAAATAAAGATCTATGTGAAGCATTGGGCTCAATGCCAGCGCTTCTGGAATTCAAAGCGGCTGGCAAAAAAGAGATGAATGCAAAAACTACTGTGATTGAGTCAAAAGCCTGTGGCCCAATTGTTTATCTAATTGGAACACGATAGGCCCAGCGTCTTTTGACTCGAATGCGGTATATGGTGACATTGCATACAACACATTCTGTCAAATAAGTACCAGGAATTGTTTAATACAACACAAATCTGGCTTTTTCCGGCGAACACTCCCTTAAACGCCTCATAACGTCCAGATAATAATGTTTATTGACTGTTTATCCTTCCAGAAGGAATTCCAAGTGGACAACACCACGATAGTCAAAGAAAATAGTCAACATGATTTTGATTTTCGAATGACATGGCAACACAAAAGGCTTGCGTTTTGTTCCTATACTGGCTGCACTAGTGCAGAGTCAATCACTTACTATCTCCTTCCGTTTTGTGAAATAGAAGAACTACACTAGTGCAGCCAGCACAGAAACTGAAAACAGACCTAAAATTTCAGGCAAAATAAAATAAGGCTAAAAATTTAAATTTCAGGCTAAAAATAACGTTAATAACGTTTTTCGTTAATAACTCGTTAACAAAGCATCGGATAACATTGTTGCAAAGGAAAAAGTTGTTTAGAATCACCCAAGGAATACCCTGTGTAAAGGGAATAGTAGTCCTCACCTTAAATCAAGTCAGAAGGCAGAAGCACTATGCTTAGGTCGAAGCAATATACAGGGTGAGCCCCGCAACATAATCACTTCGAATAGCTGATAAGTTTTTTGCTGTATGCACAAATGTTTCAAACATAAAGTAAAGTAACAGAAGATGAAACAAGTTTTTTTATACAGTAAACAAATTACCAGTTATTCGGAGTGATAATGTTGTGAGACTCACCCTGTATATCATAGAAGCAAACTGAAAAAGGCGACATTGTGCAATCTCTACAGCAGTTTCCTCGCTTACATTCAAAGGCACAGTTTCGTTTATAGAGCAAAAGCTTCGAGTATGTTTAACATTCCACGACAAAGTGAATTTGAACCTGTTGATTAGATAAACCGCTGCCATGGTGCCGTCGAACGTTTCGACTGGCTGAACGTTTAATCCGGCTTGCCTGGTAATGGAGAAAAAATCTGCAGCTCGGACATGCGAGCGTTCTGAATATTAAAAAATCACCAGGACCGGGTGAAGCCTACGGACGTCGCGTCGTTCCGACGAATTACGCTCGGACGTCGCGTTCGCGGTTAACCGAATTACGAATGTAAGCGGCCGGGGAAAAAAAGGATGCATCGATTCCAGTTTCCGCGTTACGTCGTTGACAACGCCGCAAAATTAACTCGGCGATCGCGCGAGCATTTTTAATCGAACATGAAAAATGTTTATTGAACCAAATCGCAAATCGGGAAATGTAAATTGAATCGGCGATTTCTGCTCTGCAATTGGGGGAATATCGACGGTTGATAAGGCGCATATGCAAATTCCAATACGCGTACATTCAAATTTTTTATCGCGAACGTTGCACGAGCAATCGTTAACCAATTTTCATTTCCTTCCTCGTGATATTCTGCTTTGCTCCTCCCGTTCTGTTCCACCAGGGGGAATCTTTTTACAGAAATATGCATTTAGGAATCTTGTTGCTTGTGATTCATTCCACATCGTAGGGTAACCAATATTCTGACTCTTTATTCACAGAATTTAAATTCTTAGCGAAAGCTGGTTTAGTCACTCCGAAGAAGGAGCTGGGTGTATGACACTTTAGGGACTTTGCTTAGCAGTGTCATAGCTGCGTATTTCGGTGTATTACAAATCATAGTTGCACCTAAATATGTATACTTAAAATTTTTTATTAAATATATTGTATTAGGATACCTACGTACAAGTACATACATCCTTAAATGAAGGTTTCTAAGTTAATGCGGTCTACGCTGAATTGAAAAAAGCCTTTGACACAGTTGACAACAAAATTTTAATATCTAAATTATCTTCTACTGGTTTTCCTGGGCCCATACTTGGTTTAGAAGCTACTTAAGCGATCGTATACAAACAGTGAGAATCAAAACTATGCATTCTGTACCTACCGCGGTCTCATCAGGTGTACCGTAAGGTTCATATCTCGTTCTCTCTGCAATCTCTATTCATAAACGATATACAGTGTTGACTCGAAGAATGGCTGGGTTTCAGCACCGAGCGCAGCCCTTTTTCGAGTCGGGTTCGATCCCGGCCGCGTAACTCGAGGCGGCCGCGGTGGAATGAGGAGATTCGTACCAGCGAAAGAGTAGTGAGGACAGAGAAATCCTTTTTTCCGATCAAACCCAAGGGTCGTTCTTCGAGTCAACACTATAGTGACTGCAGCAATTATTTATTATTAAATAATTAACAGCAGCAATTGTTTATTATTCTCTGATGACTAGACTGCGGAAATTTATGCAAATACACATTTTCAAGACTGTAGAAAAAGATAATCAACTTAAATAAAGGTGACTTGTGCCTTCTAAATATTTGCTGTCTTGATATTCTTAGCAATATTCGTCTAAATGCACCGAAACGGAAAATGAGATCATTCCCCGTGTTCAGATCTGTGCTTCTAACATCAAGAATTGCACATGTTGATCCTATAAACAGAATATCTAATACTACAAACACTTATCATAAGTTGATCTTTTTGACAGGTCAGTAGTTACCTTCCAATCTTGTGCATATAAAATTTCTACCAGCATTTTATAACAAAACTACCTTTTGTAATAGGATTTTTGTAATAAACAGCAACAAACTCTCGCAGAATACGTTTATGTAGGCTTATCTCGTTAAGATGAAATAAATGAAAAATAAATAAATACATATATCGGTCTAGTTGGTTTTTCAATCGAAATCCAGCAACACTAACAGAACATACAGACAACATTTAGCCGGAAAATCCAGGAAGCCCTGTATATTAACTTTTGCAGACGGTACAGTATTGTCTTTGATAGAAAGCAGTAAGATTTCTGAAACGGATAAGTTGAACAGAAAACCCTTGTTGCAAATGTTGACAGTAAAAGTGTTCCGTGAAGAAGAACGGAATGGCCCTAGCTGAAAGCCCTCAAACGTGTTGCTGTTGCTGATAAAGCGTGACGCTCAGAAGCGTGTAAACGTTGAAACACGAAACTGAGGGATTACAATCGCGCCGTGTGTGACTTTGCGCGGATCGCAAGCAGTGCCATCTCATTTTGGGCTACAGGTCCTGGAGTTTAACAGGAACCTAATAAACAGCCGTTTGCCTCCGTCTAACGTTATTTTGTTTCGTATGTAGCCAGAGGCATTCAGTTAGTTGCTCGCCGTGGTACACACATACCTGGTCCTAGTCGAGGGCCCTGTCACATTCCGCGCGAGGTACGATTATAAAGCTTCTAGCAGGATTCCGGCAGTCATTTATTAGGGAAACGGCTCTCCACGGGGACGGCCGAGACGTAGAATTTGCGAGCGGCGCCATGACGAAATGAGATTCTCACGATATTTCCATATTTTTCCTGAGGAGATCGTCGACAACCGTTCCGCGAGACAATCGTTGCGACGAGCACGCGGTGTTCCTTTTTTTTCAAAGAGGCTCGTCGAAATGCGCGCAACGCAATGCAAATAAGGATATTAATTACCTCGCTGAGCACGAATCTTGGTTAAAAAATTCGCGTTCGATTGCTCGTATCCTACGCTTGGACTTTCGAAATTGTTCGGACTTTCGTTGTGTTGCTGAATTTTGCGCCAGAAAAACCTCGCTCTCGGATATTCTCTGCAGTTAATTATAAGTAATCGCAAAATGATTTCTCTTTTTAAAACTGTGACGAATCTTTGATAATTGAGTAGCATTTGATACAGAAACTTTTTGTTTAAAGATAGATTACTCAATAATTCAAATTAACGATACCTAGGAATACTATATCAATTTTATTCGGTTAAATCATAAATAAATTTTGATACAGCTTGGTGAAATTTGTGTAACGTGTATAACTGATAAGTGTAACCTGATTGCAGGCAGTCAATGAAGTTTTACTAGTGATTATTAACAAATTTTGTTCCCGTCTCGATATTTATTACATTAAGAAGTTATGTAGTATATTTCGTTGACAAATAGATTTTACTTGACCCCTGGAAATCGATACTTTTATCTACGTTTCTTTATCTACGTGTTTAATTATTTATTTTTCTTCATTTATATTCTTTCCTAAGAATTAATACCGATGATCTTGCCAAAAACTAAAAATAATTGTTCTCTCATGATATTCCTCTCTTAAAACCATTTACGATGTTTTATAGATATTTTTTATGTCACTAAAATCAATGAAGATATTCACGTGACCCTTTCTATAATATGTATAACAAAATTTGAACTCTGAAACAAAATCAAAGTAATCCAGTTGGATTCCCAGAGTTATAGAATCGATTTCTTATGTTTTCCGGATTAAAATAGTACTAAATATCGTGCAAATTGGACTATTTTTAGCGGAGTTCGCTTAAAAGCGCGATAATCGTTTTTTTCCACATACCCAGCTTATACATAACCCGAATACATAACCCCAAAAACAGCAATATTGTAAATACAATTCAATCCAATAAAGAGTGAAGAAAGAATAAAATCTTATTAATGAATCGTCCAACCCGCGTCATAATATTCAGGTTCCCGACCCGACCCGAGCACTACCCAACCCGATTTCTAATTCGGATACCCGAAATTTCCGGATCGCCAATTTTCGGGTCCCGACACGAACGCGCGGGAAATACCCGACTCAACTCGAACCCGAAACGTCGGGTACCCGCCCACCCCTAGTGATATCTCGGCTTATTATCATCGACAAATTTATCATATAGGTGATAAAGGATTGGCAATGATTCCATCATTGATTCCATCGTTGACTCGGAGATCAAACACGACTTTAGGCAAATTTAGACAAGTATATTTGCGAGAATCTTATAAAAAATCTGGTAATACTGGTTCTGCATGCTAAATTAGTATCCATGCACGCGATAGCGCACGTACTTCATATATATGGGGCATTCCATGCCAAATCAGACAGTTTTGGAACTTTGATTTTTTTATTTGTCTAAAATTTTTTTATATCATTCTACCCACTAAATGAAATTTTTATGCATTTTTTTTTAATTTTTTTATCGAACCGTTTTCGAGATATCGATTTTTTCGGTTTTTTCTTCTAATAGATGTAACTTGGCCAAAAGTAGACGAATTCGAATGCTTTTTTTTTTTCATTCCGATGGATTTTTCGCGCACTTTCTGAAGAATAGCATAAAAAAAATTTTACTCGTTTTTTCGGTATGATTTTTCAATTTTTAGGTTAAATTATTTTTTTCAGAAATGATTATCCGTTTTGATTTTTTTGAAAAATTTATATGTTAAAGATCTGCCTTTTCAACAATTTCTGTGAAAGTTTCATAATGGGATTCCGATTCTTTATATTTTTTTCATAATTTTGAAAATTCACAAAAAAAATTTTTTTCATGATTTATTGAAAATTTGCGTATATTTTTATAATATTACATGTAATAAAATTTTTGTAAAAGATATTTAATGTTATTAAGTAACTTCTTTCGTCATTACAAACTAAGTACATGGATATTTCTTACCAGCAATCGTGAAATACATCTATATTACTATATGTATCATTTATTTTCGTTTTGTCTTGTCTTACAGTGAAAATCTGATTGAAAGTTCTTCAATTAAACTGTGATGAAAAGTAAAAGTGACACATAAACTGCAATTTCGATAATTACACCGAAAAATTTGTCAACTGCAGACTGCACGTGATCCATGTGCGCGCGCAGTGATATTGATCGAGAATAATCGATACCTCGTGGTAGTCAAGTTCATGGCCATTTTTCACGAGCACTGTGACATATCATTTGTATTGATTTTATTGTGTAAATCGTGATTGTGAACAAAATTTACTGTGTTCATTAAGTAACTTAATAATGGATAGAAAAAGTCAGTTTAACCGGTGTTGCAATCCTTTTTATTTAAGGAATCACCGACAGTTGAAAGATTTGAGACTAGAATCTCAAACCTTGCAAAATGAATTTAATTTGCAACCCACTGACTATTTATAAATAGTACAGTTGACAAATTTTGAGCGGTCGGTGTAATTATCGAAATTGCAGTTTATGTGTCACTTTTACTTTACATCACAGTTTAATTGAAGAACTTTCAATCAGATTTTCACTGTAAGACAAGACAAAACGAAAATAAATGATACATATAGTAATATAGATGTATTTCACGATTGCTGGTAAGAAATATCCATGTACTTAGTTTGTAATGACGAAAGAAATTACTTAATAACATTAAATATCTTTTACAAAAATTTTATTACATGTAATATTATAAAAATATACGCAAATTTTCAATAAATCATGAAAAAAATTTTTTTTGTGAATTTTCAAAATTATGAAAAAAATATAAAGAATCGGAATCCCATTATGAAACTTTCACAGAAATTGTTGAAAAGGCAGATCTTTAACATATAAATTTTTCAAAAAAATCAAAACGGATAATCATTTTTGAAAAAAATAATTTAACCTAAAAATTGAAAAATCATACCCAAAAAACGAGTAAAATTTTTTTTATATTTTTCTTCAGAAAGTGCGCGAAAAATCCATCGGAATAAAAAAAAAAAGCACTCGAATTCGTCTATTTTTGGCCAAGTTACATCTATTAGAAGAAAAAACCGAAAAAATCGATATCTCGAAAACGGTTCGATAAAAAAATTTAAAAAAAATGCATACAAATTTCATTTAGTGGGTAGAATGATATAAAAAAAATTTAGACAAATAAAAAAATCAAAGTTCCAAAACTGTCTGATTTGGCATAGAATGCCCCATATGTACTCAATATACAGTAGCTACTGGCCATGTAAATGTGTGCATTCGTACTCACCGTTGAAAGGGTTAAAGTTTCTTCCGACCACTGTGTATTTTCAGTGCAAAGAGAATATTACCGCTGTCTTTTATAATAGTAGCGACGACCGTTCGGAATAGCGGTAATCCTATCGCGCGATTCCATGAGCAGAGAGGATCGCGAGTGGGTAAGGCGACCGTCGCGTAATATTGGAAGGACGACCGAAAATATAATACAGCTACCGGCTGTCATAGCAGACACATTCCATGGAGGGCGGCAGCGCGCGAACGTGCTTTACAAACAATAGCCGCGGCGCGCGACTGCTGGAAGCGTGGAAGCTGCGACAAGTCAGGAAAAAGCGGTTTATGAATCAAATATTATGCGTCGTGGCTCGTGTTCTGCACCCACCCGACAAAGGGAAGCCACGCGACACTTGATGCGTGCATAAATTTCCTCGAGGCCTTTTAAAAAGTTTCTACGCTTAATCGCAGGACGCTCGACGCGGTGCTTTCAAATCGGCCTTGCCGATCATTTTTGCTTCGAAAGGTACATTTTACGGTGGTGCATTAAGTATTACGCTAGGTAATAAATTTCTTACGAGGATGTAAAGCTTTGCACGGTCACCATGAAGCTGGTCGCACTAACTTGTCGCGATGTGCAAGAAGAAGTTATTTCAAGTTATTGTAAGGCTACATTATACTGCGCTGCGTTATATTTTATAGTGTTAGAACAAATTTTGACTTCTTAATGCACATGCCCATGCCTATTACGGTCTGATCTCGTAGCGTTACGGAGAAACTATCCTTGCGAGTTTAAAGTTGGTGCTTCGAGAATTATTTAAAAGTCGGTTACCAGGTGAGAACCTGGAAATTGACTTTTGAATTAACAGAATATATAATAGTCTGAAATTTGAACTGTGCGCACAAGTATAAAGTGGAGGTAGCAGTAGTTTCTGCCGTGCATGCTTTTCATGTTTAGTGACTCGCATGTAATTCAACATTTTCAATTACTGTGAAGGTGTAAGAAGCATAAGGCTCTACTTCGCATTCGTAGCTGAATGGTCAAAAGCAATTTAAACTCCATCTCTACATGACGAACAGCCTCAAGTAAAAATCTGTCTATCAGTTGTCAAACAAATAAATCGTGGACAAGAATAACAACTAGGAGTGGGCGAGTACCCAAAAATTTCGGGAACCCGAGCCTCGGTTCGGCTTTTGGTGACTTGGGTCGGTCGGGTCGGAACCCGAATGTTTATGATACCCGAGTACCCGAAGTCAAAGTCGGGTCGGGTTGTTTCTCAATTTGATTTTATACGGTTATTTATACCTAATATGTTGTCACCTGCAATAACAACAATACTGTAAATACTATTAAATACAATAAAGAAAGACGAAAGAATAAAATCTGATTAAAGAATCTTCCAACCCACGTCATAATATTCACTACCCGACCCGATTTCGACTTCGGGTACCCGAAATTTCCGGGTACCCGAGTATCACCAATTTTCGGGTCCCGACCCGAACCCGCGGAAAATACCCGACCCGACCCGAACCCGAAATGTCGGGTTCCCGCCTACCTCTAATAACAACACGAACGAGTCTTTTCAATCGTTTCTCTGTAAATGATGTTGCCTACTGAATACATTTTTTTTGTTTGGCAGGTCATAGTCATACAAACTTCTTCAGTCATTAGTAGACAGTGGATTCTTATGCACAATAAATATGCAAACGGCATGTCATTTATACACTAAAAATATGCATATACTGTATAATATATTATACATGCAATATAGTGTAATAATTTATTGTACACGATATTTCATGTTATACAACATTTTCAATGCATATATTTAATAATATTTTTTCGAATCAGTTTTGTATATTTCAATTTCTGTTACAATAAATTATGAGCACTTTTTCTAAATTCGACGATGTTAGTCGATGGTATTTATCTATCAAAATGAATTTAAATGCAAAGAATGTCGGCTCTAGATTAAACAATGTAATTAGTGCGTACTTCAACTTATACCAACACAGTTCTGCCACGTTGCTATTTTTATCACACTTCAAATTCTTACTACAACTTCGCAATAAATTCTTTCATCATTGTCTTCGTCAATAATAAAATTTCCAATCCAAATTTGCTTTAATAACAGTTTAGGCTTTCGCACTTTTGGCATTTTTAAAAAATGTACTATTATAAATTATGTTACTTTGTTATATTATGTAAGTACTATAGTATTATATTACTGCGTTATATAATATATTACACTGTTGCATAGGATTGTGTATTATTGAAAAATACACTTATTGATAGTCACTTTTTACTGTATCATTAAAATCCTGTTGGCTGCGACTAACGAACTAAAGTGTTTAAATTCCAAACACGAAGTGCCATAACGAACACTCAATTACAAAAACACGATTTCTTATTATTATTCATAAAGCTGTAATACAAGGCTTGTCTGGAAATTGTTGGTCTGAATACATAGTTTCATATGATTTACATGCGAGAAATTATTTTGTTTTGTCTCTAGATAATCCATAAATAATGGAGTAGGAGAAGACTAGGTGAAAACTAGGTAGGCCAATCCTTGAAACCTATTTAAAAGGTTTCGACAGTTTACGTTTATCGTTTCCTAGTCAGCTGCTCCCTATTATGCACTAAAATTGTTGTACAATGAGCTTCGGATAACTAACATAATTCAGACTAGCTTAACTGAAGCATATACCGGAGAACCTTCATTATCCGAACTAATAGGGAGACAAAACCGTTCAGGTAAGAGAATTTTCGGATAATGAAATACAGACTTGTCTTAGATGAATTATTATACATAGAAGATGAACTACGAAACGTGATTAGTTTCGATTACTCTGTTATTAACAAGTCGACCGAAAATTTATTTATTAAATATGGCACGGTTCAGATTGAGATTTAAGCTCCGAGTTAAAAATTTTCAAGTTTTAGGCTTCCAAGTCTTAATTTTATAATTCTTACACTTAATAATTAATTGAATCCAAAGAAATATTATTTCAAATAATTATTTCCCATGCATTCGAAACGAAATATTATTTAAATATTTTTCAATATTTTTGTATTAATGCAAATACTATTCATATGTATTCTTCATGTATATGAGATATGTATTCCAATGATATATTTTTTAGCAGAAACTTCAAACAGTTTGAAATTTTCAAGCTTCAAAGTTGCAAATTTTCAAATTTAAGAAATCCAAGTTTCAAATTTGTAAGACTTCAAATTTTCAGAACTTCAAGATTCAAATTTTCAAAATTTGAAACTTAAAATTTGCAAGTTTTCAAACATTCAGAATTTCAAGCAGCAAAAATTGAAACTTCTAAGCTTCAATTTTTCAAGCGTTCAAGTCTCAAGTTTTGATGTTTCAAATTTTCAAGTTTCAGACTTTCAAGTATTCAGTGTCAACCTTTTACACTTCAAGCGTTCAAATTTCTAGTTTTAACTTTTTAAGCTCCGAGTATAGAATGTTCAAGTTTTAGGCTTTCAAGTCCTAATTTTATGATTCTTACACTTAATAATTAACTGAATCCAAAGAAATATTACTTCTAATACATTCGAAGCGAAATATTATTCCAAATAAGTATTTCTAATGTATCCTGCTAAAAATATAATTTCAATTAATAATTCCAGTCATATATAATAATCAAATATTCCTCTACGTAAAACTAAGAAATAAAATACAGTTTCAAATATTATTTTAGTTCAATGAAAATATTTCAATTATTATTTTTGTAGTAGGTGGCCAAGGATTAAGGAGATCGGTTAAATAAAACACGTGGTTAACCTAAAAGGTCTTAAATGTATATTTCGACGCCTTGCGACACGTGAGGCGAACTGCGCGACTGCTTGCGTCTGCCGATCGCAGAGCCCTCTCCTCGATCTACCGAACCTACGCTAGCTTCCGGTACTACGCCAGTCGACTATATTTTCAATACTTTCTATTTGAAATTTACCCAGCACCGTCAGTTTTTGCTTGATGTTAGTTATTCACGGTCTCCTAGATGCCTAACAACTAACAACGCAAGTCGTTGCCAATTTCCGAAATCAACAATCGAAGGAAGTGACCAGCAATCGGTGGAGTAGAAGAGGCAGTAAAATGGCAATTATTCCCAGCAATATATCCTTCCTGTTTTAATTTAGGTCAATACTCAATCTTAACCCATCATCTTGCAACTGCATACTTCCAAGCAGGAGATCAATTACATGTTATGTTATACTCCAATATACAATAATTTCTTGGAAACAATTTTTAACTGAATTGGGTTTCTTGCATAAATTCCCAATTCACAAAAAAATATAAAGCTACGAGGGTCTCTCGGGTAAGTGCTGAGAAAAGTACAACAATTCCAGCTATTCGCCTTTCCAGCCAAACGACGAACTAAAAGGAACTGCTACCTTCAGAAAAATAATTCGCGTCAAGTTCAGCGTGCTCGCGAAAAGCGTCATCAGTGAATGGAGGAACGCGGAAGCAGGCGTCGCGGAGGACGTTGGTAGAGGTTGGTAAATGAAGAGGGGAGGAAGACGAAACGAACGGTGTCGCGCGACAAGACAGCAAAAATGAGTTTATGAATCAAATATCGTGGGAGCAGCCGAGGCAGGCTAGCGAGCTCGACGTTTTAAACGAACGCCGAAGCGAAACTGCATTCGCGGCGTGTCCCCGTGTGTTCCGGTCGTCATGGATTATCCGACGGCGTGCATACAGTTGGACACGGGGACTTGGAAACGTGGAAACGGTCGTGCGCGTTCTAATAAAGTCTAATGAAACGAATTTACGTCCGATAATGCGTCCCTAGAACGCTATGGGAATGCTTCATGTCGGCCACCCTTCCCCCCCACCCCCGCTCCCATTAAATCGTGGACGCACCGTTGTCCCGGCTGGTGCTCGTACCAAACGTTTCGCCTCTATTTTATTGAACAATCGATCGAAAATATTTCGAACAGGTGAAACAATTGTCGACTCGCGTAACGGCGATGTTGCCGCGCATGAATCTAAATTACAATACGCGCTTCTCAACCAAATATACGCATCAAGCTAAAAAAAACAAAATGTATTTTCAATTTCTAACAGAAAAAACGTTTGGCAGTATTGAACAATTTGAATTTACAAAACGGTGAATGAACGATCGATTTTTTAAACCAATATCTACGTTTAATTGCTTTCTTCAATTCTTGGTTATTTTTTAACTTCCCGATTTATAGGAAAGTTATTGTTTTCTTTTTCTTTTTCTTTTTTTTTTTTTGTATTGACTACCTAAACTACATGTTAGTGATGGACTTGTGTAAAATTAAAGGGAATGAAGGGCTTTCCTCTAATAGATAATACAACTTAGTTCTGAAAAGTGCTCAAGCTTTAAGAATCTTCAGAAAACTGCTCCTGCGCTACTTCATCCGGCTTGTTTTATTTCCTTCTGGGAATTGTTCGTCGAAAAGGAGATTGTGATTCCTGAATTACGAGGTGCTGCCCAAAAGTTCTAGAAATTTGGATTGTTACTTGCGAACCAATCACAATAGACGCTCCGCAGCTAGGTCCACCCATAGACATTTGGCGGTAGAGGTAATGACCGTGAATGGTACGTGAAAAGAAAGTAGACAAGGAAGGGAGAACGTTTCGTCCTGGGCCTGCTAGCGGACTCATCAGTAAGGCTATCTAGCAGGCCCGTGCCTTAGACGCGGGATGGTAAGGGTTAGGTCACAGGATGTATACAGAGAGTAACAAAAATGTTGCAGTTCCTTTGAAGGGATAATTCCTGAGGTGATTTTAAACAACTTTTTCCTTAGCGAAAATGTTAGGTGAGGCTTTGTTAACGAGTTATTAACTAAAAACACCGACCAATAGAAGCACGAATACAGTATATGAATTTTAGTGCGGACTCCAGCTGTGAGTAGTACTGGCCCGCCATCGTGCGCGCCATCGTTAATCCGCTGTACTCGCTCCCCGATTGGTTGGTGTTTTTTGTTAATAACTCGTTAACAAAGCCCCGCCTAACATTTTCGCCAAGGAAAAAGTTGCTTAGAATCACCTCGGGAATCAACCCTTTGAAGGACTTCCAACAATTTTGTTATACCCTGTATATATAGAGAGACATAGCTGTACTAGGTGGAGCATAGGTGTTGCAAATACGAAATTTAGATAATATAACCTGCGAAACGAGAGCTTTTCGTCTTTTTGGTAGAGAAGTGTTTCTTGTAGATTAAGAGACTTAAAGTGTTGTATGTTGGGATGTATTTGATAGAAAATACGTAGAATCAATATTTATAACTAAAGTTAACTAATTTTTAATATTTTTAAATATAAACTTGAGGTTTCCGAAACTGTACGTTGGTCCGCCATCGTTCGCGCCATCATTACTCCGCTGTACTCGCTCCCTGATTGGTCGGTGTTTTTCGTTAATAATTCGTTAACAAAGCCCTACCTAACATTTTCGCTAAGAAGAATATTCAAAATCACCTAAGGAATCACCCCTTTGAAGGAACTGCAACATTTTTGTTACACCCTGTATATAGGAATGACTGCCAGAATGACCGCTTGCGAGAAAGTGGAAACTCGACGATCCCCCTAGTGGCAGTGCCGGAGGTGCCGCCACAGACATATTAGAATAGAGTGCGCATCACAGGGAAAGCGGACGGCCCAACTGTAGAAAGAGTTAGGATGTTTTGGGAGGACTTGCTATCTTTTTTTAAATCGAAATGGAGGGGATTGAGGAGTTCAGTACGATGAGAATCAGCAGAGAGGAATATATGAAATACATTCCCCACTTCAACTACATTACAAAGAGCAAGTCCTCCAAAGCATCAGGCTGAGGCGCAGTCTATGGTTACTATGTCTATGGGTCCATCATACACCATAACTTTGACCTCAATGCGCCAAACAGCACGTTTGTGGAAACACGTAAAGCGAGCACGGACCGTTTGTTTGTAGTAGTGTTCTAAACGTTCTGCGTTTTTCGCGATGATGTTCCGGCCGAACGACAAAGAGTTTGCATAAAGTTCTGTTTTAAACTCGACAAAACAGCGACAGAAACTCATCAAATGTTGGTTCAAGTTTTTTATAATCAAGCTTGAAGCAAATCAACGACTTCTGAGTGGTACAAACATTTCAAGGAGGATCGTGAGTTTATTGAAGATGACGAGCGTTCGGGTAAGCCGTCGTCTTGCATCATCCCAGAAAATATTGCTAGGGTTCGTGAAATCATCTTTCAGGACGGAAGAGAAACCGTCCTCAATGTACTCGAAGTTACAGGAATGTCGTATGGGACATGTCAACACATTCCGTCAGCTGTACTTAACATGAAAAGCATTGTAACAAAGTTTGTCCCCCGACTCCTAACGCAGGACCAGCGTGGTCAACTGAAGAACATCTGCACTGACATCCCTAATCACCATACTCTCTGGACCTAGCACCGAGTGACTTTTTCCTATTTCCAAAAATGAAATTCAAGCTTAAGGAACGCCGATTCGACACCGTGGAGGAAATATAAACGAAATCGCAGGAGGTGCTAAAGGCGCTTACTTCAACCGACTTCGAAGGGTGCTTCCATACATGGAAGAAACACTGGCAACGGTGTATTAACTCAAAGGGTGTCTATTTTTTATTAAAAGTGAATACTTTCGTTAATTTTTTTATGATTCCTGGAACTTTTGGGTAGCACCTCGTATAGTTGCTGCACACAATTGTAAAAGTGAAAATGGGGTTCACTTTTCGAATCAAGAAACTCAGGAGCTCTTCGGAGCATCACTATATGTATATATCAAAAAATGATTTAAGATCAAGATAAATTATTACAAAAGATAAAAGATGCCGTACAAATTTTTTCATTCGCTTTCATATCCCGAAATCTTTTAGGCCATTTTTGAGATTCCAAAGTCGTTGAGATAATTGTTTTTTTAAATTATCGATATTTTTTAAAGTGGAATTTTACTTTAAATACCTTCACAGAAAAATCCAGGTAGTATATTGTTATTTTTTCATTATCCTTTGTAGATTACATTTGAAAATAAATATCAAGGACCCCCGAAGTATCAAACCAATCACATATGAAAGAATTTTTAATTCCACCACTTTATTTGATTTTTTGAGTAATCGATCTATTTTGTGTTACGTTTTTTTTAAATATCTGAAATTTTATGTGGCGTCGAAGAAATGTTCTTAAAAATACTTGCAAACAAGGTTTCCGCAATTTAAAGTAACCTTTTTGTCACATTTTCCCAGACGAAGAAAATAAAAAATTTGAAGGATAGTAGATAAAGGAAAAACTCATGCAACATAGAAACTGTTCAAGGCACAGTAGTTGTAAATACTTCAGTATTGATATTTGTATTACACGGTTGTACATGATTCAACACAATCCACATGTACCGTTAATTTTTTCCGTTTTTTTTTTTACAACGACGATAAACATTTTTCAGGCGTAAGCGTTCTGCTACCATTTTACGCCCGTGATTCACGGAAACGTGCGAAAGCCAGATGAGAAAATATAAAGTGTTTTATTGCGTGGTAAATCTTCCATGCAATAGATCCAGAGGAGATAGCCTGAAGGATACGATTTGCATAGACATTAAAAAAACTAATTAAAATCCAGCGTGTCCGTCGGTCCTCCTGCGTGGATGACGAACACTCGTTACTTTAATTCGCTTCGTGGTAACGCGATCCACCATTGCGAGCGAACAAAATGGTACAGCGTGAAACCTGAATATACATAATTTTGCATTAAAACGACAAGCTTACGACACGACGTGGAGAGATTGTCAACTATTTTCCCAAAGTTTCACCACAGACTAGATATAAGTAGACCTTACATGCAATGTATTTTTTCGGCCCGGGTCCTGGGGTTCTAGAGTCCCATTACCATTTTCATGTCACTCACAACGTTACCATCAGACTTTCGAAAACTATTAGAGCGCTTATTGTGGTAGGAATAGAAACTTATATGAAATTAAAATTATCAATTGTTTCTGATCTAATAATGCGTTTGCATCGTATGTGCTATGATTTGATGATGCGTAAAGGTAAGGTACGGAAAAGAAACGGTAATCTCATCGATAGTTTACGTCAGGCTTGCAATTTAACTGAACTTCGCGGCCGATTCTCGCAGGCAACGCCTCCCTTCCTCCGACCGCGCGCCTCACTCCCCGTGGCAAACCAAAGTGCTCGGTAGGCTCAGGCGCGATTGGCACGTGTGCCGAGCACTACGGCTGCCGCGGGGAGTGAGGCGCGCGGTCGGAGGAAGGGAGGCGTTGCCTGCGAGAATCGGCCGCGAAGTTCAGTTAAATTGCAAGCCTGGTTTACGTTTACAAGATATAATTTTTAGTGTATAAATACGTATAATATTTAAACGAAGAAGTACGAAACTTAGTGTTTCTATTTTTTGTTATTTTATTATTTAATTGTATGCAATCGCAAACTCTTCGTTTAAATATATGAATTTAAGTTTTATAGGTTAATCTTTAGCACTAATCTGTGAATACAATGGAACATCATAAAGACTGGAGAAAACATTATAAGAAATGTTCTTATTATAACTGCAATTCTAATCGGGACAATATTGACAGTGTTACGTTCCACTTTTTTCCAGTTAGCGGCAATGAACGATGTATAGTGTGGTTAGTAAATTGCGGTTTATTTAATTGGGTGGAAATGACAAATACTGAATTAAAGAAGAAGTTTATATGTGGTCGACATTTTCCAAATTCAAGTTTCCATAATTCTGGACGATTAAGGAAAGATGCAATTCTTTATTTGTATTCTGATCACAATAATGATGAATTAGATTTAGATGATTCAGATGGAAAAGAAAGTGCCATTTCAGCAAAAATACAACAATGTCAAATCAAAAAGCTTGAGGATGAATTAACGCGAGAGAAGAATAAATGCACTGTTCTTCGTTCGCAATTACGGGCGAAATGTAAAGTAGTAGATAGATTAAAAGAAAAACTTTCTTCAGGAAGTATCAGTGATATGTGCTTGAAGAAAGCAATTGCGCGTAGAGTTCGCGGTTTTATTTTAACATTTATTTTAATGCAATTATTTCCTTCGAAAAAAGTAGCGTACACGGGACAGGAACGACGTTTATGTTTAACAATGCATTACACTTCGCCCTCTTTGTATAATAAAAATTAAAAAGGCAATTAAAAAGTGTTTTAGTTTCCATCCAAGTAAACAACCTTAGTAGCACAAAAATATTCATTAAATATTTTTTTCAAATATTGAAAAAATATTTTTTTAGTCATACTTTTTAATATGAAGTAAATATTGTATCCAAATATTATATACATATACAAAAAATATAAAAGGAATATTCAGAAAATATGAAAGAGATATTTGGAAGATCTATAATAAATATCTAAAATATGTTTCATTTATATTCATAAAATATTAATTGAATATGCAGACAATATTGAGTAAATATTATACTTGATATCTAAAAAAATATTTTTAAAAAATTTAATTTCACATGGTTCGGGGGGGAGGGGTTACAAAGTTCGATATTATCTTACAGTTCATCGTTTACGCTGTAAATATGCTACATTTAAACCGTTTTTACCTTTGAAAAATGTTTTTGGCACTGCTGGAACTCGAAACTCCAAACTTATAATAGACTACACGTTACTTACTCTCCCAATGAGCCATGGGACACTTCCTTAGAAACATTTTGCAAGCTTATACATGTTGTGCGACATATGACGGACAAACGTATTTTAAATATAGTCTATTACTTGAACAAACCTATACTTTTACAAAAGTGATAGAATCACTTATAAGAAATATCAAACAAAATTTTGTAGAAAAACAATAAGTGTTTTGCCAAACATAAAATTAACTTTATTGGCTAACAGAAATACAATTTGCATGATATTTTACTTTAAATATAAAATAACCATTTCTTATAATTCTAATATATCTATATGCAAAAAAATATTTTATTTCCAATATTAAATAAACATTTACTTCATATTTGGATAAAAATATTTTATTTCTAATATTAAGTAAACATTTACTTCATATTTGGATAAAAATATTTATTTCTAATATTAAGTAAACATTTACTTCATATTTGGATGAAAATATTTATTTCGTAATATAAAATAAATATTTCTTGTATATTCAGGAAAAAATATTTTGTTCGAAATATGAAATAAATATTATATGCATATTTAAATATTAAAAAGAGATTCAATCTCTTTTTAATATTACATGAATATGTATTTAATATTTTGTGCTACTAGGTTTTGAAGATTTAGAATTTTTAGGCAGAAGTGCGGCAGTCGGAACGCAATTTTGCGGTTTTCATGATAAGAGGCTTGTTTGGGAATTAGAAACAACCAATAGCATTCTTTATTTCAAAGAATGGTGTAAAATCATACCAATTGTCTGCATTATTAGATACTATTCTAGATGCCCTTAATAATATCGGTTTGAGAGTTAGAGCGGTTGTTTCTGATCAAGGAGCAAGCAATCGAAGCATGGCAGAAGGAAGAGTAAATATAGAAAATCCCTTTTTCTTTCAGAAACGGCCAAAAAATGTATCTATTATTTGATTATCTACATTTATTTAAAAGCATTAGGAATAATTTATTAATGCATGATTTTTCGATTAACGGTAGAAGAATCTCCTGGCGCGATGTTATTGCTTTGTGGAATTTATAATACGATAAGGGTAAAAGAGCGGCTTACAAATTAAGTGAAAAACACGTGAGACCGAATCCTTTTGATAAAATTAAATGTAAACTCGCTTTACAGGTTTTTAGCTTAAGAGTTTCTTCTGCTTTGTTTACTGCATCGGCTACTAATTGTATACAATCTAGTGCCGTGCAAAACACTGCCAGCTTCTTTGAGACCCTCAATAATCTGTTTGACAATTTAAACAGCAGGTCTGCTCGTGATCCTAACCCAAACAAGTACAACATTTTTGATTTGTATCCGGGCGTTGAGCGCAATTTAATAAAACAATTAGACACCTCGCATACTGCAGGTGACGATAGGTAAACGGGAGATCAGGAGAGTGGAAGAATGTAAATACTTGGGACTTATTTTTGATTACAATATGAAATGGGATAAACATATAGAACACATCATAAAGAAAACGAAATATCTTATTTATGTTTTTTCAAAATTTGCAGCATTCATGGAAGCTAAGACGCTATTGCAAATCTACTGTGCACTGTTCAATAGCTGTGCTAGCTACGGGATCAGTGCGTGGGGAGGAGCATACAAAAATAATTTAGACAGATTACAAAGACAGCAAAATAAGATCCTAAAAATAATAAAAAGGAAGAACTTAGTGGGTGACATTCTTCCACTGAATTTGACTCAAATGTTTATCCTTGAATCAACTATATGTGAGTATGATAAAATGAAAAGTGATTATGAATCTTCGACAAGTATAATTAGGAACAAAAATATTCCAATACCTATTCGTAGGCGAGTAGTAAGTAATAAAGACTATCGAGTTGTGGCTGTAAAGGCATATAATAAATTACCGCATGAACTAAAGGTACTTAGCCAGAATAAAAAAACCATAAAAAATAAATTAAAGTCGTGGTATAAGAAACAATGACCGATATATGGCTGGACTCATAATTGTAAACCGGAAATCTTATGAGTATAGCAGTCAAAACTACGAGTCTGTGCAATGCTGACTGATAACTTTTCTGCGATTATATAGTAAAATATGATATCAATGTAACGGTTTTCACTTTGTTCATATTACAACCAGTCCTATGTATACAGGTAACCGCGATTACCTCTATAGGATTTACTTTGTAAATTTCTACTGGTTAAATAAATACAAATACAAATACAAATACAAATACAACATGTCTAATTGGTTTGTTATCGCGGATAATATTTTAAAAACTCCGCCTTGTTTCTTAGAGTTACGACAATCGGTAAATGCCACCGTGCAACTTTGGCATGATTTGCAGAAAGAGGGTGTTATGTTTTTAATGACTTCTAGATTAAATACCAACGCTATAGAAAACTTTTTTTCGATTCTTCGAATGCGCGATGGCACTTACAATCGAAATCCGTTTGTAAAAGCAGTGCGTCTAGCTATCAGGAAGAATATAATGTTGAATTTAACTAGCAATTCTTTAAGTAGTAATTGTCTACCTGATAATGACGCAACGCTGTTGCAAGAGGATGCTGTTATATCGCAATATACTTCGGCCACGTTAGATAATGAAGTTCCATTGTATAGTACAGAAGTAGAGGACAATGATGTTCAAAGTGAAGATATGCAATTAGAAATTTCTGATGAATTGAACGCATTATCGATATCAGTGCGCTCTTTAGAATCACATGCAATAAAATACTTCGCAGGATACGTTGCCAAAAAAAGCACTGAAAAATCCCGGTGTAGTACATGTCTGAATTATTTTATAGACCGCAATCGAGAATTTCAGCGTAATGATCAACTGCTAATATCCTTTCGCGCGTATATTGTTAATGACAAATTAGAGTTTGGTCACTTATTAGTACCATCGCTTGAATTTTCGAATATTTTCAAAATTATTAACGCTGTATTTGATCATTTTTATCCGGCATTACGCAGCGAAACATTAATTTTAAATAAACTATAATTATATATAATTAATTTAACCTAACCCAGACCTACTCCGATGATTCTTTTAAATATTGAGATTAAAACATTATCGAAAAGTTCTACTTATAAAAATTACTTTGTTAATAACTTTTTAATAAACAACGAGCTAAAACCTTTTAAAGATTACAGTCATTGGAGATGGGTCCTCTCTTGTTAACATTTACTTTTCTTTTCTTATTAAATAAAAGTTATTTAATATTGTTTCAGATACTGATTCAAAGAAAGTTTAAAAGTGAAACTTAAATAATAATTCATAATACAATATTGTTATAGCTAATTTTCTGATTGTTGCAGGTTTGTGATATCGTGATATAACCTCGTAATATAACCTCAATTTGCTTTGGTTTTAACGTTATCTTTTCAATACCTTTCAATGAATATCGCATAAACGTCCAAAAATGGTATAGTTAATATTGGAAAAACTTATTTCCTGACATAGGTCTTTATTACGGGCATATCCGTTATCAGATACTGAGCATAGGCCTAGTTTCATAGGGCTTCCGCTAGAGTGCTTTCGTAATAATCATGTTTCTCGCTAGTGCTTGATCCTAGCTCTGTTCATAGACAGGGTGTCCACCGAAATCATGTACAGTCCATTATTTCCTAATGTATTGGAGGTAGGAAAAAATTTTTTATATGAAATTATATGGTACAAAGGGACGCATCTTTTGGCTGTGCTAAATTTTTTGTAACATTATTGTTTAAAGAGATATGAAGGTCAGGTTCGTTTTTTTAAATGGAGTTATATATTTTTTTTCTGATCACTTGATAGTGCGTTTCAAGACAAATTCATCAACCTATAATGTGCCTACCTTTTTTCAAATGGTTTTTGAGATATTACGTCTAAAAGTTTACTCGTTTTCGGAGAAAGAAAACCTGCTAATGTAGGAAGAACCGCAGGCAGTCTCGACGGTGCTTGGAGTGGCACGTGTTTAGAATTGCCCCTTGTAACCGATACAAGGGTCTGCGGCAAAAGCGGCAGAAGCGGCAGGCCCAAATTCTGGACAATAGTTTTCCGTCACAACTTACGGCATCGAGAAACGATATCGGCGATGTTTTAAGACATTAGAAATTTAACTTCAGGTTTTTATGAGATGGGAAATACAAAAAAGTAAGTTAATTTTCAATTATAGTGTAATTTTATTAGACGGTTATTAGTGTTATTTTATAAGACGGTGCGTCACCACACTTTTCTGCAAATGCTCGAAATTGGCTGAATTCTACATTCGTAGACAAGTGGATTGGTCGTGGAGGACCAGTATTGTGGCCACCCAGGTCACCAGACCTCTCGGCCTGTAATTTATTTTTATGGGGCTACACCAAAGAAACAATTTATCAAACCACTATTGAAAATATTAGCGAATTAAAATATAATTCCATTTAAAAAAACGAACCTGACCTTCATATCTCTTTAAACAATAATGTTACAAAAAATTTAGCACGGCCAAAAGATGCGTCCCTTTGTACCATATAATTTCATATAAAAAATTTTTTCCTACCTCCAATACATTAGGAAATAATGGACTGTACATGATTTCGGTGGACACCCTGTATAAGACGGGTCCGTCAACATAGATCTCCTGATAATGAAGCAATTTAATACTCGGTTCTTTCTTTCTATAAGGAATGCTAAATATAGTACCCAAAACAAAGTGACATTACTATAAAGTTATTGTTATTAATATGAAACATTTCTGATAAAGAATTAATAAATAATTCCACCAACGGATCTAACCATTTTTATTTTTTCACTGACTGCGAGGACATTGTCTACAACGGTGTCCTCTAATTATGGCAACTCGATCATCAATCACGTATTCTGAAATGGACAGTAGAATCAGATATGCTTCGGTCGAAGTCCGCGAAACGTTCGAACGTCACTCGAGGAAGAGGTTCGAGGGAAAATGTAAATTTCCAAGCGATGTTCTTCTTGCGTATTCAATGGGAAAGGGGGAGGAAAGGTATCATCTTGGTCTGTAACCATAAAGCGTGCAGAAATTGAGGGGTTGTTAGATTACGGCTACGCTTTTAGAGAACACCCCTTTCGCTCTTCAGCTGCATAGCAGCGAGAGAAAATTGCACGCTCGATTTGAAAGGTGTAATGTATCCGTCGCTTATTTACTATTCCGTGAAATGCGCAAGCGACTTCACGGGTACCTCGAACGAGCCAATTCCCTTGCTTCCTTTCATATGGCTCGGATTAAATGTTCCAGGGATGAATGGTTTCCGTTCTGCTTTGTTTATTCCCAATTTGATTTACTTTATTTAGTGCAGTATTGCCGGTGTTACGGAACCGACTGTCGACTTCGATCGTAAGACAGATATCATGTCCTTTGTCGCCTTTAAGGATACAACCAGATGGGTGCAATGCAACGCGAATCTCATAGTGACGCTCTCACTTAATGGTTGTAGAAGTCGCAATACGTTAGGAGCACAAAGACGTCGCTGCAAGATTCGCGTTGCATTGCGTGCTGCATTACACGCGTTTGGACGCGCCCTAATGAGTTTCGGATAGAACTATTCAAACGATGGGCATTGAAGTTCTACCGTCTGGTGATTTATGACTTCCTAAAAAACTCAACATTCTTATCCAGCGTCGCATCATTGCAGGAGTGACATTTATGGACTACTAATCGTCTTTTAAATAAAATGATACTAAACTTGACGTAAATCAGACTAATTTTAGGGAAATAATTTTCTTTCAGTTTCGTAAATTAATTTTTCACGCGATATGACACCAAAAAGTATTTGTATATCTAGTATTTTTGCAATAACGTCATTCAAATAAGTAAGGCACCCACAAGAACGGCTTCCAGTAAAAACTTCCTATAAACAGAGATAATATGTACACTAATCATGTTTAATAATGGGTTATAAAAGAATAACACAACTTTGTGGGTCAAAAATACGACCGTTCAACAGAATTTTTAAAACCCTAAAGCATTGCTCTAAAACATTTTCTCAAAAATGTTCCGTTTTCAAAATATTTGACCATTTTCAGACTTTCGATACACCCTGTATGTGTTATATGCTTTTATAACTTCTTATAAAATTATATTTTGGAACTAGTCTGTAACATGTTATACATATAACATCTCACACCTCACATCATATTCGCATGGATTGCCTGGTAAACTTGTTTAATTTATCCACACTTGATGGATAACATATAACCTGCTATATAACACGAAAAGTGTTATAATACCATGTTATATATAACATTTTTCTTTCTCATTGTTTAACAAGTTTTATAACTTTGCTATCTAAACATCCTCAACGTTTGAAATCATTGATGTGAAAAATGTTGTATAACTTGTTACAGACTTGAAACAGTAGTAAATACTTAAACCATGTATACCTATAGACACGACCTGAGTCATCTAGATTGATGCAAAGATAAAATCATCTACACGACGTTCATATGCATCATGTGGGGAAAGAATATCTACTTCCAAAAAGTATCTATACAGTCTAATGGCGTCTAATCGTCTGATTGGCCTGACGCACTATTCGCCATCTTGAATTATCTTTTCTAACGTCACCGTGGGCAAACCTGCTCGTTATCTTTGCATCAGGCTCTCCCACGGGCTCCTATACCTCAGGCCGTGTCTATAGGTATATATGGTCTAAGACTAAATACATAATTTTGTAGGTTATAAAATATATAGGTTATAAAATAATTCGTTATATAACACTGTTTTGTTACATAATGTAGACACAGCTTAACAGAACATGAAATGCTGCACAATTTTTTATCAGTTGAAAGCATGTGCTAAGATGAACTCATCAGTCATCAGTACGTTATACAGTTACTTTCAGGGTTATGTTTGAGGTTATAAGGCAAAATAACGCATATCACATGTCTTCACTTTCGAGATATTCGCGTTTAAAGTTCTTAGTACTCTTGGTTTTTATTAAAGCCTCGTTTCTAAAGGAAAACATTCGTCCAATGCACTTTCTGTCTAAGAATAATATCAATTCTGCTTTCTAAACCAGAATTAAGGCATAAACTCTAATTTATTGAAAATGTGACTTAGCAGTGTGACTCAGCAATGGAAGAAACATTTAAAAAAGAACGGGGTCATATGCATATCAAAATGAAATCAAAGCCAATTTTAGTCTTAAGAAAAATTCAGCTTTCAGTCAGTTTTAAACTTAAGTAACGATTCTAATCTTTAGATTCTAATCAGTTTTAAACTTGAGAAACTTTATTTTTGAGTCAATTTCAAACTTGAAGGAAGTAAGACGGAAATAGTCCCGTCATAGTAAAAATAAGCATTCTAATACTGAAAGACAACATAATCTAAAATAATTCTTATCAATAAGAAATATCTGTAGGCCCGGTGGTACGAAATATTCAGAGCGTTTCATCCATTTCTGACCCTGTACGACTTCAAAGGAATTGTATAGAACACTAATGAATTTATTCAAAAAATTTATTTTTAAAAAACAGGATTCTACAATTTAAAAATGGAAAATCACTTTCATTTCTCAAAAAATACTGCAAATACAAAAATATTACATAGGCCATTATGTTACTTACGAAAAACAGTCCTACTTTTTTTCTTTGTAATTTTTTCTAGTACTTGCTATTTACGAAATGAACACCATCCCACGATAAGTGCCATTTGGTATAAGTACTGAACGGTACTTGATAGGGTAAAAATGTAGGGAGACTTGTAGCACCATTTTTTATGTAAAATGTCACCTTCAATTTTTCAGAGTAATATGAAGGTCATCTTATGTTTCTCAAACGGAATGCTGTATTTTTGTTTGAGTATTCTGATAATACAGAAAAAAAACAAGTTCAGCATATGTCTCTGAAATGACCTGGACGTAATCCAAGGTCGTAAAGACAAAAAGACTGACGAAAACTTTTAAGTCTCCCTACATTTTCGCCATTGCATATACCGTTCAGTTGTTAAACCAAACAGCACTTATCGTGGGAGATCCTATATGTATATGAGTGAAATTACTAAATAAAGCAATGTAATAATATTTTCATATAAATGAAAATGATTTATATTAGGCATATATCTTTATAAAATAGAATTTCTATGTATATTTTACGCATCAAGGAACATAAACTAATTAAGCAATAGCAAAACTAATTAAGCTATAGTATTTCCATGCTATAGCAGAAGCATTAGTTCTAGTATTAATTGAAATCATATTCGTAGTATTAATTTTATGATAACACATTATGCAAGAAAAGAAAATAGTCTGTATAAAAAGTATAAGATTTAGTCTAACTAAAAAAAAAAAAAAAATCATACGTATGGCTCCTGATGGATACTTTGAAAAAAAAATGTGGTTATAAAAGATTAAAGTGCAACAGAAAGCACCACAACATTTATTTTCGCAGTTATCTTTTTGCTTTTACGTAAAAAGTATTATAGCTCTGATTAATCGTGTTAGTCTCTGACTATTTTTCATTTAAAATGCTTTTCATGTATTTCTAAATGAGAATAAAAAGTTCGTTAATAAAAATCTGATAGTACCGCGAGTAAAAATCGCTTCAAACGAAATATCTTCGAAAATAACCCAGTTAAATGAAAATAATAGGTGCGTATAATTATGAGAAAAGGTCTAGAAATGTCGTAACTCGAAACAAACGTCGTTCGCCTTTCATTTCCTCGTGATGAAGCTGGGTGGTGAGTCAAAAGTAGGAGTCATGATGCTTCACGGTAATACTGACATTCTAATCAAAAGTTAACATTTCCTTCAAATATAATTTATCCTTTTTTAAAACATACAAATGTCTGCCAATATATAAGCGGCTTATCTGTTGACAGAATTGATTAGCGCTACTGATCCTCGTCGACTCCTTTTACAGTTACGTTTATCTCGATGCATTTAAGCTGATTGAATTTTTCTTCGTGCTACACTCTATCCAGCATTTCGCGTCGCCCACCTTATCGAGCATATTCTTTAGAATACGGGTCTGCGGTACGATATCGGGGCTGTTTGCCTCGGTTCTTCCCTTCCGTTTCCGGTGTCCTCTACTGTCGCTTATGTTAGCGAGTGTCTTGCGCGGAACTTTTCTATTAGATCGTCGAATGTGCTGTTCCACGTTAGATAAGCGTTACTTTTTCCAAATTGAAGATTTATAATCGTAATAAAAAATAAATAGTATGTCTTAGATGTATTTGAAGAAAATTCCTTTGACTAAAATCAATGATTGCTTGATCGAATTAAAATTTATGGAACTGTTGGTGTACTTTTTCAGGTTAGAATGTAAGATATGGTGGGGATAAAAGTCTAAGATTTCAAAATTCATAAACAGTCGTTTGAGTATTTGTTTATACTATTTAGAAGGTGAAAGAAAACAGAAACGGCCGCAGAATCGATAATCACTCCCAGATGTTTGTGCGAGTTACAGCATTTTTAACTTCCCGATTTATGGGGAAGTTATTGTATTTGCCCCGAAAATGGAAAATCGATTTTTTAGCAGATCTCCATGTTTCTAGGTCATTGGAGTAATTTTAGGCTATTTTTAACACATCGTTCGTGTGTGTATGTGTGTGCGTACGTACGTATGTGATCAAATTTTTCGTTAACGTTTTCTAAAAAACTAATAGTGGGATCAAAATGGTCGATGATGCAATCGATGTGTATCAATGTAACTTAGAACTGAATAGATTTTGTTCTAATTCGGTCCAGTAGTTTTTTAGTTTTTTTAAGAAAACCTAACAGAATAACGCAATCTAAATGGGAGAATAACTAAACTGAAATAATATATATAGATATATTATTACTATTATTATATTTATATAACACACACACACACACACACACACACACACACACACACACACACATATATATATATGTATATGTATATATACAGGGTGTCCCATTTTAATCCGCCACCACGGCTAACTTAAGAAATATGCATCGGATCAAAAAACATCCCGAACAAAAGTTTGATGGTTTGGAGGGGGACATCTGATCCTGTCAAAAAATTTCACCCCTACCCCCTGGGGGGGATATATATATATATAGATGTTCGTTTAATGCGACGTCATATAGCAACAATGTTGATAAGTATAAAACTATTAAATTTCCCCGAATACGAATAATTTTCTAATTAGTGACAATTAATAATAATAATAAATTACAACTTGCAAATCGGGAAGTTCCTTGCGTGGCCCATAAAGGGTCACACACAAAATAAATATGAATAGCTATAGGCATCACTACTCGCGAGCGAGCGTAGCGAGCGAGCAACAATAACTCCACTCGTTTTGTTATTGTTTCCAACAAAAAGTTTTGCAAATAGCATTTGATAACTTGGGTTGAACAAACACGTCCATTAAAATTAAAAAAAAAACAAAAACAAATAAAAGCAATAAAAAACGGAAATGGAAAGAAAGGTGAGTTGAACAGTAATTGAAACCGTTATTACACTGTTGTTTATCAGTTTTGACTGTCTCACTTATGAGGAATAAAAATGTTTGTCTGTATCAATTTTATAATACAGCTGTCACTGGTCTGCACTGTATAGTTTACAGTTTGATTCTACATTGTATACAGAACACGTTATGTTATACTGATTTTATTTTCTGTTCATATTGATTGTGCAAAAATGTTTGAGCGTGGAAATAAAACGTGGATTAAACGTGTGAAATAAAATGTATTACAAACTGTATATGTAGAACTTACTTTTACTGATTTATTTATATAAACTAGTTTTTTAATTGTAATTTTGTTGTAAACGATTTGAAGGTGAATAAAAGCTTAAAAATAAATATTACACACTTATCTAGGTTAGTGTTATTGATAAAACCACTTTACAATTTAACTATTCTGCAAACTCAATAAGTAAAAATTAAAATAACACTGATATAATGTTAGAAAGGTATACGGGAATGAATGAGAACACGAATTATATTATGTGTAGACTTTAATAATGATATTAAAGGTTACAATAACTTTAGTCACGACGCTTAGATAAAACTGCTTATGTGTAAGGAACGGACTGCGTCACGGGACGCTACAGAGGGTCCAGGAACAGTGTGGCGAATGTGCTTTCTCAGCGCAGTTAAATGAAAAACTCTAACAATTTCGAAAGCTAAATGTATAAAGATTTTACGGTCTTATAAAAATTATATATTGTTAATAAAATATGTGACTTGTTTTTCTGTTTAATAATAATATTGAAGTAAAGTGAAAATTTCGTATTTTATTTCGGTATTCGTAAATATTTAAATTCGCCATACTAATTTTTATGGGTAATATACTTAAATTCAATGAACCATACTTCTTTATTTTTAAACTAAAGCTCTTACCCTTTACTCTTTATTCTCAAATTTAATTTATTATCATTCTTCACGTTCTAAAATAATGCAAGCCGAATATCACTGATCCCTGGAATATCCCGCAAATTGAATCGAAGATCCTGCGTGAAGGATCGAGAATCCTCTTAGAATCTTGTTTGCTCTCACACATAATTCATGTAGTCCAGCATTACGTTTCTCCTCCCATCTCGTTCCTTCCTCCTTTTTTATGTTTTCTAGATTGGCCCCATGTATTCTTTGCCACCCTATCGGTCTACCAGATATTCGAATAACGTGGATGTTCCTATTTGCTGGTATAAATCATAGAATTTCAATTTTAGCGTCAACTTAATTCCTTCTGACGAGAAATTCGATTCTATATACGCACGGATATGCAGCAATATTTTATACCACTTTTATTTTTAATACAAGACAGCAATTCTTACATTTCATTTTTCCTTTGATACACATATAAAATATGTTAAGCTTATGCTTGGATCGTAATGAATGGATCATACATATTGTAGGTTAAAACGAACAAATATAAATTTAGACTGTGAATCTAAAAATAACAAAGTACGCGCACTGAATAAGTTTTTCATACAATATAAATTATTTTAGTATTCAGTGGGATTATGCATTTTCGTTTTTAAGCAAAACGCCGTAGCTTGGGTACTAACATAATGTTTATGTTACTAACATTATGTCAGTATGTTGAATTTACAATGCAAATATTTAGTTTATATGGTACGTCGAATAATTTACAAATACTTATAAATTATATTTATTTAATATTCTCAATTTATACAGTATTAAACCACTAAAATCTTTTTCTAGCTCTGCATACCTTTGATATAACTGATAAAATTTCTAACAGTTATCAATTATTTCTATTAAAAGATGCATGAAAGAAAAACAATGTTATGCAAACCATTTAAAGGTACTCTATGCACAGAAATCATTGCTGAAATCCAAGTTTGATTACAAACCAGATTATCCACAAGTAGTACGGCATAACAATTGTTTGAAACTCATAACATCTTCTCACAATCCCAAGGGAAACATAAAGATGCTATGTCTCACTCGTAAAGTTCCTGATGGACAAAGCTAAGTCAATCTATATGGCGACCTTCGACCTGGGGACCTGGTCTACATTTAGGTAATTACGTACTTTGAAAAGTATCACAAAAATATATATTCAAATAGAACAATATAAATATAATACGGACAAGGAAATACTATACATTTTCTGATAACATACACATGAACTTCAAATTTGTTTAAAGGGTGGAATTCTTATTTCTCTTCATCGAAGTATTGTGCTAAAAAGAAATTACTCAGAGTGTATAATTATTTCAGTTGCATTTATGAAAAAGAAACTCTAGGAACAAGTTTATTATATGTAGGGTTGTTAAAATAAGCTTTCGGTCTGGAGCTTTTAAAGGTGAAGTCGCAGTTCAAGCCATGAAAGCTAGAACCCCTGGAGTTCAAACCTTGAGCCATGAGAGCTAGAACCTTCAACGCTGGAGCCTTGACACTCAAATATTTGAACCTCCAAATATGCTGTGTATATATATTAGTCTTTGTTTCTTAATACACACTGTTCTCTTTCATTGAGTCCTGTGATGATTCTGTTCTTCTGTTTCTGGTTGTATGTATAGAGTCATAAAATACCACTGATATTAATAATCGAACAAATCTAGTATCGACTAGTATAATTTAGATAAGTTTAAATTCATGGTTGCCCTTTTTATGAAATAAATAAAAAATCACCTTAATTGTTTATAATAAACCACTTATTAATTTTTCTTAATAAAAATTATTATTTAATACCAAATTATTAAGCATACTCAAAGGTTGAACACTAACCAGTCTTTAAAGTTTAATCTTGAAGTTTCAAGAGCTTGAGCTTTTTATATTATTAAGCTCCAAAGACTCAACCTTTAAGATTAAGCCTTGAAGCTTCGAAGATTGAGCTTGAGCTTTTTATATTATTAAGCTTCAAAGACTCAACCTTTAAGATTAAGCCTTGAAGCTTCGACGATTGAAGCTTTATACAACACTAACTATATGGGTATAAATTGTAGGAACCGAGGAAAAAGGAAGAAACGTCGGGGCCACGGGAATCAAACTCGGGCCTGCAGACTAGCTAGCCGCGTTCCAATCCACTGAGCGACGGCGCCCTCCCCACTTCTCCTTGTTGTTATATTCCTTTTAACGGGTCTGTAGGTCCCCGATACCACACTCGGCCATCCTGCGTTAACATTTGCCCTAGAATGTCATCAACGCACAACTTCGGATACCACAAAATAAGTAGTGTGAGTCCGTAATAGTTCGACCATCAGGAAAGACCTGCCTGTCAGTGGTAATATTTTAAACTCGGAACAAAAGAGAATTCATGGAAACAAAGCACATTAGAGCCGACAAAAGTCGCCGCGATTCTGCATACTACCATGTTTTACACGAATAATAAATAAATCGGACAACGTCACTGACATGCAATAGCAATGATCGCAGATGATCGCAGCGACTTTGTGTCGCTCGTGTGCATCGGGTCTTCATCAACTTCTTGCTATTCTCGCAGTGTTCATTATCGCAAAGCAGTATCTAAATTATAAATTATGCTTACAAGTTTATGGAGACAATTCTAAAAGTTTTTTACCTACTTACAGTGTTAGTTGTATTTGGAAGACACGAGAGTTTATTCTAGGAATTTATACCGGTATTTTTCAATTGTTTTAGAGATATTTTGAAGATGTCTTCAATAATTGTGTTACGTTCCGTGACGTAATCGCTCCGGCTGTCATGGCTGGCGGTAGTTTCTTCAAGTCGTCTCAATGTTTCTCGCAAGTGGTCAATCAAGTCTTCGTTTGCATAAATATAAGTTCCGAACATTAGTTCCCTTGCGTCTGGGGCAGGGGTCGTCAGTCGTAGCCCTACTGTAGTAACCCTCAAGGGAGTGATGAGAAACCATCTCTGCGTTTCCTATTGGTCATCACGATCTGCAGTAAAACCGAAAGTAGAGAGAGAAAGTAGATAAATAGAAAAAAGAGAGGGTGACCTGACATGTGTTGACATTTAGGTTACGTAATTTGTGACTTTTGGTTACATTCAGAGGTATTATTGTGATTTGTAATTTCCGGTTTAAATCCGTTTAAAACAATATGGCTGTGCATTTTCTCATCACTCACTTGAGGGTCACTACCCTACTGATGAGTCTGACTGGCGATCCTAAGACGAAACGCACATCTCGCTTTAGTCGTACTCCGTACGATCCCCTCAATTTTTCTCTCTCTTTCTCAGTTGCGTATACCGTGTAAACCTTAGCAGCACCGGGTACGTGTAACAATTGCATAAGTTAAAATTACTATCATGACTGTATGAGTGACATAACAGACAATGTTTTAAATTAAAGAGGGCAGTAGGTACACCAATTGGTTCTAATTCTAAGCAAAGAAGGTGTACATAATTTAAAGCAGCAGTGCGATCTCTGGCGCACGCTTCTTAAATTCACAAGTTATGTCAGTTCCCTTGAACTTAAGGTAGGACAAAAATGTACGAGACCGATTTTATTCTGTGCCATCCCCTACATTCTTGTAAAACACTTTGGACGACAGGAAGAGCTAAATACGATCGTGATATCGTAGTTATATATGTTACGGTTACTTGACATAAGGTACAAATCCGATACTCCATCACGATAGCGAACGTGGTCCACGCTTGTTCATGAGCTATAAAGGATTGTAGTGATAAGGATAAATGATGAAAACCGACACGTACGTGCCCGTACGGCGTGAACCGGCTTTATGGGTCTGGTTAAACGTTTGCTGAATCGTTTTGCCCGTTTACGAGCCTATACTCTACAAGTGGAATATCATTTTTATACTTTACAAACGTACCCTAGCGATACCGCGCATATTGTAAGGAATCCGTACAGTTTCGAAGGAAAGAAAGTAGGCTAACTTCTAGTGCAACACGAAGGGAGATACATACATACTGAATGGAGGAAGATTAGGAATGGGAACCATTTACCTGTTAACAGAATTGCTCTGTAATCACAGCTGCTTCCTATATTGGGTGTTATAGGTTTTAATGGCTAAACTTTGTCAGTATATTGTATGGGACTAAGCAAGAAAATATGTTATATATATGAACATTAGAAAGTTATAAACAAAAATACGGAATTTAAAAGGAAAAATTAAGCGATATTTACACGTAGTTTTATGCGAGCTGTATTTGCTATCCGTAGTCATTAAATTAATGCCAATTTATCTTTGATATTACTTATTACCATAGATCACCTAATAATAATTCTTACTACTGATATTGACTTTAATTCTAAATTCGTAGGTGGAGCTAATATTCCACTTCAAAATATCCACCGTCGTTACCAACACAAGATTGGTAGCGGTTCAAATTTATTACTGTAGAAAGTTCATTTGTACTTTATTTAATCTCAGTGAATGAATTATTAATTCTTCGTGTTCTTCATAACGCGTATTCAAATTTTCCTTTGGAATTCCGTACTTTTGTTTATAACTTTTTAATAAAGCATTAAACAATCTATTTTTATCAAACATTTTTCTCTTGTTTAGACCTATTTAATATACTGACAAAGTTCGGCAATTAAAACGTGGAACACTTTGTATATTGGAAATGGTGTGTTTAATTCAACGTTAGATCGTGCATGACAAAACACCAGGCATCATAATGTAAGTCATGTAAATGCGGATTTTCGGTATGACTGCCAGTCTTCACGAATGAACGCGGCGTCCAATATATACAAAATTTTTCAATATACAGGCTGTAACAAGTATGTGTTCCAGCATTTTAAAGAGTGGTGGGGAAGCAAAATGGAATAAAAAATGTCCTATAATATAGTGTCCGATCTGCTTCCAAACAGGGTGTTTGGGATAGTATTGCAAAAATTTTTATTTGGATAAAATTTTGCCCATGTCTGATGTTACCTAGCCGGGGCGTGTCTACAGTAGAATAAGCGTCCACCGTCAGACTGCACTTTCGCGTACTTTCAACAATTAATGACTCACTAATGAAGCCTCAAACGCAAATTTTTCATTTTTGATTTTCGTCTTATTTTGACATGCAGAACTACCCCTTACAATTTCTTACATTTATATGTTGCACGTGTGGGATGCAGTGTTCAGTCACGACGGCTGACAGTCATACCAAAAATCCAACTTGATGCGTTACCTTAGATACGTTTTATTTCTCTTCGGAATTGCTGTCGACCAGCAGGTATTCTCTTTAGTTAAACAGCAGTCAATAGGGTAAAGTATACAGTTGTTGACCCCCCTATACTTTGATTGACCCTTTCAAGAAAAGTAAAAAATATAGTATAATCCTTTTCTTAGATAATAAAATATATGTCGCAGTAAGATTATTCGATTGATCTTCACTCTTTTCCTTCACAATTTTAGAAACGGAATGCGAGTCCGTGGGTCACGAAATGTATGTCGACCGCACTTTACAACTCGCAATCAAGAACTGATCCCTCTTGAACCTTTTCTGATTCTTTAGGTCAAAACTCACACCCGACCCACGGCCACGCTCGGTGACAACCAACCATTACCCCTTTTCGCAGAAATAGTGAAACAAACAATTAAACAATAAAGTAACAATGAAACAATAAAGAAAACAGCAATACAAAGTAAACAGTAAACAGTTTATACAATAAAATAAACAGACAACTATTGCTCCTGGAAGGACGCGAACCAAAACAGCGCTCCTTCCTTTAAATAATGCGCCGTCATATACATATATATATATTTCAATGATCCAAATATTCTTGTTTCGAATACAATTATTAATTTACTATATCAGAAAAGGATTATACTATATTTTTTACTTTTCTTGAAAGGGTCAATCATTGTATAGGGGGGTCAACAACTGTATACGTTATCCTAATTTAGAATCACACGTTCTGGGAAAGACGTATTTTGGGACCTAAAAAGTCCCCACCTCTTTATGTGTGACGGTAAATATTTTTTGTTTTGTCAATAGCTGTTATCAGTTATATGTATAATATTACTTAAAGCTTTTACAACACTACTTTCCCTACATTTTACAAAAAGTATTTGGTGTACATTGTACATTTATTGGATACAGGAAAGCATTATGTGTACTTTTGTTCTTACAAGTTTTAAAATAAGTTAATATCCAGATATCCGAAATAATAATTATTTAAACAGTTTGTTGAAACAGGCAAAAGAGTAAAAATTCATGTTTATTCAAATGGAATACAGTTACCGTTAAATCTTATGGACATTTCTCAAAAAAATAAAATTATTACAGAAATAATTATTGTAATTGTTCCGATTACAAATAACCATTCTGAATAACCACAATTTTTTTAGATACAAATGACTATTATCTACGACAAAAATTTAAATCTGTTACCAGTAACTAATATAATGACCGGCATTTTTTTTATTATCACCACACTGCAAATTTTTTTGCATTTATAATCATTTTAATTTTATCAGAAACGTATAAGGATGTCAATAGATGCAAAAATATATAAAACATTCAAAATAATATTCATTATACATATAATATTTTAAGTAGAAAAAACAGTCAGTAATCATTACCAACGATTTGAATTTTATTTTGGTTACCGATAACCATTATCAACAACAAAAAGCTTTTTTTTAGTTATCGCTAACCAACGTCGATGGCAAAAAATGATTTTGTGCTGATTTGATCTTTACCATTTGTTATTAATATTACTGAAAATTCTTATCCATTGACAACATAAAAAAAACTACATACTATACGTTAAGAATCAAGGCGTTATGACAGTGTGCATAGAAAACAAGTATTAAAATTGAAGATATTGTAGTACAATATTTGCATTAAGATGTTTATAATACATATAAGTATAATGCAAATGTTAACAAAAATGCTATACTTGTATTGTGCAAATTTTAATAAAAGTATTGCTCTACAATTCTTTTTCTTTCATTTTCTATTTTGCTTAATAAGATATACAAACTTTATAATTAATTTTTTAATAAAAAGATGTATTAATTCAATCTGTTCGGCGTGTTAATGTTAGTAGCATGGAATAAGAAATCATTTTTAAAAACTATCTAAGTATAAGTTTTACCTTTCCCTACATTGTTAATTCTAATCTCCTGAAAAACGAAATCTATATGCAATTTGAGAAATGCAATATTTGGTAAAATGCATTAATATTTTTCATGTTCCAGGAAATATTTTGTTCGTGGAAAGTTTCTTCTAAAGGAATTCGATACTGTTTTATTATTATATCAAAATACTTGTAACAATATGACATTTCTTAAATGTCCATTGATATTCATTATTAAGAAATGTAATTTGCAAACTGCTTTTTTTCATTGTAACTATACAAAATTTTTGCTATCTACATGCATACAAAAGCAATTTTCAAGTGCCTGATTCAGTTGGTCGAAGAAATAATATATTTAGTCCACATCTTCCAATCGAACTCTCAACATTATATCAATGTAATTTTTATAAAACTGAGGAAGCATCGTATCACATCGCTTGAATTTATGGCTCGAGGAAGATCGACCACCTTTATCCTCATAAAGAAAAGCGATATCATAAAGAAATCCTTCGCGCTATTAGCTGAATACATAATGAGGCGACAGCGATCCTGAAGGTGCTATCATTCTATTACATCACATAATCCTATACTATAGCTAATTTGTAAATGTAAATCTCTTTTATCTCGCGTATTTAGTTCAAAATCTAACTAAATACCAACGAATTATAAAATCAGCAGTTATTAACGTACTCCAAGGTTCAATATTATGTTGCTTTACTAACCACATTAGAATTTAATAACCGTTCTTTATGTAACAATTACGTATTATATTATGTATGATTGTATTACAGTGATATATTTTACAAAATAATGACACGACTTTTACTAATTCTTTGAATTCTTTTTGTCAATTTCAAACGATATTTTCTAACTGTGAAGAATTAATAAGAGAATCTCTTTTTGTACGAATTAACCCGCTCACTCCATTTGCTTTCTTACCATTTAATGTAATAATTATGTTAGGAACCTTTGAATATTAAAAAACCGATGTGGACGTAACTAGATTGCGTATGTTTACGCAAATTCATAGTTTCAAAAGCACAGAAAAAGAAAAGTAACACAAATAAAAGTGTTTACCTTCTAAATATTGTAAAATATATTTTATTTTTGCAACTATGCACATCCTTATATATTTTGCGATATTACAAATCGTGATAAATGCATAAACATCCACAGTCTAGTCATAACTAACAGCTTATTATTTATGATGAGCAAATACGTAAAATAGTAAAGAAGTGAGGGACTGAAATTTTCCCGAGGTCAAAGGTCACATGATTTGTGAATATTTTGCCCAGTAAATCGCAACTCCGTTCTAACATGGAGGAAAAAAGATATCAGAGTTGCCGCTGATTACACAGTAGACAAAGTTTGAGATAAACTCTCCAAATAAAAATGCACAACATTTTCCAGAACTTGTAAAATGTAGTGTTCATTTTGCCACAAGTTTGTCGCCGGTAGTAGTACCCAGCACAGTGCGGCAGATAAGGGGATGCATGCTTTTACGTGAATTGATTCATGAATATTTAATTTACGTGCTCTCTTTCGTCCCCATGTTCGACACGACCATGAATTTTATTGAAGTTCAAAGCAGATCAATTTCACAACGTAATTAAATAATTTCTGTCGATTATCATCCACTGCGTTGCTGTCTACGCTGAAGCATAAAAATTGTGTCTCTTTTTACGTAAATTCAGGCAAATTAATCACAAAGAGGATAAACCAATGTAATAATTTAAAAAATCAAATTTCATTTTTTTACTGTCAATCATATATTAGAAATAACTCTGTAAAACATCAAAAAGATATTTGAACAAATAACAAAGGTACAATAACTTTTGAGCGTGTAATACAAGACTCCAGAATTTAAAATCTGAAGTCCAGCTAAACCATGCAATGGACACAAGCGCCTAGATTCACCCTCTTCATCTCTGTTTATAGAACATAATCGTCTATGTCTCTTTGTTGAAGCTCATCATTTCCACAATTACAAATAAAAACAATAAACTAAGTACCAATTCTTCCTTCATATTAATATGGGATAATTTCAGGGTCTTGGAACATCGAAATCGGTACATTGAGATGCTAAAAATTCATGAGATTGCTTAAACAAATGAAATGAAAACGTACAGGGTGTATAAAAAGTAATGGACATAGGGGTGAATCTAAACCTCTGGATCGGTGGAGATTTGTAAAAAAAAAACGCGCCACAAAATTTAACAATAAAAAGCTGTTAAAAATTGTTGATCGTTGTTTGCAATCTCCTTCAACATTATTTATTAATTCTGAATATTTGTGTATTTACATATTAATTATGAAAGAGTATTATTGAAAGCTTTCTTTTTGTACATACAATATAATACTGTAAATACTTTTCTGATTACTTCATGGTTCAGAATTAATAAATAATGTTGAAGGAGATTGCAAACAACGATCAACAATTTTTAACAGCTTTTCCGCAGTATCGTAAGATAATGTTTAGCTGACTCAATTAATTAAGTTACGATAATCAAATGAATAAACCGCCTTTCACAGAAGTTTCGTCAAAAAGGGGAAAATCCAGTTGGCTGAATGCTAAGAATCATCAAAGACGGTCGATCTCTTCTTCCTTATCTCGACTTCAAGAAGCGATAAGTTCCGTACGTAATTGAATTTTGCTTTATGCATTACGTCTGACCACCGAAAAGGGAAATTCCTCTGGATCAAGCAACTTGGAGTGAATTCCCCGACAACGTGCTCGATTGAAAGAATTTACATAAATTTGCAACGAGAAAACACCAAAATTCCTTTTATTACTTTCAGTTACGAAACGTTTTCTCATCTCTCCAAGGAATACCACGATTTTTCTTTTTTTTTTTAAAAAAAAGCAAAGGGAAACGTAACAACGTAGGAGACAAAGCTAAAGAAAACTTTGTTACGCGACTTTCTAAAGTCTTCCACGTTTCCTATTTTGCAGTAAACAGATTAAGTTAAGGGACGGAAAAAAGGACAGCGCCGTTCTCTGAACCTATAATTTCAGTGACGATAAAAATAATTACAGACAAAACGGTTATATAGAACGAAAAGTATCAGATTTATGAAGTCATTGAGAAAAGAGATATTTTTGGGGCAACTTAAGAAGTAGGAATAAATAAAGTGTTCAATTGTAATTCAGGCATTGTATGAAAAAAGCGCACGTAGCCTTATATTCGCTACTATACTAAATAATTTAATTCCGTCACACGTCGAATTGTGAACAACTGGAAACTGTTCAACGAGTCGTGAAATAAACTGCTTTTCGGTACTTAATCTAATAGGGTAAGTCCGGAATAGTTTGACCACTAGAAGAGACCGGCCAGCGTCTATATTTTAGAATCAAAGCAAGAGAGAACTATGTGCCTCATAGAAACAAAACAAATTAATCAGCTTGTTGTTATTCTCGCAGTGACAATTATCGCAATGCAGTATCTAAATTATAAATTACGCTTAAAACTTTGCGTATGAAATTCTGAAAGTTTGTTTTTACCTACTTATAGTGTTAGTGGTATTTGAACGACAATTAAATTTGAAAGTTTCACTACAGTATTTGACAGTTTATTTACAGTATTCTGATATTGGGAGATATAATATTGTTACGTTCCGAACACAATATTAACACAATATTTAATATTTTTTATATAACGATTGAATTGCGTCTCGATAATGCAAAGCATTGTGGGAACTTCCCTAATCGAGCACAATCCTAGCCTTTGATTTTATAAAACCAATATCTCTTTCGGCGACGCGATCGACTTGTTAATACAGTGTTGACTCGAAGAATGGCTGGGTTTCAGAACCGAGCGCAGTCCTCTTTCGATTCGGTTCGATTTTGGTCACGACGGAACGAAGGAGACTCGCACCGACGAAGAAGTGGTAAGGATAGAGAAATCCCTTTTTCGAATCAAACTCAGGCGTCGTTCTTTGAGTCAACACTGTAAGATTGTCCTTATATCGAAACAGTACTGTATAACACATTCCTTCCTTGAATGAATGCATATACTTTAATTTGATTCTCATTTGAGAAATGAGAATGTATATTTTAATTTGTCGCACAATATAGTTTATGTATACTCCTAATTACTTGAGCACTGTTTTAATTAGCCCAAACAGCAAAAATCTGAGAAAACAACGACGCTGCGATGTTTTTTCAAAAAGTGGTGGAACTATCTCGGAATTACGCTATTACAAATATTCGCAGTCCTAAAAGTGTTGTTTTGTAACATTTTGCAGATAAGTAGTATCGGCAATTGACAATAAGGAACTATTAATATATAATAGTTCTTCCTACCTCACTATAAAAATATCTGTGCATGATCTGCGGTTTCTTGATAATGTTTAAGAAATAATACAGAAACTGTTTATAATTATTCAAAACAAGAGTTATTATAATGACCTGTTTTGTATTACATTTTGCTCTGAACATTTTGCGTCCAACCTGGTTAACCTCGGACGTGCATCAAGGAAGATAGGACCGATAGAACTCATGGAATACGCACAAAAACGTACATTTTAGACTGTATGTCCGTTGATATGAATCCTACGAGAATGATCATAATAACCTTTTTTGTACTACATTTTGCCCTGAACCTATTGAGTCCAGCCTGGTTAAGCTCGAACGTATAGCAAGGAAGATAGGACCGATTAAACTTATAGAATAAGCACAAAAACCAACGTTTTAGAATGTATGTACGTTGCTACAAATCCTACGAGAATGATCAGTATGTATTAATTATTCGAAACAGTTTATAATTATTCGCACCACTGTATTCGGCTTATACATGTTGGGTATCTCACGATAAGTGCCGTTTGATGTAACTGTTGAACGGTATATGATAGGAAAAAATGTACCGAGACCTTTAACACAATTTTTTAGGTAGAATGTCACTGTGGAAAAAATTGTTTACCTTCAATTTTTCAAGATCAGATGAAGGTCATCTTATGTTTTTTAAGTGAAATGCTATATTTCTGTTTGTATATTCTGAACGTACAGAAAAAAAACGAGTTCAGCACATGTCTTTGAAATGACCTTGATACAATTCAAGATTTCAAAGAAGAGAAGTGCGTTTTGAAAAAATGCCTTGTATGTACATGCGCGAATTTAACATACCATCGAAAAAATGTGAACCAATAATTTGATTGTTCAAAAACCCTGCACTAGACATTAAGATTCCAAATCTTTGATGATTTACTTTTCACATTCAATGAAGATTATTTTAGGACTAGTTGTGCCGATTAATACTGCCCTCGTTTTTATAAATTGCTTCACCAGAGAAAACCTTATTAAGGATGAACTTCAATAACAATCTTAGCCAAAAATCAATCGATTCCGAAGTTATTAATAAGGCTTCTTCTTTTGATGAAAACCAGTCAGAAATATTGATCTGTTTTCACAAGAATACCGAATCAATCTACTGAATCAATTTTTCTAAAATTTTGTGTGGTCTTTTACTATTGCATAAAGATTCACTCCTTCAATTTTCAAAGATTTTCGCTTATTTTTGATGTTACTGAAGTTCATTCTTAAAGAAAGAGTAGATCATAAATAATTATATCAGTAATGCTTAAAAGTAATAGAAACACTGATTTTCGTCAGTTTTACAACTTTCTTTTCTTTGCGACCTTGGATTGTTTGAAGATCATTCTAAAGACACATGCTGAACTTGTTTTTTTCTGTACTTTCAGAATACACAAACAAAAATATAGCATTCCATTTAAAAAACGCGAAATGACCTTGATATGACCTTGAAAAATTGAAGGTAAACAATTTTTCCCCACTGTGACATTCTACATAAAAAATGGCGTTAATCTATCATCTACCACTCAACAATTATATCAAACGGCACTTATTTTAATGTAGTAGAAAGGAACACATTTCATTCTATCCTACTTCTTTACTACGCAATGTAGTAATTCCACGATTTTTCTCAGTCTATGGAAACAAATTGCAACAGAATGCGTGAGACCTACGTTTATCCAAAACAGAACCATTTTAACAAAGGAATATTTTCCTGAAACATAATCAATGCAAATTGATTAACCAAAATATTATGTAACTAGAATAATATAGTTATAAATCTGTTTGAAGGAGTTTGAGAACAAATTCAAAATTAATAAAAAAATGAATCTTCGTTCAGGTTTACTGTACATATATTTAATTCGCATTTCAAAAAGATTAATTGTGTATCGTAGATTATAATTTCAAAAGCACTATCTACTTTTCAATCACGACAGCAATTAATTTCCACCCGATGCTAGTTTTATTCGCTGTTTATTAATTGCTCGGTTCGCTGTCTTCTAACGACGATGCATTTTCTTCTCAGAGATGGGAAGACACGAAAACGAATTCAATTATGATTATACGAAAGAAAATACGGCATCGTTACGTCTCGGAGTACAAAGGCTGCCGAGTTACGGGATTTCTTCATTTATGTAAAAGTCCGCCCGAGAAGTTGTCTTGTGCGGGGTCGCAAGTACAATTTCCCTGCAAACGAATTGTCATGTCTTGCTTAGAGGCAATTAAAGTTTTCATTATCCGGTAAATGCGGCAACGTCTTCGGGACACTCAGTAATTTCGCGTAGTCGGAAAATGCGACAGAACTGGACAAATACTGATGCTCCTCTATTCTTCTTTATCTTAATAAATCCGTACAAATGTTTTTCTCAATCCTACTTACATTTGTACAATTATCTTAAAGTGGTTACCTCGTATAAATCATTGAAAACATTGATTCTTCTTGTAGTTTAATGGTGTGGGCTTTTGAAAGTTTATTCTAGCTACTAATGTATCTGTTCAGGATACGTGGTCTGATCTGGCAGGAAATAAAACTTCATATTGGTAAAAGGAGTAGAGTTCGCTTCATTCAGCTTTCCAAGATTCTTCGTTTCGATGAGTGTCAAGTCCAGCTTATAAATTTGAAAATAAATTTACAGCAATGCGTAATGTATCGAGTTACTCAACTGCTGTTATGCAATGCGAGTGCACATACCGTAATTGATAAAATACCTGTTGAGATCTGTTTGAAGTTTTTATTTTAAAAAAATCGGGAAATATGGAATTGCTATTGTTACGAAATAATGATAAGAGCGTTACAATTTTTCCGTGGAAATTAGTTAGAAAAGGTAAGATTTATAGCAATAATAGAATTGTATTAGCTGGAACAAATAATAGAAACTCAGAAAGTTCAAGTGCAGCAGTTAAACGACTTGACAAACCAATCAATAATTATAAACAAAGTGTATCAGGTGTAATTGTTACAATAAAGCTGTAAAACTGGCTAAGAATGTTTAGGAAGAACATAATTTAACATTTACAATTTAAAGAAATCGATTTTTTCGTTGGCCAATATCGAATTCCTAAAAGGCCGCCAACCTACTGCGAAAAATAGTACAGTCTATACATAGTCGGTAATAACCATGCAGTTGATTGTTTTTTGACAAAAAAAAATTAGAATTAGAGTCTTTTCACACGCTCTGGTTTTCGCCGACCGGCGAAAAACCGTCCGGTTTACAAATCGGTTTCACACGCACCGGTTGCAACCGGCCGGTTCGTCGACGCCTGCTATGCCATGTCAAATGTTCTTGTCCATAGAAATCCGTCTCTACTTCCTTTTTCGGTTTTCAAGGAGTAAGAGCTTTTTCACACGCTCCGGTTTTCGCCGGAAAACTGGCCGGCAAAATACCGGAACATATGAAAGCTTCCATGCTGTTCCATACTCCACTGAGTAAGCGATCGCCGACCGGCGCACAGTGGTTCGAAGGCGGAAAAAAAACCCAAATTCTGAAAGTGTGATTTTTATGTATAGACTTGTATATTCTGATAACTAATGAACCAATATATCTTGCTATGAAATTGAATATAGCTAATTCATGTCAATAAAGAAGAAAAATTTATCTAAAGTGGGCCTATCATACTCTCACTGGAATCTTACCTTTTCCTAGCCAGAATTCTAATTCTTTTTTTTACTTTCTGCGAATATATATCGTAATTTGTTTCATATATTTTTAATATTTATAGTCTTAGCTTATAGAATACATAAATACTTTTCGAAATCACTCAAGCAAGATTGCATAACAGAGCCTAAAATAAAGGTAATAAAAATAGGAAGTATACTGTTTGATTCCCTTGGGCATATAAAAAAAGCTCCGCCTTCCTCCGCGTTCTTAATGACATTGATTTATAGTAAATACTATCAAGTAACTGTCCTGTAAAAATTAGCTGCATCTTTTTGCACTGTTATCGTCAAATTACTGCTCCTTCTCGCTGCGCCTAGCTTTATGGAGAGCTGCACTGAGAGTACCATATGAAGTATTACTAGCTGCTACTCATAGCTTTTATTCTTTCAACATTTCTATTCTATTACATTTCCTCTTTCGAATGTTTTGACGGTTTATTCTGGGCTCGATTACTTTGTGCACGCATCTGGAGACCAGACACAGGCAAGTTTCAGGCGGTCGCATCCTCTGATTTTTTCTCTATAAAATTCTTGGACTTTCCACGTGTTTATTCTTCCTGTCACTTCTGTATACTTTGTTTCATTTCATAACTTCTTTTCGAAGGTTTCGAGTAGGCTTAATTATTCTTCATGCACATTTAGGAACCAAACCTGCCCAAGTTTTAGCCGATCGCATCCTCAGATACTTTCTTCGTAAAATTCTCAGACTTTCCACGTGTTTATTCTTCCTGTTCCTTCTTTATACTGATTTACAGCTTCAGTTCATTACTTACAAGTAGTTAAGAATTAGTTTAGGACTTATAAATACGGATTGTGTAAATATTGTCAATTAAATACAATATGTCATATGTATACATAATGAAATCCACAATAGGTATTTTAAAATATTAATTTCTTACAGAAAAAATGTGATATGACAATGTAACTTATATTGTAACCCTCTTCTTTTTTATATAAAAATGTTCTTACGAAAAACACAGTATATATACAACCTACCGTAATATTAGAAATTGTTATGAACTTTGTTTTATGTAAAAAATATTATTATGCGAAAAATATTATGTTAAAATAATAATAGTACTATAAAAATCGTTATTCAACAAATAATCTAAAAAAAAATTATTCAAAAATATTAAAAAGTAAAGAAGTTACGAAGTTTTTTCCGCGATTTTTATATACGCCGAACCACTGTGCGGCGCACAGTGGGCCAGACGGCACTTCTGTAAGTGGAATAAATTTAATAACGTAACTCATCAGAACTAGCTGCTATCTCAATTTGTGTGGGATCGTTGTAAAGGGGAGACTTCATTCTTTAAGTTCATGATAATTTGGATTCCAAAAATAATTTATTAATCTTTTTGCAGTTGGTTAAACAATAAAGAATTATGCATAATATGAAATTTAATTGGAGGATGTAAAAGTAAAGAGTTAACCATTTAAAATGCACCCAAAAATATTAGTATACTTTTTTTTTTATTGCATTTTAAAAGTTTATAATCATTCAGCCAAGCGCGCTGTGGGTTATTTCAGAATTCTGGATGAAATTGACTATGAAAGCTGATTTTGGATGTTTTTCTAAACAGAAATTGTATTGGTTAGATGTTCTATTTGTGTTTGTATATTTTATTAACAGTTATTTGACTTCCTGCAATTTGGTATTCAGTTCCCTCCTACTTATCACAAAGTGATTTCCTAAAACAAAAGTGTCTCAAGGTCACAGCTGTAAACTGCTGCAGCTAAATTATGGCCTAATCTGAACCGTAATATTTACTGGACTTAATACTGTAAAAATTTTTATATAGCTATCCATAGCAAAAAAGTTATAACTTTCACAGGCATTACATAAAGAATGATCTCATTTGCTTATGTTGACAATGGAATATCAAATTATACCTTTAATGTGAGATAAAAAAATCTAAGAATTTTTGAAAAATTAATTAAATATGTGTAACACAAGTATCCTTGCTGATTTGGTAAAGAAATTAGTTTAGAACGAAAAGGTGGCACTCGCACTCGTAACGTAAGAAAAACTGACTGATGTGCAGTTTGTCAAATAAGAACGGTTTTTGTACAAATTTTTATTCTAGTTTACATATTTTATTAATAATTATTTCATAATAAGGCTATAGCAAATTCCGATGTGGTTTTATGAATAAAAAAAATTTATTAGATTAATTGAAAAGTTTATTATGATCAAAGAGGTATAAATAGATCTAAAAGCCAAAAGAATTAGGACAGGGGAATATAGTATGCAGTAAATAAGTTTCATAAATTTTTTCTTAGAAAGTGTTCTTAAGAACACTTTTTCTTAAGAACACTTCCTAAGAAAAAATCACCAACTAAAAAAGATATTTGTTTTCTTCTCAGTGATACTTACGAACAAACATCATTCCTAAACGAAATAAACAATTGTACTGATAATAGTGATTCCGAATAAAAATTTGATATCATTTATTCATACAAAATCAAAAATTCCAATGTCGTTTCACTTTATGCACATATTAATATCGTTTGCCCTACAGTGAAACTAAAAGAATTGTTTTTCGAAAAAATAGTTGCAGTTGAAATCCAAATATTTGATTTTACTTCCGAAATTGCCCAAACTTTTATTAATTAAAAGAAAATATACAACCTATAGTCTTTCTGTTTGTTTGCACGAACTAAAGGACACGTCCACCGCAATTTCGCGATTGATTCGAACTATATTTTCGAGTGAATGCAACCAAAAAAAAATGGTGTTACTTAATAAAAGTATATTAGAAACATATACAAAGTTTCAGACTAAGTTTAAAGTTTTTTTATTTAAAAAAATACCAAAAAATCGATATTTTCGACCAAGGAAAAACAGATTCCACCTTCAAAGAATTGAAAGTTCCAGAAATTCTAATCTTAATGTCGGTATTCTCTTTTTACTATATTTTCCAGAAATATGAAATATAAAATGAATATAAAAAGAAATATGAAAGGCGATGCTTTTTTTAAAAATAGTTTGAACAAGATTATTACTGGAATAGAAGATATATATTTTAACAATCTTAAAGTTAGATCAGTATACAGTAATAAGATGTGACAGAGATGCTGGAAAAAATATTGAAATTTTTTTGTCCCTGCCAAGCAAACTGCAATAGGGAGATTAAGATAACAGAGTGAATGAAATAAGACACCTAATATAACTTTTTGTTTTTATTTGTAATACATACTGACTTTATTTGGTACGCTTTATGCATATAAATTTGTAATGCCGCTTAAAACGATAAAGTAAAGATTGGATATAACGACTGGGACTTATTAAGAATTTGTTATTTTAAGTAAGCAGCTTATAAAAAGTTGAAAATGGAGTTAGTGAATAAAAGTTTAATTAAAAGCACGCTTCGCGTAGTAAATTCTGGCGTTAATAAAGTAACAGATTTGAGTGTATTGTTCAGTTTCAGATAGATTAGATGTTTAAATTTTAATTCAATGTCATTGCCGTAAACATAACTTATGAAAATAAAGATGGTGAGGTAAGATGGCGTTGAATCCGTATACTTGTATGCAGTCAATAAAAAAAATGAAGTTTGAAAGGCAAAGAAGAATTTTCAAGACAAAGAAAGAAGTGAAGAAAGTAAAAGCAAAAACTGAAGAAAAATGGAAAGAAAACAGCGCAAAATGGTCGATAGAGGCAGAAATACAAAGAGGCTGTGTATTCAGGACACAATGAGCATATTTATGTACATTTTCTTCGGAGAACAAAATCTCAAGTATTTGCACTGATATGATAGCATGAATTCTGCGATGATCATAATAAAGTTGACATCTCAAGTGCCAAAATTGTATTCATTAATTAGTCATTCATTATAACCATTTAATGGTAATATGTTTGCTATCCAACTTAACAATTCACTAAGATCAAAATTAGTTAGTTTCGTATTTATTAGTTTTTCATATTTCCCTGATGATAACTCACAATCAGAAATTATGTTTGTATTGAACACAATTCGACTTTGTGTGGTCATTGCTGCACCGACAAAGTGGAGATTATTTGGCAAGCCTACCCAGAAATAAAATTAATTTACAGATAATCTTCTCATACTGCGACACTCAAGAATAATCTTTCTAGGAATACTGCTTCAATAGGTAGTATCTACACTGAGAAAAATCGTGGAGAAAAAATTACTACACTGCGTAGTAAAGAAGCAGGATAGAGTAGAATGCGTTCCTTTCTACCACATTAAAAAGAAAAAATAGCATATGTATTTCTAAATTTAATAGACCAGTGTTGTAAAATTTACAGAAGGCTTGTGGCGGTCGGGATCACAACTACCACCACTTGCCGCCAGAGGGACTCCCGAACTCCTTCCCTTCTCGCAAGTGGTCTTTTCGGCCCTCGTTCGTACATATGTACATATAGCTTTGTTCCCTATCCTTCGACTATCCTAGCGTCTAAGCCAGGGGTCCGCTGGTCAGCCTTACTGACGAGTCCTCCGGCGGATCCCGGGACGAAACACTCTCCCTTCCTTTTCCTCCTACCCTTCTCATTCTCATTGGCATAACTACACTACAGGCTGTGATACACAGCGCCATCTACGCTTCAGAAAGAAGCGGCGTCTCGTAACATAACCTCAAATTGCTTGCTTTTAGAGCTGTCTTTTCAATGTCTTTCAATGAAATTCGCATAAACGTCCAAAAAATGGTATAGTTAATATTGGAAAAACTTATTTCCTGACATAGTATTTGTTACGGACCGTTATCAGTTACTGAGCATAGGCCTAGTTTCATATGGTTACCGCTAGAGTGTTCTCGTAATAATCGTCTTTCTCGCTAGTGCTTGATCCTAGCCCTGTTCATATATAACACGAATTCCGTAATAATCTTCCACAACTCAAGCGCAGATCCGCCAGCATAGGACTACTGATACTGAAGCAAGTCTTGGTTGATCCGATGGTCCAAAACGAAAATCGCCGTGGCCCCTTCTATTCTTCCACCCCGAAGTTTTCCTCCTCCAGTCGTCAACACTTTGTATAACCAATAATAATTCTCTTATCTATCCTATACCCTTCCTTCCCCGTCGCAGAGCATACCTCAGTATTTCCATAAAGAAAAACTCTTCTTAATTTGAGCGGAGTTCCAACTTTGCTACATTCGTGTAATAAAAATCAGCACACGAGGTTGTAGCTTTTACCAAGTCTTCAGAACCAAATATTACTACACTGATGTAGTAAAAATATAACCATTTTCACCAATACTACTGTTTTAATAGAAAATGTAGTCAAATTTCGCACAATGTGTACAATAAATTAAAACATTTTTTCTCTCAGTGTATTTATATTTATCGTAATTAGCAAAGGATAATTTACCGAGATGATAAAACAAATTAGTAATTAAATGACGTAAAGAAAGTTATTTATAAACTGTGTTTAAATGTTGCGGTTACTAAAGATGGCAAACGTCCTAAAATTAAAAACAGAATTTTTCCCTGGCTAAACCGATGAAAGTCATATTTCACGCCTCTTCCAATTTTTGCTCGCCGAGACGAAGCTTATACATTTTTCCCCTAAATACCGAAAGGATTCCAGAAAAACGTTTGCAAGAGAATTTATCGCTAGAAAAGAATATACGCGCGTGATGGCATTTCTGTCCGCGTTGAAAAGAGCACATGCAGCCAACAAATACCTTGCGCTGTAACGCAAATAAACCAATAATTTAAACCAGCATTGCGCATACACATTTGTTTCTTGCATGGGATTGGATCAAATGCTAGTGTATCTGCGTTGTAGCGCAAAATATTCCTTAGTCAAATAAAATTTAACACATGTATTTTTTTTAGAATACCTTTGATGCTGGATAAATATCGACCTCTACAAGAGAACAGGGAAATGTGAGTAACTAGAGAGACAAGAAAATAATTAGAACTTTTGAAAGACGATCGTCTAGTGTTTTCTAATTTGCAGTTAGTAGATTCTCAAAACGAACTCGCTTCGTGCCATTTGATCTTGTCGTCACTTTTTTGTCATTGCAAATTACTATCTAGCAAATCGTATTTCCCGCGAACGTAGCAAAAAATGAGGGTGGAGAAAGCGAAGCTTTCAGCTAACTTCGCGACGTGTGTCCTCAGTGACTCGTTACACGATTCCAAAGTCGTCTTTTTCACCGTAAGATCAAGGAGGTGCTTCATTAGAAATTCTTTCCTATTCCTCCTCCAAGAAGGACGACAAAAGAAACGACATTTAAAAGCGCGCTGCGAAAACAGAAGGACACGGTGCTGACGGGTCTTTTGGTTTGCGTTACGGCACTGTTGGGTGTCATCAAGATACATGAAATTACACATCCTAAAACAATGGAGGCCCACGCTCAGAGAAGTAATTTCGCTGTAACATCAAAGAAACAAGTTCAGGGAGAAAAACGCGAGAACCCCGCGAAAGCGTCAATTTGCCACGTCGTTTAATCTCACACCAGTTACTTTTCAAACATACTGTTCCTAATTTGAACACTCTTTCATATGTGGCATTCTTTGTTTTCTACAGAGTGTCCCAGTTTTATACTAAACTGTATCAGTATATTATACAAGTAAAAATACAAAAAAAAACTGTTATGTAAACACAGACTTTTATATGCTTTATAGGGGTGGGCGAGTACCCAACATGTCGAGTTCGGGTCGAGTCGGGTCGGGTATTTTCCGCGGATTCGGATCGGGACCCGAAAATTGGTAATACTCGGGTACCCGAAGTCGAAATCGGGCCGGGTAATAAATATTATGACGGGGGTTGGAAGGTTCTTTAATCAGATTTTACTCTTTCTTCCTTCTTTATTGGATTTAATTCTATTTACAGTATTGTTGTTATTGCAGGTGACAACAAATTAGGTATAAATAACCGTATAAAATCAGATTGAGAAACAACCCGACCCGACTTTGACTTTGGGTACCCCAAAATTTCTGGTACTCGGGTATCATAAACATTCGGGTTCCGACCCGACCCGACCCGAGTCACCAAAAGCCGAACCGAGGCTCGGATTCCCGAAATTTTCGGGTACCCGCCCACCCCTAATGCTTTATTAAAAAGTTATAAAGTTATCATAAAAATTATATTATAAAAATTAAGAGGCACGGTAGTGCCTCGCGCCAAGTATTCGCGCAGCGTGAGGAAAACCGTACCACTATTACGCGAATTTATATTATACTTCATGTTATTTCGTTAAAATTTTTAAATCCGATTAGACGGTTGTCCAGTACATTATACTATACCAGTTCAGTAACGTATTTGTGAAATATACTCGCGAAGAACTATGAAGAAAAGAATTCATTGAACGCGAAATTAAAGCATGCAATTGAAGCAAAATTTCGTGACGCAGTTGTTACAATCAAAGAAATGAAGATTTTGGAAAGAAATTATAATGTAAGTCAACAATCTGTTACTGTAAACAATCCATTGTCCTAATTTTTACTCCTAGAAGCAAATTCACGAAACATTAGATTTTATATTGGCGTATTACTTTGTAATATTTTACTTTTATCCGTTTTAGAACTCTTTGCCATCCAAGACGAAAGTTACAATGATAGTGTCTGCGGAAAACTATCATAACTCCTTGAGTATTTATCATATAAGGTTCAACCTGCGGTCAAATAATAGGTGAAGGAGCCTTTTTGGTTAAAAGCCAATAACAAATTTAGTTTTGTACTTATTAAAATGATTTACTACTTTTATAATAACACACTCATATACTACGAAAAAACAAAAACAATTCTAAACTTTTGTCGATACGTAAATTGCTGCGGAATAATGAAATACTTACTCGTACAAATCAGTTTCTTTTATGACAACAAAGTCGGAATGGTATTTACGTTAACAACATAATCATGAAGCGTTTCATCATCTTCTACAATAAAGACTTTTTTGAAAATATCTTGAGAACTAATCATTTTTTTTCCATGGTACCCTAATAATTTTTTACGTAAAATGAACTGAGGAATCATTCAATACATTTAAAGAAACGATGCAATTGTTAATTGCACATGCACTGTTGCACTTAAAAAAAATCTAAGGGCCTACAGATGCAGTGCTCTTCGAGCCATTTATCTTCCTCCTTTGGCATTTTTTCGTAAATGCATTAATAACGGAGTCATGACCTGAAACAATTGCGTGGACCACCCTATACATATAGGGTGTAACAAAAATGTTGCAGTTCCTTGAAAGGGATGATTCCTGCAGTGATTTTAAACAACTTTTTCCTTAGCGAAAATGTTATGTGGGGCTTTGTTAACGAGTTATTAACGAAAAACACCGACCAATCAGGCAGCGAGTACAGTGGATGAATGTCAGCGCGGGCTCCAGCTGTGAGTAGTATTGGCTCACCATCATTCGCGCCATCATTAATTCGCTGGACTCGATTCCCGATTGGTCCGTGTTTTTTGTTAATAACTCGTTAACAAAGCCCCACCTAACATTTTCGCTAAGAAAAAAGTTGTTTAAAATCACCTCAGGAATCACCCCTTTCAAGGAACTGCAACATCTTTGTTACACCCTGTATAAAAGAACAATTTTGTACATGTTATCCTTTTACATTGAGTCAATATGATTTGGTTCGATTTGAGATGTCGTTTATCAAAAAAGATCGTAATTCATGAGTTGTCGCTGTCATATGTTTTATCGCTCCTCCTTAGTCCTATCAATCATCGTTGGAAGACTGAATTCGAAATCAATACAATACATTGAACTCCTACTAAAATTTACTCCATACTCCATATTTCTGAATAACTTTCGATTAGTGTTGTAAACTCTAGCTTATTCTTCTGATTCATAACATTCCATTTTATTTGAATGAATATTTACAGCCCAAATTTTGTTGCAATTTTTTCACAAAACACAGATGCATTTTGAAAAATTTCCATATCGACAATTCGCAGGAATCTCAACACGCACTTGAATGAAATCCAAAAAGAAAAACGATCTTCCATGCAGGAATAAATCGAAAACAAGGAATAAATTTTTACATCCATAAAATTTCATCCATAAAATTGTTCGTTTGGTCGAATGGCTCCCGGCGTGGGGGAAAAAAAATTCGATCAAATGGGAATTCAACGTGCCGGCGCAATTTCTATTTCGTTAATCAACAGGGAGGTAAAGTGCCATTTGAATTATGCTCGGCGAGTGGATGCAGGGTATTTAAAAAGGCTGCGGGACGGAATTTAAACCAGCGTAAACTACGTTCATTAAAACAAAGAACGGCACCGTTGCGGACACGCGGCAATGCGTGCACACGGTATTCGCGTAGCGAACAGGGTTGCCGAGGGAGGCAGGAAAAAAAAATAAACCCTCAGAAATACAACCTATGTAAAACACCCGGAGACAGCCAACGTAGCAAGTTGCAAGGCGTAGGTTATATCCCTGCCGCCTCCGGACTAGTTATAAAACGTAATCTCTTGCATCGACTTTTGCTTTTTAATTCGTCCTGTAACTCGCGCGAAATTGTTCTCACTCAACAGTACAGAACCGCCAACCGCTAAACTCGATTCACTCTCATTAATCTTTAAACGCATGCGTCTCATTTTAGAATAAGTGTGCGCGTTGGCGTACGAAAGAGTGACTCAAAAATTCGTCCACTTTTGGAAATAGAACTACAGTTTCCAAGAGTATTAGAAAAAAAAAATAAGGCTAAACTAAATTGTATCTCAACAAAGATGCATTTCAGTACATACAGGGTGTAACAAAAATGTTGTTTTTCCTTGAAAGGGATGATTCCTGAACTGATTTTGAACAACTTTTTCCTTAGCGAAAATGTTAGGTGGGACTTTGTTAACGAGTTATTAACGAAAAACACCAACGAATCGGGGAGCAAGTACAGCGGATTAATGATGGCGCGAACGATGGCTGACCAATACTACTCGCAGCTGGAGCCCGCGCTGAGATTCATCCACTGTATTCGTGCTTCTACTGGCCGGTGTTTTTCGTTAACAACGCCCCACCTAGCATTTTTGCTAAGGAAAAAGTTGTTTAAAATCGCCTCAGGAATTATCCGTTTCAAGGAACTGCAACATTTTTATTACACCCTGTATACAGGTAGATTTCAATTAATGCAAATCTAAATAATGCGATATTCGATTTAACGTAAATTATAAAGTGATATCAGATTGTATTTAATGTGAATGAACATTCAGTTAAAATGCGAAGTTCGCCTTCGCTAGACTGTTGAAATAAGATAACAAATAATCATTCAAAATAATGAGTTATTTCAAATATTTCATTTTCATTTTAGAAATAACATAAGAAAATCAATTTTATTTTGTGTTCACTTCAAATAAATTATTTTTAAATAATTGTTTATTTGAGTGATTTTTTATTTCAGTTACTTCAGAGAAATAAAAAAAAAAAACAAATAATTCGGCATGAAAGGTTATGAAACTAAATTAATTATAGAACTTACAATTAGAATATGGGAATGTCCATAATTCAACTGCATGTTCCTTCGAAACTATTCTTGCTTTAAACAGTTTGTTAGAAAGACATCCATATTCTGGTAAATCTACCATTTATCACCATCATTTCTAACGCAGTTGTCGATATCTATATAAATAAAATGATATGTTTGTCGTTGTGCGCGCATCACACAAAAACTACTGCATAGATTTTCATCAAACTTTCCTATTTTTATTCCTTAGACTCTTGATCTTAATATAGAAAAAAAATTATTTCGATATTCCTATTTAATGTCGAGTTATTAAAGTTTTTATACATAGACGACAACGATGGCCTTGGCGGCCGCAACGGCCCCAACTACGCATGTTCTCTTGCTACTGAGGAGAGGGGCAAGCGACGCGATGCGCATGCGAAACCTCGCAGACGAAGTCGCGGGAATCAGCTAGTTAAAAAATAAAATTTGTTGTAAGTCCAAATAACGAAACAATCCAAAGAAAAATCATTTGTCCGTTCAAATAAATTAACACAAGATTATTTCAAATACCATGAAGTCAAATAAAATAATAAAACATATTTCAAGATCATCAGAATCCATGAGGAGGGCAAACTTCTAAATAATTATCAAAATAATTTTACGATGTTAAAAGCTGCCGGCAAAACCCATTGGGAAAAATCGTAGAAAACTATTCAATTACTATTTCTATTTTCCTAATTAACATAGCTACGTAAAATAACGTTTTATTCTGCAAGTACTTAACGACTAAAAGTTACAGTCCCAAATACTGTTACCGTGATACCATTTTTTCGGAAGTTTACTCTTTTATCAAGCTACTCCGCGGCTACAAGAGGTTCACTATTTTCGTTCACGGCGATAAATCGATCGATACTACTACCTCCTGATGCAGAATCAATATTAAAAAGCTGTTCCCCAGCGGAATTGTTGCTAACGATTTAAGATAGAGACCGACGTTGTTGAAACTAATCAATGCGCCACGGTAACCAGATATCAGTAACAACGGCGGAATCGTCAGCTGGTTTTCGCAGTTCTGCCTGTTATTGCAAAATCGATACTCGATGAAGTTTGCATGAACAGCGTACATTTCAAGAAACGTATCTATGTAACATACATACGGTTCTTATTGCATTACAGTGAATTCTCGTTATAAGTGACCCTAGCTGAATCGATTTTTTCAGAAAGTCGCATATACACTGAGAAAAATCGGAGAGGAAAAATTACTACATTGCGTAGTAAAGAAGCACCTTAGTGTGAAATGTGACTCTTTCTACCACACTAAAAGTAACCTTTAATAGGTTGTGTTTCTGAATTTACTGAACCAGCATAGTAAAATTTCTGAAACGTTGAGAGACACAGCGACATCTGTATACATCTATAGCGTATTTCTTATGCTTCGGAAACAAGTGACGTCTCGTAGCATAACCTCAATTTGCTTGGCTCTTAGCGCTGTTGTGTCGTCACAAGTATTTTCTAGAAGCCATCTTTGCAATGCCTTTCGATGGATATCGCATAGCGTCCAAAAAATGGTATAATATTGGAAAAACATATTTCCAGACATATTTGTTACCTTAGACCATATATACCTATAGACACGACCTGAGTCATCTAGATTGATACAAAGATAAAATCATCTGGATGCGTTAACGTGGGCATGCATCACGTGGGGAAAGAATATCTACTTGCAAAAAGTATCTATACAGTCTAATGGCGTCTAATCGTCTGATTGGTCTGATGGACTATTCGCCATCTTGAATTATCTTTTCTGACGTCAGTATGAGCAAACTTGCTTGTTATCTTTGCATCAGGCTCTCCCACGGCCTGCGATACCTCAGGCCGTGTCTATAGGTATATATGGTCTAAGTTTGTTACGGCCTCAGCCGCTAGCTGAGCTTGGGCATAGGACCACATCACATAAGCGAGTTCAACAGTGAGAGTTTCACAGAGCTTCCGCTAGAGTGTTCCCGATCCGATCTTTCTTTCGTCTTTCTCGTTAGTGCTCGATCCTAACCCTGTTCGTATATATAGGAGTTCCGAAATGACCTTCTAACTTAGACCTAAAATATCAGGACAGTCGATATAATGATTTAAAGTCTTAAAGATATTAGTGTTAAGTCAAATCTAAGCCTACGTTGAACAAGGGTAGGAAGTTTCAGGATCTTTATAAGATAATATATATATGTATATGTATATATATTTTATGCATTATAATTATGACAGGTTTTCGGTATAGGCTCATGGATTTTGTAAAGGACAAATTTAAAATATAAACACACATATAGGCATAAAGTAGATGTAATGTTTGAGAGTGTGAGAGTCCACAGATTATGATGCAGTGATAAATAGATTTTTCTGGTATTTTACTTCTTTATGTGTTGCTTACTGATCCTATGACGCAACACTCGCTTATAACGAATCATTAGAACCGAAGTTGTTTATATCGAAAGTCGCTTATAAGCAGACATCGGATCTTTATACAAAATAAAATTTTTACAAGTTCAAATAAAGAATTGTAACTCGAAGAACAGTATGTTTAATGTTCTAAACATCTTAACTTGAATAATGTTGTTGATATTTCGTATACTTTGGTGTATTTAAACAGTTTCGAAGATGTTTTGTATACTCAGCATTGCCATAAATGTATAAAATCCGCTGTCTACTTATGACAAACAGACGCTATTATTGATGTCGCTTCTATCGAAAATTCATTGTATATGACACACATTAACGATTGTTTTACAGAAAATGCTGTCTGAGAATAAAAATATTCTAAATCTAATTTTTTGAGAATAAGATTTACTTTTACTTTGAGGTTTTTTTAGATAGTATCTCCGACTTTGAGTGAATAAGCGTTATTTGATTAACCTTTGAATGCATTGAAAGCTACATGCTAAATGATTACATAATTCTTTAATTATCAATCACAATCATGCAATCCCTGCTATCGACAGTAACAGGGACGTCAGGAGGGGAGGAAGAGGGACTCGAATTAATGATCAGGGAACACGTTACCATTAAGATAATTAACATGGTATATCTACAAGCACACCAGACAGATTGTTGATTAAACTCATGAAAAGAATAATGTTTCTATTTAATAACATTTCAGTTTATTCGGTTGCTCATTTATTTCATTTTATTTATTACGAGTATGAGGAACTGCAATAGTGAAGGATAAAACTATAGTTAACTAATACTACTACTTAACAACTGTAGAACTACCCAAAAATAAAACTACTCCTTAATAATAAGCAACTGATTTTAAAAGCTATCAAACTTGAATATCGGTCTTCCAATTATTAAAAATTCTTGATCACTGAAAGAAACTGAAGAAAAATTCACATTTTCAAAATTTGCATATTTACGATACATTTGCGTTCCATATCTGCATGCTAAAAATGATAGATTTAGAGGATTTAGAGTTCAAAAATATTTATAAAATCTTCGAATGACTTCTTATATACATACGTACTAAATATCTTATTCATTCGGCTATTTTGGAATAGTTAAATTGCAAATAAATATTTAATATAAATAGCTTTCACTGTTCATTAATAACCAATTATCAATGTGTGAAACGTTGGGATGTTCTTTTTTACGAGACTCTGCTTACACCCAAAAATCTTAATAGTCGGATACGAAGTTGTGAAAGCCCCAAATCTTTGACCAAAATATACATGTCATGAATACTAAAATTCTTGTAAACTCGAAAAATTCGGACCTGCAACTCTACAGGCCAGAATGCTCACCTTTAACTGCAGCTTTATTAAAATTTCCAGCGCTTGCGATGAATATAAATACCAGTAGATTTATCTCACATTTCATACACTACAGTAATCAGTTGTAAATAGTTGTAAATAGATAAATGTTAATCTAAAGAACGCTGCGAGACGCGGAAAACCTTCTTTGATTTTGTCGTAGAAGATATTTAAATACATTACAGCGCTTTAACTGATTTTTAAAAATGTTAATGCATAACGACTCAGCCAATGAAATGCCAATGTTTCTTTGATCTATAGAACTAGATTAAGTGTCGCCTATCTGTAACACGAATGTAAATCCAAACACTTTGTAAAATATGTAATTTTCGTTATTCCAAAAGTACACTGAGAAAAACAATGGTGGAAAAATTACTACATTGCATAGTAAAGAAACCACAGACTTCTAAGTCTGTGAAAGAAACAGGATATAGTGAAATGCATTCCTTTCTACCACATTAAAAGGAAAAATTAGCACATGTGTTTCAAAATTTAATAGACCAGTGTAGTAAAATTTACGCAAGGATGTGATACACAACGACATCTGCGCTTCGGAAAGAAGTGGCGTCTCGTGACATAACCTCAATTTGCTTGGATTTTAGCATTGTCTTTTCAATGCCTTTCAATGAATATCGCATAAACGTCAAAAAAATGGTATAGTTAATATTGGAAAAACTTATTTTCTGACATAGATATTTGTTACGGATCGTTAGCAGTTACTGAGCATAGGTCTAGTTTCATAGGGCTTCCGCTAGAGTGTTCTCGTAATAATCGTCTTTCTCGCTAGTGCCTGATCCTAGTCCTGTTCATATATAAGGCGAGTTCCGAAATAATCTTCCACAACTCAAGCGCGGGTCCGTCAGCATAGGTCTACTAAGATAATGAAGCAAGTCTTCGTTGATCCGATGGTCCAAAACGAAAATCGCCGTGGCCCCCTTGTCTTCTTCCATCCCAAAGTTTTCCTCATCCAGTCGTCAACACTTTGTATAAGCCAATAATAATTCTCTTATCTATCCTATACCTCACCTTCCTCGTCGCCGAGCATACCTCAGTATTTCCATAAAGAAAAAAACTCTTCTTAATTTGAGCGAAGTTCCAACTTTGCTACATTCGTGTAGTAAAAATCAGCACACGAGGTTGTAGTTTTTACCAAGTCTTCAGAACCAAATATTACTACACTGGTGTAGCAAAAACCTAACCACTTCCACCAATCCTGCCGTTTTAGTAGAAAATTTTTTCTCTCATTGTAGGGGAAACCGGGGCTAAAAGTTCCGGGGGTAAGTTGATCCGATAATATCTTCAAAATAAGAAGAAATAACACTATACCTTCAACTGTTTTTGACGCGTCAATTGATCGTCAATTCTTGCCGTCATTCCTAGTATCCTGATATCTACCTAATCGTGTAGTTACAAGCAATATCCTTGTCACGGGAAAGTAAATATTCTTCAATCCTTACGTTTTGGTTCACTTCGATTATTTAACATCAATATTATTGACCTTTTCATTTTCTTTATCAAATAACATTTAAAAAGTTGTTATAATAATGTTTATTTGGTTATTTCCAAATATAAGCAGAATATTCTCACAAGTTGTCACATATGTCAATGGAGGCTAGTTATTACCTTGATTTGGGGCAAGTAGTTACTGTAACAACTTATGCCATCACAACTACACAAATAGCTTCTGTTGCGTTTTAGGATACTGTAGCTGAAAGTAGTCAAATAGTAAAAGAAAAGACGAAGGAATTAATTCAAAGACTAAAAACAGAAGAAATGGAAATAGGAAAAGGAGATGTAAAGATTAAGTTAACTGAAAGAATCTCCAGGAAAAAATTAATTGAATTAGGCTTAACGTTGATACTAACTTATTATTATAAATATTTAAAATCCGTTTTTTCAGTAACTAATTTGTTTAAAAAATATATCATAGATTATTATATCGAAAAGAGTTCCGCTTCAACCAGTCACAGATAAATGGTTTTGTATGAAAAACACATTAGAATATATTAAAAACAAGCTTGACATACTAAAGTATAATAAATTTAACAACAAATGAGAATAACTAGATTATTTATCAGTCATTTTTTATATTCTCCAAAATTCGGAACTTTTAGCCCCTGTCCTCCCCTATCCTAATAAAAAGGGAATAACTTGTCATTACAAGCCTTGTTAGCCACATTACCTTAAGCATTGCAACTGGCTCAAGAATTACGGTTACATGGACGAGATTACGCGAACAATGCCCAGCACCGATTGTAACACACTTGAGAAAAATATGCGTCCCGAATGTAATCTCAGCGAAAGGGAACTTTTTCACCCGTTAGCCTGTTCATTAACTACTGGAGAGATTCCATACATTACGGACGCGCCTTATCCAGGTGAAACGTATGGACTGTTTGCGTGCATGAGGAAAAGCCTTGGTTTTAGGACTGTCGGCGGGGTGGCAAGGGTGTAGAGTGGGCGGCCGGGTGGGAGATGTCTCGGTATCGGGTTAGATCTATAGATCGTGGCGGCTGTCCCCCATGAATCACACCCCTATCTGCTGGAATACGGCCTGTATTTACAACGGCACGCTAACCCTCCCTTACGAGTTTCGACCAGGCCTGCGTCGTAGCCTATACGCCGCCGAGGCGCGCCTATATCTTTCTAATCAACTGTTTGTCTAATGTCTATGTAAATACGGTATGTTAATTATCCCGATGGTAACGTGTTCGCTGGCTATTAATCTGTGAAACATGTTTCTTCCTCGTAGCTGCGCTTCCTGTCTGTCCGGATGCCGAGATGTTACAAATCGGCGCTCTTGGACGCTTACGATTGATTTTTTGCATTCACGATCGCCCCTATACTTGCTGCACGTTCTAACACTCTATGTCGCGCGATGAAACACAATGCAACGTACTGTGGTTGAAGCTATGGAGTATAAATGATCTTGAACTAATTAGCAAGAATTTACCCTTTATCTTTATCTGTTTAGTTGTAACTTCTTATCTGCGCCAGTTCCTCAAACCGAGTATATTCTATATTCTCCGATCGTTCATTTACAATTTCTATGTTAAACGCCAAGTTCTTTACCAGAACGCCAAATCAAACAGAACACGGTTTGAGGACCAATGATATCACAGTCTCGCGCGCAAAAGGCCCACCTTTCAGGATTTTCGAAACAGAGTTCTGAACCTACCTATGGTTAAATATTCGAAGCTATTGTATGTTCAATATAATAATAACCTCGTTCGGCGTACAGTACCGGCTTGAGAAAACATTAGAACATCCAGACTTGTATTAACAGCCTACAACTTTCACCGTCTTACCAACTGTTACTTTCATTGTCAGCTCTATAGGGGATGACGTTTACATTGCACGCAGTGATAAGGATGGTCATAGAAGCGACTGATAGAGATGGCCCTGTTAGAAACTCTATGATTTCAAAAAATTGCTCTCGACGGTACTGGAGTAAGTGCCGTGGGGTCTACCACAGACCCCTTATTAAGAGGAATCGCCTTCCTCACTCCGTAGGCAGATCCTACAGGAAAAAGTCTTTATTTTCTTTAGCAATACAGTGTGGGACAACTTACCATTCCTAAACTATCTCGTCCTAACCCAACAACCAATCCATCGACAGTCAATAGCTAGGAGACCCAAGGTGGACATTAGCCATCACTTACCGCCAGGACCGTTTAGTCTCATGTATTCCCATTCAAGGCAATACATAGTTTAAGTCCCAGTCATAAATTCCTCAAGGACAGAATGGTACAGAGCCGTTCACCCTTGGTTTGAGTCAAAAAAAGGTACTGACGCTAACAGTCGTATGATTAATCACAGTAGAGGGGTTACGTAGAAGCATTGAAAGTCGGCCCTACTCTAAGGTTATTCGTACAGTAGTCGGAGATGATAGATCCAGAGAGAGAGAGAGAGAGAGAGAGAGAGAGAGAGAGAGAGAGAGAGAGAAGATGTAAAATCAAATGGAGCAAACTCTTGAGGATATAAGTAGCCCTATTTTTTTACAAGCCTCTAGGTATCACTTATACTGTGTTACTGCCTCAGACTTCAGTAGAATTTGGGTATAGGCCTAGTGATAGTGTTTCGGCGTCCTACCTTTAGAGTGTTCTCGTTCTAATCACCTTCTCGGTAGTGCCTAATCCTAGCTCCCTTCGTATATGTACGATCCGAAATAAGCCTCCACATCCCAAGCGCGTCTAGGGCAAGAGTTCGTCAGCATGGCCGTACTGATGAGTCTTCTGACGGATCCAAGACGAAACGCACCTTCTCTTTTCCTCCCTGGATTCCTCCAGTCGTAACTACCTGGCTACCATCCTTACTTACGACCCTTCTTTAGTGATATCGAGCATTATGTACTTCTCCTTCGAGCAGTACCTCTAAACCCTTCCTCGTCGCGGCCACACCTTAGGGCGTCCTGTCCGCGACGTAGGTCGTAACAACTGCATACCGCTGATAAGTTGGCAGTCGGGACGTTACAGAGGTAAGAAGAACAACCCACTTGTAGAACTAGTGGAGAAGTTGATATATAAAATCGGAGAATAGATCTCAGCGAACCGTTGTAAAGTTAAGGTAAAGTAAACTATTTTTTTTTACCGATACGAACTCAAATCATTCCCACGTGTATTTTCGTAACCATTGTGATGTACATTTACAAGTGACATATCTAAATAAAAAGATTATCCGATTTCACTAAAAATTAAATAGTGTTCCTTGTTATTGCTTGTTGCTATCATTGTATGTACTGTTCGAAGAAGTTCTTGGAATGCGCCTTCCCGAATAGTTGTAACAGTATGGGTCTGCGTTATTGCAGTTAAGTGAGTAGTACTGCATTGACTTGGAACAAGGATTTCAGTGCTTCGTTGGAGAGGTATTAATATAAATTGATTGGTGCAGTGGATGGTAGAAACATACCAAACTTGTAAATGCTGTGGATGTCTCTCAGTTTATAACTTTCAGGTTTTGGAATAAACCTGGACAACTTGCCTCCCAGAAATAATGTCAAACTTCTTGTCTTAAAATCGCGAAATTCTAAGCTTAGGATGCTCTGAAGCTTTATTACCATTATATTACCACTCAATATACTATTCTGGCAGTAGGGAGCAGAAGAGTTTTTACTTGAAAGGTAGCAAGAGCCAAGCTAGGTAATGCATGAACTAGTATGTAAGAAATTTTGCGGAACTCAAATTCTTTTAGGATTCTGGGGCAAGTATGGCGCTGCTCCAAACAGTCCTTTTACTAAAAGGAACCTTTCCTTTCTTAGTCTACGATCAGGTTCTTTAGGAATAACGTTCATATTCTTTGAATAGCGAAGTAATCTTAAATCATCTGCCATGTTTTGACTTTTCATCGATTATAAACACGGTTTAATATTCAATAGTCAAACGCCTTTGAATCGCCATCACGACTTATGACCACCCTATGTGTCACATAATCACTTACAGGCTACTGTAAACTGCAAGGACTCCATGTTTTACTTATGTCCACCAAAAAATGCTCAAACCTGCGAAGTATGCAATATTACGTTCCAGATTTTGTAGTTTGAATAACAAAATAAAGAAAAGGACTCAAATCCTCGAAACTTTATAGTCTCTGCACATGATACGATGAATAAAGACAGTTAACATATTTTTTAATTTTTTTAATGAACAAATGAGATCAAATAAGTGCACTCCTGATCCGAGGGGCAAAAGACATCATTGGTAACTTTTATCTTAGGGATATAGCATAGTAGGGGAAACCCGTGCAAACAAGTTTATATAAAGATATTATTTTAACCTAGTTATACCTACAGAGGGTAGAAGGACAGTATGGCAGATACCCGGCAGTCGCCATTTTTAGGACAACCAGGCGCATTAGTAGCTATTATATTCAATTCAAACTTCGCGCCTCTGAAGTTAGCGTTAACATTGTTGTACACATATAGTATCTATCTGTACGCAATTGCTGCCCAACTACATACAATAGCTGTCGGACATTGTCCTACAAATGGCGGAACCAATTAACGTAGAGGAACACATTTGCCACACTGTCCTTATACATTAGTCCAAATGATTCGTGACGGTTACTAGAAAATCACTAGGCGGAAAAATTCCCATTCCTACTATTTTATATAAAAAATATAAAAAATATATATATGTACATACGTATGTAGTATATGTACGTATATACTTTTATATATATTATACTTTTTATATATTTTTTATATAAAATAGTAGGAATGGACATTTTTCCGCCTAGTGATTTTCTAGTAAACGTCACGAATCATTTGGACTAATTGTACATACGCTCAGTCCAGTTGATTATTACCCCTAGGCAAAAATGGGATGAGGAAAAGTACCCCTTTCGCACTGAAATATATAAAACACAATATATGTATATATATATAATATATTCTGTAGTGTATGTACTATATGTATATATATATTTTTTATGTATAATTAGTGAGAATGGGCACTTTTCCTCATGGTGATTTTCTAGTCACCGTCAAGAATCATTTGGACTAATGTACATACCTTCTGTAGTCATACCTAACTCCCTTTGGGCGAGATTATTGTGACATTACGTTAGCAGCTATTTACTAATGCTTTTGTTTTTGTCATATACGTATTACGTAATAAGTCTATGTAGTAACCAACTTTTCAATTAGTCTGGAGACGGTATAACAAATTTATATCCTGGAATAATTTCGATTCACCTTGAGTGATTTAATGATAAAGTAATTACATTTTGTTACTTGATTAATATGCAAGGAAAAGTTGATAACATACGTACAGAATAAATAAACAAATTTTAATTCGATGAGAGGAAAACGTATCAATTTACCTCACTGCGGGGCAGATGGATATTGTCATGGGACATATTATTAAGCAGCTCTTATTAGCTACTTTTGTTAATTAAAATGAAATGCTGTTACGAAAAACGTTAATAATACCGGTTTACAAAATTCATACTTTAACAACATTCAAATGTCAATAATGCGTAAATTAAATGTTTTTAGCCTTACAAAGTTAATTATTTATTATTTGCATACAATACATATAATGTTTATGCGTCACAACAGAATAATCTATTTCCTAAAATATTGATCTGTTATTAAGATTTAAAATAACTTGAAAGTTAAAATAAAATGATATTCCTCCATTATTATTTTACGTGCTGTGTTAAGTCACTCTGATATTCTAAGCCCACAACATTTTTTTTAAACTTCTAGTTGAAGTTTTTCTGCAAATATCTTTTACTCTGTAGACATGCCTGGTATTTATATAACTTCATAGCACTTTTGTTTGTAGTAAATATTTGCCGACGTAGATATTTTTAACTCGCCGAGAAAAATGTTACTTTTCCAAGGCGAGGGTATAAATTTGAGATTTTTGTTATCTGAATTGAGAAAGTCAATTTATTAATAGAACGTTGCGTTCGCATGTCGGCAAATTGTTACTCGTAGCGGTTTCTCGTACTTCCGTAGAAATTTCGCGAGAAAATTCGTAGGAACGACTATACGAAAGCTGGTTACAAACAATAATTAATGCTAGCACGTTGAGACTCATTACCTAAATATCCGCGTCGAGAACTTACAGGGTTTCTGAGAGGCTAAGATTCGCATTGTCAGAAATACTACTTACGCTGTTCACTACATTCCCATGCGTTGCCCGCGACGCTACATTAGCAAACATAGTTATAGAAATTTGTTGATATTACGCAAACGCAGTGAAACGAGATGTCATTGTATCGCATATACCGTACTGTCGGCACAACTTCCAAGTAGAATAAATTACTTTAATAATTCAATTTTGTGCGCACACTTATCCGTTTTTTTATCATTTTTAAAATTTCATAAATTGTCTCAAAGAAAGAATGTTTATTAGATTCTATTTTATTGAGTGTTGCTCAATAAAACTTATTTTATATTTTTTACCAAAACTTTTACATGAAATAATTGAAGCTTTTTTGTTTCATTCATCAGAATCTTTTTGGTGCTATTTTATTAATCTGTTTTATAATCCCAATTACATTTTTTAATTACACATTGAAATGTTAAATTACACATTTAAGATTTTTTAAAAAGAAATAAATTTTGTGGTTGCTACTTGAGTGGCTATTAAAATGTAATTGGGATTATAAAACAGATTAATAAAATAGCAACAAAAAGATCTCTCAATTATTTTCTGATAAACGAAACAAAAAAGCTTCAATTAATTATTCTAAAAAAATTTTCATTTCTTCTACCTATCGTCAATAATCATTCAGTTTTCCTTTCAAGAACTATCAATATTTAGTAATTAATAAAAACACCAACATTTTCCGTACCTGCATGCAAAGAAAACGAATGATTAAAATGAAAAAAAATTTCTGACTTAATTTCAGCATTTAAGCATGAACTTCAGTAGCATTAGAAAGAAGCGAAAATTGTTGAAAATTATAAAAGTGAATATTTACTTAATAGTAAAACCCCACGTAAAATTAAGAAAAACAGATTCGGTACGCCACATTAAAAACAAGCGAAAATCTTTGAAAATTGGAAGAACGAATTTTATGTAGTACTAAAACCCAGTGCAAAATTTTAGAAAAATTCATTCGGCAATTTTTTAATTATTTAACTATAAATTCTTATGAAAAAACGCAATATTGAGAAATATATTACAAAAGAAGTTTATGGCAGAAGATCAATATATCTGAATGATTTTCATCACATGAAGTTGAGCGTTATGCGAATAAAAATTCGAACAGAAATGATGAATAAACTAAAGTTAGACAAGAATAACAAATAAATCATGGAATAAAACAAATGGTAACTGGTTGATACAGGTACTAGGATTCTTGACATGTAAGCGAAACACATACATATTAAACAAGTATTTATATACTAACAACGAATCTATTTTTATTCGTAGAGAAATTGTCTTGAACAACGAATAAATTTTTATTCAAATGAAATTAATTCAAACATCGCTACATATTTATTCGTTATTTACGAATAAATCTTGGAGATTCATTCTTAATTTTTTATTCCTTATTCGAATAAAATTTGCCCAACTCTGGCACGGAAAAGCCTTCTTAATCTTGGAAATTGATTAACTTTTTACTAAGATTGTTACTGAAGGTCATCTTTAACGCTAATAATAAAAAAGGTGTTAGATTTAAAAGCGATGCTAAGGAAAAATGCAACAGAGTATTTTGCGAAAAGGGAATTGTTGATTATTCTTCGAAATAAAATTTTCCATCTTGAAGCAGAATTTCTGTTAATGACAATATCGTCGGTCTGCGAAGATAGGGTCAAATGAAAGGGGTTGGAGTGAAGGGTATCCTAGCGAAACAGCGCTAATACCGCATTCCACCCTAAAAAAAAAGAAGCGGCCAGACCGTACCAGCCCGTGCCGCTTGCTTTTACTCCCGCCTAATATGCAGTAAAGAGACTCGAGGCTAGCAACCTCGAGCTACTAATTAACCCTGCAGTAACTGCGGACCTGAAATTACTGATTTTCGGCGATACAAGCTTATCTTCGTTTCCTGTTATGGCCGTCCCAAGATCATTCGCGAACACGAATTGATTACGGCAAAATACATCCGTCTGCTTCCGTTTCTCACATGCTAATTGTACGCTCGATTACTACCTGAACATTGGTCTTCAATTTCTAGCCGCCTTGTACTTCATTCTCAAAACATTTTCGGGAGGCTATTTGTACCTTTAATCCTTGGCTTTATAACACGGAGTGACATTCGTGATGTGAACTACGTCTCAAATATTGAAATTAATATTGTTACCAGAGAAAGAAATGTTTGCAATGTATTGCGCTGTATATATAATACACTCCGCAAAAAAAATTAAAGGATCACTTGTACAAACCCGAAAAATAGGCCCTAGTTAAAATGTTCATAAGTTTTACAAGAATAATCGTATTGACATGATCCGAAAGGCGTTTGAAAGCGTAAAATCTCTATCTTCACATATTTCTTTTACATTTTGATTGTTGTTTTTTGGCAATGTTATAGCGATATAAATGGCACGTAAATGGCGATCGATAAGGGAACATTAATCTTCTTAACGAAATCTCAACTTGAGTGCAAATTATTTGAGAATCACACCAGTATGTAATTCGCCCCTATATTTGGGTAAAAAAATGATACTTGATTTATGTAAATTGTTGTAAATATCTATTAACTTTTTATACGAACACAGTTTTTTGGCTATAAAGAAAAAAAGGGGTTTATTATGATGAATATAAATGAAACGATACAATTTTCAGAGAAAGAGTATAAATATTGAAGGTTTTTACAAAAACTAATAGTTTGCATTGCAATGAAATACATGTATATTTAAATATATATTTGTAAATTTTCAACAAATAAAATGCACCTCAATGGTATTATTTATAGGGTGACCTAAAAATTGTAATTTAAGCTAATGTATAATTTAACTAAAGTAATACATAGAAAATTAAATCGACGAATTATTAATTACGCAATTTTAAAGATTAATATAATACATGACAATATACACTCCGCAAAAAAATTAAGAGATCACTTGTACGAATCCGAAAAATAGGCCCTAGTTCAAATGTTCATAACTTCTACAAGAATAGTCGTATTGACATGATCCGAAAGGCGTTTGAAAGCGTAAAATCTCCATCTTCACATATTTCCTTTACATTTTGATTGTTGTTTTTTGGCAATGTTATAGCGATATAAATGGCACGTAGAAAATTTTTAAAAATTTTGTTCAAGTTTCTAATGCTCCATGGAACGCAGACAATTTTTTTAGACGTGTTGCACTTATACCATTCGACAGCGGTTACCTTTTGCTTTAAAACGAGTGCTCGGCGAATGTTGTACGATTTTTTTCGCAAAGTTATTCAACTTTGATGCAAAAATGGCGCCCTTAACTTTAAATGCTTGTAAAAAGTAATAGAATTATCGTAGAACATAGCTGAGAAAAGCAATAGAGAGCTTAATCTTTCCTCTTTAAGATGCAGTTTTTACATTTACAATTAGATTAACATTTCGATAGTCTACGTTCTTTCGAAAATAGCCTTAAAAATGGCACAAACTCCATTTTTCCTTTAACTCACTGTATCTCAGTAACGGTTGATTGAAACATCATGGTCTTAAGCTCGTTTTTAAGTGGACGGTTTACCGATTCATTTGAGCGTAATGCGAACTCACTATGATAATTTTTTCGCCGTGGCCTTTATGTTTAAAGTTTTCGATTCACAAAAAGTTTCGCACTAATTTTCACCAAGGGCGAACCTGTCTTGAATCCACTACCACCGCCGGCATTGGCATTTTCGAGGATATTTTCGAAACGACGTAGACTATCGAAATGTTAATCTAATTGTAAATGTAAAAACTGCATCTTAAAGAGGAAAGATTAAGCTCTCTATTGCTTTTTTCAGCTATGTTCTACGATAATTCTATCACTTTCTATAAGCATTTAAAGTTAAGGGGACCATTTTTGCATCAAAGTTGAATAACTTCGCGAAAAAATCGTACAACATTCGCCAAACACTCGTTTTAAACCAAAAGGTAGCCGCTTTCGAATGGCGCTTTTGAATAAGTGCAACACGTCTAAAAAACTTTTTGCGTTCCATGGAGCATTAAAAACTTGAACAAAATTTTTAAAAATTTTCAACGTGCCATTTATATCGCTATAACATTGCCAAAAAAAAACAACACAATCAAACTCTAAAAGAAATATTGGAATGTAGAGATTTCACGCTTTCAAACGCCTTTCGGATCATGTCAATACGACTATTCTTGTAGAAGTTATGAACATTTGAACTAGGGCCTATTTTTCGGATTTGTACAAGTGATCCCTTAATTTTTTTGCGGAGTGTATATTGTCATGTATTATATTAATCTTTAAAATTGCGCAATTAATAATTCATTGATTTAATTTTCTATGTATTACTTTAGTTAAATTATACATTAGCTTAAATTACAATTTTTAGGTCACCCTATAAATGATATCATTGAGGTGCATTTTATTTGTTGAAAATTTACAAATATATATTTAAATATACATGTATTTCATTGCAATGCAAACTATTAGTTTTTGTAAACACCTTCAATATTTTTATACTCTTTCTCTGAAAATTGTATCGTTTCATTTATATTCATCATAATAAACCCCTTTTTTTCTTTATAGCCAAAAAAACTGTGTTCGTATAAAAAGTTAATAGATATTTACAACAATTTACATAAATCAAGTATCATTTTTTTACCCAAATAAAGGGACGAATTACATACTGGTGTGATTCTCGAATAATTTGCACTCAAGTTGAGATTTCGTTAAGAAGATTAATGTTCCCTTATCGATCGCTGACTTATAGCGGGGGAGACCAACGAACCAGAGGGTTCGTTCCAGGAAAGAACCAAAAATGTTTTTGTTCGTATGGGAATGGCACAAATAATTTGCACGACTAATCATCTTTTCCGGTACTTTTTCAGTTTCCATAAATCATTCGTGAGGAGGGCGACTTGCGTCCCGTTTAATTTCTGCCAAATAATTTCTGTTACCACTAAAACAGTCTGAATGAAAACTACGTTTAACGATAATTGATTACTCAATTTCTAATTTATGCAGTATGCATTTTACTTGTGATAGTCGAAAATATATACGTTACAAAAATGCATGATTTTAACTAGAAGAATATATTTTATCAACCAAATTGACATTTCATCAAATAATTGCGTAATTATACATATCTTTATTATGGTATGTTCTAATTTAATATGTGGGCTTCATTGTCCGAGTAATTTCATTCTTTTCTGTTCTGTTCCGATTCGCTTATTTTAAATAATTTATAATGTTACTACCGGATTTATTATAATTTTTAATGAATCTTAATGAATGTATGGTAAATTAATGAGAACTTATAAATCGTAGCAAAAAATGTTGTGGGGACATATTAACAATGTTTTTGAAATCAATATACAATTCTGCGAAATTAATTTAGTTTTTGTAGAATGTATACAGTTCATTCTCTAAATAGAAGCAAGTGATCCGGAATTTTCCTATCTTGTCTTTAATAATGAAGGTGACTTCAAGGTTTTATCACTAACATTGACTAACTATCACTAACCACAGTGACCTTAAAAACTCTAAAAAAACGCCCTTAAAGCAAAAAACGTTTTTTACAATGTATTTTTTCCTTAATTAATAGAATACATTTGTCCCTCAACCCGAAATTTTGGGTACGCGAATATCACCAAATTTCGGGTCCCGACCCGAACCCGCCGAAAATGCCCGACTCAACCCGAACCCGAAATGTACCTACTAATACATCATTGGTTTCATCTCAACTAACATTGCAATAGTAAGGATAAAAAGATATAGTATTCCACTTAGAAAATGTAAGTTGACCTTGAAATCTCTTTCATTTTTTCACTCGTAGCATAAATTGTTATATCACGTAGTATCCCCTTTCATATTATACAAAATTTATTCCAACTATTTTTTTATAACTTTATGCCTATCCAAAGATTCCACCATTTCCAGTTAAACCAGACACACAAGAATAGAACAAAAGAATACAACGAATTCAGTAGGATAACTTTTAAAAAACTCCAACGAGAAATACAATACTTCGAATTTTTCAGTTTAACATTTTATTCTATTCTTGTATTGGTGGTTTTAGTAATCTTTCATCTCAAACGTTCTTTCATGAGAGTTTCCAAAATATAATTGAAAATGTCTTGATAGAAATGTCGGATATTACTTTAGCAAGCTTAAAATGTATCAATTATGTAAATCCAACTCAATCTTAACTCAATTATATTAATATTATAATCGTTTCAATTTACCAAGCGATGAATCGTACTTTTCCACTGTGACACACACAATTTTTTAGAACAATATCGTATTCCAGTTGTGTGAAGGCACCGTGAGCAGAAATACGTCTACTTTATTATACGAGAGACGGGACTAAATTCATGCAACGAGAATTTACTACGTCATTTCACTGTGCGGAACAGCATAAAAAGTTAGACGCTGGAACAAGAACGGAGAAATCCTTGAGTGAAGTATCTGCGTACTTTTTGTGGCTTGCTTAACTATGTTCTTCTAGTTTATTATGTTGCTGTATTATTCTTATGAACTACGAAACGAACTTGGAACTACAACAAGGTCGGCGGAAGACGAATTAATAATTAATAGAAAATTAATCCTTTATGAACAAATCTTTTCCCCGTTAGTAAAGATAAAAGTATAAAGCAAAAATAGTAATAAATACTAAATATAAATGCATAAATAATGATTATTATTAATAAACTATAATTTTGAACGTGATAAACTTGAAATATGTTAAATGGTATAAATAAAAGGGTATCAAACTTTCTGGATGGAACATCGTAATTTATATTATTTTAACTGAAATATTGAGATAAAAATTCACTATTTCCGACATTTTTTTAAGTCAACATTTTTTTTACTTATCAATATTTATATATATACTATACTTTAGTATATTGCATATCACTTTTTTCGTTTTATTTATATTTATTCCATATACAGAGCATAGAAGTCAATGTTGTAGTGTCTGAATATCAGAGTAGGGCACAAATCAACTGATAATTGAAATTGACTAATCGTCTGATTAATCGTTAATCATAATTAATAATCATTAGTTAAACATATTTGATTGGTTAGTCATGACTATATAGCATAAATTACTTACAACTCTATTTAATCATTAGTCATTCGTTACTAGTTATGATTAATCATTAGTTTGTTTTTCTATATATTAGAAATATGACAACATATTTCAAGATCATCAAAATCGGAGTCTAAATATTTACTATTTTATATTGAAAGTTTATAAAGTATTGGAATATATTTTTTATTATCATTCCGTGGCTTTTTTAGTTTATCATTTTTATTTATTAGTCATATGTATTTAAATTTTGATTACTCATTTAGACATTAGTTACAATTAGAGTTACTCACTAGTCAATGTTTATTATTCATGTTTAATAAAAATTTAGTCATTAATCACTAGTCATACTCAAATATTTATTTAATCATTATTTGTTAGTCAGTAATCATATCAATGATTACAGTTTGCCCAACTTTGCTGAATATTAATGTGAGTCACTGTATATCATGTGACTGTACGCATATCCTTCTAAAGTTATGGTTTTAAAGGAAAAAGTTTTATTAACGAAATGATTTATAATTTTGACTATAGGTAAAAATTCTCATTTTGTAATTAAATTTTTTTAAACTCTACTACTTTCTAATCAAAAATAAAAGATACACATTTGTCCGTTAACTCGTTGGAACAAAAAAAGAAAAAATTCAATTAAACGATGCAGCATCAGCATATAATAATTGTCAAATTGTACGGTCGGCGTATCATAAAATTGTGATGTGTCAAAACGTCCAGTATGGCAAATACATTATTGATCGTCATCTACTGGCATCTGAAATTATTCATAATTCATACCTATACTAATGTGACACGGGCTCCGACCAAACTGGAGCTAAATAGAATCATTTGAATTTATAATTAATATAAAAGAGCTTAACGGTTTTATATTATTAATACGCATAAATTATTCTTTCTCTCGAAACTATAGTGGTGATCTTAAAATAGTACCACTGCAAAACGGAAACAAACCGAATCTGTGAATGTATAGAACACTTGCCACTGAGTAAACGAAATGGACCTCAGAGGTTTAGTCTTTACATAAAAACTGGTGTCTATTTTAAAATTGAACGCTTCAGCCATTCTCATTTTATCGTTACACCGAATCCCAAATTTTTTCCCTCTCCGAGAACTCCTATTATTTTGTTTGCATAAATTAACAGGCATGTGCACGAGTGGTTTATCTCATGATCCCATTTCACGCCAAAATCTCTATTTTTAAGTAAAGCATACACAGCAGGGTTTATTTTGGATCGTCCGCGATTTCCTAACCCTTCTTAGTTTCTTTACACTTCCGAGCAAACTCTACACGAATTCGGCGTACACGTTTCCCGTAAACGTCAACTCAAAGTCGATTTTACAAGTCACACTAAGCTTTCGCTGACTATAAAAAGTTTTGACGCTCAAACGAATTCTTTTAATCTGTTTCTTCTAATCGTTCTTCAAGATACTTTATTTTAATCGAATTACTCTTCCCCTAGTGCAGCCAATGCGAATGCTCGTTAGGTGAAATGTTCCGTGGTAATCAGTAGGATACAACGGGTCCTGAAACCCAGAAGTTAGAAATAATCTGGGATCGACATCAACTGTAAAGCGGTAAGCAACGATCGTTGAATACAATTGCGCCGAGGACAATTTTCCACTCGATATTTCCCAGTTCCTTCGGGTGGATACAGAATTTCTACGTAATTTTCCGCCTTCCTTCTCTAATATCACTAAATTATCTGTCGATGTTCCACAAAGAGAGACCCCTTGTGAAATGACGAACTAAACTCGAGTGAAAAATCAGGAAATTTCTTCGACGATATTATGGCTGACTGGATTGTCACGCATTTATACCACTTCCGTAATTGTCTGACTAGCAAATGTCGTAAAGGCTAAGATGAATTACGTTCATTCGAAAAGCGTACGTCACTTCGTAATTGTAAATTGGTTTGATAATTTTCTTGAAATCGTGAATATGGACCGTTGAAATAAGGTTTCGATTCCAGCGTTGATTAATTGTTTTCAGATAATCACATTTTTTATTTAAACTTAACGAAATTGCTGAGTGAGGTTCATACAGCTGTATACAGGGTGTCTCACTTCGAACTCTGCCGTCCCTAATAATTTTGTTATTTGTATAGATACAAAAAAATATTTACCAAGAAAGTTACTCTACTTCAGGGGGCACATAAATCTGCGTGGCTCAAGTTCATCTCAAGGTCATACTTTTCGCGATTTCGTGAACAGTGTTTTTAATTGGAACGTCCCACTTTTTTGTTTACCATTAAAAAGGTAAAGTCAAAACGCATCCAACCATGTGCCTTACCATGACTTTGAAATGACCTTGAATCGAAAATTTAGCAAATGGTTGAAAAGATAAGGAAGCTTAAGAAGAATGAAGTGCGGACGCAAAGTAAACGCATTAGTCGCAGAATTTATTAATTTAATGTGTGCTCGCAATGTTGTCCTCCAGACTCAATACACTTATTGAGGCGTAAAATAAATTCATGTTTAGTTTTTTGTATTACATCTGAAGATAGATTTGCACAGGCATCGGACATGCATTCTTTCATATTCAAGGAACGTACTGTATACGATATCATCAACCACGAACATTTCTGAAATTAGTCTTACGCTCTTCACTACTTACAGTCTTACTACAAACTGAAATTTATTGGATAAATTGAGGAAGGAGAAGTTTCCTCTTCCTATGTTAAGTTCTCAAATGTTTGTTTACTAACAATTTCTTATTGTACAGTCAATGGATATCTGTGGTCGTGATAAGAAATATTGTAATACAAACAATTGGAGATGAATTTTCGACCCAAGGTCATTTTAAAATCATGTTGTGCATATGGTTGGATACGTTTTGACCTCGCTTTCTTAATGGTAAACAAAAAAATGGGTCATTCCATTTAAAAAAATATTATTGCTCGCGAAATCTCGGAAAGTATGACCTTGAAATGACCTTTATCTATACAGATTTATATGCCCCTGAAATACAATAACTTTCTCCTCACACATTTTTTGTATTTGTTCAAATAACAATGTTATTAAGGGTGGCAGAATTATTTGAGAAACCCTGTATTATCTACTTAATTACTAGACTCATTTTGTATAAAATTTTTACATGAGATAACTAGTATTTGTATCTAAAAAGTACTATTATTAAATTTTAAGCTAACAGTTTTCGAAAAATTCACATACTTATTGTAGAACCTGAACATCGAGAGTAGCAAGTACATTTTTACTATTGAAAGGTACATACATATATATATTATTTGCGTTTTCTTCATTTCTTTTATCAGCATTTCTCTTTAGAAGTCATAGCTTGAACATTGCCAAATAACATGGTTGAGATTTTGTATATCATATTCACAATCACAGTTCGTTTTGTCTACAATATTATTATTATTATTATTAATATTATTGCGCTATATGAGTATATAAATTACATCGTAATATACAGTGGTATGCGAAATCCTAAGTCCTCTTGTTGAACAATTTTTTTGTAACTAAACTTCAAAGCAGCACTTGTTTTCACCTAGTAATAAATTACTCCTTCAATTTTTAACTAAGTAAGTAGGTACTCAATATTCAATATCAAAGTTTATCACATAAAGAATGTCACATAGGTTACACATGGCGACAAATAAACTAAACACAAATATTGCAAGATATATTTTATTATTATTTTCCACTAATACAGTAAACTTTTAGTTACAATCGTGAAGCAATTCAACAAAATTTTTCAAGTTACTTTAAATAGGATTATTCCAAACCAAAATAATCACAAATATAAAAGTCTGAAAACAATTTGAAGAAAATGCAAAACTGTTATGGACAGTTTACATTTAAGTTATTCTACTGCAAAATTTCCATATTTTTTTCTCATTAATGGATAGGTACATACAGAAGGTTGATCGATGGATTGATGCGGATTTACAACTAATGCGAAACTTCGAGTTTTCGAAGTGCATGGGATCTTTCGATCGCGTGATGATATCGAAAAAGTCGTAATAAATAAATCGAGCTATAAAACTTGCGCCGGAAAACGCGGAACGGCCTGTTGTGTGAACGATGATGCATAACGTTTCAGATTCGCATCCGATTGGCCGGTGCGAATCATTTGTCAGCGGCAAAAAAATTGAAACCGCATTCTTCCTTACGTTTCGTCGATCGCCAGGCTCATCGATCATACTGCAACGATAAAAGTACGAGCTGACCGGCAGTTTATGTTCGCGTCGGAAGACTTCCACCCGGAGTTCCCATTTCATCGACGAGCTTTCGCCATTTTCACAACATTCGCTAAATAGTAACCTTGCTTCGTTATGCTATTGCTTTATAATAACGGAACATACTTATATAAAAAATAGTGTATCAAATATCCCACACAGCACAAGATATCCCAGAGATATCGTAGGGACGTCATTTTGGGATATCGAGATATCCCTGGGATATCCCTGGTTGGTCTGGGATATTCGTGGGATATCCAGGGGATGTGAAAGTGTCCACCTTTGTGATATCCTACGGATATCCCATATCGACATCCTACGGATATCCCAGACGGACATCCTACAGATATATAAAGAAACAATTTTAGCTTGGTTCCAAATTTACTTTATTTTTCTCGTGGCGTTTATTATCTCTCTGTGTCGTATATTTATCATCTTTATGAATTGTATACATCTCAAATCGTAGAGAAGGTTGGTGAAAAACGAAAACTCACAGGCCGGGATTCGAACAGATGAACCTTGGAAAAACTTGCGACAAACTGACAAAGCTACACCTTTACCAGCTCGGCTAAAGTGTTCCGTTGTTTCGTGTTATATTATTTGCTCATATATGTAGTTGACCTGAAAATTCCGATACCATAGCAAAAATACATTTACTTGATAGTGTATGGAAAGTTTTATATTTTATTTTTGTCAGATAATAAATGCAAAATGTTTTCCTGAAAATTTTATACCAATTAACATAATCCATAAACTACAGCAGTGGTCAAAATTACTTGTTCGTTTCAGCAAGAATTTGAAGGCTACGTCATCTACTTTCTTCTTCTTTCGCCGAGCTCTGCCCTATGACATTTTGCAATGTTCTAAGAAATGTCCTGGTGAGATATCTTAGGACATCTGTATGCGATATCTCAGAGATATCCTGACGAGATATCTTAGGATATCGTGATGGGATATCCTACGATATCCTAGGATATCCCTAGTTTATTTTAGGATATTCCACGGATATCCCGCTGGGATATCGTAAGATATCCTGGTGGGATATCCCTAGGATCACCTTGATCGGTCTGGAACATTTTGGGATATCCTCAGAATATCGTGTGCTCTATGGGATGTTGTTAAATTGAATAGAAAGGTAGAAGCCAAAGAGTTTATCGAGGCTCATTAATAAACATATTATGTTATTTGTTAAAAAAATTAGTTGGTATATTTTTTACAAGACTTTATTTTCTTTAAATAAAGAATATTCAATATCACGAAGTACCTACTTTGTTTAATTAATAAAAAGGTATAAAAAGCAGTACTAAAAATTCTGTCCCTTCATTAAAATAATTAACTGATTATGTTGAACTTCTCTTCAAATATATTTCGACCCTTGTTTTGCCATTATCGGGGTAATGACGAATAGTATTCAGTTGCTATTTAGATTCATCGAAGTGCATCGAAAATTACAGAATGGAAGTTACACAATAATGCTTTGAAGAGACGCTGACAGACAGCGGTCTGCAAATGATTGCGAACAGCATTAATAGCCAGGTATAAACCAGTCATGTTTGTTTTCCCGGATGCTTGAAAACGCATTTGTTCAGTGAACAATCGACGCTGTACATTCTTCATAGTGTCACAGGTACATCGATCAAAGCGTGCATTGAGTTCCAAACATATCGACCGGAGAATCAAATGGATGGAACCAAGTAGATTAATTTGTTTGTGTGAAAATACAAAGTTACTCTATCTAATATCGGCAATAATCTCCCACTCTTGTTGTCATGTCCATTAAAGTGGTAAAAGTGGTCAATGACGTTCTCGGTAAATTAAATATACAATACGTTTAAATTATTTGCGATTCATTAGCTGAAAAAATTTATCAGAACTTGAAATTTCCGCAGTGATTGATTGATACTTCATTAGAAAATTAGTGTCATTTACAAATAAACAAGCAGCGTTGACAAATCAGATTTGATGGAGAATAATAAAATAATGAAAGATAATGTTCCAAAGAAACAGTTTAAATATGAGACATTAAGAGTACAAATCGTATATTCCGAATTAGTTTAACAAAGACTACTTTATTTTTTTATTTTTGTACGGAATAGTTAAATCAAAAGAGTTTGTAATTGCTGTCAACGAAATTTAAAGAAAAAGTATTCAAGTGTGAAAGAATGAAATTATTTAGAAAACCTTTGCCACCAGAAATTAAAGAATAACATCATAAACGAAATAATTTTGAATGATTAAGCATGAGATTAATTCTTAACTAACAACTAACAAACTACAATATCTTAATTTTTATGTTCAATGAATCACAAAATATTAAAGAAAAACTGATAAAAGAGCAAATTAAAGAACGAGCAAATGATATGCAGAAATAAGAAGTAAGGAAAATTGTAAACTAAAGAAACATAATACAAAAGTTATTAAAAGTATCAAAATTAGAGACTGAGCAATGAAACGGTACTCGAAAAAGAGAGTGATTAAACATCAAATCTTATTATTATCAGCACAATAACTAATAACTAGACTGCAGATTTTTATGCAAAATAAAATATTTGCAAGCACAAATAACGAATTGCAAATTGAATAACAGTACATTTAATTTTCCAAAGATTTCAACTTAAATTATATTATTGATATTTTGTTTATTTTTGCATGTAGTAACAGTCTCGCAGATTTTTTGCATACTTAAAATTGTCATAAATGCATAAAATCCGCAGTCTACCAATAACCCAAATTAAATTACAAAATTTTCTGTATGAAAGCATATTTTCCATTTAAAAGATTTCCCATTAACGAGCAACAAAATGTAATGCGATTCAACCTCAGACTACCTCTCCAAAAATGACTTCAATTTTAATTCTAAATATATCTGAAAGTTCTAGGAAATGGGAAGAGTAAGTGTGAAAGTTACCAAACGAATGGCAGAGAAAGACTCTGGGGAGAAGAAGCCGAGATTAATCGTCAGAGAACACGATCCAAAAATGAAACTTGAAAAACGATTAAATACCGCCGGCATCGAACGACCCATCAACATCGTTCCCAAGACGATCAGCCCTGGTTGAGGCGATTCGCAGGAAAAGCCAGTCGGTGGCAATTGGTTCGACAAACTTTCGGATGCCCGACGACGTCACCGGTGGCGAAGTTGCCAGCGGGCGAGGGCAAAGGTTCGTCGTACATCGAGGAAATGGAACCCAAGGAAATTTGGTTACCGAAGGAATGCAAACGGTCCCGCCAATTTTCCCAGCGATTTTGTCGGTATATAACTTTTCCGTCCGTGGAAACTGTTGGACTCAGCCTTTTTTGCAGAGAGCAGCCTGCTTTATTCCCTTCGCTCTTTCATTCGGCTTTATTCCTTCCCATATCAAAGTCAATTCGTTCAACCCCCTCGCCGCGGCTGCCGGTTGGCCGTCGATGCGCGCGAGAAAACGTATTTTGCATAGCTATCTCCGCGGCGCAGAGCTCGTTAAAGCGGCTTCTGTTTTCGTACCGGAATCATTTCCTTTTCATGCATCGATATCGGCCTCTAATTGCGCGCATTTCACCACTCGACTCTTTACTCGTGCGCGTATGTCGTTCCGTTTTCACCCCTTCCTCTTCCACTCTTGTATCATTTACGTGTTTGACTACAGTCTGTCGCGCGGGAACGTACGCTCTATACTCCTTGGTAACATTAATTTGTCGCATAAAAAATTACACGCCATTTAAACGCAGGTTCAGAAAATTACCACGCGTTTATTCGGCAACTGGGCTGATTGCGTTCGTCAAGTGTCCAAGAAATGGTGTACGATAATGAAAAATAAAAAGTAGTGAACGTGATAAGCTATCATGGAGCAATTACATAGATGCATTTGCTTTTTGATTTATTTTTCGGTGTATGGAGTGAATAATAATGACTAAACTGCACTGAGAAAAATCGGATCTTACTTTATAGTATTATAATCGAGGAAATTTTACTACACTGTCGACTAAAGTAGCACCATTGGTGACAGTGGTCTGGTTACTACTATACGAATGTATTAATTTTTGGTCGTGAAGAATTAGTAAAGACTACAACCTCGCGTACTGGAATTTTACTACATAATGTAGTAAAGTTTGAATATCGTTCAAACTAAAAATACAGGGGGGGGGGGCGATAGGTAGCAACGGATCGATCGCGATCAGTAGTATACAAAGTCGACGATATTGCAAGAGAACTCGGGGTGGAAGAAAAAAGACGGGGGGCATCATGGCGATTTTGTACGACCCGTCAAACAAAGCAGACTGACTTCACACTTCATCATCAGTAGGCCTATGCTGACGGACCATGCGCTGCACGTGCGCTTGAGTATAGAAGATCATTTCGGAACTCATATATACAGGGTGTTTCGCAATTCGTGGGAAATCTCCGAGATATAGGTACTAGACACGAAAATAATAAGAAAAGTTCTTATGCAATATTCTCGGAAATGGTTAGTTTATTAGTTACACGCGGTTTTACATTTCGTAAAATGCCGACGTAACACTGCTTCATCCCCTTTAAAGCCAGTGACCGCGCTTAAATGACCAGGCCTCTCTGGGCCTAAGTGGGCCCCGGTGATCGCAACGTGTATTGGAATAAGATGTTTCTTCGAATGAAAAATCACATCTTGTAATTAATCACATTTTGTAATTAAAAATTGAAATGATGACGAATATAACACATCTGATACTTTTCCACGATGCAGGGGCCCAAATCTCGGTCGCTGACCTTACCGGGGATGAGCCTTTGTTATGTGCCTTCACGAAATATAAAATCGCGTGTAACTAATAAACTAACCATTTCCGAGAATATTGCATAAGAACTTTTCTTATTATTTTCATGTCTAGTATATGTATCTCGGAGATTTCCCACGAATTGCGAAACAACCTGTATACGAACAGGGTAAGGATCAAGCACTAGCGAGAAAGACGAAGGAAAGATCGGATCGAGAACACTCTAGCGGAAGCCCTGTGAAACTTTCACTATCGAACTCGCCTATGTGGTCCTATGCCCAAGCTCAGCTAATTGCTGAGGCCGTAACAAATACCTCTGGAAATATGTTTTTCCAATATTATACCATTTGTTGGACGCTATGCGATATCCATCGAAAGGCATTGAAAAGATGGCTCCTAGAAAATACTTTTGACGATACAACAGGGCTAAAAGCCAAGCAAATTGAGGTTATGCTACGAGACGTCACTTGTTTCCGAAGCATAAGAAATACGCTACAGATGCATACAGATGTCGTTGTGTCTCACACGTTTCAGAAATTTTACTATGCTGGTTCAGTAAATTCAGAAACACAACCTATTAAAGATTACTTTTAGTGTGGTAGAAAGAGTCACCTTTCACACTAAGTTCTTCACTACGCAATGTACATAGTAATTTTTCCTCTCCGATTTTTCTCAGTGTGTGGATTTCTATGCGAATACGTATTTTTCATATTGCATATGTTTTGTATATTCAATATAAGACAGATATATGACATATAATATTTTATATAAGGCAGATGACTGAATATGTTACATATTTTCTGCAGATTTGACATACTTTCACTTTAGACTTACTTTGTTATCAGTTCAGTAACAATTTATGATCCATTCATAATACTCCGACTTTACCATCGTATGATTAGTTTATAAGCCTGCTCAGTATAATTCGAATTCGCCATCAATAATATTTAAAAAAAATGTAAAGAGCAACCCAAATGTATTAAGATGTCAGTTTGATTTCATTATCTTCGAAGTGTTAATCGTCAGAAGTGTGTAATTTCGTACAATGCCCAAAGCGAAAAGTGTCAAATAATTTATGTTTAACAAATGGATAAGTAAAGTAGCTGATACATGTTTATTCTCGAAGGAAATATTGTTATTTGTCAGACATGCAATAAGCATATTAACTGCGATAGAAAATCCCAATTGTTTAAGCTTGCAACTACCGCCGTTCATAGAAGAAATACATATAAGTAATAATCCAGCATCAAGTACAAGTAATCAAGTATCAAATAAGAATCAATTTTGTAGCGATTCATGACAAGCGATGGTAGCTGTAAAAATGCATTGACATTATGGAAAAATTTCTTCAAAAAGTACACTGGTCAAAATATACCCAATGAATTCACTCTTAGGAAAAATTATCTACAAAATCTTTACAAAAAAGTTTTAAACAGTACATCTACTAAAGGACCAGATGATGTTTCAGCACAACACTGGAGTAAATTTAACTTTGTTCCAATCACATCTGATAATATGGAAAGATCATTCTCCGCTTCTAAATTAATATTTTCGGACAACCGTTTCACGGAAAATCTCGGATGATAATATGTTACGGAAAATGCTGCGTGTCCCATTTTTCCATAACAGTTGCTAATTTCTACAATCAACCAGTTGTAACAGGATAAACAGTTAGTTACCAAAACTGTGCCCGAGAACTTGGACACAGTTTTTAGACTGTGGACACAGGGCTTAATAGCTACAAAGGTATATTTTCCTAAGCGCAATCAGCCGCCGCGACCAGCCAACACATACAATACGCAAATATAAAAAACAAATGCAGTAGATTACATGTATATTGAAAAATGCTGATGTATTCGTTGATCGCGGCGGCTGATCGCGCTTAGGAAATCACTCCTAAGGGCCGATGCACACGAGCATTGAAATCGACGTCCGTCGCTGTGTACGTCGTAGGATAACATGCAATAGAAAAGCGAGTATGAAGATCCTTTGGTAAACCTTCAACTGAATTTTACCCATCACATGAAAAAGATCATTAAGCTATGCATTAAAGATAACATCTATCGCTTTCCTTTTTTAGCTTAAGGAACCAACTCCTATTTAATCTTCACTAGCGAACCACACTGTTAAAAATGCCTATTTACTGGATGAACTATTAACGAACTACACTGCATCATCTTGCGAGGTGAGTGAAAATATAATTAGAATTACACATACAGTGTTGACTCGAAGAACGGCTGGGTTTCAAAACCGAGTGCAGTCCTTTTTCGAGTCGGATTCGATCTCGGTCACGACGGGACAAGGAGACTCGCAACGGTGAAGAAGTGATGAGGATAGGGAAATGCCTTTTTTGAATCAAACTCAGACGTCCTTCTTTGAGTCAACACTGTAAGATCGTCCTTATATCGGGACAGTATTGTACTATTACAAAAACTACTACAAAACCAATAATACATCTGTTTCATTATAGCTAGATTGACAGTTAATTGTGACAGTAAACAAGCAATGGTAAAGTGTCCTGAATAGTCTGTATATTCAGGTAATGACTATTTCCTTTCCTAAACGTCTTGTTTGCCCTAAATATTATGGTTTCGTCTGGTAGTTTGTATAATACTCCCACAGTCCGCTCATTCTAATTACATGCCGTACTTGCTGATACAAAGCAATTGCCCGATGAACGACGTTTTGTATCCACCAGCAACAGTGGCGCTGGATACTCTATCTACCCTTTCTCGCCCGACCCGTACCCACCCCCTAAAGTCGTACATTGCGTATCCAGCGTTGCCAACAACCTGTTACACAATCCCGGAAGATACACAAAGGGGCAATTTATGCCCGGCATAGCGGGAGCTAGTGCGAAATTCGAAGCCAGCTACGCAAATCTCCACGCACAAGGAATGCACAATGCGAGGCAGCTTACAACGGATTTCGATTAGCCGAAAGTTTATTACCTATGGACAATGGGAGCGGTGCAACGTGGCGATGGAACTATGCACGTAGACAAATGTAACGAGCAACGTACCCCGAAACTACGCGATTCGTTTCCGAAATACGTCTTCTGCCAGATAACTGTCCTGCATTGTGGCTGAGCATTCTTCTTTGTTCTATGCAAACTTGCTTTGCGCTCGCCGTTTCGCTTTGAAGGGATCAAACACTCGGTCACTCAGGTTTATTAGATTCGAGACTGTTGAAGCCAAGGTAAAATACTTGTAGGATGATTACATTCTAACTATGTGGTTCACTAACTGTACGTATTACTGAGGACATTCTAACGGACGTCCTGAATGTCCTTTGTCAAAATGCGTGTTCTTTCGAAGTTTTGAAGTGAATGTTATATTGTCCTCTTATAGGGTAAAGATAGACTCTATTTTAGATTGATCGATAATTATAAAAAAAACTAGATTATTAATTTATCTTACCATTTCTTCATTTTATGGAGAAATCGTCTGTTGTGTTAAAAATCTAACATTTTTAACAAAAATGTTTCTTTTATGCAAAAGAATATTTCATTGTACTGCCCATCTACTAGTGATACAAGCTATGAGCAGATGACTTATCATTTTATGATTGAATAAATTAATTTTACTACAAAGCAAAGTAGCAGTGCAGTCTGTGCAAAGTGCTTGAACTTTGTTTATGAAACAAATATTGCTAAGCAAAACTTTAGTACACGTGTTCGAATCAGCTAAGCCGATTATATTATCTACTGGCTTGCTTATTTTAGACACTAGTTACTAGTTTTATCAGAATTATCTTCCCCATGCTGTGGTAAGATTCTTTAGAAAGAATGTTCATATTCATTTTCATGTTCATATTCATGCATTGCATTACTAATACAATATCGAATTCTTTGCTATCTCTAAACATTCCCGTACTTATAAATCATCACTTAGCAAGCTGTCGCTTCATGGCCCTATAACTTTGAGTCGCTATCGTCAGACTCGCAGTGTAGGACAAGCGCTCCGAAATAGTATCGAATTATCTGTCTTTGGCTATGTTAATAATATAATAGGGGAGACCGAGGCTTGTTGACTAATGAGGTTAGTTGATTAATTCCCTTCAATTATTGTATTACAGTTAAATTAATGCTTCTATGCGCGATATTGGAACATGTAAATGACTGGCATGATATTTAATGTGTTTTTGTGACAGGTATCCGCTTCTTATATTAGTATGACTGAAAAATCTAAAAACATCGGTGGTGAGTAAATATTTTGGCATCGGCTATTTACAGATTTCTGTCCCCTATAAATACCCTGTCAGTCAAATTTGATCGAGCAGATTTTTACGGAATTTGTCGTTAACATTTGCAGTCAGTCTGGCTGCACTTAATAGACTGGCAACAGAAACCGAACAGGTGCTGCTGACATAACCTGTTGGCAGCTCTGCTGCTGGCCTGACGGCTGATTCTGTTGACACGATCTGCTCTGTTTCTGACGTCAATCTACTTCGTGATCTGCTAATAGAGGTCCTATTTGTAAAATGGCAGCCTAATGCGAAAATCTACACTACATCTGCTGACAATCGACTACCAATTCGCACGCTGATGATTTTGTTGTGATCCACACAACCATCGCTAACGCGATAGCGCAATGCCCAAGAATGCCCACACACAGCGACAACCCATAAAGGTAACCGACACCAAAAACGCTGATGCGAAATTTGTTAATCACCGCATTTCAGTGGGACAAAAGATGACCACGGCGCGACATGCTCTCAATCAGCGATCAACCGCGCGAACGTACGTCTTATCGCGACGCAGAGTCTATAATCTGAAGTCAATAAAAGTTGTTAGTCGTTAACGGTGAGTGCCAGCTCTTTCACCAGCCAAGATCCCAACTACCCTCGGTTCAGCTCGAGAATCCCTCCCCCCCCGCGATCCAGCCCTGACGGACGGCGCATTTGGAGAACATTTTGGTTGCAATCATCCGGTTCTGGCAACTCGAGCACTGCTCGAAGGTACCGGCGCAACAGTTTATAGGGTAGGTATTGCTTGATATTGTATTGTGAATATTTTGTGAAAATACGCTAAGTTTATTGTAATGTACGCTACTACATAATATTCAACACGTGAAGGTTTCCTTATACAACTCTTAAGATATAAACAATGCCATACGGTATTACTTAGCTAAAAGATGGAGAGACAACTAAAAAATAAAAAATATGCGTTGTTCTCTTTTTATCCGTTGTCATGTTCAGGAGATGAAACCTCTTCTCATATTGGATCACGGTGTGTTATACAGGTGTTGCAAGTTCCCTCAGAAATGTGTGATCATTAGATGGGAGATCTTCTAGCGACCGCTAGAGTGCGTCTGGGTAGAAACATCAGTGAGGAGCGCTCCTATTGGTTCAGCGATCTCCAGTGGTAAGGAGACCTAGCACGAGTAAAGCTCATACCACACATGCATACCATACGCAAAGTTCTGACTTCCATCTATTGATCACAAAAAATCAATCAGACAGAAATGGTTTGTCGGAATACCTCTATAATTCACCGTGTATTGAATCAACTAAATAATAACTGTGACTTGGATGATTATAATTTTAACTTGACCTAATTGTGTCTACAAACCATCATGATTCATTATAGTAAACATTCATGAGCCAATAAATATTTAGCTTTCGATAATATCATCGTTTGTTTTCATGTGCACTAATAATAAATGTCAAGTTAACTAACTTCAAAGTCGAGGCTCATTGACATAGATCCATGAATTAACTTAACATTCTTACTAATATAAATGTAATAAAAACTGCCATTTACGCTCAATTAAAGCGATTTTTAAAATTAAGCCTGAGTACCTAAAGAAATGTGTAAACTATTGATATATAACAAGTCAACAAACCAACAATCATTTGTTTAAAAAAAACATAAAGGCTCTATCACTAACAATTTTTTACAGTTAGACCACTCCAAGAAAAGGAAGGAATTTGTTAGTTATCCCTACAGCATCGCCACTTCTCCAAGCAAAGGAATGGTCAGGTAAACGTATTGCGACTTAACAAAAATATAATTGAATTTCCTGTCTTAAAAAGACAGTATAAAGCTATACTTTTACAAATATACAAGTTATTAGGATAACTAAAATTTGTGTGATATGAACTATCAACGGAGCACACAATAGTAGCAATAGCCGACTTTATTCCAAGTTAATAAATTTGCAAATCTTCTTGAAAAGTGATCTGTGAATGCGGATGTTTACGGAAATTCATATTTTAAAGGCACAGGAAAAAAAAATTTAAATAAGTGTTTTTTACCTTTTAAGTATTCTTAAATGTATTTTATCTTCCATATTTCATGTATTTTTACGTCTAAGGACATCCTTATACATTTTATAATTTAGAACATTTAAAATCGACATAAATGCATAAACATCCGCAATCTAGTAATCTGTAAGTGCTGTTTAGCCTAATATTTTGGAAACTGTTACATATGAATATGATTGCGTAACATTTCATTTCGAAAAATAGTATTACTACAAACTTTTAATTAAACATCATTTTTGGTGAAATATCAGAATTATTTGTATACACGAATTTTATGAAAGTCAATTTTAAACGACTTATACAAAGGATTTTGTTGCTAGTTATAATTTGTTATTTAATGTAAGTTCTATCATATTCTGTTTTTTAATTGTATGGTTTCTTAAATTATATAGGATTCTACCTTGAAAGGTAATTAATTGATGCTGCTGTGATTCAAGCATTTAATAAGTTAAGTAGAATTGGTAGGTCCAGAATTTACCAAGGTATTCGGCTCTAATAATAATACGAATTTCAGTGCGATTTTATGGAAAAGGAGTAATTAGAATAAAGTGCACATTACAGGGTAGTATGTCACAAAATAGCGGGAACGTTACGCATTAGTACTATGAAACCGTATAATTCCCCATTGGAATAAATTCCATTCCGATTATAATTGTTTCGTTTGCAAATTGGTCTTGTGAGATAATAGGAAACGTTGTAATGTTCCATATTACGACTCTGTTCATTGGGATTAGATGCATTGTAAACTAAATAAACAATTGAGCACATAAATGGTAGCTGACCACTATATTTAGTCAAGATCTGAATTATTTATTAATATAACAGTAAATATTTAGAAATTGAAGGAGAATGGAAGAAATTCTTGTAAATGATTATTTGTTTATCTGTGTTTATCTGCAGAGAATAGTAAAAGTACAATACTAATGAATAGTATAATCAACATTAAAAAAACCTGAACAAAATTTCAATAAAACCACCATAACTGCTAATGAAATGAAAAGAGATCTTGTAAACTTTTCCAGAATAACTCATACGGAAAAGTCTATTTAAAAGTCGAAGCTGGAAGAAGTGTAAGCCCAGAACTTATGGAGCATAAGCAATGTATCTACTAGATTAAATTACGTGGAATCAACTGTTGCAGAACATTGTAAACCAAGGTCTTCGCAAAAACTAAGAGATACTGTTTCAGAAAATACTTGTACAATTGGATTTATAAGGGGACATAATATGGTAATATTGAAAGATTTTCAAATACTGCCTTTCAAACTTATTCAAAGATCAACTTTGATTTTTTATATAGAAATCCATATTTTATTTTACTTTTGCATTTATCGTAAAAAATACAAAAAGCTTTGTTCGACAAATTTTTCAATCCGACGTTTACTTTCCAAGATATAAAGGAAGACTCATTTAATTTATTGCAAATAAACACCTTAAAAAAACATTTTACAAAATAATACTTCGATTTGAGCAACATTTTTATTTATCTGTTGTTCCGTGGTATTTTAAATGCAAAGTAATTGACCTGAAATATTTAATTCATCGACATCTCTCTTGTTATACATTGCAGATTTTATGCAAATCAATTAAAAATCATTCTTTTTTTCAAGTATTCACATATTTGACGCGAACCAAATTATTAGACAACGTAATATATGGAAGCTTTATATTATAAACCTACGTATATCTGTATAATTATTAAACAGTGGATCTTATAATTGTAAATGATGTAAGCATGCAAAAAATCTACAAGACTGTTAATATATACCGAAATATACAAAATAAAAACAGTATTATTCAAGTTAGAAGACTTAGAGCATTAAACATAATGTTTTTGAAGTTTCAATTCTTTATTTCTGCTTCTAAAAACTTTATTTTGCATAAAGATCAGCTGAAGAGTAATTACACTTCCTACATCATTCTGAACTTGTTTTGATTAATTTCTCAAAAGTGTATAAAGCACTTTTAAAGATAGTGATATACCTACATTTATTTCCTTTCATTGTGTGCAACGATCCTATTTTAGGAATTTAAACTGATTTAATTGGTGTATGAAATCCCTTAAAAAGTTTCCTAAACATTCCAACTCTAATTTCGTTTTTGTTATTACTTTACCAATGAAATTAATTTGAATTGCTTATAACTAGATTTTTGCAATATAAACAAAAACAATGCGGAACAAATATTTTTCATTAATAAATTCAAGAACAATTTCTATTTTTTAAGGAATATTCTTTCTAATAGACAAATTAATCTCTGACATTTAAAAATATTCAAAGGTAGACATTCTGACGTTTTAAATATTTATTAAGACCTCGGATTCAATAAAACCTTAGTAACGTCGGCAATGTTGAACTAAAAAACAAAAATTGCTAGCAGATATTTTAAACCATCGTTCATTTTTCCTGTCTTACAATTAGTTTTCCTAATGGAAACCCTGAAAATGACTTCAGCAAGTTTGAATTCTGATACCTCTGGGTCAGTCCACGCGAACTCGGATACTTTTTGGAGTAACATCTCGCATTTTGCTAAATTTTGGATATGTTGTAGTTTTTAGGAATATATAAACGTGTGCGAAAGGATTTTTGAAAATTTTTTAAATTGTTAATTTTAGAGCTCTTCGAAGTTTACTGTTTACTTTTCTTCTATTAATTTTAGCTCTTAAACTAGCAAACTGATAAAAATGTGCTTTATGGTGCTTATAGAGCAGACATAGCAGTACCTAGTAAAAATTATTTCAATTGGAAGAAAAACTTTCTTAATCATTTATTTAAGAGCTAAAATTAATAGAAAAAAAGTGAACGGTAAACTTTAAAGAGCTCTTAAGTTAACAATTTTCAAAATTTTCAAAAATTCTTTCGCACACGTTTAAATATCCCTAAAAATTACAACATATCCAAAATTTAGTAAAATCCGAGATGTTACTCCAATAAGTGTCCGAGTTCGCGTGGAATGATCCCTCTTACAGAGATATTAATTGAAGAATCATGAAGCGGTAATTAATTAGCAGGTGTTGCATCGAGTGTAACTACATTCTGGTTCGAGTACGTATTATCTACGCGAAATAAGCGATTCACCGATCGAAATCAGAGCTCCCAGTGTTTGTACATTACACGAGTGTGTACTCGCATACACGATGCAGTCGTCGAGATTCGATCGTTGAAATATTCATAGGTCCCAGCAGCGAAGAGTCGCGAGACAAAGGGAGAACCAAGAAAAAATGGAAGCCGAAGAATAGGGGTGAACACGGACAAGGAGCATCCGGGGCGAAAAAAAAGAAAGTAGAAAACGAGTGCTGACGGAATTCCTCGCGTTTCCTCGTCCCGGAGAAAACCCGGCTCAGTCAAATGTTAAGCCCGGTTCTCACCTAGACGGCGTTACTCTGAGCTCACCCTCTCCCCTGTTTTCCGCCGCCCGTTCTCACCACCCCCCGCTAGAAACGACGTTGCCTTAAAGTTAAATGGCTTTAACAGCCCTAAAGAGGTACGCGCGATTAAACTCGGCCCATTATTAGTTCGACGCTTGCAACCTGTTTTCGGGATTGACTTCTCCTCGGGTGTGATTTACAGCCGCGGGAGAGGGGGGGTCGAGGTTATGCTCCCCTTCCGTGAAAGTATGGATTGTTCCAGAGGAAATTTCGTCAAAGCGATATATTATGTGAAAATTGCTTTCCAACTCGTGTACGGTACAAAATTGGAATAGGGAGGACATTTTTGACGAAACTGATGTAGTAAAGTCGTGAAAGCAACGCAGTCAAAATCAATGAAATCATAGTGTCAGAGTGTCTAGAGGTTGATTTTTTAATGTTTATAATACCAATGTAATTCAGGAGGGAGGCAAATTGAGGCAAGTTGAGATGTTATGCAAAATAAAATATTCAGGAACGCATATGACGATTTGAAACTTTAATAACAATGTGTCTTATTTTTTACATATTTCAAATTGATTTATATTTTTGATATTCTGCATATTTTGGCGCCTGTCAACAACCTGAATATTGATAATTACCATAAATGCATAAAATCCGCAGTCTATAGGTAATAGTAAGAATATTTTATTAGAATATAAGATTGGCATCATTTGATCCCTTTTGCTGACAAAAGAATGAAGTCCCTTTTATTAAATTAGTATTGAGAAAATTAGACTTTTGTGTAATCCTTTACAAAAATTAAGAACAGAATGTAGTTCTGTTGCTAGAAAATAAAATAAAAGAATAGTAATTATAATAACATAACTTGAAGAACAAATTACATTTCTTTCATTAGTAAACTAATTTACATTATTAATGATAAACTTCAGTCACTATTCTAGATTTTTCCTGCAATCATTTTACTTGTGATGTAAATTTGAGTCGTGTTTTTTATTAATATAGAAATAAGTCGTATTGATAAATGACTCAATTATTCTTAATTCTATTTATTTGTACAATAAACTCATTTTTCATAATTTTGGACTTACGTCATTAGTCAATTGAGGGGCTTATTTCATGAAAGAGATTATAGTATATGAAAGTATATAATTAATTCGATATTATGAGTGTACTGATTAAAATAAAGGAAATTATTCGTTTTAAATTCTAATATGTACACAGGGTGACTCACACTATTTGTCCACTCTGAAAAGATTCTGAGGTATGTGTTCTAGAAGAGAGTGTTTTATATGGAAATTGCATAGTACCGAAGAGAATATATGATGCTAAAACGCTTTTCTAAAAATAACCTATTTGTTTATGAGGTATTAAGGTACTCTTCAATTTTTTAAGTAGAATACGAATTTTTTCAGATAATAAAATTCCAAAGCCATGAATTTTCTATATAAATATTCTAAACTTTGTTTGTACTGAACCTTATAATTATTGAAATTTTTATAGTAGCGTTGCTCATAATTTCAGTACTTATTGTTGGTTATGATAGGTATTTTATTTGATGAATAACGTTTTGTAAACATCTCACGAATTATTGGATGCATGGTAAGACTGGTGAGACATGCTGAGACTTGATACTTTCGCATAAAAAGTGCATTACTCTATAAAATTTTGATAAAAAATACATATTCAAAATCATTTTAATATCCTGTAAACAGGTAAGCTATTAAAAAAACGTTTCAGTATCCTATGTACCCTTTGCCACCATGTGATTTCTATATGAAAGGCGCTTTTACAAAGCATGTACTTCAGTATTTGTTTCATAACGCGCTGTGTATAATAAATAAAACATACCTATATTTCGCGTAGGAACCGTTGATAATAATGCATGAGAAAATATAAGTGTACATTATCAAATCTGCGTTGTATTTGCAAATTTGAATATGTGAAGAAGTTATCACTTGTTTAGTATAGGCTTCTTATGTTGATGTATGCATGTATTAAATAAGATATAGTACCCTGAAAAATTATAAACCCAACCCTATATTTAGATTTTTCGTAATATTCAAACGACAAAAAAACGATAAAATCGTTTACATAATTTCATATTATAACATAGAACAGAACTAAAGATATATTCTGTCAAATAAGTACCAGGAATTGTTCAATAAAACACAAAATACAGTAGTGATTCGATAAGTGTCGACTTAAAGTTATTCGTTATAAGGTCGAATTCTACCCCCACCAACCAACCGAATGGTCTCCTTCCGAACTCTTGGGAGTATAAAAATTTTAACCGAAGCAAGAAAATATAGTGCCTTCTACGTTAAATGTCGAAGTCCGGTTCTGACTACTGAACACTTATCGAATCACTACTGTATTGGTTTAATCATCCACATGTATTTTATCACCTTCAAAATAAGCCCCATTTGATGCAATACATTTATGCTAACGAATACTCTATTCCTCGAAACACTTATTATATGTTCTTCCCGGTATGGCCTTCAGCTCTTTCTTTTTTTTTTTTTATGGTCGCAATGGACTCGAAACGTGTTCCACGAAGTAGCAACTCGAGTTTAGGGAACAAGTCACACGAGGTCATATTTGGTGAATACGGTGCTTGACTGATTATAGGGTAAAGTATACAGTTAGTGACCCTCATACAATAATTGACCCTTTCAAGAAAAGTAAAAAATATAGTATAATACTTTTCTTACATAATAAAAAAAATATATATTTCAAAGATTCAAATATTTTTGTTTCGAATACAATTAACATTTTACTATATAAGAAAACGATTATACTATATTTTTTACTTTGTTTGAAAGGTTCAATCATTGTATAGGGGGGTCAGCAACTGTATACTTTACCTTATTCGTTGAATGTTTAGCAAAAATTTACGTACAAGAATCGATGTGTGAGAGGGCGCATTATCGTGATGCAAAATCCAAGAATTGTTCTTCCACAAATCTAGCATTTACTGGCGAATACACTCTCTCAAACGCCTCATAACGTCCAGATAATGTTTATTAAGTGTTAGCTCCTCCAGGAGGAATTCCGAGTGGACAATATCACGATAATCAAAGGAAACAGTCAACATGACTGATTTCGAGCGAATTGGCAACACAAAAGGTCTGTTTTCTGTTTCTGCACTGGCTGCGTGCAGAGTGAACCACTTGTTATCTCTTTCCGTGAAATAGAAGGAAGATTGGTTCGTTTTGCACTAGTGCACTCATTGTCAGAGTAGGAACCGAAAACAGATAAAAAATTTGAGGCAAACTGTTTGTTCGATACTTGTATCCATTCTAAAAATCGCAGAGCACACTTGAAGTCGACCAATTTAATTAACAATTGTAAACAAACTGGTCGAGAGATCACGCTAAAACTTTACGTGAAAATTAGGTATATTGGTACCAACTTACGGCAAAAACATTTATTTTCATACCTTTTACACTGGCTTTTTAAATAAACAATTCCCGGTATTTATTTGACAGAATGTACAACGAACAAAAATTTTCTTCTTTTAAAGTTTGTAAAAAATTAATTTCTCTCTTAAAATTGTGTTTCTAGTTGTGCAAAAATATAAACTCAATATTAATTTTAATATCCTTCCATTCAATACTCAGTGTTATTTCATTTATTTTTTCTTACTTGTATTAATATGTTCGGATTATTATCCACTAACTTATTCAAAATTTTCAACATTTGTTCAAGCGGATTTCTTTCTTTCTTTAAGATTGACTATATTTTTCTATGGGTGGCTTTTTCTGATTGTAAATTTTTCTTGATATCAATACTAGCCGTGACAATGATTTTATTCAAAAATCTTGAAACCATTTATTTTGTGGTGGCATCTAAATTAAACTGCTTTCATCGCTTCAAATTGTTTCCAGATGTTTCATTTCTAGATATTTTTTTTTTTTCTGTGAACTTCAATCTTGTCAGTTTTGTCCAGAATTTTTGCATTAAGTTATAAGAAATTCTTTACTACACTTTGAGATCTATTAATTAAGTTTACAATTCATCACTGTATTTTTCCACAACTTCTGAAATCAATAATTCGTTGCTTTACTGATTGTGAGTCATTTAATTCTGTACATAGTTTTTAAATACTGATTCTAATATTATTTCACGGAAGCGGCATCGAGTTTCAAACAACAACTGAGTCTATAAATATTCACATTCTTAAAATTTTTGTTTTCTGTAATAAGATTCAGCGAACAAGTTAGTAAGTGACAAGAGACTTTCTATAAATTTATATCTATTCATATCACTGTTCAATGCATTAACATGCTTTACAGAGTCAATTGTTTCATATGTTTATTTTTAAATTTTCTCACATGATTCACTGATTTACACATAGAAAGTTTAAGTCGAGCTTTAGCAATAATTTAAACATTTATCACTAAACAACGTAATTTAAGCTATACTAATGTTTTATCTTTTTCATTTGCTTACTTAGAGATTAATTCTCATTAAATCTGCGATTCTATTAATGAAAAATAATAGTGAGTATACATATGTTGCAGTCTGTCGAAACTTTTACATTCGTCTTGAAATTGTTTGTTTCAAACTTTTGTTAACTATATTTCGTATCGCATAAGTTATAGGCATTCATTTGTCCAATACCGTAGCAAATGTCCATTGAGAATATTATCAACATGTGATAATTAGATAATGAAGTTTGCCGCTGGTTTCACATGCATCATTACGTTTGCCTGCAGAGTTGTGTTTCGTGGTTAACCTACACCCTACCGAAAAGGTTAGTGGTTTACGCCCTCAAGGGTATCGCTTTACAGACGACTTGAATAGGTCTCAGAAACCCCGCTATATCTGCTTATATGTATATCTCAACAATTACAGTTTCATTTGCATACGATACGTGAATCAGGAGAAATAAAATGGAAAGACCAGTAGAAAGTGAAGATGCAAAAATGTAAAATAAGTTTAGATGAAGTTTTCTCAACTGATTTTGTTATCCCTATGTTACAAAATTCTCTATTGCTTTCTAGAAAAAAAAAAAATATTTTAGCATAGTAATAAAATTGCATCGAAAATTATCTCGAATACAATAATTATGAGTATTTGCTTGAAGATCGGTATATTTTGTTATGTAGTTATGGTCTCATCAAATAGTTGAGGAACGTTGATACTGAATTTTTTATATTATATTATATCATATAAAAATGTGTATACAATATGAGTACTATCGTTTTTAAAACAATATTTCAAATATAAAAAATTGACAAGAGTTATTGCGTTAGTTATAAAAAGCAATACAATTTTTTCCTCTTCCGTATTTGTCTTTTTGTATTGGTACCTATTATTTATAGAACTTCAATTCACACTTCAGTTTTGGTTCCTGACTTTAATGGTTTGAAATATTAACTCGTAAGATCGCAAAAAGCAGCAAAAAAATGAAATAGAAACTCGTTCAGTAAACATTAAACTTTCATCTGAAACAAAAGCGACTTGATCACGATTGATCGACAACTTTTTCATTAAAGAAAGAAGAAAGATACATAGCATCGCATTTTTTATAACACATCAGATTAAACTGTGAAAGAAGGACTCTGTTTTATATTTTATATAAATATATATTCTAATTATTAACTTATATCTAAAATACATAATATATTGAAAAGTAAATTTGAACATAAAAACACGTGTCTCGCTACATTCTATTTAATGACCTTACTACTTGTGTCATGGCAACTAAAAACAAAACTAGATTGGTGATCGAAATCAATTAAAGTTTCATCAAACTAAACACAACTCCACATAAACCAATATTGATAAACTAGCAATCTAGTTCGATAATAAATTACGAACTTACTTTCAATCATAATCAAAAATATCTGAGTTTTAAAATCATCAACAATGAACTCGTATATTTCTAAAAGGATTACATATTAATAATTGATTTCAATCGAGAGATATGCTCTGATAGTTCATGAATGAAGTACACTACATCAATTTTTAAATCAGCAACATTTTTTTTACTTTTGGCCAGCTTTTCAGCGAAATCCACTACTGTGGGCTGGTTGACTAGAATGGAAGACTTCATAAAAATGCTAAAATACTTCAACTGCTATTACATTAAATCAACTATAATCATTTCATCAAATAGACAAACATACGTTTTACTATACAGGGTGTCCCAAACTCAACACGGGAGTCAGAAATGGGAGATTCCTGGGGTGATTTTAAACAACTTTTTCCTTTGCAAAAATATTATCGCTTTGTTAACGAGTTAGTAACGAAAAACATCGGCCAATCAGAGAGCGAGTACAATGGATTAATGATAGTGCGGATGATGCCGGGCTAATCATGGTCCTAAAGGACGGTGCCTAGTCCTGCGGGGTTGTGACTAAAGACGGAAGGGGGATCGGCGCCACGTTTGGAACCACTAGTGGTGCACTCTATAGTTGACTGTTAGTATTAAAAGTAGCGTGGCTTGGGATGCCAGTGCTATGGACGATTTTAATTATTTGCAATCCGCTGAAAGATGAAAAAAAGGATTGGTCATCCACGTTGTTATGTTTGTGTACGCGGCGTTTGCAGTAAATACCTGCTTTCTTTTACGGTTTATAATGCACTTTCATATTTTTACTCTAATAACATGTATCCACGGTGCATGTATCGATTGAGATCATAATTGAGACTTGCATCCAGTAGAATATACGATATTGTAAATTATATTTAAAATAAAGCGTTAATTATATCAATTTTTAGATTTTTCGGAAGAATATAAATATTTACATTTTTCGTAAAAGTTGAACAGAAACTGCATTTTGCAAAATATACCTATATTATATTACGTAATTTTGAAATTAGGTATGTATAAACTGTACACACTCATTATTGCTCTTTCCCCCTTAAATTATTCTTTTAATACGTCCTTTTTCCCCTTAAGTCTTAACTGATTCCTTTAAATGTTAATACGTTAAATATCGTGCTATTTTTCGTTTAGTGCGCTCCTTCATTTGTTTAAATACATATTAATGAAAGAAAAATTTCAATGTTCAATGATACATTGAGTATTTTACGTTATTCTTATTAAGATTAACGTTTATTCAAAGTTTATACACATCACGATTTATTTAATATGAATGATTAAAAAGTCTGAAAGTGTTCATTAATTGTGACAGTTTTTACGTGTTTGGTATGAATAGGTATGAATAATACAATTTAAAATGTCTCGCGGTATGGCATAGATGGCACCACTAGTGGCTCCAAACATGGCGTTTGAGAGGCCCCCCTTCAATCACAACCCCCCCTCGTCCATAAGTCCACTTCATGCACCGTCCTTTAGGTCCATGGGGCCAATACTACTCAAAGCTGGGGCGCGCGCTGAAATTTATCCGCTGTACTCGCTCTCTGATTGGCCGAGGTTTTTCGTTAATAACTCGTTAACAAAGCTTAGGAGGACATTTTTGCAAAGGAAAAAGTTGTTTAGAATCACCCCAAGAATCTCCCATTTCCGGTTCCCGCATCGAGTTTGGGACACCTTGTATACCGTAACCCCATTATCATAACTCAAACAGAGTATTAAAAATCAAATACTGAAATATTAGCCTACCAGTTCCGGTTTCCCCTAATCCATCATAAATACAAAAATTCTCCAACAAAGAATTACTTCAGATTTGATTCTGGTATTAAACCGTGGTCTCATTGTACTAAGAAAAGGCATTAGAAACTATGCAAACGTTCTGATTGCCAGTTTTATCAGGCCGAAACCCCATCGCAATACAAACTTGTATTTCCTTCAACAACCTTTCAGTTTAAAATATTGTGTTCCCAAACTCCAGTCTCGCTCGCATCTCCCGAGGCATATTAATCCGCGGAAGCTCATAGTTGCAAATAATTAACCAAGCAATGCAATCTTCTCGGTAAAATGTTTCACGACGTATTCCCCCTTCAGCGGGTGGTCGGAGGGGTGAACGACTCGCAGAAGAGAGTTACGCGCACGGAGCCTCTTGGTACGTCAGGTGAATACGGCAACGAAGAGGCGCAAAACTCGTCGAGCAACGCATAGAAATATTATTTACGTTCGAAGCAGTACACAAAGCTGAAAATCCTAGCATGCGTTGCGGTTTGAATACCGCGTTAATAAAGTTCCGCGAGAGAAACACAAGCGAGGAGAATCTTTGTTCTCTTGAAGAGGATGGGGGGCGAAGGAAGGGGGCAGAAGAGCAATGCAAAAGAGAACGAGGATAGGGAAGAGGGGGCAAGGAAAAAATGCTGGAGGAAAGGAAGGGTACAAGGGAGGCGGTGCGGTGGTGGATGGAGGAGAGGAGCAAGAGAGAGTGCGCGGTTTATGTCTGACATGGTAATTTTTATTTCCCCGGGCAAAAAGGCGGGCTTTCATGCGGTCGCCGCTTTCATCCTGGTCTCGAATGATAAAGGCTCGCGAGGAACAGAGATGGGAACAGAGGGACCGAGGGAAGACGAAAAAACCATAGGAGAAAAGGAGCGCTAAAAACGTTAAAATTATGGATCTAGCTTTTCAAGGAACCATACACACATGGGAATACAAACAATAGACCCCTTTTTCTCGTCCTTACGTCACGGCACGCTACAGCTCAACATCGCAACAGTTTTGCCGATCTTTTGCAGCTTCTCGTGCCTGCAGGATTGTCAATGTAGAAACGACAGGGATCGCGAAATCCTGGCCAAAGTATGCATACCCTTTTTCAGTTTCAATTCAACATCTCATGTATAGGAACATTGCGGTCGGTGGGAATTGAAAGGATATGTGATGATTATACTATTGTAATTCCTTTTAATGGAATCCCCAAAGCTGTGTCTACATACAGCGAACGAACGCCAGGCCACTCCTACTTGGGTCAAAGAAACGAATCAGCATCGTCTGTGTCGTTCGCGCGCGTTCGCCTTCCCTACATTCGTTCGCGTTCGTCGCGTGCGTTCGCTGTATGTAGACGCGGCTTAACGTAGTGGAATAACAGACTATTTAATATTGAAGCAAAAAATGCTTAAAAGTGATCACACAGTATACAGTTATAAATAAATGAGAGCTCTATTCTAGCTTTCTTTTGTTACTACTTTACATTAAATTTAAATTGCAGATTACGAGATAAACACCGTGGTGAATGCACTGCTTATGTGACAGACGACGCTTTTAAAGAGTGAAGGGCATTCGAAACTGAATAAATATTTTTCTTATTCGCTGCCATTGAAATGCATTAGTACTGCTACTGCAATCAACAAATTTTGCTTTCAAGAGTGGAGTTTATAGCCAAGATTACTTCTGCGTAATTGTTATTCAACTTTCTATTCTTAATAAAAGAAAAGACATGTATTGAGGACGAAAAGACGCTTATAGTAACGGTTAGGGGTGGGCGGGTACCCGAAAATTTCGGGAACCCGAGCCTCGGTTCGGCTTTTTATGACTCGGGTCGGGTCGGGTCGGGACCCGAATGTTTGTGATACCTGGGTACCCGAAATTTTCGGGTCGGGTGGTTCCTCAATCTGATTTTATACACCTATTTATACCTGATTTTTTGTCACCGACAATAACAGCAATATTGTAAATACAATTCAATCCAATAAAGAATGAAGAAAGAGTAAAATCTGATTAAAGAATCATCCAACCTGCGTCATAATATTCAGGTTCCCGACCCCACCCGAGCAATACCCGACCTGATTTCGACTTCGGGTATCCGAAATTTCCGGGTACTCGAGTATCGCCAATTTTCGGGTCCCGACCCGAACCCGCGGAAAATACCCGACCCAACAACCGGAATCCGAAATGTCGGGTACCCGCTCACCCCTAGTAACGGTATATTTGATCTAAAAAATATCCTACAAAACTTATCATTAATTTTACACGTTTTTGATCGTGCGTAATTTGTTAGATTAGCAATGTATTTGTGATAACGTGTAATAGTTACAAGTGGTTAGAAAAAAATCTGAAAATCTAATAATAGGACAAATAATTAATAGAAGACATATCCAGTTTAGGGCATTATTTAAATACATTCTTATTTTATTTAAATGCAAAGGTTCAAATGAAGAGACAAAATAATTATTAGAGATGTACCGACTAGTGGCCGACTAGTCGGTTAAGCCGACTATTCGGCCAGTTTTGTAGTTGCCGACTAGTCGGCGACTAGTCGGCAAAAAAGGCCGATTGATCGGCCTTGAATTTTAGTAGCAATAATATCGTGATATCACAGAAAGAAAAACATGTTTTTTGTCTATTGTACTTATATTTACTTATTTATCATACTTATACATATCTGTATGTAACATAATTATAATTATTGTATAAAACATTAAAAATAGTAATTATTATTTATTTAAACCAACTAAAAATATACCAGTTAACTATTACGAACTTTGGTTATTATTTTGTATTTTATCGAAATAAAAAACGCTTTAAAACAAAAAACAGAATGCAACAAAATAATAAAATAAATGTAACAATTTCCTTTTTGAATAATATTAAACAATAATAAATTTTGAATCTTTTTTGTAATAAAGGTGAGTAAAGTATGATAATTAAATTTTTTGAACTCTCCGCATGAAGGAGAGTCCGAAAACAGACGAAAGATAATGAAAATAAACAAAGTGATTTGTCTCATTTTATAGTGGCGCGGTGTACGAAAATGATCGGCATAGCCGACTAATCGGCCGACTATTCGGCTTCTTGGAGGTCGATTAATCGGCTAGTCGGCTAGTCGGCCAAAACCCTAGTCGGTGCATCACTAATAATTATTTATTATTTGAATAAATCTAAATGAATGATTTAAAATAATAAAATTAATTGTTATTCACAAATATAAGTTTTATTATCATTTATTATTAACCAAGTTGTTAAAATTGCAAATAACAGTACATAATGAATGCATTTTTTGATACTAGTTTGTATGAGTTTTCCTTATCTACTCGATTTCATTCACACGTTGTATAAATTTTACCTTGATGTTTTCTAAATGTAATGCAAAAAGTATTAATATTACGAGTTTTTTATAGTACAAACTAATACAGATATGAATAGACAGAGAACTGTTTATTATTTATGTTTTGTCTAAAGTCAAATGAAAAATAATTTTCATTTGCAAATAACAAATAGTAAATACAGTATTTGTAGTATTTTTTAAGCAATTTTTATTTAAATAACTAATTTACTTGTTATTCAAAATTAAAATCATACTGTCATTTATTATTTAATATTTGTTTATTTAAATAAAAATTTGCCCAAGGCTGGATATATCATTTTCCAAAAATAGACAATGTTCCTCACCGGCTGTCGGATAAACTGGGAAATGTGAAACGTCAACGTCAAGAATGAAACCTAGAGTCAAAGTATTTTTAAAGAAGAAAATATCGAGGTTAAATTTCCCTTCGAATATGAACGATTTCTTCATAGGGATAAAACCAAAAGAAATTCTGATTCTAAAATAGATATTTTTAAATACTTCCAATCTTTGAAGCAAGTACAAGATTATATATTTGTCAATGGAAGAGCCTGTGTATTCACTAGTGGCGTTTACTCAGAAGTGAACAGTGCTTAATTTACGACTTTAATTAACTGTAGTATCCCTCGGCACAATCGCTGTAGTCTCCTCTCCAGAGATCCACTGAATGCATTGCGGAGAAACATGTAAAAAATTATTCTGAACCAACCCCGTTGGACTCTTGTGAAACAAACTGTGAAGGAAAAATTTCTCGTAATCGCACTGTAAAAACGACTTCGAGATTGCAGAGAAAGTGTATCAAGATTTTTAACATTCGCGACATACATAAAAAGCATGGAAATACGACACACTCTCTTAAAGTCTGCCGAATAGAAATTTAAAAAAAAATTTAATGCGATTGCGTTTATTGAGAGATTTGCAAAATTCTATGCAAATATTTCGATGGTTTGCAATTTACACAGAATTATGATTGCAATGGAAAAGAATTTATTGAATTTATGAAGCTGAAATTAAACATTCCGCACAATTAAGGAAATTATATGGAAAATTCAATCTTATTACAATTTATTATATTTATACTATCATAATTAATATTTTTCAAATAAAGTTAAACGAATTACATATATTTTTAAATCTTTTTGAATAAATAATTTAGTGTGTAAATTATTTTTACAGTTGCATGTATTTATTTTTTAAGGATCCTGAATTGGTTAATTGAATGGGTTTTTTTTATCTTGAACAGTTTCTGAGACATTGCACCAATTGTTACATTTTTCAAATGAATTCAATCTGAATGAAAAAAACATTCGAAAATGCAAGCAAATTTTGTCTTTACTATTTTTTCCTGTGTCTACACCTTTTCACGTTAGCCGGATTAGAAGGTTTTCAACTCCTAACATTGAATAGTAGTTTTACCCCCAAACATATTTTTCTGTCGATAAAAAAATACGAAATAAGTATTTTCGAATGTTTTACCTACATGCCAAGTTTAATCAAAACCGGTGTGTTTCAAGTGGGTGAAGTTCCTTGTTAATAACAAGACAATAATAATAACAACAATAATATGAATCGTGAGGCCTTATGGCCTCATTAAGTACTTCTCACTGTGTGTACTATTCTTTTGAATACTTAGAGTATACATATAATACTTTAGAGGGAACATTAAACAATTTTTTAAATATAGTGTCTTAATTCTGAAGCAAAAAGCCAAATACATTCATTCTCAACGCTCAGAACTTAAGCAATTCTCAACAGAAGTAGGTGATCAGCTAGTGTTTTGAAAAGGTCTCATCGTCATCTTTAACACTGCATGATCAAAAATGGGGTGTTCCATTTAAAAAAATTATGTTGACCTTGGCGTGACCTTGACCGCTCCACTGAAGGTCAAACGGATATTACCGTTCAATAGAATTTTTAAAACCCTAAAAATTGCTCTAAAACATTTTTCTCAAAAATGTTCCGTTTTCGAAATATTTGACCGTTTCCATACTTTTGGCGCACCCTGTATACAACTTCATCAGAGAGATCAACTGATTTTAAATGAATAATAACTCATTTCTAATTGATTATCTGAATAATGCAAAGGATTCAATGAACTGAAACTTGCGCAAGATTCACTTAAATCATGGACCATAGCACAGTATAGGAATAACCAGTAGCGTCACGCGGCCAAAATCGCATAAGACGTGTTATGGCGGCAAAAACAATCAGGTTAACGTCGACGATTGTAACATTATTGTCCACCATATAAAGTCTCTAGAAACGATATTTTAAAAAAAAACGATTAAAAATAAAAATAATTCATTCGTATGAGGTGGAAACATATCAAATCTATTTGTCATCGATAATTAAGTATGTAGTATATGAATTTTCAAAGTTTTTGTGAAGTTTGGTGTACACATAAAGGTATACATCTTCCGCATATTTTATTTTTACACATTTCGTATCTGCATAAATATATTACTTTCAAATGAGATTTCATTTTACAATAATTATTGTATAATTGTATGGCTTTAATATTATATTTACAATTTCATAATCTTTTTAGCTAAAAAAAGTGTGATACTTTACACAACATAAAAATAATTCTTATAGTTGTCTGCTTTTTCACCATTCAAAATTACCGCCGCTCAACAAAGCACGTGACCGCTTATGCCAACAACAATGGGATCGACATGGAGTGACGCTACTGGTTATTCCTATACTGTGCACATAGCCAGATCCACAAAAATACCACTGAGTCATTCAACTCTTCCCATGAAGCTAGCTGCAATGCTCATGAAACTTTAGGTTTTTTCTTTAAAAAAAATTACAACTTACATTCGAAAACCTCAACAACAAGAACTGTACGATGTCAGACCGTAAAAGGTTCAAATCTCTGATGATCACCACTTTTCCTTTCCACCCATAGTTCGCCTTTCCAGGCGATGGAGGAGACCAGGCTTAAAGCGGATCTTCCAGTATTCGACGCAAGAGAAGCGAAAATTCCAGAATATCTGTAAAAGCTCTCAAATTCTCGTGCCAGAACGCGCATTACGTTTAAACAATACGCTAATTATAACCTAAAGTTCTAAAAGCATAATCCGTGCCAGCGACTGTTCCTACTAGCTATTGTTACTTCTGTTATCTTGTTTTTGTTACATGATCCGCCTCGTTTAATACAATTAAACCAATAAGCGGAACGTTTAAGAATAACCTTTACCATTCACGAAACATAGAACGAATCTAAAGGAAACACGGTGCTGTAGAGAATTGGTAACGGATCATATTTCGTAATAATCGTTCAACCGCCGACATGGCATATCCCGGGGTATCAGCGTATCCATGAAATTCCGCAACAAAAATATTCCGGTCGAACCGCAAAAGAAACAAATCTTATATCCAATACGGAAAATACAACGCCGTTCCTGCAAGGGGAAGTAGGGGGCGTCTAGGAGGGCGGGGAGGGAAAGGGAAAGAAATTACACGAGCGAAATTCTAGGAAGGAATGCGGATGTACCGACACACACAGAAAAGGTATGCGTGATTTTGACTTGACGGAGGAAGAGTGGCTGCCAAGCACAGCCACTTTAAATGCAGATGCACCTTGCACACGCCGGAGACATCTTCTGCTCCACAATCACCTTTACTCACTCGAACCCCCTTACCCACTCGCGTCGATCCCCCCATCTAGCACCCATCGACCAGCCAAGTTTATGGTTCTCCGATGCTCTTCTTTTAAGTACCAATAACTGTCCGGTTCTCTGAAGTATCGGAAGCATCCGGCGTGCAAGCTGCGCCCATAGGTATGTATATGTAAAGCAATCGATAGCGTGTACATACCATTTTCGATATCTCAAGAGCGCTTAAGTAAACGGTGTATCTCTTCTACGGGACTTCCTTTTCCATTGCGATCTCCCCCCCTCCCCCTTCGGACTCCCCTCGACACGCTGTCCCACTCTTCGTCGCCCAGCCTGCGCTTTTCGTACGGCTGACGCGCGACTCCGTGTCGCTCGCGAGTGCACTTTCGCGCTCGATTTGCCAACGAGATTTCACCGCAATCTACACCCGCTGGGAGCAGATCTCGCGTACGTTATGAGGCGTGTTTTAACCGCCCGTTGTCAGAATTCGCGAGAAGCCACTGAATAACGTTCATACCCGCTCTGGAGTTCCTGATTTATCCCTGATGAATTTCTCGTCAGCGTGCTTGCGTTGCGTTGTTTCGTTAAAGCACACGCAGCCATCCGTCGGGGTGCGTTCTGTGTTTACTTCTCTCCAAGGCTTGCATTACTTCCTGAAAGACGCGTCGCGGAGAAGAAACTTTTGTGTTCGTAGTCACTGAATCTGTTTTGACTAGGACCAATGATTAACACCTTGTCCTGTGGTACCCTGTGACACTTGTGATGCTAATTACACTTCAAATATTGGAATGAATGTTGTTAAATTATAACAAATGAAGAAAAAGAGAAGATGAACAAGTTTTTGATAACTGCGAATCTACAAAATCATTTTTTTCATCTCATACAGTTAATAGTTAGATATTTAATGTTATTATCTACTGTTTAGTATAATTCATATATGTATTTGTAGCCTAAAAAAAATTGTAGGACAAGGGGTTAACATTAATTAAATGTGACGAACTGTTTGAATTTGAGACTTATTTTCAGCTGTTAATTGGTAGTTAAATTGAATACTTAGAGATTTTACATTTTTTAAGTTGACTCCATGGGGAATACTAGAGCCTTTTTCTACGGATCACGACACTCCATGAAATGTTCCAGCCGTCGCGAAGTATAAAATAAATAAATGTTACATTGCAAAACATGGAATCATTAATGAGTCACATGATTCTTTATTTGCTTTGCGTTTCGCTGCGACCAAGACACTCGGTGGCGCCACAAAAGTGTCTCGTGTGAAAAGACTCTTAAAGGGTCCATAGACAATAGGATCTATCGTATAACTAATTACACAACATAAGCTGCTTTGACCGTTTGGAAGACGGTTACAACGTTTGTGGCGTGGTTGTACATGCGATCCTTTGTACACGTGATCCTTTGAAAGTGAGTACGATTTATCTTTGCAACTGTCTGTGCAATTTATCGTACAATTTAACGCACGAGAAATTACTTTGTACATGGATCGTTTTAGAGTATACCGTTTCAATTATTAAATAATTATGTACGGAAAAATTATATCATTTTCTAGAAAAAGTTACTAATATTACCAGGTACAGTACTGTTTCGATATAAAGACAATCTTACAGTGTTAACTCAAAGAACGACGCCTGAGTTTGATTCGAAAAAGCGATTACTCTATCCTCATCACTTCTTCGCCGGTGCGAGTCTCCTCGTTCCGTCGTGACCGAGATCGAACCCGACTCGAAAAAGGGTTGCGTTCGGTTCTGAAACCCAGCCATTCTTCGAGTCAACACTGTACTCGAATAAACAATTTACTGTTAATTTACTCATTTCTTTTTAAAGAATTAACTGTGTGCAGAAGTGTTTTTGTAGGTATAATGATAGCAAATTACATAACTTTATATGTACAGAGTGTACAAAAATTATACATTGCTACTACAGTAGGATTCTATACCTGTCGCAAAATTGACCTTGACTCTGAAATTCAGGGTTGAAGGGTCAAATATTCTTTTTTGCTTGAATCACATTTTATTTATCATAATGGTCAACTTTACGAAGTAAACCATGAGTTGAGTTATTCGCTAATTCAATCATGACTTTGGAAAATGGTGTTTAAGTTCTTGAGGAATAATTAAGAATATAGTATAATTTTAAATGTCGACTCTAAATTTTACCTTATTTTCTTACCTAATATCAAGGTCGAGGTAAATTTTGCGGCAGCTTTCTTACATAATTTTCTACCAATTTGAGGGTGTAAAGTTATGCTATTGGAGCCGTGACATACTTTCATACACTTCCATCCGTAAGTATGCGGCCAAATAATACTTCTAATTTATCGAAATCCTATAGAACAGTTATAGGATCACTTTTAGACAGACAAATTCAAAGAAACAGAACCCCAAACCAAAAGCATAGTTATGGAAATTTTCACATATCGAAAGGAAAAATAATCATTCACTGTGAAATAATGAAAATGAGTATCCAGGGTACCATGACTAGTCAAAGCAGTTATACGAGTGTTATTTATGGTCGGTAGCGTATATCCATGTATTAATATGTATACTGCACTCGCAATTACAGATTTAAGTACTTTATTAATTATAATTATGAATTATTACAGTTTGTAAGAATATACGTGCACGATTCACGATATTACACTATGCTCCGCCATAGGAAGAACATTCGACCCGCGAGGAATAACAATTTCAACTCAACAGAACTATTAATATTTGCTAATTTTTAATCAAAAGAATAGTAAATTACGTACTTATATGTCTAACAAAATTGTATTTTTTAAGATTTAACACATTTAAACTGAGACCTTTTAAACTAGGACTGCTACGAATATTTGAACATTCGAATACTTAAAACATTTAAATATTTAAATACTAGTAAAATTCGAATTTGATATTCAAACAATTCTGACGCTCGAATGTTATTCGAATAATTAAGGCTATTTAAATATTTGGAGTGTTCAAATTTCGTACTAGGTTAAACACAATCAGTAATTATGAAAAAACTAAAATTTTAATTTATATTATTGTTTATTCATCTCGTAGAGAAATCGTTTGATGTTTCAGAAATGTAACATTTCCAATAAAAGTTATTTTTATACATGAGTAGAATGTTATCATTTTATGATTTAATAAATTAAGTCTATTTTACACATCTAGTATTTTCTTAAAATTTAGAATGCAAAACTTTTCAATATTTTTTATGAAATAAATATTTTTAAGTAAAACCTTATTAGAAATGTTGGAATCAGCTAAGCTGTACGTCTACCGGCTTGCTTACCCTATTGAACCGACTACGAATCGAAATAGCGAGAAGTTTGTGGCACTATAACACGTGGCGAAATTTCAATTATTCGAATAATCTTAGAATATTCGAATATTTCTAATTACTCGAATAATCTTAGAATATTCGAATAAAGTATTCGTATTAGAAATTATTCGAATTATTCGAATACTTCGAATAGCTGAATATTTACAGCTCTGCTTCAAACACTTGATAGTACTACATGACCATAAATTATTAATTAATTAATGCAGTGTATTTCGTTTAAACATGTATACTACACTACACTAATCAATACTACACTAATCAAAGAGCTTTGTTATGAAATATAAATTAGAACTTAATGTATGATTGATAAACTTAAAAAATTGATAACAAACCAAGAAGGATATTAACATTTATCAATTAAACATTAATATTTACAAAAGTTCGTGCGATACTAAATTAATTAAGTAAAAAATAAAGTTATGATTCCATTCCTAAATAACTATACTAATAATATATAACTATATAAATAAAACAGTTTTCTATTTTATTCACCGTACCACTCATTGTCAATCTCAGAAAAGCAAATTCCAAGTATTGATATTAACTATATTTTTACACTTTTATTTATGTAAAAAATATTTAACATCACAGAAATAATAACAGCGATAACAATATTAATAACTAGACAGCAGATTTTATGCATTTATGACAATGCCGAGTATGCAAAAAATCTACAATGACTGTTATCATATTCCTAAATATACAAAAAACCAAAAATATAATTCAAGTTCGAATGTTTAGGAAATTAAACATACTATTATTCAAATTTAAATACGTTATTTGTGCTTGCAAAAATTTTATTTTGCATAAAGGTCTGCTGTCTATTAATAACATTTAGTACTAACGTTGGTAATGATAATAATGCTTATAATAAGAACATAAAATACTCTTGAATAAGTTGTAGAGTTAAAAATGAATGATTCATGCTAAAGATAAATCAGTAATTCCTGAAAAACCTCAGTTGTGAAGTTTATTTCAGTTCCAATAAAAATTTTGTTAAAAATCTATCAATCTTTTTTCCGCCACGATGCTTTTTACAATCACTTATAGGGCAAACTAGAGCTAAAATTTATATTTCTTTGTTGCAATGTGTCTTCAACTTCCTTTAATCGTAGTTCCTTGTCCTATACACCATCATTTCTTTCCGCTGGATCTTTTCGATTATTTCTTTCGTGGTCTTGTAGATAATTTTGCACGCCATCTGTCATCGTAAATGTCGTTCTTGTCGCTGATTCAACGCCACTACAAGCCTGTCTGACACTGATTTATTATCAACCATGGTCGAACAACGTCAGAACACGGCACCACGCAAAATAGATTTCCGACGTTTTCTAAATTTTCCCTCCCACTTCAAAAACTAGGTTTATTATCTTTCCCACCTCCGCATTCCAAGCTTATGATTCCGCCCCCTTTAATTTATTGCTCGATACAACGAAACCCTCTGCAAGTTACCATCAAAACACTGACAGCTTATTTGAATTGCTAGCATATTTCAATGAATTTGCAAAATGGATATTACTTTCTTATTTAGATAGAAAATTATTAATTGTATTAATTACTCCAAATTTATCAAAATTGAGAAATAATCAATGGTACGGATCGTAAATTGATATTATGCGGAAAATGTAAACATTTTCAACATGTACAGTTCTGATTATTTGTTGCAGGGTAATTTAGAAGCCGTATAATTAACGTCCATGGGAAACTGTTTCGAATTTCATCAAAACGAAAAAAAAATCCATTACGTAGCGTATGATGTATTATTGTATATTTATGTACTAATATCAATTTTACATCAGGAATGAAGTAAAAGCCATTTTGTCCAAACTAAATGTGTACGCAAAAACTTGCTAAGTAACTTCCAGAGATCGTAGCCAAACTATAAAACTGCTAATTAAATATTCATTATCTCGGGATGATTAAAGCAAGAAAGAGGCCGGGCAAGTGAAAAAATGTGTTACGTTAAGAAAGCTTTTTTTATATCTTTTTTATAATAGCCAAATATGAGGGCAATTACTTAAAAATAAAGTATCGTGGCTGATAATAGTTACAGTAACATTTGACTCTTTATCTTAATAACTTCAATACTCGCATCAGAGCAATGCGAATTGAAAAAAAATGAAGAAAAAAGTTTGAATTTTAATAATAATCGATGAAATTTGAAAATTAGCAACTTAATTCATAGAAAACAAAAAACTGTTAGCACGGTTCGTTGTTCACTTAACTGCGCACATTTACGATACAATTAATTATTGAGTAACATTTTTAATATTCGAAGACTGTGTATCGATATTAATTAGGAAATATACCAGTACTTGAACCTTCGTGGATACGATAGAAACATTTGCCCCATATTTCGAGGCGTGTAGGCTGTGAAATCCCACTCATTAAACCATCAAATGTGCATAAACGGAAAACGATATTAATATCGCGAATATGATGCGCCGAACGCTTGTCAGAGAAATATAATATTGACGTAAATAAAATATCATGCATTAAAATAATTATTTATGAATTTCAAGAGGTAGAAATTTGACAAACATAAAAATTAAAAAATAATTACGTTAAACGATACGTTTGATGCATTTTAAAAATATTTAATTCTCTCATGACAGAAACAATATGTCATTTTATACTTTCATGCCGTGATACAAAATGCTTTAACGAAAAAGCAAAAAATTTGTATAATAACGACACAATATTCCTACCAAAGAAATGGGAAGAAGTAGTGACACAAGAAAGTGATTGCACTTTTCCACAGCATTTGAAAATACAGTACTGTCCCGATATAAGGACAATCTTACAGTGCTGACTCAAAGAACGACGCCTAAGTTTGATTCGAAAAAGGGATTTCCCTGTCCTCACCACTTCTTCGTCGGTGCGAGTCTCCTCGTTCCGTCGTGACCGAGATCAAACCCGACTCGAAAAAGGGCTGCGCTCGGTTTTGATACCCAGCCGTTCTTCGAGTCAACACAGTATGTTTCAAAAATGAAGATATTAAAAATACGAGAATCGGCACAAAGTTTTGAGAAGACTTAAAAGTACTAAGCAAATTATTAATACGAACAAATTATCATTTCAAGTGGAATCAATTGAAAACTTTTGCAATTTCAATTCCTTTACACAAAACAAAAGTGTAAAAACCTCATTTCTCATTTAGAAAAAAGCCGCATATATTGAATTTCCTGTTGAACCACAGAATGTTTATTTTTACACTTGTATAAATACTTTTATCAATTATTATACCCATAATACTATCAGGGATAAGAGTTATAAACAGCATATTTCAAATATCAATAAAGTTATGTGAAAGGATTTCAGAATAGTAGAAGCACATAAGTTTCTTAACTAAATCGTGAAGAAATAAAGAATACTTAATACGAATTTATGATCTATGAACAGAAATATGAATAGCTTTTATTTTCTACTTTATGCACGACGTTTCTATCATCGCCAAGTGAATTATTCCAGCAAGCTATTTTGACTCGCCGGAAATTTATAATCGGTGCATGATGTATAATATTACATATAGGTACTATAACATAAAACAATAAAAATTAGTGTAGAGTACTAAAATGTTTCCCTACATTTCCTGTTTCCGCTAATAAAACAAGCACAGCTCAATATATAAGCTTATTTAAAACAATTACTACATTTTACTACCTGTTAAAAGCATTAGAGTACAACTTACAGTTTCCTGGGTGTTGTTTGTTCGACGATGAGATCGTATCAAGCCTCTTCAGTCTCCCCTACAACAAAATTCAAGTGAAATTAAAAAACGCGACATAAATCGCACGCAACTAATTGCTTTCTTTAACGAAAGAAAATACTTGGGGCATAAGCTGCAATTTGAAGAAACATAAAGGCATTCCCACGCAAAAGTGATTTATATTCATTTGAAACCGAGTTCCACGCAAGGTTAACTGGGGTCTTTAAGTTTTGCCCAGTGCAAAGATCATTTGTGATTACACGGCACTTCCTTTATAAAACTATGGTCATTATCACCCTGTTAAACGCGCACACCCTCACAAGACGAATGTTTAACTTTATAAGTACTAAACGCTGATATAGCAGTGTATCCGCCATTATTCGAAAAGCGTCGCAACGAAGCGTCCGTATACTTAAGGGTTTGAGTTTCCTAGAAGAGCAAAGTTCTCAGCGTTGAGAGTTGAGGCAAATTCTGAGATTTTCTTGCAGGTTTGAATAATGAACCGAGACCACCTCGCAGAGTAATAAGGCCATTCAACTGATCGATTGCGAATAAAGTGGAAGAGTGGCAATTACTGATGCAATGTATCTTATATTTACTCACGTCTTCACGTCTTTCTGTTTAACGATTCCCAGTTTCGTACCATTATAGAATATGAATTAATAATTAATTTATAATACATAAATATGCCAGTATTAGTGAACAGATTGCAACTTGAATGTGTATTATGTTTATTGTTATAGACGAAAAATGGTAACTGTTTGAGAAAGAATTTTTAACTTTCGTGCTCTCGCTGTCAGTGCTACCAGACGGCATCTGACCCCTCCTCCCCCCCCCCCCGGGGCAAGTCAGCGGTCGACAGCTCGACGACTCTTATCACCTCGGGTCGCGACGACGATCGCGGCAGGGGTGCCAACTTGGGGGTTTTCCCCAACATCTAGGGGGAAAACATGTGGAATGGGATTTTTTAGGGGTGTTACGTACCCGGTGCCGTTAAGGTTTACACGGTATACGCAACTGAGAAAGAGAGAGAAAAATTGAGGGTATCGCACGGAGTACGACGAGAGCGAGATGTGCGTTTCGTCTTAGGATCGCCAGTCAGACTCATCAGTAGGGCTACGACTGACGACCCCTGCCCCAGACGCATGGGAACTGATGTTCGAAACTTATATTTATACAAACGAAGACTTGATTTACTACTTGGGAGAAGGATTGAGACGACTGAAGATTCTTGAAGTCTCCGAACACCTAGCGGCAGACCCCCAAACTACCGCCAGCCATGACAGTCGGAGCGGACTACGTCACAGGACGTAACAGGGGCCTAACATGTTTAGGGGTAATTTTAGGGGCATTATGAGAATACTTTACGTATGTACGTAAATACTTGAAAATTTTTTGATCAGTCATTTGATGTGTTGAAAAAAGCGGACACATTCAGTGGACTCACATTTATGACAACAAAAATGACATTGAGACAGAGTGGCTCCAATTGAATAATAAAACATGGTCTAATAATACTTCCAATTCAGCTGAATTTTATTCAGAAGTATACGATGATTACAACGCTGCTGAACATAAACGCTTTGAAAACGTCTCAATTATATTTGTAATATTGTAAAAAATGAGTTGTTATCTATTGAAATGCTACAAAGTATTGTGATGATCCGATTTTCTTTGCAACAGAATGGAGGATCATGTATAATATTTAATCCATCGAAAAAAATGTATGACTTCAAGAGTTCCAAAACCTCAGAAGAAACAGAAACTCTGTTCGAAATTTCAGTTTTATAAGAAAGTGCTCTCAGCCATCTCACAACTCGTGCTTACAATACATGCTGCACAAAGGGCACTCCAGTCCTCTCTTCTTAGAGACCAGTCTATCTTTTCCAAAACTACTAGCTCAATTCTTTGGATCGCTCTGCCTTGACTCTTTCTTATCTGCCAAATTGCTTCTACTTATCTATCAACGAGTAAACCTAACCTCAATTTCACATCCCGTAAACCTTCAATTAATCTCACATCTCACACGTGCATAACCTCAACCGCTAGACACTGTTTTAATAAACCAACCATCAGACCACTAGACGCATTTTCAAATCATTGGCGACACCCAACCTCGCGTCCTCTCAAACAGCAACACAATGGCACTTCGAGGCAGGCCGTCTGCATCGACTTCCCGTGCCTTGCGGAGTGCCGTTACGCTGCCATTTTTTAGGCGTATCACGACCCTAGCATACCATACCACAGGCCATGGGATTCCCCCTTTACCGTGTAGCATAGCTATTCGCGTTCGATTCGCTTCGTCTGGACGCAGCCTAATATCTCAGAGACGAAGCCTCGAATCGTAAAATGGTAAAGAACTTTTTGATTTGTCTTAGTACGTAGAATTAGCATGTTTCGGCAAGCTGTATAGTTTTGGGACACCCTGTATATTGTACAGTCATAGTATTCGTCTCTCCCTTAATCCACAAACCATATCGCTACTTCAAAAGTATAAAAAACACGAATCAGCACCAAGTTTCACCTGGCTTTGCTTGAATAGATGTCACCTGGTCACTTTGAACGGTGCATGTGTCTCAATCGAGACGATTTTCCTAACAAAAACCGAATCGATGAACTACTTTCGATGGAAAGTAATGGTGGAAGCCATTTTCCAGCGCAAGAGAGCCGATACTCAATCCGAACTAGAGTCTTGAAAAGAACCGATATCAAATCGAAGTTTCGACCAGTAACAAACGTCCGCCTGTAATTGATTTTAACTACATATACATCCACACGGGTGCACGATGTAACTCTTGCCTACCGGTTTTCCGTCGGGGAATTTCAAATCACCGATCACCAGTGCGAAACTTTTCTCGGAAGATCACTGTCGGGATCCAAGAGACGAGCTGGAGAACTTTCATTCGAGTTTGCAAATCCTCTTTGCACCAAGATATACTCGAGCTCGCCTACAGTTTTAAGAATATTATTCGTCGTCCATATCCGGAGTTGGTCGTAAAAGATCTACGAGGGTAATCTAAATTTGTGCCAACGTTTTGCGCAGTTTTAACGACTCGCGCGGATCTCTCCAAAAAAGTAAAGCCAGACCAAGTGCTTATCGGTAACAATTGAGTCCTCGACATGGAAGAGTTGGTAAATGCCGGAACTACGAATTTTCTGGGTTTACGTGGAAAAAGTAGTAACTGCAAACGTCAAGATTTATTATTAACGTTGGATTTTTTCGAGGAGAAAGGTTATCAGACAAAATTTTACTTTTGTCAGTTGCCTTTTGTGTTCAATCTTCCATTTATTCACTATTTTTTTTTTCTATATACAAGTATATTGTAGTTTTTTCCGAGAGGCATAAATAGATACCGTTTTAAATTTAATAATATATTATTTACAAGAGAATTTCAGAAACTCCAAAATTTCAGTTTCCGTTACATTCGTTTTAGCTTTCTGGAAATAAAAAGTTACCTAATATTAAGGTTTTCCACAATCCTATAAAATTAAAAAAGAATTCGTACCCAATTTTTAGGCTAACGAAGTATTCTTGTTAGTTGGAGATTTATGTGCAATACAGTTAAACCAAAGCTGCTTTATCTCACAAAATTAAACATTTGGTACTTACATCCTTCCGCAAGTTAAAACTTACGTTATTAGTAGAATAGAAATGATATATGCATATAGAAAACGGTAATTAACTCAAATTAGAAATGATTACTTGACTATCATCTGGGATTACTTTATAATTAACAATAAATCATACAAAATTAGAGCAATAAGTTTATTAACTGCACGAAACAATAAATATGGTGAAATTTTACACTTTTAACTCATTTAAAGTAAATTATGAATTACTTTTAAAAGCTAATAATAGTTAGTAATAATAATAATAATAATGATTTACTTATTTAATTACGGGATGAACTCTTTGTTACAAAAAATGAAAATGTAGTTCACTAAATATAAGTAAGAAAAAGATTAAAAAAAAGAAATATCGATAAAAGAAAAAAGAAAAAAAGAAAGAAAAGAAAAAGAAAGAACAGAAAGAATAATAAAGACACTAATACAAATAACAATGAAGAAAAAGCGTAATATAATATAGGATAGTACATGGATAAGTAAATACTAGTACATTGTTTATGAATTATGTATCGCTAAACAGGCAGAAGTCTTAAAAGTAGTGAGGGTTAACAGTTAACAAAATGTAATATTTGCTACTAACGTTTTATAATATAAGAATTTTTCCACTGCAAATATCGACATGAATGTTTCATTAAATTCAATCAGACTATATAAGTAGTTAATTATTTATCTAAGAAACAACGAAGTTATCAAAAGAAGGTACTAAGAGATTCTGAGAACATCCATTTGCATCTCTTGTTAAAATCCAACTACATACGTTTTGTTATGCTGGTCCAATCTTTAAAACGACAAGAAAAATGCTGACATGTTATAAATAAATATAATTGTAGTACTATAACAGTGTTTTCTTCAATAATAATTGAAGCATTAACTGAAAAAGTGCATCCAAACTAAAATGCCATTTCAAAAAAATCGATTTCAAAGTTTTTATTATGGTAATATTTAATAAAAAATAATGTAATCCCAAACAATTACCATTCCTGAGTCTAATTGCATTACTTTTCATTAAGTACAACAGTATTTTCTCGATATAGACTCGAAGAAACCATGCGATACAGGCTCGCAGTTTATCCCCACTATTCCCCACCACTAGCGGCATCCGTCTCTGAACCAGCGAAGCGGATGATATCGGATTACAATGCAGATCGGCATTGCGGCGCTCGATTGCCGCAAAGCCGCGAGGAAAGAACGTGACACCAATTGATTCCTTATGTTCTCCCGATGAAGAAAAAACCAAACACGATGTAAATCGGGTTACACTTAACGAAATTACGAAAAAATTTGATTTGTGCATAAAAATGCTAATTTCGTTAAAAGTAGGCCGATTTACATGAAGTTTGGTGTCATTTTAATCAGGAGAATGCCAGGAATCCAGTGGTATTAGTTTTAAACCGCTACGGTGGAAAATTAGAGTTGCCAACGGTCAGTAGGTAGGCGATAAGTCATCGGCCCAATGCCCTCGACGAGCGGCACTTTGATCTTCACCGCGCGTCGACGTCGAGTTCTCGCTCGACGAGGGTCAGCTTTAAACATCAGTCCCTCTTTCTCTTTTGCGTGCTGTCTCTTTCTACGTTCGGCACATTACAATGAACATTGTCCCCTAACAATATAGAGTCGCCTCCGATCCCGAGCAGCGACTCTATATCGAGAAAATGCTTACTGCAATGAAAACTTGAAAAGGATTTCTTCGCATGGTATTTTAGCCTATGCGCCTCTTTCCTTCGAACGCCTCAATATTAATTAAATTTGAATGTTTTTCAAATATTCTACGTGTCAAAGTACTATCTGAGTATAATATTTGAAAAACGTTTCTGATAAAACACGAGGGAATCTGACGAGTAAAATATATGCCGTATAAAAAATTTGAAATATTTCAAAATCATGAATTCCTTCGATATTGTATTCTTATACTTCTGTACATAAAATGTTCTAAAAAATTGTACCTGCATGACCAAAAATATGCGGTCCCTTTTTCTGTAAATAATAAGAGGCACTCGCTTTACCTCCTTAGGAGATATCCCTGTAAAGATTGTACTCTAATAAGTAATTTACTTCCTGGTCCCATTCAATTTCACCAAAAATGCATATCTACATTTGCATTACTTTCAGGGAACTCAGCTTATCATACTAAAGAGTGTCTTGCCCTGTATGCATATACCGAATTCTGTTGGTTATAATCAGTGCCAGAAAAAATAAATAACTATACAGGGTGATTCGCGTAAAACAGAACACCTAAATATCTCTGTTCATGTTGAAGATAGGAAGAAATGTCATAGAGGTAAATTATACCGTTCAAGGGGGCAAATGTGGTGATACTAAAAAATCTCCTAAATGATGTTTTTTCAAGGTTTTTTGAAGGTCACCGATGTTTTTTTTCAATGGAACTATATAATTTTTATTTCATTGTACAATAGCTCATGCCAAGATGAGTTCAACGACATAGGATATTATAACCTTAAAATGACCTTGAAATGACCAGAAGTTATAATAAAGCAATACCAAGTTTAAAGGGTGCGATTTTTTTATTTGAATTAAATTAAATGTTCAAAATGATGTCCTTCTACTTAAGTGATATTAAATCGCCTTTATAATACAACATATTTGTTTTTATCTGATTTAATTAAATACACTAAGAATCCTATACCTATCTATCGAAAACTGTCAGAACCAATTGGTTCACCCTGTATAATCTTATACATATCAGACGAATTTCAAACTAGAAAAACGATAACTGTGTCTCCTCATCATTTCACCTGAACCATGTATTTCATTTATATTTCATGTGTCCGAAATGTATCACACAGGCTCATCCACGTATCTCGGAACTCATGCGCATAAACACAAATGAGTTCGGGTTCCGAGATAAATGAATTACCCTGTATTTGCCGAGAAAAGTAATCGATTTCACGCGGAAGGATTCTTGTATTATACATACATATAGATTAGCAGTTTTGAACTTAAACACGGTGGAACTGCCTAAGTTGGTGAGGTCCGCGATCTGAACCTTAAGAACCAATGCAGTTATCCGCCATTCTTTCCGTGTACTTCCTGTTATCCACATTCTCCGATACAATTCGACACAGCTATTTATTACTATGGACACGTTGTTGATTCGGTCTTCTCGAAAAGGATAGCGACAGATGCTTGACAGGGACAGACAATAACTAAGGTCCCACAAAGAATAGTCAACAGACATTGGTTAAGGCGGAGGAAGTAGGGTTTACACCACTTTGAGAATCTCCAGTCACAAGTCTGGAGAAGCGACAACATCGCAGAAGGCAAGATGGAGTCTCTAGTTCTCGCCTCTCGAAAATCATGGCATAAAACGCTAAATGTGACCAATATTGAAATTTCCACTGCATTATAAGTTCATGAACAGCAAGTATCCGAAAATGCATATAAGAAATTTGTCAATGATATCCTATACAATGATTGATCATTTTAAGCAGCGTTGCCAGGTTGAGAGATTAATCTCTCGGTGTAGGGCGTTTTCACTTGAAAAGGGATTTAGGTACTTTTTTTAAACAAATGCGAAAACGTAGGGATTTTTTTTGAACCTCGAATAAGGACATGTAAATTCTGGGCAGTGATGCTTCTAGTGAGACGCGTTGCGTTATTGGCTGAGCTGATCGCGTGGCTAAGTCCATTCTGTAACGAAGCACGCAAATGAAACCAAACGCGACAGAGTGAGATGCGATGTCAAGGAATGACGCTGGCGTGAACGTAGATTTAAGAGTTTACAGTTCACCAGCGGCACTATGCCGCGTGACGTTGTCTCGCGGATATGGAGATTCTGCTACTGTGCGAACGGACCGTCCTTGGAGGGGATGAGGCGGCGTGAACGGCCGATTCCCCTTTCCCCGCTGTAGTTTTAGCTTGTTGACTACTGCCATCAAGTTTGCGGGCAATAGTACTTGTTGTAAGTCCGTGCAAGTCCTAAAATATATTTGTTATAATATAATCGGTGTTATTCGCTCGCCGGGTTTCCAGTAGGAGTGGGCGGGTACCTGACATTTCGGGTTCGGGTTGGGTCGGGTATTTTCCGCAGGTTCGAGTCGGAACCCGAAAGTAGGTGACACTCGGTACCCGGAAATTTCGGATACCTGAAGTCGAAATCGGGTCGGGTAGTGCTCGGGTGGGGTCAGGATCCTGAATATTATGACGCAGGTTGGATGATTCTTTAATCAGATTTTACTCTTTCTTCATTCTTCATTGGATTGAATTGTATTTGCAATATTGCTGTTATTGTCGGTGATAAAAAATCAAGTATAAATAGGTGTATAAAATCAGATTGAGGAACCACTCGACCCGAAAATTTCGGGTACCCGGGTATCATAAACATTCGGGTCCCGACCCGACCCGAGTCATTAAAAGCCAAACCGAGACTCGGGTTCCCGAAATTTTCAAGTACCCGCCTACCCCTAGTGGGTCAAGTTACTAACATCTTTGTAGTTGCCTTCCATCAACACAATAGCACTACACAGTGAACGCTGGTGAAGCTTCTTCGTACTTAAATCTTGAATTTATCTAAACGAGGAATTTTTTGCTTCTCCAGAAAGCATTTTTGTTCCCTACAACCTGGCAACACTGGTTTTAAAAAAGAAGTAGAAAATCTAATAGTTTTTCTTTTCTTATACATATATATATATATATTTTATATATATATAGTAAAATACTCATTGTATTCGAAAAGAGGATATTTGGATCAATGAAATATACATATATTGTATTATGTAAGAAAAGGATTATACTATACTTTCTACTTTTATTGAAACGGTCAATATATGGAAGCCAACAACTTTATGCGTTACGCTAATTCCAATTAACGTTTGGGAGGCAGACGTATTTTTGAGATGTGTGGTTGGATTGCACCACGATGGTGGATGAACAAGGGAACATCTGCAATTACACATTTTCAATGAGGGGAAACTTTTTAAAAGAAACATCTCGTTAAAGCGAAACATCGCGTCGTGGCACCGCTGCGAAACCGAGGAACTAATGCTGCTTCCGGGAGAAAGTATACCTAACGCGAGGGATACGCCTCCGCCGTAGGTCGTATAAATAATTACCGACTCTGTGCACGCATCCCTCCAAGATTGTTTGCTACAATACTGAATGAACGCAGCCGGCTGCGAGTAGGGAACGGCAAACCGAATCCACTAAATTCCGATTACTCTAGGGATATTACATCGACTCGATAAATTGTAAATTTGCCTCGTTCATTTTGCCAACGGTGTCACTTGTTAATAGAGATTTTAAGATAGTCTGGGTACCTCGTGAAACTTGTTCCGTATTTCGCCCATAAATGCAAGAATTAGTCAGCTGAAATTATTACTTGAAATATGTACAGAAGCTGGTCCACACAGAGGTCTTTGCTCGAGTATTTATTGGATTGGGTGCAAAGTAATGTCGGATTTCTGTGGAGGATTGTTTCCCAAGACAAAACACCGTTCCTGATCCATACGATAAACACATATTCTATTGAGGTTAACTTTGTTTAGATTCAACAAAACAGTAAATCAAATAGTGACGTTATTTCAATGTTTGCTTTCACAATTTTGTACAATAGTAAACGTAAATGTTTTTATAGAAGAAATTTTTTCCTGAACCTTTTTTCCAGAAAAGGGCTCTTTACGGCTCTCGACTTTTTTCCCTTGAAGAAGAATATTGCGGTTTCTTTATTATTCTATCCGAAATTTTGGAAGTACGGTCCCATAAGAAATGTTATGTTATGCGGTTTTGTTCAGATTCTGCGTTTTCGCTATGTATCTGAAGATGGCGTTTGAGGGACCGAGTCCCTCCTATTGCCCCCCATAAGAAATACATGGGACCCATTTAGTTCACTTTTCTGCCACTACGCGACGTTAATCCAGTACCTGATACCCTTAACTATCAACTTTAACCTCAACTTTTACTTTTAAAATACAAAACAGTTAATATCAATTTAGTCAGTGTTTGGGATTTATTTGTAGCATGACAATTTATTGTATGATTACGAGTTACAGTATTCCACAAATAATTGCTCCCTCAAATGTTCTGCCAGGGAACAATTATACGTGGCTAGACACTAATTTTGTATGCAGTCCCTTGACCTGGGCATGGGACCCTATGTTCGAAAAAAGGAAGACAATAGGAAAAATGGGCAATGGAAAAACGATCGAAAAAATCAGATGCAACTCATCGGATTTCGATGAAAGTACTATCAATCAATTCTTTGTACTTTTTCGATTAACGTGGCACCAAGCACGATGAAATTCGGATTAGTTATACCGTAGATACGTGGAGCAACGATTTATACAGTTTTAAGCTGGATTCGTTAAAAATAGTCAAATTTTTATGATATTTAGTATATTTGGTTCGGAGGAGCAAAATTTCATGTTGGTCTTGTTACTTAACGTTCGAATATACAGGCTGTAAATTATATGCATTTAAATATTTTTCGGAGTGATTGGGAAGCTCAAAGGGAACAAAACATGTTCTATGACATAATGACTTGAGGAGGAAAGACAAGCGACTCTGATGCCTGGTATACATTTTGCAAATAAAAGATAACAGATAAATTTCTCTATTAATTTCATTAGAAGCGAAAGAAGTCAATATTTTATTTCAACAAGCAAAATATGTTAAAGCCTTATGTACTTCGTACAGGGATACATATACCATAAAACCCAGAATCGAATGATTAAATAAGAACTTGTTGGATAAACTATCGGAATTACCAAAAAGTCGTTTGAATGGTATCTCATGAAATTTCTAAAATAATACTTCAGGAATGAAGGAATTGTTTAGTATCAAATGTGCAGCAAAAATATCTTCATCTTCAGAAAATTAACTTCAATAAATGCAGAATTATATGCATAATAGAAGATCTGAATGATTGAATCTGATATTTATAGATATGAATACTTAAATGAATTAATTAAGTATTTAAACGAATTAAAAACTGAACTATTATTAGTCTATAAGTTTAGATATACAGTATTCCACGAATAATTGCTCCCTCAAATGTTCTGCCATGTCCCTTGACCTGGGCATGGGACTCTATGTTCGAGAAAAGGAAGACAATAGGAAAAATGGTCAATAGAAAAACAATCGAAAAAATCAGATGCAACTCATCGGATTTCGATGAAAGTAGTATCAATCAATTCCTTGTACTTTTTCGATTAAAATGGCACCAAGTACTATGAAATTCAGATTATTTATACCGTAGATACGTGGAGCAACGATTTACACAATTTTAAGCTGGATTCGTTAAAAATAGTCCAATTTTTATGATATTTGGTATCATTTTAATTCGGAAAACGTAAGGAATCCATTGCCGTTATTCTCGCAATGATATATTACAAAATAAGAGTAAGTTCATGTTCTATGGCAGTCATAAACCGTGAGCCGAAGAACCCCAACCGCTTGCGTGGCACATCGTCGAAGCGCATCGGACCTGCCGAGAGTCCCCAAGGAACCGAGCTTTTAAGTGCGAAAAATTTACTTGTTGCCAGTTGCTCGCCAGAAAAGCCTTACCTTATTGCCCGCGAGAAATGTCTTGCTGAGATTAACTAAAAATAGTCCAAACTATAGAGTATGTGGTGTCATTTTGATCGGAAAAAAGTAAGAAATTCACTACTGCTATCGTTTTTTCACAATTTAAATAAATATGTTATATTTTTAGCATTGCGTACGTAAGTTTTTCACACCTACATGCTCGGTTCCTTGGAGACCCTTGGCAGGTCCGATGCTTCTCGACGCTGTGCCACGCGAGCGGTTGCGGCCTTTCGACTCACGGTTTATAACTGCCATAGAACATGAACTTACTCTTATTTTGTAACATATCATTGCGAGAATAACGGCAATGGATTCCTTACGTTTTTCGAATTAAAATGATACCAAATATCTTAAAAATTGGACTATGTTTAACGAATCCAGCTTAAAACTGTGTAAATCGTTGCTCTACGTATGTACGGTATAAATAATCCGAATTTCATAGTGCTTGGTGCCATTTTAATCGATAAAGTACAAGGAATTGATTGATCGTACTTTCATCGAAATCCGATGAGTTGCATCTGATTTTTTCGATCGTTTTTCTATTGACCATTTTTCCTATTGTCTTCCTTTTCTCGAACATAGAGTCCCATGCCCAGGTCAAGGGACATGGCAGAACATTTGAGAGAGCAACTATTCGTGGAATACTGTATATCTAAATATACCTTATAGACTAATAATATAAATATAAGATATAAAATATATCTTATAGACTAATAATAGTTCAGTTTTTAATTCGTTGAAATACTTAATTAATTCATTTAAGTATTCATATCTATAAATATCAGATTCAATCATTCAGATCTTCTATTATGCATATAATTCTGCATTTATTGAAGTTAATTTTCTGAAGATAAAGATATTTTTGCTGCACATTTGATATTAAATAATTCCTTCATTCCTGAAGTATTATTTTAGAAATTTCATGAGATACCATTCAAACGACTTTTCGGTAATTCCGATAGTTTGATTCGGTAATTAGTTAGATTCTGGGTTTTATGGTATATGTATCCCTGTACGAAGTACATAAGGCTTTAACATATTCTGCTTGTTGAAATAAAATACTGACTTCTTTCGCTTCTGATGAAATTAATAGAGAAAATTATCTGTTATCTTTTATTTGCAAAATGTATACCAGGCATCAGAGTCGCTTGTCTTTGCTCCTCAAGTCATTATGTCATAGAACATGTTTTGTTCCCTTTGAGCTTCCCAATCACTCCGAAAAATATTTAAACGTATATAATTTACAGCCTGTATATTCCAACGTTAAGTAACAAAACCAACATGAAATTTTGCTCCTCCGAACCAAATATTGTTTTCCTCTGACATTTTTTAGCTGGAACACCTTGTATGATAAAAGTACAGCAGTATATGGCTAAGGAATGCAAAGAAATACAACATTTTAATCTTTACATAAACACAGAATTTCTTTGTTAATAACAAACTGTATGTCAATTGTTACTGAATTACATTATAGATCTACTGAAAAACTTATTTATTCCAAATAGAAATTATTAAATGCTGCAGTAAATAGGATTGCGTGTTCAATATTAGATTTACTAATATTATAATTAAACTGAGCATACGACACGCATAATCATTTCCAAGCAGAATCATCTTACCTAGATCAAGACTCGAGAGATAGCAAACTTATGACAAAAATCGGTGCGAATTTCCAGTAAATTTAAGTTTGCATATACTGCTGGGTTAGGAAGCCACACAGATGAGTTCTCGTTAACCAATAATGATACATATACGACGTTAATTGTTGTGTATCGATCCTATGTCATTCATGAAATTCATAATCATACATTAATAGTAATTTGGAAAACAATCACAATCCAAGATGAACTTTTGTCTAATATCGAAAATTGAATAAATACAGACGTATCTCATTGTTTAACATAACTTTATTATATGAAAGCCGAAACCAACGCAATATTATTATATTCGCTATGGTTACATCGAAATCCGAAATCCATCAATGACGTCCAAATAAAGCACCAAGGATTTAATATAATTGCTCGTTCACTTTCTTTATATTTATTTTGACTGGAAACTATAATTATTAATTTTATTCAATAAAGTAGAGGATATATTACATTATAAAACCTTATGCGCTATGTTCTTACTCCCTATTTTGAAATATAATTGCATAACTGTTAATGAATAACAATAAAATTCCGTAAAAGAAACACATGAATAACAGAGATAAGTACCATATTTAGACTCATAATTAGAGAATAGACAATGCAAGGTCAGTTTTGTTCGTAAGTTTGGAAAAAGATGAACAACTAAAATGCAAATTTAGTCATTCGAAATGAAAACAGATAACTATAATTGAAATAAGTTTAAATTCATGGTATAATTGAAATAAGTTTAAATTCATGGTACAATTGAAATAAGTTTAAATTCATGGTTGCCCTTTTTACAAAATAAATAAAGAACCGTCTTCTTAATTTCTTATAATTAGACTGCGGATTTTTATACAAAATAAAAGTTTGACAAGCAAAGATAAAGAATTAGAACTTGAATAATAGTATTTTTAATTTTTTAAATATTTTAACTTGAATTATATTTTTGATATTTTATATATTTTGACATATATTTACGATCTATTAAAATCTAAAATCCGCAGTCTACTTATAATAAACCACTTGTTAATGTCTCATAATAAAAATTTTTTTTTTTTTTATTTGGTTATTTATAGTCTCATCAACCACTAGTTGGGTTATTAGCGACTAAAAAAATTATTATTTAATACCAAATTACTGGTAATTTATTTATTTTTAGTCTCTACATTTTCAAGGGTAGAACCCTAACCAATGTTTACATTTTTATTTTAACATTTAAGTTTCAAAAACTCAAACTTCGACTCAACCTTTAAGGTTGAGCCTTAAAATTTCAAGAGCTTGACCTTTATATATCTGTAAGCTTTTAAGATTCAACCTTTGAGATTAGGCCTTGAAGTTTCGAAAACTCAAGCTTTTTACAACACTAATAATTGCGAGCAGCTCGCGAACAATTGTGGTCAGTGTAGACGTGGCATAAGATTCATCTTGCTTTTTATGATCTCACTTACTAAATTTATGCGATTAAGATTTTTGTTGTGATTCTGGGGGTATCAGTATGTTAAATAGACACACTATAAACTAAGTTTCCACGAGAATTTCAAAATGTAATATTAAATCATAGAGACTTAAGATGAAAAACTTATGGCACCGCAGAGAAAGCTCTAACCGGATATGATTTGGCATTACGAACTAAGATAATCAGGTATCAGTCAGACAGGTAACTTACAAGTCACGCAGAATAGAGTGATTAACTTCTTCAAAGGCTTTCAAGAAGTCAGTAAAATTGGATTCGACGGAAATTTGACGAAACATAATTGTAGTGATCCGATAAACTAGTAGCTGTAGACTGTTTAGACGAAAACCTGTGCTACCGATGACATACATAAATAATAGAAACATGACTGAATCTTGAAGCCATTAAGTTTTCAAGTAATTTTTGTATGTAATTGCTAATATAAATAAGTCAATCTTAATAGGCTTTCCAACCAATCTTTAAAGTTAAGAGAAAATTATTTATAAAAGTCTAGATCAGATAATAAAGTATCTTTTAAGTAGACTGCGAATGTTTATGCATTTATGGCGATTTTGTATACACTAAAATGTATAATGATGTGTATAGATACAAGCAAATAAATATCAAAAATAAAATACATTTTATATTACTTAAAAGGTAAAAGACACTTTTATTGAAATTAGTTTTCTTTTTCTATATCCTCGAAAATATGAATTTGTATAAACATCCGCAGTCTACTAATGTGCTTGAAAAATGTAACAGAAATACCATCAAAATCTGGATTTATGTTAAGTTCCAATGAGCTTATATTACTATTGAAATTAAGAAAAAATTACTAAGAGTCTGTGTAAATAGTAGTGATGCACCGACTAGGGTTTTGGCCGACTAGCCGACTAGCCGATTAATCGACCTCCAAGAAGCCGAATAGTCGGCCGATTAGTCGGCTATGCCGATCATTTTCGTACACCGCGCCACTATAAAATGAGACAAATCACTTTGTTTATTTTCATTATCTTTCGTCTGTTTTCGGACTCTCCTTCATGCGGAGAGTTCAAAAAATTTAATTATCATACTTTACTCACCTTTATTACAAAAAAGATTCAAAATTTATTATTGTTTAATATTATTCAAAAAGGAAATTGTTACATTTATTTTATTATTTTGTTGCATTCTGTTTTTTGTTTTAAAGCGTTTTTTATTTCGATAAAATACAAAATAATAACCAAAGTTCGTAATAGTTAACTGGTATATTTTTAGTTGGTTTAAATAAATAATAATTACTATTTTTAATGTTTTATACAATAATTATAATTATGTTATATACAGATATGTATAAGTATGATAAATAAGTAAATATAAGTACAATAGACAAAAAACATGTTTTTCTTTCTGTGATATCACGATATTATTGCTACTAAAATTCAAGGCCGATCAATCGGCCTTTTTTGCCGACTAGTCGCCGACTAGTCGGCAACTACAATACTGGCCGAATAGTCGGCTTAACCGACTAGTCGGCCACTAGTCGGTACATCTCTAGTAAATAGTATTGAAGTATATGTGTAAATAGTATTAAATCAATTTACTTTAATAAAGAAAAAAAACTCAATCCTTGTAATTTTTATTTTATTATCTTTAAGTATTTCGTGTAAAATTAACCAATCTTAATCAATAATTATGGAAATAAACTATTGTAATTATGAATTAGAAGATGAGAAATGTTATAAGCAATACGGACATCTATGCAGATTGATTAATAATAGCATTTAGAAACTCTTTTTCAGTGAAAGTAAATTTAATATTTGAAAGTAAAAATCTGCTAATATGAACATTCATCTGTATTAATTATTTTTCAGCTTAATGTTCAACTAAATTATCGAAACTGATAGCATATAAATATTTTATTTTTTAATGCAGAATCGATATTTAGATTTCATATGCACCGAGTCCGGATATAAATTAAAATCTCTCTTTCGCCATTCAGACAGTGAGACGCTCATTTATTCTTCTCTTATGTAATGTTTAGTTTCAATGGAGGAACTCGTTATGCACCTGCAATACTACTAGCGTCTCCTTATGCACAGATCGTATCACTGATATCGACGATACTCTACAGAAAGACGCGCTTCAAAATAAATCAAATTTACGACGTGATAGACAAAAGAGGGTTAAATGTGTCATTCTCTGTATCGAACGCCAAAGAACGAGTATCCAAGTGCAAAATATGCAGAGTTTGCTATCCATTTTATATTTTCACCCCGATTGCAGAAATACACAAGGTAAGTTACAAGAAACGGAACACCTAAATATCAACGTTACTTTTCATTGTATCAAAAAATCTTGCGTGGACGAAGCTACAGTAAGGTAAATGTCCCAGTGGTTGGACATGTCCTAGTAATTGGATACTGTCATGAATTTTTATTAATATTAAAGTAAAAACAATATTGACGAAGTTGAGGAAATAAAATTATTATCCTGAGTTATTTCTTATTATTGCAATTGATCAGATATACATGATATATATTTGAAAAAGAAATATTATTACCTAGCAATCATGAATTTAATGCATTATGAAGAGCCTACTAACCGTTCGACTAAGGCTCAGAGCGTCTTTGTTAAGTTCACAATTAATACTTTGGTTATGCTTCTACATCAAGTAAAGGCTTTTTAGACTTATTGAAGTCTGTTTAATTGATAACCATATATTTTTAAGTCATTTTTGTTTTGTTTAATTTAAAAACTAACGTGTCTATACACTAGTACATGAAATCGCCGCTAGCCTAGTTATTGGACAATCTGTCCAGTGACTAGAGCAAACATGTATCGGCTTGGCCCAGTGCTTAATTGTTTTTAGATACTTTATTCGTCAATTATTATCCTCAATTCGTCGACTTTATTTGTCAATTTTAGATTTTTTAAAAGAAATCTATATTTGTTGATAATATAACCTATATTCATAATAAAAAATTTGATTTTTAATAAATCATGCCAAAGGAAAACAGAAACAGAAAGTCTTATACACCAAAAGATGGAGAGTGCTGTTGAAGCTGTTAAAAAAGGCATGTCGTTAAGAACTGTCAGTAAACAGAAAATTTTTAAATATATTAACATCGAAGGACAAAAAGAATAAAATAATTGAAGAATCTTCTAATACATTGTAATTTTCATTTATTATAAATATATATTTTAATATCTATTCAATGAAATAATTAATGAGCTCAAATTAAACAAAAATTGCCCTTTTTACTGTTACAATTGCGAATGTGTGCGTGCATACGTAAGCGCGCTTAAATATTTTAGGTTATTCGGTTATTTACTACGCTTTTATTTAAAAATTGTATTATTTTTGTATATATTGTCAAACTTTTTAAAGTTGTACAACATAAGAATTGTTAATTATTTTTATATCAATGATTTTTCTGAAATTTAATCTTCTGTCTAAGCACTGGGACAGCTAAATTTAATCACTGGGACATACCGTGAATTCTGTCCAATAACTGGGACAAATGAACGCTTTTATAAACATAGATTTTTACATATTTTTTTTATATAAACGATATTCTATAACCAAGTTTCTGAAAGAAGAAAACTCAATCTAGCGATTGAACAAACATTCATATTAATTTACATTGTTTTAAACTGTAGAAAATTTTAATAACAGGAACATTGTCTTAAAAGTCCAACCACTGGGACATTTACCTTAACTGAGAAATGAAGATTCAAATTGGAACGGTCTACATAAATTGATCTTTATCTATCTATGTATAGATTGATTGCATTCTAGTCTACACTGCATTTTAACCTAACAATAAAATCGATAATTGCGTATGCTAGAGAATTTAATTGGCCAAATTGATCGATTGTGATACAGTTAAAGGAAGACAGAACCGTGAAAAACTAATACTCGATACTCGATGCACCAAACCGACGATATGAAACTTCCAATAATTCAATCCTTCAGTAATGACGCGGTAGAGTAAATAACTCTCATGTCTTTCCCCTTTTTATATCCTATTTCCTTTGACACATTATTCTGATAAATTTGATCTGGAATTTTTATTGTTTAGACACTTTCTAAATGAAGTGAAATCAAACGTTTTTGTATTTGTGTACAAATTCAAGAACAAAATTGGATTCAAGTTATCTCGGCTAAAGTTACAACTCTCTTGAGGTACCGAATCGCACTTCAAATGAAGTTTCAATTTAACTTTCAAAATAAAACCTTCCAATTCATTTGTCGTATAATAATAATACTAATCGCTTCTATATACGAGGGTGAATTAAATATAAACCGGTCTTTTTTTTTAATTTACTGTCACAGTAAACAAAGTTTTGAGTACATGTTATTTTTCTACATACTCTCCAGTTTTTATTTTTTTTTTATTTTATTTAACCAGGAAACTTACAACGTAATTTGCATTAACAAAGTAAGGTCCTACAGAGGTAACCATAAATTACCTGTTCATCGGTCTGGCATTAATTTAAGTATAAACTTGAAACTAAAGTAACAAACTTAAAAACTAAAATAAACTTTATTTGTTTACACTTAAAATAATGTATAAGTAATAATTATTATAATCTCTGATTATTTATAACACTTCCTTGCTATGCATAACACTCTGGCACCAACAACTATACTACGATAACCATTGCACACATATACTGGAGTTCTAGTTAAGATCTGTTTACTTGAATCCAATTTTTTATTTTTTTCTTAATATTGTCTTTACTAAGTGTTAAAGTTTTTAACTCGTTTGGCTCAGTCGTTAAACACTTTTATTGCACAAATATTGCTATTTTTGGTACTAATAGTCTTGTTAATTGGAGGTAGTGGTATACTTTTGTTTCTGGTCACACTATTTGAACTCAGAAAGTAATTTTTTAGTTTACTATAATGAAAAAGGACAGACTCTACTAGAAAAGTCTGCGTTAAATTTAGTGGATATTTGTTGATATTAGTGTCTTTATTCTGTGTTATAATTTTTAAAAGTCTATTTTGTACGCTTTGGATTTGCTTTAAACTTATTTCGTATGCTCCTCCCCAGTTTTATGTATACATTTTTCCTATCGGATTGGAAGCTTTTTGATCCCGTCACTGAAGAATGAACTTGACTGTGTCTCTAACCAATTGCGCACGGACAATTCTACACATTGATCGTCGCCAAAACATCCTCCCAATTCTTCCTCGAGTGGTCCAAACATGTGGTAGGTCCAAACTGTAGGGCGGGTATTCCAGTGTTTCCCAATAAATTATTTTGAAGCCAAACTACCTCATCGGTAAAAGAAGCGAGACATGCTTATCCGAAGTGTGATTTTGCTTCATGACAACACTCGCCTATGCACCGTTGTATTGATCCGAGAACAATTTTTAAAAATTTATTGGAAAACACTGGAACACCTGCCCTACAGTCCACATGTTCGGACCACTCAAGGAAGAATTGGGAGGACATTTTGACTACGATCAAGGTGTAAAATTGTCTGTGCGCAATTGGTTAGTGAGACGGCAAAGTTCATTCTTCAGTGACAGGATTAAGAAACTTCCAATCCGATGGAAAAAATCTATACATGAAAGTGGAGAATTTCCTTAATTTCGTTTTTGCTGAACGCTTCCCGCTTCATGCTCGAGACGCTAAGATGTGAGAGTGTGAGGATGTGATTATGGGAGTGATCTTGATTTATTGTTCCATATTAGACAAACGACCTGCTTGTAATAATTATTTTATTGCTGTTCAAATTATTTATTTATTTATTTATTTATTTACGGGAATAACCCTTTAGTGTACACAGGAAATTTTAATACAAAGTGAATATTCTAACCATGAACAGCGGAGGGGGCTACATTAAGTCTGTGTGATTTAAGCAGATTATGTAAAGCATCGAGCGAGATATTAAATAAATCAGCATCATTTATGTGGGAGTTGGCTTCGTTCATAGCTCTGTTAATTGGATCGACAGAGGTAGATCTGTATGTAGGTAATTTACAATAGAATAGTTTGCTGTGTCTGAAGTGCCTTTGAGGTGCATAAAAATATATAAGTTTAACAAGTTCTGGGCAGTTGATACGATCATTAAGTATCCTGAACAAAAAAATTAAGTCAGCGATAATCCTACGGTCAGAGAGCATCTGCAAATTATACTATATAAGAGCAAGAACTACAGTTTTTATTTAACACTACGAAGTCCTCTTCTGTCGACCACGTGCGCCACATTTCAATATTTTTATCAAGGCATATTTGCAAATTCTGCCCACCACAATAGAAAAACTGGATTCGGTCCACTAATCATTAGTGGATTTAAAAGCATATTTGTGAATTATTTAAATCATTATAACTTATTATCTATTAACACGACAATCCTACATTCACCTATTATATTTCAACAGTGTAGTAATATACACACAGATTTAATCAAGCTGTAAAATGTCAAACATTTCAAAAAATTGTCTATTTTTCTACTTCATAATTTACAGCCATTAATTGATTGTAATTCACTCTGCTTCATTCTGACAAAAATGGAGATTTACATTCACTTTGTACCAGAATCCATGTACGAAAGAAGAATACAAAAGGAAGGAAGAGGGATCTTGAAGAAGCCCCTTTTACTCCTACTTTCCGGGTTCGGCTAAACAGATTTAAATACTTCGAAACTTGTCAGAGCCCGGAGGCTAGTCGTCTGTGAAAATTAAGTATCCCTGCTTCTATAATGGCTATAGTCCAAGGCAGGGAGACAAGTGCATCTAGCTGACATTCCCGTTACCCAGAAATGTGACTACGACGTGCAATGGCCACGGCTTCAACATACCGTACTGGCTGCGGTCATTTTCAGTACGCTGAGTTAGCCAGGAATGTTAATAGAAAATACTCGGTGTCTCCAGACTTTAATTACGACCCGCGAATTGAGATCGTATAGCTGAAGGTGCATATAAGTGCCCGCGATCGTAATAGAATATCGAAAATTATGATAAAAGACGACTAGGACTGACGATGAATGAGTCACGCGATTCAATTTAGAGTCAACATTGATTGGCTGCCGAAAATGCACGAAGGTGCACCTTTGGTGGATAGTGGAGGAGAGTGGGGACAAAAGTAATGAATTGCTGGTCAAAGGGTTATATTAGCGTTATTTTGAAACTTAAGATCATAGTATCGTATATCGTTGAATTCAGCTTAATGTCAGCTATTATATTATACAATCAAAAACATGTAGTAACAGTTAAAAAACTTAGGTGACCTTGATTTTTTTACAATTTTTTTTAATTTGATTATTGAATACAGATTTATTTTTGTCTAAAACATTTTTCTGCTAAATCATTGGAAATACTTAAAAAGTCGTGATGACGTATGGTCTAAGTCAGGAACTTTAATTTAGCTGTTCAAACTTGACCCTCACACTGATCCGGAGATTTAGCAGCTTTATTTTAATTAATAATACATACAAAAGCAACAATTTATTAGTTTTTTTCAATTTATTCATTAACGTCATTATTTATAAGCAATTTTACATCATCATAAAAAACAATTTTTTCGGAAAATCTTTTCGATTTTTGAGGGAAATTGATGATACCACGATTTGTATGAAATTTGATGTCATTTTAATCAGGAGAATGCCAGAAATTAAAGGGTATTGCTTTTTTTAACGCTACGACTAGTAATAAGATCGACGAGCAAGTGAAAAGTCAAATGACATATGAAAATTTTACGTACAAACACGTGACCATGTTATTGGGTCGAAATGACAAGAGATCCTTTTGGGATCAAATTAATTTCCGTACCAGGACTCCGGATTAATTCGAGAGAATAAAGTTAACGAGTAAAATGCTTCACACAAAAGCCACTAGCTAAGCCGTACATGTTATTGGTATTAGACTATTGTCAGTCTTATACTACTAGTCAAGCCAGATAAGTCACTATAGGCATTATACAGGGTAATTCTCTTACTAGGGGCACAAAACAATTGTCGCCGTCTAAACATCGCAGCGGTAACCTCATCACTGAAAAGGCTAAAACCTTTTGATGGGCCATTAAGAAGTCGATGACCGAGGGTTTGGTCCTTTTCAGTAACAAGGTTACCGCTGCGATGTTTAGACGGTGACAATTGCTGTGTGTCCTCTAGTGAGAGAATCACCTTGTACTACTGTTAGACTTATGCTACTAGCAATTGTCAGACAAGTCGCTGCAAGTGTCGTAGTCACTTGAAGAAATCCACATTCATCACAGTTATGATCTAGGGATCTTAGTAAGGCAATTAATTTGACCTACCAAAGACCTATAGACGTCACTTCGACACAACATGTTCACGCATCAAAACGTAAAATTTTCCGCTCTTTTCATTTCTATCATCAAAAATAGGGGTCTCCAATTCAAACATCAAGTCGACCTTAAAACAACCTCTAAATTTGACACCAAGGTCATAATTAAGGTCGTCATCAGATATCTCTCTTTGAACACTGTGGCTTTTGTGTGAAGTTCTATTCATAAACTTTATTCTCCCGACTTAATTCGGAGTCCTGGTACAGAAATTAATTTGGCCCTTAAAAGGATCCTTCGTCACTTCGACCCAATAACATGGTCACGTATTTGGACGTAAAATTTTTCGTATTTTTCATTTCTGTCATCAAAAATAGGGATTCTCATTTTTAAAAAACCAAGTTGAACTTGAAATGACCTTTAAATTTGACCTGTATTTTATAGTCGAGGTCGCTATCTAATACCACCCTTTAAATAATAGAACTTTGTCTAGCACATTTTTTTCTAAATCTTAATTCTTCCGAGTTATTGAGGGATACCGACCTTTTTCATACACCCTGTATAGTGACTAATAGCGTTTTAGTACATTCTTTTATTTGAATATTTGTTTCCCTATAAATCCGGTTACAAGAGAATCCATTGCACAGCAATGCTCATCAGAAACGTTAATATAAGACAAATGCTCAAAAATATCTTTCCACGAAATATACAGGGTGGACCATTTTAATTCATACAGACAAATATCTCGAAAAAACATGGAGAATACGAAAAAAATTTAAGTCGAAAGTTTTGGAGTACTGAGGGGTACATAACATGATGACCTTGAACAATTCTCAGGTGGCGTTTTCGAAGGTCATATGAAGGTCAACTTTGTTTTTTTAAATGACAACTTGTATTTTGCTGTACGACATGTTGTCGGACGTGAAATGAGAAACAATTTTTATCCGTAGAATTTCTGGATTGGACATTTACTTTTCAAGATATACAGGGTGAATGATTCAACTTGTTAGACATGAACGTCTTCAAAAGTGTGCATTTTACGAAATGATGCTTCACACAAAAGCTAAAGAATGCTAATGAACTTGTCTGGGGTATTGAATAAGCAAAAGAAAGGCGTAGGTAATTCTTAGAAAATGTTTCCATGCATGTTACAAGAATACACAATACGGGTATTTAAAGATTTCATCGTACACTTTGTAGGATTTTTAAGGTCATTACAAGATCCAGCATCATTCACTCTCATTAGTATTTTTTTTAACTTTTATCAGAAGCATCATTTCATAACATGCTCACTTTTGAAGACGTTCATTTCTAACAAGCTGAATCATTCACCCTGTATATCTTGAAAAGTAAATGTCCAATCCAGAAATTCTTCGGCAAAGTACAGCAAAATACAAGTTTTCGTTAAAAAAAAATAAAGTTGACCTTCAAATGACTTTGAAAACCGCCACCTGAGAATTGTTCAAGCTCACCATGTTATGTGGTCCTCAGTACCCCAAAACTTTCAACTTAAACTTTTTTTCGCATTCTCCATGTTTTTCGAGATATTTGTCTGGATGAATTAAAATGGTCCACTCTGTATTTTTGATAATGAAATGCTGAGAGGAAACCCAGTTTACGTAAAATAAACAAATGATGACATTATTTGTCCGTTGACTGAACAAATGCAATTACATTACTTTAAATAAAATTAAAGTTAAAAACAGGTCTTAAAAACATTCTCTGGTCTCTGGATATTCAAAGTTGAAAATACAGAATCTTCAATAAGTATTAACTTATTCTTCTTTACCATTTATATAGAAACTCAATTGCTTATAATTAACTCTTTGTAATTTACAAATTGATAATACTCTGTATAAAACGATTAATCTGCTGTTACTAATCTAATTGGTAGGTAATCCTTAACAGTAAAACAAACTGCAAGCTTTAACCTCGCAACGCTGTTAATGGCTAATTCAAGAAAATACAGATTCGATAGAAAATAATTCCTTAGAATCTATTATACTTCACCTTAATAAATTATGCTAATGGATAGTTACCCAAGTGGTTAAAAAGGAAATCAAATAATTTTCCTGTCTATTGCCTATATGTCAAAGATTTCCTACGAATTTTGTAACACCCTGTAGAAACTCATTTTTTAACGAAATTTCAAATTTTTTGTTTAAAAGGTCGTCATTTTTCTATTTTTAGAAATTTTCAAAATTCCCTACGTCATGCAATAGCCATATGCACATAGATTTCAAAATTTTTTGGTTTTTTCATTTCTGGTGAAGCGTTTAGTTGGAAATCTGTCAACCACTCAGCGGTGATTTTTTTACAGCACTGAGCTACTGATTTTGTTCGGCTTCATAAACGTTTTAATAGCTTCAATGTTTAGTAAAATACTCTGAAAATTTCAAAGAGATTCATTAAGTAGTCTTCTAATAAATCCCAAAGTTGTCCTTACTTTTCAGACCTTCATCCTGTGAAAAATCTTTATTTTTATCTAGAAACTGATCAATAAAAATTAAGTATATGTTTCAATGATTCAGTGTTGTTCTAAAATTTTCAGTATGAAACTTTTCGTATCAATTTTTATCCACTGGATCCAAAAATATTATACATATGTATTAGCTTACAACTCATTAATAAACAGCGCATGTATTGATCTCATAAGTAGTAGAAATATACAGGAATAACTTGTCAAATACTATGATAAACTAACATTATTAATACAGTTCACTGATCGTGAGCAAGTGAAAACACAGAAATAGCTATTTTATATTTTGTTTTATTTTTTCTTATTCTCAAAGATAGAAAATGCGATTAATGTAGAAAGAAGAAACAGTTGGAGTGACCCTGAAGAAAAGCACGATCAGGACAAAAAGGCGAATTGAAGGAGAGTTTTTCCTCGAACGTTTTTGCGAGATTCGCCCGATTTTCGGGACGACCCACGATCCTAGAACCCCGTAACGTTAAATTCGCGATTAAAATGCATTGCGTAAAATCGAGTAGACCCTATCGCTCGGCTGTTCCGGCGCCAGGGATTTCCACCCTCGCCAGCCTGCTATCACTCTGGCACGGATTTGATGAACAGTACGCGCCGCTTAAATAACTGATGATACAGTTAAGGAAAAGGAGTGGAGATAAATGTTACTGCGGCTTGGCGGGATTTGAACGGCCGCAGTTAAGATTAGAACGAAACGATGTGAGTTGCGCTTAACCTAAAACGCAGAGGAATTGCTACTCCTTTCTGATTTTTACGGGGTTCAAGGACTAATCGATGATAGAAAAAGACACAGAGACGCTGTACACGATTTAGAGGAAAATAACCGTAGGAAAGTAGTTTTTAAACGACCCAAAATTATTTTTTACAATACTTAACTTTAGCCCAGACCAGTGTTCTTCAACCCGTGGGCCGCAGATCGGAGCCGGTCCGTGAAAATTTTCTGCCGGTCCGCGAAAATTTTCTGCCGGTCCGTGAAAAGTTTCTACCGGCCCGTGGAAAGTTTCTGCCAGTCCGCGAAAAGTTTCTACCGGCCCGTGAAAATTTTCTGCCGGTCCGTGAAAAGTTTCTACCGGTCCGTGAAAATTTTCTGTCGGTCCGCAAAAAATTTCACCCGAATCATCTAGTCGCTATATATTTGGGCACTACATTGTTGCGACACGAGTGAAACACAGCACGTGACAACGAGTGTAGGCGAAGTGAACGGTCATTGAAGTATTGTATCAGTATTTTATCATTTCGTTTGTCCACGACACGTCAGAAGGTTTTATTTTATCTTATAGGTTTTTAGTATTGTGTTGTGGTATTTCGGAAAACAAGTTATTTCTGTTGTAAAATTGGAAACCCTATAAAATGGAGACAGAAAAAGTTAAACAATAAAATCTTTTGAAGCCGCTGCGTACATATCCGGGCGTTCGGATATGTGTGTCCAGACCTTTAAGCTTCTTTAGTAGAAGCAAGGACAATATTCAAGAGAACAGTAGTGATGCTAACGAAAATATGCCAAGTACTACCTAATGCTTCCAGTTTACAATAGCTTTTGTTTCTTTTTTAGCCATCGGGCGATCTGCGAAATATTCCTGTTATTTTCACCGGTCCGCAAGTGCAAAAAGGTTGAAAATTGCTGGCCCGGACATTTTTTTTTAAACCATCCAGTCTTGATGTATTTTCCCATCTGAGGAACTGTTCCTTTAACCCAGCCTCGACTTGCAATTAGACAACTACTATAAATTTCGTATACTCGGGAAGCAAAGTATTTGCCTTCGTTTCCATCGATATTTTGTTGGGATATGCGCTGTACGTGAGCCCCAGGAAGGTACATTAATAACAGCGCTTAACAATTTCGATCATCGGCGCTTGTAATAATCTTGTTCACGCTTAACGCCGCGTCAAAACGCTCATCATAAGGGGATTAAAATTTTACGTGCTCATAATTCACACTCAGTGAGGAATTTATTGTTCCCATAGTTGAAAGCTTTCGATGTCCAATTAAATGAGCGGTAACACAAACGCGTGCTTTTCAATTAATCTATCACCGCTCCCGCAACTAGCTAAAAATTTGTGTAGCTGAAACGGTTGCGCGATTATGCTGCATGTTCCACCTTGTTAACTACGTATTTAAACAGAGCATTGTTTCGGATGCGCTTAATTGTTCAAGAAATTAATCAGAAATGTTTACCGAATTACTTTAACGGGTTCACTACCAAATCTATTTGTAGAAACCTTTTAAATAACCGAAATAAAATTCAATATTCCTTTAATCATTTTTATTGCAAATATCTATGGTTTTTCTGAATTCTCTCATATTTCATATCTTCATTCTTTATGTACTATTTTGAATTCTCAATAGTCTTTCTGTACAGACTTTCTCTGCATGAGTATTTCGAATAAACATAGTGGTTTTAGTTTTTCATAATATTGAAATCATTTACAATTTTTAAGAAACATTTATATTAAAATCGTATTTTTCTCAAATGTCTGATATTTTTTTATTCTTTTTGTTTCTTTTTTGCGTTTTTTTAAAATGTGTACAACATACATTAAAAATGTTGGAAATTCCAAAAATTATCGCGTACGTAATAATATCATTGAAATAAAACTTTAGATGAGATTTCTTTGAAATTAATCAACCGGAATTATATATTAATGGTCTAAGAAACGATATTTTTCACTATGGTGGCACTTGATCGAAAACAGTTTTCAGAATATTTTAATCAACTCAATTAATGCACAGTATTCATAAAACCAATAACAACGCATTTGGTTTAGCCTTCTACAAGAATGAAACACAAGAATATAGAACAACGAGAGGCTATTAAATAAACCGTGTATGCAATATGATGAAAGCTTTTCGAAAACCTTCATAAAGAAGAAAAACGTCTATGGAGAGTAAATATTGTTGCACATGCAAGTTTATACACGATTCAAGACGTTTTTAGAAAAATATGAAATTGCCAACGATTATCCACAAATTCAATAATCTACCACAATATAGAAAAGTTCCTAAGTTTCGTCCTATCGGTGATTTACAGTAAAATAGTTAGAAATTTATAAATTTCCTACCAGGATTTTATCATACAAAGTTTGTGTAGAAACTATAACAAAGAAATGTAATTAAATTTCTGTCAACAAAAGAAATGCACGTTTGTTCCTCTTAAAAATCTGATTGATTACAACTTCGACTATTAACATATCGTCATGAATGTGGACAATGAAAATTTCGTAGAATTTCAAAGCACAAGAAACTGAAGACATGAACAATAACTTTCTTATACAGAGTGTAACAAAAATGTTGCAGTTCCTTCAAAGGGGTGATTCCTGAGGTGATTTTAAACAACTTTTTCCTTAGCGAAAATGTTGTGTGTGACTTTGTTATCGAGTTATTAACGAAAAACATTGACAAATAGGAGAGCGAGTACAGCGGATTAATGATGGCGCGGACGATGACTGACCAATACTAATCTCAGCTGAAGCCTGCGCTGAAATTCGTCCACTGTACTCGTGCCCTGATTGGTCGAGGGTTTTTTGTTAATAACTCGTTAACAAAGCCTCACCTAACATTTTTGCTAAGGAAAAAATTGTTTAAAATCATCTTAGGAATCACCCCTTTTAAGGAACTGCAACATTTTTGTTACACCCTGTATATTTCTTGAAACCTAAGAAAATTTAATCAGTTATTTAAAAAACGAAAATACATTATGGGGTCAAAAAAGACCCGAAGACGCAGAGTTAACTATTAGCATTACAGAGCCTACTATTTAAATGGATATTGTCTGTCAGTGAGTCACAATCATAACTGATGTAATTTTTATAAAAGAAAGCATCATAATCGGTCTCTAAACGGAAGAATTTTCACGTATCACTTTTTTCGATCTGCAGGTCATAAAGAGACACAAGCAAAACTTTCTGCAACGTTCTAACATCGACTCTTCGCGTAGTCTCAATTCTACGTGAGATTTACTCTCTTCACGAAGCTTGAGGACGACGAACGAAGTACTTCTGTACAAGCCTCTTCAAGAGGTGGTCCAGAGCGGCATCAAATTAAATGTCGCAACAGTTTGAAGATCAAGGCTTATTTCACTCTCGTATAGATAAGAGATTATACAAGAGTTAGTTAAAATCTGCCTTCAGAAGAGAGTCCTCTGCATCCATTAGCTAGATCCAAATAAACTGTGCATTACTATTAGTAGCAAATGTTTCTTGGAATTTTCTCCATACCCATTAATTTGCTATTGAAAGCGTAGTTTCGAAATGGACAGAGCTCCCAACTACGTACAATTTGAAGAACTGTCAACCGCACAGAACAACGGCATTGAAGCATTCTCTTGTTCGTGCGGTTTGGAAGGAAGGTTCTCGTATAAATGCGCAGACTTCCGATTTGTGGAAGTTTATTCGAGCTATCGGGAAATAGATTTCAAATCTTCATGTCGAGTAGTTGAAGAGGAGAATACATTTTAAAAATATTACACGATACTTTAAGGGATCTTTCCACTGTGAACGTCTCCAAAAAATTATCTTATTAATATATGTATACTTATTAATAAGCTTATAGAAAGTGCAAAAAATATGTTTTGTAATTTGCAATAGTTTATTTTTAAATTTATATGTTATAATATATATCATAAATTTAATTTTTTTTACTTTAAGTTTTTTTTACTTTTTAAAATTTTTTAAATTTATATGATTAAAATTAAAATATAATTAGAAAACTATTTGATCAATCAGTCTGAAATTTTTTAGACGTTATTAAGCACATAAGTGACTACCGCAGGGACCACGGAATCCTTTTTTTCATTAAGACTTTCGTTCTTTTTACAATGCAGACAGATTAACGATTAACTGAATTTTGAAATTGAAAAATTTAAAACTCCGTCATTTCATTAATATTTTATTAGTCATCTATAATGACTAAAAACCATCATGAATTTTTCGTTTTAAATGCATCGTCCACATTTGAAAGAAACTATTGCAAATTACAACAACCATTTTTTAGACTTTTAATAAGTGTATTAATAACTAGAAAAAACTTCGTTTATGTTGCACATTTCGTTTACTAAAAAAAATTCCTAAAGGATGATAACTTTTCGGAGCTTCACAGTGGAAAGACACCTTAACTGATCTACCTGAAAACAGGATTCACAGCAAATGATGTCCAACACAGGGCAATTATCAGTCATCTAAACGAACTGAACATGCCCTGGATGTCTAATATACATATAGACCATGGAAGTTTGTGCAAATGCATATTTTTATAGGAATGAATTAAAAGAACGGAACATGAAAAGAAATGTGTTTCATCATCAGGAAATTTTTTATTTTGCACATTGCATATACTTTACGTATTTGTATATATGTTGCATATACATACTTTGTATATTTGTATGTACGTATGTTGCATATACTGCATACAAGTGGCATATTGTACATATTTCTTGCTTGTACAGACTTTGTTTAGGAATTGGCTTGTATCATTCTTTGAACTTGTAACAATCTCACATTGTATAACAAATTGCAATATTTAAATATATTTACATTAATAACTGTATTATATACATCAGCTATTGAGCTGTTAAACTTTTAATACTATTAAACTATACAATTTTTTAGCAGTTGGAACTAGTAAACTATGAAAATATTATATTTAATCATAATTTCAATTACAATAAACTTTATATTACTCTTTTCTAATAATAATAATAATAATAATAATAGTTAATAAATAGTATACTTTTAAATTATAATAATACTATGAACTATGTCTGTAAACTTGATACGCTATAGCGTAATTATTAAATAAATTAATAGTTCTGTAATTTGATATGTATACGTGTGAAAGTTTCATAGGTTAATTATATGCTAATTTGAATGGCTTACAAAAATTCATAGTTCAAGAGTTCAATACGTAAAAAATTGTAGAAGTTTCATAGATCAATACTTTAACAATTATACTAATTTTATAGTTCAATGCGTTAAAAAATTTTATAATTTAACAGTTTAGTTTGCTATGTATAATATGATTATTTTATCATTACTTTGCGGAATGCATATATATACTGTAAAAATGCCAATAAACATATTGATTGAATTAAATTGTATACATTTTGTAATTCCTACGAAATTCGTATTTAATATATTTATTCTGCGTATTCACAGGATATCGACCGTGCATAAATATTAAACATCCATAGTCCACATTAATATGTTAGAGACCCTATCAACTTAAGTACTTCATTACTTTACTTTAAAAAGGTCATCGATTCAATACATTTAGCGTTTAGCGTTCAACGAGAGAAATAGCTTAATAAAACATTGGAATAGAGTAAAATTAGATTTAAAAAAACCATTCATTCTATTAAAAAAAGTGAGAACATCAACAGTATACAATACCATAAAAATTCTCTGGATGTGACATTTATGACAGTTCTAAATGTGCGAAAATATATAAAAAGGAAAAAATGTATAAAACATTTCCTCCTTCCGGTTGGAAGTTTTTAAATACTGTTCAAAATACTGAGAATGTCTTGGACTTCGGCCACAAAAATTTAAAAGTAATATCAATAGTGCACTATTTAAAAGATAGGACATACTTTTATTAAAATTTCCATTTTTTGTCTGTATCTTTAAAAGCGTAAATTTGCATGAACATCTGCAGTCTACGTAATTATTAGGATTTTAAAAAGTTCGAGTTTAAATAAGTTAGCTAAAGCTGTTGACAGTAGCAAAAGCAAATGCTTACTGATAAAATCAATACAAATAAAATCATTCAACAATTTTACTGTACACTGGGCAATTAAAGTTTTATAAGATTTTTTCACCATAGAATCAAAAGCCGGAATAAACAAAATAATCATCTGTAAATAATATCTGTTACTTTCACCGTGTTTGTGGTGCGAAGGCACTTGTGCGTTGCACCTTGATAGGAGAATCAAACATTTGAAGCATTGGAAAATGCTAACAGCCCCCGCATTCCAAAGCCTCTACGATGGAAAATTAAATTCTGTACTCTGTGTGTCGAATAAAATTCCTGAACTTCAATTTCTATATAGTTAAAACGTACTCGCTCTGACACCTTTTACCGCGTCGTATTTCAGAGAAAAAATTATCAGCTCTATTTCAACGGATGGGAAAAATGTCTCTAGCGATATTTCTAAAAGAATTCCTTCTGTAAATTTCATGCAGGGAAAGTTTTATAACTAAGGTAAATGTCCCAATTTCTGCTCATGTCCCCATTTCTAATCACTTCGTATTTTTCTTATTATTATAAATGTTACGCTTGTACTATAATTGTAAAAAAAATAATTATAAGCTCTTCGATCATTCATGCGAGTGATGCACAGGTTTGTTAGAAAGAAAGTGCTACGTAAGTAACGAAAAAAATTTTAGAACAAGGAACTTACTCGTTCTGATCGTATTCTTACTGCTTAAATTAAAGAACAGTAATTTTATTGTGATTCGATAATTGGACCGAATGTAGCGCGTGCAGAAATAAATCGTATTTAATACTAAAAACGTTTACTGTACTTTACTCTGGATTTTTACTGGATTTTTTGCGAGTTATTTGTCGTGAGCAGAAATACGGACATTTAGAGTACTACATTAAATTAGCCATTATTAATATATAATTCAACGTCATATAACATCTTTTTAAAATATTTTTGAATTAATTGATTCATTATCGAGGTATTAATCAATTACTTTGCAAATTTTTACTGCAAACAAATTTTTTATATGCTTTTCATAACTAGTGAACGCTTAAATGGCAATTGAACTGTCCTCAACTTCAGACTGCTAAAAAGCACAAACTTCAAGTAGTTCATTTTCGACGCCATATTGGATTTTTGTGAATCAATCATAACCTCTCAGAACAGTAAACTGTCAGTTCGATTTGTTGTTCAGTGTTGTTCAATATGAACATTGAAAACAAACGTAATGCGGTAATTGCTCTTTCTGAAGCAAAAAAAGACAAACAAAGGAATTGTGAATAATTTAAGACACATAAATGTGAATCGGAAATTCGTGAATCATACCATAAAAAGGTATTCGGAGACAGGATCAACAGAAAAGAGGTATGGTGGTGGTCGGCAAGCAACAGCAACATCAATTCGAGTACCACAAGAGTACTTGCGAGCTTCTTACAATAACTTTTTTGAACGTTTAAATAAAATAATTGTGTACAAAGGTAGTCCACTCGAGTTCCAAGCATGATATTTAAAAAATGTAAATATAAACAAATATAAACAAATATTCCAAAGCAATTTTTCAATAAAAATATTGTTCATTTAAAAATTATGACCGTTTTTCAAGGGACACTTCAATGTCGAACCCTGTATAGCCTGACAATTGAACAGATCACTGGCGACTAATATTGTGCCGCAGAACTCAATACCAACCTGATCCCTTCAATCACTGACGAAAAACTGCAAATTGTCAGGTTACCGCAATTTCCCTACGTTCTTTATTTCTTCTTATTGACCTATCTCGCAACGGAATTCCCCTCGATTATCCTCGACTTTTGCCCACTGTTGTGTTATGCGGGATATGTCGGTAATGTCGCTCGTAACTTGGAAATGGTAAGAGGGCTCCAGAGTCCTATTTTTCGCGATGCCAGGAACTCCGCTGGGTTTTGGGATCATTCTCCCTTTCCCTCCCTCTCCCAATCTCTCTTTATCCTCATCTCCACTTCTCTATTTCTTCCTTTTCCTACCTCGACCTTCGCACTATTTTTCTTTATCTTTATTTCCTCGCCAGTACGTTCCTCTTACGCTCCTTTCACTCTACTTCTCTGCGCCATCTTCTTGCTTCTTTACCACTTACTTACATTGTAGGCAGTACAACGTTCGTTGCATCTTCGATTCCGATTTCTTTCTTTACCGTTTGCGTTCATCGTATCTTCTGTCAAGTGTAGTTACGTTTTCTCATAGTAACGTATTCATATATTATTCGTGATTCTTTTTTGCATCGTAGTATGCGATTTTAAACCAGGAAATGCAAGCGTTGGATGCTTTAAAATGCAATGATGTGCTGAAGAATAATTAACGCGAATGACTGTGAGGTTTGCAGCTTGCAACATGTGTCTTCCTTCCAGTCGTATGAGAAAGAAGTTTCCTTCAAGTAAGGTAAATGTACCAATTTCTGCTCATGTCCCGATTTCTAATCACTTCGTATTTTTCTTGTTATTATAAATGTTACGTATGTACTATAATTGTAAAAAAATAATTATAAGTTCTTTGATCATTCATGCGAGTGATGCACAGGTTTGTTAGAAAGAAAGTGCTACGTAAGCAACGAAAAAAATTTTAGAACAAGGAACTTAGTCGTTTTGATCGTATTCTTACTGCTTAGACCAAAGAACAGCAATTTCATTGTGATTCGATAATCGGACCGAATGTAGTGTGTGCAGAAATAAATCGTATTTAACACTAAAAACGTTTACTGTATTTTACTCTGGATTTTTTGTGAGTTATTTGTCGTGAGCAGAAATACGGACATTTAGAGTACTACATTGAATTAGCCATTATTAATGATTAAACGTCATATAACATCTTTTTAAAATATTTTTGAATTAATTGATTCATTATCGAGGTACTAATCAATCACTTTACAAATTTTTACTGCAAACAAATTTTTGATATCCTTTTCATAACGAGTGAACGCTTAAATGAGCAGAAATTGGGGCATTCACCTTATCTTCGAAAAATGAATTCGTCAAATTGCATTATCATCCTATAATATGTTTAACCCCCCGTTTCCATACTTACCTATTCTACGTAATAGGATTATTACAATGAATCATCTGTACTTTATTCAGTTTTCAACCAACGATTGTTAAAAAATAATAACAGCGATATTGAACTGAATACATTGTGAAACGAAGTCTGAATGTTGTAAAATATGATCCGATAATAAATTGAGGAATTAAGTGATATCACGTTTTTAAAATTTGTTTAAACTGAAAGTATCAAAAAAAGGACATTTTTATGGAAATAATTGTAACTTCTTTGTATTTTTCCTTTTTTACTAGAAAAAAAATAATTTATGTAGCACATTGAATGAAAAAAAATTGTGCACTAATACGAAAAAATCAATTTATTAACAAAAAAGGTATAGATATTGTTCCTTTTTAATTATTGCAGAAGTTTCCTTTTTAATTACTTTGGGTAAGATTAAACAGACAATTAGACTACATTTTGTGACAATAACAACTTATATACAGGGTGTCCCACTTGAGTCGATCCCCTCGAATATCCCTGATATCACTTATACTGGAAAATGTTTCAAATAAAAGTTGAGTGACGTCGAGAGTAGGGCAGACCAAGAATAGTTGTCACTTTTTAAAATTTTTATTTTTTAATGGATTAAGATTGCAAAAACGCCTATTTTCTTGGACTTTTTTTTCTTGGAAAATTTTTTATTTCGAAATTCTATACTATAGCTTCAGTAAATCGCTATTAAGTAGTCACAGCATAAGAGAAAACAAAGAAAATTATATTAAATGTACAATAAGTTTGATTTAATTTTATGTGCATTTAACCACTACGAAGCATTAACATTTTCGTCTTTTGGTTGCTCCAGTTCAAAAAATTATCATTGTCTAAATTCTAATAGTTTATTATCAATGATTTTGTACAAAAAGTATTGTGAGTACACTTTACTTTTATTATGTGACGAGTGTACAAAGTAAAAGTCTGTAGCAATTACTGTTGCAATAATTCAACTAATGATTTACAATTTTGCACAATGTTTCTATGGGTAAGGTTATAAAAAGTAAAAGAATTGGCTGCTACTACCTGCTACTAATAAAGTAAATCTAACATAAACATTTGGGTTTTTCATAACGAAACAGAGGATACTATGATGATTATTGATTTTTAATTAACTTTTCATTCACATTTATTTTATATTTATACTCTTTTTGTTTATAGACCTAATTAGTTATATTTTTGAAATAAAAATTATTCATATTTAGCAATATTTAATAGTAGATAGTTTAATATACAGGGTGTTTCGCAATTCGTGGGAAATCTCCGAGATACAGGTACTAGACACGAAAATAATAAGAAAAGTTCTTATGCAATATTTTCGGAAATGGTTAGTTTATTAGTTACACGTGGTTTTACATTTCGTAAAATGCCGACGTAACACTGCTTCATCCCCTTTAAAGCCAGTGACCGCGTTTAAAGGCCCAGGCATCTCTGGGCCTAAGTGGGCCCCGGTGACTCGTAACGTGTTTTGGAATGAGATGTTTTCTCGAGTGAAAAATCACATATTTTGTAATTACAAATTGAAATGATGACGAATGTAACACAACTGATACTTCTCCACAATGCAGGGACCCAAATCGCGGTCACTGACCTTACAGGGGATGAGCCTTTGTTATATGCTTTTAGAAAATATAAAACCGCGTATAACTAATAAACTAACCATTTCCGAGAATATTATTGTATAAGAACTTTTCTTATTATTCTCGTGTCTAGTACCTGTATCTCGGAGATTTCCCACGAATTGCGAAACACCCTGTATAAATAAATTTATACATAAATAAATTTATACAGGGTGTTTCATTTAACTTGAGGCTGTCAAATATCTGGAAAACTAAGCATCGTACAAAAAAATGTTGCAAATAAGCTTCCAATGATTTGGAAGGCGCTATTCACCTGTACAAAAAATAGCCCGCCCTCGACACTCCTGGGTGTGGGGCAGCAGGCAACTTTGAAATTTTAAATAGAAACCCCTATTTTTTTTGCAGATTCGGATTCTATGCCACGATTGGAGTTTGCGATTATCTCAAGAATTGCACTTCCGATCATAAGATAAAAAAAAAACGTACTGAATGTTTCTAATGAAAACCCCTATTTTTTGCAGATTCGGATTGTACGGAAAAAAAAGTAATTTTTTAGTGAAATTTTTCGGTTTTTTGTAGATGGCGCTGTAGTCGCAAAAAAAATGACATTCACTCTGAGACACATGAGTAATGTTTTCAAGAAAGGAAGTTCAATTTGATTTTTTAATTTTGACTCCAGGTAAGGAAACAGTCGATAAATTCTCACTTTTAGCGCCATCCAGGAACAACGACGTGGACGCATGCATTAGTTTTCTGTTCTCCTCAGGGTGTTTTGTGTCGATGAGTCCCCTCGCCTCTCACCATCACAGCGGGGTGCTTTCTCTCGGTGAGTCCCCTCGCCTCTCACCATTCAGTTACAATAAATGCTCGAAATGATGGCCCCCACCTTCAAATGATTGCACACAACTTAAACGTGTGTTCGCAAAAAATCTGAGTTTTCGCGATTACAGCCCCATCTGTCACTAATCGAAAAAAATGTTTCGGATAAAACTTACGTACTTTATGGCGTAGAATCCGAATCTCTAATAAAAAATAAGAGTTTCCATTTAAAATTTCAAAGTTACTCCTCGCCCCATCCCCCAGAGCGGCGGGGCGGGCTATTTTCTCTACAGGTGGATAGCCCCTTCGAAATCATTGAAAGTTTATTTGGAACATTTTTTTGTACAATGCCTTATTCTCCAGATATTTGACAGTCTCAAGTTAAATGAAACACCCTGTATACTAAATATTCTACGTAAAATGCGATTTTGTATAATTAAAGTCTAAATTATTGATAAGTAATTACCATGTCCGGTTATTTTACTTATTCGTTCCACTGCGCAGCGTTTTCTGGAAACGTATCTACCGTATTGTAGGGGGTTACTTGTACATACAGGGTGTCCCAAAGTCAACGTGGGAGCCGGAAATGGGAGATTCCTGGGGTGATTCTAAACAACTTCTTCCTTTGCAAAAATGTCCTCCGAAGCTTTGTTAACGAGCTATTAACGGAAAACATCGGCCAGTCAGAGAGCGAGTACAGCGGATTAATGATGGCGCGGACGAAGGCGGGCCAATACTACTCAAAGCTGGGGCGCGCGCTGAAATTCATCCACTGTATTCATGCTTCTATTGGTCGGTGTTTTTCGTTAATAACTCGTTAACAAAGCCGTAACGAACATTTTGGCTAAGGAAAAAGTTGTTTAGAATCATCCCAGGAATCTCCCCTTTTCGGCTCTTACACTTTGTTTGGGACACCCTGTATACATATGCAATACACTTCCACTCTTATTACATGTAATTCATAGCACCTTCAGTTTGCAGGAAATAAGACCAACATTTAACTACATCTTTTCTTTACAAAAAAGAAAGGAAAGTAAGCTACAGCAGAAAGTTTTTACCTTCCTGATTTTCTAGCTAAACAACTTCGCATAACTTCGGTTGGTTGTTTGAACAACGCGAAACACGTCGCGCTGTGGCGAATTCTTAAAACGAGTGAGGCATACGTATATTCGGTTATTGACTCGTTCCTTGTCGTGCTTTTACAGAAACACTACGCGCAAAATGAAATAGCAATGACGATGACGCATCATTATTTCCGATCGAACAGAATTATACAGAGGACAGGCGATATTTACATTTCGCACGGCAGTTCGCGAACAAAACGATATAATGGATCATTTCAATCGAAACGTATCGCTTTTTGCAGCCGTAGACTGCCTCGAAACGAGAAACACCATTCGGCAATTTCGGTCGGCGAACTAGTCGTGAAAGATGACCACGTTCCGATCTGCTTTCCAGGTTTATCCGTACACGGAGCTTTCAACGGAAGCTTTTTTCAAGGTAAACCGTGCAACACCGCCGGATTTCAAGGTGTAAGGGCCACGTATCGAGAAATCGTGACGTAGAAAGCGAAAACCTGTGCCACCGAGAATAATACGAGGAAAAATATGATACGAGGATTCTGGATCAAAAAGTTACATTACTTTTCTAACTGTTTATATTTCGAAAAATACGAAGAATGGCATTGAACTTTTTATTGATATTTTCTAAATAGTGATCTTGTATCTAAAACACAATGTTATCAGTGTTAAAACAATTATTATTTTATCCGTTTCATTGGAATGATTACTTTAACATGTTGACTGCTACGTCACCATAAGGATGACAATAAATTACATTTTACATGGTTATGAATATATTAATTTATACGTCTATGAATGATAGTAACAGAAATTATTCCACGGAGAAGGATTACAGTACATTTAATGTTTTAAAATATTTGTTGCAAACGTTTTAAAATTGCTTACTATAGCAATTAACTATTAAATGTTTAAAAACAAATTTTTAAATATAATAATTTCATTATTTAGGTTCCCCTTTGGAATTTTCATTCAAAAGCTTTAAAGCTTCTAGTTTAATGTACAAGCGATAGGTGAAATACTTTTAACTCTTTTGCAATAAAAATGAAAATTCCAAGGGGGAATCTAAATAATGAAATTATTATATTTAAAAATTTGTTTTTAAACATTTAATAGTTAATTTTTATTGTAACAAATTTTAAAACGTTTGCAACAAATATTTTAAAATATTAAATGTACAACAGAATTTTTTCAGACTTTTTGAAAGCCTATAAGAATAAAAAATCAGTTAAAAGTTCAATAGACAACAATATAGGAAAAAGATCATTGCCTTTAATTGAATTATACGAGTTTCAAACAACTTTAAAAAGAATTCAACCATTGAACATAAAGGAATCTAGCTGTAGCTTCTGACTCCAATTTCAGTACATTCGTTAGCGGATTCCTTTGATAATTATTTGAGAGCTTTATAACTTAAAACACTGACAATCGACGTTTTGCCTTAGAAAGTATCACGTAAAACCGAACATGACAGTGTAAAACAACTGTTGTTTGTTCATACAAATCGTTGTGTTGAGCGAACCATGTAACAAACAATGGAAGGAAACTGGAAAACTACAAATGTGAATCAACAATATTTAAAAAATGGCGGAAACATCAATAACTGTCCATTTCTATGCAGGTACATTATGTTTTAAAGTAATCCCTCTATTTTATATTTATAATCCTTTGAAAAAATACTTTTGGTTGAAATACGAAACAAATATTTCCTCTCTGTGGCACGAAGGAAAACAGTTTTTTTTATTAACGTTTAGAATGTATTTGCAATTTCGAAATTCTAAAAGGACAAAATTGAAATTATAGAAAGAATTTTACAATATTTCAAAATTCATTTTTTAGAGAGTAATGAAAATTAATAAAATAATTCATGTAGACTAGACTGATGAAAATGATAAACAAGGATTTATCGACTGGGAAAAACATCCCCTTAAATGTGACACAATTATATACTCTTACCTCTTTATTATATCACTACGAGACATTGAAAGGATTGTATACAAATTCTGAGAGTAGCACACGATACAGGTCAATTCAATTACCAAAAACATGTAAAGTTGAGTGATAAAAGTGATAAAATGAGTTAAGTGATAAAAATAGTTATATGGTAGTTGCAAGAACTTTTAACAGCGTACCAAATGATCTCAAAGTATTGAATAATAATAAACATACCGTTAATATACAATTAAAAAAATTTATTAGAGTTAATACATAAGTATTGTGTAAAATATTACTGTTTTTAATCAGAGAATATATTTTTTACATAAATGGTAATATGGGAATTGACGTAGTTTTAAGTATTTTCTAGTTCTAAGTTATTTTTATATTTTTTATATTTATATATTTTTTATTTTTATATTTTTTTATTTTATATTTTTATTGTTTATGTTTATATATTTTTTCGTTTTTATTTATGTATAGCAGCCTATGTACAGGTAACAATGTTTACCTCTATAGGATTACTTTTGTAAATTAACTGGTAGTTAAATAAATAAATAAATAAATAATAAAATATTTGATTTATTAAAATATTTTAAACCATATCGTCGATATGGTGCGAAAATCTTCAGTATAATAAAATATTTAGTTGTCAAGAGTTTTCAATAAGCTACATCTAGTTTATTGATTTATAATCCCTAATTATATATACACAGGGTGTAAACAATATACGTTTAAATATTTTCAGGGGTGGTTGGGGAGCTCAAATGGAGCACAAAATGTCCTATGGCATAGTGTCCGATCTGCCTTCGTTTTGCAATAATAATTCCTAAAAGTTTATTACCCTATACGCTAAACTAATAGTCGGAAGATTCTGAAACTTTACAAGCACATTGGCAAGCAACAATAGAGCTTTAAAAATTGGGGATGTTTGTAGGAGTGAGCATCGGCTACGCACACAGAGGAAGGGAAGCTTAAACGGCTGCTTGGTTCCATGTGTTTGCCTCGTCGATGTGCCAGAGTTAGTATCCATCTCAAAACCATACCGCTAGCTTTAAAGCATTATTACTGCAAAATAGAGACAGATCGGCCACTATGTTATAGGACATTTTGTGTTTCATTTGAGCTCCCCAACCACCCCTGAAAATATTTAAATATATATTGTTTACACCCTGTATAATATGTATGTATACATATAGTATACATATTTTAGACGCAAAATCAAAGTACTTCACTCGCACCCTTTGAGCTTCTGGTGCAAAATAGAAGTTGTGCTAATGACAAAACCGATACAAGCTAACACACACACATGCACACGGCTAATGGGCGTCATAAAGTCACTGTAGTATCACGCAATAGAATGTAATTAGTAAATGAATACAGAGCCTCTGAAATTGATCTTCCCTAAATCGTTTGTTCTCGTTTCTATGGAAGGTATTTACTACGCATTCCTCTGTGAATAACTAATTGTTTTCTTTTTAGAATTCTCAAAGCTGTCATCACCTTGCAACTCCCTTCAATGTGAACCACATTATTTTAGAGATTCTATGTTTTTATTAATACTAAACCCTTGTTATGCAAACATGTTCAATAGGTATACTTAGTATACATATATCAAATATGGAATTTGTGTTGAAGCTTACTACATTATGCAACCGTTCGTTCAGTCAGATATCCAATTATTTTGCAATCAAAATAAAAATTGGAAACATTCTTATAACTTGTTTTCTCGTAACAACGATACAAACTATTTATTAAAACTGTTAGTAAGCGAAGCTTTCAATGCAGAGTAGGGCACAAATCAACTGATAATTAAAATTGACTAATCATCTGATTAATCGTTAATCATAATTAATAATGATTAGTTAAACATTTTTGATTGGTTAGTCATGACTATATAGCATAAATTACTTACAACTCTATTTAATCATTAGTCATTCGTTATTAATTATGATTAATCATTAATTATTACATTTGATTAATCATTATAGTTATTAGTGTGTTTTTCTACATGTTAGAAATATGACAACATATTTCAGGATTATCAAAATCGGAGTCCAGATATTTACTATTTTATATTAAAAGTTTATAAAGTATTGAAATATATTTTTTGTTACCATTCCGTGGCTTTTTTAGTTTATCATTTTTAGTTATTAGTCATATTTAAATTTTGATTACTCATTTAGCCATTAGTTACGATTAGAGTTACTCACTAGTCAATGTTTATTATTCATGTTTAATAAAAATTTAGTCATTAGTCATTAGTCATACTCAAATATTTATTTAATCATTAATTTTTAGTCAGTAATCATATTAATGATTACAGTTTGCCCAACTCTGCTTCCATGAAAGTTACGCGCAATATTTCTTGTAAAAAAAACAATTTACTAGTTTCTTGTCACTTTAGTATTTTATTATAATAAAATACAAGGTAGCTCACTTTAAACTCTTTCGTAAAATGTCTTTAAAAGTGAACTTTAATGTTGATCTGTATCCTGCAAAACAATACAAGTTTTGTTTAGAACATTTCTTCATATCTTTGGTATTTTACGAGATACCTGCTCCTGAGAGATTAAAATGGGATACTCTGTATGTTGCGTTCTATAAATTATATGTTTCCAGAATTATAATTAATTATAGAATACAATTCAGGCATTGAGCACGATCCAACTATTCATACGTATGTACTTGTTTACGAATTTAACAGTTTGTGAGACATGAACTTTTTAATCGCATTGTTTAATGTATTTGCTTTATCGGAATACCACAATTAATGCTCGTTTCACAGTTTATAGATTCAATACGATATTGTCTGATAGTTAAGTATGTATTAGTGAAGCTAATAGGTATTCTTGTTTTGGACATAATATTTCGGAAAATTGAAATCAAAGCCACAAGCACTTACCGTTATTGACTAAGCGCGCTTTGTGTTTGGATACTGCTATATGGATCGCTTTTATTCGATGTTAATATTCTGAATAATAATGGTTTATATTAAATCAGATTCATTAAAGAAAAAGATAGGCATAAAGACATATTTAATCAATAAAATCATTGTCACTAATAATCCATACATAACTGTTTAAAACATAGTCATAAAAACCACTAAAAGCTATATGTAAACGTTGTTTAACCTCATATAATATTTGTTTAAATAATGAATTTCACAACGAATATACAAGGTGAGTCAGTAAGAACTATTATCTAAAATAATTCATTACCTATAGCAAATTGGTTTTCAGCACTTTGTCTCTTTTTTTACTTAAAATTTGTAAGCTTTATCAATTTTGCAAAAGGGTCATATTGGAATAGACCATACATATACGTATATATATAAAAAATATATATAAATATATATATTTTTTTAATGTTACATAAAATTGAATTTAGAGACTTTTGTTTACAATAGAAATACTATAACAAAAGGTGTAATAATTTTGTGAAAGCAAAATAAAAAGAGTGTATAAAAACTAAAATAAAACCGTATAATGTTCTACGTTAGAGATATATTAAAAACTGTATATTTTTGGACATTGCGTCCTGAAAAGACACCACCTTGTACCAAAAAACATTTTAATAAATTATGCATATGCAATAGCATTTCAAGGCATTGAATGGGGGTATAACTTGATTTCGGATGTCTTACTTAATTGAAATATGAGGGTGATCTTTATTTTTTTCAAGGTCAATGTATCTTTTTATAACACCGCGTTGTTGCTTATAATAACAATTTTAGATAACCTATAATACCATGACCTTACATTGACCTTGCTACCAAAATAAATCAAAGTCTCTAAAGTGTATCCTAATAATTGGCGAACTGCTAAGAATGTTTCCGGTGTAATTTCGCGACATTTTCCGCGGAATTAATGTGTAATAAGCGAGGAACTTAGAACGTAAACATTCGTAGTGACTAGCTGCTTGTGTTTACAAGCATCCGTAATTGTGATGTAAATACTAAATTGATTTGATATAGTTTGTTGATAAACCAATACAAAACGAGTTATTTTAAATAGTACTTTTTATTGAGTCACTGTGTATATTTAAGTTTTAAATGCAGAACAACATATTTTTTGCCACGTATAATGTAGTAAGTTAAATTCCTATTTTAATCGTTAATTGTAACCAACAATTAAATTTCTACTATAGTTATTCATTGCAATTAACGATTAAATACATATCGATCCTTAAGTGCGATCAAGAAGTTAATTTCCATTAACGGTTAAATATATTTCTTCTAAAATTCTACTATGGCTATTGAAATTCCTTTTTGGTGAAATTAGTACTTTATTACACTATTCGACAGAAAGTAAGTAATTTAACAAACTATAATAAAAATAATATTAAATAGGATACCTAATCTAATTCAAATTTTAATCATATTTTATTTAAAAACCAGCGATTGATAACTGACAATTAATTTCATCGACAGATTAAATCAGTTGCCGATTTTTCAACAATTAATTTTTTTTAATCAACGAGTGACAATTAACTTTGTCAATCAATTAAATCAATCGCCGATTTTCTAACGATTAATTTCTTTAATAGTAAGTATTAATCAGTTAATAAAAATAAAAATTTTAGTCAACTTATGCCCAAGTATAGGTAGCAGATAACAATATTATTTAAAAACAATTTCTCATTATCACATTTAACCAGTTAATTTTTTTTATACAGGGTGATTGAAATATCTACGAAACTTGAGTTTGAAACGTAGTCCTTAGGAATAACAGATATTACAGGTATGGCCAAAAACTTAATTGTAAATTTGATAGTTATTACAGAAATAATTATTTGTATCTGCAACCATTGCAAAATATCTAACTCAACCACTAGCCTTAAAGGATATTTTACTGTGAAATTTGTTAAGATATCAAGCATTTTGGCTTTTACAGTTCTTCCTCAAAATTCAGTGTTGCTGAATCTTAAAAAAAGTAGAAGAAAATACAAAATTGCCGAAGGACCCCGCAAAGTTTATATAGGGATTGTGGAGACCGGTGAATTTGGCTGATTTTTACATATATTGTAGATTATGATGTCCCCTACAAGAAAAGTATAAGCACTTAGGGTCGCTGATAAAGGGTTAGTGAGATACAGCCTTCCAATGTGCTATATACCACTGGTAAGTTACCAGTGGGAAGGTATGCGTGTCTGACCAGTCGAAGTGAAATAAGCCAGCATATTAATTATCCTTGTACCTGACTTACAGGTCAATGCACCCAAACATTCGGACTTCGCGAGCTTTCGCTCTCCGACGGTTAATATAAACAACCAAAAAAAAATATTCTATGCATAGATATTCTACGCTGAAATATTCTACGCAGTCATGACGGCGCAACCACTACCGCAAACCGCAAATGCGTGTGATCTGTCTGCTTGAGCGAGGTTCGTGTAGACTGGCTTATTTCACTTCGACTGGTCAGACACGCATACCTTCCCACTGCTAACTTACCAGTGATTTATAGTACTTTGGAAGGCTGTATCTCACTAATCCTTTATCAGCGACCCTAAGTGTTTATACTTTTCTTGTAGACGACATCATAATCTACAATATATGTGAAAATCAGCCAAATTCACTGGTCTCCAAAATCCCCATATAAACGCTGCGGGGTCCTTTATGGAATCTCAAAAGAGAAATGATGACTTTAACCAAAAATTCTCGTACCACTTATGCAAAATAAATTGTGTAACTTAATTTTTTTCATGAAAGTTTTAGAATCATCGACAATGTAATTATCCCTTAAATGCATAATTGATTAATATTCATTAAGATATATTGAAACTATCAACTTATGTACCCCAAAACTGTAGAAAAATAATATAAAAAATACATCTTATTGTTTTTTTATTTTTTTTTATTTAAAAAAAGGTTTGTTACTAATTGGCTACTGCGTGTGTTTAACGTATAAACGGAGATCCTAATTAGTGTGAAACTTTTTAAAAAAGTTCTTATTTTTATTCAAGCACAGTGCATCTCCACATTTTTCACATTCTATACGTGTGAAGCCTTTGCATTCTGGTAATTTACATCCCAGTTTTGAATTTTCAATTATAGGCCAATGTCCAATTTGGTCCAATCTTACTTCTATCTATGACACGTGCTAAGCAGGACCTCTACTTCTTTTTCAGTGTGAATATACAGTGTGAATGTAGTCGATTATACTGTACAATCAATGTTATTTTTCTGTTAAAACAAAAAATATCGGTATGTTGCCAAATGGCAACACGATGCATTTAAGGGTTATATGAGAAATTAAAAAATCCTGTTTTTTTTTTTTTTGTTTTAGAGAAGAATTAAAGGCTCCGGAATTCCAACAAATTTTTCCTTTAGGGTGCGTCCAAATGATCGAACCAAACGCCGAATCGAACGCGAACCGAACACGAACCGAATGCGAACGCACTTGGACGTACCAAATCTCGTAGCGAATCGGAACGAAGTTGGGAACGTTTCACGAACTTCACAACGAATCAGTCGTACGTCGGCCTACACATTTGTTGTCATAACCAAAATGTCAAACAGAGTAATCGTGGTTACTTGTGCTTGGCGTTTCCAATTTACAATACTTATAATCATTAAAATATAAAAATATTCGACTAAATTCACTAAACATGTTTTGAAAGATTAGCTTTCTTCCCGAATAAGAATTCATAACTTTAAAAAGATAAGGCTAATTGAAACATCTTTATTTTCCAAACAAATTTCATAACAATTAAATAAATAACTTCCTATGCACTACATAATATTTTATTTTTATCGAATACTTTATCGTTGAATGAATGATGTAATAAATTTAATATGAAGTAATCCAATACGGGTAAATAATTATCATTAAACTACGCAACGTTAATGTTTCAATAATATATACTTTCAAAACTGAGAAATTAGAATAAACGTAGATAAATCGCGTGCTAATCGCAGTACTTAAATCATTATTTTCACTTCGTACGTTTATTCAAACGTTTGGACGGTACGAACTTGCAACAAACGCGTCCAGAGGCGAACGGCGAACGCAGCGAAAACTGACAACCGATGGATCGTCGCGAACCGTTCGTCGAACGTACGCGCCTCACGTCCACACGCGCGAATTAATTCGACGTACAATTGTCTGAAATGGAAAAAGCACAAACATAATTAAATGTTATATTACTGGCTATCGTATCAGCCTTTGATCATAATTTTTAGACCATATATTTTTTGGTAATTAACATTTTTGTGCGTAGAATTACCTTATTTTAGCACTTTTTGGTTTAAACGTGTACCAAACATCGCCAGTTTGCTCCTTTGCATTGTTAAAGGTTGATAGCCAATAATATAACATTTTCCATTTCAGATAATTCTACTTTGAGTTATATTGGCAACAGTTGGTACTTCTTTCCTTTGTAGCAATGCACTGAGCTGAGCTGCACATAGAAATAGCACCACTACAGGAAAATGAAAGAAAAAATCTTTATTATATACTTGAATAATGTATAACTAAAGGTAATACAGTTTTTGTACTTCACGTGTTTACAACTTTTGAAAAAAAAAATCCTAAAAATCACCTACTGTCTGGGTAATTTAATGAAAAAGTCCCCTTAAGTATTCATGTTATTGTATACAGTTGTTTACAGTTGTTAATTAATATTACGATAATCTTGTATAATAATTTAAGTAATATTATTCGCTTTACGATTATAATAAACAAAATACATTTCATGTTATTAGGTGCTGCACTCAACTTAAAATATAAAATTTGTTGATGGAGACACGTATTATTTAAGTATCACAACTCTCATCAATAATACACTGTTTAGTTTTAATCAATATTTAATTTTGTAAAAGTAACTCAAACCAAATAAAGTAAACCCTTCAATAACATTAAATAAACTAAACCTACACTAATTACGAAGAACTATTTCTAAACACAAAATTCTTAAATGCATTTTACATAAATAAATCTGTAGAATAAATAATTTAAAAATAACAAACGGAAAGAAATGCAAAAAATGTATAATTTCAGTGTTCTAAATGTAAAAACTGTCATATAGTATATTAAAAGTTTATGTTTACGAAACAATAGTCTTTGTGAAAGACAGTCTATTATATTATGCTAATATAAATTGAATATGCTTAATGCAACACACTATGACGGGAAATCGGTTGAACCTGCTGGGTGTTTGCACAACTGCATTAAGCAACAGCTCTGTATTTCGAACAACGGATCTGTTATACCTGTTCTTCAAAGGAACCTATACATTTATGTACGCCCCGTATAGACAGAACATTTGTTATCGATTAATAAGCGATTAATCTATTATGCTTCCGCGACGGAAGCATAAATTTCAAGTACTATTTGGCTTGGTATTATATGCAAATGCTTATCGATATCCGTGATTTCGTTTAATTATCGACGAAACACAGAATAAGGCACCAAGGTTTAGCTAATTGTAAGTCAACTGTTAAGTGTTACAATAGTTAGGTATATTATTTACTTACACTCAAAATTGTAAACAATTTTTTCATTTTAATTGATTAAATTTTTTAATATTTTCCTGAAAATTTATCCAGCATAAATGTCTTATCATTATCATGCGTGTTATTTAATTTATTAAATTGAATAACTTAGTTAATTTATTAAATTGAATAATTTAATTACTTGCTAGCATTTATTGCTTCCACATAAATCAATGGTAAAATTAAACGACATTAAATGAACCAACATTTTTACTGGAAAATTTTAATTAACCTTCCTTCAGTCTTTCAGCTTCTTTTTTTTCCTCTACGCATCTTATGCCTTTTAACAATTATTTAAATTTTGAGAAAAAATGGAAGGAAATTAGTGTTAATATCATTAGTGTTAATATCAGTTTTTTGACATTGTTTCAAAATTTGGCATATCGACAAACTTATTATAATATCCGATTTGTAAAAAACAGCAGCGAAAAATAATAATTTTTTAATATGTATCTATGAAGTAAACTAGTCTCTTTTGGTCTCTTAATTGATTTTAGTATTGAACAACATATAACTTTACAATGGTACATAAACTTGGTACTTTTACTCGATTTTTAAAGCAATCAAAGGAAGCATTAATTAACTTCAATGATTATTGTCAACCTCTAAACATAGAAAACTAACTAAAAGACTAACAAAGAAGTAGATTCTGTAGTATCTACACTTTATATTTTGCATATTTTAAAATCAGCAAATGTCCTTGTAGATTTTGGCATACTAATCCAGTCATTTTAGAAATTTCTGCAAAAAAACTAAAAATAGGTGGATCTTTTCGGCTGCCGGCTTCCCCCCCTTTTTTGGGTCAAATGTTTAAAAAAGTAGTTTTTCGCAAGTAACTCAAAAATGGTTAGTCTAATTGAAAAATGTTTTGGATAAAAGTTTTAAACCGTGGAATTCTGTGTAAAAACTATTCTATAATATTTTTTGAGAAACGCAACCGTTTTTGCAATAATACGTCCTTAATGTTTTCACGGTGGTATGTACAACATTATAATAGGAGCACGTTATTGAATGTTATCGCAAAAAGGATTGAATTTATAAAAAAATGTTATAGAACCTTTTTTACGAAAAATTCCACGTTCTTAAATTTTTGTCTAAAACATTTTTCATTTAGACTAACCATTTTTGAGTTATTTACGAAAAACTACTTTTTTTAACATTTAACCCAAAAAAGGGGGGGAAGCCGGCAGCCGATCGACGGTGATTTTTCAGAAGTTCATACCCATCACGAAAATAAACGATTCGTGAAAAGATCCACCTATTTTTAGTTTTTTTTTGCAGATTGCCCACGTTTTAGTCTAATGTCCCTGGGCATAAATGCATAAACATTCACAGTCTATTTCTTACCCTATTATTGTAATAAGAGTTTATGAATTAATGCTAATAACTGAAAAACAATGTCTCTGTAAAAATTCGCAAGAAATTATAGTGGACAAGGAAGAAAAAGCTCAATATTCCCCAGAGAACTTGATCGAGCTCTATAATCCTGAGTTGGCTTACGAAACTCCTTTTGCGTTTCCCTGATAACTTATAAGTTATGATTGAAGGTGGGAACCCTTCGTTATGAACTTACAAGGTAGATATCATTTAGGAAGTTTCTCACCTCCTGTCTGTTCGCACTCTGTACCCAGTTACCGGGAAAATTCGGAAACTGGAGAACCAATTTCCATGCAACTTTTCACGCGCTTTTAAAACCTTAACGAAACCAATCGCGCCTGTTGGAATCATTTACGCTGCAACTTCGCGAAGAAATTTTAATGAACTTGACTCGGGGAAGATATTCGATGTGCCGCAACGCAGCTTGTTCAAAATTGCAGGATACACGAAAAAAGAAAAAGAAGCGAAACGTTCGTTCGGGTATAAAACAAATTTCATTCTCCCTATACTGCTGTGCAATTAACAAGATTTACGACTTATTAAATAATCCAATTTTTCGTGTGATAAACTCTTTAATAGCTGCAAAATGTTTCTCGAACAATTCGAAATCTATTTATATATTGTTATTCCTATTAATGCGCAACTGCAGATATATTTTACTTTCAAAAGAAAAGTTTCCAAGATGCTAATATGTGTAACATTTATTACATAACAAAAGAAATAACTAAACAGATTTTAGACTTAGAATAAACTAGAAAGATTTTATAACACATTGTTATTAAAATTTTATAGAATATTTTTATAATACTTTTATGATTCTGGATAACGTTTCGATTAATATTTATTATGCAATAAAATATTACAATTATTGTTTATTTATATCTGATATCTGTTATGAGTAGACTGCGGATCTTATGCATTTATGACAATTCTAAATATTCTACAAATCTACAAGGTTGTTGATATATGGCAAAATATACAAAATATCAAAAATACAGTTCAAGTTACAATATTTAGAAAATAAGACAATTTGTTATTTAAGTTTCAATTCATTAAATGCGTTTCGAAGCATTTTATTTAATGTAATTAATGTAATCTAATGTAATTAAAACCATGTAAACAAATATTTTTACTCCATATACAAATATAAATATGTGTACAGCAGATATTTTTTATTTTTATTTTTTTATTTTTACCTAATTATTTGACACCTAATTTGACTTCTTTACTCTCCAGAGAGAAAAAAGTTTCCATTACATTAACTTTTCTAAAAAGCGAAATTACTTGACAACACTTAAAAACCATAATATACAGGGTGTAACAAAAATGTTACACGTCCTTGATAGGGATGATTCCTGAGGTGATTTTTAACAACTTTTTCCTTGGCGAAAATGTTTGGTGAGGCTTTGTTAACGAGTCATTAACGAAAAACATTAGCCAATCAGAGAGCGAGAACAGTGTACGAATTTTGGCGCGGGCTACAGCTATGCGTAGCATTGGTCTGCCATCACCCGCGCCAAGGTTCGTCTACTGTTCTCGCTCTCTGATTGGCTAATGTTTTTCGTTAATAACTCGTTAACAAAGCCTTACCTAACATTTTCGCTGAGGAAAAAGTTGTTTAAAATCACCTCAGGAATCACCCCTTTCAAGGAGGTGCAACATTTTTGTTACACCCTGTAATATAGATTATTCTAATTTAAAACAAAGCTCTTATTATACCAAATTCAAAAGCTTTTTTCAAATCTAAATAAAAGTAAAAACTATTTGAGTAAACATTATTTCCCCAATTTATATATCTTTTTATAAAATCCCATAAACGAACTTTTGAACACAATTATTGATATTTATTGTAAAAGTATAGTTTTAAATGATATACTTTACCAATTAGGTAAACTTAATATTCATATGTATAAAAAGCAGAATAAAACTAATTTCCTTATGAAAAGTTATCCAGGATTTGAAAAGAATAATCAGCACAAGCTCTTCGATAGCGACAATTTAAAGAAATTTTGCCAAAACTCTTAATAAATTTTTGCTCCGAAGAATGAATTGCTTCTTAAAATTATCCCTTAAATTAATCGATACAAACCACAGGAAAAGTTTTATTTAAAACGGAAGTTTTCCATAGCGTTTCGTTCGAGCCGATTAAAGAATCCGGTAGGATTCTATGCGCCACTGGTACTAAATAAAAGACTGAAAATTTTTCTGCAAGGTACTTGTTACGACCATTGTAGCAGGCATTCGTAATTTTTACGCTTCTCTTTTCCATTGAAAAATATTCAACATCGACGCAACTTTTAAGACAGATTATTTGAGATAGCTGAACTTTTGTGCTCTCTTCCTATCTTTTTTATATTGTTTGCGGCAGTGATAAAATGATCCTGATATTGAAAAACGAGAGAAATTTATATTAAATATTATTATTTAGGATGATTAAAAGGAAGATTCATATTGTGTAAACAAATTTTGTTTCAATTTTTTTCCAAATATAAACAATAGATTACAAGCTGCTTCCATATAAGTAATTCATGATTTTAAAACTATGGGATAATCAATATCTTTTTAATTTGGTTCAATTAATTCGTTTTCAAACGTTCCAATACAAACAGTAAGAAATAACCTCTTAATTAATTCAAATTTATCTTATACTGAGAGAAAAAATGAGAGTTTACTACATTTTCTACTAAAACGGCAGGATTGCTGAAAGTGGTTAGGTTCTTACTACACCAGTGTAGTAATATTTTGTTCCAAAGACTTGGTAAAAACTACAACCTCGTGTGCTGATTTTTACTACACGAATGTAGCAAAATTGGAAGTTTCGCTCAAGCTAAAAAGAGTATTCTTTATGGAAATACTGAGTGGTCGTAATGCTTGGCAACGGGAAAGGCGAAATATAGGATAGGTGAGAGAATTATTATTGGTTATAGAAAGTGTGGACGACTGGAGGAGGAAAACTTTGTGATGGATGAAGCGAAGGGGGGGCCACGGCGATTTTCGTTTTGGACCATCGGATCAACGAAGACTTGCGCTTCATTATCTCGGAAGATTATTTCAGAACTGGTCTTATACATGTATGAACAGGGCTAGGATCAAGCACTAGCGAGAAAGACGATTATTATGAGAACACTCTAGCGGAAGCTCTATGAAACTAGGCCTATGCTCAGTAACTGCTAACGGATATTTTTGAGAGAAATGTATACTATACACCCATTATATGGATGATGCGATTGGAATGACTTACGTAATAGCCAAAGTGTAACATGTAGTTTAAATGAAGTATTCGTTCGTTGGGCAATATGAAAGACGTACGTCATTCGAAGCGTCATCTCCAGGGTAACATGTAAATACTATACATATACTGTACCTGGGGAAAATAAACCTATCTATCTATCTATCTAACTGCTAACGGCCCGTAACAAATACCTATGTCAGAAAATAAGTTTTTCCAATATTAACTGTACCATTTTTTGAACGTTTATGCGATATTCATTGAAAGGCATTGAAAAGACAATGCTAAATCAATCCAAGCAAATTGAGGTTATGTCACGAGACGCCGCTTCTTTCCGAAGCGTAGATGTCGCTGTGTATCACAGTCTTCCGTAAATTTTACTACACTGATCTATTAAATTTCACTATATCCTGTTTCTTTACTACGCAATGTAGTAATTTTTCCTCGATTATTTTTCTCAGTGTAAGAGAAATTAAATGGAAAACGTTATATTATCCAGTAGCAAATACATTTAATTTTTTAAACTCAAAATTAAAATATTAGTAATAACGAGTGTCCAGCTTGTGATTTACACACATTATAGTACTAGACAAAGTGACAAGACACATTATACATATATTTTTGTATAGAAATCCACAGTGCAAATGTTATACACCCTGTAGATTACATACAGTGACTCACATTAATAATGGGACATTACTATGACGTTGACTCATATGCTCTGTATTCAGAATAAATATAAATAAAACGACAAAAGGGATTTGCAATATAATTATAAATTATAGTATCTAAATGCCAAAAATTAAAAAATTATGACTTAACACAAACCATTGGTGAAGTTTTATGCAATATTATCTTCAAAATTACTTTTTGTTAACAATTGTCAATAAATTTTACTTTTTCTATTTGCGGTACATATAATTCTAATAGTTTATATAGTATACACTTTTATAATATATATTACTAACAAAGAAAGCATTAAAAGATAAACCGAAGGAAAAAACATTTCTTATTTGCGCTTCTACTCGAATGTAGTGTAAAAATGTAATAACTAACTGCACATAGTTCTTTAAAATTATGATTATGTCTACGCAACGAATTAAACCATAAAATTCGACTACAGAAAAATGATAAAATCTAATGGAGTTTGGTGATACGTAAAATGTAGCCATCGTCTATAACACAAATTCCATGTGTCTGATTATATCTCTATCAACTGTATACATTTTTCACTATTCATATAGCCTGGTAAAAAACATTTCTCTTCAATATCAGTCCATAGCATGTCACGACCATCAGCCATTTATCATTGATTTAAATACACGTCTACTCTCATATCGAGTGCAATAACCAAGGCAGACATAAAAAGCAAAAAATTAACTCGAATGGACCCAATAGCTGAAATTATTATTTATTATATTTTCTATTATACAGTCAGTCGCAAGTTTTTTTCTAACAGATTATAAAGTATGCACATGATTATTATTTTACGAAAAGCGGAAAGCTTTCCGTAATCTAGAAGTACTGTTTTACATATTTAATTTTTTAATTATTTTAAATGTAAGAAACATACCGATGTATATTTTGCATGTGCTTCATATCAAATATTAAAAATATTAAAAGCAAATGTTTCTGAACTGCTTATAGTTGAACATATTATGTGCGTGATACTAAAGCAACGAAATTAGACATCAAAGCTAAAAATAAAGCAGATGGAAGCAAAAATACATCGTATCTTCGAAGTTCTAGCTTATAGATATATCTATTAAATATGACTAAATGTGAATGAACTTATGAGTAAATCAATATCATATAAACCTAAAATTATATGACTTTTCCCCAACAAGGTATTTATACAATAGAGTGTACAAAAAGTATATATAACCTTTTTTCTATATATAAAAAAATATAAATATGTCAAGTGTTTTATTATTAGTATTTAACATTGTATTATGTTAATACAATAATAGTCTAGCAGAGTAGAGAAATTGTATTTATAGTAGTTGACATTGTACCGGCCAGAACCGGCTCAAGGGTATGCAACGTCCTTTCCGGTGCCCCATCTTTCTTTTTTATTTCAAATTTGTTAGCTATTACAATATGGGGGTATAGAATATACATATTTTTAAAATCTTATATAAAATTTAATTTTTAAACTTTTATTGGTGAACCTGTTGATGTGCTACGCCCTCACCGATTTTGATGACCTTCAAATATGTTATAAAGGACAACATTCTAAACAACTTTTCCCTACGCATATACTAGGCAGTCGGCTTTAGTTTCCGAGTTAAACTTGTAGAAAAGGTACTTCCTCACCGATTTTGATGAGACTTTTTTTAATCTCTTTGTTTGATCATTCTGAACAACAAAGGTCGCTTCTATTCCGAAAAATGAACAGTTTTTATTTATAACTTTATTTTGTGTATAACTCGAAAACTATAGCTGACCGCCTAGTATATGCACAGGAAAAAGTTGTTCAGAATGTTGTACTTTATAACATATTTGAAGCTCATCAAAATTGATGCGGGCGTAGCACATCGACAGGTTGACCCTTTTATTTTTATTTCGCTTGGTGCGAAAAGTCAAATAAGCAAACTAAAGACACAAAATGCTAAAAGCGACGCCACTTGCAGTATAGCTTTTGGAGGGCACTGCTCATATCACCAACGCTTCAAATTTCTGGCCCTCTTTAGTATTATTTTTGTTTTCTTTACGATGTTGACGCCTCAACATGATTGCGCCCCTAGGCCAGTGCCTCTTGGGCCTTAGCCTAAACTCGGCGCTGGTACTAGTTGACACCTTTATTCATAGTCGCCAAAAATAAGTTTGCTATTAAATAAACTGTTTTAAATTGTATGCAGTTTGGAACGTGATTCTCTCTAATATGAAGGTTTAGTACTATTTCTGTTGCAAGGCATCATAGCGCAATATGTAGTTGCTTTTGTTTATAATTTACGTGCTATCAAATGCTTCGTTCCTTCGTAAATTTATTAAGAAGGTGAGCCATGTAAAAAAAGTTATTTTCGTTTTTATTCTATTAAATGCAAACATGTACATTGTACATACAATCTCAATTCGTTATATGTTAAAATATGCGTTGCACGAAAAAATGTTGTATACAAAAGATGCATGGTTTAAAGGGATACATTATGTAGTGCATTTATTTTTTTTTTTATAGGTGGAGGCGTTTCGGAGATTTGAAAGTCAACTTTGTTTTTTTAAATAGAATACTATATTTTTTTTATATCAAAATATGGAAGAATATCGAATTCTGAGTAAAAAAGCATTGATCTTTATTAGCCCTAAACCTAATAGCTAACGAGTAATTTCACTTTATTTCTTGAAAATTTTCTTCGCGTAATATCAAGTTGGAGATTCAAACTTATCACAGATTTCAAGAAATCTTCAGAAAATTTTCAAGAAATAAAGTGGAATTACGCGTTAGCTATGAGGTTTAGGGCTAATAAAGGTCAATACTTTTTTACTCAGAATTCGATATTCTTCCATATTTTGATATAAAAAATATAGTTTTCTATTTAAAAAAAAAAGTTGACCTTCAAATCTCCGAAACACCTCCACCTATACAAAAAAATAAATGCACTACATAATGTACCCCTTTAAACCATGCAACTTTTATATACAACATTTTTTCGTGCAACGCATATTTTGAAAGTTATAGAGGTGCACAAGTTGCGTGGACCACCCTGTATACATTATAGAATATTCCTATTAATATGTGTAGAATATCATTATAAACTATGGATTACTAATATGTGAGGTTTTTCAAGTAGACATATGTATACATGTGGACTTGCACTAGTAATTGGTAGCAGTGTCAACAAGCACAAAATACCGATTGTCTGAATCCCATAATGTAGATTAATACCAAGTACCTCAAAACCTTTTTTATTCTATCAAACAAATTTTTGTATTTTTTTTAATTCTTTACACAGCTCTTTATGCGTTACGTCAGCGATTTTCAACCTTTTTCATCTCACGGCGCAGATAAATTAATTACTAAAATTCTGCGACATACCAAAAGATATATTATTACTTTTTCCCACCTAATAAAAAAGATAGGTATAACGTATAATTTTGATTAATTTAATAAACACAAAAATACTTTTGATTCTTCATTCTTTTTGCAAAGTAGCTTTTTAGAAAATCTTTCTGAAACAATTTGATTATGCTATTTAGTAATAAAAACAATAATATTCGAAAATATTTAAATCAGTTTTTATTTATCGTTTCTATCTAGTTTACCTTACACATAATATTTAATGCGATACCTGAACTTAATGTTGTTTTACAATATTTTTTGTACGAGGTCGAATTTTGGAGAGACAAACTCTTAAATCTTCTTCCAAGTTTTTTAGTGTCGATCTTTTTTTATTTTTAATACTATTCATTGTGGAGAAACTTGATACGCATAAATATGACGTGGAGAAAGGAATCAGTACTTCTATTGCCTTTTTTGTAATATTAGGAAATTCGTGTCTAAGAGACAACCAAAATAAAGTACATAATATCTGTTGCTGAATACTTGTTTTAATCCTCTGTCGTTTCTTATTTCCTCGTCCTTATAACTCGTCCGCTTCTGCACTCCTTAAATTTGCTAACTTACACGGACTTAAAACAAATGGATCTCTTATCCAATCCAAATTGTATCGCGTTACCCAGATCCGATGCACTGAGTGTCGGTTCTCAATTTTATTACACTAATTTTACGAACACTACAATTACTGATTAGGGACATTACCCAATCCATACACGTCAATTCGGATGCACTTTCAGTATAATGTAGAACTCGAAAAAATGTGTGACACGCATATTTTCTTATTGGCAGTCATCCATATTGAAGGGGTGAAAATCACCCTCAAAGTTGGGGATGAATAACATATGTAATATATTGAATATCTCAGGAACTATTAGAGCTAGACTAATAATTCAACTTGCACTTTGTGTGTTTTTTAATGACAATTTTTAGAATATAAACAGGTTTGCGGAAATTGTATTTGTTTTAAAAAAAATTAAGAATTTTCATATTTTTTGTACATTTTTGTTATTAAACGTTGAGTTACTTTCATCATCATTTGTATATCCAAACTATCTAGACGAAAAATACGGATAAATTAGAACTTTTGGTTTCAATTAAATATTTTAGTTTCAATTTATCCGTATTTTTTGTCTCGACATATACATATAGCTATCGTGTCCAAAAAATAATGCAAATAGCTCAACGTTTATTGAAAGAAATTTGCCAAGAATATGAAAAATCGTAATTTTTTCACACAAATACAATTTTTGTAAATCTGTTTATAGTATAATACAAATCACCATTAAAAAACACACAAATTGCAATTTGAATCGTTAAAGTGTAGCTGTAATAATTACTGAGATATTTGATAAAATATGTTTTTCATCCCCAACTTTGAGGGTAATTTTCACCCCTTTAACATGGATGATTGCCGACAAAAAAAAAATACGTGTCAAACATTTTTTCGAATTTTGTACTATACTAAAAGTGCATTAAAATCGATCCGTGCATTAAAATTGGGTAATCTCCTTTGTGAGTATAAATATTGAAAAACATTTATTGTTTTGGTTACTTTTTTATTGGACAATCTAAAGCAAAGAAAGGCAATGCATTTTATAAAATAGTATTGCATCTATTAAAAATTCCCACGGCACACCTTCCGACCCCTACGTTATTGCATTTCATTATGTTCTAATGTTTGAATATTATTCTTCTCCTTCATTTACTACCATACTTTCATTTTTAATCGAGTATAAACAATGTACTTGATATATTGTACAATTATTTCTTTTTCAGTGAAGTTCAAGTAAACGGATTGTTTCACTTTACCAACTTTCTGTGATATTTCTTACAATTTACTTGAATGAAGTTCAAATGAACATTATTTTTTGTCTTGTCTTTTGTGAACTATTGATTTATGAAGGTGTCACCCATTCGTCTTTTTAGAAGTTTGACATGTCAACTACGCAAGCAATTTGGAGGATTTCATTTTTTAAAAAAGAACTTTATTATAGAATTTTCCAATCAATACTCTTAATATACAGTGTTCCATTTAAAAAAATGGAAGGTTACCTTGATTTCTCAAAAAATAATGCGAACACAAAACAAATTCTTTCTTTCTTTCTGCATTGTTGCATACATTTTTGTTTTTACTATATTGTATTATACTAGGTTATCTTCTTTTTATAAATTTTGTGTCTGTAACCAAGGGTTCTCACCCGTACACAAGAAGTAAATTATTATTATTAAATTATGTTGCTTGTGCAAAACAGTCTTACTTTTTCCTCTTTCATTTTCTTCTAATAGTTATTATTTATATGAAAAACGCTAGTTAGTAACAGCGTGAACACCCTATATACAGGGTGTAACAAAAATGTTGCAATTCCTTGAAAGGGATGATTCCTGAGGTGATTTGAAACAACTTTTTCTTTAACGAAAATGGTAGGTGGGGCTTTGTTAACGAGTTATTAATGAAAAACACCGACCAATCGAGGAGCGTGTACAGCGGATTAATGATGACGCGGACGATGGCACAGGTAGAGCCCGCGCTGATATTTATCCACTGTACTCGCTCTCTGATTGATCGGTGTTTTTCGTTAATAACTCGTTAACAAAGTCCCACCTAACATTTTCGCTAAGAAAAAAGTTGTTTAAAATCGCCTCAGAAATCGCCCCTTTCAATGACGTGCAACATTTTTGTTACACCCTGTATAGTGTCAATTACTGGTACATTTATCCTAGTATTCTAATCCCATGGATTTTAAATATTGGCACCGAACTGAAATCGCTAATTTACAATTCCAGCCAGAAGATCTGCGATCTGCAATTTTTTCATGGAATATTTCATTTCTATTTAGATTATTATCGCATCCACTTTTCGCCAGTAATATATCGTGGATCACTAGACTGTACGAGAATAAATATTGTCTCGTTTTCCGTTTTTTTATGCGCGATATTAATTACTCTTTTCTCCCGTGGCCCCATATTCATGAGAAATTTTTCCGCGGGAAAAAAAGAACAAAAAAGTTTGGAAATATTTGACCGATAGAGAAAAAAGGCTCGCGTTTCTCAAGCGAGGAGCGCTTTCGAAACTGTCAAAACGGGAAAAAACAATCCAACGAGTCACTTAGCATTTTGATGGACTGTTCCCCGCCTCCCGCTACGCGTAAAACTCTGTTAAGAACCATTAACGACAACCCTTTCCCCTGAATACAGTCTAGAGTCTAGATCGTTGGGCGAATGCAAATTACGAAAAAAAGGAGAAGGAAATTTATTACCGTTGCGGGATCAGTTAACAACGTTCCGGAAGTCGCGCGATCGTCACGAAATGTGCTCTGTTTGGCACGATTAATATACAGGCCGCGTACTAATTTAAATATCATTTGCACGGGACACAAATGCTCGCGGTCATTAGCGTCGAAAGAATTTAATTACAATTGTTCGAACCCGCTGGTACACGCCCGCGGCCCCTCTGTGCGCGAAAATTAATCTGCCGTCGCTTGTCCCGGTAAAAACCGACACACTTTACGCCAGATTTTTCCAGAGCCGTTCTAATGCGATTCTTAAGGTTCCAGCGTTGCTAAGAGTCTATTATTTTAATTGTGCATCGTTCCTCGGGTGCAATATCCTCTTAAGTGTAAGAGAATTGTTACGTGGCTGAATGATAAATGGAATCGAACTGCGAGCGATTCGATGAAACGACAATTATACACGCTTTGTATTTTAATGTTTTCCATTTGCGGGGAAATACGATTGAAAAGCGGAAAGAACATGCGCTGAAACTCTAGCTTAAAAATAGTCTCACGATTAATTCGCAGAAGGTGATTAAAACTTCATTCGAGATATACATTTTTAACGAGTAGTTTTGGAAGTTACAAATACGTTAAGAAATAGAAACGTTAAACAAACAAATAAAGAACAATGCGGATATTTATACTTATATAGTTAGGCGTTTGTTTTATTATGTTTAATGGCTTTGTCATGTAATTATATTTGGAGAACTTTCATTTGTTTTACAAATTTTAAGAGAGTTTATTTTTTTTACTAACATCACAAATAAATAATGTACTGTGCTTTTATCAAAAGGGAACAAAGATCAATTTTTCTCGTTCATTAAACTAGAGTTTTAATTTAATTTTGGAAATTTGTAAACTTCCCATAAATATTGTATCAATCGGTTTCATGAATGAATTATTTCAAAAAGTTTTAATAATACTAAAATTGTGAAAATAAAACCGAAACGTTTCGGATTGCCTTCTGTTAATGAAGAATTAATTTCAAAGCGTAACCAGTGAGTAAGGAATTTATTATAATAAAAAATAAGAGCATCTACAATGATTTTTACACTATTTCATTTTTGTTTATCAAATGCGAGTGAGTAAAATTTTTTTTTGTTCTATTATTCGAACTTGTCTTATTTAATATATTTTTATTTAATTGTAGAAGTATGAAAGATGCTTTGGTCTTCATTTTACCGTAAAATCTAAAAGATTTAACAAGATATAATGGTTCTTATAATTATAGAAGTTTAAGATAAACAAAAGTTTATGTTATTTAAAACACAGAATATGTCACAGAATATGTTATTTAAAAGTACAAGTTCTCATGAACCTCTGCATCAGTCTTAATAGCCTTAAAAGTATCGAAACTCATGAATATTCTGACAGCCCTAAAGATCAGCTGTTATCACTGCATAGACTACATTTAATCTACCCTATTATAGAGATTGTGTACACTGTTATTTAGAAGCCTTTCAAGGTTGTTCATTGTAATTTTTACTCAAGGTACCTTTAAATAAGTAAAATAAATAAATAAATTTCGCGTTTACTCTTTCCATAAACACTGTCATTGTAATCTTGAAACTATCACTCCATATAAAAATGACAATCATTTTAGTTAGGAATTAATATTCACATTTTCTGTAAACTTTGAAAATCTCCACATGCATAGTAGATCATCTAACGTAATTTCCTCAATCATTTTCATATCAAGGGAAGGGAACAAAATTGTTTTTGTCATAGATTTCAAAGAACTTTCAAATTGATTATAATGATTCTGTTTTATCTTTGCTCTTTAAATTTTCATGTTTAATTTTTGTATGTATCTTACATATTTATTGCTTATCAGTAGCTAGCCGGTATCGAAATGAATTAAAATAACTAGAAAACAATCACTCTTTTATTTATCGAACAAAGACGTTGTTAAAAAAATTCAAGTGAGAAATACTGTTTTCTCATTCAAGTGAGAAATAACGTGATTGAACGACGTTTAAATTAATTTATTTGTAGTCTAAACGAGTGCATAGCAGCTGTTGATCGGCATTTCAACACTTTCAATAAATTCAAGTTTTAGCTCAAAATTATTACACAGTTGGTACATAATTACTATTAAATTGCACCTTAATCCCATTATTTTTTAGCACCATAAATTAATTTTCACACTTACTAGATAATAAACAAAAAAATACTTACTTAAAATAAAGATGTAGGAAAAATCAAGTGCCATTTTTTTTTAATATTCCTACGAATCATATCACATATCACAAAACATTTTGATCGATCTATACGTTAGAAAAATGTTTGAGGTAATTACGTTAGACAAATCACTCTATATATGTCATCACTTAAAAAAACATGCATAAAATGATAGTTTCAAATAATATTTGACGAAATCAGTTACACAATATTGCTGTTAAAAAATATTGATGTCTAAGATACTAATCTGTTACTATTTTGAAACACTGAATTTCTTATCACTTGAAATGTGAAACACGATAGTATTCAATGATTTGAACTGAATCAAAGCATCACTAAATTATTAAACGCGGATGTATTAAAATCTACTGATTCAAAACCGATACTAATTTACGTAGAAACTGGATAATCTATGACAGGGTGAAATTTGTTTAATAACTAGATGACAACTTTTATCACAAATTTATTGAAACTTTATCCTATATTTCAAGCAAAATAATACAAATGAAAAATATAAATTTTAGAGCTTCATATGTTTACATTAAACATGAATTTTAATCACATACGTTTCTTGACACGTATCCCTGTTAAGTTGCACTGTTAACGAAACGTTCCGACGTCTGTTGTGGTACAATTGCTAAAAATCTCGAAAGGTTCCCCTGTACATCTATACTTTTACTACGAATTCGTTATCAGTCTATTCAATTGCACAGAAAGTCAAGCGCGCAACAATCATCCTGTTGATTTCAATGATATTCGCAATAATAACAAATATTTCTAAATCAACTTTGCGAACAAATGTCACAGATATTAAACTCGCTCTTTTCTTTCATCGCACTCCAAATATCTTACATTAGTTTTTCTTTGAAGCCATGACACTGATAAGATTTTCTGCGAAACGTAAGGAGTGCATGTGAACTCGCATCGCCAACCGTATTTTACTCTTTACGGTTTCCTCTTGCAGGAAATGTTCGGAAGCACCGCGACCATCATAAGCACGTGATAAAAATCGGGTTAAGCGTTAATCACCTCCAACGAATCGCGCCGCAAACCCGGTCACGCAAGGAACACGGTTGTCTACTTTTGAAATTACTCACCGAACAATGGTGGCGAGTTGACAAAAATATCGAGTCGCGTATCAAAGCCGGCAATCCATCCAACGGCGCGCACAGAACTCTTCTCGGTATTGAAACGAGCGACGACAAAAAAAAAAGAAAAAAAAAACAAAAACAACCGGAGGAAATCGAAAAGAGGTCCACGCTCGAGTTTTCCGTTATTCCCCCTTCGGGTCTCTTCTTTCGCGGCTGGTCCCGTTCGTTCGCAGAGTGGTGCCAAGTCAGCGGCTGGCGCACACAGGTGCGAAAAAAAGGGGTACGAAACAGAGGGACAGAGCGTAAAATGAGGCACAAAGCAACCACGGCGGAAGGGCGGCAGGGGGACGGAGAATCCTTGATGCCAGCGGATTTTCTCGATTCGGGAACGGAGGATCGCGTTGAAACGTGTCCCCCGTGAAAGCACTCTGCCAGACGATCTCGCGTCGAAACAATTCGGTCCCTGTCCTCGTGGCACTCTATTTACCGAGCGATCGGCCGTTCGAGGAAATCCTCGCCGCAATTCGAATGCTTCGGTGGGACGCCGGTTCGCGTCGATTCGAAAAGGAAGGCAGAAGGTCGCCGAAATTCTTCGATCGGTGTGATACACGCGAAGAGAATTCTTTTCACGGGGACTTAAACGTGGATCACTCGCAATGCGATCGCGTATCAACGATAGATCAGCGCAAGTCACCACGGTGCGAGGACGTCGCGACGACTGACGGACGCAGACTGACTCGAACGCCGTCGACCCTCGGTTTTCACGGCGCGGCGCGCCGCGACGCCGAACGTCCCGACGCCGCTCGTCGGGGGCGCTCACGGTCGTTCGTGCCGCTCCGTACGCGTCGTGGCTTTCCGCCCCTCGTCTTTTCTCGCGATCCCTCGACGCTCACCGCCTGCTCCGCCGCGCCGCGACGCACCGCGTCGGGACCGCGACGCGACGCGGCGCGTTTCTCTCGCGCGCGGTATCTTCGCCGTGTCGCGTCGCGTCACGTCGGGGGTGGAGGACACGGGACGAGGGACGGGGTGGCTGGCCGCGGAACAAGGGGCGGAAAAATGAACAAAGACGAACGCAACAGTTGTGAATCTTCTGGCACGGTGCGCGCCGTACCACGGCACCGGGATACCTAAGGAAAGTTACTTTTTTATGCTCAACTTCGCGGTGCGCCGACGATTGCCGTTTCACTGGCGAAAGAACGCCGGAGAGAATTTCGAACGTAAGTTCAGGCTCTCGGATGGTTCGTCGCGGTGAAATATTTTTATTGGAGGATCGGTTCGCACGAGGCGATGATCTTTTTAGTTTTCTATCCTTCTACAGGTTTTTTTTTTTGTTCTTTTTGGTTCTATAATTGTCCGTATCTTTCGATTTTAACCCTTCAGAGCTGACGCCCAATTCTTTACACATTTACTGACACTGGGTGTAAAACCCGATATTTCTCCGTTTAATAAAATATGTTAGGGTACTTAAATAACGAATATAATATACTTAATACTACTTAATACTACCTAATAATACTACTTAATAATACTACTTAATACTACTTAATAATACTTAATAATACTACTTAATACTGCTTAATACTACTTAATAATACTACTTAATACTACTTAATAATACTACTTAATACTACTTAATAATACTACTTAATACTACTTAATAATACTACTTAATACTACTTAATAATACTACTTAATACTACTTAATAATACTACTTAATACTACTTAATAATACTACTTAATACTACTTAATAATACTTAAATAACTAACTATTCAGCTGACTGACAAGGAAACGTATATATAGAGTGGCAACATTTCGAAAACATATTTTCGAAAGTATCAGGAGAATTTTTAGGTGTAAAACAGAAATTCTTTTTGTAAAATCTGTATTTTAAAAACGAATTCTGTTCTCCAAGTTATTATAACAAGTAAATTTTACTTACAGAATCTGATTTTCTTGTATGTTTACAAACATATGTACAATTAGTCCAAATGATTCTGGACAGTTACTAGAAGATCACCATGAGGAAAAGTGCCCATTCCCACTAATTATACATACATAAAAAATACATATGTACAATCAGAGCCATTGATTCTTGCCCCTAGGGAAAAAATGGGATGGGGAAAAGTGCCTATTCCCACTAATATACATATACATAAAAAAATATATATATACATATACTACATACACTACAGCAGGGACGGCCAAAAATTGCTCGGGACGAAAGAGCGATCGCGGGGCACACGCGAGTGCTCGTGGAGCGTCGCGGCTGCGAAAAAGTGGGGGCATGCCATGGTGCGTAGTGCGGACTGACAGTAAGGCGCGGCGGTCTACGGGTGGGGACTCGCGATTCCCCCACCATGTGCTTATGCTTCGCATTTCGCTCTCCAAGCGACGCGCTGCTCCGCGCTGCCCGTGCGAGCAAAATTTTGGCCGTCCCTGCACTACAGTATATACTGTGTATATTGTATTTCATATATTTCAATGGGAAATGGGCAGTTTTCCTCATTATATTTTTCCCTAGAGGCAAGAATCAATGTCACTGATTGTACATATACTAAATCCAATATACACTACAGTATATGTATGCTGTATATATTGTATTTTATATTTTAGTGGGAAATGGGCATTTTTCCCTAGGGTCAAGAATCAACTGGACTTAACGTACCCTACAATTTAAGATAGAAAATACGGGTATTTAGCATCTTTAATTTGTAACCTATTCCTTGTAGTATTTGTTGTAGTATTATCAATTATTTTTAATCATAGCAGATGTAGGTAGCGGTGTACTAACTGTCAAATTGAATCAGAGTAGGACGCATGTCGTTGTTGTTCTGTCGAATAGAACTGAAACATGGACCTAGTAATATAAGAACGGAGTACAAAGAGGGATCGAGATTTCAAGTGAACCGAGTGAGATACCCGAGTACCCGGGTACTCGTGAGATACCCGGGTATACCAAATTTACCCGTACTACCCGGGTATCACACGGGTACCCGAACGCATGAGATAGACGAGAATCTCATGCCGAATTAAGCCGAATTGAACCGAATTCAGCCGATAGGTTTTCGGTACGTATTTGTGGCTTTAAAAATAAAAAAAAAATTTCAGAATGAAATGAATTCTGTATACATGATGAAAATTGAATTTAATGGACCGTGGTTATGTTGACAATTAATTCTCTCTCTCTCTCTCCCTCTCCCTCTCTCTCTCTCTCTCACTCTCTCTCTCACACACACTCTCGCGCTCTATTTTAAAATCCAGAAACACATACCGAAAAACTATCGGCTCAATTCAGTTCAATTCGGCTAAATTCGGTATGAGATTCTTGTCTATCTCATGTGTTCGGGTACCCGTGAGATACCCGGGTAGTACGGGTAATTTTGGTATACCCGGATATCTCACCCGGGTACCCGGGTACCCGGGTATCTCATAATCAATAGCCCTAGTACAAAGTCCCATTTTGGGCGAGGGGGTTGATCCGGTTCATCGGAAGAGGAACGTCGTGATGGAAGACTTGTGATTGGCCGCGTAATTTGTGTGTAATACAGTACATACACACAACACTAACGACACCTCCCACCAGTGTCATGTTCCCCCCTTAAGCTGCGTTTATACCAAATTCGTCTGTGTAAACAGGATTTCAACCAAGTGGAAACAACTTCTTATCGTTCAACTCGGATCAGGCCATTCGTCTACTTTTGGTCGTTAAACTGTATTTTGTACAATGTGTCTGGCGTTATAGTTGGACACAGCGACAAACGTACACATCGTAAAAAAAAAACAAAACACAAACTCATTAGATCCACAGACATAAAGGACGGTGCATGAAATAGACTTATGGACAAAGGAGGGCATGTTTCAAAGGGAGCTCCTCGAGCAGTGATGTGCAGGTCAAATTGTGATGCCATCTATGTTATACCCGTAAGAAACTTCTCGTTGGTTGACAGGAGTCATTTGTGATACTTTATGTCCATGATTAGATCGCACATATGTTGAAAAATGCGTATGTTTCGATGTTGCGTCTAGGTATAGCATCAGTTGCAAAGCGTTTACATTATGCAACTTTTGGTCGATCCACCGTGTTGATCGACCAAAATCGCCTGTGTAAAGGCCGTCATAACGAACAATACATCAAATTTATTTTGCATATCCGCAGTCTACTGATAACTCTTTACCTGTATACATACTGTTATTTTCTACAACATTAGCACATACACACAGAATAAAGTAATCAGTATTTCTTAGTTTAAACGTGTCAACTGAACGTGAGCCCGACTCAAATGCAATGCTCTTTTAAAACAAGAAGCAAATAATTAAATTACAAATCGTTTTATTGATCCGGCCCACGTAATTGATACTTTTATACCACAACTGTAACACTTTATATACAAGTATATCTATTAGATTAAGTCTGGAAACAATGCAAATGTAATTTGAATATAGGATTTGAACATATAGTTCATGTATAATTACCACAGCTGATACTTTATTATGATTCTTCACTTTTATAGCTATTTTCAAATAATCAGGTTCAAGACTTATTAAATTTTATTACGTAAAAGGTAGGGAAATTAATTTAATTATAAAGGTATAATAAAATGTACGTAGCCGAAACATACAATACAATTTTTAAATCCCTTCCATAAAAACCGCTTAAAATTTGATAATATTTGAATGTTAAAAATGAAACAATTGCGTTTTTGGAGAATTTACTGACAGTTCGTATTATTCCATGAAAGCGTAGTATTGCTTTATAATCTCTAATGGAAGTTTGAAATTCATGAAAATGTATACTGCATTAAAAAAAATGAAAAAAGCTGCTGACAGAGTGAACCAGTAAAAAATACTACACAACCGTAAGTTACGAAAGTACCCACCCTTTTTCGAAGGGAGAAAGCACGGCATGAAGAAAATGCGAACGCACTGACACGAAACTGGTACAAAAGTGAGCAGAGGATGAATACAACGGTTGTGAATCTTTTAGAACCTGCAAGAACAGCGGGAATTTTCCTGCGTATTCAGTTTGCTTACATGCCGGCAATTGCTTCGGAAAGTTTTCCAAGGAAGCCTCTTCAAATATTGTAATACTAAAAGAGTCATGAAACAAGTTGCACACTCCCCTGAACTACGTTCTCTATTCATTGACATATCACGAAATGTTTAAACAATTAACAGTCAAAAGAAAACTATACCTATAGGGTATCAGGAGGTCCTTCTCCCAAAAAAAAATCAGTCGAAAAGGGAAATGTGTGAGAAATGTTCTGTGCTAGGCATGATTTATGAGGTATTCGAAACTAAAAGTTAATTAATGGAAATAAGCAAAAGGTATTTAGTTTAGAAACATAGCTATAAACTGGAATCGAAATAATATAAATAAAAATATTAGTGTAAATAAATACAAATAAATATAAATAAAAACATTCTATTATGAGAAAAAAATAATATACCTTGGAAATGTTACCATTTACTCATCATAGAACGTGTTAGTTAAAATTATAGTAATTTAGAATGGAAAATTGAGCTTTATTGCGCAACATTTTCACGTCCAAGATTTCCGACAAGGATTTTTTACATTCGTTATTAACAGAAGAGCATATCATTCAAATGCAGTAGAGAAATTTCAATGACCTACAGGTAAATATTTAAATTAGGGGAGCCCATGGACCTAAAGGACTGAGCGTAAAGTAGATCTATGAGAAAGAGGGATGCTGCTGTGAGTGGGGGGATTTGACTTGCAGCTATCTTGAGTGGTTAAACTAGTGCTGCCATCTATATAACGTCGCGGCAACATCTAAAACTGTACAATTGAATTACGTACATTTTAAGTCAATTGTGACTTGTGTAATCATTTTGTTTTTACGTATTTGTTATCATGAAGAAGGATGTGTTTTGTGAAGTTATCAATATTTTTATAAGAAATGTATAAAGTTTCGATGTGTAGAATCAATAACAACATAGATCTACTTTACGCTCAGTCCTTTAGGTTAGGTCCGTGTATCCTACAAACGCTATACTAGTAATTAAAGTCGCCTATAGAGCGCACCACGGTTTTAACCACACAAGATGGTTGACAGTTGATACCCCTTTCCGTCTTTTGCTTCAACCCCTCAGAATCATGCATTAGGTCCGTGGGGGAGCCACGGGGTATATGTATACATTTCCTATACATATACCAAGGGGTCTCTTAGTTTTCAAGATATTCGCAAAAAGTTTTCAATGTTGAAAAGAGTGATCGAAATAAGTCTGGGTTGGATTTCTTAGCGGAGAGGCAGGATTAAATAATTACCAAAACAATAGACGAGTTTCCTACAGCAGAAGTATTACTGCCTCTTATTTTAAAAAAGATTGCTCCTGGAACAATAATCCATAGCAATCACAGATAACCATACCCAGAATATTGAAAGACTATGGAGAAATATTCGTGGAAATATTCCTACATATGGTCATAGAGAATATTATTCGATCTCGAAGTCGACACTCGATCGCCAATCTTTTATCTTGCTCTTTTCAATATTGAAAACTTTTTTGCGAATATCTCAAAACACAAAAAGAGTTATTCCCTAGTATACGTACAGGGAAAAGTTGTTAAGAATAATGACCTTGACGACATATTTCAAGGTCATTCAAATCAGAGGTGGTTCCCATAATATAAGTAATTACCCACTCGCGTTAGATTACAAAACGATAAAGTATTAAACAGTAGACGCGACTTTATTTAAATCCACGATTTCGTCGCTGCAGAGATGCGAGCACCATTAATGAATATCAACAGTCATTATTAAATATTTATGACGGCACGGTAATACCGCATACTATTTTCGAATCGCATTAACATTCCGCTGTATTCTGGGGCGAGAGAAATTTATCGTGGTACGAAACGATTCGCAAGTTGCGTTATGTACTCTACTCTTCGTATTGTACATTGAAGATTATAGAGGTGTGACTCAAATACATACATAGATTACTATACCACCAAACGTGTTTTTGCGCCTTTATACGGAATAGTGTAATCAATACGCTAAACTGTAACGTTTCAACAATACGGATATTCTTCCCTCCTGAATGATACTATAATTTTGAGCCTTGGAGGAATTTAGTGAATTAACAATTGAATTGCTCATGTTTCAGAATCATCTTGTGATACAATAGAATATAGATTAGTTGGCTTCGTATTAGAATAAAAACTATTGTTAAATCTATTATTAAACTATTATTAAAATTTTAGTACGATCAGTGACATTGATTCTTGCATCTAGGGAAATTGTAATCAGGAAAAATGCCCACTTCCTACTGAAATATAAAGTACAATATTATACAGTATACCGTAGTGTATAGTGGATTTAGTATATGTACAATCAGTGACACACAGTGACAGTGATTTTTACCCCTAGGGAAAAATGTTATGAGAAAAAATACCCATTTTCCACTAAAATATAAAATACAATATACACAGTATACAAGGTGGGGCAATAACTATTAGCACCTCAGATATCTCGGAAACTATAAGTTTCACAGAAATATTTGCTGAAATAAAATTGCACAGTGCGAAGGGGGCCATCCGGTGGCGATAATAGTTTTTTTACAGGTGGAGGTACTTCGGACATTTGAAAGTCACATTCGAGTTCAACGACCTATTACATAAGGTCATTGAAGGTCATAGAAAGTAGAGAAAGGCGATTCATTTACTACCAAAACCGTAAGTATTGTCGCCTTTCTCTACTTTCTATAACCTTCAATGACCTTATGTAATAGGTCGTTGAACTCGTTTTAAGATCCTCTATCATGATACGGAAGCAAAAACATACCGATCCATTTCAAAAAATGGAGGTGACCTTCAAATGTCCGAAGTGACTCCACCTGCAAAATAACGATTATTGCCACCGGATGGCCCCCTTCGTACTGTGCAATTATTTCTGTGAAACTTATAGTTTCCGAGATATCTGAGGTGCTAATAGTTATTGCCCCACCCTGTATACTGTAGTGTATGTAGTATATATATGTATATATATTTTTTTATGTATATATTAGTGGGAATGAACACTTTGCCTTATCCCATTTTTTTCCTAGATGCAAGAATCAATGGCACTGATTGTACATCTACCCTATTATTCACTGATTCCTACTGCAAGTTTTAATAGTAAAATGTTTGTGAATAGTGTTAGGAGTTGAAAAAACATATTGATAAAATGACACAAACATAATAGAGGTATTCCACCTGCAATCATTAAAGCGTCGTTTACATTATGCAACTTTTGCTTGGCCAACCTAATTATTCGACCAAAGTCACAGACATAGTAACTATAGACTGCGCGTCAGCCTGAAGTCGCGTCCCAATTTTAAACAGCGTTAGATGCTTTGGGAGGACTTTCTATCTCTTTCTAATGTAGCTGAAGTGGGGGACGTGTTTCGTATGTTCCCCTTTGCTGCTTCTCTCCGCATTGCACTCCTCAACCCCCTCCCCCCATTTCGATTTAAAAAAGGATAGCAAGTCTTCTCAACGTATTTAACTCTTTCTACAGTTGGGAAGTCCACTTTCTCAGCGATGCGCAGTCTATTCTTATACTCTATGACCGAAATCGCCTGCATAAACAGTATTCCAATCGCGTGGAAATGACTCCTGATCGTTCAACTCGAAGTTGTCCATCCGTCTACTTTTGGTCGTTCATCTGTATTCTTTACTTTACATGTGTTTGGCGTATGTACAACGCGAACAAAACAAAAACCAAACGCAGTAAATGACACTCATATTGAAAAATGTATGCATTTCGACCTTAGACCATATATACCTATAGACACGACCTGAGTCATCTAGATTGATGCAAAGATAAAATCATCTACATGACGTTCATGTGGGTACGCATCATGTGGGGAAAGAATATCTACTTCCAAAAAGTATCTATACAGTCTAATGGCGTCTAATCTTCTGATTGGTCTGATGCACTGTTCGCCATCTTGAATTATATTTTCTGACGTCACTGTGGGTAAACTTGCTCGTTATCTTTGCATTAGGCTCTCCCATGGGCTCCTATACCTCAGGCCGTATCTATAGGTATATATGGTCTAAGGTTTCGACGTTGCGTCTGGGTATAGCATCAGCAACATGTTAAATTTATTTTCGGACATCCTCAAAACACTTTTATACATCTCCTTATCTTCCAAAGATAATTCATTTAGTATAGTCACTGATGCTCCTCCTTTGTACAAACTCTCTAACCCACCAATGGCGTTGCCTTCGCTTCAGTTTTCGAATAACTATTTCCAAAGTGATTGCAATCGCGGACGTTACACATAAAACCTCTCTACATATCACATTTGCCGTCTTGAATAATAAGACTGTCGGACGAAGAAGCTCTAGTTGATCGATAAAAATGTCGAGCGAGTAGGCTCTAGTATAAACCTTTTAGTTGAACGACTTTGGGGCGACCCAAAGTTGCGTAATGTACACGCAGCTTTATCATTGACTTTGTAAATCCAATCTCTCTGAAAGACTTCAAATCCGTCTGAGTGAATATGGTCCCATTTCGCTATAAACAAATCATACCAACATTCCTTTTACTAGCATTCTATTCAGCATCCTACGGTTCAACGAATCTCACTCTACTCCAAACTCATACTGTGAACGCCGGAGCCAGCGATTATCCTTTTTGCATTTGATTCCGCTAAAGACCGCGGCACAATACACAGATCCCGCATCATTCCTAAGAAACCCACTTGAACGTGTCTCCGAACCCTCTCCCTTCCCGTCGTCGTCGCTCTCCCAGAAAGACTCCAAGTCAGTCCAATTTAGTTCTCTATCGTAAACTCGAACCGCTCCGAAGCGTTTTACAGTAATCGCCGTAGCGTCCCTCGACGAGTGCTCTTCAACCGAGCGCTCAAAGGTACATCGATGTGGATGCATGCGAGGCGATGCATCGTACCGTTCCGCATGTATACGTGTCGGTTGCATTAGCATCGTTTAACCAAAGGGAGATTCACGGAGTGGATCGTCGGCCGCGGAGCGATTTTTCTTAGAGCGAGTCGCGGCCGGTTGAAAAGAATGTCGCGGTTCTGTCGGCGATACGGATGCAACAGTTGCTCGTATGACGTTTCTCGCCTTGGCTTGCGGCGTGTCTCGTTGCATGTCGCCGTTGTCGCGTCGCGCGTCGTCGCCGTAACCGAGCACCGTGACGGAGCACGTAAACGCGGTAGCGGCAGCGCAAGCTCCGCGTCAGGATGCCACCGGAAAGAGGGTGGCGTCGGTGCGGCTGTCCACGGCTTTATGCTCCTCCTGGGAATTTCTCTCTCACGCCAGCCACCCTCCCCCGGAGACATTCGCCCGAGCTCCTGTACCACCATCCCCATCGGCCGCGAGTGTCAGTCGCACGTACGCGGCCGCGCGCCCGCGCGTGTGTCAGCACACACATAGACCAGAACGGTGCTAAACGTCCCGCACCGTACAAAGGCGCAGCAACGAGCTGAATAGGAAAGTTCTCGGCGATAATTATTATTGTTGCTACGCTACCGGATACTGCCTCCACGGCTAGCGTCGTTTGGACGTGTGTCCTGATGCCTCTCCTATCTCGATTTGGATGGGGAAACGCGCGGATCGCGACGCGTATCAGCTTCCACCGTTACACGGGCTGTTATTAATGATCCCGATTAGGGAAAGGGGAGACACTCCTTTGACACGTTTACGAACGTTCCGCGCTTCTAATTGTAATTCGAGGAAAGAGATTTGTGATGTAGTTACGGTTATTAGGATCTTGGTGATAAGAGGTAAGGTCGTGTATGCTTATCGGAAACTGTTTAGAGAATGTTGAAAAAATATGAGATTTATCATGGAGTTTTATCGGGTTGTTAGTTTGACATAGGATAGAATAGAGCCAAACGTCCCGTTTTTTTGTGTAAACATATGCAAACTCTAGGAATAACAATCTAGACATATACTGTTTTATGTTGTACAGGGTATTTCATTTAATATGGATTCCTTTATATTTTTTCTACTAAGCATGTCAAACCCTAAATAAACCAAACGGATTTATTTAGCTACACGAATGCACGTATCAATGCACAAATTGCAATGTTTGCAAAAACACAATATACCCAAGCATACCTTAATATTAGGTACAACGATAAACATATCAATATTGAGCGGAAGTTGATGAGTCATCAATAATGACGTAATCGCTTATGAAGCGATTATATTCAATTTAGTCTTTGTGTATTGTATTGTTTGCATTGCCAAATTACATAATTGAGGTCTTCTCATTGATGGTTACATTTACAATTGGGATTATTAGCGATGCTAATTCGATCCAAGGAGGTTGCTAGGTTGTAGTGATCGGTTGTCATTGTGTTAATTGTTATAGTGAATTCCCTATCGAGATATTTGTAAGCGAATCATGGGGTTAGACTTTCTTTATAAAAATTTTGGAAGTAATTCTTTTACTTGGTTAGTTTTTGGTCTTTTACGATTTCATTGGATTGTTTAACCCTTTGCTTGAATAGTGTAAACAGATCAATATAGGGAACCTGATATACGTTGTGTAACCAAAATGCTGCAGATTCTTGAAAGGGGTGATTCATAAAGTGATTTTTAAACAACTTTTTCGTTAGCGTAAATGTTAGGTGGAGCTTTGTTAATGAATTATTAACAAAAAATACCAACCAATTAGAGACCGAGTACCGTTCACCGATGGTAAGTTGATAGTTAGAAGGAATTCGAGTCTGATTAGTCGACGTCCTACATATTTTGGGTTCTAGCGTATCATTGGCTGAAACGGTCATACATACCAATCTGATCGCAAAATTCTCCTTGCCTCTGTGCCGTCCCGGGTATCAATTTACCATCGGTAAACGGTACAGTGGACGAATTACAACGCGGGCTATAGCTATACGTAGAATTGGCCTACCGTCGCTCATGTAATATTTTTGTAACAGCCTGTAAACGGGTGCGTTAAAAGATCAAGGAATTATATTAAAAAATAACATAAAGACAGACATCCAGTAGCTCAATCAATTTTTAAAAACATTCCATGTATCCATATATAAATTGTTATTTCGCTCTGTTAATTTTTATACGCTTTGACAGTTCACTGAAAACACACTAATTTATTGCTACATCTAAGGAAACAATTTACATTCTAAACACATATTGACAACTGTTCAAGGATAGTCTAAAGACACTCCGCAAGTGTTTTAATCTGAAAATATAATGAGAATTATAAATAGTTGGAACTGTTCGACCCATCTGTAGGTCATAGAACTTTGAACGTACGAGAGTTTGGATTCTGAAAAGATGAAAAAGAATCGTAAGAAGAGTAATTATTAAAAGAAAAATTATTTAACTATTTTAACCATTTACAGACAGAATTATTTTGAAAAAAGAAGGAAAACTTTCCCAAATATGTTGCTGAAATTAGTACATGATCATTATGCTCAATAATATACAGGGTGATCCGTTTAAGTAAGGCCATTTAAATATCTCCTCGAATTGTGACAATACAAAAAAAATTTTTTTGCGTAACGTGAATGACAGATATGTATAATAACATGACCTGGAACTGATCTTGATCTTCAAAAATTAAAGTTTTACGTAAAATTTGTGTCTATCGAGATCGCAGACTTTGACCACGACGCGACAATCAAGAGTCTGTGAATGTAAATAAACATGCTTACTATCGTATTACTGGTGCGTTAATGTTTGGTGCAGCATCTTGAATAACCAAATAATTGGTCCATATTTTATAAACGGTATCATTTTGAACATCTACGAAGATGATAACTTAAAAGAATGTGAGTACTGTTTTAAACATTTCATGATCTCTCTATTCTAAATATATAATTTTAGTGAGATAAAAAACATTTTCTTTACATTCACTGGTTCAGTCATCTTGGCCAAAGCCTGAGATCTCGACAAACACAAATTTTATGCAGAACTAATTCCTGAAGATCAAGGTCACTTCAAGGTTATGTTATTATACATATCTGAACGTATTTTTTGACCAGCTACGCTACATGATGTAAGGAAAAAATATGTATAGTTATAGGCATGCCAAAAAAAGCACTGATGACCTTGAAAACTTCTAAAAATATGACCTTGGCCAAAAAGTCAACCTGCCGATGTGCTATGCCCTCACCGATTTTGAAGACCTTCAAATATGTTATAAAAGACAACATTCTGAACAACTTTTTCCTACTCATATACTAGGCGGTCGGCTTTAGTTTCCGAGTTATTCGCGAAAAACCGCCGCTACTACTACATTGTAGTTAAACTTGTAAACAAGCTACTTCCTCACCGATTTTGATGGGACTTTTTCTAATTACTTCGTTTGATCATTTTCAGCAACTGCTTCTTATACAGGGTGGTCCACGCAACTTGTGCACCTCTATAACTTCCAAAATATGCGTTGCACGAAAAAATTTTGTATATGAAAGTTGCATGGTTTAAAGGGGTACATTATGCAGTGCATTTATTTTTTTTATAGGTAGAGGCGTTTCGGATATTTGAAGGTCAACTTTGTTTTTATAAATAGAATACTATATTTTTTATATCAAAATATGGAAGAATATCGAATTCTGAGTAAAAAAGTATTGACTAATGAGTAATTTCACTTTAATTTCACCTTATGTCCTGCGAAAATCTGCGATAAGTTTGAATCTCCAACTTGATATTACGCGAAGAAAATTTTCAAGAAATAAAGTGAAATTACTCGTTAGCTATTAGGTTTAGGGCTAATAAAGATCAATGCTTTTTTACTCAGAATTCGATATTCTTCCATATTTTGATATAAAAAATATAGTATTCTATTTAAAAAAACCAAGTTGACCTTCAAATCTCCGAAACGCCTCCACCTATAAAAAAATAAATGCACTACATAATATACCCCTTTAAACCATGCAACTTTTGTATACAAAATTTTTTCGTACAACGCATATTTTGGAAGTTATAGAGGTGCACAAGTTGCTTGGTCCACCCTGTATATGTCCATTTCTTATTAACCGGCGGTCAGCCTTAGTTTTCGAGATATACACAAAAAAAAAGTTTTGGTAATTATTCGGAATAGAGGCGATCTCACCGATTTTGATGACCTTGAAATATGTTGTCAAGGTCATCATTCTGAAAACTTTTCCCATATACATGTTACAGTATTCTCTCGCTATAAGCTCGTCGTTTTGGTCGCTTCATCGAGCAAGAGTATGTGTAAGGCACATGTTCGTAAAGGTAATGCAATAATGGAATCGATAGCTTTTTGTACGTCGTCAATGATTACAGTGAAATTGAAGAATGGCTCGATGAAGCGATGAAAACGGCGAGCTTATAGCGAGAGAATACTGTACCGCCGCTCGGCTTTAGTTTCCCAAATATTCAGGTTGTCTAATTTAAAGTTCATACTAATAATTAAATCAGAAAATAATGTTAACCCTGCTGTTCTCCTCTTTAAAGTCTAATTTATTATAACTTTAATTATTAACACATCATTATAAATGTATTGAATGACATTTTTACAGAATGTCAAAGAATAATGAATTTAAATATTCAAACTAACGTCTTAATATTTTTCTTACAATTGGATCAGTTATTTAACAAAATAAAATCCAGGATAGGGTCAAATAGACCCGAAGAGCACAGCAGGGTTAAGGGAAAAATATTTTCTAATCCTTTCATGTGTAATATATTTACATGAAAACAATAATTTAAATAATAAACGTATAATAATAAAAGAAGTAAGTAAATAAAAAGAATTAATAAATAAAAATATTGTAACGATCTAAACTCTAGACTTTAGACATAAAGTAACAGTAAAACAACAATTGTAGTAAAATGAGTACGTAAATACTAAATATTAGTTATTCTTATATATTTTTTTGCCCACGTAGATTGTACCTCTTTGCATTTCGCACACTTTTCATACTCCAAATGGTGAAAGATTTCGTATTACGAAGAACAAAATTTCTTCCATCTTCCCTTACTTCCCACGCAAGAAGCAAGCGTAATTAACCATTCAGATTCAGATAACCTAGAGAAACAGACGAATGAAAAATATGCAACGAATCGACTGGAGGATCGAACAATCCTTTCATTAGCGATCCCTCTCAAGAGGCTGGGGGCTGACTAACGCATTCGTTTCGCAAGGAGATAAAATCTACGCGCAGGTTATCTAAAAAAAAAAAATAACCCGGCGAAACGGAGCAACATCAGTCCGACTCCCAGGTGTGCGATTTGTAAATGAGTCGTGCTCGTTAATGCAGCGTAATACATTGAGCGGAAAACACGAATTGCACCTGCGGGTACGACGCGCTCGACAAAGAAGAGTCAGTTAGACACACGCGTAGAAAGGGACGAATCGGTAGGGTGGGGACCAGTAGACCGGGGTAGGGCACAGGTTTTCGAACTTGGCGTAATCAACTGATTGTGCGAAAGCTGCTTACATGGGTGTGAGACCGATCAATATACATAGAGACGGAGCCAAAACGAGCGTGTAAGAGTAATGAGCGCGCCTTTGTTCCACGTTCGCCTCTGTCGAGTGTTTCAAACAATTAGAAAGTTAGATACGCCTTTACCGAGCAATTTTCTACAGGAGATGAGTGCTCGTAACGCGATTAGAATCTGTATCAAAATAACAATACCGTGTTCATTAAAAAGTACGTTGAATGGAGAGCTGTCAAAATATTTATCAAGACGTGTTTATGAATGTTAGAGCAGAGTTCCGTTTAATGATAAATAAGTGATAATCAAACAATAAAAATCTAATTTTTTATTATAAATTCGTAATTACTACCTAATTTGGGTTTAAACTTTTAAATTGCCTATTTGGCTTTATTTGGAAAAAACTTAAAACTCTTTCTTCTAGAACTCAGAAAACCAAACAATAATAAGGGGTGCCCCAAGATGCGGGACGAATCGGATCACACAGAAATTTATAAAAGAACTGACATTATCAGAACAAAAGCTTTGGAAATTACTTGAGAAAATATAATTCAACGATAATAAGATCAACTGATATAGTCCAGTGTTTTTAGAAATTTCTGCAAAAAAACTAGAAATAGGTGGATCTTTTCATGAATCACTTATTTTTGTGATGGGTATGAACTTCTGAAAAATCACCGTCGATCGGTTGCCGGCTCCCCCCCTCCTTTTTTGGGTCAAATGTTAAAAAAAGTAGTTTTTCGCAAATAACTAAAGAATAGTTAGTCTAATTCAAAAATGCTTTAAATAAAAATTTAAGAGCGTGTAATTCTGCGTAAAAAAGGTTCTATAATATTTTTTGAGAAATGCAACCGTTTTTGCAATAATACGTCCTTAATGTTTTCACGGTGGTATGTACAACATTATAATAGGAGCACGTTTATTGAACGTTATCGCAAAAAGGATTGAATTTATGAAAAAATATTATAAAACTTTTCTTACACAGAATTCCACGCTCTTAAATTTTTATCTAAAACATTTTCAATTAGACTAACCATTTTTTATTTATTTGTGAAAACCTACTTTTTTTAACATTTGACCCAAAAAAAGGGGGGGAAGCCAGCAGCAATCGACGGTGATTTTTCAGAAGTTCATACCCATCACAAAAATAAGCGATTCGTGAAAAGATCCACCTATTTTTAGTTTTTTTTACAGATTGCCCACTTTTTAGCCTAATGATCCTGGGCTAATACTACTTCGCACATTATTCACAAGTTATTGTCCTTTCCTCTATTAGCACAAGTTAAAAATGTTCAGTTTTGTATGATTGATTGATTTTTTATGTACATATGAACTTCATCTACGTAAATAATTATCATATCTATAACAATAAAAGTATTTAAATGAAGAAGAACGGATTAGCCCCGTGTATAAGAGTTTCAAAATGAATAGATTATTTAAACATATTGTTGTATCTGTGATTGTAAGGTACAACGACGTATATCACATGTTAAAATACATTCAGATCTTTTCCTACAATCATCGGATGCGCTTAAATCTTCACTACGTAATATTTTACCGTAATTTATCGTCTGTTCACACATTTCTCATTCTACTTATAGTTTACTTGTATTTTTTTTTCTTTTTGTATTTTTCTTTTAGCTCATACTTTTTGTATCTTTATTTTTCTTTGTGCTAATGGGTTATTTTCCCGTAAATAAATAAATAAATAAATGTTTTCATTTTCGAGATATTCGTGTTTAAAGTTTTGATCACTAATACTGTATTAGGATCTTAACTTTTATTAAATTCTCGTTTGTAAATGAAAACATTGACTTAGTACACTTTCTCTTTGTTTATAATATAAATTCTGCTTTCTAGATCTGATTCACGTAAACACAATAGACTAAAATACTTATAACTAAGTATTAAATTCATAATACAAACATTAGAAGCCATTGGAAATTGGTTCTCCATTTGAAATAGTATTTTCGTGCGATTCTCTGTCTCCAAACTTTTCAAATCTCAATTTCGAATCTCTAATTTTAAATATAAGAATCTCTAAATTTGTAACTTAAAGTCTTTAAATTTTAATTATGAAATGTTCAATCCTCCTACTTGAAATTTCAAAGCGTCTATTTTATAGCTTCGAAACTTTAATTTTAACTCTTCGGGTCTTCAACATCAAATCCTTAAATCTCCTAACTCTCAAGTCTCTAACGTTAACACTAAAAATATCTGCATAAGTTCTAAAGTGAAATTGCAGAAAACTACAAAGCTCCAATTGTAAGTATTCAAATGTGCAACATCAAATCTTTAAATTTCTAATTTCGAGACTTCAAATCTCTGAACTGCAATGTTTAAAACTTTTCAAATTTCCATTTTTTACTGTTCAAATGTTCAACTTTAATGTTGCAAGCCTCCAACTTCTACGATAAACTTTATTGTATAGTAATTTTAGTAATTTTTTAACAAATCTCATCAAATTATTCGTATTACAAATACACAACAACCAAATCGTATTCAATCACTTGCGAAATTAATCATTTTTCAAAATCAATTTTCTTATAAACAACCTTTAGAATAAAAAATATTACACTATTTTTTTTTCTTTTTTTTTCACATAGAATGACTTTTCGTATTATGTGGCAGGTTATATGTTATCCACTACCAATAAGTGTGGATAAATTAAACAAGATTACCAGGCAATCCATGCCTTGGGAAATCTACCTTTGGTTTCTACTGTTCGAGAGGAAGATATGTAAGATCCTTCATTGATTGCAATAACTTGATAACGCAAAGATTTCTATTTTTGAGTTATTGACACAGTAAGGATAGTAAAAAGTCGTTTTAGCAACAAATCGTGCTCTAGCAACAAATGAGCGCTATGATTAAGTGTTGTATGATTAAATATATGAAGTTGGTTAAAGAACTTCATTTATCTTAGACTTAAACGTGCATAAACGATAACAGAAATAAATGACTATTATTGTTTAGACAGTTGTTTACTGTATAGAATTGTAAAACCGTGCATCAAAATGAAATACGCGAATAAAAACATCACTTTATACGTTAACATTCTTTTGTTTTATTTTGTTTCCTATTTATTATCTTGAATTTCTACTGGTATTATTGCTGTTATAAGATTCCCTAGAACTCTAAACTCATGTCTACGTTTGAATTCAGCATTTATTAATTTCTTCACAGTTATCGTGCAGATTGTTGCTAGATTTTATACAGTCACAAACAAAGTGATTTAAGGTGCCTGGCGGTGACAAGCGATTCTCGCGATTATATCGATTGCAACATATGCTATTTCCCATATCGTGAAAATCGCCAATTGTCATTAGAGATTTCGAATTAATTTGTTTCTGATTGCAGGAAGTCCCACGAAAATTTATAGGATAAACGCATACAGGGTGTCTCACTTAACTTTGCCACCTTTAATTCTGAATAAAAAGCCGAAACACACTGATAAAAATACTACAATGGGTTCTATCGATGGGTCAATGAATGTGTCCTGGAATGGCACTCTGTTTATTGTGGAATTCCATATTCAGATAATCGATTGCAATTTGAATGTTAGAGGGTAGCTCCACCCTCATTCGAATATTTGGTCTTACGCGTGGATTTCCTGCATGCGCGTCTATTTAGTATGTCGCACACTGGCCCCGGTCGAAGAATTAGCTGTTCTAAGCTATATTACCGTTACTTCGAGACTTAAGATCATGGTATACATCGTTGAATTCGGCTTAATGCCAATCAAAAATATGTAATAATATGTAAAGAACCAAGGTGACTTTGATTTTATATTAAAAAAAAAGTTTTTTTTTATTCTTTTATATAGCAATTGGTAGAATGTTGAATGTTGAATTATTTTAGTTTGAGACACTTTTCTGCTAAATAATTGGAAATGCTTAAAAAGTCGTGGTGACGTATAGTCTAGGTCAAGAACTCTAATTTAGCTGTTCATACTTTGATATAAGTGGGACAAAGTGGAATGTGATTGTTTCACGATTTCATGAAGAAAAGTGTACTGAAAACTTTGATAGAATGAGGAACTCTTTAGAACTTTAAAGATATTCTTTACTAATTGTGGAAAAATTTGACGATTCTCTTCAGTCCATTGAACATTATTGTTTAAATAAAGTGTAAAGACTAAGTCTTAGTACTCAAGACGTGCTCTTAATATAGTCAAATACTATTTATTTTCAACAAAAATGGACGCAAATAGTATACTATTAAGCTTGGACATTAATAAGAAGAAAAGTAATCTTTTTGATAAAAGATGAAATTCACAAAATGTTGATTTTCTAGGGCTTCTTCTAATCACAATTTTCAAGAAATTTCATTAATTTAAGTGATGGACATTTAGAAAACAATATACATTCGATACATATCGATACGAGGAAGTTGATTTTCTGTCAAATGAACAGCTAATTCTTCGATCGGGACTTTTCATTTTCCAGTCGACCTTATTACTAGTCGTAGCTTTAAAAAAACAACGCCGTTGAATTTCTGGCATTCTCCTGATTAAAATGACACCAAATTTCATATAAATCGGTCTATTTTTGGCAAAGTTAAGAATTTTATGTGTTAATTAATTTTTCCCGTAATTTCGTTAATAATAGCTCAATTTACATCGTGTTATGACTTTCTTTTTAAATTAATACATATAATCATATACCTTAAAACTCTGACTCTTTCGCCTATTTGCACGTATTTTAAGTTGATCATACCAAAGTTAAGGAAATTAATTTCCTGATTGGTATGCGCAATGCACATCTATACAGCTGGAAATGAAGGGGAAGTAAAAAGCTTTAATCAAGCTATAGATAGAGCATAAAATCTTTATGAGCTTTCACGAGCATCACATAATTTTTTTTATTTTTGTATCCTTTTTAATACTGATAGGGATTGTGGATCATTAAATGATAGTCAATATAAACTTACTCACAATGTATATATTATAGATATTAATATGTTTAAGAATATAAAACATATAACACATATCGTTACTTGTCTCTCGCTAGACTCTGGAGATTCTACGCACCATGCAGCACATGCACTCTCACTCTCTCTCAATTACACCAGGGCTGTACGCAGGCATGCTGAGCCCCCATATGTATAATGCGTATCAATTTCCTCTCTTGAGCTCTATGCCTGTATTCCATATAGGCCGAGTTGTTGTATGTTCTTATTTAATTTTTTTTCTGAGAATGCTTTGGTTAATGCATCTGCCTCCATCTCGTGTGATGCAACATGGGTTAATACTATATCTCCTCTTTTTACATCATTATTACAAAGTGATATTTTCTATTTATATGTTTTGTTCTGTTGGTTATTCTTTCTTTGCTAATCCAATCTATGCATAGCCGCTTTGCTGTCAGTTCTCACTTCTATCGGTAACTCGCACATCATTCCTAATTCCATACTCGTTAACAATCCTTGCATCCACTTTAATTCTATCACACCGTCGCAAATTGCAAGTAACTCTGCCTCGCAGGTAGATAATGCTACTAAATCCTGTTTTTTACTTCGCCAACTAACTACATTCTCTCCTAATTTTATAATATAAGCTCCAAATGATTTCGCGTCTACAATGGAATTCCAACTTGCATCCGTACTCATACTTAACTTATCACATGAATTGTTATATTCCAATTTATAATCTTTGATCCTTTTTAAATATCTATATACTCTTTTAACAGCGGTTAAATGTATTAGTCGCGGATTATTGCGATACTGAGATAGTTTACTAACACTATACGATCCGAAATATCGGGCCTTGTATCTGTGCTCAGATACATTAAAGTCCCTAACATTTCTTGATATTTATTTTTATCAACTTCTGACGAATCTGTAAAGTTATCCAAATCTTGTTGTGTATCTAGTGGAGTTGTAACTGGTTGACACTCCGACGTTTCATACTTATGCAGTACCTTTTCTACATACTCCTTTTGCGATAATTCTAAACCATTTTTGATTTCAGTAATATCAATACTTAAACAACTTTTGCTTTTCGATTCGGTTGAAATAAGATAGTTTCTAATTTTACCTATAGTGTAGTCTATTATAATACTGTCCGTTCCTACCACTAAAATGTCATCCACGTATATACCTATTATTATTATCTTTTGGTCTCGATGTTGTACATATACGCAGGGATCTTCACGCATTCGTCCTAAACCTATCTTTTCCATTATGTCATTCATTTTCTCGTTCCAATAATGACCTGACTGTGGTAACCCATAGATGCTCTTCTTCAACTTGCATACCTCTTCTTTCCCATTATGGAAACCGGCAGGTTGTTCCATGTATACATCCTCTCTCAGATTTGCATATAAATATGCGGATTTTACGTTGTACTGTTTGATTTTTAAATTTCTAATACTTGCAATCGCAAGCATCGTTCTTACCGATTGCATTCTTATTACTGGTTGCAAATGACTCCATATAATTTACACCTTGTCTTTGCTGGCATCCTACTGCTACTAGTCTTGCTTTGTATCTTGGTCGTTCGTTATCTTCCTTCTTCAGTGTATACACCCATTTGCTTCTTATCACTTTGTGATTTCTTGGCCTAGGTACCAAGCTCCAAACATGCTCATCCATGAATTCCATTTCTTTCTCCATAGCACGCAACCATTCGGTTGCTTTTATTAATTCTTCTTTTATTAAATCTTCTTTTCCTTCGATTTCCTCCTCCCTTGGTCCTCCCTCCTCTCCCGTTCTCGCATTAAAATCCCCCCCTATAATTGTATATGTCCCTTTTTCCTTTTCTTCCATTCAACTTCCCATTCCTTCCAGCTTTTTCTCTATGTCCCCATTCACATACACCCCTCCTATATTCCATACCTCCCCTCCTATCCCCCCCCTCACCAATATAAGCCCCTCCATCTCTTCTTTTCTTTCTATTTCCCCTTGAATAATGTCCTTCCTCACTCCTATTCACACACCCCCCCTCGCCCTTCCCTTCTTGCTTTCTCTTCTTGCCCCTTGTCTCATCCATTCATACCCCTTCGGTAATTTTTTCTTCGCCTTCTCAAACTCCCCCTCCTCCATCCATGTTTCTATTAATACCATAACATCCCATTCTGCTAACCCCTTCCAAAACTCCCCGTCCTTCCTTCCCAACCCCGCTACATTCCAGAAACATATTTTCCACCCCCCATCCTCCCCCCTCTCTCCCTCTATCATTCCTTCCTCTCTCTTCTACCCTCTCACTTTCCACCTCCCTCAACCCCCGCCCTATCTCTTCCCTTCTTCCTACCTCTTCCCCTGACCCCCCTGCACCATCTCCTTTTGTTCCTCCCCTCTCCTTTCCCCCTTACCATTCCTTAATACTTCTTCTTCTTCATCCCACTTCCACCATTCCCCTTCGATCAAGATCCTCCCGTATTTCACCCATGCCCTCCTTCCTGCTACTTTCTCCCTCTCCGCTATCTCCCTTAACTTCTACATCATCCTCCGTTCTTTGAACGTAAGGTTATCTTCTATTTTCTCCTTCCTGCCTCTCAACCCTTTCTTTCTTTCCATAATCCTTCTTTTCTGCTCCTCATTCCCTATCCTCGCTACCACAATGCCCGCTACCCCGCTCCTCCTTATCCACTCCACCTTGATGTCTCCCCCCCCCCCTCCGTTAGTAACTTCTCCACCTCCCCCTTCTCTTTTCCCTGTCCCACCTTCAGCCCTCTCACCACTATATTCTTTTTCCTCTCCTCCCTTTCCTTCCATTCTATCTTTCTTTCTATCTCTCTCACCTTATTTGCCATATTCCCCCCTCCCCCTTTTCCTTTCTTTCTCCTACCTCCCCTTCTTTCCTCTCCAGGACCTCTACCCTCCTCTCAATTCCCTTAAAACCTTCTAACTCTTTTCCCCATCCCTCCTCCTTCTTTTGTGAACTCATTATTCTCCCCCATAGCTCCTCCTTCTCCTTTCTCCAGCTTTCCTCCCTCTCTTTCATCTCCTTCTTTAGTCCCTCTACTTCCTCCTTCAATTCCCTCACACATCCTTTCATCTCCTCAACTCCTCTCTCCATCACTCCCTTCATCCCTTTCATTTCCCCCCACATCTCCCTCATCATCCCTTCTATCCCCCCTGTCCCCTCCACCTCCTCCCCTTTATTTTTCTCCGGAGTTCTAATCACCCTTCTACTCTTCTTAAAGATGTCCTGTTCCCTCTCTTTCCCCTCTCTTCCCTCCTTTTCATCACTCTCCCATGCATCCCTTTTCCTCTTCCATAACTCATCCAAACTCGTACTATTCCTTCTTTCCCTTCCTATCTTTTCCCTTGCCTCCATAATCGTTGGCCTCCCCTTTTTCTTTAGCTTCACTTCTACCTCATTTTTTCCTTTCTCACATTCCATTCCTACGTCTTTTCCTTTCTCATCCATCCTTCCTTACCGACACACTTTCTCCTTCTTATCCCCAGATGTCACTACTCTCACCTCTCTCTTCTTCGCTCTCTTTCCCGCCTCTTCCTTTCGTACCCTAACCTTACTCTCACTCGTTCACGCTTCCTCGCTCAACCCTTCCCTTGCACCACAACTCTCCTCCTTGCACACTGCACACCTCACTCCTTCACCTCCTTCCCACTTCTTCTTTCTATTCCTTCTCTTTCCTTCCTTTTCCACCACTTTCTACGGTTCACTTTCTCACTTTCCTCTCTCACCATGCCCGGAAACGGAAGTCCTAATGCGTATCAAATACACTTTCTTTAAATCGTGTAGATTAAACTATTTTGTATATTAAAAGAATACTAAAACTGACATTCTGAAACGGAAAATTCCATATTTAGTTCAATGTGTGTAAAAATACAAAAAAAAAAATAGTATTCAGTCTACGTATTATGTATATGTTATGGAACCCCAGAAACATTGTCTTTTAAACGCTTAGCTTTAAGTTTATATTTTGCGAACATACGACAGTTCATCTCTTCAAAAATATTCAATAACGATACCTTAAGAACGATACCTATCATCAACAAACATTTTTTTAGTCATTTGAGCTGCTAAATCTCCGTTCTGAGTATGTGTCGCTTGGAAGATTAGGAAGTCTTCTATGAAGCAAACAACATCTCTGTCGGCAATTTTAATTCTTTCTTATTTGTTCTGGTAATGAATTAATGTACAGAAACAACGAATAATTCTACTCTCGCAAATGAAATATTAAAGGTTATATTCGGAAACATACAGGTATAATAAACTGTATTATCATATACATTGTTAGACAGCAAAAACAATATTTTTTTAAATCATAGTAACAGAATAAATATAAGCCGACATAAAATTCATGTACAGAATGGTATGAGTTTACGTAAAAAATAAATGTAGATTAGAACTGCTAATATTTTGTTCTAAACATTCATTTTCGTTTAATACTAAAGTTAATAAAATTACCAAATCATAACGTAAACGAGCAGAAATGTACAAGTGTACAATTTGCGAAGCTAAAAAAATATATAAAATGCCAAAAACAAAATACATGTTACAACATTTAAAACGTAAGGTAGAGACAAGACACAAATACAAGTTTGTGAATAATTATAGTCATTGAATTGCTAATGAAAGGGACTATAATCGTAAATGCCTAAAAAAGAGCGATTCCATTTAAAAAAAATAAGGTGAGCCTAACATCTCTAAGGAAAATAACATAAAAGCAATGGTTCTATGGTATCATGTAAGCCCCATTGAACCATTCAACTTTGCCCTTAAAACATTTAACGGATCTTTCAAAACAACAAAGACAATTTGAGTTACAAACGTTAGATGACTCATCCTGTATGTGCATACAGAATATCCCAAACTCGACGTGGGAGCTGAAAATGGGAGATTCCTGGGGTGATTCTAAACAACTTTTTCCTTTACAAAAATGTCCTCAGAAGCTTTGTTAATGAGTTATTAACAAAAAAACACCGACCAATAGAAGCACGAATACAGTGGATGAATTTCAGAGCGCGCCCCAGCTTTGAGTAGTATTGGCCCGCCATCGTCCGCGCCATCATTAATCCGCTGTACTCGCTCTTTGATTGGCCAATGTTCTTTGTTAATAACTCGTTAACAAAGCTTCGGATAACATTTTTGCAAAGGAAAAAGTTGTTTAGAATCACCCCAGGAATCTCCCATTTCCGGCTCCTGCGTCGAGTTTGGGACACCCTGTATAGCGACGCAGGGTAGCAACTTCTCTTGGCAACGGGCATAACAAAATATGTATATGTCTATTAATTAGAATACACAACTTCCATAAAATTAAAAATAATTATAAAAACCACAAAAATGACTTTACTTTCAAAAATTAATTTTATAACTTTCAACGTTACAAAGGTTAGATTAAAGCTTTATGAAAAATAGGACATTTTTTCCACATATTGTCAAGATCTAACAAGGAGACTCTACAGTGTGTACTCCTTGGATTTTAATGAAACTTTAGTGAATAATTCTAGAGGATATGTGATGACTAGACTGCGGATTTTATGTATTTATGGCAATGTTAACATAACATCTAGGAGACTATTAGCATGTTCCAAAATATATAAAATGTCAAAAATATAAATCAAGTTAGAATGTTTAGAGCATTAAACATATTGTTCTTCGAGTTCCAATTCTTTATTTCTGCTTGCAAAAATCTTAGTTTGCATAAAGATCCGCAGTCTAGTGATGACATTCTGTAGAATATTTTGCGCCAATGCGCATTTTTTAAAAACAATTAAAATATGAAGTTTAAAAGGCTATAAAAAAAAAAACTCAATGGAAAAAGCACCTGGCTCGTAAGAGATAGAATTACAGGTACATTTATTCAAATTGTTTGTGTTATACTTGCGATATACTTTTTCAAAAATATATGATTAGATACATATTTATAAACAGCTCTAATACGCATAGAATAAAAGTGATGGAATTAAAATTACTCGAAACAAAAAGTTGAAAAAAAACAAACTTGAAACAAACCATTCGAACTCCGGACCCCCGGCTTACGAGTCAGGTGCTTTTTCCACTGAGCTATTTGTTTCTTTTTTTTTGTAGTCTTTTAAACTTCATATTGTAATTGTTTATAAACAATGCGCATCGGCGCAAAATATTCTACAGAATGTTTTCACATATCCTCTAGAATCTAGAACAGTGATGAGCAACCTTTCGATTGCTGTGGGCCAAAGACGAAAACAAAACACTACACGCGGGCCGCAATGAATGCGGATATTGAATAACAAATAACCGAATAATCAATAATTAAATGTACAGATCGGAGACTTCTAATTTATAGGGCAAATTTATTAAGTTCGACGTAGAACGTAGAATAACAATAACAGTCTTTTTTAATTTGATTTACGTTTTATTAGCAATATAGTATTATATGAACATAGGTATATATCTACCAATCTATTAGTAAGTATAAATTTAAAAAAAATTAGTATTAATAATGTGTATAAGTGATAAATTTAAAAAAATGAAGTTAATATTTAATTAATGAGAAATTTGATTCTGTTTCTTATTAACGAGTTTGTCAATATTGGGTTCAATATCATTAGAGACGGCAACTCGAATGCAATTTTTCAACCGTTCATCTTCAACATGGTTTATTTCCCAAATCTGACAATGGAAAATTCATTTTAAACTTAAACAAAGTAGTATGCAGAGGAAATACAGAGATCACATAAAGAATTTAGTTCTTAATTTAAATTTAAATTAATTTAAAACCTTTCACGAAAATCAAACAAATGTTGACATTTTCTGAAGATTTCCAAATGAAATACTTTATTAACGGAACGATACAGAACTAAAGAATAAATTTTAAAATAGTAGTATTATTGAGTTTATAAAATTAGAAACGTTACTTTTCTGCGGATAAATTTTCACTACCAACTACTCACAGCAAGTAAATGACGAGCTTAATTAGTAGAAAATATCTAAGTGTAAGGAATTATTCTCGATGACAAATTGAATCAAATTTTTTTATGAATTCCCGGTGTATATAATATATACACGTATAAAATATATACACATATATTTTATACATGTTGTTTACTATACATTTAGTGCTAATAAAAAGTAAATCAAATTTAAAAAGAACATTTTATCTTTTATCGGTTTCGATTTAACGTAATTCATCGAAACTACTACGAAATTGTGTACCGCGTGAATATAGGTACGCAGTGCCGCAAAACACGGCGGGCCGCCAGTGGTTGACAGCTGGGTCAACTGCGGCCCGCGAGCCGCGGGCTGCTCATCGCTGCTCTAGAATCATTCACTAAAGTTTCATTAAAATCCAAGGAGTACACACTGTAAGGTCTCTTTGTAAGTTCAAACTCATTGTTAAAAATTCCCCGGGTCAATTTTTTAAGGTATTGAATTCACATAAAGGGCCATACATACTGACACGTTAAGGAATTGTGACTTCTTTAACCTTCCATATTTTAAAAATTGAACGTCACCTCTACTTGTAAATTTGTTGTGATTAATGTCCCATTATACGGTATTATTTGGCACAAAATTGAGTTCCAAAATCGAGGGACCAAAAACTGGAGAACATTTGGGTCACTCTTTTTAATTTTTCGTTAAATTAACAAATTCTGAAATTTTTTTCAAGAATTGCAGCAGCCTCAAGTGATCTTCAACCCCTAAGCAAAGACGATGTGAAAATTCGTTGGCTGAACGAGGATCGTTTACATTTACACGCGATTATCAGGCGGCCCGTTCGGAACGTCGCGTCGGTTAACACCGCGCGACGCGTGAACACCTTGAATTGGCAGGTGATATACGCAGCGTCAATACCTAATCCAAATTACTAGGTCCCTAGATCGGGCCAGGATTACACGGTCGCAGGTATCTATCTACAAGATATTCACACTACGTGACCGCAGACTGAAGAATAGAGCTGCTATTTCGCGTAGAAACTGCCGACAATTCCTAACCCAAACTACCGGACTCTCTCCTGTACGAGCTGGATTACATTACAGCCGCGTGAATAATCCGTTAGGTAGTTACGCGGATGAAAATAGCGTCAGCGCAAACCTGGAAACAATTCTGCGCATCTGCGAAATTTTCGACCAAGATTTTCCTCTGCGTTATCGAGTTCCGCGAAGTGTTAATTAAGCTAGGCAAGTCCGTCGACCGCGCTCGTACCATCGATGTTTAAAGAATTTTTTTACGCTTCTCACTCGCTTTTACTCGTTTGCCTTCGAATTATTGCTTTGTAAAATATTCATATTTTCGTGTGTCTTTGAAACGAAAGGTTTACTACGTCCACGTGTACAATTAGTCCAAATGACTCGTGACGGTTACTAGAAAATCACCAGGCAGAAAAATACCATTCCCACTATTATATGTATATAAAAAATATAAAAAAATATATATATGTACATACGTAGATATGTATGTAGTATATGTACATATATACCTTTTATATTTTTTTTATATATAATAGTAGGAATGGGCATTTTCCGCCTAGTGATTTTCTAATAACCGTCACGAATCATTTGGACTAATTGTACTACGTGCTGGAATAAACAGGGTGTTTCGCAATATTCGCAATAACTTATATTGTGTAAAAGCAAATACCTTTTTTGAGAATTTAAACAAATTGAACGTAATCCATGTGAACGAATGCCTGAGTCACTGTATGTATGTATACAGGGTGTTTCACAATTCGTGGGAAATCTCAGAGATACAGGTACTAGACACGAAAATAATAAGGAAAGTTCTTATGCAATATATTCGGAAATGATTAGTTTATTAGTTACACGCTGTTTTACATGTCGTAAAATGCCGACGTAAAACTGCTTCATCCCCTTTAAAGCCAGTGACCGCGCTTAAGTGGGCTCCGGTGACTCGCAACCAGGGTTGCCAGAATAGTGCCAAAATCCGCACTATCCTGGACCCTACATGACGTCACCAGCGTCTGTGACATACTATACGAACGAAAGCGTGACGTCGCGTCCCCAACACAAATATACCGTCCAATCACGTAGCTCCCTACGCGGCCATGTTTTCCCTACTTTGGCAACCCTGCTCGCAACGTGTATTGGGATGAGATGTTTCTTCGAATGAAAAATCACATATTTTGTAGTTAAAAATTGAAATTATGACGAATGTAACACAACTGATACTTTTCCACGATGCAGGTGCCTAAATCGCGGTCACTGACCTTACAGGGGATGAGCTTTTGTAACGTCGACATTTTACGAAATATAAAACCGCGTGTAACTGACAAACTAACCATTTCCGAGTATATTGCATACGAACTTTTCTTATTATTTTCGTGTCTAGTACCTGTGTCTCGGAGATTTCCCACGAATTACGAAACACCCTGTATACATACATGCAGTGACTCAGGCATTCGTTCACGTGGATTACGTTCAATTTGTTTAAATCAGGCTTGCAATTTAACTGAACTTCGCGGCCGATTCTCGCAGGCGACGCCTCCTTCCTCCGGCCGCGCGCCTCACTCCCCGCGACAGCCGTAGTGCTCGGCACACGTGCCAATCGCGCCTGAAGCCTACGGAGTACTTTGGCTGCCGCGGGGAGTGAGGCGCGCGGCCGGAGGAAGGGAGGCGTTGCCTGCGAGAATCGGCCGCAAAGTTCAGTTAAATTGCAAGCCTGGTTTAAATTGTAAAGAAGGTATTCGCTTTTCTACAATGTAAGTTATGGAAACTGAGAAACGATTCCTTAAATGAGGAATCTGGAACGACATAAATTCATAGAAAAAATATAATACTCAGGATCTTATACTCAATTAACATTCGGAGTACAACGAACCTGTGAGTCACTGTACATTGCTACACTGCTATTAGGATGGGAACTTAGAAATATTAAATTATTGATCTAATATAAATGCATAACATGTATGTTATTTAGTGTTGTTAAAATAAGATTTGAGTCTTAAGCTTTTGGAACTCAAGTCGCAGTTCAAGCCATAAAAGTTAGAACCCTTGGAGTTCAAATCTTGAGCCGTAAGAGTTAGAACTTTTAAAGCTAGCATTGATTTTCGTAATCGAACTAATCTAATATCAAGTAGGATAATTGCGATAAGTTGAATTTCATGGTTGCACTTTTTACAAAATAAATAAAAACCCGTCTTGTTCATTTCTTATAATAAACCGCTTGTTAATTTCTCATAATAAAAATTATTATTTAATACTAAATTACTGGTAATTTATTTTTAGTTTCTACAGCTTTAAGGGTTGAACCCTAACCAATGTTTACATTTTTATTTTAACATTTAAATTTCAAAGGCTTAAGCTTCGATTCAGTCTTCAATGTTAGGTTAGGCTTTATAACAGCTTTTGCTGTGCCTCGCCTATTACAGCACATCGCTGCTATGTATTTATTTCTCGGTGTAATAAAGACGGCATAATAATAATAATAATCTTGAGCCTTAAAGCTTCAAGAGCTTGAGCTTTATATATCATTAAGCTTTCAAGATTCAACCTTTAAGGTTAAGACTTGAGCTTCGAAGATTCAAGCTTTATACAACACTAATTTTATTTAGGCTGTTGTATTATTATGTAGAAAATAATATAGGTTCCAAAAACAATGAAATTCATTGTATCCAAAAGCAGTAATTCTACGTAGGCAAATTTCACACTTTATAATTTAACAGATTTCCAAACTATTTTTTTACAGCTTTAGGCTTTACAGCTTCCATACATACAGGGTGTCTCTAATTTACGAAATGTTTCAATGAAAACTCTATAACACCATTAGAAAAGATACAAAATAGCGACTATTACTTATATCAGAATATTTGTGAAATCGATAGAGTAATAATTAGACTGCGGATTTTATGCGTTTATGGCAATGTTAAGTATGCAAAACATCTAGAAGACTATTAGCATATTACAAAATATATAAAATATCAAAAATATAAATCCAGTTAGAATGTTTAGAGCATTAAACACACTGTTTTTCCAGTTCCAATTCTTTATTTGTGCTTGCAAAAATCTTATTTTGCATAAAGATCCGCAATCTAGTAATAATATTTGTGAAATCGATAGAGTAATTGTGCTACATTGTTGTATGTATTTAGCGAGAATATGTTATTTCTTATTACTATACTACGGATGTTTATGCATTTATAGCGATTTTATAGATGCAAAAATGCATGGAATATCAAAAATAAAATACATTTTGTAATATTTAGAAGCCAAATGACACTTTTATTCAAGTTGGTTTTCTTTTTCTATGTCCTTGAAAATACAAATTTGCATAAACATCCACAGTCTAATTATTACCTACTATAGTTATAGATTCAGGATAAACTTTATTCTTCAAGTGACCTAATAAGAGAAATTCAAGGGGATGTAATGGTATGTACACGCCCGCTCAAAAGTATGTCGACACTAACCATTTTCATGAAATTTGTATACTGTTGTTGTTAGACGGTTTTTATTGTTAAATTCTGTTACGTACATGTATGTAATGTATTACTAGAACATTGTATACAACTACTTGAAAACAATAAAATTTTATTTTTTTCGATGATACTAATAATATAAAATTGGAACTGATTTTGGATTGATACGTTGGATACAGCTACTTGGAAACAATAGAATTTTATTTTTTCGATGATACTAATAATATAAAATTGGAACTGATTTTGGATTGATACGTTGGATACAGCTACTTGGAAACAATAGAATTTTATTCTTTTCGATGATACTAATAATATAAAATTGGAATTGATTTTGAGTTGATACGTTGGATACAATTACTTGGAAACAATATAATATTACTAGAATACATTACATACATGTACGTAACAGAATTTAACAATAAATACCGTCTAACAACAACAGTATACATAATATATCACAAATTTCATAAAAATGGTTAATGTCCAAGTGTCCACATACTTTTGAGCGGGGGTGTATGTTAAAATTATTTAAACTGAAATATTTCTTAAATTATTAGCTTTTCGACATAAATAGCTTAGTACTTTTTATAGCGAATTTCAAGCTGCATCAACTGATGTACTGAAAAACATCATTCCATTAAAGAAAACAATGTTAATCTTCATATAACCTTTACGCGTCCACTTATGAAACTAATAACAAGAGAGCATACGCACCAAGATATCATTCAATTTTCATATGAAACATTCTTTGCTATGAACACTAATAGAGAAAAAATCAAGATATGATACAAAATTTATGGATACTTATCGGTCTATCTAGCAACTATACTGTCTAATGTAAAGAAATAATTTAGAGCTGAAAAATATTAAAAATCTATTCTCTAAGAAAATATTACATTTGTTGATTGTACGTGCATCGTTGCCCATTATAAGAAAAGATCGATGTGTCTGTGTCGCCGGTACGGACAGATGACGTGAACACGACTACAATCTACAATGTTCGCCAAGAGATCGTTTTATTGTCATTGATATCGAAGGAAGGTAGAAAATAAACAATAAAAACATGGCAGCGCGCCCCACTCCATTCCACTCGTGACATCGAAATCCCCATTAGGTGAAATTAAATTCTTTGATTCTTTAATAATCACGTAGTATATTTTAATTTTCGATATAAACAATAGTTTTTGAGCTGCAACACGAAACTGTATCCCCTGATTTCGTTATCATCGGATTTTCTGTTATGCTCTCAGTACCAGAGTTGGGCAAAAAAGTTATTTAAATAAAATCAAATAAAAAATAACTTCACTTTTATCAAATTTACTTTTAAGTAATATTTTATTTCAACTAACTTCACTTCGAATAAATTATTGTCATCTGTCCGTGAGCCTCCAATAAAGATAAATCGCGTTATTCCTATATTCGGATAACGGGTCAAAGTGAAGTTATTTTTCATTTGATTTTATTTAAATAACTTTTTTGTCCAACACTGCTCAGTATAAGAATAAATTTATAGACGTATTCGCGTTAAAAATAATAAACATAGTTCTGTAAAAATATTAGGTGAGTGTAAAAGTTCCTGCACGATTTTTAATTGAAATTTATTTATTTATTTATTTGCCGTAAACCTTTTATGGATTTCTAATTGAAACTCAACCGGAAATCGTGCACAAACTTTTACACTCACCTGATAGTACTCTCTAAATAATAAATCGTTCTTCTTTAGCATTGTTCTATAATTGCATTGATAACAGAGCTATAATTTGAAACAATTGCATTGGCAACACTGTAAAGTCAAGCAGGGCTGGGTAAAATAGTATTTGAAATAAAAAATAAAAATATTTTCAGAGATTATTTCCAAAACTATGTTATTTTGAATAATTTGAAATATCTATTTATTTTTGTATTAATGGAAATACTATTTGAAATATTTATTTAATCTCTCAAGTATATGAAATATATATTTCAATTATGTGTTTCTCAACACGAACTTAAAATAGTTACTTGAAATAAATATTTCTGCTACTATTAGTGGAATGAAACTTCAGCACTACCTTTCACCGAAATAAGCTAATATCTAGACATTCATAACTATGCTTATACATTATAGAGTAAGAGAAAGATGTAAAGTAAAATACTATGAAATACTAGTTGAAATAATTAATTTTCATATATCCTTAAAACAATATTATTTCAAATATTTATTCCTAATACATTCTACGAAAACTATTATTTCAAATAATTATTTCTGAAACATCGTTCAGCAAATATTACTTCAATTAATAGCTTCTATACATGTGTAATAAATAGATATTTTCAACTATTCTTCTATGTAGAACTAAGAAATAAAATAAATGCTGAAATACTACTTTATTTGAATAAAAGTATTGTAATTACTATTTCCAATACGTTTTATTTGAATTGTACCCAGCACTGAAGTCAAGGAATACGAAATACACGTAAATGTTAAATCTAACTTCCTTAAACTAACAGTTATTGAAATAAATAAAACATATGATGAAATAAAAAAATGCCGAAGAGTAACAGACTTGAAAAACAAACGAATGAATGTAAGAACGCTTGCTACTGAGAAAGGAGGTGACTGAATACATATCTATTCACCAATTACATCGAACACGACAATTCAATCTGAATTTACACGGTCGTCAGAGCTTAGGGAGCCGAAGTTCCCTGACTACGTAATACATATAATACATTAGCTGTATCTGAATGTTATCGCGCGCTTCGATAAGTCGTGATCAATGTCGCACGCCAAGTGTTTCGGAAGTTCATCACGACTAATTGTTGTGAAGGCAGATGCCACGAAGTAGACCATAGGAAATTTGTCAATTGTGGGTAACTATCTACGACTCGTTCGTACGGACTGCCACACAGATGTTCTTGATAGGTCAAAATTACGGCTCACGGTTGAGGAGTAGTTTTCCTCTGCAGTTATACGTACCATATTCGCTTTCTTTCACTCCTCCTCCTTTTTTTTTACATTCTTAGAACAACCGATGTCATGATCATAAAAGCTGTACATTATTTTTTTAATTGATTTGCAACAATATTTATGATTCAATATATAAACACTTTTAGTCTTATAAATTAAATGACACATTGAAGCAAACTTGTGTATCAAATGATATATTGAATTGCAGTGTTGGGCAAACTATAATCATTAATATGATTACTGACTAACAATTAATGATTAAATAAATATTTGAGTATGACTAATGACTAATGACTACATTTTTATTAAACATGAATAATAAACATTGACTAGTGAGTAACTCTAATTGTAACTAATGACTAAATGAGTAATCAAAAATTAAATATGACTAATAACAAAAAATGATAAACTAAAAAAGCCACGGAATGATAACAAAAAATGTATTTCAATACTTTATAACTTTTAATATAAAATAGTATATATCTTTAGTAATAACTAAACTACTTTTCATTAGTAATAACTAATGATTAATCATAACTATTAACGAATTACTAATGATTAAATAGAGTTGTAAGTAATTTATGCTATATACATAGTCATGACTAACCAATCAAATATGTTTAACTAATGATTATTAATTATGATTAACGATTAATCAGATGATTAGTCAATTTTAATTATCAGTTGATTTGTGCCCTACTCTGTTGAATTGTTGAAACAGCAAGATGAAATTTTTTAATTTAAAATTAATATTTTTAGATATATTATAATCATGGGTTTCAGAAGGAATTATACTTAATAGTTAAATACTTTAACAATTTAACAAGTTACAGATACTTTATGAAAATTACTAATCAATCACATCTTCCTGTCTTTGCAATACTTATTAATAGATTGTGGATTTTATGCATTTATGGCAATACTAAGTACGCAAAAAATTTACGAAATTGTCAACATATGCCAAAATATAAAAAATATAATTCAAGTTAGAATGTGTAGAAAATTAATCATACTGTTATTCAAGTTCCAATCCTTTGTTCCAATCCAATATTTGTGCTTGGGAAAATTGTATTTTGCATAAAAATCCGCCGTCTACTTATCAGCAACCAAACACATATACACCGAATACACTAGTACGAACTCGAATTAACGAAATAAAATATGAAGAATTGTAAGAAAATATTTATAAATTTTTTATTGAATATTTCTTTATTTCAGTCACGTTAAAAATCGCAAATCATTTTGAATTTTGTAAATTAAGTTTATGACCACTCAAATTGCATTGAAATGGAGAACCCCAGGATCATTGCTAAAAATATATAATTCAATTGTAATTTTAATAAGAACTAATAAATAATTTTGAGCCCTTAATCAGAAATATATTCTTCTAACTCAACTATGATGAAATTTGTCATACAAAATGCAAGCAATTTTAAACTTATAACTTATATTAAACTCAGATACAAATTGCTACAATGTGAAAATCTATGAAGTGATTAAAGCAAAAAAGAAACTTTTGTCTTTTTGTTATAGTACCTTATTTTAACATATTTAATTTAGAGTTCATAAGCAACGTTAATGTTGATATTTCAGTTCTTTTTCTGTATAGAAATATTAAACTATCATACAACAAGGTTGCAGATTAGAAGGCTTACAATTGGAGACACGGTCTACCTTGCGTCGCTATCAGCGAGCATAAATGAGAGCTCGTGATTTATACATCATGCTGTGTTCTAATCGGAATTAGCAACCCAAATCTCAGTGATTTATATATCTCGGTAGGTGTTCACCACCCTACCTTGAAAGGAAACCTTAAGAACTGAACCATAATAGAGTACGCAGCTACAGCAGCAGCTTCTAAAGTGAAAATAATTATACACCGTATACATCATGAATGTTCATAAACTGAATAGTTATTCTTAGATTTTCAAGCAAGAATTCCACCACACATTATTTTTTCGACCCGACAATCTATTAGAAATGATTTATTTACTAATTTCTTTTTCTCAAAATAGTATACAATGTTTATTTTTCTACATCAAATAAGCAGATTTCTCGTAATTTACAATCATTGAATATCAATTGAAAAAGATATGTAAAAAATTCAGTTTTCTAAATGTAACGTTATGTTCAGAGTTGGGTAAAATGTAATCAGATTACAAATTACAAATCAGGATTAAAGTGTAATTATTAATTTAATGACACATTATTTTCTATAATCGTTAATCTTTATTAACTACACAGTCAAATTATAATCAGTAACAAGTAACGATTACAGAAATTAACTCGTAATTGAATGAACAATTACACTGTAATTACTAGACTGCGGATGTTTATGCACGAAAAATATGCAGATAGCATATGCAGATATGCACGAAAAATAGGCAACTAAAAATAGGTAATGTTCATATAGATTTATCAAATTCAACATTATGTAAATCAATATATTTAACAATTATGTGTCAAGTAATGATTTGTTTAAGTTGAAGCACCATAATTTGTATTACAATAAACTACTAATAATTTTTCTGTGTTTACAACACTTAACTGCTGCCGTTTGTCGGTTAATATTCATTTGCATGCTGAAAAAGAAGAAGATGTAATGGGAGCATATTTATATTTGCTCAAATACATAGTGTTGTGGGTGTGGTAAGCTACTTGATACAATTTCACCGCTGAATATCCTTGCGAGTTTCTGTACTTTGCTCAAACCAACATTTTTTTTTTATTAATGCATCTATTTTCATTCCAATTGTTTCTCCGCAACTACCAGGTACATCTTTTAATTGTTCAATACAATCCGTGAATATCCTTAAAGAACTCGTTAAGGGAAAACCGACAGTTTCAATTTCTTTATTGTAGATGGAACAGTTTGTAGATGTGCCTTGATAAATGTTAAATTTTGAGCAACTTATTGTATCTGTTGAAATATGTTTTGAGCAGTTGTAATTGCAACGTTATCATTTTTATCAAAGGTTTCAACTACCTATTTACACAAATAAAATAAAAAGTGATAAATGATTAATGATTTTTGTAAGAAAAAAAAATGACCATACATAATAATACTATAAAATGTTGCCGCTTTAAGCCATGTACCCCATCAATATCATATAATCTCTACTGATTCCTTCCATTGTTTCGTATCAACGCCGGTAGGAAATGTATACAAGTATATTACGTGTTATCGCTAGTGTCGCGTAATGGCTTGAGAATTCATCTACGATCGCAGTCAAATACAGTCAAATATATCCAGGGTGTCCCACGCAACTGGGACAGGCTGTACCTCCTAAACGGTTGAGAATAGAAGGAGATGTTATGAATAAAAGTTAAATGGTATCAGACGGTGCATAATATGCAACTAATTTAATGCACTTTTGTGCATCGGGGCATCAGAAAAATGCAACTGCACTTTTTTTTAATGGAAACCTGTGTTTTGACTGCACCAAATAATGCAGTTTTTTGTGCTCTACATAAAAGTATTAACATTCTTATGCCCTAAACTTATTCGTTAAGAAGTTATCGCAGCTAAAAGTTTACTGAATTCTTTTGGGCTGTCGGCAACACTTGAGTAGATTTGACTGGACAGACCAAAAGAATTCAGTAAACTTTTAGCTGCGATAACTTCTTAACGAATAAGTTTAGGGCATAAGTATGTTAATACTTTTTTGTAGAGCACAACAAACTGCATTATTTGGTGCAGTCAAAAACATAGGTTTCCATTTTAAAAAAAGTGCAGTTGCATTTTTCTGATGCACTGATGCACAAAAGTCCATAAAATTAGTTGCATACTATGCACCGTCTGATACCATTTAACTTTTACTTATAACAGGCCTGGGGAATTTGTGGCCCGCGGGCCACACGGCCTCTACTCTCCTCCTGTCGAGCTCTCCCCACTACATCCGCTTGATCCTGCCGCTATGTGACACTCACGGTGAGAGCATTGCAGCGGCATGCTGTGTGCGGAGCAGCAGGAATGGTGAGGGAAATCGTAGCCTACTGGAGGGGGAATCGCCACACTAATGGAAGGAGTAGCATAGCGACGTTGGGGAAGAGTTTCCCCAGGCCTGACTTATAACATCTTCTATTCTCAACCATTTAGGAGGTAAGCCTGTTCCAGTTGCGTGGGACACCCTGTATAAAAGTAATATGGAATGCATATGTGCATATGTTCTTTACCTAAAATATGCAAAACATTATTTTGCATATAGCATATTTGCATATTAAAATAGGCATTTGCTTAAACATCCGCAGTTTAGTAATTACAATTTCTGATTTGTAATCAGATTACATTTTGCCCAACTCCGGCTATGTTACAGGTGAGAAACTATATCCTCATATCTGTAATAAGAGATTTATTACCAGTGCAAAGACGATAAAATTAAACATTTGCATAGACGAGTGAGTTCTTCTATTTTAAGTTGCTTGTTTAATCATTGTCAATCTGATTCAACATAAAACAAAACTTGTAGGAGTTTAATAGCATAAGGAAGAAATAGGAGTTGTAATCAATACAAAGGAAAAGAAAAATAACAAATATTAACGCATGTGTGTGCAGCACCTTAATCGTAAATTAATTTTGTTATTAAAGTTTTCCCACAGCTGCCAATTTTACTGAAACCATAATACTAACTTTGTGTTCCTAATTTAATGGCCAGGGTCTGTGCAGGTCAAAATGAAGCATTAGAATACAAATATCCGTTTCTTCTGCTTTTTTAAATATCCCTATAAACGTATGTGGCCGCTCGTGCATTTTATATTTTGCTCTTCACAAGAGTGCTGCTTTTTTTATCAAGCTGAACACTTGAGGATGAAAAGAGCATACTGTCACGTCTGGTAGGTTAATCAGAATTTTTACGAGCCGCTCCGAAACTCCGCGCAATCAACATTAACCTTTACTGCCAGCTACTAATGCGGCAGTATTGCGATCCATCAGTATGTGGCTGCATTTTATTAGGCTTTCTATACTCCCGATGAGTTTAGGTCGGCTTTAAATGTTCGCCACGCCCAGCCTATAATCCTACACCGTTTAATCTATCGTCCGAGCTCGATAACTCCAGTTGCAAGTAGTTCCTGTATTCATCGATCTTTTCTTGATACCAAGGTCTCTGGTCAACTACCCTTTCGCGTCTCAAGTGTAAACAAGAGTTCTATTTTATTCCATCGCAAGAAAGTAGCGTTTGATGGCAAAAAAGTGCTGAACGAATGAATATGAAAATTTGGTTGAACGTCATACAGCGACTCTTGTTAGATCTTCAATCAAATTGTAATCAAATTATTGTAGTTTCGCATGGTGTCATTAATTCGACTACGAGGTAGGGTAAACACACCAGTAGATGGACGGTTTAGTTGATTCCGAATTTTATAATAAGATTTTGCTTAGAAATATTTATTTTATGAAAAAAAAATCAGATGCCTTGTACGTAAGAAAGTGTAAATTTAAAGAAAAAAATTAATTTTGTATAAAGAAATTCATTTATTTAAGCATAAAATGACGAAAATTGTACACGACACACAGCCTATATCACCAGTAGATGGACGGTAGATCTAATAAATAGACAGCTTAGAACCAGTAGATAGACGTTTGAAAGAAGTATTGTGTACTCGTACAATTTATTTATTGTTTTTATTTTATTTTATTATAACAAAGAACATAATTCAAGGAAAAATGAGATGTTATATGTATAACCCCTTTTATTAGCAGTTTAAATCTATTTTTTCTAATATTATTCTCTTAGAAACTGTATTTAGATTTTCTTTTCAAGTTTCTTCAGTTTGTTTCTTGTTTTATCTCTATTCTTCTTCCTTAACTGTGAAATTTTTTCCAGCATTCCTTTTTTTCTACTTTTGAGTTTTCCTCTCTAATATTTGCTTTTTCTTTTTTTTTCTTTTCTTTCTATTTCTTTTTGCTATTTCTGTACCTTATTTTCTTCACGTTTAACCTTTCGTTGCAAGATTCTTCCTTTTGTTTCTAATTCTTTTTTACTTTCTTTTCTCTAACTTTATTATGATATTTGATATTTTCTCCATTTAGAGCATGTAATAACATATGGTAATTGCTGTTTGTTGTTTTTTTTTTTTTTTTTAATATTTTTAACTGGTCCACTTGATGGCCAAAGTAAATGTTTGTCCCAGATGTAATATAGTATATTACACCAGATAGTATCATTGTAAGCTGACGTAGAACGAGCCATAGTTATTGTAAATTCTTTTATAATAATATACCTACCTAAGCGACTAACAAGAAAAGTATACAATAAACAACACATATTATCTTTTTCACAAATATATACGTTTCAATAATGTGCAAACTTTTTCACTAAGCGTGTTTATTTTAAAAAAATCAGCGTGGCGAAGTTTAATATAGTCCTGTCCATCTACTGGATTTAGGTTGCAAAATCAATACCAGTACATGAACAGTTATTTTTCTAAGTTTTACCATTATATTTATTTTTATTTATACATCTATTTATAAATATTGAATGTTATTGACGCAATCATATATTAGAAGCCTCTTAAAAATACGTCCAAACACGCTGAGTAGTCTCTAATAAGGAACAAGTAACTATCACATGACAGTGAACTACAATTGAATTACGAAATATTTTCTCGCCTATAAAAAAAGTTTTTAATAAAAATGTTAGTTTTATATAACAACAAATGTTTCTTCTACGCTATAAAAAAATATTAATATAAATAAAACTAGTTTTTTTATAATTATCGATTAATCTACGATTCGTCCGTCTACTGGGTCCCGTCCATCTACTGGCGTGCTTACCTTAAGTGGGTTTAGTCTAAGAGCTGGCTACGAAAATTCATTTCAGTAGTCAAATTTCTTACTTTAAACGATACAGACAATGTTACCAATTACAAAACCGACAGTCTGGCTGGTCGGAACTCTTGCGTTTAACGGGGACGTGCGCCCAAAGGTGTTCAATTTCAAGGGGTTAAAATGTCATTTCATTAGGGCTGAAAATTTGTTTGTTTGTACTACATGATGCTACGAAACACAAGATACCATTGCCAGACTATTTGGTCCTTGCTAAAGTGCTGCCAGACTGAGTTAAAAGTGCATATGAAGTGCATAAAAGTGTTTTTAATGGGTTATATCTTTAGGAAGGCATTTTAGAAAAAAATGTTTTAGACAAAAGTTGTAGGAGTAAGAGGGACACATCCAAAGGTGTCCCTCACTTTGACCTTGGTGTTAAATTTAGAGGTAATTCAAGGTCAACTTATTTTTTTTTAATGAAACCACATATTTTTTAATTCATTGATCGATGCAGTTCGCCATTCCCTGTAAAAAATTGTTAACCTACTTATGACTAAAAACCGTTATTTTAGGAGATATTTTAACTTTTACTATGATTCCACGGGTTATCTTTTAAAATCTAAGTTAAAGTGTTTTAAATAAGCACGTTGAAACGACTGAAAGGGAAAATCTGTTATATTAAAACATTAAACATTTTCTTCATTCATCGTCATTGCTGCTACACTCATCATCAGTTATTTTTCTTCGCGGTCTTTCCTATTACAATGTATTGTATGATGGTGATGGTCGATGATCGTCTAAAACATTTTTTTCTAAAATGTCTTCCTAAAGATATAATCCATTAAAAATACTTTTATGCACTTCATATATGCACTTTCAACTCAGTCTGGCAGTACTTTAGCAAGGACCAAATAGTCTGGCAATGGTATCTTGTGTTTCGTAGCATCATGTAGTACAAACAAACAAATTTTCAGCTCTAATGAAATGACATTTTAACCCCTTGAAATTGGACACCTTTGGGCGCACGCCCCCGCTAAACACAAAAGTTCCGTCCAGCCAGACTGTCGGTTTTGTGATTGGTAACATTGCCTGTATCGTTTAAACTAAGAAATTTTATTAATGAAATGAGGTTGGAATTTTCGTAGCCAGTTCTCCGTCTAGTTCCGTCGAACGGCTACGGCTTTGACAGCGGCGGAGTGTCTGTCCGTCTGACTTGGTTAGCGCGCTTCGACAGTAGAATAGGCCTTCGTGTCAGACACGTTTTTGCATTTGCAACAATATCTCGCTAACAAAGCCTCAAACGCAATTTTTTCATTCTTGATTTTTGTCTTAGTTTGGCCCGTAGTATCTCCCCTTCAAATGGCTGCATACGTTGCTGAACACGCTGTATGTATACAAGGTGTCCCAAACAAAGTGTAGAAGTCGGAAAGGGGTGATTCCTGAGGTGATTCTGAACAACTTTTTCCTTAGCAAAAATGTTCGTTATGGCTTTGTTAACGAGTTATTAACGAAAAACACATCCAGATACGAAATATTTTACAATCCACTTAGCTGTGCAATTGAGAAACTTCGATCAGATCTTCAGTTGAAAGTGATTGATCCGCAAAATGATGATATGCTAAAAATGATGTTCAAAGGAATGAATCTAACCCAATTCTATAAATATCTTTCGGAAGATAAATACGGTCAATTAGAATCATATGCATGGGGATTCATATCTTTATTTACCAATGTGAAAGAACATTTTCTAAAATGAAGTATGTAAAGTCGCAGTACATTATTAACAGATTTGCAAACAACTTTAATGATAGGAAGTACTAACTTCGAACTCCAACATGCTGAAATATTAACTCAGAAAAAACAATTAAATTCATCGCATTAGTACAAAATTTAACCAGTGTTATAATAAATTTATTAACAAATGAAAATGTGTTATTTGTTTTTGTATAAGTTTAGCATGTGTATAAATATTATGTCAAAATATCACTCACTAATAAAAAAAATTGTAAACTTTTTTTTTTTTTTTTCCTCTATGAGTAGAATTATCCATGTAAATATCTTCGAGTTTGCTACCTGACCTGCCGAGCCTAAAAATTTTACGATTTGGCCCTTTCAAAAAGAGTTTGCCGACCCCTATTATTAAAAAAGGTGAAATACAATCTAGTTAGATTGAATACTCTGTCTATTTATATAATTTGCACGACAGAATTCGGAAAAGGAAATAACTTTTCCTACAAAGTCATATATAAAAATATTCACTTTACTTCAACTTACTTTTTCATGCAGGATCATCAATTTTTTAGCAATGGTTTCTATTTCAAAACATTACAATTCATTATAAATCAATAATAAATAATTCAATTCAGAACGAATACTCATATAAAAGAACTGAATATAATGCGATAAACCAACACATTGGTTTATTCTAAAAAGATTCTCTGTTTAATCAATACTGTACTACATCTGGTATTTAAAGGTATTGATAAAAGGACAGAAGGCAACCAAAGATATTTTTGTACGCTATTCCGATAAGAAAAATGTACACAGGTAGGTACATAACCCTTAAACGATTTTGCACTCTAAAGTCTCTATCCTCGCGTCGCAGAGGATTCTGTCGGCAAGTAGGGACGGTATAATACATAATGTTCTTGCCGTCCTGTAGAATGTACAAGGTTTCGGTTCGGTACATCCATCTCTCACGTCATAAGCAGACCAACCTTCCTCCACTTGATAGAGCTAAAACATTGTCGATTTTTCTTGCATAAGTGTTATGCGTTTTTGATAAATGGTCGGTTGGCCGAGCAGCTAACCGAGCAGGGAAGCAGCTAGGCCAAGATGAGTGGCTGCCTCCGCGTCAGGGAGAAAGGCGGGCCGCCGACCTCCTTTGTATTCTGCTTCTTTTGATTTCCAGAATTTTACTTAATAGACCTCCCACCTTAATGCGTTCCCTTAATATGCACTTTAACTCCTATTCACTCAACTACTAGACGCGAACTGATTTGCGGAAGCTGCGCGCCTCTTTAACGCTCCGCCGCATCGCTCATCCTTAAGTCAACTTTCATTTCTAACCGCAACGCGACTACGTAACGCAACACTCTTTAGGCGAATTTCACTTCTACTGTAGATTAACCATTCCAGCATGTGTTCAAAGCTTATTGACGAAAAAATATGTCGAATTCGATAGTATCAACTTTTATCAATCTTTGAGGATGTGTAAAGTAATTGAAAATATTCATCACGTCCTTTTTCTTTTCTTATACTGTGGGTTAGAACGATGTTAAACCCGAACTGATTATATTTTAGAATACATTTTGGTACATTTGGTTTTACATTAGGAGTTTAAATCACAGACTTCTATATATTACAATAGACAGCTAACGGACTATGGCTTGCCGTAGGAAAAAGTAATGCGGCAGATGCGAATGGTGGGGGGTGTCCGCCATTTGCAGTGTAGATTTATTGTAGATACAACTGAGCAAAACTAGAGTGGAAAGTGTGCTGCAGCAAACAAGAGTGTTCGTATATTCGTAGTTTTTTTTTAAAGAAAGTAATTTATAAGTAAACATTTCGTAAAACATTCCGAAATTAAACATGCCTACGTCACCAACGAATCACTGTGTCCGCCATTTGCAGTGTAGACAAAATCTCGCATCACCTTTCCACCGCTCGCATCACCTTTCTCTCGGCTGTTAGCAGTCTAGTGTAATATATGTATAGAAGTCTATGGTTTAAATACACGCCTTTCCGAATCTTACAATAAGCTGAGTATGCTTCGTGGTTGTCACTATACAGAAGTGGGGTGCCGTACTGATATTCTCTATAGCACTTGCACTCAATATACAGTTGAATGTGAATCGTACTAAATATTAAAACAGTTAAATCCTCAATTTGAAAGTTCGAATACACTACGTTGGTTACAGCGGTGGATGTATGAAGGAATGTCACTTGGTCGTTGGGTTCATCGAACGAGCAAAATTAGCTAGCGGACGATGTACAGTTAAAATATTTATTGTACTCTCCGCTGGAACGGGAACTTCCTATGCATACAGGCTGAGTAGGAATTTGGAATACAGAGATGGCGTGGATTACATCTCCGCGTCGTTATAGTAATGACGCAAAATCGGAACTACGACTCTTGCGCGATTTTAGGTTAGAATGAAACCGTTGCTTCTATTTCTATTACTTACTATTACTATTAAAGTCAGATGTTCCCCATATAACTAACTATTCCTTATAATTGGAGCATGATGCTTCCTACTTTCACAATAATTCACTGAATAGGTAAAAGCATAATTTTTAAAACAAGGACTGGTTTTTCGATGCGAAACACGTCTGTTATAGCAGTCCGTGTATTTAGACCACAGTGTATTATAGAGGTGAGTCGACAAAGCACCTCTGTCTGGTTGATTTTTTGTGATCAATAGATGGAAGATCCTCTGGTCGCCGCTAGGGGCGTCATAGTCAGAGCACCGCGTATGGTATGCATGTGTATGAATGAAATGCATCACAGATGATCACTGATCACAGAGCTTTACTCGCGCACAGAGGTCTCCTCGCCACTTAAACTCGTTGAACCAATAGGAGCGCTCCCCACGGATGTTTCTACTCAGACGCACTCTAGCGGGCGCTAGAAGATCTTCCATCTAATGATCACACATTTCTGAGGGAAATTGCAACATCTGTATAATACACCGTGGTTTTTACCCCAGAATCTTTCCATATAGTACAGTAAATTCTCGATAGAAGTAACCTCGATAGTAGCAATCATTCGTTCTAAGTAGACTTCAGATGTTCATGCACGATAAATATGCAAAACCCTTATAACATTTATGCACGATGGATATGCAAATATGCATGAAAAATATGCTGTAATAATATGTAATATTAAGTGTTAACAATACACTCATTTTAGTTTATTATAGTTTGAATTATTATAAATAACAAATATTTTTTCCCAATTCAACAGTGTTAATTGACGACGTTTGTCCATAAAAATTAATTTGTACATACGTGGAAATGATCGTTCCACGTCACAAGATGTAATTGGTGCGCAGTTAAATTTTTCTCCAGTATTCTGGAATATTTATTGGTTCTTCTATGAATATATTGCCTAAAGTATTTGAAATTTTCATATTTCGGTTAATCTCGTATTTTTTTTAAATTTTTTATCGCGACCTCCAGTAATGTTCTTTAAATGATTAACTCTGCTACGGTCTTCGAGTCTTTTTTAACTCAATAAAGAACAGTAGAACCTCAATTAACTTAATATTTCAGTAAAAACTGAAAGGTTTCCTTGACGCATAATTTTATTATTTTCTTCTTTAAATATAACGAGATTGATTTTGGTCCATATTATAAAAATTAACAGAATGAATCAATAAGAATTGTAAACATTCCTTACGCAATCTATTCATACAGATTCAATTTTCTCAACCTGTACAGAGTTGATGACAGAAAATCGAAAATTAATAGTAAGTTTCACAAATTGCTACAATTGACAAGCTTGTACAAATAACTTACTTAAATGTTTTAATAGAACTTAACACGAAGAGATGAAAACTTGCCTAACAATGTAAACTCTTTAGCTTTATACAATGTAAACAAATGCCGCAACAACAATGTGTACTGTTTACATTATAAATCTTTGTATAAGAATATATGCATCAACAAACGAGTCGCTGTATATCCACTCATGACTTGATAATTTTGTTAGTCAACATTTATACTCTGTGCGCCAGTCAAATTACTCGATGAATTTTAGAATGAGTAAGGACGTGGTAGTTGCATATCTCCCTTAATTGCCACTTCCTCGAGAAGGTGTGGCACATTAATATCGATCAATTACCTTGAAAGGATTGTCACATCAATATCAATTAATCCGGCAAGTAATAAAAGATTGCATGCTACGAGAAAGGGAATACGTTCTTCCATCCCGTCGATACATCTCTCACTTTCCAGGATGGTTAACCCCCGACTGCGATCGTCATGTCATATCATCGCACCAGTAATCGTTATGTTCCACGAAGAAAATTACCAATAATTGGATGATTAATAATCGATAGCATGCACAATAATGGTGAAAATGACTTTCAATTCGGTGGGACAATTGATTCGACCTGTACACGTAGAATATTTTCGAAATATTGACTAACAAGGAATGGTTTTCAGGTGTCCTCAGATTGTTTCGATTTTGAGTTATGTTATACATATTGTGTTATGCGTTTTTCTTTATTTTGGTCCGTTTTAATATTTAGAGGGTCAAATTATTTCTTAAAGTTCGTTAGTAAAGCCATAGAAATTTGTATTATTTCAACATTATTAAAAATGTAATTATGTACTAAATTTGCGTTATAAATTGCTGTACAGATGATGTTATTGCCGTTAACCACTTTTATTAGGTGGTGAATTACCCCAACCGCTTAAATACGTTTTTAAAAATTCATATTTTGTGTCAGTCCACGATTGGTTCACTTGATAAAGACTGTGTTACTTTAAAAATGTACAGAGTGTATAAAAATTATATGTCACGACCACTATAGCGCGGTTCTACACTCTCGGTTTGGTGGTAAATGATGTAAGAAAGTTGCCGCAAAATTGACCTTGATCTTAAAAATCAAGGTCAAAATTTTGTTCATTGTAATTGCATAATAATCATCAAGAGGAATAAAAATCTCAAATGAACCATGGGCAAAAAAATTTAACCTTGAAATTTCCAGTTTTTACTTTTACCTTTGACCTTGAAATTCAAGGTCAAGGTCAATTTTGCGGCAGCTTTCTTACATCATTTGTCATCAAACCGAGGGTGTAGAACCGCACTATAGTGGTCGTGACATATAAGTTTTATACACCCTATACTTAACGATATAACACAAAACAACTTTTATGATTAACAATACAAAACACCATATGTTTTCACTCGCACTCTAACCAAACCACTTAGTGTCACAAAAGTGTCTCGTGCAAAAGAACTTTGTTTTTACTTGCAAAATACTTATTTTATTTGTTATACCATTTGTGCGTATAAACTAATAATAATGTAGAACGATAAATAAAAAATTAGAGGAAAGAGCACGGAATTGACGTAAATCTATCGTTTTAAATACATATATATGTAGCTTATAAAAATATAAATAAAAAAATAATTATAATATTTTATATAGCAATATAATAAAATATCAGAATAATTATACCTAAATGTAAAAATAATTTAATCCACGAACAGTTTTACACAGTGTATTAATTTCAGCATTTGTGAAATTCCATGTTTGAATATTACGTACTAGTTTAAGATAAATTTTACATCGAAATTGTAGTTTAATGCTATTTGTGAACATAACCTACAAGGAGTAAGATGGTGAGGTAAGATGGCGTTCCAATTTATTACATACTCTATGCATGGACCTGAAGGACGGTGAATAAAGTCGACTTATGTATGTAAACACACAGGATGTGAAGTTCTAAAGGGAGTAGAGGGAGAAAGATTTTTAGTTACCATGTGAGAGACTACTACTGCCATCTATATCGCATTATGGGAAACTTCCTGCAAAAAATATTTCCAATTTAATTATTCGCATTGAAATGTATAAGTTCGGAAACGCAATATGGAGTGCGCAAAAGGAGTTCGTTAATCATCAGAACGTGCAGAGTATTCAACAATGGGTGTAAGATATTTTAGGGGATGATTCTGTAGATCGAAATAACAGAATAACCAAGAATAACAAAAGGTTTAATTTCCGAGTTCCTAATTGCTACAAATATGCGCGACAATAATATGACGCTACTGTTAATATTCGCTATTCAGGTCAAATCAGTACTTAGCCACCTGAAGGATGTTGAACGGGGTCGTGGACACATGGGCCCAGTGGCGGATCCAGGGGGGGGGATAGGGGCGATCGCCCCCCTCCAAGAGTAATAAAATATAAAAATATTTCCTCACATTCCGAAAAACTTATTAGGTATATACTGAATGTGTTACATGATTTCTATTCGAGATTTTTCTGCTTAGCGTGCTCACTAGTGCGCTAGTGCATAGAAGTTTTTAAAATATTTTCAGAATATTGCCTGGTAAAAATTCGCCAACGTAGAGCAGAATTTGTATTATGAAGTATCGTAATCGCATTAATTGTAATATCTTTTATATCTGTTTTTCTGATAAAATAAAGTCTTTAATAACAATTATATAACACGTAATTATTCTAATTGCTTATCAAGGTTGAAAAGACGGTTAAAAAATAGACTTTTTTACTTTTATACATTTCGCCCCCCCCCCCAAGAAAGGCTCCTGGATCCGCCACTGCATGGGCCAAATAATAGACGTACAAACATTTATATTTTCACTGAATAACACTAAACGTATATTTCGTGTATGTGTACATACTTATTAAACATAAAATACTTTTGTGTTTGAACACATATTTATAATGATGCACAAGATAACATCTGATACAATAAGTGTGCAATGCACATTAACTGGGAGAATACAGTGCCAACTTAAAATTACTAAAAACCATCAACTAAAGGCGCACACGCATTCACACCATGAACAAACTCATATATGTATAGATTCTTAAAGCTAGCGGTACGGTTTTAAGTAGATACTAACTCCGACACATCGACGAAGCAAAACATAGAAGCAAGCAGTCTTTTAGAGTTCCGTTCATCTGTGTGTGTAGTCCGATGCTTACTCCTACAAACATCCCCAATTTTTAAAGCTTCGTAACAATTAAACTATAAGAGATACAACAAAAGTGCATTAAGACTCTTTTACTTTATTGTTACTTGTCAGTGTGTTTTTAATATTTTAGAATTTTCCGACTACCACTTTAGTGTATAGGGTAATAAACTTTAAAGTATTATTACTGCGAAACGAAGGCAAATCCGATACTATGTCATAGGACATTTTGTGCTCCATTTAAGTTCCGTAACCACTCCTGGAAATATTTAAGCGTATACAGGGTGTCCCAAACAAAGTGTAACAGCCGGAAAGGGATGATTCCTGGGGTGATTATAAACAACTTGTTCCTTAGCGAAAATGTTCGTTGCGGCTTTGTTAACGAGTTGTTAATGAAAAACACCGACTAATCACAGAGCGCGTATAGCGGACGAACGGCCGTTCAGTGGCTAGCTCAAACTACATGGAGCGTTCGCGGCCGTTCTTTCGCTATACGTGCGCTGCGATTGGTTGGTGTTTATCGTTAATAACTCGTTAACAAAGCCTTGACGAACATTTTCGCTAAGGAGAAAATTGTTTATCTAAGGACCTAGGAATCACCCTTTTTCGGCTTTTACATTTTGTTTGGGACACCCTGTATAGTTTACACCCTATACAGGGTTTCATCAGATGGCTACAATACCTAATACCTACTATAAGAGACATGTCTAATTTTAGCAAACATAATTTTGTCATTCTTCACTTTTTACCTATTTCGATGTGTATAATTAGTATAAGTACTGGACTACTAAAGTTTATGCAAATGCATATTTTAGAGAAATGAATTAAAGGAATGGGACTTCGACACGAAATATGTTTCATTATTACAGGATTTAAAAAATATATTCTTTTATTTTGCATATTGCATATACCTAACTTATTCTGCATATGTATACGTTGCATATCCTGCACATACAGAGTGTTTCACCTAACTACTGCAGATGTTTATGCAAATTCATATTTTCTAAGGCAAAGGAAAACAAAGTCAACTTAATTAAAAGTTTCGTTTGCCTTCTAAATATTATAAAATCTATTTTATTTTCATTATTATATGTATTTTTGCATCTATGAACATCAGATATAAGTTCAGTAAAGTAGGTTCAGTTAATTAAGACTATGAATAGATCCGTAAAGTCGTACACTAATCCCTGTGGTAGAAATTTTACAATTAGATCAGCTATGATATTGATTTACTTGTGTAAATGTTAAAATTATATTTAGAACCATCTCATACGAATATATCAGCCATTTAATTTAATGTTTGAGTCAGTTTATAGATAGAATAAAACCAAAATTGAATTTTCATTTTTAATAAAAATAACATTCAAATTGTCATTTCGTGTTAATATTTCATTGAAAATCATGTAAGATTAGAACTGTTACATTCAAATGTTCTATGGAAATCTATATAGTTTTAATAATGTCTCAAACGTTGTTTAGAAGATTTTATAAACTTTAAACCCAAACATAGGTATATTTACAAGTTTCCAAGCATATTTGAATTTTTTACTCGCCACGGAACGGGGAGCACGGTTTTTTGAGAAACTTTAAGAAGTTACTAAAAGAAAAAGAGAAACTTTCAAAAATTGCTTAATGGCTGGTACTTACAATTAGGTTCTCTGTAAGTACGACAAACTCAGGAAAGATAAATTTTCTTCTTGTAGATCTGCAAATTCTCGTACATCACCGCTAAAATCGTTGGAAATGAATTTCATATGTAATTTCAATTTTGAGAAAGGAAGATCACTTGAAGATCACGTCATTAGCATCTCTGAATGCGTTGTAATATCATCTACAATATGTGAAGGAATGTAAAAAAAAAAAAATAACTCAGAAATAAAAATTGTTTTTAACGTATTCTTCCTTAGATACCATTTAAATTATCATCACAACTGGTTGAGGTATTAAGATGATTAATAAGTAGTGGATGACTAAAGAACTGGCGTTCGTATTCGGACAGTTTAAACAAACTACTTGAATGCATACGATGAATATTACGGAATTGTTAACACGGCGCTGTATTTGTTGCTGTGTATTAACCATAATTTTTTAATCATGCTTTGATACATTCCACTTACTGTGTTCTTTGAAATTATGTATATGTTACTAAAATTAGAAGAACACAACATTCAATGTAATGCTTGTTTGTATTTATATAATTGTTTGCGAAACAGAAAACATTTATGTGTGCGCATGCAAAAGAGAGATAGAATATTATAATTTAATATTAATATAATATAATACCTTCGCCTTAAGGACAACTACAGATCGCCTACTAAGCTGACACACAAACGAATGGATGTGAAGCAAGGTTTCGCTACTCATTTACGCGCGTTCGCGCTTGCTACTGTGCCTTCACGTTTGTTTGCGCGCATCCGCAGGCATGCGTACGCATTTGCGCGTGTTCGCGTTTACCTTTGCATTTTCATGCTTGTTCGCGTTCATTCGCTAGGTTTAGGTAAAAATATGACTACACAGGGTGTCCCAACAAAGTGTAAGAGACGAAAGATGGTGATTCCTGGGATTATTCTGAACAACTTTTTCCTTAGCGAAAATGTTAGGTAAGGCTTTGTTAACGAGTTATTAACGAAAAATACCGACCAATCACAGCGCACGTATAGCGAAAGAACAACCGTGCACGCTACGTCTAAGTAGTTTGCGCCAGCCACTGAACGGCCGTTCGTCCGTTATACGCGCTCTCTGATTGGTCGGTGTTTTTCGTTAATAATTCGTTAACAAAGCCTTACGTAACATTTTCGCTAAGGAAAAAGTTGTTTAAAATCACCTCAAGAATCATCCCTTAAGGGACGTGCAACATTTTTGTTACACCCTGTATAGTTGTGATGGTGCAAGTTGTTACTTAACCATTTAAGGCACTGTGACCAAATTAAGGTAACTAGTCTCCATTGACACATGCGACAATTTATGAGAATATTGTGCTTATATTTGGTAATAGCCAAATAAACACTATTATAACAAGATTTTAAATGTTATTTGATCCAAAAAAATGAAATAGCATTATTTACATTAAGTAAATAGAATTATTTACTTAAAATTATTTACTTGGAAAAATCCAACTTCCCCCGGAACTTTCAGCTCCAATCTACCCTACTATATCTAGCGTCGTTCATCTATAAAAAGTAGAAGAATAACATTTACTGTATATGTATTCACAAAGAAATTTAAACAGGGACGTAAAGAACAAGGCTCTTCCTTCAATACCTTCTTTATATTTAATATAACTCATTCTCGTATTCAACGGCTAATTAAATGTCTGAACGAAGGTGCTGTTGTGTACCTTCCACGCTTGGGACATAGTCATAACAAGTTTGTACCGTTCGAGCACACTTTAAACGCGAACCAGGACATAAGCACATTTCGCAAATTCAGCAACATGCAAATACTCTGTCGTGTCGTCTTGCAATGACGTTACCAAGGTTACCATAAATGGTAATGACTGAGCTTCTGCAACGCGACTAGAGTAATCAACAAAATCATTTAATTGTGCAGTAAATAAGAGATTCAAAGAGTGTACACACATTAGAGTAAACGTTTGCATAGAAGTCTCAGTCTGATTCATTAGGCTTATTCAGTAAGGAAAGAGTTATAGGAAATTATATGATAAATATTATTGTACAGAGGATGATTACTTTAAGTACCAGTTTTAATTTTATTCTACGGATTATGAACTACATTATTGACTAAAAATATCACTGTGGAACAAAAACAAATTTTTTTTTTGTTTTGTAATATACATTCGATGATTTCTATAGGGTTACTCGCCCTAAAAACGAATCCGGAAGCAGAATTGCTCTATCACCCTCAGTTTTCAAAAAACACGAGTTTTTGTAAAAACGCGGTCTTTCCGGCAAAAATGAGTTATTACGTGAAAACTAAAAATGCTAGAAGATTCAAACTTATCTTAAATGAAAGGGGAGAGTTTTCTGCAGTAGACGAACCTTGGCACGGGGGATGGCAGACCAATGCTACGCATAGGTATAGCCCGCGCCGAAATTCGTACACTGTTCTCGCTCTCTGATTGGCTAATGTTTTTCGTTGATAACTCGTTGACAAAGCCTCACCTAACATTTTTGCTAAGGATAAAGTTGTTTAAAATCATCTCAGGAATCACCCCTATCAAGCACGCGCAACTTTTTTGTTACACCCTGTATAAATAGCTGCTGCTGTGTTGCGGGATTCTTTAGCTGAAAAATAGTCAAATAACAAAAGGAAAAAAGAAGCAAATAACTCAAAGACTAGAAACAAAGAAAATGAAAATAGGAAAAGGAAGTGTAAAGATTAAGTTAACCTAAAGATTCTTCAAGAAGAAGTAAATTAAATTAGGTTAAAGGTTGTTACTAACTTATTATTATAAATGCCTAAATTAACTGACAATCTTTGTATTGGGCAGATGGCATGAATTACAACTGAAATAGAATTAAGGAAAATATAAATTTTTCTTCACGAAACAGTGTGTTTAGGAATTAGATTTATTCCAATTTGGAGAGAAATCATGAATCAGTAATACATACGTGTTTCTTAATCGATTACGTTTTTCAATCCCAAAATCGAAAATAAATTCTAAATACAAATTTTTAATGAGTTTATAACTTTAATTTTCAATTGTCTGAAAATAATTATAAAAACGATTTCCTCAACAAAATCTACACGATTATTATTCAAATAGTCAATATTCTGCAAAAAACGTAGTGTTAAAAATAATTATATGATAATATACTTTCACATACACTGCGTTGACTAAAAATAAAAGATTTTAACATTTTTACATCCTTGATATCGATTGTATTTACAATTCCCTAACTGTTTGGACAAAATCATTGATTAGAAATATTCATACATATATCAATAGTACAAGTATAATCAACGATATCAAAATAATGAATTGTCAGTGGGCTAAAGAAGTGTCACTAATGGTAAAGATTCTTGAACAATTCATAATATAATTTTTGTAGACTGCGGCAGAGAACTCACTTTGTATTAAAGACTGAACTTCTAGGTATAATGATGATATCCTCGTTATTTAGCTACGCTTAGTCATAAAGTACTATACTTTAGTGGAGTTCCAAACACTAACAAGATTAAATACTTCAACGAAGAAATTTCATGAAGGAAATATCTTATACGTCATGTTCACATTTTCATTGATCCACTATTAATTGGTATACTATACGAACTGGAGTGGAATAATGGTACAAAAACTAATTTATGTGAAGATTGGATGGTATCAAAAGACCAATACGTTGCAAGATTCCTTTTCAATTATTTATTCAAGTATTATTCAAGTATTATGCACATAATGAAACAAAAAGTTGAAATCGAATAAAGCAAATAAATAGACGACTTCTGAACGAAGAACGAAAAATAAATATTTTGAAAATGACAGAAAACTAGAAGTTATTCGTGCTGTTATTTTAAATAAAAAGTTATCTTGCTTCACATTAAAAATGAATCTTAAGCTTAAGGCGATAATGCAGTGGGATTTCGTTGAAAGTCGTAACAATTCATAAACGTGACATTTTATTACTTACAGCTGGATCTTGAAACTTTTTAGTTCCGCCAAAGAAAACACAAACTTCCGTGAAATCTCAAAAGCATTTTCATTTAGATATGAATTATGTCTACCAGAAGATTTTGTCCTTTAAACAAAGTAAGTTCTGCTTGAAACATTCTCTTGAATAATGAATAACTAAAAAATAATTGCATGTAAAACTTCAAGAAGGACACACTCAATAAAAAATGGATATCCTTACTATGACTGAATTACAAAAACTATAATCATATAATTTTTATGGAATCGTGTCAAAAATCTCTACAAAAATTTTAAAATGCTGCAATTTTTCGTATTTTGATGTTTCTTCTTTGTCTTTGTTCATATTTTATTCGCTTTTAGTATATACTATTTCGACTCCAAGCCATTAAAATTATATATGATAATTTTTTTAACAAATAACTTGTATCAGACTATATTTTTACATCCGCTTTGTATTTTTATCAAGAAGTATTTCCCTACTTCAGTGAAATATAATTTTATAGCGGTGTAGTGATTACAACAAAAGAAACGAAATATAAAAGTTATAAAGGATTTCAGACTGCTTTTCAGACAGAATAATTTTTCTCTGATTATAAATTGTCCTTTTAAAGCAATATTAATTTAATGTTTAATAAAAAAAAAAAATCTGCAATTTCACATCACAAAACATGCTAAACAGTTTTCATGTTACAAAATATAAAAAATTTATAACTTTCTTTTGTAAATTCATTGGAATGCTCATAAAGAGCAAATTTTTCCCTTTAATTTCGTTTTCTTGGGTTTGTAGCGCTATTTTTTTACCACATTGTTCGCTATCATATGAAAAAAGTACTTTTCACTTTGAGCGCCTAGAATTTACGAATGGCATGATCGTAGAAAAATCGGAATAAGTGTTTTGGAAAGCTGAAAAGTTTTCCTACAAAAACCTCAAGTTGTAAATTTGATGAGAATTTTTTTCAGCGTATACCATCTACTTCAATATGACCTACAAAATTCCCTAATTATCACTTTTTATAAAACATGATGTCATTTCAAGGAAAATCAGGAATCATTCGAGTGTGTACTTTTTTTCAGTTGAAAGTACCCGTAACTACGTTTCTTCTTCAAACAGTTTTTTTTATTCTCACAGCATTTTAAATGCTATTCATTTTTTCTCGGTTCTAAGAAAAGAATTCTTAAGAACCACCGTTATTTTAGCGTTCCAACCGAGGCTTCCCCCTTAAGAATTCGTTCTTACCGAACATAAGATATTTACAAATTAAATACATTGCTTCGTATATTACATATAAAAGTATTTATAATTGTATATAATACCTATTTAATAAGCGGAATGTATCGATTATTACAGGAGCATGCCATTTCTATGAATACGAAAACACACTGAAAAATCGGTTTCTAATTTTTTTTAAGTACGTTGCATCATTTCAAAAAATCTGCAAAAACTATATGTTAATAACCATAAAAAGGCATTAAAACTGTAAAAATATAAACGTGGTACCTTGAAACTTCTTCAATTTTTAAAAAATCGGATTTGTAAGTAAAACTTCTGAAAAAATTCAGAAACATGCGTCTACTAGAGTAAAATATTCCTTATTTTTTCATAACTTTTTATTGTAGAGAACAGAAGCAATCAAGCATAAACTGTAAATTACGTTTCACCCCGAAACTACCCCAATAGTAGAGGTACCGGGTTCGTACTTGGCAGAAGGGGGTTTTTTGAGAGATCTATCGACTGGTATATGTATATAAAGTTTAATTTGGCTTGGGGGCACTTTTCCCCCTTCTTATCCGGCTAAACCCTTTTATGTTTTCATAGATCGAAACCAGTAGGTATATATACTCGGATTATTATAATAACTATGTGAGCTTTGATATAATACTTTTTCTGTTTCAGAACGAAAAAAAAAAGATATGAAAACATTTTCACTTTAAAATTTCGCTTAAAAACGTTCGAATCAGGACGATCCGTGTGATTATGACAAAATTTTCGCGGGAATATAAAACTTTTTCGCAAAAAATGTTCAAGTAGACACTCGGCTATCCCGGTTAAAAAGAAATGTTATTTATGATGCAATAACAAAATATTAAAAGTAAAATAATTTTTTTGTTTAAAATGACTTCTACTTAAATAAGGAAATATATTATTCATTAAATTGATAATAAATTTTATTTAAGGGATCTTTCCACTGTGAACCTTTGAAAAATTGCCATTTTTTGGGAATTTTTTTGTACTGAACGAAATGTCCAATGTAAAAAAAGTTTTTCCTACTGATTAATACACTTATTGAGAGTACAAACAATTTTTTTTATGCAATTTATAATAGTTTATTTAAATATATATATCGCACTGAATTGAGTACCTCAAGAAAACGATGTAGTGCTGGCGTAGATGATTCCAGAAGAACGACGCATCTGAATAAAAAAATTCAAAATGGTTTTTAGTCGTCACGGATGTCGTTATCGTTGGAACCAAAATTATTTTAATTGATAAAAAATTAACCAAATGACGGAAGTTTGAATGTTTAAGTTCCGAAATCCGATGAATTTTTAGTCATTGTCATTTGTCATTGTAAAAAGTATGAAGTTGTTAATAAAACAAAGTTTCCGTGGTCCCTGCGATAGCCACTGATGTATTGAATAATGTGTAAAAATTTGAGACTGATTAATCAAATAATTTTTTTGCAATCATCTACACTAGCACTACATCGTTTTCTTGAGGCGCTCAATTCAGTGCGATATATATAGTTAAATAAACTATTATAAATTGCAAAAAAAATTTGTTTGTACTCTCAATAAGTGTATTAATCAGTAAGAAAAACTTTATTTAGATTGGACATTTCGTTTAGTACAAAAAAATTCCCAAAAAAAGACAATTTTTCAGAGGTTCACAGTGGGAAGACCCCTTAAATAATTCTCAGTTCTGATTTATCAATGGCTGTTTTTCGTTACCAAGTGGCATGTCTGACTGGTTACGTTTCGAGAAATCAATTCACAAAAAGTTGCTGGTTGACTCGATTTCCCTTAACGTCTTTTTAAAGAAAACGTTCTGAGCCAATCTACGTCGAACCCGAGGAAGAGTGAAATTTATGTGTTTCCAAAGTTTCACGGATTTTAGTATCGCAATTATATCGAGGTGGAGGCAGTCGGAGATTGAGTTGAGGCTCATAACTCTTGCTGGTCGTAACGTTCAGCTGCAGACTGCTCAGCCCTGCATTTCATAGGCCGCCAGATGTTACGTACCTACATATCAGCAGGTACCACTTCACGTGCGCATACGTATTCATTACTAAATTACGCCCACAACACGGTTGTACGGTCCCGGGGGCGCGTTTCAACCGCGAATCGCCGATGGCACGTAAAACAGCGTTGTTCGTTCCTCTTGTTTATTTTGCTGGATCAGACTCATATCTGCGAGCGGAACGTTGAATGCAATATTTAAGAACAACCCTGCGCCAGAACTGCGTAATTGCCGTTGTGTCCGCGCGTTTGTGTCAAAAATCGAATTCGACTAGTTACAAATACCGTAACGCGTTCATACAATATTGTGAATCGAAAATCAAAAGTTGGGCTACCGAACGTTTCATGTTATTCGATTAATCGGATTTGAGTGATTCAAGCCATTGGTTAATATCTCTAAATAGTATAAAACAAAGTCGCTATCCGCGTCATTTCTGTTTCTCCGCTTACTCCTTCTAAACCACGCAATGGATTTTGATACGGTTTTCACTGTCATTTAGAGAATTTTTTACGCAAGGTTAATATGTACAATACATTCTAATTAAGTTTTTGTATACTAGAGAAAATTCAATGTTTTGTAATCAAGTCGTCAAAAAATCGATTTTCGGGCGCTTACGTGACTTACGCTGGCTAAACCTTAAGAGATACATTAAAATAATGTACTAAAGAATTGTAGTTCTTCAAAAAGCCTAGAGAAAAGTCCGCGATGGCATATGTCTATCTCCTAAGGTTGACTCACAGTAACCATTTTTATCTTTAAAATATTAATTAAAAATATTAGGTTATTTGCGAAGCTATTTTCTCCAATTCAGTATTAATCCTTATCCAGATAAATATGTTAGTTACCTTGGGCATTTCATATAGATAAAAATTGTCCTTTACATTATATCATTTAAATGAATACTTTAGAAGATATCACAGATTCAAAATTACGCACAACCAAAAAAAATCGCAGCGAAATGGTTGGCCGGCACACCGCCGCCGCGGCCTACCTATCAAGAACAACCCTACTCGCGAGCGAGCGTAGCGAGCGAGCAACAATAACCCTACTCGCGAGCGAGCGAAGCGAGCGAGCAATAACAACCAGCTGGTTAAGTATAAAAAAAAAACAATTCGGAAGGATAATCAGAAATGTTAGAATGCATCTTTATTGAAAAAAGTTAACAGCATCTTCGAGAAACAAAACTAAATGCTTTTTTTTTGTTTAAAATGGAAAAATATATGCAATCGCAAATAATCAATTAATAATGCAAAATGTTGCTTATCAATAGAAATATTTTCTTTTATACTTAGAAAAATCAATGTATAATGAATACTGATATATTTTATTCACATAGCTTTCATTTGATTATTCTTTTTAAAATTCTAGAAAATTTGTACTAGCCAGGAAAAGCCAGCGATTACTAAAGTAAAAAGAAGAAACGACAAAAGCTGCTGCAATGGTACCTAATTAAATTCAACATTATACTCTAATATCCGGCTGTCTGGCGTCTCTATTCCAGCGCCTAGGTCAACTTAAACTGTCAGATAAGACGGTACGAAGTTAAGAGAAAAGAGTTAGAAGAGTTCCCGTGAGGTCTAGGTATGCGTGCAACATAACAATATTCCTTACCTCCATGGGACTTCAATTACATACACGCTTACTTCTGGGATTCTACCTTTCTACTTACTCCGAAAATGCTCCGTGAAATTACTATTCCAGTACACATTCTCATAAAATAGAATCCAGCGAAACACGCAATAAGATAAAATCCGTATGAATTCGCATAAATAATATTAATGGTAGGGTGGAACATCTTTAGAACTAGAGAAAGAAAAGTTATGACTATTTTAAGGTTTTATCATTTGAACGGAACATCATGGAACATGAAGAAGAAAATGAGTACATATATGGCATAGTATAATGAATTAATGAAAATATAAAACACCAAGATTTTGGTGCTTACACTATAAGCATCTGACAGATGATTAGAATGCGAAATGTGGAGTATGGAAAGTGTGGGAGTTTAGTCTAAATAGTCATGTATTTAAAGGTGTTGGCAGGTCTTAGGTTTCTAATTAAAGCAGTGGCGTAGCTAGGGGGGGGGGGGGCACGGGAGGCGGTCCGCCCCGGGCGGCACTTTTTTAGGGGCGGCACTTTTCACGTAAGACAATCTTATTTTTTAACATTGAACAATAGTATCTATCTCAAGTCTTGAAAACTCAGTTCCAAATATTGTCATATTATTGCAAATCTTTCTCACGGTTGCTGTAAGTGTCAGTAGTTGTGAGAGGAGCTTTTCTAAATTGAAATTAATTAAAAATTATCTAAGATCCACAATGAGATTGTAAAACGCTAGATTTAAAGTTTTATTTTTCAGAATAAAAATGTTTTAATTTTCAATATAAATGTGTTTTCATATTTTTTCCGTATACGCTATTTTGATTTTTTTGTAGTATTTTTAATACGTTTAAGTAATTGAGGGGGAGGGGCGGCGGGCAAAACCAGGAAGCGCCACAGGCGGCAAAAACTCCAGCTACGGCACTGAATTAAGGTGATTCCATGGACCTAAAGGACGGTGCCTTGTTCTGCGGGGTTGTGCCGAAAAATGGAAGGGGGATCGACTTCAATCGCCATGTTTTGGGCCACTGGTGGTGCACTCTACAGCTGAGCATTGGAAATACTTAGCATGGCTTGGATGGGCTTGGGACGCCATTATTCTGAAAGCATTGGAAAGGAAGTACATGATTGGCGCCACTAGTGGCCCAAAACATGGCGTCTCAGGGGCCCCCCGTAAGCCACACCCCTCTCGCCCACAAGTACTTCATGCACCGTCCTTTAGGTCCATAGGTGATTCGGGGCAAGATGCCAAAGCGGGGAAAATACTAAACAACCATAACTCAAAATTTATTCTATACATGGTATCCTAAAGGACATGACGGTAATAAAGGAGATCACTTATCAATTGTTTTAACATACAACAGAGAAATGTTTTGAAAAATTCTTGCTAATACTTGATATATCACGTTTTACTAAAAACCGAAGTTACTAACAGCGATGGGTTGCTGGTTAAAAAGACGGTATCTTCCTTATTTGTTTCGAGTTTTTCACAAATGGTTTGTATACAATTTGACTTATTTAACGAGCCTTGCATCTTCCACAACACGTTGGAGTGAGATAACTAAATTGTGTTGGGATAAGATGCCATAATAGTATAGATGTTGCACTCTCAATGGGAACGCGGCCATAGGCGTATTCTACATCTTCGGATCGATGAAGATCTGTAAAAAAAAAGTTGCCGCAAAATTGTCCTTGATCTTGAATTTCAAGATCAAAATTTTTTTATTTTTCTTTTTCTTTATATTTATTTATATTTTTTTGATATTTATATATTTTCGCACCATAATACTATATTACACATAAATGACCACTGCAACCAAAACTAGACACAAACTACTAAACGAATTTCGACCTTGAAATTGAAGGTCAAGGACAATTTTGCGGCAACTTTTTTTTACACATCTTTATCGATCCGAAGATGTAAAATACGCCTATGACTGTCAAGGCCAAACATTTCTTTACACCCTGTACTAGAAGAATTATCTGTTCTATGGGTTAACAATCAGTTTTTGTTAATTTAGTAACGTTCGTAGTATAGTATATGATGTGTATACAGGGTGGAACAAAAATGTTGCAGTTCCTTGAAAGACGTGATTCCTGAGGTGATTTTAAACAACTTTTTCCTTAGCGAAAATGTTAAGTGGGGCTTTGTTAACGAGTTATTAACGAAAAACACCGACCAATCGGGAAGCGAGTACAGCGGATTAATGATGGCGCGGACGATGGCGGGCCAATATTACTCGCAGCTGGAGCCCGCGCTGAAATTCGTCCACTGTATTCGTGCTTCTATTGGTCGGCGTTTTTCGTTAATAACTCGTCAACAAAGCCCAACCTAACATTTTCGCTAAGGAAGAAGTTATTTAAAATCACGTCAAGAATCACTCCTTTCAAGGAACTGCAACATTTTTGTTACACCCTGTATATATATATATATAGTTTATTAATTTCATAAAAATACATATATCAAACTTTTTACAAATTTAAGGGTGTCGGATACTGGATTAGCGGCGCCTGGGGCAGAAAGAAAAAGTTCAAACAAAAATAGACTGATGTGTTATATATAGATACTTTATGGCAATGACCTATGGTCACGTGGTTAGAGGATAGTACCGTAGCAAGTTTACCTAGAGGCCAGTGTACACATAATAAAATGTATACATACAACTTTTATTGATAAACAAGCAATTAACTTAGCAGAGTGTTCTCTATGATAACTGCAATAACAATCAATGCTTTGTAAACATTTAGAATTTAATAATGACGTTTAATATACACCCATATATATGGCAAGCTGAAAGCAAGGGCACGATCAAGGTCATCCATGTGTGTAAACAAACAGCTCGGATTTCATCCATTTCGCAGAAACCAAATTTTGTAGCGAAGAAAGACTATTTGCTTATGATTGTTTTTATAATTTTTTTTTGTTCAATTCCGGAGGTCGCTACAAAGCCCTTTTTGCAATTTGGCTTTCAAAACTTCGTAAAAAATGAATGTAAACGTTTTTATAGAAGAAATTTATTCCTGGACCTTTTTTCAAAAAAAGGGCTCTGTAGCGACCTCGGCCTTTTCTCCCTGAACAATAACATCATAATTATTATGTGTTTTGTTTCCTATTCTGTCCGAAATTTGGTATCTACGGTCCCATAAGAAATACATGGGGCCGTTTTTGGGCACTTCAGTTCACTTTTCTGCCACTACGCGCAGCTAATCCAGTATCTGACACCCTTAATACAAAGGTAAAAGTTCCGTTTTAGAAGAAGCCACTGCAATGACCTTGATCTTGACATATGTTTTCAAGGTCACCCTCCTGAGTGACTTCGGAAGTTTTTTTTAGAAACTTAATAACAAAACAATTTTCATGAATATGTTACTTATGATAGCCATTTCTATGGATTTCTATGGATCTATTTCTGGATCCAACATTTCTTAAACCTAAGTTAGACTTGAATGAGATACTTTAGGGGTCTAGGTTAGGTCTGGATCAGGTTTTTCCTGCGGGATTTGGGGAGAAAGCCAGCTACCCATGGAAATTAGAAATTGACTAGTAATCTGCGTATACGTATTAATGTATATGAAATACATACAGATAGTTGAGTCCCTATTATGTTTATTTACCTAAGGTATAAAACTTTCAGAGCCTTACACGTATGTAACGCTCGTTCACACATATATGTATGTACTAAATAAACAGGAAATATTCGGTCGCACAAGTGACTGGGGAGCTTCGCCTCCTAGACCCCTCCGCCCCTAATGGAAACCTAACCCAGACATAATACAGACCCCTAAAATATCTAATTCAAGCTTAACTTAAGCCTTACGAGTGTTAAAAATTGATAGAAATGGTTTCCATATGCACCACATATAACCTCTGTTCCAAAAATAATCAGAACGGTTAAAAAAAAAAAAAATAGTTTTAAAAAATTTGACAGAAATCATCTTATTTATTCGAAATATTCTACCTCAGTAGAAACCACGGTGTATTATAGTAGAAATACAACAATTTGCACGTTCAAAAAGTAAACGACGAAAGCTCGTCGACTGTTGAATGCCTTCAATTGATGCAAAACGGTATCATTTCATTGCCAAATGCAGCCTAGGAAATATAATATATGTATGTAGTTACAGGGAGTCAAATCGGCTGAATAAGGGGAATGTTCAAGCAAAAAAATTTGATTTCTGGCAAAAAAAAATCAATAATGAGTGACTAACGATGAGAAAATGCATTATTGTGCAACAGTCGCCAACTGCCTGGTTCTGATATTCAGGACGAACACGATGAATACGAATACGGCCTACCAAACGCTTCAATACACACCAAGATAACACTCAGCATTAAAGGTTGTACCACGTGGAACAAATTCTTTGTGGATAATTCCTTTGGAATTGTAAATAGCAATGAGCATTGTGTTGATTTTTGACTTCTCTGTACGAGATTTTTTTGGATATCCTTCAGCTAGTGACCGCCATTCAGCACTTTGACGCTTGGTTTCTGGGTCGTTTTAAAAACACCTCGTTTCATCACCAGTTACAATCGTTTTTTAAAAAGTTTTCGCTTTTTGGATGATACTTGATTTTTTCAAAGTTTTCGTTTTTTGGCTTGATTTCTCTAATGATATCTTTGCAATGCCCGGTTCGGTACAATTTTTGGTCATCCGTCAATCAATGTGGAAGAAACTTTGCATTTAGTTTCCCAAGACCAAGTTTTTCGGTTACAATGATGGATTATTGTCTTGGGTATTCGAAGTTCCATTTCCATAAATCATACTGAAGATTTTTTCGGAGTTTACATGAAATCACACAGGTTTTCGACATTTTCTTCGGTCATCGTTTCAATTAATCGGCTTGAACATTCATCGTCTTCCACATCTTCTTTGCCTTCTCTAAATCGTCGATGCCACTGCAAAACTTGTGTTTGTGATAAACAATTGTGATCAACTAAGCATGTGAATCATTAACACAGAATTTAATTTGATTCTTTGTTCTTTATTAATTTTTCGATCGATATATACAAAATACTGTCATTTAATCTTGGCTTCTAGGGAATAAAATATCATGAAATTTTTAACAGATTAGTAAGGAAGACTGATACTTCATAAATCCATTTCCAACCGTCGGTGACGCCAATAATTTCGTTACAATAGAGCCGGAATTGTTATTTTCGGGACAGAAGGTGTATATCAAAATTGTTTTGTTAATAACTTTTTAACAAAAAACGAACGATGCACTGTGAGGCAGGAGCACGGACCTAAAGGACTGAGCGTAAAGTACATCTATAGACAAGAGGGGTAAAGCTGTGAGCGAGGGGGATTTGACTTGCAGCCATCTTGAGTGGTTAAATTAGTGCTGCTATCTATATAACGTCGCGGCAATATTTAAAACTGTACAATTAAATTACGTATGTACATTCTGAATCAATTGTGACTTGTGTAATAATTTTGTTTCTACGTATTTGTTATCATGAAGGATGTGTTTTGTAAAGTTATTAATGTTTTTATAAGAAATGTATAAACTTTCGATGTGTAGAATCAATAACAACATAGATCTTCTTTAAACTCAGTCCTTTAGGTTAGGTCCGTGGTACCTTACAAACACTACACTAGTAATTAAAGTTGCCTGTAGAGCGCACCACAGTTTTAACCACACAAGATGGTTGACAGTTGATACCCCTTCCGTCTTTTGCTTCAACCCCTCAGAATTATGCACAGTCCTTTAGGTCCGTGGGCAGGAGCACTCGAAATGTGGCAAAAAGTCCTTTTTGACCAAGTATCGCTATTATCAAAATATTTTATATCAACACTTATTTGAACATTTGGACTATAATCTAGTATAAAATTAACTTCGATGACTTTCATTTACTCACGTTCACAGTCATCTTTGGCAGCTTTCCGATTGCTTTTGCGAGTAAGTGATCACGACAATTTTTGTTCCTTAGAAGGTATTTTTAATAGTTGTGTATGAATTTTTCATTTCCAGAAATTTTCAAAAATGGACATTTTCGCATATTCGCCCTTTCACACTTTGAACTTTCCTAGTAGCAGCTAGTAGCAGTTAAATTTTCATCTATGTAAAAACTAAGGCTTTGGTCTTTGTAATGTGACCAGACAGATCACTGAGTCTTACTAGACTCAGGCATGCGCAACTGTGCCGCTGGCGGGCAAGGGCCAGCTGGCGGGCGCAAGTTTGCCCTCAAGCCGCGTGTGGGCATTCTCAAGGATGCCAGTGCTTGCCGCCGGTGTGGGGAATAGCTGGAACGCTGGAACGGTGGAAGTGTGTTCGTGTGTGTAATACCCTTAGAGCATATACTACTGGAGGGCGCATTGCCTATATCTCCCATAGGGCCAATCCGTGTCCAACATCGTAAGAGAGGGAAGATGTGGTGCGAGCGAGAAAAGTAGTCTACCCTGTTCACTCACAATGCGCATGTGCCAATATGGACTACGTTCATTGGTTGATGCTTGATGCGCGGAGTAGGGAGTGTGCTCTTAGCAAATTGACAACGATGATACTGGGGACTGGGGCATGCGTACCGCAGACGAATAGGGCTCACCCCCCCCCCCCCCACCTTCGCGTACATGTTGGAGTCATTTTTGTGCCTTCCATGCGCCCTCCAGTAGTATATGCTCTAAGGCAGGGGTGGCGAACTGTGTCTCCCGACCTTGAAGTCACTTGTTCCCCTTACGGCTTTTTCCGCCGGCCGGCAGACAGCGGTCCCCTACCGTAACTGCTCCTTCACTCTGCTGACTCCCCTGAACGCGGCGTCAACCCCGCCATCGCTTGCCTAGCCACTAGCCACCACTACATACATACGTGTACGTAAATTCGTGAATCTCTTGTTTCTAGCATACTTGACGAGGAGATAAATAGAAAAAAAGTGCTGCTTGCCATTTTCTGCTGTTATTTTCAAAATTTTTCTCTGACAGACGCTTCGGAACGTCTCGTCAGCTACGCTAGAAACAAGAGATTCACGAATTCACGTACACGTATATATGTAAGTGGTGGCTAGGCAGGCGATGGCGGGGTTGGCGCCGCGTTCAGGGGAGTCAGCAGAGTGAAGGAGCAGTTACGGTGGGGGACCGCTGTCTGCCGGCTCGGCGGAGAAAACCGTGAGGGAAACAAGTGACTTCAAGGTCGGGAGTCACAGTTCGCCACCCCTGCTCTAAGGTACTACCTCCAACGCTACTTGTAGTTGTAAAAGGTCCGTCGCGTCGGTCTCTACAGTGCCCCACTACAAAGCCTTTTACTGAGCAGTGGGGGTTTTCGTCAGCTCCGCACTCTGTAGCGGGCAGGGGTGCCAGCTTGGGGGTTTCCACCTAAATTTAAGGGGAATGGGATTTTTTTAGGGGTCTAGCATTTTTAGGGATAATTTTAGGGGCATTATGAGAATACTTTACGTACGTAAATACTTAAAAATTTTTTGATCAGTTATTTGATGTATTGGAAAAAACGGACCCATTCAGCGGACTCACATTTATGGCAACAAAAATGACATTGAGACAGAGTGGCTCCAATTGAATAATAAAACATGGTCTAATACTTCCAATTCAGCTGAATTTTATTCAGCAGTATACGATGATTGCGATGCTGCTGAAAATAAACGATTTAAAAACGTCTCAAAATTTGGGCCGATTTAAGATTATAAAAAATAAGTTACGTAATAGACTATCTATTGAAATGCTACAAAGTATTATGATGATCCGATTCTCTTTGCAACAAAATGGAGGATCGTGTATAATATTTAATTCATCGAAAAAATGTTAAGTTTGTTTGATGTTAAAATGTATGACTTCAAAAGTTCCAAAACCTTAGAAGAAACAGAAACTCTGTTTGAAATATTGAATATTTTGTAGATAAAGGATATTTTAAAGCTAAATATAGTTTTTTTGTTTTGGAGGTTTTCATCATTAATTTAGGGGTTTTTAAGGTATTTCAATTTGTGTTTAGGGATAAACTTTTTTAGGAGTTGGCGACCCTGGTACCGGGGCATCAGTAGGCATCGGCGGGCAAAATCCGCTGCCCGCGTGAGCATGCCTGACTAGACAGATCACTGAGTGTCTGCGCCCGAGAGCTGGCTCTAGTGAAGACTTTCAAACAAAATGTTTTCACATTAGAGAGATGAATGGGCTCAGAGAAACATCTTTCTTAACTCCAATTAGAAGTCCTTCTTATTTGTAAGTCGGCGTGTCCCTTTGTCTTTGACGTCTTCTTGAAACGTCTACCTATCGGCAGGCTAAAACAGAAAAGAGTAACGGAAAAGAGAGAAGAGAATAGACCAGAGTTGAAGTCCGACTAAGCAGTCAGGGCTGGTTCATGGACCATCAGGGACAGGGACGGGATTGCACGGACAATTCACGCCCTCCGAATTCTGAAAGAGAATGAGCACGGTTTATATTTAAAAGCTCACAACTAAATCCCGCGGTGGCTGCAACGTCTGCTTGAACTCCCGCAGCGGCTGCGATGTCCACTTGAAATCCCCCGGTGGTTGGAACGTCGAGACTTTTCGAGACACAACACACACTGTTGGTTTTCACATTATCGCACAGAAATACTGTTTAGGTGAGAAACTATGTGCCAAACGATATAACTTGAGAATAAAATATTTAATGGTGCAGAGAATCGTCGATTGTATAAGACACACCTAAAATGCTTAGGTATTTTTTAACCCTAGCATGACAATGCCTGAGTCATTAAGGTCCTGATGCTGATGACCTTAGACTATACGTATTATTTGCTTTTTTAATTTTTTAGTGTACTATTTATGAATTAATTAAGGATAATTAAAAAATACTACATAGGAAAGCAATAATCTAATAAAACCGAAAAGAAAGGTTTTTTTAGACCAATTATCAAATACAGACGACCGTTAATTATCCGATCTAATTGGGACCAAGGTGATTCCGAAAAGCGAATTGTTTGTATAATCAAACAGTTTGGATGAGGAAACATGGTGTAAATAAATGTTTTTTCGTAGCTATCATAAACGAATTGAATCGGTTAAGATCTGTGAAAAAAATCAGCCGCAAAATTGACCTTGACCTTGAATTTCAAGGTTAAAATTCGTTTAGTAGTTTGTGTCTAGCTTTTGGTTACAGTGGTAATTTATGTGTAATACATATAGTATTATGGTGCGAAAATTACATAATTATCAAAAAAAATATAAAAAAAAGAAATATAAAAAAATTTTGACCTTGAAATTCAAGTGTAGAATTCGTTTATGATAGCTAAGACAAAATATTTCTTTACACCCTGTACACTTATCCAGTTTGTAATTACAGAAATTAAGTGACTATTTGCGTTTAATATTAAGAATATATAGTATACATTTTAAAATATTTAATCTTTAATTTTTTTTTTTAACCGTCAAAGACTATCTTTTCTTCGCAGGGAGGTTTCTCATTCTTTTTAGCAAAAATACCTACATCCACAATATTCATGAATCTGAAGGACTATGCATGAACTAAATTTCTAGGTAACGGGTAGTAAAGTTTGCGCCTGGAGGTTTCATTAACTCTCAGTCGTCTTGTGCAGCGTACATGGTGCACATCTATGTCCAAAAAAATGTGGTCCGAACCTGATAGTTGAGTTAAGCATTGAGAAAATGTCGAGAATTATTTCTAAGTCTAAAGTACTAATTGCGTCTTGTTAAAAAATGGTAAACTCGTGTAAAAAAGCATCGAACACGTTATGGACCTAGTAGATGGCGCAAGCCGCTGGACACTGTTGCGCGAGACGTCGTTCTTTGCTCACGCTGAGAACAAAGGGATGTCGTACTACGTAGTGTCTAGTGTGAATCTGAGATGAAAAGCATAACGTTATGGAACGTGTCAGTGTTAAACCTTCATATAATCCAAAAAAGTGTTTTGTTTATTCTTCAATCTAATAAACTGAATTTGCTTTACTGTACGTTAACCTAATTGTTGACATCCACTACTTTACAAAGACAATAGGCACTTATGGGATACGCGAAATCTTATTTGTCGAGAATTCGGAAAAGGAAGAAGGAAGATCCTCGGTCTAAACTAACCGAACACGGTCAGGAAACGACCGAAGGCGAATAGAACTTTTAGTATCCTACTGGAGGTTTCACCGGCCTCTCGAACATCAATATCGGACGAGATCTGAACTTAAGGCAATTGCGCACTGATACAACAAAGGGCATCGTCTAACGCGGTTATACCTCGTAAGCGAAATTCTATTGCTATATCCCATCTCGAGCGTCTATATTGGCCTCTCTTCGAGAACGCAACCGTTCTCTCATCCCGCTCGCCTCATCATCTTCCTTCGTTTCACTCTCACTACCCCACTCCGTCTTATTTCTACCCTCTTACTCTTCCTCCCACCCCTTCTCCCGTATTTTCCTTCTCTTTCCCGTTCTCCCTATCAATACCGACCTAATCTACTTTACCAGCAAATAGTGTTCACGTTCCCCAGACAATGGTTTTCTCTTAGCCGGATACCCCGTTCGCCAACTCATCCCAGCACCCCCCAACCTACCTATTCAATACACTGATATACCTTTTACTTTCTTATGCCGCATGATTTATTTATGCGAGACTGATAATCGTTGCGAACAATAGCCGTGACGCCGAGGCAAAGCTGTTGAAAATTTATGAATTATTCAGCCACATCTACAGACTGCCATTGGATCGTGCAATTAGATTTGGATGATCTTCAAAATTTGTGGATGAACCGACAATATAAATACAGCTCGAAGCCATGACATTGTCGAGTTAATCACAACACGATTTTTTAAGACGACTTGAGAAAATTGCTCCGAGCTCAGCGACACAGAGCCACTTCAGCGACGACGATTCTCTGGCTAATTGATTTCCACGGATCCTCATGGACCCGCCAATTTCGACGAGTGTTAGCAAAATTAAACCGCAAGGTGACTCGAACGCCGATTATTACGAGGTCAAGTGCCGAGCTACCGTTGAAAGTGACGCTATCCTTCGGCTTGACAATCAAGTTCCTCAGACAATGCTACCGTCCTGTCATTTTCCGCTCTCACTCTATTAACGCCCAAAACTTTGGGCACGTTTATTATAATTCTGCTTTACAGATCAGTGGAATATGATGATCTGAACATCATGAATATAGTAGAAATTGATCTATGTTAATTGGACAATGTGTAATAATAAGAAACATTTCGGAGGAAGAAATATTCCTCCTTCAGAGCAAAATCAAGGCGATCACGAAGTTTTTAAATGCAGCCACATTATTTAATGTCTACGTGGTAGCATTATGAAATTATAGTAAATTCCACTTACGACTAACAGTCATCGAGTCCGAAACGCTAGCCTTAACGAGGTTAGGAACGCACCTCCGAATTTACGATTGACTGGTTTTTGCGATCTCGAGCATCGAGGGTTTGATCGAGGAAGTTCCCCCGGTAGGAACGAGGGTATGAGTTGGTCACAGTGCTATTGTTAACCTGTACGACGACTGCTAGCCGTAAGCGGAATTTACTGTATAACGAATTCAGAAAGTGTAAAATACCTATATTAACACGTTCCGTGCGGGGTCTAATTGTAAGAATAGCCTAAAAAGTTTAGTCCCATCGTCCGGCGCCCCCCTGCGGCGCAAGTTTAGTCAGAACTAGCGGACTTTTCCTCTCCACGGGGGGTCTTTTTCCGGCCGAGTCAATACTTCTCCGGGAAACCGAGGCCGACGTATCTTTAAGGATACGTCCCGCACGGAACGTGTTAAAACATTTTCAAGCAATCTTTTCGTTTTGAAACTCTAATATACGGGGCTAATCGGATCGCATCATTTCAAGCGAATCAGATCACTCTTCTTTTTCATTTAAATGAGGGTTGAACTTGTACGATTTCAAAAATACGCAATTTTGTAAACCAATTTCAACTCTACGGCTATTCAGGGTGTATCTAGTAATTGTAACAGACGTTGGCGGTTAAGGTAGTGATCGTGAATGGTACGTGAAAAGAGAGGAGAAAAGGAAGGGAGAGCGTTTCGTCCTGGTCCTGCTAGCGGACAGTAAGGCTATCTAACAGGCTCGTGCCTTAGACGCGGGATGGTAAGGGTCTGGTCAGAGGACGTATATATAGAAATGACTGCCAGAATGATCGCTTGCGAGAAAGTGGAAACTCGACGATCCCCCTAGTGGCAGTGCCGGAGGTGCCGCCACAAGACTATAACTCCGTTCCAAGTACAGTTAGAGAAAAATCGTAAAGGAAAATTTTGCACGGTTTAACACGTTTTATCATACTATCAGACTACTTTTTTCGTGGATGCATCGGTGCAATTGCACTTTGCAACTGTACTTTTTTTTAAACGGAACTCTATATTTTTTGCATAAAGCGATTCTCTATGTCAGGCCTGGGGAATCTGTGGCCCGCGGGTCACACGGTCTCTATTCTCTATTCTCCCCACTACATTCACTTGATTCTGTCGCTGTGTGACACTCACGGTGAGAGCATTGTAGAGGTGTGCGGAGCAACGGGAATGGCGAGGGAAATTGTAGCCTACTGGAAGGGGAATCGCCACAGTAATGGAAGGAGTAGCACAGCGACGTCGGGGAAAAGTTTCCTTAGGCCTGCTCTATGTCATTTTACGTATAAAAGATATAAAGGACAGTCATCGAAAACTCAATACTTTTCGCGATATTTTACTTTCTTCGAACTCAATACATTTCGAAATAGTTTACTTTACTTTTCAAAAATACGTTCACGTTGGTTGCAATCGATCAGGATATTTGTTGCGATACATTTCTGTACTAGTCGTTAAATTTTTGTCACACTTTATGTATACAATAAACATATTAACTTTCTCATAATTTAAAAAAAAACCATTGTAATGATACATTTGTCAAAGGAAATAAATCGATATGTCTTCTGAAATGATTGCTAACTCAAAATTGTTTGTAATGTTCGCATAAATAGTCGTGTAAAGCTGCGTCTACACTATGTAACAAAACAGTGTTACATAACAAACTATTTTATAACATTGTTATATAACATTTTTATAACTTGTTACAAAATTATGTATTTAGTACTGTTTCAAGTGAGTAACAAGTTATATAACATTTCTCACATCAATGATTTCAAACGTGAAGGATGCTTAGATAGCACAGCAAGATTCGATGTTAAAAAATAAATTAATTCTGTGGTTAATTCGTTTTCTTTAAACAACTTTTGGAGCGGTTTTAATAAATCCCACGGCATTTACTACAGGATCGTCAAGGGCAAAGTTTCAAAGTCATAAAATTTCTGACACATAAATGTTATATAACATTCAGAATGTAACATGTTACATAACATTTTGCTTTTTCATTTTCTAACAAGTTTTATAACTTTGTTATATAACGTGTTTTGTTATATAGTGTAGACGCAGCTTAACTATATGGATGCCAAAATATAAAATTAATCATTTTAGCGATACATACAGTTAACTTATAAAATCTGCAAAAATCTTAATATCAGTTTTATCAAACATATTCTGAAAAAATATTTAAATTAAACTGTTCAAAATACCATGAAATATTACTACGTTTATAATTTTTATAAAGTCACATACTATTATTTTATTATCATATTGGAATGAAATATCGTATTTCAAAACAAAAGACCGAACATCTTTGAATTAATTTAATTGGAATTCAAGTTGATTAGCTATTATAACTGTTTGACAGTCTGACAGCTATAAATGTATATAAAGGTTAAGAAACTGATAAAAACATATAAACTTCATGTTTTAATTAGTTATCCTCGTTCTCATAATTCACGGAATTAATGTATAATACGAATCGGAGAGGGAAAGTAAAATTTTCTCACGCATATTTACTTATTTTATCACGTAAACTATACGCATTGACCTTAAAACATTAAATTGTTTAAAAAATATTATGGCTCAAAAGCTTGAAGAACCAACAAATTTATCGAGCAGTACAGTTTTACGTACGTTTTATTAAACTGTTTACTTATTTTAATTAAAATTATTTTAATAAAATTAAGTTCACATTCCTGCAAAAAATGTTATTTATTATTATTATATAGATTATGCTTACTCTTGCACACTTTCATAAAGCCCTATGTTCACGATCCAAGAACTGTGTCCAAGTTCTAGTTTCGATAAAAGGTAACTAGAAAATGCTGTGGGTCCAATTTTCCCGTAACAGTTGCTAATTTCTGCAGCAACCAGTTGTAGCAGGTTAAACAGTTACTTACGAAAACTGTGTCCAAGAACTTGGACACAGGTTTTGGAGTGTGGACACGAGGCTTAGCAATCACTTTTATTTACTTGCAATAATTTAATTCATTCTTAAAATAATTTTTTCTATATAAAAATATAAATATCTTTTGTGTTATCGAATAATTAAAATGATAATAATTCGAAATTTAAGATTTATTGAAATACTCGTAAAAAATATACGTAAATGTTTAATTCAAGACATTTTTCCTGCTCATAAACGTGACCACTTCGTTCAGGACCATTATGTACCACATGATATTCTCAAATCAGTAAGAAACAAACGTTATCGTAAGCTCAAACGACAACTAAACAAACTTGCAAGGAACTATAAGTCACAGTTTGTTCGCAAACGACGAAGACACCCTCATGCAACTCGAGGCAAGTAAGATCATGGAGGAATTGAACCATTATTATTTTATAATAACTCATTGAAACAGCAAAAGCGTAGTTACAAATCGTTAATAAATTGTAACAAAATATTTTATTTGCAGAACATACTGACTTCAACAAATACCCATGTAAATTAACTTGTCCAAATTGTTTGAGTTTCATAAAAACAGATATTTTTTATTACAGTACTGACGTAACGCACGCAGTCGCTGTGAGTTTTTCTCCTATTTGGTTAGTACACATTGCAGACCTGATTTTCTACGTAATTTCATGTACATCCAATGTGAAAATGAGATTTTGTTAAGAGTAATCAGTATTTATTGTTGCAGCTTGTGTATCGTCCCGTACTTGATAAAAAAATTTAAAAATACAGCTCATTATTGTCCCGAATGCGAAATTTATTTAGGAACAAAGTTTGGATCAGGCAAAAACGTATTTTCTTGCTCTACTAAATCAAGAAACGATGATTGACAAGATTGACAAGCTTAATAATTCTATTCATATGTATGCATATAACGCTTTATCTATCAAATACATATTAATACAATTAACTTTCATGGATATCATTAATTTAATACTATAATTTTTCTTACAAAATATTAATCATTGTAGACAATAATATTATTAATTCTTTTATACTTTATAAAATGTTTACAATTTCATTCATACCTAAATAAAATTTATTTAAAGAAACTTAACGTCGTATCGATGAAGTGTATCTATTGTCTAATAAAAATCGTAAAAATATCTGGTGCTTGTAATTATGCAATTACGTAAAATTAAGAAATTAAAATTTTCATTAACGTTTTTCTTTTTCAAAAAATTTTTATGTTTCTGAATGATGGATATATTTGTGTAACGAATATACGAATATATGATATTTGTGTAACGAATGAAATGGCAACTTTATAGACTTTGGCCCTTGCAGAGAAAGCTATTACCTTGCTGGCTGTAAGTACCGCAAAGTCTCGGAAGATCGGAAAATGAAATTGATAAGGAATTTTCAAATTACAGTACATTAGCTAAATCGTAGCGGAGGATTTTTTGAAAATTCGCAAAATTACGAAAATGGCAGCATTTTGGAGAAAAAACGTGATTTTCATTTTAAAACATCGCATTAAAATGCTTTAAGAAAATCGAAAAATTAAAATAACGAAGAAATCCTACGCTACGTCATAAAGAATACATTTTTACGTATGTGGAAAAAAAATTAAATAAATCGGATGAATAGTTTCCGAGAAATTTCTTCGGCCAGTCTGAAAAAAGTCATTTCGAAAAAACACGTTTACAGTTTTCAGTAATATTTTTTCGTAAATATAATTAATAAATATACCTAGTCGTATTTTTTAAAAATGACTCATCAGATCGTTGCAATAAATTACCCTTTTAGCATGATTTACCAGATTGTTGTGAATATCAACAATATTTCGGAAAAATTCAATGCATCGTAATTCTACAGTTCCAGTATATTTTCCATGTTTCGCGCCCTACTACTAAAGTCCGATTTTCATGCGTACACAATTTCCGGTTTGTCCAGTCGTCCTGCGCCTGCGCCTGTTACAAGGGACCAATCAGACGCCTGCAACACTCCGTCGTGAATAAGCCATAAGCTGAGTGAATGTAATCGAATGCCCGGTTCCTCTATACACCATATGCACTCAAAGGCTGTCAAAGGCTCGAATCTCGAGCAGGCTCGAAGCTCAAAGCACTCAAAGTGCCAGTCATTCAATATTTTGAAATACGATTTTATGATTTTCTGTCATTAATGTCATATTAGATCTACTCAGTGAACAATGGGAGCAGTACGTGTAATTAACGACGATGGCCATTTCCATGAGGAAATGACTAGTGCAGGAACAAAATTAGTCGTGGTAGATTTTACAGCGACGTGGTAAGTTCTTTAAGGTTATATTAGACGTTAGAACTCGGAAATTCGAAATTCTTTACGTCCAGATTATTCACAATTCGCGTAGATTCACTAAAGAATTTAAAAGCTTGTAATTATTTTTCGGAGTCAAATATTCGATTACTTTTAAATTCATTTACAAAGATATTATTTGCTGTCAAATTTTTAATAACGTTCTTCGTATTTCCTATTTTTCTTCCATTCAATTTTGATATTACATTTTTTACAAAATTGTTTATTTACAAGATGTTCTTTCGTGTTTTATTAATGTTATTATTGTGATCTGCAGGTGTGGTCCTTGTCAGAGAATTGCACCCATATTCGAACAGTTATCAGTTAAATATCCGAACGCAGTATTTTTGAAAGTCGACGTAGATAAATGTGCTGAAACGGCAGCGGGTCAAGGCGTAAGCGCAATGCCGACGTTCATATTTTATCGTAACCATACGAAACTGGGTCTATGCCAGGGTGCGGATCCAGTCGGATTGGAATCGAAAATTCAGCAATTCTACGGCAGCGGAGATGCCGAAGACTCAGAGAGTCCGGTATCCGGACATGTACGATGTAGCGATAATGTTTATTATCATATCTTTGGAATGATACTTCTCGCTGCGGTTTTGTACTACTGGAATAAGTACCAATAAGAAAGTTGTGGTAATTTTCTTTCAGTGGATACTAACACCTTATTGTAACTTTCATTAGACAAAGAATAATTGAACGGAACGAGCAACGTAATTGCATGTATTCATAATTTCGTACCTTCCTGTAAATATTGTATTATACGTATGGAAGTATTGAACTTGTATCCCATTTACATGTTTTCATTTTGAATAAAACCACATGTTTATAACTATGTTTCCCCTGGATGTTTTTACCCAACTTTGTTGTTTAGATTTTTATATATATAAGTTTAGTTTTTCGATGTTGCGCACGCTTTTAAACGTACATTTTTCAGATGGACTTAGCTACATTCATCACAAAGTCACAATGCGAATGCTTAAACGAATCTGATGAACATAACTTCTTGCAATCTTTAACCGCCGACGATGGATATTTGGAGAGCGACTGTGACGAACAATTGATATTATCCATTGCATTTTCGCAAGCAGTTAAAGTTCATTCCTTGAAAATAAAAGCTCCCAAAGATAAAGGACCGAAAAATGTAAAATTATTCATCAATCAACCTAGAACAATCGACTTTGATATGGCAGATTCGAACACAAGTATTCAAGATCTAATGTAAGATTTTTTTTTTTTTTTCCTGTTTGCATTACGAGATACGGAGGAATTTTTATTAATCGATTGTTATACATGTACAGATTATCGGCAAAAGATATCGAAGAAGGCAATCCGATTTCTTTGCGCTTCGTGAAATTTCAAAACGTCCAAAATCTACAGATTTTTGTTAAGGACAATCAGAGCGACAGCGAAACAACGAGAATCGATCATATTGCTGTGATCGGTTCGCCAATTTCAACGACGAACATGGGAGAGTTCAAAAGAGTGATGGGTAAAAAGGGAGAAAGCCATTAACTAATAATTCTTTGAATATAATGAATTGTAAACGGATGTTATGTGAAATAAACTTTCTATAGCCATCATATTTTACAAGGATAATATTAACAAGATGTTCTTTGATCATTCGAATTTTAATGAAATTTTTTTCAGTCATATTCAAAAGTATACTAAATATTAATCCTCATTTTTAGTATTTGATAAAACTTGGAAAAATAAGAGTATCACTAAGGTTGCTCAACTTCTTCTTATTATAATCTACAGAAGTCGAGCAACTTTGTGTACTAAATAACGAAACATGCCCGAATTACTCTTGAAACGTTCCGAAACTTGTGAACTTGAGTGTAGTATGTGCCTTAGCTAACAGAATTAATGAACTCTGGACCAAGAATTCTCCGAGATTAATCACATAACGCTTATTTTTGGAATAGTGAATTATATATTTTTGACCATTGCAGTATTTAGGAAGTAAAATGTATATTTTTGAAATACTACAAACTTAAAATAATATTTCGAAGCAATTGCTGCAATAAAAAAATCAAAAAGTTCACGGCTTTAGGGGGTTGAATATATATTAATGATTCATTAAAGTCGTAGCAATGAAAAGCGAAAAGAGAAACCAATAAAATAAATCTGTGTGTACCTTCTACTATTATTTAAAAAAAGTTTCATTAAAATATTCGGAACAGAAAAATGAAGAAATTGAATAAAATATTCGTCTTAAAGATGCGTTTTAAGTGCCCTCACATTTATGCTAAATAATAAAAAGCACTATATAAAACAATTCAGTTATATTTTAAATAAAAACATTTAATCTTGCCGCCACATAGTATAAAATCACAAGTAAAATTATTTTATCATATAAACATCATTAATAATATCTTAAATAAAAACATAATTCCGTATGATCCAGGACGTATAAAATCGCAAGTAAAAGTCATTTCATGATAAGTGTCAATACACTGCTATTCATTTATTATGCATTCAAGGGCTAGTTTTGTGAATTCGCCAAATGCCACCACAACGACAAGCTCTTGTCCACCTTTGATCCCATGCTCTAATCGCAGCTGTTCTCGTCATGTTTTGAACTTGAGCTTTACCTCCGCATCTGAAAATTTCATTTACATTTTCATTTCATTAGTAATAACAACAAAAATAATAATACTTAGTCCAGTGTGTTTAGAAATTTCTGCAAAAAAACTAAAAATAGGTGGATCTTTTCACTAATCGCTTATTTTTGTGATGGGTATGAACTTCTGAAAAATCACCGTCGATCGGTTGCCGGCTTCCCCCCCTTTTTTGAGTCAAATGTTAAAAAAAGTAGTTTTTCGCAAATAACTCAAAAATGGTTAGTCTAATTGAAAAATGTTTTAGATAAAAGTTTGAGAGCGTGGAATTCTGCGTAAAAAAGGTTCTATAATATTTTTTGAGAAACGCAACCGTTTTTGCAATAATACGTCCTTAATGTTTTCACGATGGTATGTACATTATAATAGGAGCACGTTTATTGAACGTTATCGCAAAAAGGATTGAATTTATGAAAAAATATTATAGAACCTTTTGTACGCAGAATTCCACGCTCTCAAACTTTTATCTAAAACATTTTTCAATTAGACTAACCATTTTTGAGTTATTTGCGAAAAACTACTTTTTTTAACATTTGATCAAAAAAGGGGGTGGAAGCCGGCAGCCGATGGACGGTAATTTTTCGGAAGTTCATATCCATCACAAAAATGAGCGATTCGTGGAAAGATCCACCTATTTTTAGTTTTTTCACAGATTGCCCACTTTTTAGTCTAATGCTCCTGGGCTAACGTGGATACTTATGAAATTCAGTACCTTGTACATTGTTTAACGAGAAGCGGCTGTTTTCCCAGGTATAAATGTCTAATGCCGTCTACGATTTGACCGCTGTGCATGCAGCCCTCAACCGAATTAAGTTCAGGTACAAACAATAATTGTTCCGATTCAATACCATACTCCAGCTGAAATCACATTTCGTTAAACGTCGCGTCGCTAAAAGTTTAAGAAATGTAAGTCAAGCAGGGAACCTTTATACATTTACCTGCAAAGGAAAACTCTGATAAAATAGTACAGGAGTGGCTATAGCTGTTATACTATTGCCCTGGTGTAATTGAGGTATCATGATTTGATTTGGTAACAGGCAACAGTCATCTGGAAGAAAGTAGCGCTTGTCGTAGTATGTATTTAATTACATTTTTCATTTTCACATTTATCAAGTGGAGCATATTGAATTGCATTAAAAGCCAGTGAATTCTTATCTTAAAATACTTAGTTTTGTATAGCATTATAAGAGAGATATTTAATAGTAATCTTAAGAAGTTTTATATTTTATCTAACTAAAGAATGTTCGCAGTTATACTTCAAATATTACAACTTTCTCGTCACTATTTTCGTTTTTTGTCTGCCTAGAATTTTCTTGTGATACAAGTACTGGCTCTTTATCGTTTAAATTTAGAGACCATTGTCTTGCTGGCTCAAAATTTTCATCTATCTCCAAATGCACTTCTGTTTTCTCACTTTTTGACTTTATTATATTTGCAATGAAACAAGTTGATTCCACTGTTGTACTTGATTTGTTTACTGTGTCTTGAGTAATCTCTTTTTGCGTAGGACTGATATTGCTTGAGAATGAATGTTTCTCTTCCATTGTTGTAGAATCATTATTTACTTTATTTTGTTCAACTTTTTCTGCCTCTCTAATAAGATCAATGAAAAATAATTCTCTGGGTGAGAGTTGTTCTTTAGGAGATTTAACGCCTACTTCGTCTTCTGGTGTTATTGTTACTAATTGAAAGTAATTTTTTGCAAATTCTCCATAACTTTTACGAATATTATTTCCCGATTTCAATGCACCTTCATCTTCGTTATTTTTATCGTCACTTTCATCAAAATTTACGGTACCAATACCTTCGACGTTGTTACCCGAATTATGACGGTGTATCACAAGAGGTGGAAGATCTTTATGTTTTTTAACGTTATTACATTGAAATTCGTCAGAAATATCTGCATTTTTTGTCGTCTTGTTTGTATTAGAAGTAACATGCAACGGCTGATCTTTTATGTTAGCTAATTTTAAGCTTTGTGGACGATCGTGTTTCACACTGGTTACAAATGGTAGTGTTGCCAAATTATTCGTGCCATACGATTGCATTTTGATATTATCATTTTGCGTGGAATTAAAATACTTCCAAATTAACATTATGCACAACATAATGAAAAGCCAAATTAAAAATGCAATAAACCAGGATAAAGCCAACCATGCAATAGACGTCTTGTCAGTTTTATGTGCATTGTGAGATTGGAACGCACTGATCAAAAGAGGAATCAGTATGAGCCAATAAATTAAAAAAATGCAACACGTTATTACACAAAACACTGTCAATTTATACGGCCTCAATTTACAGATTTTCGATTGTGTTTCCTCTTGTAACAATTTATTTTTATTTAAAGCAAAGGAGTTTGTGTCTTTCACAGCAAGATTCTCACTCATTGTTAATTATATGACATAACACGAAAGTTAATACAATAATAGTTTGCGAAGTATCGTATTTATACAAGAGAAGAAATTTGTATGAAGTTTGTGTCGCATACTTAATAATACTGAGAATGAAAAAATTCTCTCCCGGCGTATGAGGAAGTGGTTATTTTATCTTACTTCCTACTAACCAACGTGTCGCGATAAAATCCAACCGACAATTTTCAAGTATTCTATGCAGATGACTCACGATTTCATTTTCTTTAAGGGATCAGTACGGGTTTATTTTTTCGAAAATTCGATTTTCTAAAAACATCGGAAAGATTGCAAGAAAATTATGCTTATGCAGAAGCTGAGGGAATAATGTATGGAGCCAGGCATCGTTGATTGAGGGTAAGACGCTTTTTTTTACGATTTTATGATAAAAACTTTAAACGCGTTTTTCTCGAAACAACGTTTTTCGACCTCGCCGACACGATTTACAAAAAAATATTGCACCGATTGGGCTCAAATTTTCAGGGATTATTCTGAACACGCATAGTTTCAGTCCGAAGTAGAATTATAAATAATCATTTATATTTAATGTATTATATAATAATATAATAAAATATATTATATAATATATTTCACCATTTTTTTATTTTTCATCGGGAGTGAAAAATTTTACTTCCAACCATAGCGACAACTCTACTTTTTAAGAAACTACTCGATGTTTTGTTTTTAAATGCTCCAAAGTCCAGATATCATGTCGGCCAAGAACAAGCAGGGCTCACTTCAAGCGTTCAGATCATCAAGATAAATCAATAAAAAAATGAAATAAAAAATTTTTTGTATTACTTTAAAACCTCTATTTTTATGCGTGAAAAGATGGAAATGTAAAAATAAATTGTATTATGAAAAAAAAATTCTTGAAAATACGATAAACCCGTATTGATCACTTAACAAAAAAAATATTACGTACAAGAAGACTTACCTATGAGTCCATCGTCAACTTGTTGAGTTTGCGTGTCTCCATTTGGTTGAACTAATTTTGATAATAGACGGAACAATAGGGCCAATACGTCGAGATTATCAGCACTGCGAAGGAACACCGGTAAACAAGAAGGACGCAACAAACCCCATATGCGTATAATTACCAGCAATTCCCTCAATGTGTTCAACGCCTTGTGATCCTTCAAGAGTTCGTACTGTATCGTCGATAAAAAATAATTAGTAAATACGAAATGATCAGCTTACCTAAATATTAATCGCAATCGATGACTAAATACTAACGCCACCAGATTTCATTTGTAGCCGTTGTTCTGGAAGACGGGCTAAGAGATTCAGAGCCAAATCCGCGACCCATTGAATTAATTGTTGCAACGACTGAAGTGTACTTGGTTCCACAGTAAACTCTTTGGGATCGAGATGCAAAAGTACCTACAAATTCATTTAAAAATCCTGTTAATGTAAATGTCGACGTGCGTTACGAAAAGTAGCACGTTTCGATTCTCTTACGAAAAGCAGCACGTTTGTTTTCGTTATTACGAAAAGTAACACGTTTCGTGCTTCACCGCAAAAAGTAGTATATTTGGGTGATTAAGGTGAATGTCCCAATTTCTGCTCATTTAAGCGTTCACTCGCTATGAAAAGGATATAAAAAATTTGTTTGCAGTAAAAATTTGCAAAGTAATTGATTGATACCTCGATAAGGAATCAATTAATTCAAAAATATTTTAAAAAGATGTTATATGACGTTTAATTATTAATAATGGCTAATTTAATGTAATACTCTAAATGTCCATATTTCTGCTCACGACAAATAACTCACAAAAAATCCAGTAAAAATTCAGAGTAAAATACAGTAAACGTTTTTAGTATTAAATGCGATTTATTTCTGCACACACTACATTCGGTCCGATTATCGAATCACAATGCAATTGCTGATTTGTAGTCTAAGCAGTAAGAATAGGATCAGAACGAGTAAGTTCCTTGTTCTAAAAATTTTTTTCGTTGCTTACATAGCACTTTCTTTTTAACAAACCTGTGTATCACTCGCATGAATGATCAAAGAACTTATAATTATTTTTTTACAATTATAGTACAAACGTAACATTTATAATAATAAGAAAAATACGAAGTGATTAGAAATCGGGACATGAGCAGAAATTGGGACATTTACCTTAGCTGTGAAAAGTGGAGCAGTTAAATGTATTAGTTTTCGCGGCTGAAGCCCACACGTGCTAATATTCGTCAGAAACGATGAAACATGCTTTTCTTTGCGGGAAACAGAAACGTGCTGTTTTTCGTAAGAGAATCTAAACGTGCTACTTTTCGTAACGCACGTCGATATTAGGAAGAAGATAAAATTCTAATTGATACCTTATCTACGTCAGTAATAGCATCATTAATCACCGTTGCTAAACTTTCTGCTGGTCCCTTATCATGAGAAATTAAATCCGATGGACGTAACAAAGATTTAAAAGCCGTTGCTACCGAATGTATCATAAGTAATGACGACAAATCTGCCGCTTTACTTTGGCCTGACACTAACATCCTGAAAGTAAACGACTTTGTTTAAAGGGTCCGTTCCACTTAATGGACAATGATTTCGTCGACAATGTTTACATCGACACCATTTCACTGAGTATGTTTTCATTGACATTCTGTTTTCATCGACATCAGTTTTTCATCGACATTCTGTTTTTACCGACATCATTTTTCAACGACATTCTGTTCAACTTTCATTAAAACTGTACCTACTGCATGACGAAGTGAGCAATATTTCTCGTATCTCCAGTATAGAATTTTATTTTTACGAAGAGAAAATTTGATTATATAAATTAAATTGCTATAAATGGAAACCAACGAGATGACACAAGAAAGATAGCGCATTTTTATCAATATTATTACTTCATGAACAATTTCAAATTTCTATTTAGAGAAACATCCAAATATTATCGAATTAAATCAGTTTAAACAATCGATGGAAATTGTAAGTACAGTACTATGGAAGCAAAAATTTTTCATTTATCCAATGAGCTCTAAAGCCGCGTCCCCACTAAGCAAGGCCGCTCGCCAGTGCCGCATGGCTTTATAAGTGGAGCGGTATGCCGATGAAGTTATCAAATGATGCCGGCAAATGGAGTGGCACGGCATAGTGCGTCGAATACATGACTATTCAGGACAAAATTCATAACTTCTAAACTAATCCATTTTCGACCGAAGATCCATAATAGTTTTTCAAAGAGGATACAAAGATACATCGAACGGTAAAAAAAAAAAATTAAAATTTCATTTAAACAAATTACGGTGCCCTTAATTTTTTATTAAACAAAAAATCTTGTTACAATTTTTTCTATTGCAATTTGTTCTCACATGATTACTAATTAATGTTTGTTACAACTTTGTTATAAGTTAATCAGGAATGCCTAAAAAATCGAGACGATTGCGTCAAGTGGTATGAGGATATGAACAAAATTAATTAGACTTAGACTTTCCTGAAGATTCTTCAAATGATTTTTTAGGTCTGCCGCGACTATATGTAGGAAGCTTTTCTATTAACGAACATTTAGTAAAATTTTTAAGCTTTCTCGTAAATTAAACTCGGAATTTAACGAGCGATATAGAAAACAACAAAACAAGCCAAACTGAAAACAGCGGGGACGCGTATCCGGCGACACTGACACATCTCAGTTACCGTGGAGTTTTGATTTTTACCGGTATGAGTCGGGAACTCGATCGGCATGCCACGCCGTGGTCCCAATCAAAGAATTAGCTGGTCAAAGCTATGTTAGCGTCATTTCGAGATTTAAGATCATAGTATCCTATATCGTTGAATTCGGCTTAATGTCAGCCATTAGATTACGCAATTAAAAATATGTAGTAACAATTAAAAAACCAAGGTGACCTTGATTTTTTGACATTTTTTTTTTATTTTATACTTTAACTTGTAGAATATTGAATGTTGATTTATTTTTGCCTGAAACATTTTTTTGCTAAATCATTGGAAATGCCAAAAAAATGGAGGTGATCTTCAAATGTCCGAAGTACCTCCACCTGCAAAAAAACTATTATCGCCACCGGATGGCCCCCTTCGTACTGTGCAATTTTATTTCAGCAAATATTTCTGTGAAACTTATAGTTTCCGAGATATCTGAGGTGCTAATAGTTATTGCCCCACCCTGTATGTTGAACAAACAGCGATATGAGGAAACTGATTTTTTAACAAATGAACAGCTAATTCTTCGATTGAGACCACTGTGTGCCGTTTGGCATTGTCCGGATTTTGAAGCCATGTGGCTCAAGCCGACACACAAGTCCACACTGGTTCGGCATTGCCGAGCGGTCTTGCCGATCGGCAAAATTATACAGCAGTGCCTATCGGTACCGCCTTCTTGCCCATCGGCAAAATTGCGCGGCAGTGCCGAACGGCAAATCTATGCCGCTCGGCACTGCACAGTGGTCCAGAAACCCGGTTTTGCTGGCCAAAAGTAAATTTTTCAAGGTTAATAGATTTAAAAAATTTTTTTTTCTATAAACTGGTAACCCTTCAAAACTCTTAAATCCAGAATATTATTGATTTTAGATAATTCTGTAATGAGATACAGCGTTCTAAAGACAAAATCATAGAATTCAAAGTTCAATTAAACGTTTTAAATACCACTTATAGAATATCAGGAAACAAGTTATAATTATGGTTTTTTATATGTTAGTAGATGTACTTCAAGTTTTAAATGCCGTCATAAACAGTTTTTAATCCATAAACAAATATTGCAAAGTTTATAACAATTTAAGCTTTGAAAATGGTTTTAAAAAAATGCTTAAAAGTGCTAGACTTTGGACTTACTTTATATGAAAGTTTAAACAATTGTTAAAAGGAATATGCAAAGTTTAGCTGCTACCTCTTGCTACTTTCAACTCTATTTTAATTTTAATAAAAGCGTCCGACGTATTTGGACGTTGCGTTTGGGACCTGAACCCACAGCGCCGCGCCGCCTAAACTCCTTCAATGTCTGTGGACCGTAACTGGGATGTTTTCTTAAAGGAAACCTTATCTCTTGTTAGTATTATGCATCGTAGACACTTAAGATTGGAATAGGTTTTCTCACTACGTCTTTCGCTTCATTAGATCAGTCTTTTCCGAAGCGAGCAGAGCGAAACATTCAGTGCAGTCCATAAACGTTTTCTATAGTGTTTCTGTTTTTCTATTATTTTATTTTATAGTGCGTTGTGTAATATTATTTATTTATTTAATGTATTTATTTAGTGTATTTATTTAGTGCATAGTAACATTTTAAACATTTTAAACATTCTATATAAAAATGTTGAAAAGATTTTTAAGTATGTTTCATTTTTCTTAGTGTATCAGACAGCAGTGTTCATAAAGAGCTAATAATTTTAATTTTTTAGATGAGTATCGCTTTAAAATAATGACGATGCATTATCTGTATTTAAACATCTAAATAACTTTGACTTAGATACGGAAGAAATATAGGTGAATATTACAATCTTTCTTTAAATCTTTATAAAAAATTCTATTACTATTGTTATTTCTTTTTTTTTTCTATATGTTATACTTATTTAAAACATGGCATTAAGCATCTCAATGATACAGTTCTGTGAAAATGTTGAAAAACATTGATTTAAAAAATTTGTTAATTGCGGCCACAAAATACCACCCTTTAGATCGCCATAATAACCCTACCGTCAAAAATTTTTACTTTTTAATGCCAGATTCGTTATCAGCGACCTCAAAAACCCCTAATTACCAAGTTTCAAAAAATTATGACGAAATTTTGAATTTTGGCCACAAAAACCAGGCTTCTGGACCACTGTGCACTGGTGGGAACGCGGCTTAATAATTGATTATATTGAAAGCACAGACTTCGTACTGTGTATTTCGTCATGCAGTACATACAGTTTTAACAAAAGTTAAATAGAATGTCGTTGAAAAATAATGTCAGTAAAATCAGAATGTCGATGAAAACTGATGTCGATGACGTTGGAATGTCGATGAATACTAATATCGGTAACATCAGTATGTCAATGAAAACAGAACCTCAGTGAAAACATGTACCAGTGAAATAGTATCGATGTAAACATTGTCGTCGAAATCACTGTCCGCCAAGAGGAACGGACCCCGTTTAAATAATGCATCTTTAAATGATTAGCGACTGATTTAGATATAAAGCATATGAAAACGAACCTGTACAATGACGTTTTGATACAAAGAAATTGAATATAATGATACTGCTGTATCGGCTGCAACTGTCTGTTAAAAGATACATCCAATCTTTCACATAGTGGCTCCAGCATGGAAGATCTCAAGCAGAATAGTATATCCAACCAATCTAATCCAGTTACCAAACAATATTCCAAGAGTGTACAAGCATAAGCTAATGTCATTGATGGACCTGCAAATGAAAGTTACGATTCTATACTTTATATTGAACTGTTACTATTGGGTCATTCCACGCGAACTCGAACACTTTTTGGAGTAACATCTCGGATTTTGTTGAATTTTGGATATGTTCCAGTTTTTTGGGGATATATAAGCGTGTGCAAAAGGATTTTTGAAAATTTTTAAAATTGTTGATTTTACAGCTCTTTGAAGTTTACTCTTCACTTTTTTTCTATAAATTTTAGCTCTCAAACTAGCAAACTGATAAAAATGTGCTTTTGGGTGCTTATAGAGCAGGCATAGCAGTACCTAATAAAAATTATTTCAGCTGGAAGAAAAACTTTTTTAACCATTTATTTTGCAATTGTTTTAAACAAATGCAATTTTCACGCTGAGGGCGTGAATTGAAAAATTTGAAAAAGATGAGTATATATAGTTCTATTTGTCACCTTTACGGACCACTTTTCAAAAATACGGACACTTTAAAATTGGCCATAGGAAAATTAATTGAATGTAACGCTGCGTGTCGAAATCCACTGATTCGACCAGCCCAACGCGGCGCTCTGATTACTATTAATTTTCTTAAGTACCTAGATTCCTAAATGAAATATCATTTACGATTAAAAACTATTTTAAAAGGGTAAAAAAATACAGAAGTCTGCAATGATAATCGCATTTAAGAGTGTCTCCTAACGGTTCATGTTTCCGCTTCTAATTAACGATGATATTGTCTGCGGATTATTTTGCCTTTCATGGATCTTGTACAGAAAAGTACATACTTTCATTCTGTGTTAACGAAAATTGAATAAATTTAATAACATTTAAGATAGGCGTGTCCAAACATAGCTAATTTTTACTTCCCGAATATCAGTTTTTAGTGTAAAAGTCAACGGATCCGCTCGAATCCGCCAAAATTTTTGGTGCATTTTGTAACTCAGGCTTTGTTCTTTGAGTCTTAAAAAAATTAGCTGCGAATATTTGCAAATTATTATTTTATATAACTTTAAAGTTCGTGAATGATTTTTGGTCATATATACTTCAAATGATTGTAAAAGCTTATTGCAAAAATTGTAAAAATTGTGTTCTTAAAATTCAAATAATCAGGAATTTGAAGATTATAGTCTTTTCTTTACGATGATGCCATACAAGTTGACATTAGAAGCTGATTTTGATGAGTATGATTTTTTATTTTTTTTTTTTCAGCTAGATTCGACGCACTGTACGCTTAATGGAAACATAATCAACGTTCAAAATGCAACAACGACACGAAGTACAGTAATGTTTTGAGCTTATTTTAAATGGTTAATTCTCTGCTTTCATATCCATAAATCAAATTTTATATTGTGTTAATTATTTATAACATAACTGATTGTAAAAATATTGAAAACTGCTTTTCGCGATCAAAGGTATCATGTATTTGAAGAGTGAAATCTCCCCTTTACAATGGTATCATCAAAATTAAAATCGGACCTTGTATTAGATGGCTGTGATTTCTTTCTAGCTAGATTGGCCGTTTGGCTCACTGTGCGCCGCGCCGCGTTCGACTGGTCGAATCAGTGCATTTCGACGCACATTTTTATCAGTTTACTAGTTTAATAGCTAAAATCTTTAGAAAAAAAAAGTGAACAGTAAACTTCAAAGAGCTGTAAATTCAACAATTTTTCAATTTTTAAAAAATCCTTTCGCACACGTTTATACATCCCCAAAAACTAGAATATATCCAAAATTCAACAAAATCCGAAATGTTACTCCAAAAAGTGTCCGAGTTCGCGTGGAATGCGATTTGCGATTGGGTCATTCCATGCGAAAACGGACACTTTTCGGAGTAAAATGCTGGATTTTATTCAAATTTGGATATGTTGTAGTCTTTAGGGGCATATAGACGTATCTCGAAGGATTTTTCAAAATGTCAAAAAATATCGATTTTACAGCTGTTTAAAGTTTGATTATTCTTCAAAAAATTGCATGTGTGATCTTTCTTAAAAAAATTATAACAGTTGAACTAATAAACTGATTAAAATGAGCTTTGTGGTGCTTGTAGTAGAGGCTTTGGAGTATCTATTAAAAATTATTTCAGTTGAGACAATAATTTTTTAAACCATTTATTTAGCAATTGTTTTAAACAATTGCCATTTGTAACCGCAGGGGAATATTTAAAAATTTGAAAAAAATGAGGGTATAGCTTTATTCGTCTCCTTCATGGTCAACTTTTTAAAAATATGGTCATTTTAATATTAGCCACAGGAAAATTATATGAATGTAACGCGGCGCGTCGAAACACACCGCTCGACTGGGCTAAGCCATACGGCACTACGGCGCACAGTGGTTCGAAGGCGGAAAAAAAACCCAAATTCTAAAAGTATGATTTTTATGTATAGATTTGTATATTCTGATAACTAATGAACCAATGTATCTTGCTATGAAATTGAATATAGCTAATTCATGTCAATAAAGAAGAAAAATGTATCTAAAGTGGGCCTATCATACTCTCACTGGAATCTTACCTTTTCCTAGCCAGAATTCTAATTCTTTTTTTTACTTTCTGCGAATATATATCATAATTTGTTTCATATATTTTTAATATTTATAGTCTTAGCTTCTAGAATACATAAATACTTTTTGAAATCACTCAAGCAATATTGCATAACAGAGCCTAAAATAAAAGTAATAAAAATAGGAAGTACTGTTTGATTCCCTTAGACATATAAAAAAAGCTCCGCCTTCCTCCGCGTTCTTAATGGTATTAATTTATAGTAAATACTATCAAGTAACTGTCCTGTAAAAATTAGCTGCATCTTTTTGCACCTTTGACTGTTATCGTCAAATTACTGCTCCTTCTCGCTGCGCCAAGCTTTACGGAGGGCTGCAGTGAGAGTACCATATGAAATATTACTAGCTGCTACTCATAGCTTTTACTCTTCCCACATTTCTATTCTATTACATTTCCTCTTCCGAATGTTTTGACGGTTTATTCTGGGCTCGATTACTTTGTGCACGCATCTGGAGACCAGACACAGGCAAGTTTCAGGCGGTCGCATCCTCTGATATTTTCTCTATAAAATTCTTGGATTTTCCACGTGTTTATTCTTCCTGTCCCTTCTTTATACTCTGTTTCATTTTATAACTTCTTTTTCGAAGGTTTCGAGTAGGCTTCATTATTCTTCCTGCACATTTAGGAACCAAACCCGCCCAAGTTTCAGCTGGTCGCATCCTGAGATACTTTCTTCATAAAATTCTCGGACTTTTACAAGAAAATGTTCGCGCGTGGCAACGAACGAAGATATATTTCATATGATTTTACAATCATCCGATCCATTAATTAGTCATTTAAGGCCTCAATTAAAAAACCAAGTCGTTACCTATTTCTGAAGAAGCGAAAATGCTGTTACTGTAATAGTTTAAACTTCGAGCATTCAGTTTTAGTTCATTACTTTCAATTAGTTAAAAATTAGTTTAGGATTTATAAATACGGATTGTGTAAATATTAGAAATAATATAATATAAGAAATTGTAATATTAGAAATTGTTATAAACTTTGTTTTATGTAAAAAATATTATTATGCGAACAATATTATGTTAAAATAATAATAGTACTATAACAATCGTCATTCAACAAATAATCTAAAAAAAAATTATTAAAAAATATTAAAAAATAAAGAAGTTACGAAGTTTTTTCCGCGATTCTTATGTACGTCAAACCACTGTGCGCCGTAGTGCCGTGTGGCTTGGCCAGTCGAGCGGTGTGTTCCGACGCGCCGCGTTACATTCAATTAATTTTCCTGTGGCTAATATTAAAATGACCATATTTTTAAAAAGTTGACCATGAAGGGGACGAATAAGGCTATACCCTCATTTTTTTCAAATTTTTAAATATTCCCCTGCGGTTACAAATGGCAACTGTTTAAAACAATTGCAAAATAAATGGTTAAAAAAATTATTGTCTCAACTGAAATAATTTTGAATAGATACTCCAAAGTCTCTACTCTACTATAAGCACCACAAAGCTCATTTTAATCGGTTTATTAGTTCAACTGTTATAATTTTTCGAAGAAAGATCACAGATGCAATTTTTTGAAGAAAAATCAAACTTTAAAGAGCTGTAAAATCGACATTTTTGACATTTTGAAAAATCCTTCGAGATAAGTCTATATTCCCCTAAAGACTACAACATATCCAAATTTGAACAAAATCCAACATGTTACTCCGAAAAGTGTCCGTTTTCGCATGGAATGACCCGATTTCAAGATGTAGATTAGGAAATGTGATTACCTCCATCCGGTAGCAGTTTGTATAAATATAAATTTCCACGTGTATCACAAGCTAAAAGAACGCAACCCAACCAGGACAGATCGATGCTTGCTATGGAGATTGTACTTTTAAAATATTTATTATTCGGTTCGTCGGACCGCCACGCCATATTCAATGACGAAAAAGCTATCTCCTTTAGACAGTCTCGACTCAAACAATGTACAGAGGAATCTGCCAAAGCTACTCCCACGTAGCTTGGAGGAGGCAATGTAGTGACTATGGACAGCTTTGTAGTTGCTATTGCTGTTATTGGAGATTGGCAACGATATTGCGATTGATGTTGCCACACCTACAAACACACGTGTCAAAAAAAATATGAATCATTGAAAACTTGATAACGGTGTATCGGTAATTAGATCTCATTTCATTTAAATACTTACTACCACCGTCTTAAATGGTTCTAGTGATTTAGGTTGAAATAATTTATGAACCGGCTGCGATTTCTCTCGTAATTCCCATACTTCTACAATGCCCCCGCTTTCGCTGTTAACGGCAATAACCAGAGAATCCGCGTCCTCCCGAACTACAAACTTCAAATGTGTTACGCTTGTATCTGAAATAAAATAATTTGGTTACACAGAAGTGCAATGACAATAAATGTTATGGAGATAAACTAGTTTAACTTTACATGCATTATCCTTAGGTGCTCCATCTTGTAGAAAGAAGCTTGGAAGCGCTTGCGAGGTAATAGTGCATTTATCGTCGTTTTTTCGTACTAACACTCTATAACACCTAATTGGTAAACAAATGTTTCCACTGCTTACGGCTACCAAAATATGACCATCTACAAATTCACAAATTTCACATTAATCCATCTACTATTATAAAAAAAATCTAATGGACTTTGTGTATTATTTACATACTTTTTCCATAACATAAGTCAACCGCAGTTATTCTGTGCCTCGTACTGCCTAAGCTTTCCGTCGAAGAGCAAACTGGATTTTGAAAATCTTTAGTGATCATAACAGCGCCGACCATACCTGTCGTTGATACGACTAATACTCCTTCAGCAGCTCTGCCACCGAATTGTCTTACAGAAGGGGCAAATGGCAAATGATTAAACTTCTCGCTATAATGAATACTATCTTTTTTCTCTGTTACGAGCCCTGTCTGAAATTATAATTTTTATATATTTAATGTGCAAAAAGTAATGTTAAGGAGGAGCCTGATTTAGGACTTTTGGGATTTTCTTTTTACGAAACTACGAAGCGGATCATTTCGAAATTTGCAAAGTGTGTTATTCCATGTTTAAACAATAAAAGCTGATTTTTTTGTTAAAAAATTATCCATAAAAATAAGTCCCTCTATCGCCGGCCTATCGAACTTGCGGGAATTCTGGAGCTTTTAATTCTTCTCTAAAACAAATAACCAAGGATTTTCTTATTCTTCGTATGATTACATTGTCGATGAACTTCCAACTTTTATATATAAAAAAAAAAAAAAATTAAATTAGATCATTTCTTATGCATAAATAGTACGAAAATTTTTAGTCAAAATCATAACTTTTCTTTTAAAGTCCTACCAATTTACCAGTTTCGTACTTTTTTTAGTTTTTTAGGTTCGTCGACTATGTGATTATATGAGGAATAGAAAATACCTGTTTCTTTCTGTTCTAAGAAAGAATTAAAGGCTCCAGAATTCCCGGAATTTAACACTTCAGCGGTGAAGCCCTACGAACTTGTTTATATAAAACTATTTCTATAAATTATTTTCTAACGAAAAAATTTACTTTTATTGTTAGAATATGAAAGAAAATGCTTTAAAAGTTTTGGAAAAATCCACTCAACAGTTTTGTAAAAAAAAATTCTCTAATATTGGCTTAATTTCTGAACGTATTTCAATATTCTTCTAAAATATCAGTCACTAAATAATTTCCAAACTTTAAATAGTATTTATATTGACAGCATCGTTTTATGAAATACAAGGAAAATGGAATAATGGACATGACAATGTATATATCTGTATTATAAAATTAAACATGCATATTTAATAATTAAATAAACTTAGATGTTAATTATACCTTCTTTCCATTATGAAACCAAGCTGCGCCTAATATATGTTCACCCACAAAACAGGTAGAACCAATTAAAACCCAATCATTGAGAACATGATCTTTAAACATCCATAGCTGTACATTCCCGGTGGAATCGGCAACAACTAACTTATCGCCTGGTAAATCCCACTCTAATGCAGTAATAGTATTTTTATTTGACAACACTCTAAAATAATATACAATATTAATCAATATTGAGACATTTCGAGCACTTAATGATTATTTAAGAATATTTCATACTTGTGTGTATGCCAAGGCATATTTAAATCGCAAACATAAATATGAGACCCCCATGTTTTTCCACTATTATCATCTAGTTCTGTGGTTGTTGTAAATGCTGCTATGTTACGACTAGATAATGAGCACAAGGATTGTCCTTCGTACAGGCTAAAAATTTCATTACTATATAAACATTAAAGAATTTTATGAAATGTCCACAACATCGTTATAAAAATATATGGTCAACCTGTCGATGTGCTACGCCCTCACCGATTTTTATGACCTTCAAATATGTTATAAAGTACAACATTCTGAACAACTTTTTCCTATGCATATACTAGGCGGTCGGCTTTAGTTTTCGAGTTGTACACAAAAACAGCTTTGTTAACACTGTCCAACAAATAAAAACTTTTTTTCTGATCTGCGATATCCACTGGGTGATCCTGATAGGGTTTCTTGCCCTAAATACGAATCCGCAAACAGAATTGCTCCATCACCCTCAGTTTTTGAAAAACACGCATTTTTGTAAAAAAAAGCGTGATTTTGGTAAAAAATGAGGTATTATGCGAAAACCAAAAATGCTAGAAAGTTCACTTTGGTCTTAAAAGATAAAGGGGAGTGTCCTGAATAGTTTAGTATATACACATATTAAATTGTGTCATTTTAAGCGGTTGTAAATAACCATCAAAGTTTAAAAAAGGGGCGATACGCGTACTTTATACGCACAACTTTTGCAATTTTACAAAAAACTCTTTATCCTACACGAATTCGGTATACAGGATTGGATTCTGTAGACATTTCTGAAGAAGAAACCGTCCAGGAAAAGTGTCGCAACGGTTTTTAATTTGGACAGGTCAAAAAAATGTTCGTCGGGAACGTGTGCGCGGTACTTTGCCGCCATGCGGCCATCGTTCGCCTGTCTCGGCGCGTCAGTGCCGTATCTACGGCGAGTCGACGTCGGTACTCCGTCCGATAGACTAACTTTTTATAGATTGTATAATATTTCATTTTTTTTTATGCATCCTTGAACTAACAATCAGTAAAATTTAGAATCGATTTCAGTTAACAAAAATTCTGACTCTCATCAGACTAAAAATATTTTATAAATTTAATATGTGAAATGAAAAATTACCTTAAGTGTCGAACACGTGACCAAAGAGCGTTACAAAGTATTCTTTCTCTGATTGTATCAAGTATCGTAAGATTGTAAGTAAATTTCATAAAAAAAATGAAATATTATACAATCTATAAAAAGTTAGTCTATCGGACGGGGGTACCGACGTCGACTCGCCGTAGATACGGCACTGACGCGCCGAGACAGGCGAACGATGGCCGCATGGCGGCAAAGTACCGCGCACACGTTCCCGACGAACATTTTCTTGACCTGTCCAAATTAAAAACCGTTGCAACACTTTTCCTGGACACTTTTCCATTTCTTCAGAAATGTCTACAGAATCCGATCCTGTATACCGAATTCGTGTAGGATAAAGAATTTTTTGTAAAATTGCAAAAGTTGTGCGTAGAAAGTACGCGTATCGCCCCTTTTTTAAACTTTGATCGTTATTTACAACCGCTTAAAATGACACAATTTAATATGTGTATATACTAAACTATTCAGGACACTCCCCTTTATCTTTTAAGACCAAAGTGAACTTTCTAGCATGTTTGGTTTTCGCGTAATACCTCATTTTTTACCAAAATCACGCTTTTTTACAAAAATGCGTGTTTTTCAAAAACTGAGGGTGGTGGAGCAATTCTGTTTACGGATTCGTATTTAGGGCAAGAAACCCTACCAGGAACACCCAGTGGTTTTCACAGATCAAAATTCGTGTTGAACAGTGTAATTATTCGGAATAGAAGCGACCTCACCGATTTTTATGACCTTGAAATATATTGTCAAGGTCATCTTTCTGAACAACTTTTCCCTATACATGTTACCGCCGCTCGGCTTCAGTTTCCAAGATATTCGCAAAAAAATGGTCGGGACTAGGTCTGGATTAGATCCCTTTTTTTGCGAATATCTCGGAAACTAAAGCCGACCGCCTAGTATATGCGTAGGAAAAAGTTGTTCAGAATAATGACCTTGACAACATATTTCAAAGTCAACAAAATCGGTGAGGTCACCCCTATTCCGAATAATTACCAAAACTATTTTTGTATACATATAACTCGAAAACTAAGGCTGACCACCTAGTATATGCATAGGAAAAAGTTGTTCTGAATGATGACCTTAACAACATATTCGAAATTTGAAGGTCATCGAAATCAGTGAGGGCGTAGCTCATCGACAGGTTCACCAAATATATTATTAGAATTAAAAATAGTTAAATGTAAATATTATGCATGTAAGTAATAACCATTTGATTGCACGCGGCATGATAATATTCTTCACTTCATTCTTCTTTTATTCTAGCTTGACAAAATTATGAGCACCACTTGCCCATAATCAAATGGTTAAACCAACATACAAATTATTGACTATTTAATAAGAACTGTTTCATAGGAGTAGTAATACAGATAACAATAGAAAATCACTACCAACAAGGGAAGTTGGAGAACTGAAAGATTCAGAAAATTGTGAAACTCTGTATGCAAGTAAAGTAGTTCACCCCTATCAAGATACCGTTTTTTCGTTTGTGCTATAATGCGATTTTAAATTGGGTTGAAATTGAACTTACAAGGGATGATCCCGAACCCGGAAATTCAAAACATTATGCAACTTCGGGTACATGTAGAGCATGTGTAGGTATGTATTATGCAACTTTTTTTGCTGCCCAAATTTATTCTAAGTGGTAGAAATTACCCTTCGAAAATTTGACAATTCTCAATTCTATTTTTTAACTTGCGAACTATGAGAGATAGGAAAAAGCTTTTCAGACAAAAGTTACTTCTTTCAATTATATCTACCAAATGGTAAAAGCTTGGTTATAAGTTATTAATATTTTTTTATAACTTTTTATAATTGTTTAAACAATCGATCACAAAATTAATTAAGAGAAGAAATGGCCATGTCCCCTAATCCAGGCCAGGCTTATTTGATTAAATAAACTAACTAACTATTAAGAGAAGAAATAAAACAGTTCTATTAAACAGTTATAAAAATGATCAATAAATTATTAAATTTTCTCAACTGTAAGTCAGAAATACTTTGTATTATTGAAAGATTAATTATGTAACAAATAAGCAACTAAGTCCAAATAAAATATACTTCCATTTGCTTATTTGATATGAACTTCGAAACTTTATCTTGAAACAATTTATCTTAATCAATGTGAAATGAAAATAGTACAAAGTACTTATATTTATTGAAATGTTAGGTGCCAGAAAAAGTTTGTGACAGAGGCAATAGCTGAGATTTTTTTAACATATGTTATTTTGCTGCCAGAAAACTACAAGAGAACAATTTTGAACAATTGAGATGGCCTGGAGTATAATAAACAGTGGCGGATCCAGGAGCCTTTCTTGGGGGGGGGCGAAATGTATAAAAGTAAAAAAGTCTATTTTTTAACCGTCTTTTCAACCTTGATAAGCAATTAGAATAATTACGTGTTATATAATTGTGATTAAAGACTTTATTTTATCAGAAAAACAGATATAAAAGATATTACAATTAATGCGATTACGATACTTCATAATACAAATTCTGCTCTACGTTGGCGAATTTTTACCAGGTAATATTCTGAAAATATTTTAAAAACTTCTATGCACTAGCGCACTAGTGAGCACGCTAAGCAGAAAAATCTCGAATAGAAATCATGTAACACATTCAGTATATACGTAATAAGTTTTTCGGAATGTGAGGAAATATTTTTATATTTTATTACTCTTGGGGGGGGCGATCGCCCCTATCGCCCCCCCCCTGGATCCGCCACTGGGTTCTGGATTAATAAAGACAGTAAGAACATTATGCTGTACTTTGATTAAACCAACAGATAAATTATTTTTTTCCAGATAAAACTGAAGAATTTTTTACTAAGGAAATGTGTAAGCATATAAAACACTCGATGGGAATTACAGAAATAAATAGTTGCATGAAACTAATTGTAAGCTTTGTAAAATGATAACCATTTACACAAACTTTTCAGCACCTCCCAATAGAAATTTAAATACCATATAATTACAATCGAACTTCACTTAAATTAAGTTCGTTTGATCGCATAATTAATTTAACTAAAAGGTGTATTAATCCTTTGCATTCCAATAGTTTAATTTTAATGTTCATCGATAACTTCAATTTATTTTTGACATAAGAAAATATTTTATTTTTTACATGCCATACAAAAATTAATAACAGATGAAATTATGAAGCTAATAAAATGCTTGAAAAGCAATTTGGAATAGAATAATTATTATAAATATTTTTATTTCTTTTTATGAATTTATGGGGCCTTCCTAATGTGTTGGGTTAAAAATAGCGTAATTTTTGGAACACGAAAATAAATAGAAATATTGCGGATATCTTTTTGCAAATTTGTAGAATTATTTAATGATCCTTTGAATTTATTTTTTGTTGATGAGAAATATCGAATTTGTATACGAATAACAGTAATGTGAATAGAACGCCTCGAAAAATTTCCGTCCTTACGGTTGACACGATTTCTCTAGTTAGAGTTGTCTGAAACACTCGATTCAAAAAGATTCTTAATCTAGAAACGTGTAGTTATCGTCTGAACTAGAATAAGAAAAAAAAATTTAGAAGTAAAAAAAATGCTAAGTCTTAACGGAATGTGTTCGATTTTTGCAACAAAAAGTGTCCTTTTTTTTACTGCAAAAATCGAATTTTAAAGATATTTGCAAAATTCTAGTTCGGACGATAAAGAAACATCTACTGAATGTATGTGCCAAATTTGACGATGATCGGACTTCCGGTTTTTTTACAATCGCGTCAACCAGTTTTAAAAATGCTGTTTTGAGAAAATCGCGTTTAAAGTTCCAACTACAGTTTAAAGTTATATCAAAAGACAAATATTATACTACAGCTAATCAGCTATTCCAGGGCCATATAATACGCCTTCCTCTTCTTTGTAAAATGAGTTTCTAGCCAAATCTTCATTCCGACGAGCGATTCTTGCCGCTTTTTCTCGGCCATCAAAATTCGCTTGGCGTCTCGTTTTATCACGAAATTTGATTCTATGGGATCATTCACGATGACAAAACGGCTCTGTAGCCTTTGTTAAAAATAATTGCAGCTATGAAATTTGCAATATCTGCTGTTTTTAAGCTACAGTAAAAATGTTTTGGAGCAAAATGCCATAACAAACCTTTAATAGCTTCTATTAGAGTTTTTAAACAGTGCTCCAATAAATCATGAGCTGACAAATCTTTATACATAGGTTTCAAGGCATCTTGTACTGCCTTTAAGCCTTGAAAAGTGGTTCATCGTGAGTATAATTTTCTAATGCTCCTTCGGCTTTGGCACAACGCCAAGAACACCAACTATCAGCCCCGATGGGACAGCGCATGTGTTGCAAATTCTTATTCATCGAATGCTTGTGATAGAATGTAGCCCAAACAGCGCCTTGCATATTTTTTAGTGAATCAGTACGACGTGTTATTGCAAGTCCATAATACGTCGTCAGCTCATCAATTAATTTATTTGTCAATTTTCTGGGAAGTCTTTCTCCGATGCTTTTGTGTTGCTTCGTTGCAGAGCTCAATCTTGTATCCATACGCTTTATTACGTGTAAAACACACTTTTTTTTTTAATAATAATATTCTCTTCTGGATTGCTGTCGACAATACCTTTAAAAGTGTTACTTGACAACGTAGGCGTTGAGCGCTTGGACACTCAAGGACGTCTCAGCCAATATAAAGAATTAGACTTTGGCACTTCGTGGAGATATTTCTGACGTATTAAACTATAAGAAAGTGCGAAAAAAATGGACTTTTTTTAACCCAACACACTAGGAAGACCCCTTAATTACTTGGTAATAAAATTATAAAGTTGTGTATTACTATGTGTAGATAGTACTACTACATCGAGAAAACTTTATTTAACACATTAGTGGTAAATAAAAATAGTGAAACCTACCTTTCTTGATTTGTAAAAGGTTTCGATGTCACTTTCCTATGTACAGTATACAGTAAATCCATTGTTTGGAGGTTATGTCACGTTGTAACTAAACAAATACTACAAATACGAGTGTACGCACTCGAATATTTCTTGTTTGCTGTATTTTTGCATTTCGATGCAGAAAACACAATGTATAAGACGGAAACAATAAAAAATCACGTAATAAAATTATACCGGAGAAACCATACGACACACACTTTTACGCGCACATCGCAGCGTCAGTACCGTTGAGTACCGTCAGTACCGCGTCATGTGATAAAACGTGTGTTTGTAATATGTGAGACTATCCGACATGCATTCTTCGTTCTGATTCAGGTCATTCGCAACTATGAAGCTTTTTCCATTATTTTCAGTTATCCGACATACGAACGGACATTGAACGATTTAAAACTTCATTTCGAACGCGACGGACAAAAACGGTATACTAAATTGGTCCCTTGACTTATGCAAGCATTTAATATTAATACGTTTTAACCTCGCTGTGTTTTGTTTTGGAGTATACCTGCTTTTGTCCCCTAAAAATTACTGTATTAATAAATTATATTTCCATAGTTTTCTCTTTATTTATTTCAGTCTTTTTTACACCTACCTTTGTCATAACGAAACTATTTAGCGTTGCTTCATGTTTTTTATATTGTCGACTTTTCGTTATCCTTTTATACGTATCGTGATTACCTATTACAGTATTTTCGTTGCTTGAATGCAACATTAGAAAACCAATATCAATATTAATGGAAATGCATGCCTTATTTAATAAATATTCAGAAATATTTTTTATCTTATGACTAGTTATTTACTCTGTTTATTACGATGACAATTCCTTCAATTATAGTTTACAACATAAATTTGTTATTTAGTCTTTCCATTAATAAAAATATTTTATGATTATTTCTCCTGCTTTAATACTTCTTTTCTATATACGTATTCGTAAATCAAAGTGCTATAGAACTTGTACAAATACCCTGACTCATGTATTTTATTTTCTACATGCTTTCCAATTTAAAAAAACTATTTGCAGTCAAATTTTTTCAAATATAACTCGAAATATTGAGAATATCCCAAATTTTGATAGCAAAGAGTTACGAGTGACTTTGGATATGTATTATGTAATAAGACATGACAAGATTTGAAAAATTTTATTCTATAGAAAATGGATAGCGATCAAGCACGGAATAATGCATCCAAAACCAGAGGAAATACTCATAACAAACCCACAGAAACATTAGGATTAACTACAACAGTTGCTTTAGAGACGTTACAGCGGGATGTTAAAAGGGTCTTACAAGAGTATGAAGAAGACTGCAAAAGAAATAAGTAATTTCAGTGTTTGTTGTTCATTAAAAAATTCTTTATTTAATATCGTATGTAATGTAAATATTGTGTGCAGAAAATATAAAGCTTGGCTAAAGGATACTTTGCATCATCGTAGTCAATACACAACTCTTTGTTGGACATCAGCAATCGCACTTTTGATCAATGCCATTATTCTTGTCGCCGCATCATTTATGGTCAACGATACATGGTATGAATTAAAAAAAATTAACAAGATAAAGAATCTATACATGCTTGTAGCGTAAGGGTGCAAAAACGTAAAACGCTGGTTTCCAGCACTTGTTCACCAGCGTTTGTTTTTGTCTTATCTTGTCTTTTTCATACTATTAAAATTGATAAGAACTATACAGGGTGTCCCACGCAACTGGAACAGGCTGTACCTCCTAAACGGTTTGGAGTGGAAGAAGATGTTATAAATAAAAGTTAAATGGTATCAGACGGTGCATAATATGCAACTAATTTTATGCACTTTTGTGCATTGGTGCATCAGAAAAATGCAACTGTACTTTTTTTTTAAATGGAAACCTATGTTTTCGACTGCACCAATCGATGCAGTTTCTTGTGCTCTACATAAAAGTACTAACATACTTATGCTCTTAACTTATTCGTTAGGAAGTTATCGAAGCTAAATGTATTTGCACCCCATTACTAATCTTGAGGAGCTCCAACAACGCATTCAGCAAGAAATATCGAAAATTACGGAAAGGGACATCAGGAATGTGTTGCGCAACGTCAGGAAACGGATGGAAAAGTGCTTGGACCGCAATGGAGAACCGTTCGGACACTTGTAACGTAGGTACTCCGAAACACTTGTAGAGAGACCGAAATAATTCAGAGAACTTTTAGCTTTGATAACTTCCTAACGATGCCCTAAACTTATTCGTTAGGAAGTTATCGAAGCTAAAAGTTCTCCAAATTATTTCGGTCTCTCTGCACGTGTTCCAGAGTACCTACGTTACAAGTGTCCGAACGGTTCTCCATTGCGGTCCAAGCACTTTTCCATCCGCTTCCTGACGTTGCGCAACACATTCCTGATGTCCTTTTCCGTAATTTTCGATATTTCTTGCTAAATGCGTTGTTGGAGCTCCTCAAGATTAGTAATGGGGTGCGAATACATTTAGCTTCAATAACTTCGTAACGAATAAGTTAAGAGCATAAGTATGTTAGTACTTTTATGTAGAGCACAAGAAACTGCATCGATTGGTGCAGTCGAAAACATAGGTTACCATTTTTTTAAAAAGTGCAGTTGCATTTTTCTCATGCACCAATGCACAAAAGTGCATGAAATTAGTTGCGTATTATGCACCGTCTGATACCATTTAACTTTTGCTTATAACATCTTCTATTCCCAACCGTGTAGGAGGTAAGCCTGTTCCAGTTGCACGGGACACCCTGTATAGCTATTCTATAAATTATGTATTTTCGTATTATAGGTACCCTACACTGCCTTACGAAGGACTGACAGTCTGCTGTTTAGTAATTTTAAATTTTATTTTAGTTGTATCAGATAATAAATTACGACACAAAGAAATTCCTTACAGAGTGCGAATTCTTCTTGACCAACTAGAAGGTATTTGAATATTTGAAATGAATAAGTTGCACAATATTTCATATGATGTCTTGCATTACTCTTCGCATAATTTCAGTTGCAAAACATACTTCTCAATGGAATTCGGAGAATTATCCACATTTATGCAGTCCGTTGTCTCCGTGTTTAACGTTACAGTGGACTTATCGAGACGGCTACATAGTGAATTTGCCGTGGGCGTTATTGGTTGCCGGAGACATAATCGTAATGAAGCCAGGACAACAGTCTCCTGGATATTGTATCCCTTATAATGTAAGTGAACTTGTGCACCTCTATAACTTCCAAAATATGTGTTGAACGAAAAAATTTTGTATATAAAAGTTGCATGGTTTAAAGCGGTACATTATGTAATGCATTTATTTTTTTTTATAAGTGGAGGCGTTTCGGAGATTTGAAGGTCAACTTTGTTTTTTTATATAGAATATTATATTTTTTATATCAAAATATGGAAGAATGTCGACTTTTGAGTAAAAAAGTGTTGACCTTTATTAGCCCTAAACCGAATAGCTAACGAGTAATTTCACTTTATTTCTTGAAAATTTTCTTGTTGTTTACAACCATGTGATAAGGTTGAATCTTCAACTTGATATTACGTGAAGAAAATGTTCAAGAAATAAAGCGAAATTACTCGTTAGCTATTGGGTCATTCCGCGCGAACTCGGACACTTTTTGGAGTAACATCCCAGATTTTGTTGAATTTTGGATATGTTTTAGTTTTTGGGAGTATATAAACGTGTGCGAAAGGATTTTTGAAAATTTTAAAAATTGTGGATTTTACAGCTCTTTGAAGCTTAGTGTTCACTTTTTTTCTATCAATTTTAGCTCTTAAACTAGCAAACTGATAAAAATATGCTTTTGGGTACTTGTAGTAAAGGGATAGGAGTATATAATAAAAATTGTTTCAGTTCGGAAAATAATTTTTTTAACCATTTATTTTGCAATTGTTTTAAAAAAATGCGATTTTCACACCGAGGGGCCAATTTCAAAAATTTGAAAAAAATGAGTATATAGTCCTATTTGTCCCCTTTACGGACCACTTTTCAAAAATATGAACACTTTAAAATTGGCCATAGGGAAATTAATTGAATTGTACGCTGCGCGTCGAAATCCACTGATTCGACCAGCCGAACGCGGCGCGACTCGGTCTGAATGTGCAAGGACCGCGCTAAGGACTCCGCCGCGCGCGCGCCGCGTTCGGCTAGTCGAATCAGTGGATTTCGACGCGCAGCGTACAATTCAAATAATTTTCCTATGGCCAATTTTAAAGTGTTCATATTTTTGAAAAGTGGTCCGTAAAGGGGACAAATAGGACTATATACTCATTTTTTTCAAATTTTTCAAATTGGCCCCTCGGTGTGAAAATCGCATTTTTTTAAAACAATTGCAAAATAAATGGTTAAAAAAATTATTTTCCGAACTGAAACAATTTTTATTATATACTCCTATCCCTTTACTACAAGTACCCAAAAGCATATTTTTATCAGTTTGCTAGTTTAAGAGCTAAAATTGATAGAAAAAAAGTGAACACTAAACTTCAAAAAGCTGTAAAATCCACAATTTTTAAAATTTTCAAAAATCCTTTAGCACACGTTTATATACCCCGAAAAACTAAAACATATCCAAAATTCAGCAAAATCCGGGATGTTACTCCAAAAAGTGTCCGAGTTCGCGTGGAATCACCCATTAGTGGATATTTAAAGTTATTCCGTATGAAAGTATCTATCTAACAAACATATCAATTACAAAATTATTAGGACAAAAAAAATACGATGAAGAAATTGAAAAACTTGTATTAGTGGATATTTAAAGTTATTCAGTTTGAAATTATCTATGTAACAAACATATCAATCACAAAATTATTAGGACAAAAAAAATACGATGAAGAAATTGAAAAACTTGTATTAGTGGATATTTAAAGTTATTCAGTTTGAAATTATCTATGTAACAAACATATCAATCACAAAATTATTAGGACAAAAAAAATACGATGAAGAAATTGAAAAACTTATATTAGTGGATATTTAAAGTTATTCAGTTTGAAATTATCTATGTAACAAACATATCAATCACAAAATTATTAGGACAAAAAAAATACGATGAAGAAATTGAAAAACTTGTATTAGTGGATGTTTAAAGTTATTCTGTTTGAAATAAGAAATAAGCAATGGTTAGTAGAGTTCTGGAAATAGAAAAAATAAGGTCAGACGATTACGTAAAAATAAAAGAAGAGATGAACCTTGCAAGTGTTTGCTTATAACGCCGTGTGCACTGATCTGAATAAATTGATCAGTGGCCGTGTGTCACTGTATGTATAAAACTTGAAACAATCGAAATATAACAAAGTGTCATTTATAATATGCATTATATTTTTTTATATCAAAATATGGAAGAATATCGAATTCTGAGTAAAAAAGTATTGACCTTTATTAGCCCTAAACCTAATAGCGAACGAGTAATTTCACTTTATTTCTTGAAAATTTTCTTCACATAATATCAAGTTGGAGATTTAACCTTATCACAGATTTCAAGAAATCATCAGAAAATTTTCAAGAAATAAAGTGAAATTACTCGTTAGCTATTAGGTTTAAGGCTAATAAAGATCAATACTTTTTTACTCAGATTTCGATATTCTTCTATATTTTGATATTAAAAATATAGTATTCTATTTATAAAAACAAAGTTGACCTTCAAATCTCTGAAACGCCTCCACCTATAAAAAAAAATAAATGCACTACATAATGTACCCCTTTAAACCATGCAGCTTTCGTATACAAAATTTTTTCGTGCAACGCATATTTTGGAAGTTACAGAGGTGCGCAAGTTGCGTGGACCACCCTGTATGTCTAATAGAATAAGTTTTATTAATAATGGTAACATTTTCAGGATGCAGACGCACCAGTATTACATGTGAGAGAAGTGTACAGTCCGCAGATTCATAACGCGAGTGAAATATTTTCTACGCCGCAAGCGCGAGCGCCGTTAAAAAACAAAATTTACAAACTTCAAGAAACGCCGTATTTAATGAATCTCAGAATGGCTCTTGATCAAGCTCTTGATAGACCAGTCACATATCACAATCGCAAACGGCATCTTTTAATGATTTGCTGTATCGAACAGCTGACTTATCCGATTCTGTTATTAATTGTATTAGTTGTAAATTTATTTCGATACATGTACTTGTCTGACTACTTCGGCGTTGGTTATTGGAACGAAATGTTCTTATTGCAACCGATTGCTATCAGCATTCCGCTACTTCCGTTAATATTTCCAATTTGTTGGATATTTCTAAATTGTTTTGGAATGGCGCGTTTCAAAGCTTTATTCAAACTTTATCAATCTTCGAAAAAACTTCAGGTTAATACATTTTTATAGCAAAAATATTTGTGAAATAGTGCGAGCCTTTATAAACGAGAATAATCGTTTTAGTTCGTAGATCCCTTTGAGGACACGGATATCTCTGGTCCGAGTTACCCTGAAGTAGTATACAACTGGATGGAATTGAAAGAATATTTTTTCAACATCCTATCTGGCAAGGAACACATGATGTCTAGATCTGCAAGCATTCTACACGTTCTGGGATCAGTCACGGTACTTAGAGACTCTAAATAATTGAACTATTTGAATGCTGAACGATATTTTTTAGTATGTTCATTGCATTCCTCAGCACTTAAAGGAAATGAATAAAAATAACGTAATTTTCAGGCATTATGTTGCGTGGATAAAAAAGGAATTCTCTCGTGGCCTAATCCAACAGCAGAGAAAGTATTTTTCTTACGTAATGCTAACGCTTTATCCCCGTCTTCAAGGTAAATATTATTGATAACGACATTAAAGTACTGAACTTACAAGTAAAGGTCCCGAAGTGTCCGTCTCGGATTTTTACGAACCTTTGTAGGCTCGAAGAACAGTTAAAAATAACAGATACGTATTTTTTTTATCTGCGGTAACTCAAGTTTAAGGGGTGAAATCACCCTTCAAAGTTGGGATACCTGTTTGATTTTTCGGATTTTTTAAAACCGGAATGGCCTAATGAAAATTGTTCATTTTTTAACTATGTTTATACAATATTACAGAGTACTTAAAAAAAAAGTTTGAGTTAAAAAAAAGTATTTATTTCAAAAGTTACGAATGTGTATTTCGGAAGCTCGTCTCTATATAGACGTCTGTACGGTGACCCTCAAAAAGTCTGCATCTTTTGTCCGAAATAAAGGAATGTAATATTTTTTAATCAAACATGTTGAATAGCAATCGGTTATCCAAACACATTTAAAAAAATTTGGAAAAGAAAAAATTGGTGACATGTTAAAGGAAAAGTTCAAATTTTTTAACGAAAAATCTACTTTTTTCTTTTGTAACTAAAAAACGGACAGTTAAATTGAAAAAAGGCTTGGTCAACGCATGCGAAATTTTGCTAGGAATATGTACGTAAAATTTTATGTCAATTGATCTAACACAACTCGAGATTTTAGAGCTACCGTAATAAAAAATGTAATTTCTAGAAAAACGCGTTTAAGGGTTTGACTAATTCTTAAAAAAAAAATACAATTTTCTTTTAACTTACGCTCAATCAGCGATTTCTGGAGCATAAAATAAGTCTTCTGCAGATAATGTAACTTTAAAATATGTAAAAAAAGACCGATTTTTAAAATTTTCATACAGTTCCCCCATAAGGCAATCTCGGAAACGGTTAAAGATAGAAAAAACATGTGTTAAAACAATTTAGTGGTTTTCAACCAAGCCTTCTTTCAATTTACCTTTCCGTTTTTTAGTTATAAAAGAAGAAAGTAGATTTTTCGTTAAAAAATTTGAACTTTTCTTTTAACATGTCACCATTTTTTATTTTCCAAATTTTTTTAAATGTGTTTGGATAACCGATTGCTATTAACATGTTTGATTAAAAAATATTACATTCCTTTATTTCGGATATAAGATGTAAACTTTTTGAGGGTCACCGTACAGACGTCTACATAGAGACGAGCTTTCGAAATACATTCATAACTTTTGAAATAAATACTTTTTTTAACTGAAACTTTTTTTTTAAGTACTCTGTAATATTGTATAAACATAGTTAAAAAATGAACAATTTTCATTAGGCCATTCCGTTTTTAAAAAATCCAAAAAATCAAACAATGATTTCACCCCTTAAACTTGAGTTACCGCAGCCAAAAAAAATACGTATCTGTTATTTTTGTCTGTTCTTGAAGCCTACAAAGGTTCATCAAAATCCGAGGCGGACACTTCGGGATCTTTACTTGTTAGGAATTATTAATCGAAACTTCATTGTTTTATAGTACTGGTAGCTTAGACAAAACTTCAGAAGCTCCGTGCCAAACTCAAACCGAGGATTCCAAACAGTATTCGAATAAAACGTCCTACTTGCAACACGGTAATGTAAAGTGAACAAAAATACTGTTGATAAAGGGCTATCAAAAGTATCAGTTTCTAGAGCGTGAAAAATGGTTTCAGACATGTCTCATTCAACAGCCGAAGTGTTGGACCTTACTCATGATCACGCGTTACCGTTTCGTCTTCAATTTGACGACCATTCTTGGAGGCAACACCTAAATTCATTGAAACCACTAGGTCTAGCAATTTTACTCAACACGTGTAACATGGACACGCAAGAACATTACATGCAATTTTGTTGTCACGTGACTTGCGAAGCTCTTTACAATGAGAATCTTGTCCCGGTGACGAACAGAAGGTATATACTTTGGTCGTTCATCATTGCGTTTTTGGTTTATACGCTTTGTGGCACTGCACTTCCCCCCCTGTTTTTTTGTATTTACATTGTTCGAACTAATTCTTCCGATTCTCAAGCTAATTACGTCCAGTTTGTCATACTCATATTCCTAAGACAGTCCAAAGGTAACCCTTCCAGTTACCAGTAACGTTGATCATACACATTTGTCAGCTACCAGGATCACAATATAGAAGATAAGAGTGCATATCAGGAAAAAGATACAATGCAAAGTTCAAGACAGGTGTATTTAGTGGACGAATCAGGGAGCCTTGGACAGATGTGGTCAGTCCAACCATAGTTATTTTACGTATCCTCCGTATTTATTGTAGTTAATCTGTCTGTATGGGTGAATGGATCTCCAATCATAATGTACATAATCATGAGAATGCTGATCATGGGGCAATTTCACACTTCTATTTCATTCTTTCCCACGTTCATATATGGTAAACACCGGTCCACTCAAGTCGAATGTATGATTTCGTTTAGGTGTCTGTGCGAGTTAGCGAAACAGATCGGTTTTCAAGACCAGGCACAAAACATTTTTCAATTGGAGCAACAATTGTCTACGTTTAGACACGTTGTAAGTATTATATGTTACTCAGATTATTCTTTTCAATTGAGGCATTGAATGGAAAAAGGGCACTTTCTCCCTAAATCGTTTAAATCGATTCGGGGATGTGTCATTTGTACAATATACAAAGAACAAATTACGGTTTTAATATTTATGTTAACTAGAGTAACTTCTGTTGCATAGTTTTTAAAAAAAGATGATGAATTTATCTTTGTATAACTTATGGAATTAAGTAACATCAAATGTATACTTAAGAAATTAAATGTTTTATTTATTTTTCGATTTAGTTTCGTATTTTTTAATTAAACAATATGGAAGAAATGTGTAACTGAACAAATAATCAAATTATATTTAAATAAGTAAGGAAAAACAAATTTTTTTACGAATTTATCCCTTTTAGGGAAAAATGGCACATAATCAATGTTCTAAAAGTTATAAATAAAAGCAAAATATCGTTTTCAAAACATTTTAAGGACACTGTTACTACATCCTTAAAAAGAATTGAATGTAATTGCATTACTTTTTAAGTAATACTGTAATGAAATCGATAATCTTCAATCTTTGTGCCCTTTTTCCATCCAATGTCTCAATTTTTTATTAACGGCACGATTAACATTGTGCGTACTCGGTTGCAGCAACCAGAAATGGTTCGACGGGATATAAAGTTTGCACGATCTTTAAGTATTGCGACGAAATTGAAATTTCCCTTTCCACATATGGTCGCAGTGGTAGTCAAAGAACGCAGTGGAGGTGGGTTGCAGTTACTGACACAAGGTACAGCAGATATAATTTTGGATTCCTGCATTGAATTTTGGGATGGTCATGACCTATGTCCTCTCTCTGCATCTGATAGGTAAACAGAAACATTAATTGCTCTGAAAGTATCTACAAGGTGATGCTCTCATCAGTGGACTCAGAGGCAGTGCAGTCACCTAATTGTAACACCAGCAATAGTCCAGTGTTTTTAGAAATTTCAGCAAAAAAACTGAAAATAGGTGGATCTTTTCACGAATTGCTTATTTTTGTGATTGGTACGAACTTCTGAAAAATCACCGTCGATCGGCTGCCGGCTTACCCCTCTTTTTTGGGTCAAATGTTAAAAAAAGTAGTTTTTCGCAAATAACTCAAAAATGGTTAGTCTAATTGAAAAATGTTTTAGATAAAAGTTTGAGAGCGTGGAATTCTGCGTAAAAAAGGTTCTATAATATTTTTTTGTAAATTTAATCCTTTTTGCGATAACGTTCAATAAACGTGCTCCTATTATAATGTACATATCACCGTGAAAACATTAAGGACGTATTTTGCAAAAACGGTTGCGTTTCTCAAAAAATATTATAGAACCTTTTTTACGTAGAATTCTACGCTCTCAAACTTTTATCTGAAACATTTTTCAATTAGACTAACCATTTTTGAGTTATTTGCGGAAAAACTACTTTTTTTAACATTTGCTTAAAAAATGGGGGAGGGGGGGAAGCCGGCAGCCGATCGACGGTGATTTTTCAGAAGTTCATACCCATCACAAAAATAAGCGATTAGTGAAAAGATCCGCCTATTTTTAGTTTTTTTTAGAGATTGCCCACTTTTTAGTCTAATGCTCCTGGGCTATAACTCCGATTTGCATATGCTCATCTGTTGATGTGGAGGTGATTTATTCTGTTTTCCTCGGTATTTAAATTCTGGGATTCTCTTAAACAGCTGTCTGTTACAGTAGTCACCACCTCAAGACTCAAGAGCGATATCGGCGTTTTCAACGACAGACAAGTGTATAGAAATCAGGGTTTTCGTCACTGCCTCTGAGTTCACTGAGAAGGGAATCGCCCCGGTATATTTCTACACGTCCACAATTATTGTAAATTTCAGAAAAAAAGTGCAAGACTTTTATCAAAGAACAAGCTTAACGTCATATTGCTCTGCATTTGCATACAGACCGTTGACACGCAGTATCAACGATAAAATGTCTAAAATATATTTGGAGCTTCCTGCAGATAGCAAACATTTATACACGCCTCATAGAAGTCCTACGCCATTACCTTGGGACTTTAGAAATGTTCTCGACCCCAGAGTAAAAGGCATTCTCGGACAGTTTCATTCAACTGGCAAGTATTGAAAATATACATGTTACTTATATAAATTTATTTGAAGATTTCACTAATTCGTTTTTCTTTTCTTTAATAGATTCTTTGCTGTGTAACGAGAACAAAGATGATAGTGTAAGCGACGTAGATAGCTGTTTTGAACTTCAATGCAATCAAGTCTTTATTGGGATGGTGACCATGCAGTATCAAGCACAAACAGATATGGTAAGATATTGGATTGGAAATTGATAGACTGCGGATTTTCATGCATTTACAGTCGAGGACAAAAGTAAGTGGACAGGGAGTAAAAATGGTTTTCAATGATTTCTAACGAAGAAAATTGTAATGTTATGTACTTGAGTTTTATTAATTACATATCTTCATTGTACTATATGTACATTATTAAATCAGTAATTGAAATTAATTTTTTAGTTATAAATAAATTAATCATGTTTAATGAATAAGTGAATCAAATGTAGAGAGACACAAGACACAAGTAAGTGGACAATTTGTGGAAATGTTATTTAGAGTAAATGACTGTAAACAAACGTTGTGTGCTAGTAAGTGCTACATAGTTAAGAAGTAAACAAACATTCAGCAGTTCAATGTTAGTCTTTGTAAGAGTAAGATTATCTACTAATATTACTAGAATACCGAAAACTAGAGAAATTTCGTTACAAATTTGAGATTTAATAATTTCAGACTGCTGCAAAGGATTAAGTTACCGTACAATAGCTAGGAAGTTCAATGTATCAAAAAGTGCAGTTCACAAAGTGTATAAAAAGTTTTTAACACAAGGCTAGAAACCTCTTATTAGTGAGAAAAACAGGAAAAGGCGTCTTGCTTTTGCAAAAATCGACTGGGTCGCTCCAAATTACTTTTTTCCAAAATGACATTGGCATGTTAATGTATTTTTTTGCAAAAGCAAGACGCCTTTTCCTCTTCTTCTCACTAATGAGAGGTTTCTAGCCTTACGACATACACCAATCCATCGTCATGTAGCCTCCGTTTTATAGTGTTCGTCGATACATTTAATTCTAATGATTCCAGTATTTGTCGGGATGAAGACATTGGATTTCGGCGACATTCGCGTGTAATTCGTCGGTCATCGTGTACAATAGTGCACCGTTTCCGTCCACAACGTCTTAAATTGTGTACACTGTCGTGTGTTAAAAACTGTTTATACACTTTGTGAACTGCACTTTTTGATACATTGAACTTCCTAGCTATTGTACGGTAACTTAATCCTTTGCAGTAGTCTGAAATTATCAAATCTCGAATTTGTAACGAAATTTCTCTAGTTTTCGGCATTCTAGTAATATTAGTAGATAATCTTGCTCTTACAAAGACTAAAATTGAACTGCTGAATGTTTGTTTACTTCTTAACTATGTAGCACTTACTAGCACACAACGTTTGTTTACAATCTTTTACTCTAAATGACATTTCCACAAATTGTCCACTTACTTGTGTCTTATGTCTCTCTACATTTGATTCACTTATTCATTAAACATGATTAATTTATTTATAACTATAAAAAATTAATTTCAATTACTGATTTAATAATGTACATATAGTACAATGAAGATATGTAATTAATAAAACTCAAGTATATAAGATTACAATTTTCTTCGTTAAAGATCATTGAAAATCATTTTTATTCTCTGTCCACTTACTTTTTTCCTCGACTGTATAACGATTCTGAGTATGCAAAAATCTATGAGGGTGGTGATGATGACATATTTTCATTTTCGAGATATTGGCGCTTAAAGTTTTAAACATTAATACTGTCTTATTTGAATTGCTGTATGTTCTTGGTTTTAATGGAAAACATTCTTTTAGTGCATTTTTTCTTTGACGAAAATATGAAATCTATTTTTTGGATCTCAGTTATGGCATAAACTGAAATTTTTTGAAAACGTAACATACGTCATTTTTCCCTACAGCCACAGATTAAACATGCTAAAATGCTTAAAAAATAAGATACATTATTATTAACTTCCCGATAAGGGAAGTTATTGTATTGACCCCGAAAATCGAAAATCGATTTTTTGGTATATCTTGACATTTCAAGGTCATCCCAACATTTTAATTTTATAATTAGCGACAATTAATAATGGTATTAATAAATTACAACTCGTTTTTTTAACTTTTTCGTTAATTTTTTTGAACTAGTTATTATATATATATATTTATTTATTTATTTATTTATTTATTTATTTATTTATTACAATATATAATTGTGATAAGTATATATATACAACTCGCAAATCGGGAAGTTCCTTGTGTGGCCCGTAAAGGGTCACACACAAAATAAACATGAATAGCTATAGGCATCACCAATTATAGGCACTACGATATATGGAAACTATAAATGTGATCGGGAAGTTTTCGGCGAGCGAGCGAGCTACAACAACCCTACTCGCGAGCGAGCAAAAATAACCAGCTGGTTTAATTTCCCATTCTTTATTTCTGTCTGTAAAAATCTGATTTTGCATAAAAATCCGCAGTCTAGTAATTAATATAATAATTAAAATAGCACCCAATATAAAATTTTTCGTAGGTGCAATTGATCGAACAATTAGACAGAGCTTGCATCCGTTTCGTTCACTTCAGTAAAGAAAACGAGCTAAGATCGCGCGTGTTTTCGGAGAAAATGGGACTCGAAAGCGGATGGAACTGTCATATATCGTTGCTCAGTGAAAGAGCTAGGTATTGTACCCTTGTCTTTTGTCGCTACTTAATATCTCTACAAACTACTTTGCTTTGCTTCATTTTGCTTTTGGATTAATCTAAGAAGTTTGGGGCATGTCCTCATGTTGGAAAATATAAATATGTTATATTATATATTACGTGTAAACGTTGTGTACAGAACATATTGCAACACGAATTATTACACTAATCGTACGTTGTTGGTGTTATATATATATATATATATATATATATATATATATATATATATATATATATATATATATATATGTATGTATGTATGTATATATATATATGTATGTATGTATGTATATATATATATATATGTATGTATGTATATATATATATATATATATGTATGTATGTATGTATGTATATATATATATGTATGTATGTATATATATATATATATGTATGTATGTATATATATATATATATATATATATATATATATATATATATATATATATATATATATATATATATATATATGTATATATATATATGTATGTATGTATGTATATATATATATGTATGTATGTATATATATATATGTATATATATATATATATATATATATATATATATATATATATATATATATATGTGATTTTCTCAGTGTATTTTCTCTAATCTAAAATAAGTGGCGTTGATTGATAATGAACATGTTTAACTAGCTATTCGTCATAATGATGGATGTGAACGTAAAATATGCATGTACGTTACAGGAGACAGCAATGGCTGGAGAGATATCCACACATGACCCCGTCGTATATGTTTGTCTATACCTCTTTCTTTCATTACTGTTACTAATTTGCATGTTTATACGTTATGCTCTTTATTAATACTTTCATTGCGAATACTGTTCTCTGAATGCAATTATCTCATTTCTCCCTTTAATTTCGTGATTGATACATATTTTAGTAAAAACGTCTAATTTGAAAGTACCTTTTTCGTTTGATAAATGTTTCCTACATGTTCGACCGTATTAACAATTATAGTGCGTTAAGTTAAAGTGTTACATTGATAGAGCTATTGGTAACTAATTTTTATACAGTTTAACAGCTTCGTTAGTAGATACAATATAGAGTACATAATATTCTGGTACACGTTACATTTATTCTATGCACACGTGTTAATATATTATACAATGACATTATGACATACATAATATACAAAATTAAATGTATATAACTAACACGCTAATATTAGGTCCGAGAGTCCAGTGGGCTGGTGGGTGAGCCAGGCAGCAGCCATGTCCTCACCCACACCCTCGGCCCATTCTCATCAGTATAATTACTCCTGCATGGATGAGGCCAGCCACTTGCTTAATCGTGTCTCTCCTCGGTATGTTACATTTACCCTCTATATCACACATAAACACTAAAATCAAACATTCATTATTCTTTATTATATGTAATCTATTTACGATTGAGAGTCGTGCTTATGCTTTTAAAAACAATATTTAAAACTCATAGTCGCTGAAGCTCAAAGAACTCTTAAGCAGCATGCATTCGAACATTTTTGCTGGCATATTATATGCTGCATCGATGTATTTGTGTTAAAAAGAATATGCATGAAAGTGAACGAAAGCAGTCGGCTCTTCCATACTATAATCATTTTTATATTGTAGTACGAATTTGGACAATAGCCGTGCCATGAGTATGTCCGCACCGAGCGCTATAAACACAGATTTCACCACCGTGAAATTCGACGACGAGACCACAGAATGGAACGACACGGGAACGTCTCAAGTTAAAAGTGCCATGAGCCATAGGTGCGTGTTACGCCGTTGTTTAGCAGCTTCTATTTTCATGTACCGAATGTTATAATATTATTTTGAATGTGCATGCCAGTCTCTGTTATCTAGCACAAAGGATCGCGAAAACTGGATCCCTTTTCGTAATTACATTTTTGTCCTTTGCTTTATTTTTACTTCCTTTTCTTCCTAACAAGGGTAATTATGCAGATTACACTGTTCAACAGGGGTCTGATTTTGGAAACTTGAATAAACATTTCTTATAGATTTCGACACGTTGAATACTAATCTGCAAACCGTTTTTTTCCAGAACGTACAGTTTTTGAGAAAATTAATTTGGAAAAAAATGACCAATTTTCAACTTTGGAATTTTTTTATGCTTTTACCGTAATAGTTATTTAGTTGCTCTTGGCACGAAATAATTCTTTGGACTCTCCCGAATAAAATGATATAAATAGTTTTTAGATTATAAGCATCGAAATAGGTTTAAATAACAATTAAAGTGAAAAGGACACCCAAAACGCATCCATTTTTGCTGATATTTTTCACTTTATTTCAAAAAGTAAGGGTCTAGGGGAAAATTTGACCATACCACGCGATACAGCAAACCTTTCTACTAAGGAAAGCATCAGGCGAATTTCCAAAATTATTTTTGTTTTTAATAACGAGGCGTCCTCCGCGCGCGCCGCCGTCATTGAGTATCATTGTCGCCGCCGCGCGTTTCACCAAACTAGTTTATTTCTATATTGAAAACAAAAATAATTTTGGAAATTCGCCTCATGCTTTCCTTAGTAGAAAGGTTTGCTGTATCGCGTGGTATGGTCAAACATTCTCCTAGACCCTTACTTTTTGAAATAAAGTGAAAAATATCAGCAAAAATGGGTGCGTTTTGGGTGTCCTTTTCACTTTAATTGTTATTTAAACCTATTTCGATGCTTATAATCTAAAAACTATTTATATCATTTTATTCGGGAGAGTCTAAAGAATTATTTCGTGCCAAGAGCAACTAAATAACTATTACGGTAAAAGCACAAAAAAATTCCAAAGTTGAAAATTTGTCATTTTTTTCAAAATTGATTTTTTCAAAAACTGTACGTTCTGGAAAAAACGGTTTGCAGATTCGTATTCAGCGCGTTGAAATCTATAAGAAATGTTTATTCAAGTTTACAAAATCGAAAAAAAGTCAGAATTTGTCGAATAGTGTTAGGGGAGCCACCCCCGATTTCAGTGACCTTGAAATATGTTGTCAAGGTTATCATTTTGAACAACTTTTCCCTTTACATATACCCGGCGGTCTCTTTTAGTTTTCAAGATATTCGCAAAGAAAGTTTTCAATATTGAAAAGAGTGATCGAAATAGGTCTGGGTTAGATTTCTTAGCGACAGCTTCTGTTTACCTTCCTCGCTGAAACCTATATTGTTGTTATTTCTTATGATGTCTAAGGAACTCGGGGAAAGACGGTTCATTATTATCAGTTTCGAACAATCGTAGAGAATATCATTTCAACCACTATTTAGCAGAACTTGTATTTAAAAAAACATTCGATTTTGACGAAGAACTGGATGCTTTCTTTCAAGTAATGGCAAATACATATAAAACAGCTGAAGATATAAAGGAATAAACAAGTAGAAATGTGTCTATTATTTTAAGCTGCCGCCCCTCTCCAAACCCCTCTCCGCTAAGGAATCTAACCCAGATCTATTCCGATCTCTTTTCAATATTGAAAACTTTTTTTCGAATATCTCGAAAACTTAAAGAGACCGTCGGGTATATGTATAGGGAAAAGTTGTTCATAATGATGACCTTGACAACATACTTCAAGGTCATTGAAATCGGGGGTGGCTCCTCTAATCTGCATATTTACCTCATGATGTTTTGTAGGCTTTAGTATTATCTAGTGATTTATTTTCTACTATGTCGTCTATTGAAAGTATGCAGTTTCGAATCGAGAGGAAACAAAAGTTTGATGACAAATAAATTCTTAACAGGGAACAGGACACGGTGAGGAGTGAAGACAGCGTGCTCGTGCAAAGCATAGACTTAGGATCTGGACAAGAAGCATGGCGTTCTTTGAGTTGCCTTACGGATAGCACAGAACAGAGTGCTCCAGTAAACTTTGATCTGTCAAATAGAGTAAGTTTCTGTTAGCCCAAGAGCATTAGACTAAAAGGTGGGCAATCTGTAAAAAAAACTAAAAATAGGTGGATCTGAATAGGTGAAAAATCACCGTTGATCGGCTGCCGGCTCCCCCCCCCCTTTTTTGGGTCAAATGTTAAAAAAAGTAGTTTTTCGCAAATAACTCAAAAACGGTTAGTCTAATTGAAAAATGTTTTAGATAAAAGGTTGAGAGCGTGGAATTCTGCGTAAAAGAGGTTCTATAATATTTTTTGAAAAATGCAACCGTTTTTGCAATAATACGTCCTTAATGTTTTTATGGTGGTATGTACAACATTATAATAGGAGCACGTTTATTGAACGTTATCGCAAAAAGGATTGAATTTATGAAAAAATATTATAGAATCTTCTTTACGCAGAATTCCACGCTCTCAAACTTTTATCTAAAACATTTTTCAATTAGACTAACCATTTTTGAGTTATTTGCAAAAAACTACTTTTTTTAACATTTGACCCAAAAAAGGGGGGAAGGCGACAGCCGATCGACGGTGATTTTTCAGAAGTTCATACCCATCACAAAAATAAGCGATTTGTGAAAAGATCCACCTATTTTTAGTTTTTTTGCAGAAATTTCTAAAAACACTGGACTATATATGAAATAATAATTATTTTTATTATTTAGCATTTTTATAGAAATATGTACTTTTTCATTAATATTTTAGGCAAAATTACCGCGAGGTATTGATAAAATTCGGCCGCATATAGAATTAATAGACAATGTACCTCTTTTGGTATCATTGTTTACTGATTGCAACACCGCTGTGACGCGAGAGATGCTACATATCATGCAAGATTACGGAGAAGTTGTTTGTGTTCTTGGCTCATCTGCCAATGCAGAAAACATGCCTATTTTTATGCAAGCTGATGCAGGGTAACTACTATTCTATTATACGAAAAAAATTACGGAAGAAATGAAACCAGCATAAATAAAAGTTACATTAACAAATATATTTTAAAAGCGATACAATATTATTCACAAATAACGTTTTTTTTATTTATAAAACGACCTGGAATTCTGTAACTGGTACTGGCGGTCGTGTCTTTTTCAATCTGAGCAGAAATAGTTGGTCGCTTAGGCACGCAACGATACTTCTTAGAAGATGGTCCTATGCATTGATAAGACAATTGAGTTATTGTTTGATAATCCGTTTTATATTTCGTTTGCCAAAATCGTCGTTTTAATGGTCTTTTAATATCATTACGACCAAAGTCTTGATAGGATTCCTTTGTCACGGTTTCACTAGCCATTGGCATTGAACGATTTACTTTTCCTCGGTATGGTTCACATGTCCTCGTTTTTACATATCCAGGAACTTTGTAGGACAACATATGAACAGTCGTCATATCATGACATCCATCGATAGATAAACAAGATTTGGGAATGAAAGGTTTTCGTCCTTTTCTTTGTGAAGCTTGATAAGAAAGCTTATATATTGTGTCATAATCAACTTTTCCTTTAACATTGCCAGTTAATATTTTCTCGAGTATTCCATAATTGAATCTTTGTTTAGGAGGACAATCAAATTTCATATAGGACGTATTGTAGGTCGTGTTTGATTCAATTTGAAAGGTTGGTTTCTTATAAGGTTTATTGAATATTGCAGGACGTCGTGTAGCTGGTTGTTCGTATATCAAATTTTCGTCTTGAAATATTGAAGGTTGAGGTTTTTGTACAAGTTTTCTCGTGCAGAGGGAAATTTCCATTTTTGAACAAATTCACTTTCATATAAAAATTAATATAACAGTCAATTGACACAACATGTCAATCTACATTAGAAATGATCGATTGCATATTATAAATGAGACTGTGTTATATTTCGATTGTTTCAAGTTTTATACATACAGTGACACACCGCCACTGATCAATTTATTCAGATCAGTGCACACGGCGTTATAAGCAAACACTTGCAGGGTTCATCTCTTCTTTTATTTTTACGTAATCGTCTGGCCTTATTTTTTCTATTTCCAGAACTCTACTATCCATTACTTATTTCTTATTTCAACCGGAATAACTTTAAATATCTACTAATACAAGTTTTTCGATTTCTTCATCGTATTTTTTTTGTCCTAATAATTTTGTAATTGATATGTTTGTTATATAAATAATTTCAAACTGAATAACTTTAAATATCCACTAATACAAGTTTTTCAATTTCTTCATCGTATTTTTTTTGTCCTAATAATTTTGTAATTGATATGTTTGTTACATAGATAATTTCAAACGGAACAACTTTAAATATCCACTAATGGGTCATTCCACGCGAATTCGGACACTTTTTGGAGTAACATCTCGGATTTTGCTGAATTTTGGATATGTTGTAGTTTTTAGGGATACGTAAACGTGCGCGAAAGGATTTTTGAAAATTTTGAAAATTGTTAATTTTAGAGCTCTTTAAAGTTTACTGTTCATTTTTTTTCTATTAATTTTAGCTCTTAAACTAGCAAACTGATAAAAATGTGCTTTTGGGTGCTTATAGAGCAGACATAGCAGTACCTAATAAAAATTATTTTAGTTGGAAGAAAAACTTTTTTAATCATTTATTTTGCAATTGTTGTTAACAAATGCAGGTTTTTCATAGCGGGGAATTATTGAAGAAATCAAAAAAAATTCAGAATGTAGCCCTATTTGTCCCCGTTACGGACCATTTTTAAAAAATGCGGACACTTTTGCTGCGCCATTCGGTTTGACTGTGCAAGAACCGCGCTAGGGATCGCCACGCGCGCGCGCGCGCCGCGTTCGGCTGGTCGAATCAGTGGATTTCGACGCGCAGCGTGCAATTCAATTAATTTTCTTATGGCCAATTTTGAAAGTGTTCGTATTTTTGAAAAGTGGTCCGTAAAGGGGACAAATAGAGCTACATTCTGAATTGTTTTCAATTTTTTCAATAGTTCCCCGCTATGAAAAACCTGCATTTGTTAACAACAATTGCAAAATAAATGGTTAAAAAAGTTTTTCTTCCAGCTGAAATAATTTTTATTAGGTACTGCTATGCCTGCTCTACAAGCATCCAAAAGCACATTTTTATCAGTTTGCTAGTTTAAGAGCTCAAATTAATAGAAAAAAAGTGAACAGTAAAGTTCAAAGAGCTTTAAAGTTAACAATTTTCAAAATTTTCAAAAATCCTTTCGCACACGTTTATATATCCCTAAAAACTACAACATATCAAAAATTCAGCAAAATCCGAGATGTTACTCCAAAAAGTGTCCGAGTTCGAGTGGAATGACCCTAATACAAGTTTTTCAATTTCTTCGTCGTAGTTTTGTTGTCCTAATAATTTTTTAATTGATATGTTTGTTACATAGATGATAAATTGCTCGATTTCAGAGTGGCAGTGGAACCACTCTATCCGCAAGTTTGTCAACGAGTGCCTGTACTGATCCCAACGAGAGAAGACCAAGGACCATCTCCCGTCGATTTAAGTAGAGCGTTGAATTCCGTTGCCTGTTCATTAAGTGTTAAACGCGAGGATCCTATAGCCGTCTTCCATTTAATTATGGAGGTAAAAAAAAAAAGGATTCATATTAATCTAGATGCCCTTTGAACTCAAGAAGTCTCTTTCTCAGTTTTCTTGAGTTTCTGTACAAAGGGTTTCACCTTCATTCTTAATTTAATATCAATCATTAACCGCTCAACATTATTAGGCTCGACATTACATGAAGTGCCTTTGGAATTGTGTGCAATTCTGGCTCTGTTGTACAGTCACTCTCTCCTTCACTCAAGCTCTGTCCAGTTTCTTGCTGCTGCCACCTTTATTCTCCGTCGATCAAGTCTTATGGTTAAGTTGTTTAATCATTCCAATGTTATCGATATCCATGATCGCTACGCCGATGGATCCTAGCATAATGCAGCGTGCAACTGGAAAAAATCAGTGCACCGTAAACGGACAGGTGAGATCTCTCAAATTTTCCGTAACTTCGTACTGTAATTATTGTGTTGCGTTTTACTTCACAGGTTGCACTGTTCGTTCTATGGTGTTACGGCAGTAAATTTTTACCGACAGTCATAACGATAGTTTTATCACAGTGTATTTCGTTTTTAACTTTGTGTCCTATATACACGAGCACCGAATCTAAATGCCTTTACGTATACCCTGACTCGCAAGGGGAAGCTTCTTGGGGTGGTTGGGGCGCCAAGCCAAACGTCACCTTAGCGGTGCAGCATTTTGCTTTGACATTGTTAGTTTTACATTTAGGTAAATTTAATTCACAGCTAATCCTTCCGCATGTACAGGGTGTATAAAAATTATATGTCACGACCACTATAGCGCGGTTCTACACCCTCGGTTTGGTGGAAAATGATGTAAGAAAGCTGTTGCAAAATTGACCTTGACCTTGAAAATCAAGGTCAAAGATTCAAAAAATTTTTTTTATTGCATCGTATTCTACCCGCCAGAAGAAGCAATTTTGCAAAACGAACCCTGAGTCACAACCATTCTCTTTGTTAAAGTTATCGAGTTTTACTGAAGTAGAAACAGAATAAAACACGCAGGATTAGGTAAAAACTTGTAATAAAAGAACTGTATTGCTAGAAGATTTTACACATTATATCTATCCGCAGCATGGCGCAAAACCCATGCGTTCCGCCAACCATTCAGCAGCACCACTCACACACACACACACACACACACATTCAAACAGGGTGCAAATCACATATTCTCAACACTGTTGAAAAGTGATGTTCAAGTTTTTGAGGTGTTAAACTTTTGAATAGCAAAGTCAAAGAAGTCAAAAAATAGTATAAGTTAAGTGCTTGACTCAAACGGTAAACTATTTCTTTAACTGCTCCCCAAAGAAAAAAGTCGAGTGGTGTTAAGTCCGGAGAACGAGGGGGCTATACATGTGGAGCAGGTCTGCGGCCTATCCAGCGTGTTCCAAACATACTACAGTGAATAACTATTATATTCGGACATTATACAATTTTTACTTTGTCGCATTGTAATTTTGTTCACGATGAAGAAAAAGAAAATTAATTCTAAATTACATTACTGTCTAGGGTCTAGTTAATAAAAGCATAATTTTTATTTATATAATTACTAACGTTTATTAAATATTCTATTTTAAACAAAACAATGTCTGGTTTTAACGTTACAATAATATTCGGACACTTTTAAAAACTGATAGTTTTTACACTAATTTTTACAAACGAAAAGCAATTCAATATCATGTAGGATATCCTTCTTGTCGAATGACCGCTTTTAATCGTTGAGGCATATTGCAAATTGTTTCTTTCAAATATTCTGTACCAATATTATTCCATTCCTCTTTCAGTCGTGCTTCTAACATTTCTTTAGATGTTATTGCAGTTGTTCTAATTCGTCGGTCTAGTTCATCCCACAAATTCTCTATAGGATTCAGATATGGGGGCTGAGGTGGTGGTTGTAATAATTTTAGACAATTGTACAGCAAATATTCCTGTACATACAATACGTGCCTTATGCTTGGGGTCATTATCTTGATAATACTTCAATGTATTCTGAATCACGATTTTTATTGCACTTTTACGTAAATTATTTTTTAATATATTGAGGTATACATTTTTGTCCATTATATTATCAATAAAAATTAATTCACCCGTTCCAAATGTTGAGATACATCCCCATACGAAACATTTCACGCACGTTTAAATCGCGTCTTCGCACCATTTCGAATTGATCTCGAATAACCTTATGTTGAACACGATAACAGTGCTTTCACCGGTATAGCTACGACACTGTTTATCTTATATTTGACTTTAAAATGTAAACAAAGTTAGTTTGAAATGTCAAGTGATGAGTATTATATATTCTTGAGCAAGTGAACCATAACATTGACATTGCTTTATTTCATATTTAACTTCAAACTAATGAATAAAATCAGTTTAAAAATTAATGAAACTTGAACATCACTCTTCAAGAGAATGGTTGAGTTAAGACTCGTGGTTCCTTTTGTAAAATTGCTTCTTCTAGCGAGTAGAATACGATGCAATAAAAAAAAAATTCGAATTTTTGACCTTGATTTTCAAGGTCAAGGTCAATTTTGCGGCAGCTTTCTTACATCATTTTCCACCAAACCGAGGGTGTAGAACCGCGCTATAGTGGTCGTGACATATAATTTTTATACACCCTGTAACACGCTATTAATTTAAACTACACTAAATTATTTAATATCGCTTTCAGTGACAATATCTATAGGCTTTGTACATAGAGAGTATTCGATTTGGAAAAAGCAACCTTTTAACAATGTTGTATGGTTTTTTAGTGCATTTATTGCGTAAGTATGAAATTGCTGTATTTGTGAAAAAAAAATAGTCGCCAGTTTAGGTATAAGTCGTTCTTATTGCTTTTTAGATTATGCGCACAAGCTGTATTCTCAGGAATCGTGTTCTGCAAGTTTTGGAAAGAAGAGGGTCAAGGTATCGAAGACTTTCCTATTCAACTTCCTTTATTTTTCGTGATCTCGTTGCCAGTGATTTTCGCAATTAACGAATTAATTAAGTGGCAAGAGATTAAGTAAGTATCGATATATAGAAATATTATTAATTATCACGAAATATATGGATTTAATCATTATTTATAAAATATTTTCAGAGTGAATGTAAGGTATCAAAAGAGAGCTCGATTAGAATTTGGTACAAAACTCGGAATGAATTCTCCGTTTTAAAGAATTTTACTGTCGTTAAAATAAAGAGCCAGAAATAAGAAGATAAAATTAGACAAATGATGACGGCGGAATGTGTATATGTATGTATATGGCCCTCGCTAGTTAAGGCAATTAAAATACTCAAATTTTGCATAACGCCATTGCTGTATTGAATTGTGCTTCGTGAAATTGTCAGGATGCTTAATTTATTAAATATCTATTTATTATAATTAAAATAAGCGCGAACAATTTATCTAATCAATTAGTGCAATCGAGATACTTGGATAATTATTTGACACTTCCGAAACGGTTTCAAATTTTTACTTGACAAATCACGGATAGTTTTACGGTTTCTCAAATCAATTAGTACTAAACACCAGACATTTTCAATACGTAATATTGTTTCACAATTTGATAAATAATCGAATGTCAAAGTACTTATATTTTTATAATACAATGTAATATTTTACATTTTAAACGTTGATGTGCTGCGAACAGTCATAGCTAATATTGAAAATTTTAATGGGTATTATGTATATATGTATTTACTTTTACAAAGTGTATTATATTTTTTAATATTTTTAGCTTGTGTACTTTGTGTTCCCTTTTTTTTTGGAATTTTTGTAAAGAAGAGTTTTACGAAAATGGATATTTTATTAAATAATTGAATTTGATTTAATAGTTGGAAAATACAAATTTAACTCAATATATTTAAATTGTTTAAAAATTAAATACATATATTATACAGATTTGAAATAATTATTTACTTGTACGAAGTAAGTAATATGTAAAATACTGAAATGTTGTCATTATTTAAATTAAATAACTAGTATTATTTATGTTAAATATATACGGGTATACTATATTTTTCAATTAATTTCGGCGTTCCTATGAGAAATAACTTATTTTTAGTATTTCAAATATTCTAGTACTTTAATTATTTTTCTCAGAAACGAGTGAGGGTTTTTATAAATAATTGTTTATAGACCATTGTTTTGTGTACATATATTAAAATTTTTAGTTCGAATTTTAAAAAAAACGATTAAAAAAAATTAAATATGAATGATTGTACAAGAATTCAAAAAATGATAATAAAATTTTTCTTTAAAGTTATCCTGCTTTCAATTTTTATTCATTAGATAGATTCTCCCATAAAGAATTTCCCCACCTAATGAAAACTATGGATTTAATTTCGTTTAATTAATTTGATGATAAGATTTCGATTGAAACAATTTTACAAAAAATGTATTATTTATTAGAATTGATTGTTTTTTGTATCACAATTAAAATTAATATTATATACATAATAAAACAAATAACCATAGAATGTCCTGCTTCATACAATAATTTTGGCGAGAAAACAGACCATATAAATAAATGATGATGTTGAATGCTGATTATAATTGTGTAAACGGTTACTGGTAAAAATCTCCACGTAATGTACGTTTTACTGATTTTCGTAACAATTTCGCATACACTGAAAGAAAAATTTTTATTGTAGTGCATGAATGTAGTTTTATGAATTAGATGAAAATTTGAAAATAACTCACTTGTAAGGATATTGTAATACTGCATGGTAAACGAGTAAAAGATAAGCTAAAATAGGAGCAGAATAAATATTAATAGTGATTAGCGACCCAATAAGGAATGGCTTATACGATTGTATCCCAACGTAACCCGCAGCTACGTCAATAGTTGCTAAACTGTTAGAATTTCCCTAATGAGGAATCATTTTTATGTAAAATCCAATAATTTAAGTGTCGACTAATTTCTTTCATCATTGATTGTTACCTGATAGAAATAAAATACATTCCCAAGCCACATGTACAAAAGTGTATTTGTTTCCTGTATGCTACTGTCTTTAACTATTTCGTGGACGACCTTGCTAAAAATGACTTGAAATGGCACGAGTATTATATTATGAGGTTGATGAAGCATTGCTGCAATCACGATCAATGTCCTTATAAAAAAGGATAACACAATTTTTAGAAACATCGTTTCGTTGTATTTAATCGTTAATGTCAAATGGTAAATATACTTCATAAAATTTATTGCAAGTAATATCCAGAAAATTTGCACTTCGTATATTCCTCTGTAATAAATTAACGTACTGTGATTTCAAGAAATTATACAGATTCTCTGCACAGATAAGAATCTTACCTGGATTGCGGATAGAATGGTATTTTAATAACGCTATTGCCGTGCATATGACGAGTATATATACATACACAAATTATAGTATTAAATATTAATGATCGTCGTTTATATCTTTCGTCTTCGTGTTTAAAATCGAGCCACAGTAAAAGTGTAAGGGCTAAAAATATCATTTTGATTCGACAGAAGTGATGCTTATGCCACAAAAATAGTGATTAATACTTTGTTATCTAATTACCAATAATGACCAGAATCGTCATATGTAGCTTGCTCTCCTGTTCTATTAAAAATTCAGCTATATCAGGAAGGTGAGCATATTTATCCCCTGTACTATTTAGTTGTCTGAAAATCCTATGTCCTATTAGCAGTAATAAAAGCTTGGTACAAGTTTGTGCGTACAAATGTTGTTTCGAATTTCTGTAACTAAGATATTTCGTATTCATAACTCAAAATTTTCCTTGGCTCTAATATTTGAAGAGTATGAAAGGATTCTTCTTACGATTGCAAATGTAAACAGAATTTCACAGTAGATTTGTAAAGTAACAACATGAGGAGAGTAACCCAATAGAAATACCAAGTTTGATGCTCCTCTTCTACAAAACTACTACCACCAAGTGTAATAGTATGTATAAGTGTGCCGAATGGAAGTAGATATTTTTCGATCCCATTCTCTGCTGTCTAATTTTTATACAAAAATTTACTAAAATGTATCGAATTTAAAAATCTTATCCTATTCGTTTTTACCTTATGTGCAAAAAGACTGAAACATTCAATGCCAGCAAGTAAATGACTATTTATAATCAGAACAATTGTTACGAATGACAGTATCACAACTGTATTAAAGTTCCATGACCAAAGCAATGATATGCTTTCACATTCCCCAAAATAATTAATCAATATCCAAGCAAATATATTCAAAACAACCAACATAGTCGTATTTTTAACTGTCGCCTGTCTAGAAGACGATTTTCCTAATAAAATGCAAATAATCTGAAATTGCAATTTTCATCTAATTATTACACTTTTATGAGAATTCAATTAAAAATGGAAACTATTAAGTTGAGTGTTCATCCTTACGTGACACAAAAAAAATATGGCTATTGTTATTATGTGAAAATCATATTTGACTACATTGTTCATGAGTATCATTTTCATCTCTTTAAGTGCAACTTTATAGGAAAATACAATATCGTCTGTCATATCATTTGGATGATCTTTAGTATTTAACCAAGCACTATGAAGTTTTAGTGCCTCCAAATATTTTTTGTATGCATCTGTAAGAATATGCAATATATTGTAGAGTTTCGAAACAAATAGTACTTAATTGTATACAATGAATTTACCCACATTCGGACTTGTAGTCAGTCAATTTTTGAAAATGATTGAATACTTGTTTGGCATTATAGTAAAGTACGAATAACTTCTTCGAAATAGGTAAATCGTATAAAGTATCCAAAAAGGCAGTTCCGAAATTAGAAAATGGTATTGGCACACCCAGAATAATTGACAATGTAGATGCGATATCTATTTGTTCTATTTCTGTGAAACTATCGTGTTTCTGTACACATTGTCCACCGATCACGATAAAAGGAACATTCGTTTCCGATAATGTTGAACCACCGTGACCTCCAGAATCTCGCATTCCATGATCCCCACAGATAATAAACAGAGAAGAATCATTATTTTGATTCTGGAGATAACAAGTTTATACCATTTGTATAAATATGGAAAATAAATTAATATTTTTTACTTTTTTTAAAAAAATAGAATTATAATATTAGAAGAATGCAAGTTAATGAATAAGTTAAAGTTATTGACCCTTTGAGCATCATTGAATCTTTGAACACTATTTAGATTAAATTATAAGTTGAAACTGTATACAATTATGAGTTATAAACTTCTAAAATGATCCGATATTAAGTGGATATAGTCATTGGGTCACCGATTTTAACGAAACTTTTTCTGGTGAATCTAGAGCAAAAATAAGCCGAAACATGTTTGGCCGTTTTTGACAATACTCATTATTTAAAAAGATATTTAATATTTATTTTTTTTTAATTTTATATTCAATTCTGTCGAGTTACTTAAATATTGAATTTTTTTCTGTTTTGATTTTTTTATGAATATAAAGAAAAATGTTTCTTCTTAAAATTTTTTTTATTTTATTAATTTTTCCTTTTTCAATGTTTTTTCTAAATATTTACAATAATAATATTAATGCGGCTTTATTGCACACTAAATACGTATCTATACAATTCGATATACAAATTTCCTTGATATTAATAAAGAATGTTTCTTACAATCAGATAATATGCGAACAGTTAAATACTCTTGTAATGCATCTGCGTTAATTAAATGCTCCTTGTGTTGAAGATTTTTATGCTTTTCATGTTTTTATAACATAAGCCATCCACTACATTCTAAATAATGCATATAACACAAGAAGAATGAAGAAAAAACATTGAAAAAAAAAAAACAAATTGATAAAAGAATTTTTAAAAAGTTTTAACAGGAAACAACATATAAAAAAAATTATAAAAAAATCAAAACAAAAAAATCCCGAAGAATTTGTACTCGCGATCCCCTTTGCTTTACCACCGTCGCTACACAGCTATTACAACAGAATGAGGTAATTCATTATTTAAGTAACTCGACGGAATTAAATATTAAATTTAAAAAAATATATACAGGGTGCGCCAAAGTAAGGAAACGGTCAAATATTTCGAAAACGGAATATTTTTGAGAAAAATTTTTTAGAAGAATGTTTTAAAAATTCTATTGAACGGTTGTATCCGTTTGACCTTCAGAGGAACGGTTAAGGTCACGTCAAGGTCAACATAATTTTTTTAAATGGAACACCCCATTTTTGATAATGCAGTGTTATAGCTGACGATGAGACCTTTCCAAAACACTAGCTGATGACCTATTTCTCTTGATAATTGCCTGAGTGCTGAGCTTTAAATGCTTCGATGCTGTTAGCCTTACTGTTAGTATTATTTAGGGTGCACCGTGAGGAAGTTTCTTGATTGGACTTCGCACAATCATGGTCCTCACGTATGGGCTTAGCAAGGGCGATTTTAGCATAAATACACATTGAGCATTTGAGATTTAGCATTAATGTGCTTTTACTCGTTAAATGTTCAAATTGTCTTCTGCCTGTTTCTTGTCAATTCTTGGCAATTTTCAACAGAAATAGTACACCAGCTAGTGTTTTGAAAAGGTCTCACCATCAGCTTTAACAATGGCATGTTCTATTTAAAAAAATCATGTTGACCTTGATATGACCTTAACCGTTCCTCTGAAGGTCAAACGGATATGACCGTTCAATAGAATTTTTAAAACCCTAAAACATTGCTCTAAAACATTTTTCTCAAAAATATTCCGTTTTCAAAATATTTGACCGTTTCCATACTTTTGGCGCACCCTGTATACATATATATACAGGATGTTTTGCAATAGGTGGGAGAAAATGTAAGGTGTGATTCTAGGCGTCAAAATAAGAGGAAAATCAAGAGTAACGAAATGGCGTTAGCAGCTTTGTTTTTTAGTTATTAGCATTTTAAAAAGTGGGTGAAAAGCGCCTGAAACATGGCAATCCGTATGGCATCCCTAATTCAAAACACGGACCCTCTCACTCAAACTTACATTCATTCGATCCTTCTTTGAAATAATCAATATATCGATCCGCGAAAACAGCTGTGGTTTACGTTACGCACACATCTTCGTTTCATACAACAGCTCTACACACTCTAAAAAATATTCCGTAAATTTTGACAAATGCCATAGGGATTGCCATGTTTCAGGCGGTTTTCGCCCACTTTTTCAAATGCTAATAACTAAAAAACAAAGCTGCTACCGCCATTTCGTTACTCTTGATTTTCCTCTTATTTTGACGTCTAGAATCACAGCTTACATTTTCTCCCACCTGATGCAGAACACCCTGTATATATTTATATATATTTATAATATAATAAATATATATATTTAAATAATGAGTATTGACAAAAACGGCCGAACACGTGTCGGCTTATTTTGGCTTTAGATTCACCAGAAAAAGTTGTATCAAAATCGGTGACTCAACGACTGCGACCTCTCCTAGTGTAAGATTATTATTCCGAAAAATTACTAATTTGCGCATGGTGCTCGTAGAGTTAAAACGAAGAAATTCACACCTACCCATTCCTGGATTTTCAAATAAATCTTTGAAATTATATTGTCCATTTCTTTAAGTTTAGTCTTAATGAGAGTACTAAATGGTCCATGAACATGACCAATATGATCAAGTCCTAAATAATGAAGGATCATAATAGACCAATCATTATTATTGTATAATTCTTCATGTAAATGTCTAGTTACATTATTGTCAACCTAAATTAACCTCTTCAATTAAATTTTGCACTGCTACATTGGATAGCTTAGAAAATACATTATAATATAAAGTACCTCTGTAAAGTCTGTTACAACGAACGATGTGGTACCATCGTAACGATCAAATATCGAAGGAAATAAGACAAGCCAAGTTTCATCACCATAAAATATTGACTTGTAACCGTGCTGTTTTGCCTGAAGGAGTAAATTATCGCCAAAAACTGGTTTGCTTCCAAAATTGAATGCAACATCAGCGAAATTAGGGATTGTGCCAGTTGTAATTGCCTATTCCATATCGAATGTTAATTCTGTTATACTTTAATTAAAAAAGATGATTTAAATGATTGTGCTTCAAAAATACAACACCTTTATTCTGGGCATTGTAACTGTTGGTGGTTGTATTTTGGATTGTAACAAACAAGCTGAAGAATTTGCAATGAGATTGCTAGTTATGGGCATGGCGACTTTCCCAATGGATCCTGTTATAAAATCCCACCTCAATGCATCAATCACCATTATGATCATTTTTTTTACCATTGGCTGATACAATGTATCTGTCTTTACTCTATAAATAATTATATCCAATGATAAGCATATGTATTGACTTTTTATTTGTTGCAAATTGTCAAGACTCACCTCACGTTTTCTATAAACTTTGGAATATCATTTTCTGTTGCTATTGTTTTATCATAATTTATCAAAGGGAAAAATCCATATAGAAACAAGAAAATGGACAAAGGTCCAATTAAAAGTATATAAAATAGAATGATAATTTTCCTATCCAGTTCTTTCTCTGTAATTAAAGAAAAAGTAGCCTGTACATTTATCATAGAAAAATAGCAAACATACAGGGTGACAATAAAATACCCGCAATACTTTCGAAAACGATAACTTTATAAAATCTCATCGAACTAAACAAATCTTCTTTTAATACAAACCATGTGAAAAACTAAACACAAAAATTCAAAAATTCGATTTTCTAAAAACATCGGACAGATTGCAAGAAAATGATGCTTATCAAGAAGCTGAAGGAATAATGTATGGAGCAGGCATCACTGATTGAGTGTAAGACGCGTTTTTTACGATTTTATGATAAAAACTTTAAACGCGTTTTTCTCGAAATAACGTTTTTCGACCTCGCCGACACGATTTACAAAAGAATATTGCACCGATTGGCCTCAAATTTGCAGGGATTACTCTGAACACGCATAGTTTCAGTCCGAAGTAGAATTATAAATATTCATTTATATTTAATCATATTTTTAAACAATTTAAGTTGTAAAAAAGGGCCGAAAAATTCAAAAGTTCACCATTTTGTTATTTTTCATCGGGAGTGAAAAATTTTACTTCCAACCATAGCGACAACTCTACTTTTTAAGAAACTACTCGATTTTTTTATTTTAAATGCTCCAAAGTCCAGATATCATGTCGGCCAGGAACAAGTAGGGCTCACTTCAAGCGGCCAGATCACTAAGATAAATTAATAAAACAATGAAATAAAACATTTTTTGTATTACTTTAAAACCTCTATTTTTATGTGTGAAAAGATGGAAAAGTAAAAATAAATTTTAGTATGAAAAACAAATTCGTGATAAGATGTACGATAAACCCTTAAACGCTTCTGAGAATTATTTACGTAGTCGCTCATTCTTCGACGGTAATTTCATGCCAGGCTCGTTGTAAAGCAATCTTCAGCTGTTCTACAGTTTTATATCTTTTAGAGGAGAGTTTCTTCGCCAGAACGGACCAAACTGAGTAGTCCATTGCGTTGAGGTCGGATGATTTTGATGGCTATATTGTTTTATCTCTCCGGACACAATTCCCTGTTGCACAAATGTTGGCGCCCAGAGCATTAAAGAAGTCGGAAAATGGCTACATTGCACACAAACCCGATTTAATGATTTACTTGAGTTCTTTGCTAATAACTGCATATCATTCTGATGGTTGTGACATCATTCAATTGTAAAACTTTTCACATCCGTAAAAAGTACAGAACAGTAGCGATCACGTGCGACAAGTCGAAGCAGCGTTCTCACTTTCTTCATTCGTTGCTTTGCCATTTCATCTGCCAGGTAATGACACCAAATCAGTTTATAAGGATGACGTTTCAGATTGTTTTTAGCCATCAAACGAAGTGATTCACAATTGACTCCAATGCATCTAGCCATTCGTCGCAATTGATTGTACATAATTACGACAAATTCTGCAGCTTATTTTGTTAAGATTTTCCGGAGTGGTAATTCCTCGTATTTACCAGTTTCCTTGTAACATTTACTAGCATCATAAACAGTCCTAAGCGGCATTTTAAGTACTTTTGAAATAGTTTTCGTTTTATTTCCCTTTTTGTATAAATTTATAGCTGAGATGCGGTCTTCTTCCCCATTTTTAAATCAACCAGTTTAACATACGTCAACAGAGGACAACAGTATACTACAGAGAATTTCCCGCATAAGTCAAATATATAATTTACTATTATCGAAAAAAAAAAACAGGATAAACACGATCGCAAAAAGAATTGCGAGAATTTACTTGTCACCCTTCTAGTTCTTTATTACATTTTTAGGCAAAAATATTTTACTGTCGAAATATAGTAAAATAGTATCATGTTTGTTACTGTACCTCTCATTTTTACGAAGTTATCAATTTCAGTAATTCAAAGATAGGATCTATAACACGTTTTAAGGTTAATGTAAACGGATGCCGGTTTCTATATTATATTTTTCACAATACACATTTTCTGTAACTAACCAAATTTTATAACTAATATTTGGACATTTTTATTCTATGAAAAGTCATAGAAAAATATTTTTCAAAACATCTCGAAATTTGTTAGAACTTTCCACGTCTGATAAACATGTGATAAACACGATCTTTCTACTTCTCAAGGAGGTGACTTATTTAAAGCATATAGAGTTACTGATTATAATCTACGTTCTTTACATTATAATTATTAAGAATTTTTAAAAATTCTATGAAAATATGCTTCACTTGTCAAATACTAAAGGTAAAAACAACGCAATTATTAATTAGATTCTTTGAAATGGGAAATCCCATGTTTTCACAAGGGATACCAACTAGCCAAGAATTTCGGACAATTGGAGTTATGTCATTTTTGCGGACCGAAATATAAAATTTCTTTTTGTATCGAAATTTATCAAATTTCATAATGCCATAATTGCACGTTTTATAAACATTAACGTTGCATTTCTTTTACGCAAGTAACATTACTCGCATGTCATTGCATTTTGCTAATAAGTCGCAGACAATCCGATCAATAAGTAGAAACGGACTTGAACGGACTTTATTTTATCAAGTAGAATCACTCAGTCAGTGTCAGTCAGTGGACAGCCGCAACGACGCATTATGTATCGGTAATAATCGAAATTTTCGCGAAGCACAGTTTCTTGCTTTTCATACCTAATTTAAACTATCACATTGTTTGGCTTATTTATTATAACGTAAGTATATCGCAATTAACGAAAACAAGTTTCTGTGTTTTTTTTTAAATTTTGGATTTTTTACAGGAATTAGTGTTTCATTTCATTGAAATACAAAAATTTATATATTTTCGGTTGAATAAAACCCTGGAAATATATATGTTAATTATAAAAAACTATTTCGTAAAATGTAACAAATTGTGTATAATTACAGAAAGAAATGGCATCTTTAGAGGAGAGTTGGAAAGAAGCAACCGAGGGCTTAGATAGTGCAGTCCGTGATACATGGTTTACAAAATTGCAAGAAGCTTATTCGGAGGAGAAGCGTACTTATCACAATCTAGATTCGCTTCGTGAAAAATTAAATTGCTATTATGAAATTAAAGATAATCTAAAGAATCCCCAAGCTGTGCTTCTTGCCTTATATTTTCAAAAGTACGTAATATAATATAATATAAAATACAAAAAAAAAATAATTTTCAATGTGTTACAGCTTTGAATATGACCCTAAAGCTTTAGACGGCGAGAATAAGAATTTGGAGCATTTTAATGCATTTGCAGACGAAGCTGAAATTCCTGCTGTGATTATTACTCGATAATATTAGTTAGTAAGTCAGAAAGTAACAGATTTGTAAAACTAACTTAATTACACACAGGATTCAGAATTGAGAGAAGAGGCTTGCGAGCTACTGAAAGTAGCTGCTACACACAGTACGGATGCGCATAAAATTGGAGGTGCCTTTGGCGGTGAAGATGCTCATTACTTTTTAGATTTGGACATGGCTGTGCTCGGCTCTCCTCCAGAAAGTTATACGGAATATAGAGAAAAGATACGCGGAGAATATTTATTTCTTAGCGAGCCAATGTATACCGCATTACGTTTAAAGGTAATTATACAGAATTGTATGTTATACGTACAGATACATGTTTGTGTTGTTGATTAGGTGCTGCAAAATTTTGTGCAAATTCCAAATATTTTTGCCACAAAGGAATTTCGTGAGAAATACGAGGAACAAGCTAGACAAAATATACAAGCCGAAGTTGAATTGTTATCCTAGGATGTTTAATAAAATTCAAGCTTAACAAAGTGTATCTTTATAAATTTTTTTTATTGGATGTCGATTATGTAATTGCAGAGGAAAAGGAGGTTTCAATTGATGGAGAACTCTTTTACTGTGTCATTAGCGTTTGATCTCTGTGTAGAGCGAAGTAGCACAAATATATATTTTCAATATTAGTATCTGAAGTAATTTCGGACATGATATTGAATGTAATGATAATACACAATATTATTACGGCAAATGGACTGCATTCATGTCTTACATTTTACATTCAAAGTAATTTTCCAACACGTTTTACGACTTCAATGATAAAAATACAAACGTAATTATAGTGCAATATAATTCAAAAAACGGTGAACCTGTCGATGTGCTACCCTCTCACCGACTTTGGTGACCTTCAAATGTGTTATAAAGGACGAAATTCTGAACAACTTTTTCCTACGCATATACTGGGCGGTCGGCTTTAGTTTCCGAGATATTCGTGAAAAACCGCCGCTACTACTACATATTGTAGTTAAACTTGTAAAAAAGCTATTTCCTCATCGATTTTGATGGGACTTTTTTGAATCACTTTGTTTGATCATTCTGAAGAACTTTTTCTTATACATGTAGCCGGCGATCGACCTTAGTTTTCGAGTTATATACAAAAAAAAGTTTTGGTAATTAGGAATAGGGGTGGCCTCATCGATTTTGATGACCTTGAAATATGTTGTCAAGGTCATTTGAACAATTTTTTCCTACGCATATACTAAGCGGTCGGCTGTATTAGTTTCCGAGATATTCGCAGAAAAAGGAATCTAACCCAGTTCTGATCATTTTTGCAAATATCTTGGAAACTAAAGCCGAGCGGCGGTAGTATGTATATAGGGAAAAGTTGTTCAGAATGATGACCTTAACAACCTATTTCAAGGTCATCAAAATCGGTGAGGTCGCTTCTATTCCGAATAATTAACAAAACTGTTTTGTGTATAACTCGAAAACTAAAGTCGACCGCCTAGTACATGCATAGGAAAAAGTTGTTCACAATGTTGTACTTTACAATTTGAAGGTTATCAAAATCGGTGAGGACATAGCAGGCGTAGCAGATCGACAGGTTGACCCAAAAAACTAATATTTATTGTTAATGCTAGGCACGAATGTTTCTATTTTATGTTCTATTAAAATTATTTTACATTCAATTATATCTTTCGTTTGTTTTTTGACACATTGAAATCAAAATGTTAAGTTTGATTTTACGGAACTTTTATACTATAAAAGCAGTCGGACAAGTTTTTTAAACTTTTATCTCTTAGCTGTTGCTTTTGACAAAAGTTACATGTATGACGTTTATAACTAAAATATTAACAAATTTATATATGTATTCAATTTGAAAGGAAGAAATATTTTAAATATATATTGTTATATTGAATCAAGTTAGTGAGTTAATCGTAAAAATATACAATTGCTGCAATGTAAAGGAATGCCAAAGAATTGTCAACCATTCATGTAACAAGTTTTTTTTATTAAATTATCTAAGTTATTATTAATGTTTAAGTATCTTATTGTAAGGAAAAAATACATAAATATTTGAAATATTGTTTAAAACCTAATGCATTATACCCTACAACGAAGAATAAACGAAGTATTGTATTTTTTTTATTGTTAAACGTAAAAATCTCGCTTTTTATAACAAAATAAGAGGTTTATATAGACAACAATTCATGAAGTCTAAATGTAAATCGTTTTTTGCAACGGCAGCTTTATGATGATGTAACAAAGTTTCGTTACACTTAGATTAACTGTTAATACATGTTATAAAGGATTACTCTAACCTTTGTATACATCGCTTGCCTTCAATAGTTCCAACTCCATCCCATCCAATATAAATGTATGTCTTTTTATCTAATTATCACTACATAATTAACTGTGAATTCCATTTGAACAAACAGCAATTGTTTGAATAAAATAATATTGTTTTACTTTTACACAACTGAAAATTTAAACACTACATTACGTTATAAGACGCGATTTTAATAAGACTATACGCATTACTTCGATAATTTGAATCAGTTCGATATTATAGATCGATATAATGATTTGAAATTTAAATTTTCACTTTGCTTAATTATTTCACGCTCGATGTTAATTTTAAGAAAATATGCACTAGTTTTTTTTGTCATTCGTATGAGTTGATTAACATCATTATTTATGTATCTTCAAACAAGTAAATATAAATGAATAACAGAAATCAATTTCAAATAAACGAAGTATGGTGAAAATAGAATATATTTGGATACGATTGAAATTTCTTATTTATAAATATTAAATATGTGTAGATATAGAATAGAATTGATCAATCAATTTTGTTTACTTTGGTTTCCAAGTAACTCATAAATTGGGAGTAGTATTAGTTCTTTGACTATAATGCAAGGAATTTTATTGTTACTTTAATCATCGACTATTTAGTGCATAGCAACTTCGACGTTTAGAAATGTTTCCCAACTATTTAATTAACCATTGAATATATTTCTTATAATCTTCTTCAGTTATAAATTAATGTATCATGCCTTTTCAACAAGACATTAACGATAAAGAACTAGATCACGAACGGGAGGTAAGAAACATGATATTATTCAATAATTGTAAGTACTCATAACTTATCTTGTCAATAGAATAATTTATAGTCTATATGTATATATGACGTCTTTCATTAATCGCCTAGAAAATGAGACAAATAGCTGTGACGACATATGTAGCACTTGTGCAAAGATTACATTTCAAAGAACTGTTATATAGATATGATATAATGCAGTAATTTAATTACGTGTTTTATCTATTGAATTTTTATAATTCTAATTAACAAACCTCTTGATTCTGACAATTGTTATCAAATTTAAGATTACTATACAGAGTAACTTTAATTAAACATATGTTTTTATCTCAAACTTTTATGATACTTAACTATAATTTTTAATAGACTAAAGCAATAATTAATCACTTTCTCTTTTTATGAAATTATTTTTGAACGGAATGGACTATGTATAAAAATGTTAAGTACACTGTTCGCCAAAATTAAGGGGCAATTTTCCGAAAATTTTGGTCATTTTCGAATGACTATATCTCTGCGAAAAATGACTATAAAAAATATTTAAAACCACCATTTTGTAGTTTGAAGTTTCTAGTTTTTTAGAAGCGCAGTAAGCCAATTTTTTAAAATTTTGTCAATTTTGAAGGGACGCATGGTCCGAAAAAAATTTTTTCTAGTAAATCCAATGCAATTTCTTCTTTCTCTTAAAATAAACTGGAACTAATGACTAAGAATAACAGTTGACACGTAATTACAGTTTAAACGCAAAGAGATCCGTTTCAAAGAAGAAACGTATCGCACAAGTGATCCATCAGTTTTTTAGACGTATCGCACATTTCACTATCGAGGCCACAAAGTAAAAAAATCCGACCGGTTTCGCCTTTTGAACGTGAGTTATGGATACTCTTAGCGTACTCAAGAAAAACGTAGACATTGAATGATTCCGTGATTTTTCTTGAAGCAGTTTATATCAAAATGCTTCGTATACCACGAAACAAAATCTCATTAAATTAGCAACTACAGGCTATTAAAGGAAAACATTTCAGCTTTTCAAAACATTTACCAGAAAACTGTTTTTTTTTTAAGTATGCGTTTCTTCAAAATGGACGAAATTTTCAAAATATTGGTTTATTGCGCTTCATCTTCAAAAAACTATACTGCACGAAAAAATAATTGGGCCCATGATAAAAGAAACTAGAAACTTTAAGTTACAAAATGGCGGTTTCAAATATTTTTTATAGTCATTTTTCGCGGAGATATAGTCATTCGAAAATGACTAAAATTTTGGAAAGAGTTTAATGGCCCCTTAATTTAGGCGAACAGTGTATATCAATCAATGAAATTAAAATTCATTGAATAAATGCTAATAAAATCATTAGTATGGTTTTATTGACTATTAAAACTCATTTAAAATAGTAATACAACAATAAAAAAAATGAGTGATTATGATTTGTTTAACTTTTGAATACATATGTATATTAAATTTTCTTATTTTTTTTAGACATTTAACTATCAAAATACTTACCGTTTGGGATCTTATAATTCCTTCAAAGTAGATTTAGTAGATAAGATCGTGAAGACAGTATTATGTAATAAACTTGAAAATGTCTCTTATGATGCTGTGGAGAGTCCAAAGCTTTGCGAATTAGTAGCTGTAGACATTAAAGAAAAAATTAAAAAATTAAATTTTGACAGGTATCTGGATCAATTTTTCATAATATAATAGTTAAATATATTTGAACTTTCTAAAAATCAAAGACAATCATGATTTCATTAGTGAAAATTCTAAATAATCACTGAATTGTTGTACAAATTACATAATAACAAAATAGGAATCATTATATTGATCTTGTTAATATTAGTGAATTTAGTGAATGTTATTGAATTTGATTTAATGAAGATAATAATTTTGCATTTAGATACAAAATTGTAGTCAAAGTGGCTATCATCGAGAAAGCAAGTCAATCTTTACAAACATCAGTCGGATTTCTTTGGGATGCTGAAAGGGATAATTACTCTACATTCACGTATGAAGCCCGAACATTTCACGCTTACTGCTGTGTATTTGGTCTTTATTATGAGTGAAATACATGTATGTAGTTAAGTATTACAATAAAAACTCAGAATTGTATCTTTATTTGAACTTGTCCTTAATCGTCTGTATTATAGTCAGGATCAGAGGCAGATTTACATATTTATTTATTTATTTATTTATTTATTTAATTATTTATTTATCTATTTATTTATCTATTTATTTATCTATTTATTTATACATTTATTTATCTATTTATTTATCTATTTATTTATCTATTTATTTGTTTATTTATTTATTTTTAAGCTAAGTAGGCTGCAACCTAGGGCGACGAATTTTGAGCGGTAGCAAATCTCGGGCGAAAGAAATTGAAAAAGATAGTAAAATGGTTTTAATGTCTGACATTCAACCTATATAAAATAAAATAAAATAGGAAAGGGCGACAAACGCTCCGCCCCTGATTAAGATTGAACACAAAAAGTAAAACAGCAATTCAAAATATGTAGAATATAAAATGATCCACATTCATTATGGTGGATCCATTAATTCAGTAACGGTTTCAGATATAATAATTCGATTGACATATTTTGTATTTTTTTTCTGTTTATTCATGACCTCTATATCACTATGTGACAGGTATTTTACGCGTTACAACTGGCATTATTCCACTGGCTAATGCGTATTGAAAGCAACAAATATTAGTTCTCGTAGATCATTAAAAGAGTTTAGCGTTTAGTTTACAGTTTAAAATTCGTGTCTGGCAATGATTTTCTTACTGTCAGATCTATTATACGCAAAACCGGTTATCGACTACCAACATATTTACCTGGGATACTAATAGAGACTCATTAAATATTCTAATAAGTATTACTTCATATCGTATCATTAATACGTTCTCTTTTAAATTATTCAAAACAATTCATTTCTTCTTGTTCTCTGTTTTCATTAAATCATTTTCTATTGTAACTAACAATTTTTATCTTTTTCTATTTATTTAGTACATTTTAAAAAATTAGTGATATGGAACTATAACGTCAATCATTTCCAAAAAGCATTAGGTTATAGTTCTTGAATGCAGTCTATATTATCTTTTCTAGATTTCGATATCGATTAAGAATTCTATTTGTTAAAATAAAAGCTAATAAATTAGTAAAATAGAAATGACAAAAAGTTTCTCTGACTTTTCTTTTTTTTAAGTAAATTCAACGGCAAATTTTATATATAAAAGTAACAATGTAATAAACTGTAAATAGTGTATTTTTATTATCTTTTTTCTGCCTGCATGTCTTTTATTTAATTTCCAAGAATTTCTTTGTTTTTAAATATCAAATTGAGAATAAGCGAAGAAACTTTTTGGCCAACCACAAATTATCTAAATTGATACTATCAGAAATCACTTTACGGTCCAAAAGGTTTAGACATTAAAAGATTGAACTTTCAACAATTTCAACATTCAAAGTTTAATGAACTTAACTTTCTGTTAACCATATGTGCGTCACAGCTGTGGAACATAAATCGCTGTCACTCATTATATGATTGACAAAACGGAATATCGCAAAACTACAGTCACTTAAATGTGAATGACATGAACCGCCTAAGGCAGCTATTCTTTTATTTTCGGTCTGTTCTTATAAAAAGAACTCAAGATAAATATAATTTACCGTTCGATAGCGCGGAACAGCACACAGGAAAGCAATCAGTCTCGTATCATTCGTCGAAAGGTTTGCACGTGAGTAATGCTGTGCTCTTGTATGAAAACTTATAAGTAAAAGATTTAAGAAAAACATATTATTGCACAGTGGGACAGAAACTACAAAGAATAGGATGAAACACAAATCGTAACAAAAATTTTTTAATTTTGAACCAATTTTGAAAATCAAGAATACTATTGTAATTTTATTCATAAGTGCTGGTTAAGAGTTAACAGCTCTATTGCTTAAGATATTTTTATAAATATCACCTTGTATTTTTGTGTTGACAAAGTTCATATAAAATTGAATTAATTACTTAAATTTAACTTTAAAAATGATCTTTTTGCGTTTTTTTCTTTTGTGTCTTTCCCTTTATACATATTTTGAAAATATAATTTATCATTATCAAGTTTTTGTTAATCAAACTTTTTAATAATTATTATTTCAAGGCACGAAATAAATTGCTGAATTTTTTTATATTTCTATCCCACTGTGATATGCAATTAAAACAGTTGAGAAAGATGCTTCATAAAATAATCGTGTGATATAGACATATACAAACATACATTATGATCATTTTTCAATGATCAAAAAATGATCAAGAAGCTTCTTTTACTGCACTTTGCTTCTGCTGAATATGCGAATTCTTGCTACCGACAATTAAGAAAAACTCAAGTGTTTTTTTAAATATACCTTCATATGTTTTTGTCTTACAATTATGTTATTATAACGCCGGTTCCACATATTCGTATACATATATGCATTCATTTGTATGTGATACATACATGTTTTAATGTGAATAACGAATATTCGTATTCGTATACGATATACCGAATGTGTGGAGTTAGCGTAACGCATTGTTTAAAATTGGCACTGAATAAAATTAAAGCGGAATAAATAAATATGAAATAATTCCTTAAATTACATGTGTTTTTAAATAACCATCAGATTGACCACTTGAAATAGGAAATTAATATATCTCAATTATAGGTATAATTCTCAAGTTAAAATACGAGTAGTTTCTTTTTGTCTTTACGTCTTATATTGTCGGTTTTCAAAAGTGTTCACTACTATTATATTTCATGAATCGTGAAAAAAATATAAAATGAATGTAACTGAATATGTCTATTAAATCGTGGAAAGCAAATCAAGCAAAACCATGATATTAAGGGGTCCTATACGTTTCTCAACATTAACACGTGGTAAATGTTTGTGAAGTAACATGGAACAAACTATTAAATCAATTAACTTAATTGTTTTTCCACCCTAAAGATAACATATTTAGAATAGAAAACAAGAATGAAAAATTGAAAATTATTAAATATATGACACTTAAATACAGGGTGTCCCAAACTTGACGCGGGAGCCAGAAATGGGAGATTCCTGGGGTGATTCTAAACAACTTTTTCCTTTGCAAAAATGTTCTGCGAAGCTTTGTTAATGAGTTATTAACAGAAAAACACCGACCAATAGAAACACGAATACAGTGGATGAATTTCAGCGCGCGCCCCAGCTTTGAGTAGTATTGGTCCGCCATCGTCCGCGTCATCATTAATCCGCTGTACTCGCTCTCTGATTGGCCGAAGTTTTTCGTTAATAGCTCGTTAACAAGGCTTCGGATAACATTTTTGCAAAGGAAAAGTTGTTTAGAATTACCTCAGGAATCTCCCATTTCCGGCTCCCGCGTCGAGTTTGGGACACCCTGTATAGTTACGTAAAATTCTTTTTTCTCACGATGCCTCAAACGGTGGGCCAGATTTAGCCCAATCGAGTGATGTGAAATAAGAATTTTCGATTTTTCAACACTTACTGGTCTCTTACTTTTCAATTGACGAGAAACTTTGTTAAAAAAATAAAAATTGCGGTAATAGCAAAAGTTTGAATAGAAACGTTCGCAATTTTCATTGAAAAATCCATGTATTTGATATTTTTCTTCGAGAATGGTTTAATTTATTTCGAACATCCTCTGTGAACCGATACATAATATTATTTGGAATATATGGGCAAAAAATGAAGTTAATCGAGTGAATCATATTTTTATCGTTTTAGGTTCCTTCTTTCAGCTTTTTATTCTATAAACAAATATTTTTATCATACTAACGGAATTATGTAAATCCTCTTTACTGTTATTTCCTCTCCAATCACTTGCAAACATTCATGACTATTTTTTTTGTTTTTATTTAGAGCGTTTGAAATCTCCTTTTTCATGACTATTTAATGCAGAGAAACGTATATGACCCCTTAAAAATGATTTATTCCTTATAATAAATTTGATGCATATTTATATGGTATATCAACAATTTTGATAAAATGAAGTACAAAATTGAAGAACATGTTACTGTTTTCATTCTCTCTCAATTACAGTTTCTTTTGCTATAGAATCGTCTGAAAAAATGTAATACTTCTTACTTCTATTTTTGTTACAACAGATACCGCAAACACTTTGTATTTGTTTCCACACCAGAAGAATGTTGAACATAAGAATTTTCGCAATATTAATTGCGTTTATTTGTTTTAAAACTGAACCAATTTTAAGCGATTCCTGTGCCGATGAGAATCTTGCATATTTTCACGCTGGTACCAAAACAGCTTACAACTTCGCTAGTGGATTAATTCAAAACACTAGTGTACCGAGTGAGTGATAAAAATCAATTTTTTCAATTAAAAGGTTCTAAAATTTTAATACATTTTGAACGAATCGTTTTGTTACCTTTTTCCTTCATAGATTGTAATGCGGTTCAAATATGGATGATGTTAAGACACGGAACTCGAAATCCAGGAAAAGATGAAATCGAAGACATGATGAAATTGTTACCGGAAATCCGGGACAAGGTTATTAAAAATCATGAAATGTCTGAGAGTAAGTAGATACACACTACACACAAACGTGTGATTGCGCCATCTGAGATTAAATTGCATGCATGTTTGATCTGTTTAATGAGCAATTATTTCCACAAGGTTAAATTTTTTTCAAAGAACATGCTCAGGTGCTGAAAAAAAAAGTATGAATATTCTTGAAAATTTTATTCTTCATATTTGCATATATTCCTAGGCGGCAAATTGTGCGCAAAAGATGTAGAGAATTTGAAAAAATGGGTAATACATCCCAATCTACAAACAGCAGGACCAAAGTATTTGACGCAACAAGGTGAAGAAGATTTGATTTCTATCGGAGAACGATTTAAGAAGTATTTTCCCGAACTTTTCCAGGCCGATTCAGACGATATAAAACCAGATAAATACAATGTAAGTTACTGATACCTAGTTTTTTTTAAATTAGTCTAACAACATAATTTTGACCAGAGTAGGGCACAAATCAACTGATAATTAAAATTGATTAATCATCTGATTAATCGTTAATCATAATTAATAATCATTAGTTAAACATTTTTGATTGGTTAGTCATGACTATACATATAGCAGAAATTACTTACAACTCTATTTAATCATTAGTCATTTGTTATTAGTTATGATTAATCATTAGTTATTACATTTGATTTATCATTAGTTACTAGTGCGTTTTTCTGCATATTACAAATATATGACAACATGTTTCAGGATCATCAAAATCGGAGTCCAGATATTTACACTATTTTATATTAAAAGATTATAAAGTATTGAAATATATTTTTTGTTATCATTCCGTGGCTTTTTTAGTTTACCATTTTTAGTTATTAGTCATATTTAAATTTTGATTACTCATTTAGCCATTAGTTACGATTAGTTACTCACTAGTCAATGTTTATTATTCATGTTTAATAAAAATTTAGTCATTAGTCATTAGTAGACAGCGGATTTTTATGCAAAACAAAATTTTTACAAGCACAAATAAAGAATTGTAACTTGAAAAACAGTATGTTTAATGTTCTAAATGTTCTAACTTGAATCATATTGTTGATATTTTGTATTTTTCAGAATATATTAACAGTTTTGTAGATTTTTTGGATACTTAGCATTGCCATAAATGCATAAAATCCGCTGTCTAGTCATTAGCCATACTCAAATATTTATTTAATCATTAGTTATTAGTCAGTAATCATATTAATGATTACAGTTTGCCCAACTCTGATTTTGACTTTCACACAGTTCAGATCAACCGAGACTCAACGAACGGCACTTAGCATGATGTCTTTCATCCGTGGGGCTTTTGGTAATGTATCTATGAATACGGAAATAGTACCAAAAAAGCAAGATACTTTACTAAAGGTTTGTATAAATGACAATACACTACCAAATGACCTTCAATTTTTTTAAATAAAAATTCTTTGCGTTTTCAGATTTATGAAGTTTGTAAAAAATGGCTAAAAGACGATAATTCATTGACAACCGATAACTACGCTGCATTCATAGCTGGTCCAGAATACGAGCAAGCTATTTACAATATCAGTCGACGACTTGGTTTCGCAGGTCCTCTTTCATTAGGTATAGCGTATTTAGCGTATTAGTTTGTGAAATTTTACATCAATTCCTGTTCAGGAAATAATACAATTAATCGATTTGTTGCAGACGCTATTACAACTATCTATAAAGCATGCACCTTTGAGAACGCTTGGCATACTGACAAAAGTTCTCCTTGGTGCGCTAGTTTTACAGAAAATGATTTAAACGTATTCGAGTATGAAGAAGACCTTTATTATTACGATTATATTAGTTACGGTAACGAAAAAACCAGCAGGATCGGATGCACAGCACTGCAAGACATGTTCAATCATTTCACGTGAGTTTTTTAAATTCAAACGTATTGTTACTTATTAAAGGGAACTTACCGCGTAGTCAAATTAATGGCGTCATGCTAGACTAGAATAATTTTCTTCAATTATTTAACGCCATACAGCCACTCGTGTTAGGTCTTCAACCAAATTTTGAAGAAAATGATTGTAGCTCCATATGGTGTCATATTTTCGACTACGAGATAAGTGGGTTCCTTTGAGTGGCTATGGCACTGAAGGTTAGTCCGATTTTGTTAAAACTAAACAAAATTATTATCTTATGTACTAGTTTGGCTAATTATTTAGAAAGCGAACGCGTTCCCGATTTTTATTATTTTTGAAATATGTTGTAGAAATCAACATTTTGAATAACTTTTTCCTATACACGCAACCGCCGCGCAGGACTCGAGATATTTGCTAAAAACTAAAAAGTTTTTGGTAAATGTGTACATTTCGGTACACCTCACCGATTTTGATGAAACTCAGATATTGGGAAACTGAGAATTTTGATACGCCAGCTAGTGACAGAAAATTGAACCATTGAGAGTAGGTCATTTAAATAGCTGGTTAAAAATAGACACGTAAAAATCAAATATTTTCTAATTCGTTTATACAGGGTGTCCCAAACTCGAGGCGGGAGCCGGAAATGGGAGATTCCTGATGTGATTCTAAACAACTTTTTCCTTTGTAAAAATGTTATCCGAAGCCTTGTTAACGAGTTATTAACGAAAAACATCGGCCAATCAAAGAGCGAATACAGCGGATTAATGATGGCGCGGACGATGACGGGCCAATACTACTCAAAGCTGGAGCGCGCGCTGCAATTCATCCACTGTATTCCTGCTTCTACTGGTCGGTGTTTTTTGTTAATTAACAAAGCTTCGGAGGACATTTTTGCAAAGGAAAAAGTTGTTTAGAATCATCCCAGGAATCTCCCATTTTCGGCTCCCGCGTCGAGTTTGGACCACCTTGTATACAAAAATCACAAAGAAAAGATTTAAAAGAATTTTTAAACTAGCTGGTTATTGTTGCTCGCTCGCGAATGGAGTTATTGTTGCTCACTCGCAACGCTCGCTCGCGAGTAGTGATGCTTATAGCTATTCATGTTTATTTCATGTGTGACCCTTTACGGGCCCTTTACAAGGAACTTCCCGATTTGCGAGTTGTAATTTATTATTACCATTATTAATTGTCGCTAATTAGAAAATTATTCGTATTGGGGGAAATTTAATAGTTCTCTACTTATCAACATTGTTGCTATATGACGTCGCATTAAACGAACATCTATATATATACAGGGTGTAACAAAAATGTTGCAGTTCCTTGAAAGAGGAAATTCCTGGGGTGATTTTAAACAACTTTTTCCTTAGCGAAAATGTTAGGTGGGGCTTTGTTAACGAGTTATTAACGAAAAACACCGACCAATCGGGGAGTGAGTACAGTGGATTAATGATGACGCGGAAGATGACGGACCAATACTACTCACAGCTGGAGCCCGCGCTGAAATTCATCTACAGGCTTCGCGCTTCTATTGGTCAGTGTTTTTCATTAATAACTCGTTAACAAAGCCCTACTTAACATTTTCGCTAAGGAAAAAGTTGTTCAAAATCACTTCAAGAATTACCCCTTTCAAGGAACTGCAACATTTTTGTTACACCCTGTATATAGGGAGGGTGTCCCATTTTAATCCGCCACCACGGATAACTTAAGAAATATGCATTGGATCAAAAAACATCCCGAATAAAAGTTTGATGGTTTGGAGGGGTACATCTGACCCTGTCAAAAAAATTCATCCCTATCCCCCTGGGGGGTGGGTTGGGGACTCACTTTAAAAATTTAAACTGGACCACCTACTTTTTATTGCAAATTCGGATTCTAGGCCACAAAATATGTAGGTTTTATTTCAGACATTTTTTTTGATTCGCGATAGATGGCGCTGTAATCGCGAAATTTTGATTGATTGACACATTAATATACAGGGCGTAACAAAAATGTTGCAGTTCCTTGAAAGGGGTGATTCCTGAAGTGATTTTAAACAACCTTTTCCTTAGCGAAAATGTTAGGTGGAGCTTTGTTAACGAATTATTAACAAAAAACACCGACCAATCGGGGATCGAGTCCAACGGATTAATGATGGCGCGAATGATGGTGAGCCAATACTACTCACAGCTGGAGCCCGCGCTGACATTCATCCACTGTACTCGCTCCCTGATTGATCGGTGTTTTTCGTTAATAACTCGTTAACAAAGCCCCACATAATATTTTCGCTAAGGAAAAAGTTGTTTAAAATCACTTCAGGAATCACCCCTTTCAAGGGGTGCCGAACAATTTTTTCTCATTTTTGTGGAAAAGTACATTTAAAAACGAGGATTTAAAAAAAAACCGGATCAAGATCTATCAATTTTTCGAAAAGTTATAGCTCTTAAAAAAAAAAAAAACATCGAATTTTTATAAAATTCGTATCTCGGACACCATTGGTAAAAAAAATTTGAAAAAAATCCTGAAAGCTCCAGGGGCTGGATATTAAAACATATAAAAAATTAAAAAAAATCGAAGACCCAAATTTTTTTTTTAGGTAAATTTGACATGGAAGGCCCCATATATACAGGGTGAGGCACTAATTATTGCCACCTAGAATAACTCCGAAAGTATGATAGTAGTCGAAAATTTCTCGAAAGAAAAGTTGCATGGGACAACACGGACCATAGTATGGTGTCAATCTTCTGTTGCTAGGTGGAGTCGCTTCAGAGATATGAAGGTCACCTTTGTTTTTTTAAATGGAATGCTATATTTTGGTACTTGTTTTCTGATAGCGACTATTGAGACGAATCCCAACATTAAGGTCTTTGAAGGTCAAAAAAGGTCTATTATGACAAAAAAACGAAATAAACTTACTTTTACAGAAGGTGTTGAAAGTGATTGCCATTGGCATCAATGCAATGCTGCAATCTTCTTATCATGGATTGAGTAGTATTTCTTATCACTTCGACACTTATCGAATCACATGCTGCAATAAGTGATTCGATAAGTGTCGAAGTGATAAGAATACTACTCAATCCATGATAAGAAGATTGCAGCATTGCATTGATGCCAATGGCAATCACTTTCAACACCTTCTGTAAAAGTAAGTTTATTTCGTTTTTTTGTCATAATAGACCTTTTTTGACCTTCAAAGACCTTAATGTTGCACCTCATTGGATTCGTCTCAATAGCCGCTATCAGAAAACAAGTACCAAAATATAGCATTCCATTTAAAAAAACAAAGGTGACCTTCATATCTCTGAAGCGACTCCACCTAGTAACAGAAGATTAACGCCATACTATGGTCCGTGTTGTCCATGTAACTTTTGTTTCGGGAAATTTTCGACTACTATCATACTTTCGGAGTTATTCTAGGTGGCAATAATTAGTACCTCACCCTGTATATTACTTCAGTTTAGTTATTCGTTCATAAATTTATATTCTCCCATTTAGATAGCGTTATTGAGCTGGGTTTTCTTTAAAAAACTAAAAAACTACTGGACCGAATTAGAACAAAATCTAATCAGCTCTAAGTTACATTGATACACATCGATTGCATCATCGATCATTTTGATCACGCTACTAGTTTGATCTCGCTACTAGTAAATTTGATCACATACGTACGTACGTACGTACATACGTACACGTGTTTTTCGTTAATAACTCGTTAACAAAGCCCCACATAATATTTTCGCTAAGGAAAAAGTTGTTTAAAATCACTTCAGGAATCACCCCTTTCAAGGGGTGCCGAACAATTTTTTCTCATTTTTGTGGAAAAGTACATTTAAAAACGAGGATTTAAAAAAAAACCGGATCAAGATCTATCAATTTTTCGAAAAGTTATAGCTCTTAAAAAAAAAAAAAACATCGAATTTTTATAAAATTCGTATCTCGGACACCATTGGTAAAAAAAATTTGAAAAAAATCCTGAAAGCTCCAGGGGCTGGATATTAAAACATATAAAAAATTAAAAAAAATCGAAGACCCAAATTTTTTTTTTAGGTAAATTTGACATGGAAGGCCCCATATATACAGGGTGAGGCACTAATTATTGCCACCTAGAATAACTCCGAAAGTATGATAGTAGTCGAAAATTTCTCGAAAGAAAAGTTGCATGGGACAACACGGACCATAGTATGGTGTCAATCTTCTGTTGCTAGGTGGAGTCGCTTCAGAGATATGAAGGTCACCTTTGTTTTTTTAAATGGAATGCTATATTTTGGTACTTGTTTTCTGATAGCGACTATTGAGACGAATCCCAACATTAAGGTCTTTGAAGGTCAAAAAAGGTCTATTATGACAAAAAAACGAAATAAACTTACTTTTACAGAAGGTGTTGAAAGTGATTGCCATTGGCATCAATGCAATGCTGCAATCTTCTTATCATGGATTGAGTAGTATTTCTTATCACTTCGACACTTATCGAATCACATGCTGCAATAAGTGATTCGATAAGTGTCGAAGTGATAAGAATACTACTCAATCCATGATAAGAAGATTGCAGCATTGCATTGATGCCAATGGCAATCACTTTCAACACCTTCTGTAAAAGTAAGTTTATTTCGTTTTTTTGTCATAATAGACCTTTTTTGACCTTCAAAGACCTTAATGTTGCACCTCATTGGATTCGTCTCAATAGCCGCTATCAGAAAACAAGTACCAAAATATAGCATTCCATTTAAAAAAACAAAGGTGACCTTCATATCTCTGAAGCGACTCCACCTAGTAACAGAAGATTAACGCCATACTATGGTCCGTGTTGTCCATGTAACTTTTGTTTCGGGAAATTTTCGACTACTATCATACTTTCGGAGTTATTCTAGGTGGCAATAATTAGTACCTCACCCTGTATATTACTTCAGTTTAGTTATTCGTTCATAAATTTATATTCTCCCATTTAGATAGCGTTATTGAGCTGGGTTTTCTTTAAAAAACTAAAAAACTACTGGACCGAATTAGAACAAAATCTAATCAGCTCTAAGTTACATTGATACACATCGATTGCATCATCGATCATTTTGATCTCGCTACTAGTTTGATCTCGCTACTAGTAAATTTGATCACATACGTACGTACGTACGTACATACGTACACGTGTTTTTCGTTAATAACTCGTTAATAAAGCCCCACCTAACAATTTCGCTAAGTTAAAAGGACCTCAGGCAACTACAACATTTTTGTTACACCCTGTATAAATTGTTGTATAAGAGCGCCAAAAATCCTAGCGCTGACCTTGACTAGTTTTATACCGCGTTGTACCGTTGAGAGTTTTCTAAAGTTCGTAACCGTATTCGAAAAAAATTGAAAAAGCTAATGTTAAGGATAGCTCAACTTTTTGAAGAAAATTGTTTTTCTTGCTTGTGACAATTTCTATTTTTTTTTATGTTTTTTGGAAACGAATGTTGTTAACAAATTTTTTCAACCGGCGGTAGATGAACAGTACAATTGTATTTACGTCGATAACTATTTTAAATTAAACTAATTGGAATAAATAAATATTTACTCACAAAAAATCAACTTTATCCGGGAAAACAGCATTCTATATGAAATCTGATTTCTGTTTAATGAATACTATAACAATTCTGTATTCAGAAATAAATTTAGCACGCTGAAATCTATAATACATTTTTTCAAAAATCATTTTTTTTTTTTGCGAAACGTTCTTATTACCAAAAAATATATTTCAGTAGTATTTTTTTTTTTATTTCCTGTGTAATTATCGAAAGTACATCTCAAATTCTGTTTGCTCAATTCTTTGTTGTGACTACTGCAGGAAACTGGAAAATGGATACTCAACCAAAGAACCGAAAGGTATATTCTACTTCACTCATAGTTCAATGATTCAGTTACACCTCAAATCAATGGGATTCGCGAAAGATTCAATACCACTGAAAGCTTCGAACTACCACGTGATGAAAGATAACAGGAAATGGCGTGCTTCGAATTTCGTACCATTTGCTACAAATTTTGCGGCTGTGTTTTACAAGTACCCTTTCAATTACATTTTCTTATAATTTTTAGTCAGATTATATTTAATAACACTGGAATATTTCTTTCAGATGCGATGCCTCCCACAAAGTAAGATTTTACTTAAACGAGAAGCCTATGGATTACGAAGGCTGTGACGATGGAGTTTGTGACTGGAAATACTTGAAGGAGAAATTGGGACCCTCAGCATTTAACTGCAATGTAGAGTTTTGTAAACATAGTAATCTTTAGTATTAAGGATACATGCATTCTTTATATCTCATTGTTCCTGATATATTTACTGTATTCATTGCTATAGTCAAAATTTCATTTTAAATATAGTTGATTTAAATAAATTATTAAAATAAATTTACGATAATAAATGCTTTTATTGCCGAATTTGTAGTAAGAATTTGAAATGTGATAAAAAATAAAAACAATTGTTCGGCATTTTTTTTGTTGCGTTTTATCTTGAAAAAAATGGCACTATACTGCACAAAAAATTAATTGGATACATGATTTAAAACCTAGAAAATTCAAGCTACAAAATGGCTGCTTTCAATATTTTTTATACCTATTTTAAAGAACATTTTGCAAGGTACGGATTATCTATAGTGATTGTGTTGATGTAATTACCGAGCGTATCAGGTGTTCTTTTGTCAGTAAATACTAAAGAAATTACGGTGTCACAAGTGTGCCCGTGTAATATTTGAAGCAACGAAGCTCGACGACCTTATATTACTGTCATATGAGCTATGCCGCTATAGTGATAAACGACATATTCGTACGTTATAACACATTTACGTTTAACAATATTTACTTCTCATACAGCAATTTATGTATAACGTTCCCAGTTATCAAGTTATCATACATGCATACCAATTACTCAATCTAGTGGACAACATTAGCTTTTCTTAACTTATGATAACTTCACATACTTCATGTAGAACATTAATAGGGTAAAAGACAACTGTTTTACTTCAAATATCGAATGCTGCATTGTGAAGCTAAATAAATTTTACCATACAAACGAAAATGTAATTCATACTAAAACTGTAAATAATAGACTATTCGAATAATTCGAACACCTACAAATACGAATAATTTATATGAATAATTCGAATCCATAGAAGTGTTTAAATATTCGAGTATTTTAATATACAATATGAAAAAGTGTCGCGTTAAACTCGTAGTCAGTAGAATAGTACGAAATTCGAACATTCGAATATTCGAAAATTTCTAATTGTTCGACTAATTGACTACTTATTTTTATTCGAATAATATTTAAATATTAAATTCAAATTCTATTGGTTTTTAAATATTCAAACATTCAAATATTCAAATATTCGAATATTCTTAACAGCCCTAATTCATACCATAGAAAAAGTAAAACAAAATTATTTTCTTTAGACATTTTTTTAGCACAATTAAAATTTTATTGACGAAATTGAACGAAAAAGTGGAAGCGACAACTTTTTTATTATCGAAAAGAACAACAAGGCACGAAAGAAGAGATTATAATTGTAATATTTAAAATACTGCCGTAATAAAATAATAATATTGTTTTGGATAACACAATTGAGGCATAGAATGGAAAAAGGGCACTATGCCAAAATGCCGTTTCAAGATAATCAATTTCAAAGTTTTCATTACAGTGTTACTTAATAAAAATTGTTGCAACTACATTCAATGCTTTTTAAGGATATAGTAACAGCGTCCTTAAAACGTTCTGAAATATTTTGTTTTTATTTATGAAGGCAAAATAATTGATAAACTCTTAAAAAATTATTTTTTCTTTACTTATTTAAATACAATTTGATTGTATTTAAATAAAAGATTAAATTTTTTAAATACGTCCTTTTATTTAAATTATTAACACTAAAAAAAATTTTTTTAAACAAAAGTTAGTCAGTTCGCAATTGACAATACATTGCAATAGTAAATATTTCCAAAAAACTTTTTATTTAATAGAAAATTGATATCACCTCAATTTCTTTTAATGGAATTGTGTATTTTTCATACAGTAATCGATGGATTGTTGTATTCTCGGTATTCTAGGTTGAAAATTAGTTAGTTTACAAGTTATGATTTTTGTTAAAAAATGGGCAATGGGAGATTCCTGGGGTGATTCTAAACAACTTTTTCCTTTGCAAAAATGTTAACCGCAGCTTTGATAACGAGTTATTAACGAAAAACATCAGCCAATCAGAGAGCAAGTACAGTGGATTAATGATGGCGCGGACGATGGCGGGCCAATACTACTCAAAGCTGGGGCGCGCGCTGAAATTCATCCACTGTATTCGTGTTTCTATTGGTCGGTGTTTTTTGTTAATAACTCATTAACAAAGCTTCGGAGGACATTTTTGCAAAGGAAAAAGTTGTTTAGAATCACCTCAGGAATCTCCCATTTCCGGCTTCCGCGTCTAGTTTGGGACACTCTGTATATCGAACACTGTGCGTTCACTGGAACCCGAACCTGCGGTTTGCATAAAATGTAAATAGTTTAGTTAGTTTTCATTTTTCATTTCATTATAAAATTTCGAATAGGTAGTGAAAAAATTAAATTGAAAATTACTATAGCTTAGCTTATAAAGGGAATCTTGAAGAAAGTACAGTTCACGTCTTTTTTTGTGGAATATTTGAACGCGGCCCCGCAAAATGTTGCGCCGGCTCTGTGAATAAATGTTGTTAGCTAGAATGTTTGAAATTGACTGCAGTAGCTTTTCAATTCTCATTGTTAGTAAATATTATGTGATTTTAATAGAGTACTGATTGCATAGAATGTACCTATGCGAAGCAACGAAGCTTGACGACCTTATGTCAATGGCACTTGAACTACCGTGACAAATGGTGGCTACGATCAACTAGAAATGTGTACTCAAATGTCCCAGTAGGACATAATTTAACATCTAGGATTTTATTACGTAACAAGTGATATGCAGCAGCTCTAATATCATACTCACGTAATATACACGGTAACGTAAGTTTTAAATAAGATTCTGTATTACTTAAAAAATGCTATTGGTTTCGAATTAACTTATTGATAACGGCATTTTTGAAATTACTCTGAAATTAATGATTAGAATCATGAGAAATCCTGGAAGCAGCCTGTAACAAATTTAGCCTAATAATTCGTCTACAGCTGAAGAAGCATAATAGCTGATGCTTACGTCATTGAACAAAAATCGCAGTGACGAAGTGCTGGATTTAGCAGAATGTCTTGCTATTGCAACAGCGGTTAAATGAGATTGATAAACCTTATGTAACAATTAAAACTCAATGCAACTCTTGGAATTAGAGGTAACATAATCAGTCTCAGGGTCGGACTGCTCTAATATAAAATGAAATACTAGGATATTACAGAATATGAAGAATATTACGTCTCACAGTTTTCTACTCTTTTCAATTAGTGAGCAGATCAAGAAATGATACATTAATGTTTCTAAAAAAAGAAGCAAGAAAAGTTGAAATTAATATAAATATTTTACAAAATCTGCTGTTAAGATTATCCTGATACTTCAAAAACTAGGCTTTCTAAAATTATTTTTATTTTGATAGTGTCGATTTCCTCAAAGCTAACAATGTTAATATATAAAGTTCATTCATTTTATAATCAATTCATGCCTACAGAATTCTTAAATGTACTTTATCGTCTGTTAGAAAAGTTGGTTTAGATACTTTTATATTTTAGAAAAAGTGGCTTTATTTTTGTTACAGGAGTTTAGAAAGCTATAGCTGCTATATCTGTTCTTTTTATTAGTTAAATTCCATTGAAACTCTGAAGTCAGCTTGCATTTTGTAAATTCTAGTCAATGAATTCTAGTAATTTCATTATACTTTCATTTCTCTGGTTTTACGATCAGTTCTATAACAGTTAGGGAATAAATCAATTGTACACTTGATATTTAAAGTGTTTGATATCAATTTATTTTATATTCTTTATAATAAAGACCAATCTTGTTAAAGTTGAAGGAAGACATTCTGAAATTTTGTAAAGGTTTCAAATTTCACCTAAATGTCTACGATTGGTGATTGGTTGTGTTGGTATAATAGTAAAAATAATACAAAATCTTAGTTGTTAAACAAGAAATTTGAAATTCCTGGATATTCACATCAGGGCTCAGATTTAAAATTTATTAAACACTGTACGGAGTATTAAAAAAAGCCAGTGATTGATTTTGGCATTCATGCTTAAAATTTGGATTAATTATATATGCATAGGGAAAAATGCAAGCGAGATAGAAACATATTTTTTTACATACTATTGCAAAATATGGATAAATATCAAACAGCATACCGAGAAGAATAGATGCTATTTTAATATAGCAAAAGATGATTGTACAAAATATTAATTACAAATTAAATAAGTCATATAGATAATTGTTCAGAAAATTTTGTTTATCATTATTTGATTTACATTATTATTTATTACTAGGCACATTATTATTAAAAAAAAAGAAGTCTATTTCAGTTAATGAAACTTGAGTACATTTCTTTATATGTATAAAGAATTAACTCTAAAAATAACTCTTTGCGAATTTTAGTTTTAAAAACTGCAAAATTAAAACTATCTTCTAACTTTGGGTTTAACAATACAAGGTGAGGCAGAAATCGTGATAAAACTATGCAAAGTGTGATTCTACCAAAGAGTACCGTTAAGGAACTAGTTTTTGATCATTTTAGAGCACTTTCCGATGTAATATTATTTTTTAACTTAATCAAATTCTAAACCATAGACATTTTTGGTACGAAAAGATAAATCTATCTTTAAAGTTTAAGCAAAAATTTTTAAACATTGGAAATAAGTATAATTTAATTATTTATAAGCTATTAAATAATAAGGTAACTAGGAACTAGTTTTTGATCATCTAAATTATTTGGGAACTAATTTTTGATCAGGTAAGGAACTAATTTTTGATCATCTAAATTACATGGGAACTAGGTAATTTTTAATGGTGTATACAACTGTAATGGTATATATTTAAGTATTTAATAAGTATGAAATGAATATTAATATAAAATAACAATAATAAAATATTTCAAATATTAAAATGACACACAAACTTTTTCCTATTAAAAATTTGTTTGTCATTTTCGATCAATTCCACTACCAGTACTAATTAAAAAGAAATAGAAATAAACAAAACAAACTTGTACTAATAAAAAATAAACTTATTTTTAGTATTATAATGAAAAATTCATTTTTTTATAATTTTATGATGTCCTAACCTCTTTATGATTTAAGTGATCAAAAAACTAGTTACTCATGAAAACATTGGAACTAAATAATTGATCACTAATTTTTAATAAAAATTATACATAAATTATTAAAATTCTTACTCTACATTGTAAATAAACTATTTAATACGCAAAATGTATAAAAATAACCTTCAACAGTTGCTACAACATAAACAGATCAACTGTATTACTGACGGTACTTTCGGTACTTTCTTACGCCGTTCAGTAAGACATGGCGTTCAATAAGGACTTCCTGCAAGTGTGCTACCTTTCACATTTATTTTCACGAAAACGCACAATGCTGCCTGCTTTGACATGCCATACTTATATTTTTGAATAGTCAACCTTAACTTCAGAAATTATTTTAAATAATTATTTATTGGCATAAACTTAAAAGAATGATTTATTTCACGAACTGATCAAAAACTAGTGCCTGACCAAAAACTAGTTCCTTAACGGTAGATATTAAATAAAAGGCGACACTCCATCGGAGAAACCTCTTTTAGAAAGAGACGAAATGATACGACTAATTTAAATATCCGCTCGGTTTTAATCGCGAAATTTCAGTGTTGATCGTTAAATTGTTGTAAAATGCAAGTGTATTTAGTATAACTTTTTGTCGTTAACGTGTGTGTGTGTGTGTAATTAAATAAAAATATTGAAAAAAGTTGATTCCGAAATTTAGAATGTCGCCTCTTATTGTACCTACTCTTTGATTCTACGTAAAACACGAAGAAGAAAATGTAGTATAATGCTTTTTTGTTCGAAATGGTGCTTATGGAAAAATTGATTTTAGAAAATTATCAATTTCGCAAGCGATTGAATACAACTTGGTCGTAGTATATTTGTAGTACAAATAATTTTATAAAAATTATCGAAGAACTACTAAAATTACAATATAATGTTCATTGTTGAAGTTAGAGATTTGAAAATTTAAAGTTGAACACTTGAACAGCTAAAAATGCAAATTTCATGAACTTTAAACAATTGAGTTCAGAGATTTTAATGTTTCAGGTTAGAGATTCGAAGAGACGAAATTAGAGATTTGAAGACTGGAAATTAAAAATTTGAAGTTGAACACTTGAAGAGTAAAAATGGCAGATTTGCAGATTTTTAGGAACTTAGTTTAAAAACTTACAGATTTCAAGCTACAGATACAGACATTTTTAGAGTTAGCGTTGAAGACTTGAAGGTTTGAAATTGAAGGTTCAAAGATTTGAAGTTGAGGATTTGAAAAGTGAAAATTGAAGATTTTAAGTTGCAGATTTAGAGATTTTTAGAATTAAATTTTGGAGATTTCTTGATTTTTAGTTGGAGATCTGAAAAAATTTAAGTTGGAGATTTGAAGATATATCAAATGAAGTTAAAGATTCAAACGTTTGAAGAGGAATTTTGAAATGTTACAATGGAAGATTCGAAGATTTCAGGTTGTAAATTAGAAAATTTCAAGCTGCAGATTCAGAAATCATTAGAGTTAAAACTAAAGATTTGAGAGTTTGAAGTTAGAGATTTCGAAAAGTTAAAGTTGAAAATTCGAAGAAATAAAATCGCAAATTTAAAGATTTCATGTCGGAGATTTGAAGATTTTATACTAGAAATTTAAAAATTTCAAATGACAGATTTAGAGATTTTTAGAAATAAATTTTAAAAATATGTGACAGATTTAGATATTTGCAGAGTTAAAATTGAAGATTTAATTGTTTGAAGTTGAAGATAGAAATACTACTTCAAATGGAGTAACAACTTCCAACGGCTCCTACATTTAATATGTATGTATAGTCCAGTGTTTTTAGAAATTTATACAAAAAGAAACTAAAAATAGGTCGATATTTTCACGAATCGCTTATTTTTGTGATGGGTATGAACTTCTGAAAAATCTCCGTTGATAGGCTGCCGGCTTCCCCCCCCCCTTTTTTGGGTCAAATGTTGAAAAAAGTAGTTTTTTGCAAATAACTAAAAAATGGTTAGTCTAGTTGAAAAATGTTTTAGATAAAAATTTAAGAGCGTGGAATTCTGCGTAAAAAAGGTTGTATAATATTTTTCATAAATTCAATCCTTTTTGCGATAACGTTCAATAAACGTGCTCCTATTATAATGGTGTACATACCACCGTGAAAACGTTAAGGATTATTGCAAAAACGGTTGTGTTTCTCAAAAAATATTATACAACTTTTTTTACGCAGAATTTCACGCTCTCAAACTTTTATCTAAAACATTTTTCAATTAGACTAACCATTTTAGAGTTATTTGCGAAAAACTACTTTTTTAACATTTGATCCCAAAAAGGGGGGGGGGGGGAAGCCGGCAGCCGATCAACGGTGATTTTTCAGAAGTTCATACTCATCACAAAAAAAAGCGATTCGTGAAAAGATCCACCTATTTTTAGTTTTTTTACAGATTGCCCACTGTTTAGTCTAATGTTCCTGGGTTAGTATTTTAAATTTTAACTTACTTTGTCTATGTGGAGCAAAGCTCTAAAACACTGCCGCATAAAAAATGAGACCCCAACTTGCTTCTAATGCACCCCATGGTAAATAGGATTTTGTTTCGAGATGTAATATATGCTGAATAACAAATATTTGTAATACTAAAATAGAAAATGCATTTATATTTCCCAAATAAATAAACGTAACATAATAACGATTTTCAAAATTCAGATTTTATAAATTCGTGAAGTGCAGCTTTTCAAAATTCGGAATTGCATTTGCATATCCTTAGATTTATAAGTTCCGCGTGTGATAGCACATTTTACTTTATTTTTCTCTATTTTATCAACTCTATTTTTCTATTTTTATGTTTTACGTCGACTCTAGTTATTATTTCTTTTCTTGTTATTTTCTTTTCTTTTTGTAAATTGGGCAAGCATATGCCCGTACTTTCTCTAAATAAATAAATATTTTTCGTTCACCGACGAAACAAAAGATATTCCCGTAAGTTATTTCATTGTGACTTCGAGGTTTGTTCCACCTGCTCCTTATCGATCGTGCGTGCTGGAGGTAATGAACCTTCACGATTTTATGGAACTCCCGAAATACTGTAGTATAAATACCAAAGTAGCAGAGAGCGATCAAAGGCTATGACTCGTAATGCACTATTCAGGGGGACTCTATCGCTGGAAGTATACGACTTTTACACGGAGTATACATATACGCTGGAAGCAACGAAGCTCGACGACCTTACGGTAGTGCCACACGAGCTGCCGCCTCGAAAGGTGGTCGCGATCGGCGGATCAACTAGAGTAGGTGCATCTGCTGCTCTTTTTCACGGTTCACTTGTATCCCGATCGGTGATCAGCCAGTGCCAGTGATCGACGGCTCAATTATCGCAATTAAAGCCGAATCCTCGGAGCCCATTGCTTGACGTTCAGGATTGTGAACTTGTTCGATTCCCTGCGCACGGTTTACTATTCCCCGGAAAAAGAGGAATAGGAAGATTCATTCCTGTCGCAAATAGGAATCGCATTCTTGATTTCAATTTCACAAGAATTCTTTTCCATTGAATGTAAATTCGAGAAAGAATGTAATTGTGTCAGTGTCCGTGTAACATTGATAAGGAGTTCAGTTCGATTCGAAGGAGGACACAAAAAGGTACTTGACCGACCGAGGAAAAGTGAAAACTCGGTACTCTCACTCGCATTCTCGGCTTCCACTTTTTTCCAGAAGCGTGCGCTCGATCTGACGCGCCTAAACAGGGCGTGAAGTTAAACATCGGCTTTCGTAATTACGGTAATTTTTTCATGAAACTAAAATATGCTAATCTTCGTTCAGTTTTTTTCTAACTGTTTACTTCCAATTGTTAAAAACACGAAAACCGTTGCTTTCCCTTTTAGCATTACTTAGTTTGCATTAACGCGTGCAGAATCTAATTTCCACGAAACGTGCCAATACGCGCTGAATATTTCGAGTAGTTCTGTTAGACACAGACAAATGATTTGAACTTTAATTGTAAATACAGTATAAAATATCCCTACGAGTAAATATAGACTGTAGTTCGATTGCAAAAGGACTAAGAAACAAATTTTTGTAAAACAGTTGACACCGCAAGGTAAATGTAGTTGGGGTAGGTTGTCCGGAATTTATTTCATTCACATTTTGAGAGGGCAGTGTACGACCAACCAGTTGGAATTCCATTTGAATAAATAAACCTCTCTGAATAATTAAACCGTTGAATGGTAACAGCAAGGATCGCCGAGCGTGACGTCGACGTCCTACTTTTGTTCCCAATTATCAAGTACAAGTTACTGCCCAACGTTCTTTATAGCGTGATGGTGAATTGCTCTTCTTTCCAGCTAACGGTGATTCATACTCCCCATAATAATAACATTAATTGTGAAACTGAATGGAAAATCTGGTTTCATAAGACCTCAACTATCATTAATCTGTGATTAACGTTTCATAATTTCTGATTGAATGGCTTTGTTCGCAGATAAATTCAGAATTAGATTCTGTATCTATGAAAACATTGGTAGAGGTTTTTTTTTTCTTTTTTTTTTCTCTTTTTTTTCAGAGTTTATAGTCGCATCAACTTCTCTGGTTATTATAACGACTCCTTTTGTTACTGGTAGAGTTTGCTAAAACAAAATTGAATACAAAATATTTTTATGACCGATTTTAGTACATAATACAATGGTTACTCCGTGGAATAATTTTTCCCATTTTGTAATTAACTCATGAGTTGTAATTTCTGAAAAAAAGTTTTTTTTATTAAATTGGGAGCTTCACGAAAGGCTAATTCATTGAATTTTCAAAACAGTACGACTGAATTTTGTAATAAATACTGAAGATCAGCCGAAGTAAACCTTGTTTAAGGTTTCAGAGGCTTATTAAAAAAAAAAAAAGAAAGTACTGAAATGTACGTTAAAATCTCTCAAAATTTTTTTCCAAGGCAACTTATCTATTTGATTTTTACAAACATCATTTTTACAACAGTTGACAAGATTTGAACAATGCTTCATTAAACTATTACAGCAAAATCAGATTGGTACCAAGCTTACATGACGCCTGGAACTTGCGGACACGAGACATTAACAATAAGTAGGCCAAGTAGACTTATTAGACGGAAAGAAGGCTTTGCTAATCTAGCCACTGTCCATTACGTTATTCTCAACCGTACTTACTCTTAGATTGTTCTCTCAGCAGTGTTCCGTATTTTTCAGTTCTTTATAATGTCCTATAAATGTTTAAAATATTCCACATTGCATCGTTACATTGACCAACTTAATAATCAAATTTACGTGCTAAATATTGTAGTAGTAGAAATATAAGTATAAATATAGTAAAACTTCAAGCATAAATCTTGTAGTTTAATAACGATATTTTCCATTAAAAGTTTAAAAACTCACAAGAGATTTATTTCAACTATACAAAAATATCTAATGCTTACATACATATACAGGGTGACCTAAACAAAGTGTAGGAGCCGGAAAGGGGTGTTTCCTGAGGTAATTTTAAACAACTTTTTCCTTAGCAAAAATGTTAACGAGTTATTAACGAAAAACATCGACCAATCAGAGAGCTCGTACAGGGGCCGAATGGCCGTTCAGTGGCTGGCCCAAGCTACTCGTAGCGTTCACGGCTGTTCTTTCGCTATGCGTGTGCTGTGATTGGTCGGTGGTTTTCGTTAATAACTCGTTAATAAAGCCATAACGAACATTTTTGCTAAGGAAAAAGTTGTTTAGAATTACCTCAGGAATCACCCCTTTCCGGCTCCTACACTTTGTTTGGGACACCCTGTATACAATATTTTATATAAATTGTTTAGTGGATTCACACTTGAACACAGATCAATTTTAAAAATTGTAATGTTTTTATGAAATTACAAATATATAAAAAGCCTGTAACATCCGGTTCAGCAATTTCGATTTCTATATTCAAAGTGATTTTCATCACATAGATTTGAGATACCAATTTGGTTAGATAATTGCAATAAAAGAAATTTAGTTTCATTATAGTATTAATGATCGCACTTTGTAATCTAACACTTCAAGAAAACTTGTTCCTTGGTCAGGCATTATGCAATGCAGCCACCTGTGCGCGTAATGCGTAAGCATATCTTAACTTTCACGTTTACATGCAACTTCTACATCTATCCTTAACCTTGATACACTAATATCTGCTGTAGCTTTTGCAAATTGAACAAAATTGATTTTTTGAAGAAGTTTGAAAATAAAGTAAAAAGTGATTTTATTTGATTACATAGTTTCAAATATTTCAATAATTACTAGATAGCGGATTTGATGCATTTATGACAATTTAAACTATGCAAAAATCCAACGAATTGACTGATACCAAATTATCTGAAACATTGAACGTGTAATACAAGTTACAATATTTAGAAAATAAGACAACACTGTTATTCTAGTTACTTATGATTGTGAAAATTTGATTTCGCATAAAAATCCGCAGTCTAATAATTACTTGTATTACTTCGCTCCAGAATTAACCCTGCTGCTCTCCTCTTAAAATTCTCATTTATTACAATATGTAGTATTAACACATTATTACAAATGTAGTCAATTAAATTTTTACAGAACGTCAAGAAACAATGAACATAAATATTAACACTAGCTTCCTTATATTTTTCTTACAATTGGAGCAGTTATTAAACAAAATAAAATTCAGGATTGGTTCAAATGGACCCGAAGAGAACACCAGGGTTGAGGGGGTAGTCTCAGTGGTAATTGCAGACTGGTAACTTTACCGGCAAAAGTGGCAAAAATGTGGGTTTACGCGAGTCCTTATATGAAAAGATTTGGAGCTGGGAAGGGGCTCATTCGAATGAAGAAGCTTGTATCTAGCGTGCTCTGGTCTTGATTTGTCTCAAAACATTCTTTTAAATACCAATAAGTGCCTAAGTTCCATGACTGTTATTTGTCGATTTTTCCCCTACCTTTCAACACTCATATTTTCAAATATCTACAAAATTACATTGATTCACGACCAGAACGCGCTAGATACAAGCTTCCCCATTCGAATGAGCCCTTTCCCCAGCTCAAAATCTGCTCATATAAGGACGAAAAATGGACCCACATTTTTACCACTTTTGCTGGTAAAGTCACCAGTTTGCAATTCCCATTGAGACTACCTTCAAAGTTGGCTACTTATTTTCAAGATGTTTTTATTACGAATCAAAGCAGGTTCACAATGCCTGTAGCATCCAGAGTTATTCATACTTCAGTGATTTTGCCCAATAGCCGACGGCTTATTAGATGTTGATTGAATCACTTATTGTTAGTATCATGTGAGTTGACTTACAGATTATATAAGTCTCAAGAACGTAAGGATAATTTTGTTATCTTCATTTTCTCTTCTATTTAGTCGTTAAAAAAAGAAACGAAATAAGTAAACATCTTTCCGGTTACATAAAGACAACTTCACATTCAGGTGGTCACAGTTTGAAACGCATGTAGTAAAATAGTACGTGACATCAGCACAGGAAAATGTAGGTTTACTATCTGTTGTAACTAAAACGTTTTAGTTTTATGTGTTCGCAGAGCAATGAAGAGAATTTCATTTGTTATCGAGTAGCAATAACTTTTGATGAAATAGGAAATTTCAATTCTGATGAAATAAAAAGTTAATTATTAAAATTAATTATGGGATACAATATTTTTTCGATGAAGTCAGTTTGGTCGTTTCTAAAATACTTTAACCGACAAACAATGCATTTATGAAGAGAAACCATTTCAGTTATTAGTGTTAAAAATGTCGAGATAGGCATTGGATCCAATATGAATTTCATCTCGAGATTCCGCCAGCATTCCAGTTAGCTTTATTAAAGGTCGGACGACACTCCGAGAAGTCGCACACGAATTACTCCTTCCTTTTACATTTCAGATCAAGTAATGGCTCTTAAAATGAAAACATCCGTGTTACTCTTGACTTTTTTAATAAACACCGTTTACACTCGCGACGTCGATTATTGCTTCGCGGACGAAAATGACCCGTACCTGTATATGGCGACGAGAACTGCTTACCATTTTGTCCACACCGGTAAAACTCGATTTCAAGATGTGCCTAGTAAGTGTACAGCGCGTATCAAATATTTCATCGCATGTCAAGCTCAAACATCAACATTATCTTCTAACTTGCCTCGCAGACTGTCAAGCGGAGCAAATTTGGATGCTAGCCACTCACGGTACGCGTTGTCCATCGTCAGAAGAAATCGCCGAAATGGTCGCGCTGACCGAAATTCAAAATCAAATACTTAACAACCACGAATCAAGAGGCAGTAAGTCGATTTTATTCTTAGATTTATCGATAAGTTCTCGCGGTCTCGGTGATCTTCATTTCTAAACTTTAGAAAAACAGTAACGTTTAGGTTTAGATTACTAATCATTAGGGGTGGGCGGGTACCCGGACATTTCGGGTACCCGAAGTCGAAATCAGGTCGGGTAGTGCTCGAGTAGGGTAGGAAACCTGAATATTATGACGCAGGTTGGATGGTTCCTTAATCAGATTTTACTCTTTCTGATTGAATTGTATTTACAATATTGCTGTTATTGCCGGTGAAAAGAAATTAGGTATAAATAGGCGTATAAAATTCCGGGTACCCTGGTATCATCAATATTCGGGATCCGACCCGTCCCGAACCGAGTCATTAAAAGCCAACCCGAGGCTCCGGTTCCCGAATATTGATGATACCCGGGTACCCGAAATTTTCGGGTCGGGTGGTTCCTCAATCTGATTTTATACGCCCATTTATACTTGATTTTTTGTCACCGGCAATAACAGCAATATTGTAAATACAATTCAATCCAATAAAGAATGAAGAAGGAGTAAAATCTGATTAAAGAATCATCCAACCTGCGTCATAATATTCAGGTTCCCAACCCCATTCGAGCACTACTCGACCCGATTTCGACTTTGGGTACCCGAAATTTCCGGATACCCGAATATCAACAATTTTCGGGTCCCGACCCGAACCCGAAATGTCGGGTACCCGCGCCCACCCCTACTAATCACGTATTCAATGAAATTAAAACTGAAGGCTGACAAAGCGCATATTTACAATCTCCGTGTTTCATGCTAACGCAAGGCCACATAATGTCGTTTCAGTGTTATTTCATTTCGAATGAGAATGTGATTTTCATCTCTTCTAGTCAATGCAGCATTACATTTCTTAAATGAAACAGAAATTAGAAAATGGAAGGACAACTCTATTTTCAGGGAACGAAATTTTTTTATTGCGGCATTCATCAGTTGCATGAGAAATAGCAAAAACTGCTAGATTCCAATGGAAAAAAAATATATTTCTTAACAGAACCGGAAGAATTTAGGTGTTCAAAGTGACTCAGTTATTGTTTGGATCTCGAATATTTTTTTGGTTCTTAAAATACGTTAAATATCTTAAGAACAAGGTTTTATAGTTTTATGGGGCACGTATAATGTCATAAAAATGATTGTTTTCGCAACAGTTTTTTTTTAGATATTAAGGTCACCGTGAATTTTTTTAAATGGGAGTTCATCTCGATAGGTATTCAGTGATTATAGTTACTTAGAGGCTACACCACTTTGAAAAAAAAGAAACGAATTTTTCTCTTTAAGTAATAGTTTATAGTCTTGAAAATAAAGCTTCATCAGTCGCAATCGCAGACTAAAAGTAATTTTTAATTTCTTAATTGTATATATATGAAGTAAATATTACAACGTGAAACTTTAAACGCGTTTTTCTCGAAACAACATTTTTAAAATTGACGTGCAAGATGACTTATAATTTTGATCCGATTCTCTGGAAATTTCGAGAGGATTTTTTCAATTCGACAGTCTTGTAAAGAAATACGTACGTGTTTTGCAATATATTAAAGACCTTGTTACAAGCATTCTTATATTCAATTTTTAGGTATAAAATGTTTCTTTAGATGTTAACCATTTTTACAAAGACTCATATTTAACAAAATCCTTCTGCATTTCTTTAGTAAATGTCGCGTAGAAAATGTTGCACGCCGATTTGATGCTTATAAAAAAGAAGCTCAAGTGGAACGGTTCTAGCAACACCATTTTGTTTGAATAAAAGAAACAAAAAAATTTATAATATATTTCAATAGTTGTAAAATAACTTTCTGATGTTTTTCATTTTCTCCATTATTGTCTTAAAAAAAATTCTCAAATATAGCAAATTTGATAAGGTTTCAAAGTGGTATCGCCTTTTAAGGTTATTTACGATTACAGACGAGGAAAACGAATAGGATTTAAAATACAAAAGGAGGACGCCTTTATTTCATAAATGTTCGAAGAGACGAGCCTTTACGTCAACACAATTTTGTAAACGGGCTCTAAAGTAATGTTGGACTTTGACAAGAGCAACGGATGTGATGTTTGCATATTCTGTGAAGATACACTGATGCATGTCTTGCACTGTTGCTGGAACATTCATGTACACAATATTTTCTAGTGACCCCTATATGATCGTGTGACTGTGAATAACATTGAGTAACTATATTCAGTAAATTCTTAATGAAATGACCTATTATTGCAGGTATTTGAAAATGGGTACTATTTAAAAAAAATCAGGGTGACCTTCATATCTATCAAAGAAATGTTACGGAGGCAGTAATTTTTATGGTACTGTACGTGCCTCATAAAACTATATAATTTTATTCTCAAGACATTTAACGTATTTCTGAAAACAACAAAGATGTTTGAGGGCCAAACGTTAGCAAACTCACACTGTATATAGGGTGTCCCAAACAAAGTGTAAGAGCCGAAAAGGGGTGATTCCTGGGGTGATTCTAAACTTCTTTTTCTTTAGCAAATATATTCGTTGTTGCTTTATTAACAAGTTATTAACGAAAAATACCGACCAATCAGAGATCGCGTATAGGGGACGAATGGCCGTTCAGTGGCTGGCTCAGGCTACTCGTAACGTTCACGGCTGTTCTTTCGGTATGCGTGCGCTGTGATTGGTCGGCGTTTTTCGTTAATAACTCATTAACAAAGTCACAACTAACATTTTCGCTAAGGAAAAAGTTGTTTAGAATCATTTCAGCAATCTCCTCTTTTCGGCTCCTACACTTTGTTTGGGACACCCTGTATACATGATTACTTCGAATAACTGGTAAATTATTTACTCTATAAAAAATATTTCAAATACAAACCGAAGTACCAAAAATTCAGCTACAACACAGCTACAACATGTTCCCCTAAAAACCAAGAAACTTTCATTTGACACATTTTTTTATACAGGAAATAACTTACCAGTTATTCGAAGTGATCATGTTGTGAGACTCACTGTGCGAATTCCATATAGAGTACTGGTCCCTATTAGTGAGCCTGAACCTATTAGTGTGCCCTTACATTAAAAAATAATTTTTACAAATAAGTTATAAAAAAGGAATCCCTTTAGAAATCACAGAAAAACATTTTTTTTTCATTAAGCTTAATACTTTGACTTTATTTAAAAAAATATTTTTCTTTTATTTCTTAGAAATATTCTTTTTTGCAATTTATTTAAGTGTAGAGGCACACTAATAGGTACAGGCTCATTAATTGGGATCATTACCCTATATGAAATTCTGCCCTCAATAAAACGGCAGACGTGGCTAAACAATAATGAAGGAAATAGTGAAAGTAGGTAAGCACTTGCATATCGAACGTTTTCCGAGTAATTTCAGTCTTAGCTAAGCGGATGGAGAAGGAAAAGTGTGCTTCCTTCAAAGGAGGCGCAGGTTATACCCCAGTCGGTCGCTAAACCAGGTCATTGACGCTTTTTCGTATCGATCTCTGCCACGCGTTGTTTTACATACTGATCAATAGCTACGTAGCCAACGTTTTACTTTAAATTTATCGATCCTACGCAGAAATGTCTCAGTTTGAAAAATTGGAACACACCTATACCTGATCGTACCACTGTCTTCATCCGTGAGTCACTCCTGTCGCAATTAATTCTACGTCTTACGTTGTAAATTTTTTCCATTGCAGACGGCCACATGTGCGACAGGGATTTAGACAATTTAAAAAGATGGAAGCCAGATCTTTATCTTGAGATGGAAAGAGCGAAAGTTCTGACGCCTCAAGGCGTCGAAGATATGAGATTGTTTGCAAGACGATTGCAAAGCAAATTTCCACACCTTCTACAGCCAACAAGCGAGGACATAAAGCCAGAAAATTACATGGTATTCATGATTCTCATCATCTGAAGGAACAGTTAGAATTTTATTCTAATTAATCCATTTCATTTAGTTCAAAACTACTGACGCTGGCAACAGTATGGGAGCATTCATGGAGGGACTGTTTGGAGACAGAAATGCTGTGGATGCAGATGAGGTTTCTACGAACGACACTTTGCTTTCCGTAAGTAAATTGAATGCTACCATCTCTGAAATTAGTTGCTAACAATAGTAAATTCCTTAGACCATATAAGAAATAGATACGGCCTGTATATAAAGATTCACGAGAAAAAGCGAGGCAAAGATAACAGGGAAAATTTAGCCCCCAGCGACGTCACAAGATAATTTAAGATTATTTATTATATTCAATTTGAACTTCGCGCCCCTGAAGTTACACGCCATCTTAAATTATCTTGTGACGTCACTAGGGGTCAAATTTTCCCCGTTATCTTTGCCTCAACCTAGTTATCTGAAGCCGCGTCTATTTCTTACACGGTCTAAGGTAAATTCTAGCAGGATTCAGTTTTTATCTCAAAAGAGTAAAAATTATCACCATCATTTGTTTCCCATTTTCATAAAAAAATATCGTATTGATCTTTCAGAAAATAAACATAAAAGCTTCTTCATGCATTATAGCTACAAAAGTGGAATACATTTCTTAAATAGTTTAAACAAAAACATCCATGAACAGTAGCCTTTATTTTTGAGTAGTCGAAAAAATGGAAGGTATCATAATAATAATGTAAATTGAATTTTGTGTTCTTACAAAGTTTTTCTCTAAACAATGTGTGTACATATTGAGTATCGTAATTAAAATGATTTTCTTTTCATGAGTTGTTTACTTTTTGCAATTATTTGTAGATTCAAGGCGACATGTTCTATTTATTTTTCTGTAAGGTTTAGTAATAAAAATACGACAATGTCTAGGATCACCCGTTTCGTAGCTTCTCTTTAATTACACCTATTTAACCACCACTCTATAGTTAACAACATTATAGTTAAATTCAATAATAATATCCTTAGTTACAAACTTATTGCTCCATTTATCATATATCTTGGGAGTTTTTAAAGTGAACCAAAGTCAACTACCGAAATTTATTTATTTATTTATTTATTTATTAACACCAAAACAATTTACAAATCTACAAATACAAAATGTAAAATCCTATAGAAGTAACATCATTACCTGTTCATAGGCTGGTATAATATACAACAAAACTTAAAACTAAAAACAACTTAAAACTACATAAAATTTCATATTTTTAATAATTTTACAAAAGATTTTTCATTGAAGTTAATAACGGATACATATTTATATAGGATTTCTCCTAAGATCCGGGATGGAAATGGTGAAGTTCATTCGTAATAAACGCCAGTTAATTAGATAATATAATATAATATGATATAAATGAATACAACGACGATTGACTCGCAACGTTGGGCCATTTTTCGACTGGCGACACCCCGTGTCCTCTCGCTACGGGCGTTTTCGCGTCGCCGCGACAGGTTCCGACACCCACATTTATACAAAATATATTATATCAATGAAACCCTCAGAAACATTTTTAGTTTGTTTTTAATCATTTCTTTTCTAACAGTCAATGTTTTGAAATCAAAATATAAGTCAACATTAAAAATCAGAAGTTTATCTATAGGAATGATTAAAATTATGTAAAAAATTATACTTTTAGGCTTACGCAACCTGCGAAGGGTGGGACAAAGAGCATAACAACATTTCAATGGAAGAGGTGAACCAATTCGAAGAGAGTCCAGAATTCCAGAACCTTGTCCAAAACGTCAGTCGACGTCTTGGGTTTTTATACAATATCCCCAAACGTGAGTGTTATTCGCCTTTCGAGCGTTCCTCTTTCGAATTACTACGTCAACATCGAGGCTTTTTGTCAGATACGCGATTTTTTCAGGATCGATCTTAACGATGTACGACATGTGCCGTTACGAAAAGTCCTGGACAGTGACGAAACTTTCTCCTTGGTGCGCCGTCTTCAGTAAAGAGGAGCTCCGCGTGCTGGAATATCGCGAGGATCTCTACTATTATTACAAAGCCGGATATGGACGTGAAATCAATGCCCAGCTAGGATGTACGCTTTTGCAAGACATGATGACTCACTTTTGGTAATTTTATTTTTCGTCTTTTAAGCGAAAGTACTAGCCACCCTTTCGCGCATTGTGCAATGCACTCATCTTGCGCAAGATTTTACACATTGTCTTGATTTCTGCCTCGTTAGAATGCGAACGTTTTCTGTGCATTTGCAGGAAAGTACAGCAGGATACGGATTCGGTCGAGCCGAACGGAGTCTTTTATTTCAGCGACATCATCAGTCTGCAGAATCTCCTGACTACGTTGAACATAAACAGAGACAATACGAAATTGACAGCTTTCAATTACAGAGACATGACGAAGCGTCAGTGGCGAACGTCGTTCATCTCGCCTTTCGCCGCAAACCTGGTCGCGGTGTTTTACAAGTGAGGAATATCTTTTTATCGTTTTAAGCCGTGAATCTAGTTTCATCCCTATTCGTGATGGACTTTGGTTTCGGTAGTTGTCATTCTTTTAGTGTTAAGCCGGGGTCCCACTAAGAGAAAAGCGCGGCCCGCAAGGTCCTGAAAACCAGCTGAAAAAGTCGATTTCCACGAGCAGATTCGTCCTGAAGTACTTAAAGTATTCTGTCAAGGCGTGCTTGGTACTTCAGGATGAGTCTGTTCGTAAAAATCGACTTTTTCAGGTGATTGTCAGGGCCGTGCGCGCCGCGCTTTTCTCTGCTGGAATCCTGGCTTTAGGGTCTAGTATTGTTGCAAGCAGATGAATTTTAAACTGATGCGTGCATGGGGTAAGGAGAATGCTTGCTGATTCACCTGGAAAATATGTTTCTTAGGCCGCGTTTCCACTGAGTATGATATCCCAAGCACGAGCCCAAGCAAAGCCCGGGCCAAGCTTGGAAAATGACGGCAGAGAGTAGCTCGGCAAACTTCCGGATTGTGGTAGGTCACGTGGAACGAATCGTATCGCGAAGCTTGGCGCGAGCTCCCGAAGTTTCCCAAGCTACTCTCCGCAGTCATTTTCCAAGCTTGGCTCGTGCTCGGGCTTGTGATATCACACTCAATGAGAACGCGGCCTTACACTGCACAGCAATAATGCAACAAGACAGTAAAAGATAATCATTTCTCGATTTCGACCGGGATAATAAATATCTTTACTGTGAACAATTTCCTTAGCCAACTATTTCTGTCACATGTCACGCAAAAATTAAGAGCTCATTCGTATAAATGCTTTGTAATCATTGACATTCTTTTGTTCATAATAATTAACACCTGTTTTATGCCTATGATATCCAGAATCACCTAATTCTGATGTCACTAAGGAAAATTCAAGGTTATGGGTGTCGGATTACCGACCTCTGGAGGCAGAAAGAAAAAGGTCCAAAAAAAGAATGGACTATGATGTGATATATAGATACTTCATGGCAATGACCTATGGTCACGTGGTTAGAGGATAGTACCGTAGTAAGTTTACCTAGAGGCCCGTGTCCACATAATAAAATACATACATACAACTTTTATTGATAAACAAGCAATTAACTTAGCAGAGTGTCCTGTATGATAACTGCAATACTAATCAAAGCTTTGTAAACATTTAGAACTTAATAATGACGTTTAATATAAATATAGGAATACACCCAAGGTCCACGTAATTTACGTCGGCCCTGATTCAACCTATATATGACAAGGGCGCGAGCAAGGTCAACCATGGTTGTAAACAAAGATCTGTTTCGCGTTTCCCAGAATTCACAGCGAAGAAACAATATTTGTTTATGATTTTTTTTACAATTTTACTTGTTCAATCACGGACACCTCTATAGACCCCTTTTTTGCAATTTGGCTTTCAAAACATCGTAAAAAATAAATGCCAGTGTTTTTATAGAAGTAATTTACTCTTCGACCTTTTTTTCAAAAAAGGGCTCTATAGCGCTGTGGGCCTTGTTCCCCAGAACAAGAATATTACAATTATTATGCGTTTTGTTTCCTACTGTGTCCGAATTCTGGGAAATACAGTCCCATAAGGAATACATGGGACTTGTTTAGTTCACTATTCTGCCATCAGAGGTCAGTAATCCAGTATCCGACACCCTTATGTACGTTTCTTTACTTTCCGCATTCGGATTTGTTTGTTCATCCCTTAGACCATATATACCTATAGACACGACCTGAGACATCTAGATTGATGCAAAGATAAAATTATCTACATGCGTTCATGTGGGCATGTATCATGTGGGGAAAGAATATCTACTTCCAAAAAGTATCTATACAGTCTAGTGGCATCTAATCGTTTGATTGGTCTGATGCACTATTCGCCATCTTGAATTATCTTTTCTGACGTCACTGTGGGCAAACTTGCTCGTTATCTTTGCATCAGACTCTCCCATGGGCTCCTATACCTAAGGCCGTGTCTATAGGTATATATGGTCTAAGGTTCATCCAGTCCCATAATTTTGGTAAAAATAAAACTTACATACACGTATAATTAATACGTTTAAAAATGAATTCTTTACTCGCTCTACTTGCGAAATACATTTTTATACACGTGGTTATAGAGACACGCACTTGATACAATAGTACCCTTCAGGATAATATTCATCAGCTCCAACAGCAAACGTGTGCCAATTTCCGTTGCGAATAAGTTAACTCGTTGATTGTCAAGGGTATTTTCGTCTTGTTGTGAAGTAGTTTATACATAAGACTTGCGAAAATTAGTGTGAACCAAATATACATCACGATATTTATGATAAAACAATTGCTCCGTGGATGAAATGATTTTCTTCAGGTTCGGAATGATTACCTTATTCTCAAAAGTTAGTTAATTTGGAATACCCGAGTTCATACTTGAATCGCAGAGATAAGGATAATATTAGCCATAAAGGTCTCGATACCAAAGATCGTATATTCATCTTCACAAACGTAATAGCAATCGATTCACTTTGCTTTTCTAATGAAAATTATGAGATAATTCGAACGAAAGTTAAAAATTAATTTGCATAGATATGTTAGTTTCATTAAAATTAGTCTGATGTACATAATATTTGATATCATTTTAATTGAAAAAATACCAAAAATCAATTAGGGGTATCACTTCACTTGCGTTACTCTACTGCTTTATCCACGGACCACTATAATTGCAATTCACATCTGGAACATGTTCATTAAATACTTCGAAGTATTTTTAAAAACAACATTGGAAACGAGCAAATTGGGAAAATACTTCTAAAACTGAAAATACTAGTAAAACTATTGCGTTCTAAAAGTAATTTTTGACAGTGAACATAGAGCTCAATCCAAATTCAAATGAGTCCTTAAGCCGGCTTAAGCCGGGGTCCTACTAGAGAAAAGCGCGGCGCGCACGGTCCTGAAAACCAGTTGAAAAAGTCGATTTTCACGAGCAGATTCGTCCTGAAGTACTTAAAATACTTTGTCAAGGCGCGCTTGGTACTTCAGGATAAGTCTGCTCGTAACAATCGACTTTTTGAGGTGATTGTGAGGGCCGTACGCGCCGCGGTTTTCTCTAATGGGACCCCGGCTTTATAATTCAATTTGTTAACAAGTTGATGAAAAAAAATGAAATTTCGAATACGTGGAAATGGTTCACACAGTCAAATCGTTACGTAAAATAAAATCAAGAAAGCTTTTGCGCTCTATCTGACGTTTGAATGGACTCGCGTCGCGTCCCTTGAAAAATATTTTTTAAACCTAAATCTGTCGCGCGCTCCTTTGGATTTGCGCCGTATTTCACGAAAGAAAGCAAAGGATATGGGATCTATCTGAAATCTTGAACGTCTGGGCCAAATGGACAACAGTTGGTAGCAAAAAGCTATTCCTGTTCACAGATGCGACGGCGATGGTCAACCGAATAAAGTCATGTTTTATTTGGCCGAGAAACTGGTCCATCTCGACGGATGCAAAGTAGGACTCTGCGACTGGAATTACTTCAAGGAAAGGTTCAGCCCTGTCATCAATCGGTGCAATCTGAACGTTTGCTGGAACGGGAGCGGCACTACCACCTTTATACCGAATATCCTCCTACTTCTTCTTTCATTCGTTTCTCTAGTCCTTTGCAAAGAATAGAAAACAAAAAATACATGTGTTCATTTGCAAACGTTCGTTGTTCACGAACGTTGCATAATAAGTTCAATATTGTATAAGATAATACAATTTACCAACATTCAAGATTGCGCCTCGCGAATATTCCGCTGTGCTTTCGAAATACCAAATATGTATATTTAGTATTTGCTCTATACGTAATTTATATACATTTATTGTGTTGTTTATCGTCATCTTCATTTGTTTATACGTCACGTGCTCCGGTATGCTATGTATTATTTATACTGTCTCTTTCTCTATCATAATATCCGTCCGATTCGTAGCGATCGCACAATAATATGCAGTGCACAATTATTGCCACACTGTTGCTTCTAACATTTCTTTCGGAGCTTTCAAATAGTGCGACGAAATCGAGGGCAACGCATTTTTGTATGCTTAATTAATGTAAGGTCTTGGATGTTAATGTACTATCCTTTTGTAATACCGTATGTTTCGTTCCTTGTATGTAACGCGATGTTTCATTCTTTAATAAAACATTATGAAGAACAAACGACTGATAATTGTTTCAATAAATAAGAAGTTTATTATAGTACACTGAGAAAAATAAAGTAATAGATTTTACTACATTTTGTACTAAAGTAACAGGATAGCAGCGCGTGTGGAGAAAATCCTAACTGGTCCAGTCATTTTAGAAATTTCTGCGAAAAAACTAAAAATAGGTGGGTCTTTTCACGAATCGCTTATTTTTGCGATGTGAAATTCCCCCCTTTTTTGGGTCAAATGTCAAAAAAAGTAGTTTTTCGCAAATAGTTCAAAAATGGTTAGTCTAATTGAAAAATGTTTGAGATAAAAGTTTGAGAACGTGGAATTCTGCGTAAAAAAGGTTCTATAATATTTTTTGAGAAACGCAACCGTTTTTGCAATAATACGCCCTTAGTGTTTTCACGGTGGTATGTACAACATTATAATAGGAGCACGTTTTGCACGTTATCGCAAAAAGGATTGAATTTATGAAAAAATGTTATAGAACCTTTTTTACGCAAAATTCCACGCTCTCAAACTTTTACCTAAAACATTTTTCAATTAGACTAACCATTTTTGAGTTATTTGCGAAAAACTACTTTTTTAAATATTTGACCCAAAAAAAGGGGGGAAGCCGGCAGCCGATCAACGGTGATTTTTCAGAAGCTCATACCCATCACAAAAATAAGTGATTCATGAAAAGATCAACCTATTTTTAGTTTTTTGCAAAAATTTCTAAAATGACAGGACTATACATTATGTACTAAAGTAGCAGGATAGCAGGGCGTGTGGAGAAAATCCTAACATAGTATAGTAAAATTCTGAACCTAGTGTAGTAAATATTTCTAAGAAAAGCTGAAATTCTATACGCCTTCACTATAAGATGTTAAGATTTTTACTACACGTGCACCTGTCCTGCTAATTTAGTACAAAATGTAGTAAAATGTGGAACATTATGATGAATATGACGAAATTAGTCAAAAATAAAATGAGTATTAAGTAGTTAAAGAGATATAAATAAATTTAGTATGTATTCTAAATGAAGGAGAATAATGAAAAGTGAACAAAGGATATCCTTGGATATTGATTTACATCGTGCATTGACTTAAAACGTTACTCTTCCTTGATATTTTCTGAAATGAACGACCTTCAATACATTTTACATAAAAAGCTAAAAATTGCAAATTATAAAGGTATTAATCAGCACGATGGAGTCATCGCGCAGTATGAAGGCTTAAAATTGTAACGGTTAATAAAATTATCATAATTGGAGGGGTAATGCATCGTCAAGGATCGTCTGAAAGATTGTAGGTTACGGTCAATAAAATTTGCATTGAACGTGCAAATTGTCGATAAATGGAAGACGTTGTCAATTAGAATCAATTGAATTCTACGCCTGCGTGCAGTTTGCGGGAGAAATCTGTTAATCAAAGGATCCTTCGCTGCTATTTAAACAATTTCTGACCAAGTACAAGCAAACACTTATCGTCGGCTGACAGACGTTCAATATCTCTTTAGTTTCTTCATGTATAGAATGAGGAATTTGAAATTATAGCTTCACGTTGCATTGATATTGTTATTTATAAGGAATAAAGTATTCAACTAAAATTATGTCGTTTTATTAGCTAAAGTATTTTTTTAAAATTAGAAGTTTAACGTCGCATTGACATCTGGGTCATTAGCAACGCGGATTGTTGAATTACGTTATTTATTTTGACGTTTTCTAGAGCGCGGAAGGACTCTTTTAATGTTTTGGCAAGTTGAATCAGGTTTCGAGCTGTTTCACTTTCTTTGCAGAACATTAATATGTGTTTTAATGTTAAGGGACATTGGAAGGCCCTAAAGTATTATAGATGATACAAAATTACAGGATTTTAATACCTAAAGTATTGATACCTAATCATAAAAGTGTATGCAAGTTATATTTATTTACAAAATAATACAGAGTGAGTCATCAAAAGCAAGTCACTTAAATAATTCTTTTGATTTCTGAGATACAGAGAAGTGTTTGAAATAAAAGTGTTGATTGAGAGAGTTCTATTATGAGTGTGGCGTCTCTCTATGTGGAGATGTGTTAGAATCTCTACATATAGCATTGTAGGGTCAGATACTCAATATTTTTCGCAATATTCGTGATTAAAGTTTATTCCTACATTGAAATCCAGTTGTATTGCATACTATGTTTTGTTCGTTTATTTATCTGTTCGATTTAATTAAACCTTGCATTGCTAATGTTTAATAAATTTTATTACTATTTCATTTTCATACGAAACACCTTTTTTTTGTTATTAGAGTTGTAAATATATTTGTTGTAAAAAAAGCACTAAAGTGGTACTTGTCATTCTCATGTATATTCTCCGTAGTAAATAATTTTTGTATCAGGCGTTCTAATTTTCCGTGAACACCAGAATTATATATTGTAACAATTTTTCTATGCAGCAAATAAATAAACTAATAGCAAAAGGAGATATTTTTATTAAAATGACGTAGTAATAAAATTTATTAAACATCAGGAATACGTTTTCACATACAAGATTCAATTAATTCTAACAGGTAAATGAAAAAAGATTATAGCATAACTGCTATGATTCAAACTCTGGTCCTACGATGGAGCTACAATACTACTTGGTGCAGTACTCAATAGTACTAGATTTCAATGTAGGAATAACACTTTAATCATATATGACACGGTGTATGATACAGGTGTTGCAAGTTCCCTCAGAGTGCGTCTGTAGAAACATCTATGGGGAACGTTCCTATTGGTTCGGCGAGCTCAAGCGAAACAAGATTATTCTTGTGTTGAACAGAAAATAGATAGAATTGTATGTTTCTGAGCTTTTCGCTGCCGCGCTTTCGTTTCCCATAAACATTTATGGGGTCAATCAATACGATTAACATCTGATCTGAAGATGAATCTTTAAGATATTAATATAAAATTCATTATCACATCAGTAAAATGCAATCCACCTATGCCTGCCACACTTACACAGTTTTAAACCTATATGAATACAATCAATGTATCGATAAATGATTCCCCATATCATAGATCTTGGTCTGTTTACACTAGTTTCTGTATCATTGATTGAACTTGTACATGTAATCTCACATTGTATGACAAATATTGTTGTAACGATGCTGCGGGAGACGCAGTTTCACCCAGCGCGCACCGTCGGATCACGCCACGCGGTAGTGAGCCTCGCGCCTCCCCCCCCCCCCCCCGGCGACACGCAACCCCCCACGCCTCGAGACTCCCACCGCGTGTCTTGCGTCCCGTAACAGTAGTTGCATTCGCAAGTCCCATCCGCGAACAGTAGTTCCTACCAAAACCGCGAGGTGGCCACGAGTGTCTCGCGCATCTTGCGGGAGGTAATTAACAAGCCGCCTATATAAGGAGCGTCGCGAGCATTCTGAAAACAGGCGTGGAAAGGACTGTACAGTTGCTACACCGTCGGTATCGGTTCCGGCCTTCAGGTCCGATTTTCTTCGCCCCCCTGACTCCTGGGTGTTGTTATAGGCTGGATTTTTTGGTGGATCAGTTATTTAGATCCAGGCAGAGGTCTATTTTCTGCCTTTAATTTTTCGATGCTTAAAATTGACAATTAATAAATTTATAATTTCAATAAAAATTATGGTTTATTGATAAATTATACATACTAATGTTGTTGAATTGAATGTTCGTTATCAAAGGAGTTGTGTTGTTTTTTCATGCCCTTTTATATCAGTGTGATGCCAAAAACGTGGGACAAACGGCTACCCCCACCATGACTGACGTCCCACGGTCTCCCACTTTGCGACTCTCGCTCTACGCATACATACCCAACTGCTCTTATCCCTGTGCGCTTGCCTGTTCGGCTTCGCTCGGCGTAACTCGGTGGTTCTCGCCGTCACTCGGCGATTCTCTCTTATGGAAAATTCGCGTTTTTGATTCCCGAGCGGCCGAGCGGATAAGTCAAAATCGAGAGACAGACAATCTAGCCGGCGTGACGCGACAGCTTTACTTTCTTTTCTTCTATTAGTCTTTAATTTCACTTTTTATCTTCTTTGTAAATATATACTCGAAAATTTTTGAATTTTTATATTTTAATATTTCGAATTTTTATATTTTTATATTTTAATTTTAATAAAATACAAATACTAATATAAATTTATTTTTTATTTATTATTATTTGATTTTTACATATAATTACATTTTAATTTGACTAAAAACTTCTTTGACTGATTCATGCACGCTGTCAAAGCCACTCGTGGTCTCGACATATCTATAAAAGAAAAATAAACACAGAATTAAAATTCTATAATTCTAATAATAGGGAAAAAATATTAATGTAACTGTGAACTTATCTTTTTTCAAATTTTCTCTAATTTAGCGTCCAAACGTTGCTGAATTCTCTTCTATTGTTCTAGAAATAGGATGTTTCGTTTAAGCGAGAACGGTAGATTATTTGACAAGAGATGAAAGTTACAAAAAAATGTTCTGGTTAAAGTTGTTTGATATAAAGAGGGACATTTAATCGTATAAATAAGTTTTGTGTAGTTAGAGTAGTTGAAAGAATATCATGGTCAAGTTAATTTTTTTTTTTTTTTTAATAGAACCCTATAGTTTTTTTTTATTTATAATATGATAACAAATGTTTTAACAAATTAAGAGACAATTTCTTTTTCTTAGCCGAAAACCGAAGTTTTGTTGGTATTATATTTGATATTTTCAATCAAGGAAAAAGAAATTTTCTCCCTATGCATTGACAGTAAGAAAATATCTAAATAAGAAGTTTCCAAATCGTGGTGGTGAAATGGGACCAAGAGCAGGAATGATTGATTATAAGCCAATAATTATTTTATGAACAAAGTCCAAATCTTATACGAATTATAAACCAATATTAATTATTTTGAACAAGGTCCGAATCTTGTACGACGAACTGAATTATCTTTTCAATAAAAAATTCACGAACGCACTATGCATATAAAGAATTGGAAGATTTTTTCTATTATTATTGAATAAAGTTATTCACAGCACTCGTTGTGATAAACACTGTGACCTTCGCGACGCTCTTTCCTCGTACTGAGTAAGTTAAGGGATTCGTGTTCGTTGCTGGACCACGTGAGACCCGAAATGTCTCGGGTCCGAAAATGCAACCTCTACCAGTGAGAGCACCCTCCTACCGTCTCTCGAGACTGGTCGCCCAGTTTGACTCGGGATTCCGGGTTTGCCGACTTACACCCGTACTTCGGACAAAGCCGAAGTCCCTGTAATTATTATTCGCTCTGTACAGTATGCGTATAAATCATTGAAAGAGTTAATCTCTTATTATTATACAATTATTCACAGTACTCGTTGTGACGAACACTGTGACCTTCGCGACGCCACCCCCCTACTCAATAAGTCAAGGAGTTCGTGTTCATTGCAGGATCACATGAGATCCAAAATATCTCGGATCCGAAAGCAACTATCAGTAGAGTGCATCCTCCTTTTTAATAATTAAATTTTTTTCCGCTACTGTGTATTTTTATACATCTACTTATTAAAAAGGAAATTTAGTTCGTCAAACAAAATTCGGACATTGTTCATAAAATAATTCATATGAAGAATTACAGGAAATAGTAGAAACAAAATACTATTACTGATTTATAATCATAATAGTCTCTACTTTTGACCTCATTGTATCACCATATTCAATCCATTGATTTGGAAACATGTGATTTAGATGTTTTCTTACTGTCAATGTATAATTCAAAAAAACATAGGATTGCCTTACCAAAAATTAACTTGATCTTGAAACCTCCGCTGCTTTATCCACGCAAAACTTAGTTATATCATTGGACATCCTCTTGTAAACCAAACAACTTCTATACGAACAGTTTCTTTCTATAACTTCAATCCCCTCTTGGAAGATATTCTGCATTTCTCATTTAAGCAGTGATCTTCTATGTATATTCAGTCGTCGTGATCAGCTGCTACGTCTCATTCAGTAGCCGCAATAGTTGGCCCGAGCGCTCGGACACAAGCAATGATTCTTACCCTGTACCGTTTAATGTGCTATTGTCATCTGAACAAGAAAATTGAATATGTGATACGCACAATAAATTATTTTTGGCGTTTTTTATTAATTCAATTAGCATTACCCTACTTCGTATAATGTTGGTAATGATAATTACAAAAACTGTGCTATAAGAAAATGTTTGAAAGAAAACAAAGAAAATTTAATACAATAAAATTTTCTAGTAATCTTCTACTTTTAATAATAGTAACAATATGTATGTTTCTCTAAGTATTTGATTGTGCGTATGACATGTTCAACTTTTTTTCTTCAGATAACAGCACATTAAACGGTACATTGAAAATCGTTGCTTATGTCTGAACACAGCGGACCGCGATCGCGGCTGCTGAACGCAGAAGTTGAACGCACATTGAAGATCACTCCTGCAAACGGAACAGCCTACAAAAAAAAATGAACACAATTAAAATCTTGTTTGTAATTCTAAAAATATAGAACAAGATATTAATGTGGCTGTAAACTTATCTTTTTTTTAATGTTCCGGTGTCTAATTTGAGAATCAATATTGGTGTTTCCTTTAACTGATTCCTAGATAAAAATAAACACAATTAAAATTGTAACAATATATAATAATGTTAATATATATAATGTTAATAATTTTTGTAATTCCAAGATTTACCTTACTGGGAAAGCTCGTTCTTGCTACTGCTGGCGTACGTACGACGTCCATGTACTCTTCTCTCTTATTAGGTAACCAAAAAAATTCTATCCGTTTTACATGTATCATTATGTCAAAGATTATTTATGCACTAAATCTTGACCAGACAGTGCATAAACAACCCTTGAAATGATTATAGACGCAAAACCGAAAGAACTTCCTTGGTTGCCTAATAAATACGGAAAAAGGGGAAATCTGAAACAGATAAAAAAAAAAATTTTATTTAGTTACAATTGTTAGCATGAATAAATATAAATATTAATATATACTTTATATTTATTCACAACCTAATAGAAAATAACATTCATGTATACTTATCTTCTTTTGTTGATGAAAATAACAACACCAATATAACTTTTACCCTTCCTTACCCCCTCCCCTCCGCCCCCGCGAAAAGGAATTATTACCATTGGAACTATGTGATAATTTCAAACTTCAGTCGCTATTATATACAATTTCGAAGAATTATTTAGAAATTCGCAAACGCGTGCAACGTCAACTGTTTAAAGTTTTGTTCACGCGACGAACTTCTGTATAAATGCTCTCTCGACATTAAATCTATATGTCTGTCATCGACAGACATGGTGTGGCTAGTCTCACGTCTAGCTTTCAGGACTGTGCGCACCACATAGATCGAATTTAACAAATTAGAATCTATTTTATTTCTTTTTTTTTTGACTTAACGTCGGGGAACATCGAAAATATCCTTTCGGGCTCAGCATTTGAGTGCGGAAGACATCTGATTATATTTAATAAAGATTGGAGGGTAGGAAACAGAAGATCTTTTTGCGGGTTTTCTTGTTTACAGATGTCTATCCACATATCGTCGAAAGACATGTTGGCCCACGCGTCTCTTTGGGATTGAGTAGGGCCGCAATACAAAAAGTCCAATTCTTTTTGTAAATCCGCGGTATTAAAATTTCCAAATTTTCCAAAAAATATTGATCGGTTTAAAGACCGTCAATTGTGTAAGAAGATTATCGTCATGAGGAAGACGATTTCTAATTTCATTGCTTACAGTAGGACTGCACCTCAACTTTCGACATCCAATATTCGGAGCCTCTTTCAAAAATTCCTCACATTGAGTACCAAGATCCACTTGATTTAGTGGAACTTGGTTAGATTTGACTGAAAAATCGATCTGCCTCAGAAAATGGAGGTGTTGTAAAAGCAGAGGTTTCAAAAACCTCTGCAAGAAGAATTGAAGCAGCCTTGCTGAAGAGGGCTGCAACTCTTGCACCATCGTTTTTCTACTTTGGAAGGAGGCATTAAAACCGTTCAAAACGTTTAACACGAAATCTAAGAAGTAAAAATACGCTTTTACAAATCGGACTAAATCGTCCCAGATGCGCAAAAATCTTCGTACACACTAGTGTCTGACTAGCCAGCATGTCTCAGACAATTTAATCAATTTCAAGGAAGAGTTTTGTGGGCTCCCTGCGTCCATGCCACGATATTGGACGCATGCGTATGAGTGGTCGCGTTGCGAAGCCGTGTGAACGTGTGCGAGAGTGGCGAACCGGGCGGAGGCGAGTGAGCGCGGAGCGGGAAATATAAAAGGAGTTACAAAACAACGAACGGCCTTCTTTGGCAACGAGCTTTAAACAGATTAACACCATTTAAATAAAGTACAAGTTTTATTAAAAATCATCGAAAAGTCTCTTGTCAATTTAGCAATACGGCGGAAATAGGCCTGCCGGATCGTATAGTCAATCGATCCACGACAAAAGCCTATTGGGGAGCGTTGCATCTCGCGATTTACAACTAATGATTTTACCTTCGCGGAACAAGGATCCGAGATTCGTCGTTGGAAGGGAGATTAAAAAACTATCTAATGACACGATTTTTAACGCGTTTTTCCGTACAGTTGTTAAAATACCTCTTCGCGATAGTGATGACGGTGGTCAATCGATCCACGACAAAAGCCTATAGTTTTAATAACTCTCCTGAAACTGACGAACAATTGCAGCCCATTTGGGACTGCTATTTATAAAAGATGCTGCACCCCGAAGTAATTCGTTGATATCTTTGGGAAGTGTAGCACAAGCAGCATTTGCCGTCAAAGTTACAGAATGACAAACGCACGACAGTGTAACGACATTGGGATTTTTTTCAAGTAGTTTAGACTTGAAAGAAGAATGCCTACCGGTCATAACGGACGCATTGTCGCAGCTAAGGACAGCGATATTTGTCAGCGGAATTTGCTTTGTCAGCAATTGATTTTCGAAAGATTTGAAAATCTTTTCCGCTGAACAATCACTAGCGTCCAGATGAATTAGCTGCAACAATTCAGTCTGTATAGTCAAATGATGTGGCTCAACATATATTCCCGCTAATGAGAGCCACTTTATCATTTGTGGAATCTGAGATTTCATCCTCGTACACAGAAAATTTGGTATGTCGTACACCGTCGACAATGCGTTCCGTTTCGCGAAAGCATAAAACGTTATTTATTATTTGGCCGCACTTTGTACGACCAACTTTCATGCCCTGCAACACGTTGGGCTCTTTTCCTAAATCTTGCATAAGAGCAAGAAAATCTGACGCGGCCGACAAAGGAATATTATGGTCGGTGAAGAAGGCCGCGTACCTAATTTCTGCAATTTTAATTTTTTCGTCGAGCGTAAATGAAGACGGACTTCCCTCAATAAATGCGGTTTGGTCATCTAATGCAGGATCTTCAATGTTATTTAACATTTTCTGCATATTTTGAATATGCACCTGCTTAACTGAGTGCTTACGTATTTCTGAAAGCCCACACTCGAAGATCTTCTTGCAGGTTTTACAGAAAAATTTCGACTCGTCCGAAGAAACTTTCTCTAACCAAACCTTAAGAGTTTCGTCAACGTCATACCAGTGACGCTGAAACCTCTTCTTGTATTTTTTAGCGAGTCCATTATCCATTACCACACAGTTACAATTCCCTAACACGTGACAAGTCCTTTAAATATGTCAAACGGACACTAATACCGACCGAAATTATAACCCCGATGATCTCCCGGCACAAACAATAAACAACCCGACGAAATAACACGATACAACAACAAACAAAACTATACGCGATGAAATAGCACTAAGTATACGCGACAAAACAACACGATCCGCGACAAAAATTCCACGATTTGACCGCGTGGTGTAAATCGCACGATATACTAACTCAGCGGTGGCGAACTGTGGCTCCCGACCTTGAATTCACTTGTTCCCCTCACGGCTTTCTCCGCCGAGCCGCAGACAGCGGTCCCCCACCAGAGTTGGGCATTATCTAGATAAAAAATTATTTAAATAACAGTTCGAATAAAAGATAATTTATCTTTATCCGTTATTCGAGTCTTCGAATAACTGGATTTATCTTTATTCGAACCACCACGGATAAATTAATTTATTCGAAGTGAATGTATTCGACGACGAAAGATAATTTTTTTATTCGAAGCAAATTCATTCGACGGCGAAAGATAATTTTTTTATTCGAAGCGAATTTATTCGACGGGGAAAGATAATTTTTTTATTCGAAGGCGAAAGATAATTTTTTTATTCGAAGCGAATTTATTCGAAGCGTCAACTAAGGTTTTCATCTTTATTTGACGTTTATTCGAATAAACTTCGAATAAAAATCGAATAACTTCTGGTAGCTGGGGCAGTTCGGCGATGGCTTTTGATGTAGTTCAAGCCTCGCCTCGAGAACGATACATTGTTGCCCGTTGCCCGTCTCAGATTGTACAGGGTGCCCAGGGTGGCCCTCGCAATTTGCGCTTTACATACCTTGAATAACTTCTAAAGTATGTATTATATAACAAAATTTTTTATACAATAAATAGGTGGCAACGTACGGTTATACAACGAATACGTTAAAAGTCATTCAATATGCTAATAGTTCAATTAATAGTTCATTAAATCAGTATATATTGATAGAGTGCTAACAGAGTTGGAGAAATTTTTATTTAAATAAACGACCACTAAATAATAAATGAAAATATGTTTTGAATTAATTTTGTATACTGTTTAGTATTTAGTATTATAGATCAAAATTATTATATTCGTTAATTAAATTAATTATTATTTAAAAATGATTCAAAATTATTTAAATAATACTAAAAACACTGTATTTACTATTTCTTAATTGCAAATGAAAAATTAGTTTTTTATTGGAGTTTAGACAAAAAAACAAATAATAAATAGTTTTCTGTCTTTTCATTTCCGTTTTACGTTGTATCATAAAAAGATATATATAACGTATAAAATATGTCGGCCGGAAGAAATGTAGGAAGAAACTCTGTTACAAGGATTTCAATATTACTTTAATCGCTTCAAAATGTCTAAAGGGATAACATTGTAAGAATTTTCTACATTAAAAATAATCAGGAAAAACTTTTTGTATGTTTCACTATTTTTATAACACTATGCGGATTAGGTCTAACATTTAGGTCTAGTATGTACAAGTTTATTCAGAAGACAGAAAAGCGTATTGACAACAAGACGCCAAACACTGAGTTTATACATACATATAATATATGTATGTAGTAGAGCGGGCCCTAATGCTACAGAGTAGTCTGTAATTAAATACTTTCAGTGAGTTACACTGAAAGTAATCCACTACCAAGCGGCAAAGCGTCGGACTACTTGTTTCATGTGACACTGCGCACGGCATTCAAACACAATTGCGCGGAACAGTCTAAAATAAACATACAATAACTTCCTACTTTGTACCTAAATATATTAGAACTAATGCAACGATGCTAAGGATTTAATTGTCTTAATCATTTCGGATTCACATAAACACAAAATCTAAAATCAGAATTTGCAGTAATACTTCGTGAATACAAAACAATAGTTTTAAGTTAAACATTTTTACAGGGCAATACCTGGACTTCTTGAATTGACATTCTACCTTTCTGTCCTCAGTGTTTGGTGTCTTGTTGTCAATACACTTTTCTGTCTTCTGAATAAACTTGTACATATTAGACCTAAATATTAGACCTAATCCGCATAGTGTTATAAAAATAGTGAAACATACAAAAAGTTTTTCCAGATTATTTTTAATGTAGAAAATTCTTACAATGTATCCCTTTACACATTTTGAAGCGATTAAAGTAATATTGAAATCCTTGTAACAGAAAAATCTTTAAATATAAGCTGTGCGTTCTGTGTGTACGCACTCGACTAGAATCTTCCGGCCGACATATTTTATACGTTATATGTATATATGCAGAGTTTTTGACGAAGTTACATGACTGGGGTGCAACAGCAACAGCAAGAAATGCAGCAATGTATCCTGAGGTGTACAAAATCCCATGGAAATCTAAAAAGTTCAGGCATCCTGCTCTCCGAATCAAAGTGACCTATCGATAAACGGTTTTCAAGAATTATGTGGCGTATGTAGAGCATTATTTCTGCCGAGTTAGAAAAGATTCGGTGTGGGTTGAAAAAACGGCCTTATAGACCCTTCCCCCTATAAGCTGCGTGTTCGGTATGTGCGCACTCGACTAGGATCTTCCGGATTACATATTTTATAGATTATACATGTGCACAGTTTTTGACCAAGTTGCATGACTGGGGTGAAACGGCAACAGTAAGAAATGCAGCAATGAATCCTGAGATATACAAAATCCCATGTAAATCTAAAAAGTTCAGACATCCAGTTCTCCGAATTAAAGTGGCCTATCGATAAACGGTTTTCAGGAATTATGTGGCCTATGGGGAGCAGTATTTCTGCCAAGTTTGAGAAGAATCGGTCTGGGGCAAAAAAAGGGCCTTATAGACACCACCCCCCCTTTATGGCCCTCTCGAAAGAAGAATTAACAAAGATCGAACTCTGTGGGAAAACGAACGTTTCTCAAGGACCGTACGTGACTTAGACGAAATCGTAAATTCGTCAAGGACTATTATCGCAAGCTAACTCGAGAGTTTCTTAAATATACATTTCTTGTCTTTAGAAAACTAAACTTTCGCTTATTCTACCGCCTACGTCGAATACTTTTCGAAACATCTTTGTTACATTTCTCAATTCTCATTCTTTATCTACATTCTAGAATCACCATACAAAAACTCCTATCAGAATTAATATTACGCAAAAGTACATCTTAACAATATTATTTCTGTATAAAACGAATTTCAAATTTCGCTCTACATTCAACCTCGATGTTTCGATACCTGTAGCTATCTTCAATATAATAACATAATTCATACAGATGAGAATCGTAACAATAGATTCACAGTCAGTTCTTAAGATGATCTCAAGAACGTGTGTATTTATAATCAAATAAGAACTTCTTATTCGGCAGTGACAAGTTCTTATTCATTAGAAGTGAGGTTACATTTTCAAGTCAACCTCCGAGACGACTTAAGAACTTCTTATTACATTATTTACCGTGTAAAGGACGCGTATTAAGGGGTTACAATAATATGACAGTGTAAGGTAATCAAATTTTTGGTATTTTCTTACTATTTGACGTATTAAAAGCATATTCTTAAAAGATTTTAACTGATTTCACAAAATTAACAATACATTAATATGCAGGTTTTTAACCATGCGTTGATCGCCTCCGCATAATCAGAAGTCAGAGCAAATTGGAGCGTTTGACACCTGAGACGGAGTTACCAGACAATAGGATGGGCCTAACATTAGTAAAAACTTAATAATTGTGGATTAGAAGCATTTGGATTCGATACATTCCAAGTACAGGTTAGTCACTCGAAGCAAAATTAACAAACGTAATTGTGGCATTTTAACACGCTGACTGTCAGACCTGATTTCCACTTTTCTTCTTCCATTTTAATATAAATGTGACATGCCAGTGTGTCACACAACACAATGAGCCGCATAAGGTGCGATACACCGTCTTGTTACATGGCAGTCAACGTGTTAAAAACAATGACACTAATGGAAATTGTAATTGAACCCACATCTAACGAATTAAGCTTGCAGAGAGAGGCGATGTCAAAAAACAACTGGAGTATTGCAGCAATTTTTCAAGGAAGAGAAGAGTTTATAATCTATAGTTCTAGAATATGTGATTGACTTGATGTCGTCGCCTAAACATACAAATCTATTTATAACATATTAAGTACTTTAAATAAATACTGTATTTTCACTTGATAACAATGTAATATATGTAATGTAGAAATGTTATTTAATAAACCTATTAAACAAGTTAACAAGTCCAATAAAAATTTTCATTTTATTCTCTAATATACATGTACATCGTGGACATTAATGATGATATACAATTTTTTTTTCATATTCATTATTTATTAAATATGCAATATATAATATATACAATAATTAATATATAATTACTTTCAATTTTTTTTATTACATATATATATATATATATATATATATATATATATATATATATATATATGTAGGGCCGCGGAGTCCGCGAAGCCCCATTCAAACGCGCGCGCGTACAGCGGGTAGAAATCGTCGACTTCCTTGACGGCTGACGATCGCTTTCCGAAACCCGAAGGGAACCTTCGGGTGAAATCGGCACGCGTCGCGTGGCGCGAACGTCGATTGTTCTGTAAACGGTGTGTCGAGAAGGACTGCGTGTCCGACGTTCCTTAATAGATATTTTCAATAAACCTACATATATTATCCTAACGAGTGTCTCTATTTGATCCCTACAAATTTTGGGGGCTCGTCCGGGATCTGGATAGACCCAAATCGTTGGATAGTGTTGGTGAAAACAGTGCGAATAGTCGCGTGTGTGCGGAAGAGTGTCATCGTGTGATTTGTGGTTTGAGTAAATAATGGCGGAGTCAAATGCCATAAACGTCGATAGTTTGAACGTGGACCAGTTAAGGACAGAATTGAAGAAAATAGGATTGGAATTGACGGGAAGCAAAGCGGTGCTTCGTGAGAGGTTACGGGCGGCGATGTGTGAGTCGCCGATTTCGAACAGACGAGAAGAAGAGTGGGAACAACACGAGGATCAATCCGAAGACGATTCTGAACTAGAATCCGCGATCAGCAGAAGACCTATAACGATGGCTTATCAGTTGCTTCCGTTTAAAGACGTGGAAGATTCGCTGCAAACATTTAGCGGCGACGGTAAGGAAAACGTGCGGAAGTGGCTTGGCGATTTCGAAGAGACGAGTCAAGTCTGCGGGTGGACGGAAGCGCATAAAATTGTTTATGCGAAGAAGTTGCTGCGAGGATCTGCGAAGCTTTTTGTTTCGTACGATAAGTGTGCTACGTCGTGGAAGCGTCTGAAAGCGGCGCTGATCGAAGAATTCGCTAAGACTGTTAACAGCAAAACTGTACATCAGAAGTTAGCATCAACAAAAAAACGAAGTACCGAGACCAACCACGAATATATTTATCGCATGATGGAAATTGCGAGTCATGCAGACATCGAACTGGAAGCCAAAATCCAGTATATAATCGAGGGCATTCCAGATGAACCAACGAATAAAACAATTCTGTATGGTGCACGCAGTATCAAGGAATTGCGAACCAAGATGTTGCAGTACGAAACAATGAAGAAAAGTCAAAGGAACAGCTACAACCGGGAACGGCCTACTAGATCGTGGAAAGAAGATGGCGTGAAGAAGGATGAAGCGACACAATATCCAGATAAAAGACGGTGTTATAACTGCGGCGCGAAGGACCACGCTGGTGCAAGTTGCCCATTCAAGGCCAGAGGAACGAAGTGCTTCGAGTGCAAAGAATTCGGACATATAGCGGCGCAGTGCACGAGAAAACTCGAAGATAGGCAAGTCAATTTGTTTAAGAACGTAGAAAAGTCTGATCGAAAAACTTATAAGAATGTAGAAATAAAAGGCAAATGTATAACAGCGTTATTCGATACCGGTAGCGATTTACACTTGATAAAAGCAGAACAATATATAAAACTGGGTTCCCTGTCGCTTACGGGAAAAGAAATTACGTGTCGAGGTTTAGGCAAAGATCACGTATCTACTTTGGGTAGTTTTGCAGCCGACATAACGATAGACAAAGCTAATTTTGAGCTCGTACTTCATGTAGTTTCAGATACGTGCATGAATTACGATCTGTTATTGGGAGCTGGATTATTAAAAGATGCAGAGGTCCGTATTAGTAATAGTAATGTGGAAATAAAGAAACGTAATTTTAATCACGACAATTCGTCGGAAGCACCTTCTGTACCGGAAATCTTTAACATAGATGTTCGTGAGATTCAAAATGATAAAAAAGGCGCAGAACGAATATGCGGATCGGACGTTAAAAGCCCTGTGATTAAAAACGAATTATCGAAAATTATAAGTAGTTATGAGCCGCGAGGAACCCGACAAAGTAATATTAAGATGAAAATTGTGTTAAGGGACGATATGCCGATATATCAACCGCCACGAAGACTGGCACCGACCGAGCGAGCGCTAGTAAACGAACAAATACAAGTCTGGTTGCGGGACGGAATCGTGAGACCTAGTACTTCCGAATATGCAAGCCCTATCGTGCTAGTAAAGAAAAAAGACGGGAATACTCGACTTTGCGTAGATTTTCGGAAATTAAATAAAAAAATTATTCGCGATAGATATCCTCTTCCTCTGATCGAAGATCAATTGGACCAGTTGCAAGGCGCGACGTTATTTAGTACGATAGATTTAAAAGAGGGGTTTTTTCACGTGACCATAGAGGAAGAGAGCAGACAATACACTGCATTTATCATACCTGATGGGCACTTTGAATTTACTAAAGTTCCATTTGGACTTTGTAATTCACCGTCGGTGTTTCAGAAATATATCAATACCGTTTTTCGCGAATTAATAGTGAACGGTATCGTTTTAACATATTTGGATGATTTAATAATTCCCTCCCGCAATGAGCAAGAAGGAATGGAAAGGTTGCGTGCGGTACTATCAGTCGCGAGTGATTTCGGTTTAAACATAAATTGGAAAAAGTGTCAATTTCTTAAAAGCCGAATAGAATACCTTGGGCATATTATAGAAAATGGACAAGTCGGTCCATCCAAATTAAAAACTCACGCTGTCATGAATTTTCCGACACCCACCAATGCCAAACAAGTAAAAAGTTTTCTTGGCCTAACGGGTTATTTTAGAAAGTTTATATTCCAGTATTCGATAATTGCACGCCCGTTGTCTGATTTACTGAAACTTAATGTCAAATTTAATTTCGAAACGGATGAAATACAAGCATTCTATAAGTTGAAAGATGCATTAAGTCATGAACCTGTCTTGAAACTTTATCGGTTAGGCGCGGAAACGGAATTACATACCGATGCTTCTAATCGGGGGTATGGAGCGATATTGTGCCAACGTGATGATCAGGATCAGCTGTTTCATCCCATTTATTATGCAAGCTGGAAAACGACAGATGCGGAGTCAAGATACACGAGTTATGAACTCGAAGTGCTCGCGATAATTAAAGCTGTTACGAAATTTAGAATTTATCTTTTGGGAATATCTTTTAAAATAATCACTGATTGTCGTGCATTCTTTCACACAATTAATAAAAAAGATTTGTGTGTTCGTGTCGCCAGATGGGCTTTATTATTGCAAGAATATAACTTTACAATAGAACATAGACCAGGAAATGCGATGCGCCATGTGGACGCTTTAAGCCGAAATCCATCAGAAATTATGTTAGTATACGAGAAAGATAGTAGTCTTCGAATTCGATTATCACGGGCACAATGCGAAGACGAACATTTGAAACCTATAATAGAGTTAGCTAAAACAGGAACCTACGAAGACTTTGTAATAGAGCATGAAGTTTTATATAGGAAACTAGATGACGAATTATTATTTGTTGTTCCTAAGATAATGCAGAAGGATATAATAAGACAAGTCCACGAAAGGGGTCATTTTGCGGTGCGAAAGGTAGAAAAATTATTAAAGAAGGAGTACTGTTTGCCCAAATGAGGGAAAAAATTGTAAAAGTTGTAAAAAATTGTGTACCATGTATTTTAGCCGAACGTAAACATGCTAAACAAGAGGGTTTCTTGCATAATATACCCAAGGAAAGTGTTCCGTTGGAAACGTATCATATCGATCACCTAGGACCAATTCCGAGCACAAAGAAAAACTATGCGCATTTATTTATTGTAGTCGATGCGTTTACTAAGTTCACATGGTTGTATCTTACAAAATCCACTACAACGGAGGAGGTGCTAAATCGTTTGTCAAAACAAGCGAGCGTTTTTGGGAATCCGCGGCGAATCGTGTCCGATCGTGGTACAGCGTTTACCTCGCATGCGTTTAAAGAATATTGTAATTCCGAGAATATAGAACACGTCCTTATCACTACGGGAGTGCCACGTAGTAACGGACAAGTTGAACGTATTAATCGAATAGTTATTCCCATTCTTACGAAACTTAGCGCACCGGATCCTAAAAATTGGTTTAAACATGTAGATCATGTACAACAATATGTTAATTCGTCAATATCGCGTAGGTACGGGTCTGACCCCTTTTGAATTGTTAATCGGAAAAGCGATGCGTTTAAAAGATGACACTGAGTTGCGAAAATTAATTCAGGAAGAAACTATTGGATTATTACAGGAAAAACGAAAGGAGTTGCGAGAACATGCGAAAAAAGCGATCGAAAAATTGCAACGCGAAAACCAGCGTGTATACAATAGAAAGCGAAAGAAAGCGAGCGTTTACAGTGTGGGTGATCTCGTAGCAATTAAGCGTACACAAAGTATACCCGGCAGCAAAATTTTGTCGAAATACTTAGGACCGTACCAAGTAACTAATGTATTGCGAGGTGACCGTTATGATGTTATAAAGATTGGCGAGCATGAAGGTCCGCGCATCACCACAACTTCTGTTGACCATATGAAACGATGGGTGACTAATGATTCTAATTGCGATAGCGATAGCAGTAATGACGACAATGTAAGCGGTACGCGAGATGTGTCCACAACGTATCGGGGTCCGATACGTCAGCAGGATGGCCGAGATGTAGGGCCGCGGAGTCCGCGAAGCCCCATTCAAACGCGCGCGCGTACAGCGGGTAGAAATCGTCGACTTCCTTGACGGCTGACGATCGTTTTCCGAAACCCGAAGGGAACCTTCGGGTGAGATCGGCACACACACACACGCACGCACGCACGCACGCACGCACGCACGCACGCACTCAATTTAATTCGTTCAATTTTTAATTCTTCTATTCTACTGTTACTTCTTGTACAGTCACGATTTCGCTTCCTTCTTCCTCTGCTTGTCATTTCTAACAGAATTTAAAAACAATAAAATTATGAAAAGATTAAATATTGTATTTAATATCATTGAAGGCATTTTTTGTAATATTTGTATTGCAAACCGCTTGCGACAGTGTCCGTCCTTGATGTGTACATGCTGGAAGAGACCTCTCCAATGGCATCCATATCCACATCAATAATGCGATCCGTTTGCAAGTTTGCCTCGGTACTTTCTGCGATATTTTCCATTATTTCACGCTGTCTGTCTAATAAGTGTCATTATATTCATTATTTATTAAATATGCAATAATCTTGTTAACATTTTATTAGTATCATAAAATTGCTCTTACCATGTATCTCTTCATTCGCACACTCAGATGAGAAAACGGAAGGTGCCGATTCCATAATATGTGGCACGATACTTGCAATGTCGGGATCGATTTCGATTACGGGAATTGGAGGACCTCCCCCAGTCCTGAGGGCATTCTGCCTCTCTGTTGTCAACAAATCTCTCTGAGTTGATTTCAAATTGCTCCACATTTTTTGAGTTGTGGAATACTTCTCTACAACAATTATAAAACGACTTATACAATACTTTGTTTAAACAAATAATCAAATTCCTTACCTTTGTACAAATTATGTTCGACGCATTATACGAATTGTGCAGATCCCTCCATGCCTCTTCTTTGTCCTTTAGCGTGGCCGTATCACTTTTCTTGGACTCAATGATATTTGCATATTGCCTCAATAGTTGTAAAAATAGTTCTTTTTCTGTATTAGTGTAATGTTTTCGACCCGACATTTTACATTTGAATTTAAAAATGGTCATGTGTTACCCAGGGTTGCTAGGAAGTACGCGCTTTTGATTTCGATTCGCTTAGCGTCGACGTGACGTCACGTATCCCCACGCGGGGATACATAAAACGACATGGTTAGAATCGAAATGACACTAATGGAAATTGTAATTGAACCCACATCTAACGAATTAAGCTTGCAGAGAGGGGCGATGTCAAGAAACAACTGGAGTATTGCTTCAAGGAAGAGAAGAGTTTATAATCTATAGTTCTAGAATATGTGATTGACTTGATGTCGTCGCCTAAATAACATACAAATCTATTTATAACATATTAAGTACTTTAAATAAATACTGTATTTTCACTTGATAACAATGTAATATATGTAATGTAGAAATGTTATTTAATAAACCTATTAAACAAGTTAACAAGTCCAATAAAAATTTTCATTTTATTCTCTAATATATATATACATACATCATGGACATTAATGGTGATATACAATTTTTTTTTCATATTCATATTTTATTAAATATGCAATCTTATTAACATTTTATTAGTATAATAAAACCGTACCATAAAATTGCTATTACCATGTATGTCAATATATAATATATCGAAGGGTTAGAATGTCTGTCAACAAATATCAACGAACGAAACGTTTTCAAAATCATTCCTCATTGGCCGATACATAAGAAAGTTTCCGAGCGTTACCGAAGAATATAAGCATTTGCTCAAGCATTTACTTGATCAAGGCGAGCTTGAGCATCTGCTTCTTGACAAAGGTCGCCTCAAGTTTTGACTATGAATTCATGAAGTCTTAAGAACTTCTTATTCGAATAAGAACTTCTTAGCCAAGAAGTTCTTAAGCATGTGCTTGAGCAACGGCTATGAATAACCGCCCTTAGTCCCATTCGGGCGTAACTTCGTGACTTAGGCGAAAACGAGCAAATTAGCCACGCTTTTCCAGAGCTTTTTTTCCGAATCATAAATTACTCCCTCCTTAAAATCGAACCATCCGTAACCTTTTTTCTACAGCGGTCCTATTATTTTCGTAACCAATCCTATACCTTATTTCCACACCCTCGCAATATAAGTAACCAATAGTATCTTTTCCAGAGTTTGCGTGTTAGCTTGCACCAGTGGCGTAGCTGGAGTTTTTGCCGCCCGGGGCGCTTCTTGATTTTGCCGTCCCTCTCAGTACGCAAATGTACTGAAAATACTACAAAAAAATTAAAATAGCGTATACCGAAAATAAATTAAAACACATTTATTCTGAAAACTAAAACATATTTATTTTAAAAAATAAAACTTTAATTCCAATATTTTATAACCTTATTTTTCTTGCTTTTCTATTCGCAAAATCATCGATAACATTTTCGAAATCTATTTCATTACTGAAATCATGTTCTATAGACAATATGGCGAGATTTCTCAACCGCAATGTACTCGTCGTAGATCTCAGATTGTTGGAATATGAGGTCGAATTTCGCGCCTCGCGCCGCCATTACTGTCAGGCGACGCGATCTCTTCGACCAATCAGCGGCCGACCACGCGACGCCGTCTTCTCCACGTGCGATCGCGTTACCGGCGTCGGCCATTATTCGCGTGTGCTTCGAACCGCAACGGTGCCAACAAGTTCTTTTGACATTCTCTGTGCTTTAGTGAACTCTCGAACAGACTCTGAACAATGTAAAATCTTTCTCACATGAACCTTTAATCACACATCCACTTAACAGTACTCTCACGCGCACATTAACCAGTTCAAGTGAATTTCGACTAGCGACGCAACACGTGGTTACAGACACGTGTTGCATCATTCGCTTCACAGATCAAATTCTCGCAAGCCTTGCATGGTAGTCTCACTATTCTGCTCTAAGAGACTCTCTTTTGATACCAACGCTTAGACTCGCATCCTAGACTCGCTCTCAAGAATTCACTTGAACTCATGCGGCGTAAAAATTTTTTTGGAAGAAATAAAAACATCCTCGGTTTGGATGATAATCGACACAGCAGCTGAAGTATCATTAATAGCACAAAGTAAACTAAAGGATAATATTGAATTAAATGCAAACGATATAAAGTTAACCGCTTTTGCAGGAGAAGAAATAAATCCAATAGGAAAAATAGAAGCAACTTTCCCCGTTTTCGGGAAGAATATTAAACAAACGTTGTACGTAGTAGAAGATTCATATCTATGGGAGACAGATGGTATTCTAGGATTAGATTTCCTTACAAAAATAAATGCAGGAATCCTTTTGCAAGAACGCGAATTGAGAATAGGAAATAAGAAATGGAAATCATTGGTAGCAGTAGATGAGGTATCAGTAACTATACCCCCGCGTACCAAAAGTATTTTGGAATTTAAAACAAAGAACAAGGAAATAGGAATAACAAAGAAACAATTCATGGGAGAAGGAGTAATTGTAGGAGAATGTTTAGTGAAACCTGAAAATAATAGATGTTTGGCACCGGTCATTAACATTACGGAGATAGACCAGACAGTAACCTTACCATGGATAAAATTAGAGGAGATAGATCGCGTGCGTGATAAACACCCGAGTAGAGACGCAGCTAACATCCGATATACAGGTGTAAAAGAGTCACTTACGACACGAGTGGCACGTGTGCTAGAACAGGTAAATCTGACGCACAGCAATAAAGAAGAACGGGATAGTATTACGGAAATTTGCAGAAATTTCGTAGATGTTTTTCAGTTATCAGGAGATAAATTAACTGTAACTAACGCAGTGAGTCATTCAATTCCGTTAGAAAAAGATATACTACCACGGCACGTAAAGCCATATAGATTGCCTGAAAAACATAAACTCGAAGTGCAGAAACAAATTGATCAAATGTTAGAAGAAAACGTCATTCAAGAAAGTATGAGTCCATGGAATGCACCTCTGTTAGTAGTTCCTAAAAAACCAGACGCGTCAGGAAACGCAAGATATAGAATAGTAGTAGATTTCAGAAAATTAAATGAAGTAACAATAGGAGACTCATTCCCTTTGCCGAATATTACAGAAATTTTAGATCAGCTAGGAAAAGCCCAGTATTTCACAACCTTGGATCTTGCTTCTGGGTACCATCAAATTCCTATGGCAACAGAAGATAAGGCTAAGGCAGATTTTTCAACGCCTCAAGGTCATTACGAATTTAATCGAATGCCTTTCGGGTTGAAAAACGCGCCAGCTACGTTCCAAAGGTTGATGAACGCGGCACTGATAGGATTACAGGGAATAGATTGTTTCGTATATATAGACGATCTCGTCATTCATGGAGCATCGTTGAAAGAACATAATACACGATTAATTAAAGTGCTACAGAAATTACGAGCATATAACCTGAAATTACAACCTGAAAAATGTTCATTTCTGAGAAAGGAAGTAGGATTTCTAGGACATATAGTTACATCTAAAGGTATCAAACCAGATCCAGAAAAAATCAGAGTGGTTAAAGATTTTCCTAAACCAACCAAACTTAAAGAATTGCAATCATTCTTAGGTTTAGCCGGTTATTATAGAAGATTCATAAATGATTATTCAAAAATTACAAAGCCATTATCAATTCTCACTAGTGATAAAACAGAGTTTAGATGGGAAAGCGAACAGCAATTAGCATTCGAAACGTTGAAAGAAGTGCTGACGACAGCACCAGTGTTAGTATATCCAGACTTTACAAAAGAATTCATAATAACGACAGACGCATCAGATATAGCGATAGGCGCGATATTCTCACAAGGAGAAATAGGCAAGGATAGGCCAATAGCTTATGCAAGTAGGGTAATAAACACTGCAGAAAAAAATTACACGACGACAAAGAAGGAATTGTTAGCAATAGTGTGGGCAGTAAAGCATTTTAGACCATATGTTTATGGAACGCATTTTAAAATAGTAACAGATCATAAAGCATTAGTGTGGTTATTTAAGGTACAGGACCCAGGATCTAGATTAATGAGATGGAAACTTCAATTAGCAGAACACGATTATGAAATTTTACATAAAGCAGGAAAGAATAACACAAACGCTGACGCATTAAGTAGGAATATTTTCGCATTAGGAATGCACGACGCTGCAGAAGTAGAATCGAACGAAGCCGAAACAGAACAGGAAAAAGAAATAATGAAAGTAAATTCAGAAAAGGATCGCGAACAAATTTTATACGAATATCACGTAGCACCACTTGGAGGACATCAAGGAATACAACGGACAAAGCAAAGAATTAAACAAAAATATACATGGTTAGGAATAGATAAAGATATAGAAAATTATATTAAAAAATGCACATTTTGTCAGAAAAATAAATTAGGAGCGAAAACAAAAGCACCAATGCAAATAACAGATACACCGACCAGAGCATTTGAAAAAGGAGCATTAGATATTGTAGGGCCCTTACCGGAAACGAAACAAGGAAATAAATATATTTTAACTTTTCAAGATCATTTAACAAAATTTAGTAAAGCGATAGCATTGCCGAACCAGGAAGCAAATACAGTAGCGAAAGCATTAGTAACCAAAATAATTTGTGAACACGGAATTCCAGACAAAATATTAACAGACCAAGGGACAAATTTTTTAAGCGACGTATTTAAAAACATGTAAATTGTTAAGGATTACAAAAATACAAACATCAGCATATCACCCAGAATCAAACGGAGCGTTAGAACGATCACATAGGAGATTAGCAGAATATTTAAAAAATTACATAGACAATGAACAGACAGACTGGGACGAATGGTTACCATACGCAATGTTCACATACAATACCACCCCACATACAGCGACAGGTTACACACCACACGAATTAGTTTACGGACGACAAGCAGAATTACCGACAGCATTAAAACTTCCACCAACACATACGTATAATTATGACGATTACGCATTCGAAGTTAGAGAAAGGTTAAGGACAGCAAACGAAACGGCACGGAATAGGTTAAAATTGACAAAAGAAAAGACAAAAGAATACTACGACAAAAAGACAAAACAAGTAGAGTACAAAATAGGAGACAAAGTATTATTATACGACGAAGCAGTTAGGAGAGGTAGGTCAAAGAAACTAGACAGTAAATGGATAGGACCATACACAATAATAAAAAGAAATTCTAATGTAAACTACACGATACAAAAGGGACGAAAAACATTACTAACGCACGTAAATAGACTGAAGCATTACATTGAATAAACAAAACAAAACATAAATAAATAATAGAACAATAACAAAAAGTAAAATAGATAGTAGAATATAGAAAGCAAAATAACAGTAAACAAAGCAAAAGCTATAAATTAGTAAAGCGTAATAAAAAATCGGACATAAACTAACGAAAAGCAAAAGTATGAATAACAATAAGAATAACTAATATAAAGCTAATCAGCGAGAAGTACTACTGTTAAGAAATAAAAGTAAACTAAGAAATTAAAGATAAAAGAAACTAAGTTAACAAGAGAGATAATAATAAAAAATCAACTGAGGTTTAAAAAAAAAAAAAAAAAAAAAATTAACTAATTAGAAATAATTATAAGAATGAGAAAACAAAATAAAGAAAAAGATAATAAACTATAATATAACTAATAAACTAACTAATCTTAAAACTAACGAACGGGTAAGGAAAAAGGAACGGATTGGATTAAATGAAGGATAGTCAAGACACGTAAAAACTCAGTCGAGTTCAGTTTAAATATATATTAAAAAATAATAAAATAAACATAGTACATATATATGTATATATAAATGCGGGTGAATTTAATTAGTGGAGGGGCCGCCACGCGATAGGGTGCACTCCCCCCAAGGCAGCCAAATGTCAGCGCACTGTAACAGAAAGAAAAGAAAAAAAATTCAAATTAAAAACGGATCAACAGAAGAAGCAAATAACTAAACAATAACAATAACGCAAATACTCACCGGAAAGGGCTCCTCGCCAAAAAGGCGACGAAGGCCAAGACAATCTGCCCGAGCCCAGCCGGCAGGTACCCCCTCTTGCCATAGCTCATCAAGAGCGCCTCGCAAGTATCGGCGGGCACACCTCCGTCAGAACGCGGGCATCCGCCCCTGCCAATTTTCCTCAAAATACCGCGACGGACACTAAACACGAAAAAAAAAAAAATAATTAAGCACACCAAACTAATAAAAAACCAAGATAAGAACAAAAATAATTGAGAAAAGTACTTTGTGCAGGAGAGAGTGGGCTGGATGGCTGGAAAGAGGTGGAGAACAAAAGAACAGAGTTTCCGGTGAACAGATGTCAGTTTATTAAAATTATTGTGTGTGTGGGTGTGTGTGTGTGAGGTTATGTATGAGCGCGTGAGTTTAAGTGAATTCTGATGCGAGCCTACGTTGCGATTATAAGAGTTCCTGTTAAGGGTGAGTTTGCGAGTGCGTAATAGCGAATGTAACATGCAAAGCCTGCGAGTGTGCGATAGTTGAAGCGAGCGAAGCAGCACGTGTCTGCAACCACGTGTTGCGTCGCGAGTCAAGAATTCACTTAAACTGGCGAAAGTTAGTGTGAGAGTGCGGTAGAGTGCATGTGTGATTAAAGGAATGTAGAGTCTTACAATGTTCTGAGTCTGGATATAACGTTCGAAATTCACAGTTTTTCACCAAGAACACACAGAGCTGTTAGTTCACTTTTGAAGACGCACGAGTAATGGCCGACGCCGTTAACGCGATCGCACGTAGAGAAACGGCGTCGCGCGGTCGAGATCGCGTCGCGCGACCGGCCGCTGATTGGTCGAGGAGCTCGAGTCGCCCGGCTGTAACGGCGGCGCAAGGCGCGAGTTTTAAATTCATTCTCCAACAGTACTTACACCACAGACATGACAGGTAGCATTGTTCTTTAGGTTGAAAGGATGCATGGCAAATATCCTCTTTTGTTCGATAACTCGAAAACGTGAAACAAAAAATTGAACGTATATTGAGACCGCGGCACGAAACACGCACTTATATAGGCCACAGTTTTGCGAACAACGCGATTTGCAAAGAGAAACGGAGACAGCATGTTAAACCTGTCCTTTACAATGTAACGTTGGTAGGGAGCTCAGCACGGATAGAGTCCCCGCGCGAAACGACGAAACGAAATCGATAAAGCAGATCACACAAAACTTTACCATAATCAATTAAGAAATAACACTTCATTATCGACTCACGGGAACATTTAGACAGGTAGAGACGCGAATGATAAAAATTACGCCAAGCCTAAAAACACGTTAAAAGCATATAGAAAATTTGAAAACCATATCCCACATAGCAAAAAGCATTAAAATGGAATAAGCAGATAGGAACAATACATAGGGAAGTAGATAAATCAAAAATAGAATTACTAAAGAAACAACATCGCATGCGCAGTCTAGATTAAGCGAACAAATCCGAATAGTTTTAAGAAACGATTATACTACAACATTATAAAAAATGGGAAAAACATGTAAATCAAGATAATCTTAAGAAACGATTGTAAAAACACATTATATTCGGGATAAAAAATTTTTGTATACACTGGACTCTGACGTATACGTAAACATTACCGATACGATCCACCCACCAAACCTTCTTCTAAGGGGGGGGGGGATGTTGTGACGCACACAACCCGAACCGTGAGATAGTGCAACACATAGGAATGTGCACGCGTAGCATTGAGCAACGGTCTTCCAAGGCAGCGGCACCTCAAAAGTGCAGACGCAGATTTTCGTAATCTAGGTCAATCCCCGCGAGCAAGGGCGCTGACCACCGGGCCACCGCCTTGCCACGCTATTCATTCCCACGCACATAAAACGCACGCGGAAGAACCGCGGGCAGCTCTTAGTCACCAAGACTCAGCTCCGATCGGCTGACCAGCGCGCGACCCACCATCTATCGCGACGCGGAGTCCAGCACAGTGTCTATTTAATAAAACGTTGTTAATCGTTTACGGCGAGTTCCAACTCCTTAACCGGCAAAGATCCCAACTACCCTCGGTTTACCCGAGATTCTCCTTCGACGACCTATTCCGAAGATTATTTTGGTTGCGACCAACCAGCCAAGGGCAACGGCGCAACACCCGTTTGCAATTAGAAATGCTTTTAAAGCCTCGAGTTTAATATCACACTGCTGAATATTCAATCCTTTCGTTTGAAGGTACACCTGTGTATCGTTAATTTCTAAAAGGACGGATTCCCACAGACCAAGAAAGCACAGGAAGGAAAACGATTGTAATGCAACAAGCAACACGCCGGCGCGGCGTCTGACCTGGTATCTCGATTTTCTTCTTGATTAGTCAAATGTTCCACAGCACTTACAATTTTCGAGTAATTTTTTTTACAACACTGACAGCATCTCCTCGTGCACTCCATTGAGTTTCTATTATACGCTTCACATGTTGATTCATCACATGTGAAGTTAACATTCCATCGATGGGTTGAGGAAGAAAAAAATGTAAATAAGCGCTCTATAACTCCAAAAAAGGTTACAGAATTCACAGCCGCAGACGCTGCATGTACACCTGCTAAATTCAGTGAATGATTTGTACATGCAACAAATTTTGCTTTACTGTTAATATCTTTGATACGTCTCTGAACGCCAGTATGCTGACCAGCCATCACAGCAGCATTGTCATATGCTTGTCCTCTACAATTTTGTACATCAATTCCGTCATTTGCTAATTTTTGCAAAATTAGTATTGTTATAGTTTCGACGGTTTTGCCTTCTGTGTCAATGAAATCAACAAACGATTCTACAACTTTTACTTTATTTTCGTCAATCATAACATAGCGTAAAACTTGACTCGTTTGATCCTTATGAGAAATATCAGGAGTGCTGTCGAATATCATAGAAAAATATTTTGCTTTTTTTACGTGTTCAATAATTTTACTTCTTACATTTCCTCCTAAAATTGCTATAAATTCGTTCTGAATAGTAGGCGACAAATAGGATATAGCAAACTTTTTTTCCAGCTTGATTCGTAAAATGTGTTCACGTAACACTGGATCGTATTTTGCCAACAAATACACTAATTCTAAAAAATGTCCCCTATTTCCCGTTGATTCAGGTTCATCATCATTCTCGTAATGAATTCCTTCCCGGTGACCGCGTAAAGCTAAATTTTGTTTGGCTAGGAATCTAATGATATCCAACAATCTGTAGAGGATCTCCCTCCATTTCTAGATATTCATCACTAACTGTATGTATTACATTAATAATTTTTCTTTTCTCTGGATATAATTTCCGATAAATTACGAGAACTTTAGTTGTTGATTATACAGGTACATAGAGTTTCTACCTTTTCAGAAAAATTTGAGAAAATATAATTGGGAAAAATCCGAATTCATTATAATCAAATAACTCTCTCCACTAAATAAGAACGGTTGGCACTTTTTTTTTTTAATTATTATTATTATTAATTTAAATATCTATTTAATACGTTCAGTACGGTTCGCCCGGCTTCGATGCTATTTATCTTATCCGCATTGAAAGTGAGAATGAAAAAATTACCTTGAATTACAGGCATATATATGTTGTGACGTGCCTTTCGTCCTCGAGCCGTGATTCGAGGCCGGAAGCACACCGCAAGCCCTTGCCGATCTCTCCACGCCTTTTCGAGAACCGAAGAAGGTTCTCGAGCGCCAGGTATCCGAAGATACTGGCGTGGAGAGAAGCAACTCGCGAAGGTCTGGGACCGGCTAGCTCGTTCTAACTCGCGGAGAGACGGACGTGGGTGGAACGAGGAATCAGGATCCGCAGAATTTAGCTCCCACGGCGGAAGGCGAATAATTCAGAGACACGTATTAGTAACAAAAATGACTCTATTGAAGCTTCGAGAAATTAAGAAACGTAACAAAAAGTGTGCACATCTTTGGCGCTGGTCGCCACGCGGCGGGATCGTCTCGCCGGATATTCTACAGATTTGCGAATCACGCCTCGATACCCTCGATCTCCTGAATTACGCGACCACCGAAAAGCCTCGACGACGCAGCAGCTCGATAACAACCCGGGAAGGCAGAAGGAGGTCCTTACCAGTCGAAATCCCAAGAGGAACAGGACGAGCCGTTGCGACAGCTCACGCTAGATCACGATCGCGCTCCCCGCTCCTTGGGCCTTCCCGTATTGGTTCCACGCGCGCAACATCGATTATCGCCCAATTAGATCGATCCGCGGAAGACGGTGTCGGCTGCTGGCTCTCCCTGGCTCCTCTTCTCGTAACCAGGCCGCGGTTTCGGCCATTCCGAGCGCCCTAGGCTTCTGCTCGGCGGAAGAGGAACGTCGGGACGGAGTGGCCAATCCCCCTCCCCCGACGCAGACGACGCAGATCCGAGACCCGTGGCCCTGCCGTTCTCCTGCGACGACCTCTAAGACCTCACTCCTCGGGAAAATCATCCGAGGCAGGTTTGCCCTGGTTGCCTGCCCCCGACAGGCAACGTCCTCCCCGAACCGCGCCGGTTGCCGGAGAAGCCTTGGCCAACAGATTGGTAGCACGACGTCGGTTCGTTCTTTCCCTCCCCCGACGTTTTCATTGCCACGCGACTGATCTGCTGCCGCTGTTGCTCCGACTTCCTTGCCGTCTTGGTGTTCCGGGTCCGCAGTTGCTGATGCCGCACGCATGTCAAACAGATCTTCTGTCAGTTTTTATGCTACGTTCGAGACTCTCGGTGGTGCACGCCAAGCCTCGATAACCTCTGTTCCTCTTCCCTCCCTCTTGGAGAGCGCACACTTGTGACGCGACAAAATGTCACGTCACAACCTATTGGAAGCAAAAAAACAAGAAGCGACGGTTGATAGCATTCATTTCGTCGAGCATTGACTAATTTATTGGTTGAAATTTATTTAAAAAATTGATTCATTGGTTTATTTTATTTACAAATACAAGTTTCATTATTTATTGTTAATCGGGTTGTTGAAATTTCTAATAATATTACATAATGAAGACATTTTCCGACATAACCTTATATCAAATTTCCGCACTTACTTGATTTCATTCAGACGTTGTGTAAATTTTATCCCGATGTTTTTTTGGACATACTGCAAAAAATATTAATATCGCGACTTTCTTTTTATGATACAACGTAAAACGGAAATGAAAAGACAGAAAACTATTTATTATTTGTTTTTTGTCTAAACTCCAATAAAAAACTAATTTTTCATTTGCAATTAAGAAATAGTAAATACAGTGTTTTTAGAATTATTTAAATAATTTTGAATAATTTTTAAATAATAATAATTTAATTAACGAATATAATCATTTTGATCTATAATACTAAATACTAAACAGTATACAAAATTAATTCAAAACATATTTTCATTTATTATTTAGTGGTCGTTTATTTAAATAAAAATTTCTCCAACTCTGTTAGCACTCTATTAATATACAGGGTGTCCCAAACTAAGTGCGGGACCCGGAAAGGGTGGATTCCTGGGGTGATTCTAAACAACTTTTTCCTTTGCAAAAATGTCCTCCGAAGCTTTGTTAACGAGTTATTAACGAAAAACCCCGACCAATCAGAGAGCGCGAATAGCGAGCGCTCGGCCGACCAGCGACGGTGCACAAGCTACGCGTAGCGTCTACTACTCGCCGTGCTCGAGGCTTGTACAAGAAACTCAAGATCTTTACTTTATTGGCCAATTTCTTCTAAACTATTGGATGAAAAATTATGAAAAAAATCAGGGACACGTTAGCTATCGCGACACATATTATGGAATTTTTCAGATTTTTAAATTTATTAGCAACGTTGTGAAAATAAAAAACGAAAGAAAACACGGTTATTGGTCGATTTCTCTTAAACTATTGGTTAAAAAATTATGAAAAAAGTTAGGGACACGTCAGCTATCGCGACACATATTATGGAATTGTTTCACATTTTTTAAATAATTAGTCAAGTTGTAAAACATAAAAAACGAGAGAAAGAAATTGAAAAATGGCGATTTTGTATTGTAGCAAAACTGGATCTATGATCATATTAATTCAGTACATAAATATCACTAAAAAGCAATGTTTCCGTACTTCCTACGGATTGTAAATTATTCTACTATGTAACAAAACATTGGAAATTGTACAAAAATACTTATTGCGTAAGGAATGTATGAAAATTAGACGTGTTTTTATTTTTTGCAATTATGACGTATTAAAGCATAATATGTTTAAATAAATCGAGGGTAATAGTATGACCCCCTCATTCGATTGTACTTTTTATGGAATAGTGAGTAAGCAGGCATGCAATTATTATCGATGAGACTCACCCATTCGGAGAGAAATTCACCTGCTTCTTGAACACCGGTCCCTCTGGGTCAGTGGCCGATTCCGGTCGTTAGGGGATGATGCAAACCGTAGATCCTGCTGGTCGCAAGTATACGGTGCCACACAAATACACCTTACGTTTGCAACACTCCGCGGTCACCAACACTGATCACTTCATTCAAGGAGCATTTGAGCACCTAATCACTTCTAATCGCGGAACACACCGAATTAAAATCTCCACGGTCTTCAATCATTTTGGAACGAGATCGTTCCTACGTTTAAAAATCAGGTGGCCCTGAAAAGGGCCGATTGTTTGTTAAAGTAGGTGCTCAAACTGCCCTCCTTCTGCCTCCTGCAGAGCACCAAGGCGACGGATTAGGTTGCTGTGTACCCGCACTAACATATCCGGTGTAATGGATTCCACCGCCGCGTGTAATTTTGCAACGAGTTCCTCCTTCGATTGGACCGGATGACGGTACACCTTATTTTTTTAAGTAGCCCCACAGAAAATAGTCCAACGGATTTATATCCGGTGACCATGGGGGCCATGCCACAGGTCCGGCACGTCCAATCCACCTATCCTGAAAGGTTTCAGTTAGATGGGCCCGGACTGTGGCTTGATAGTGGGCTGGCGCTCCATCGTGTTGATAGTACATGTTCCTCCGGACCTCTAACGGAACATCCTCCAAGAGATCCGGAAGAACTTGTGGTAGGAACGCCAAATACGCGCCCCCATCGAGCCTTTGAGGTAACAAATAAAGCCCGATGATTCTATCGCAACAAATCCCGGCCCATATATTAACGGACCACCGGACCTGTGTATCACATACGTGAGTCGCGCGTGGATTCACGTCGCTCCACACGTGGCTGTTGTGTGCATTGAAGCACCCTTCTTTGGTGAAGAGTGCTTCGTCTGTCCACAATATGGGTGTGTGGAACGACGGATCACGGCGAATGTGCCTCAACAGCCACGTAGAATATTCGATCCGTCGGACGAAATCTGTGGGGCGTAAAATTCTGCACCCGTACATACTTGTACGTGTGCAATTTTCGATCTTTTAAAATCCGGTGCACCGTCGATCGGCTGATACTGAAACACAGTGAAAAGTCACCTTAAATTAACAAAAACAAAGTCACCTTAAATTAACAAAAAATTTGTATTGTACATATTACAGGTATTAATTTGATAATTATACTTACTCGAATTGGCGGCTCAGGTCACGTACGCTGACGGTGGCATCCTCTTGAACGGCCTCTATCACCTCCTCCATATGCCGCGATCGCGTTCGGCGTTCGTGCTCCCGATTTACGGGAGCCAATACACTCCCCGTTGTGTAAAGCCGATTCGCCAAACGTAGGAAAAAATCGGCCGATCGCGGCGGTCGGTGCGGGTATCTTTCGCGGTATAACCGCTCCGCGGTATCCGCGTTGCCTTGGCACTCTGCGGCGAAAAAGAAGATGAGGTTGAAGCCCTCAGCGGCAGAAATCATGATCAATACTAACGATTTTTTCCGAAGTCTCTTTCCTTCTGCCCTCGCATCCCTCCAGCGTGACTTTTCGGGGTGTAGCTTCGTTGAAATACTCGAAGTTGATTTGTTAATTGGCAACAATGACGGAGGGTCTTCTTCGGTCAGCTTGTTTTGGTGGAGGAGGAAGTGTCTCTTTCACGTGAAAAAAGTAACGGAAAAATTTAGGATACAAGGAAACGGTGTATGAGGAGGCAGTTATGACTGTCTCGCAGATGCGGCCGTTTATGATCATGAGTATTGTCCTGCAACTTGGAAGGAACCATCGGCACCCAAGGCTGAAGGCCGCGAGGGCGCGTAGAGCTTACCGTTGAAGTCCGTGAAAAAAGGGAATTGCCCGTTATTAAAAAGCGAGTTGGGGAAAGTCTTTCTACTGGTCACTAACATGACTAACTAGTATGACTAACTAGTCACCGCGCCAAGGGAAAAATACATCAATTGTATTCTCATCCCTTTAATTATGTTCGCGCACCGAATTGTTTGAAGTTAACCGGCTGGTCGAAGGAACGGAAAGAAGGAGGTTCAGTCTATACTCAGAAATGAAACACGTATCTTTAAGACGATTACTCTGTACAGTTCGCTTAACTAATAAAGTTTTATTCTTACAGGACGACACGCACGATTCTTAATTCTAACTTTACAATTAATAAAAGAATTGTAATAGGGAGAGCACTCCACGAAATAACGCCGCTCGCGCTTTGTACCGCCACGCTAGGCGAAGACTTTTAATCGATCTGATCGGTTGACCGTTGATAATCGGGATCGGCGGCGACCGTCGGACGCAATCAGCGCGATTACGCCAATTACGTGCGCTCGTAATTGCGCGGGACTCTCGCGGCCAATCGGCTGATGACGTCGCCGTTCTCGATCCCGATTGCTCGCGTCTTGCGCAAGACGCTATTCGTCGCGGTTTCGGCTGTCGCGAATGCCGATTTGTCGGCAGCGGTCGCATGCGCCCTAGTGCTCGCGCGTCTGTCGTCGCTCGCCTCCGACCAATCCCGAACAATTACTTCGACGCTGCATCCTGCGACCGAGTCTTGCTTTTTAACACACTGAACATGTAGTGACCTTCTGATGTTTGTGTAAGCAATCACACAACTGTATACTTTATACTCATACTTTTCCTACATAAACCCTGCAAGCTATTACTTCTTTTTACCCTGTTACCTTTCAAGATAATTTTATGAAACAAAATAGGCACATATTTGTGGAAGAATTGTGAAGGAAAAACATGGGTTAAATTTTCTTGTAGGAAGGATAGGGAAATGAAACGGAAAAATAACTAAAACCAGATAAAGGTTTTGCGATTGTATCGAATTTAATTTCCAAGTGATTTATAAAGGAGATCCCGATTTTACGTGTAACTAATTGCACGCATTCGCGTGAATGTAAAGGATCCGCGTAATCTTTATTAGACAGGTAAAGAGTTACCTCCCCTCTAGCTCAAAGAGGTTTACGAATAATGGGGAAGGGAGAAACGGAATTTCGGAGTAACGTGTGACAGTTCCCCGCGAGTGACCCCCTAACTCACCGTTCATGACTGCATTGTTTCGCGGACAGGCGGCAACCGTCGGTGTTGAGGGTGAGGTGATTACCTCGCGGACTCTTAGCGATGACGAGGCGACTCAGTCCATTGATGGTTTGCTGCAAGGGCCCATAAACGGTGAGCAGGGGGAACCTCGCGGGAATACCGCTTCCCCCCTTTATTTTTCGTCAACCTCATCGAACTGTAGACCAAGTTTACTTACGTGCATTACGATTTACGATCCTTTGGCTACATTTTCGAAAAAGTGGAATAAAACATTTGGCGACCAGATGCGGTGCAAAAGAATGTGAAAAAATCTAGAACAGTGATATTAGTGATTTTTATGTACTGAATTAATATGATCATAGATCCAGTTTTGCTACAATACAAAATCGCCACTTTTCAATTTCTTTCTCTCGTTTTTTATGTATTACAACTTGACTAATTGTTTTAAAAATGTGAAACAATTCCATAATATGTGTCGCCATAGCTGACGTGTCCCTAATTTTTTTCATAATTTTTCAACCAATAGTTTAAGAGAAATCGGCCAATAACCATGTTTTCTCTCGTTTCTTATGTTTTACAACTTGACTAATTATTTTAAAAATGTGAAATAATTTTGTAACGAACACGGGTTCGTTCTTCGGTCTTATGGACCTGGGAAGCGGGATTTATGCCGACTCAGTCGGTCGCCAGGATTTGCAAATGAGTTGAGTCAGCTGAGTTTATTCAAACATAAACTTAAACTTTATTCGTCTTAAATCTAGGTAAACATCATCGGCCGGTCGGAACGGCTTACATCAACTCGCGGCATAATATTCACGATATAAGATCAACGCGGCTTAATTCTAGCGGACGCGGCTTACTTCTAGCGGACGCGGCTTACTTCTAGCGGACGCGGCTTAAGACTATCGGACGCGGCTTGAGACTATCGGACGCGGCTTAAGACTATCGGGGGCGCGGGGTAACCGGCGGCGCGAGGTAATCGGCGGCGCGAAGTAATCGGCGGCGCGGTCAGCTCGTAGTCACGGCGCGGTGAGCTCGGCGGCGTTCCCGAGGGAATATCGGGCGGTGGGACGGAACCTCAACCGGCAGGGGCCCTGAAGCCAACCCGCTTTCGGAGGCGTGGAGCGACCTTAGTGTAGGACGGACATGATCCGGGATCAAGAATCCGTCCTACGGTCCAGGATGCCGGTAACAGGTCGAAACCGGGGTCTCTGGCAAGGATCGAAGTATCACGATTACCCAGGCCGAGGCCTAAATGATAACCGACCTCCAGGAGGTATCGAGGAGAGATTTGGCTTCAAGAAGGCACGTGGCACTTGCTCGAGCTGGAGAGTCATCTACGAATTATATAGAGCGGCTCCCTGGCCTGCCAGTTCGTATCGTTTCCCCGATTGTGCCTTCCGATACGACTTATATACGCGCGTGGCGTAACCCCACGCGCGAGAAGTCGCGAGACGGTCGCGGCCGCGCTATGAGTCTTTGGAGAAGCCAATCGAAGGGGAAATAAGATGGCGAACTCCGGGTTAGAGGAAAATACTGATACGTTTATTATCACTTGATATCACAGACATTCCCGGTCGTACAGGTTACGCGGCGGAAAGGCGCGGGGCGGCCGCGAGGTTATGCTACGTAGCACACAGCGCGCGTAAAGGGAAAAATCACTTCTTTGACGAGCGCGGCCGGACACGCGCGCGTCTAACGCGAAGTGAGGAAACAGAGAGAAGGAGGAAACGAACAAGGAAAACATTAGAAGATCGCGCGTGGGTTCAGCGTTTGTTAACGCGGCGCACGAGGACGACTTCCGCCGTGCGTCCCGGTGCGTGGCGCGCTCTGCCGGTTGGCAGACGGAGTTGCCCTGAGTCCACATGTGTGGATATCCGCGGGGCGCGAGGCGCGCGGCGGGGTTCCCTTGGGTCGGCGGAGCGCGAGACGCGCGGCGGGAGTCCGCGGAGTGGGGCGCATCACGCGATCGCGGCGGTGGGACGCTCGCGTCGGACGGTCGTGGTGGTGGGGGGGCTCGGCGGAACGCGGTACTTCGTTACACTCCCCCCCTTTCTCCGGAAGGCGCGAACATTGGGAGCGGCGAAAACCCCTGAAGTATGGCGGGGATACGTAGCGGTCATGGCGGTGCGGATCGGGGGAAAAACATTGGGAAGACATTGGGACAGGCAGGAGAATATTTTGCTCATACTGTAACGCCCGAGGATGTCTTACGGTCGGGACGGCTTATGCTAACGCTGGAGGTTAAGACGACACAGGAATTTAAACGTATATATTTTTATTTACTTCAACTCTATGCTAGGTAAGTCATTCTTTGTGGGGGGGGGGGCAGACAGCCAGGTATATGCCCCCCGTGCGGAGGCGTCGGAGGGATAGCGTCTGAGTGCCCAGACGGAGAGTGTACCGCTTCTTGTTGCGGCAGCGGTCCGCGCGTAGCACCACTCCGTCCGGGCGCCCGGTGGTGTCCCACGGCAGGGCCGACGGGGAGGCTGTGGCCGATGTGTCAGCTGGCGGCGCTACTAGAAGGGCTGGTGGCGGCGGCACGTCGTCCGTCGGTGATGGCGGTGTTGTGCTGGTTGGCGGTGGCGGCGCACTGCCTTTTGGCGCGGCAACCGTCGGTGGGGCCCCGGGAACTGGTACCGGGGACTCGGTTCCCGGGCCTGACGTGAAGGCCCCCTCCTGGGGGGGCTGAGCGCCGTCCGTGGTGGCCCTCCTCGTCGTGGTCTCGGGCTCCGGACGCGCCTCCCGGTACCCCGGTATGGAGGTGGACGTCCGGCTTCTTCGGTGTCGTGCCGGCGTGGTGCTCCGGCCTCGCTGTTCTTGTTGCGGGGCGGTCGGGCATGGTGTTGTTGGCCAAATGTTTGTGGTTGTGGGGCTGGCGTCCGTCAGCCGAGCTGTCGCCCGGTGGGCGGCCAACAGAGTAGGCGTTGGGTGGACGGCGGCGGGCGGCGGTTGTACCGACCTGCGGGGGGCGGCTGGGGTTTGCTTGTTGCTGCCCGATGGTTGTGGAATTGGCCTGCTGGCGGCCGACGGCGGTGGAGTCTCGGCCTGCTGGCGGCCGACGGCGGTGGTGTCGGCTTGCTGGCGGCCGACGGCGGTGGTGTCGGCTTGCTGGCGGCCGACGGCGGTGGTGTCGACTTGCTGGCGGCCGACGGCGGTGGAGTCGGCCTGCTGGCGGTTGACGGCGGTGGAGTTGGCCTGCTGGCGGTTGACGGCGGTGGTGTCGGTTTGCTGGCGGCCGACGACGGTGGTGTCGGCTTGCTGACGGCCGGCGGCGGCGGGATCGACTTGCTGGCGCGGACCGTTGATTTGCCCGTTGATTTGCATGCCGATTTGCCCGTTGCTCTTTTTGCCGATACACTGGCGGCCGGTGTAGAGCTCGGGATCGTGGGGGCTTTCCCTGATGTGGCTGCCCTGCTGGCGATGTCCTGTCCCCGGCCTCCCGGTGTAGCGGTAGCCGGCCGGTCCCGCGGTTTCCGTTCGGGGATCGGTTTGGCCGGAGGAGGATGCTGCCCCCATCGGGATCTCGGAGGCCGTGGGCGCTCCCACGGTGCATATTTCGGGGATGTTTCGTTCTGGTGGCCGCATCTTTGGCGGAGGTCCCCAGATTCGCACAGGGGCTGGCCATGGTCGGTCGTCGCTGACTCGCACCCGCGGCCGACTCTCGGGTGGCGGGTGATGGTCCTTTCCTAACGGAACGGCCTGGCTGCTGATCATCCGCTCGATCTTCTGTCTCGGCATGGTGACTTTCGACTGATGCCTCGGTCCGCGCGACTGCTGTCTTTATAGGGTTCGGCGGTGGCAGCCCCGAACCAATCAGCGCGTTGCCCGTTGGTTGGCGTGGTGGGGGTACTGCGTCGGTCGGCGTGACTTCCTGTCCTCGAATCGGTGGTAGCTCCGTGCCAATCAGCGCACGGCCTGATCGGAGTCTTGGTGGGGGCTCTGGATCCTTCGGAGCGTCGGAGGAAGATGGACGCGCTTTTTCGTCGTTGCGACGCGAATTACGACCCATTTCAAAAGTTATTAACTTAGTAGTCCTAAGATTACTATAAAACACTAAACACTAAACTAGGCTACTATGTACACTTATGAATCTAATATTCAGAGTCACTGTCTCTTCTGAAGCAACACAGTAAAATGGCGTCTCTATCGCGTCACTGTGAAGCTCACCACTTCCGCGAACGCGGTAAACGCACGAGGTAAAATCCCGCTTCTGATTTGTTAGAAATAAGGTAGAATTCAATTTGTGGGCGTACTCAAATATTGCAGAAATGTAAGGTTATTCGATAACGTTCTTTATTCTCGGTAAAGCGTCGCGGAGGTATGAAGTGCACGCTACTGAGGCTCGACCAGGAAGACTGGGGCCCTTCGCGTGGGTCCAGTCGCGGGGGTGCTCTTTGGCGCGCGTTTTCGGTTGCCGGGGTGTGTCGCGTCTCTGAGTTTCTCCTCGGAGTTGCCGCTCGTCCTTTCGGGGTGCGTTTCCTGTCTCGATGGCTACTACCAGAGAGCGCCATTCAGTCCGTTTAGGTGGCGATTTTGAATTTCCTTACAAAAATAAATTGTGAAAGTAGTGGACGTTTTTGTTGTTGAATAGAATTTGTACTTTTCTCAATAATAGTAATTGGTTTGTATTCTTCATTTAACTTCCCCTTTATCACAAATATACTCATTTTTATATACATTATTGTCTTTATAGAAAGCTATATAATATTTTTCCTAATAAAATTGAAATGTTAGGTAACATTATAGTAGATTTTTAACCCTCCATGGATAATCATATTTTTTCGCGATACATAAGTTTTTACTGTTACAAGCTTCGAAAAGATTTATGAAACCTATGTGAGACTTATTAAAGTTCCTACAATATTTAGTTGTATAAAAATTTGTAAAGAAAATAGATGCTAATAAAAAGATTTTGAAAGGATTTTAATAGGGGTGTGCGGGTACCCGAAATTACGGGATCGGGTCGGGTCGGGAATTTTTTTCGGGTTCGGGTCGGGATCCCGAAAGTTTGTCGACACATAAAAATATTCGGGTACCCGTCATTTCGGGACCCGATTTCCGATTCGGGACCCGATTTCCGATTCGGGACCCGATTTTAATTCGGGACCAGATTTTCGATACACACCATATTACATAATTTTCTCCTCAGTTACAAATTCTTTCATCTGATTTCATAGAAAAATTACATTTTAACAGTTTAAGTAGAAAACCAAAATGAAAAGTTATGTACTGAATTAAGTGCCAAGTCCCGAATTGAAATCGGGTCCCGAAATGACGGGTACCCGAATATATTTATGTGTCGACAAACTTTCGGGATCCCGACCCGACCCGTCCCGATCGTTACCCGACCCGACCCGAGGCTCGGGTACCCGTATTTTCGGGTACCCGCACACCCCTAGATTTTAAATATTACTTGTAACTATTCTCGAAAAACGAAAGAAAGTACTGTTTGCAACTTTCGGTATTTTTGTATTAAAAATAAATTTACAAATTGATATGTATATACTTACATATTTCATCCTAGTGTGAAGTTTGTGGTCGTGTTCCGTCCTTGACCAGGGATTGAATGTTCACTGGTATTTTGGTTGTGGCTGTCCGCATCAGTGATAGTAGTGAATCATCCGTCAATGTTGCCCGATATTTCGATTTAATAAATTTCATTGTCGAAAATGCAGCTTCACATTTGCATGTAGACCCAAACATTGAAGACATTTTTAATGCCAAATCGACTAGTTTGGGATATTTTTCTTCGGGTATTAATCTCCAAAACTCGATTCCACATTCGATCCTATTCAGTACAAATGGATCTGCTTGTAAATTACAAAGTTCTATACGATATTCAATTTTTTGCTCCTCTATATTGCATCCTTTAGCATTGTTAAAAACGATAAGGTCCTGCTTCAAAGCGTCAAAATCAACTAATTGCTAAAATAAACTTATTCTTAAATTGCTTGGATTCTTCTAATATTGAAACGAATTTGTTGAAACTTGCATCTTGACGTTCTTCGGAAGTGTCTTTGCATGCTGGAAAATGATACAGTTCCGATACTTTTAATTCGGTTATAAATAAGTCAATTTGGTTTTTAAATCCATGAATGTGGTCAATCAAATCAGAAATTGTTTGATCTTGTTTTTGTAGTTTTGTATTTAAATTGTAACCGGTTCGGGGAATGGGATTTAGTGCCGACTCAGTCGGTCACCAGGGTTCGTACGCATAAACGAGGCCGTCGGTTTGGATCTAAATCTTATTATACTATTTATTCTTATCATTAATAGGAACGATACATCTTATTATTTACGGACGGCCGGTCGGGACGGCTCACAAGTCTCGCGGTTTTCCGTGGGACATTGTTCGGCTTAGTGTCTACGGCTGGTCAGAACGGCTCACAGAATTCGCGGTAACCGGACGCGACGGATATTCTAACGCGACGCAACTTACAAGGTAACGCATCTTACGAGCTAACGGATCTTACAAGCTAACGGGTCTTATACAAGCTACGCAATCGCAGGGTAGGCCTCGCAGGACCTCGGCGCGGTGAAATCGGCGGCGCGGTGACCTCGGCGGGGTTCCCGATGGGTGATCGGGGGAACAGGAAGGTGTAGGGCCCTCGGTCGGGGAGACCTAGTGCCAGCCGTGGTGATGGGGCCTAAGGTTGCTCTTATGTGAGACCGTGACGAGTAATTCGAGCGCCGATCTCACAAGCTAGGATGCCACGCCACGGCTTTCGCCGGGAAATGGCGAGGAGTCGGTGTGTTGTCGGACGCGGTGATCAGGGATCCTAACCCTAACCCTAACCGGTTTGGGTTCGCAGTAACCCGCATGATTGGGTAACCCAATACGTCGGGTTACAGGTAACCCGGTTAACCCGCACGGAGCGGGTTACATAACCCGAACCGTAACCCGGTAACTAAGAGAAGGTTACAGTAACCTTTTCTTAGTAACCGGGTTGCGGTTAGAATTTTTCGTTGGAATTTTAGTCATACTAATATAATTTAATCTTTCATACCGTTGCCATGTTTCCATTAGATGAAAGATAACAATATCTTTTTAGTCTTCAGTCTTGAAATAATAGACATAATAGTCTTGAAATAATGAAATATATCCTACATCTAAGAAAATAGAAGCTAATAACTCTTTATTTGATAAAATTTCGTGTTCTCGATTACGTATTGCTTTAAGCGATGTTATCGTAAAATTATTATTGTTAGCCTTTTCTAAACTTTATTGACAATGTAACCATACTGCGTAAAACTCTTCCACCGTCAAATTGTTCATATTGTATTCATTCTGTGGCAATTTTTACTAGTTCGAGAGTTAGTATTAATTGCTCGAGACTGACCCAATCATTTTCCGATAAAATTGTGTCATTTACTTTATAGTGAATAACTTTAATATTCGGACACTATACAATTTTTACTTTGTCGCATTGTAATTTTGTTCAGGATGAAGGAAAAAAAAAATTAATTCTAAATTACATTACTGTATAGGGTCTAGTTAATAAAAGCACAATTTTTATTTATATAATTACTAACGTTTACTAAGTATTCTATTTTAAACAAAACAATGTCTAGTTTTATCGTGACAATAATATTCGGACACCTCGGAATATAACAATTTGCGTGAGCTAGTGTGATATTTAATGCGATTGTGAGGTACACTGGGTAGATACATTGTATGTTTACAAACATTACAGTCAGCGTAAAGTGTCTCAAGCCTCAGAAAATCAGTTGTGTTTAGATATTCACTAAGTTCACTGGTAATAATGGGACGTAAGAGAAACACTTCATTCAAGATACGCCAACTTGTTATTTTTCACAATGCAAAAGGTGAATCGTATAGAAAAATTTCAGCAATGCTTAAAATTAGTAAAAGTACAGTGGGAGATATTATTAAAAGATTTAAGCATGAAGACCGAATAGAATCTATTCCGCAAAGAGGTCAACCAAAAATTTTGGACACGCGAAATAAAAGAAAAATTATAAGAAAAATAAAGAAAGATCCTGCATTAAGTGCACCAAAATTAGCTGCCGAATTATTAGAAGAGACTGGAAAGAAAGTGCATCCCCAAACAATACGCAGAGCATTAAAAGAATGTGGTTATAATGGACGAGTTGCTCGGAAAAACCGTATGTGAATGAAACTAATAGAAAGAATTAAACTTTGCGAGAGAATTTATTTCAAAAGAAGATACGTGGTGGAATGACGTTATTTTTAGTGATGAGAGTAAATTTAACATTTTTGGATCGGATAGGCGAAGCATGGTGTGGCGAAAAAAAAATGAAGAATTAAAAATTAAAAATACCAAACCGACTATAAAGCACGGAGGTGGAAATGTACTTGTATGGGGATGTATCTCAACATTTGGAACAGGTGAATTAATTTTTATTGATAACATAATGGACAAAAATGTATACCTCAATATATTAAAAAATAATTTACGTAAAAGCGCAATAAAAATGGGGATTCAGAATACATTTAAATATTATCAAGATAATGACCCCAAGCATAAGGCACGTATTGTACAGGAATATTTGCTGTACAATTGTCCAAAATTATTACAACCGCCATCTCAGTCCCCAGATCTGAATCCTATAGAGAATTTATGGGTGCTGAATTTAATTTCAGTCGTTAGTGTATACATAATATTTACAGTAAGTTTAATTGTTTTAACAGATTTATGACCAATTCTTTTATACTAGCGCCCATATGCCTTGTAAACATTTCCTCTAAAGCATTAGTCCGAATTGTAATAGGGGAAGGTGGGGCAAGACGGGGTAGTTAAGGTTCAATAATAAATAAAATATAGGTTTTTGTAGTAAAAAAATGAACTTCATTTTTTTCTAATTCTTTGATGAGTAGTCTTTCAATTTAGTTATAGTTAAACCGAAGTTTTCGTAGTATTGAAATTGTAAAAATGAAAACTCACAAAAAGGCATTTCTCCCCATCTTGCCCCACGGGTGGGGTAAGACAGGGTACCCTCGTGGGTAAGATAAGGTACTTATTAATACCAACCACATTTGGATATGTGAAGGAATCAGTGAAATCGGGGATGAATGAATGAGGGAATGACTAGATAAAATGCAGTATGCGAGCAATTTAGAACATAATATTGAAGAAATGTTAAAGGGAGACGTGGTTATACAGGCATGTGAATATAGTGCAAAATTTGAAAAGTGAGGGAGGGGCAGAAGAAAGAAATTAGCGTTGACATCATTGCGTGTCGATTGGGGAATTTACGAGCGGTCCATCGGATTGGGTATTAAGAAATACAAGGTACCCCATCTTGCCCTTTCTCGTCTCAACGCAATAATACCAGCATATTCTGTAAATAATATTTACAAATGTAAAAAGTAAAATACTTATCTTGTTACCTATGAAATTCTGTTTCAGAAACATATACATTCATAGGGAAACTTCCATAATTTAATAGTAATTACACAAGTGAAAGACTTTGATGAAAAAACATGAGCATTATACAATATGATAAAATGTAATCTAATTCAAACATACACGCACGTGTTTCGCTGGCTCATTGATCGTCGACTGCGATTGAAGCGACACATCGAATCCGCATGATTAATTGTGATTAACATATTTACATCACGTGGTACAGGGCTTACCCCGTCTTGCACCCCTACCCCGTCTTACCCCACCTTCCCCTATTCATAATTAAAATCTGTATATTGAATACAATTTCCTACAAAGGATCTCAAATGGTGTATCGTGTATATCATTTTTTATTTTATTCTTTAATTCCATCGCTTTATATAAATAGTGTCCCGAATTTTGTTTTCATTAATTATTATTGATATTTTTTTATTACCTCCAACACTGGATCTATTATTTTGCGGAAACGAAATTTCTGTAGAATGCTTAACGAGTAACCATTCTTTGTAAGTTCAATACATGCGTTAATGTAGAAATACTTTTGATGTAGAAATCGGAAGCCGTTCTTCTGTTCACAGTCTAACTATAAATTTAACTGCGGGATCGCGGAACAGATGAGAGTCGCGTGAAACAAATGATCTTGCATAACCAAATCGATTCGCATTTGTCTATAGAGTGATAGAGAAAAAGCATTCAACACGTGGTGCAACGTTTTTATAGACTTGTTTCTTTTTTAATTTTTTGTATTTCATCTGTAAAAATGCAATATCCTGTACGTGAGTACTTTTCGTTCGACGTTAACGAAAACAAGTCCACATGCCTTCTGGATGAATGCAGAACAAAATTAACCGTAAGTTTTAGTAAATACAGTGATTCGAAAAAATATTTGGATACTGGAATAGCATTCATTTTTACGATTTATATTTGAAAGAAGTATTTTGTGCTTTTACAGTAATAGTTATTTAGTTGCTCTTGACGCGAAATGATTCTGTGGACTCTCCCGAATAAAATGATATAAATAGTTATTAGATTATAAACATTGAAATATGTTTAAATAATGATTAAAGTAAAAAGGACAGCCAAAACGCACCCATTTTTGCTGATATTTTTCACTTTCTTTCAAAAAGTAAGAGTCTAAGAGTAAATCAGACCACACCACGAGATAGAGCAAACCTTTCTGCTAAGAAAAGCATTACGCGAATTTGAAATATCATCTTTATCTATATAAATAAAATGATAGCAGGGTTATCGATGTGCGCGCATCACGCAAAAACTACTGCATAGATTTTCATCAAACTTTTTTATTTTTATTCCTTCGTCGAGTTATTAAAGTTTTTACACGTAGACGACAACGATGGCCTCGGTGGCCGCAATGGCCACGTGTCACCATCAGTTGCCGCCAGAGGGACTCCGAACTCCTTCCCTTCTCGCAAGTCCTATTATTCAGACTCTAGCATATAAAGCCCGTCGCAAGTCAATACCGTATCGCTTCTCAGCTTTACGCAATGGATTTTGATAAGGTTTTCTACGCAAGCGAGCCAACAATAACCCCACTCGCTCGCTCGCGAAGCGAGCGAGTAGCACCGACTAGCTAATTTTCAATCAGGCCCTCCAAGCTGCACTCTTGTGATTTGTGTAAGTCAGAATTAATTCGTCCACCAGCCCGCTTGGTGCGCTGATGTCGCTCCACACACCATGTATAGCGTGTCACTGACATTACACACAAGGAAAGCGAAAAAAGGAACGTGGCGCCGATGTTAATACTATAACCCACCGTATGAGGTCTCTAAAAGCGTACGCCATTATTATAGTCGACAATTTTGGTGGTAGATGGTTAGTACAATCGGTCAAATTTTTAACATTGACTATATGTAATAATTACAAAATTGTTAATTAAAAATTAACTTTATTTGCATATAGAGGGTAATTCTCTGGCCAGTGGACTGCAGTGGAGTGAAAGCAACTGAAACTGCCCTCGCCTAAACATAGCGACGGAAACGCAGGTCTGTATGCACTCATCTATGAATAAAGTAATAAATACTTTATTGTGCTTTCTTCGGCATTTCAATTGTGGTATTCTTGCTTTCAGGATACACCCATACTAGAATAGCTGCCTCTGCTGTAGTAGCCATCGCAGAGGCTTCCAGAAGGATTCAGCTTCTTGAACAACATTGCTGTACCTATATCAGGGTTGAGAAAAATGCAATCTGATTATAAATCATAAATCGTAATTAAAGTTTAGTCACTAATTACAGTTTCTGTAATTGTTAGTTGTTACCGACTACAATTTGACCAAATTTAACTGAGTAGTCAATACAAATTAACAATTACAAAAACTGTAATTAGTGACTAAACTTTAATTACGATTTATGATTTATAATCAGATTACATTTTTCCCAACTCTGATGCATATGTACAGGGTTATCCACTCATCTCGAAACCCGAGCTCGCTTGTACTTACACGTACAAGTTTCAAAATACATGGATAACTCTATATGCATACTTATATTATGTACGTATATTTGTATTTCATTTTTCCAGAATTGAAGACTTTGCAGCAGGAAGGATGCAACTCCATTCTTACCTACTTTGAGTAAATTTGAATAAGTAAATAGCTCAAGTAGGCCGATTCTAAATCAAATGTGGGCGAGGGGGTGCGCGGGGCAGGGGGTCCGGGGCCTCGTGCTTTTCCAGGCGATGGTTGCGGGGCGGGAGGGGAGGGGGAAGCCTCGTGCTATTGCGAGCGCCGGGAGGAGGGGGGGGAGATGCCACGCGCCACAGTGACCGATGGATGCGGGGGTGCAGTGGAGAGGAGGGGGAACGCGATCATCGTGCTATTGCGCGAGGTGGTTACAAAGAGCGAGCGTAAGGGGCCTTATCTTATGTTTATTGTATACATCTCGGATTCGTCGGCGCCGCCGCCGCCGTCGCTAATCGAGGTGTTTTAATAATCAAAGTTAATTTATAACATCCGGAGTATCGCGTTTTCGATTGCTTATTTCACACGTCTTTCGAATATTTATCCCCCGCCCTACGACGGTTGCAAAGAGGAAGCGCGCAAGCATTCTCGGAATTGCTCGCCCTCTTTTTTCTAGCGCGTTGCTCCTTCTCTAGCGCGTACGTTTTTAAGAAAAATGATGCAACGGATTAAAAATGCATCGTTGCCAGGACGGTTACGAAGAGCGAGCGTCGTAAGGGCTATCTTATGTTTATTGTATACATCTCGGATTCGTCGACGCCGCCGCCGTCGCTAATCGGAGCGCCTTAATAATCAAGTTAATTTATGATGTCTAAAGCGTTAAACGTTTTTTCAGTTGTTTATTTCACAGGCCTTTCGAATATTTATCCCTCACCGTACCCCTCATAGTAATCACATAGAGGAAATGTGCAGGCATTCAATGAATGGTAATCAGTACCTAGTTAGAGATCAGACCGAACGAATCGAGACGAAAAGATTTGAATTAAACCGGTAAAATGTCGAAAGTGAGTGTACCCTCATTGAAAAATATTGCTTGGCCACACATTATAAATTTATATTTGAACGATGCTTTTCATGGTCAAGAAAAAAGAACTGTTGAACATTTAATGCGGAACGACGATGTGAGTGAGGTAAAATTTTACCACACAAAACGGTTTAGTCAGGTGATGGTGGAATGGCCAGCCTCCGCATCGCCTCGTGAGATATTGCGCTTAATTGAAGAAGGTGATTATCGAATAGTGTACGCGGAGTGAAAGCATACACGCCTGAGTTTCGGCAAAAGAGATTCGAAGAATCTCTTCGCTGAAATTCAGATGTGTGTATCCACCGAGAAAGAGAATCGAACGCTTATAAAAATGCGTCGTTGTCGTTGTCGCTGTTGCCAGGGTGGTTACGAAGAGTGCGAGTGCGTGCCGTATCTTATGTATACATCCTGGATTCGTCGTCACTAATCGAGGTGCCTCGAATGTTTATGTTTATAGTTTATATTTCTGAGCTATAGCGCGAAGCGGTCAATTACGATCCGAATTTCAAGGCGTTCACTTCGAAGTTCATTCACGCGAGTGCACCGTAACAGGATAACACGTACCTGTTGGCGCGATTAATAGTTCGGGCCAGTGTTTTCGCGTTTTTCTGAGTGAATTGTTTCGCAGAAAAATGGATCTGTGTAAAAACATTTTCAAAACGCTGACGAGGATGTCGGCGTTATTACGCACATCCGCGGAATACCGGGAGTGGGCGGAGCGGTGCGACGAAAATTTGTGCATCGCAAGTGACTATTTGCGGAAACAAGGACTGCCAGTCGGTACGAGGCAGCGAATTACCGCACTCATTGCGCGAATCAAAACATTGCGTGCCGTTGTGCGTGCGAAATTTTCGCGAGTGGGTCATGGAATTGTGGGACAATCGAGCGGACCATCCGTCGTCTGGGAAGACGTCGAATCGGCGTTTGAGAAACGTGTCGTGACGGGAGCTGTCATTAATTTGAAGCATCTCGATCCGCACCGCTTTTTCAAAGACGCTCGGAGGATAGTGTTATCGCGCGTTACAGCTGCAATCACCGAACACTCAAGTGTCGCTGTGAACACAGTGCTGAACGCGGAATTTGCGTTAAAGGACAAGACCGACGTGAAGAGTTTCGCGACGCGAAATCATGTACTGTTTATCACGTCGAATTTGCGCGAGTGGTTCGCGAATCGTGTGGTGCAACCCCTCCTAGTGGTGATGGAGGAGTTTCAGGAACGCGATAGCGGCTGGACGCTAGTGAATGTGGAAAATTTAATGATAAACATTAACAAGCATAATCCCATTCACGCAGGATGCAACGTTCCGCTGCCGCGTGTCGTGCAAGCTAAAAGAGCAGTGGTCAATGTCAAGTGCAACGACAACGCATGTTTTCTGTGGTCGGTCGTCGCAAGCTTGCATCCAGCTTCTACGAATGGGGATAGAATAGCATCGTATCCCCATTATTCAAGCGTGCTTCGCACCGACAGCGTGAAACTGCCGATGACCTTAGACCAGCTGAAGAAATTCGAGGACCTCAACGAGGTTTCGGTGAACGTCTACCAGTGGCAGGAGGGGAAGTGCGTGCCGATCCACTTGACCTCGTTGAAAAGGGAGAAGCACGCCAACCTGCTTCTCATCCAGGATCTCTGCACAAATTGGACGACACGGTCATGAAGTATTCGTTTGCGACCGGTAAGTTTATAATAGTTTTTTTTTTCCATCGATACGATGCATATTGGAAATACTCATTTTGGGTTTGTTTTTTTTTTTTCTTTTCCAGATGCTTACACTATTTCTACTCCGAGGAGAAGCTGAACGCTCACAGCGCTGATTGCACGCGGTTGAACGAGTGCGCCGTCGAGCTTCCCTCCGAGGAGAACAAATGGCTGCAATTCAAAAATTACAACCGCAAGGAACGCGTGCCGTTCGTCGTGTACGCCGACTTTGAGTGTCTGTTGGAGGACTTGCAGCCAGAGCAGCAAAACAGCCGATCGTACGCCTATCAACATCACAGGGCGTTCAGCGTCGGCTATTATGTAAAGTGTACGTATGATGAATCTCTTTGTATGTATCGTGCGTATCGCGGCGACTCGGACTGCGCAGAATGGTTTGTAAAAGAGATGTATGAATTAGCTGACCGCGTAGATCAAATATTTAAAAGAATAGTGCCTATGGAAACATTGTCCATAGCGCAAATTGATAGTTTTATACAGACTACGGGATGTCACATTTGCGGTAAACCTTTCCTCGAAACGGACATAAAAGTAGGCGATCATTGCCACATAACTGGTAAATACAGGGGCGCGGCGCATTCAAGTTGCAATTTAAATTATCAGGACGCGTTTTCGATACCTGTTGTGTTTCACAATTTGTCTGGCTATGACGCGCACTTTGTAATTAGAGAACTGGCGACCGCATTCGAGGGAAAGGTCGATCTGCTCCCTATAACTAAAGAAAAATACATCTGTTTTACAAAGCACGTCAAGGGGACGGGCATCCAAGGGAAGAAGGAAATTAAATTCAGATTTATCGACTCGTATAAATTTTTGGCTGCGAGTCTTGATAAATTATCGTCCGATTTGGGAAAGGAGCGACTAACGATCCTTCGAAAGGAAATTGAAAAGGAATTTCAAGACCTTTCGCAGAGTCAGTTTGATCTCCTAACCAGAAAGGGCGTCTCCCCATACGACTACGTGTCGGCATACGATAAATTAGACGAGACGCGATTTCCGCCGCGTGAAGCGTTTTATAATCGGTTAAACGACAAGCACGTTTCAGAGTCGGATTACGCGCACGCGACAAACGTCTGGGAGAGCTTCGGCATCGAGACGTTGGGCAAGTATAGCGATCTGTACCTAAAAACAGATGTGCTGTTGTTGGCGGATGTTTTTGAAAATTTTAGATCACAGTGCCTTGAGAGTTATGAACTTGACCCCGCGTATTATTGCACGTTACCTGGATTCGCTTGGGACGCAATGTTAAAATACACGGATGTAGTTTTTGAATTGCTTACCGACGTGGACATGGTAATGTTCATTGAACGCGGTATTCGTGGGGGTTTGAGTCAATGTTCGCACAGATACGCATCTGCCAACAACAAGTACCTGCCCACGTACGATTCCTCAAAACCGTCGACGTACCTCATGTATTTCGACGTGAACAACCTGTACGGTTGGGCAATGTCGCAATGCATGCCGTACGGAGGTCTTCGATGGATCGACGACGCCGAGCGCGTGGCCAATTTCGACGTAAACTCTGTTCCCATCGACGGACTCGTGGGATACTTCCTAGAAGTGGACCTCGAGTACCCGACGGAACTTCACGATTCGCACGCAGATCTCCCGTTTTGCCCGGTACGCGAACAACCGACCGACAGTAGTAGGAGTAGGCCGGTTCTAATTCAAATGTTGGCGAGGGGAGCGCGGGGCAGGGGGACCGGGGCCTCGCGCTTTTGCGGGCTACGTTGCGGGGCAGGAGGGGAGGGGGAAGCTATGTGCTATTGCGCACGATGGACGAGGGGGTGAAGCGGGGGCGAGGGGAGGGGTACCGCCGAGCTTGTGGACACGGTGTGCGAGGAGTAAGGGGAGGGAATCAGCGATTAATATGAAACAATCACCGTAGCGGTGTGACGAATTTTTCGTGCATCGCCGCGTCTCTCTCTGCTGCTATTGCCGCGTATCGCCGCGTTTGACCTCGAGCTGCGTTCGCGGCTTCGAAGATTCGTCAAGTTCGAAGGGTCGTGATTTATCGCGATGAAACCGGATCCTTCCTGTGCGCGTTAATATTCCAATACATACTGAGTGGTGCGAAAAGAACAAATATATAAAGTAGTTTTAAGAAATATGTTTATTCATCTATAGTAATGTTAATATACACGTACATATATAATAATGATATTCAATGGTAATATTTGTTCGCTTCTTGTACAATGAAACGTAATCCTAACGCTAATAGTTCACAGTCTATGAGCGAGTTTTTTTCAAAATCACCACTCGCGGAAATAATTGCAGCGGAATCAACGGCAGGGGAGGTAACCGTACGTAGAATATTTACAAACGTGGTAAATTTACTAGCTACAACGTACAGATTTTCAGAAAGCCACGAGTACATGTGATCTACGCAATATTCATACGCAAACAATTTGCGCACGGTTTCTTCCATCATGTAAATTTGCACGGTGGAATCGGAAATTTTCATCATTTTATCTCCTCGCAACCGGAGGAATTGTAGCACCAGATGATCGATGCTGAGTGACTCATCATTGTCTTTGAAAGCCGCGTCGACGTTGTCTCGAAATCGTTGCAGGATGTTCGTTTTTTGTCCAATGAGCGATTTCCACGTTGACATGGCGAAACAAATTTCGGTTCCTTTGGTATCAGTAATCGCCAATTCAACGCGACAGTTCTTGGAGTTTTCAATACGAACGCCGATTTCCAGACGCTTGAACGCTGTGCTCGTGAGAGGGTACTCGCGTCCTAGGATACGCGTTCCCTTGTTTGCGTTCACCGTGTTCGTCGCGGAATTGCTAAGGAAAGAAATAAGAAACAAAATAATAAAAATGTAATTGTACGAAAAAAAAAAAAAAAAACGGAAAGTGAAGGTTCAATAAGACCGTGAAATATGTACTCACTCGTTACGCGGTTTCTTGTTTCGCGGATCTTCGTAACGTTCGAAACTGTGTTTCTCCATTGTGTCTGTGATAGGTACACCGTGCGTATGTAGTGAGCACAAGACGTCGTTCCTGCGAGCGATCGTGCAAACAACTGACTAAATAACGCGATTTTAACGCAGTTTTATACCCTCGATTGCTTAATTGTATGTATTTGTAATGACGAATTTCTTAGATGCGATGCGACGTTGCACGATTTCAGCGGTCGCGAAACGTTTCGGATGATGCTGTCTTTTTCCAACTTGTGCGAGACATTCATCTGCCTCTGTTTGTCGTGTATGGAAAAAGTGCTCTTATAGGACATCGTAACGGCGAAGCTCAGTATCGAGTCGGAGATCTGAACGAATCAAGACGTAAAGATCAAAAAGTTCAGTTCCGAGTTAAAGATGGACGCAGCAAACGATAAATCGGAAAAAGTGCGCGTGCCGACATTGCAAGAAATCGCATTGTTGAATGTCTTTCGTCGTGACTTTAACCAAATTTCTCAAGAGGAGCAACAAATCGTGGAACGTCTTTTGGACTATATTGATCCAAATTCGGAAACTACGTTTTGCTGCATCGTACTCGAGAAGCAAATGAGTGGATATTTCTCGGGTGATCGTATGAGGGAATACAAACTTGGAGACCCAATCGTAAGGGCGACTGTGTACAATATCCGAGATCTATGGGACGATCTAAAAAACAAGAGAATGAAGCTTCTCGAAGTGCATACAGGCATACCATCCGCATCTATATGCTATTTTCTATGCAAGAGGATGGATGAAAACTATATGCAATACTGGAGGAGAGCGTTCGCTGATACAGAGCCGACAACGGCGCTTAGTCGTCAAGGAATATGTATGTTCGAATTCAGGATTCCTCCTAGGAGGAAAAATCGATACATAAAAAAAATGTGCTGAAATCAGGACCCCTCCCATGGAGAAAAATTTCGGATCTGTTTCATCCAGATTTTCGCATATATTGAATAAGGAACGCGATCGACGCAACGTTGCACGATTTCAGCGGTCGCGAAACGTTTCGGATGATGCCGTCTTTTTCCAACTTGTGCGAGGCATTCATTCGCCTCTGTTTGTCGTGTATGGAAAAAAGTGCTCTTATAGGACATCGTAACGGCGAAGCTCAGTATCGAGTTGGAGAGCGCGATGCGGATATCTATAGATATATATCTAAATAGTGAAGCGGGTGTTTCCAACAAAAGATGCCCGCGCCGTTGCAGTCGTTGCAAAATTTGGCTTGGCCATGTGTTATAAACTTGTATTTAAACAATTGTCTTTGTGATCATGAGAAAACAGTGATTGAACGTTTAATGAGATGCGATACAGTGAGCAAAGTGTCTTTTTATCATACTAAGAGATTCAGTCAGATAACTGTCGAATGGCCAGCTTTTGCATCACCATACGAAATATTAGACTTGATTAAATCAGGTGAATATCGAGTAATATGTGCGATGAATCCGAATGGTTACGTTGCAGACGAAGACAGATTCGTTGAGTGAAAACTTTTGCGATTGTGTATTAAATAAAAAAAATAAGAAACTGTATCATGGATGAAGAGGATCAAGAGGTGGCGGGGTTGTTTGCAAACGATGCGTTAGAATCTTCCTCTTCCTCCGACGACAATGACAGTGATGTGAACACGGAAGAAAATTCGGGATGTGAAAGTTTACAGGGAGAAGACACTACAGAAACGCTTTCAGTGCGCGCACGTGTATCGGATTTGAACAATTATCACGTGTTCCGACCCTTTTGCATCATTAAGAATTTTTATATTATAGGCCAACGTTTCCTACGGTATTGCGCCATGTGTTTTGTATATCATTGTCTGATATATGATGATGAAGTGAATTATGTGTATGCTATCAGAGAACACCGCGTGATGCAAATAGTGAACATAGAACACATAGAATGTGCGATTTGTAGAGCTCCTTTGTACGAAGTTGTTGATCGTTTATTGTGTTCCATATGTACTAACACACAAAATCATTGAATATACATTAATTATACGTGTATGCCAGGGTGTATGAGTGTGTTTCAAGTGTTTAGTTTCGACGTCGTACGAGATTAGCGACTCTCGTTAGAGAGAGAGAGGCGGGGGAGAGAGAGAGAGAGAGAGAGAGAGAGAGAGAGAGAGGGAGAGAGGGAGAGGGTGAAACGTGGAGGCGTGCGGAATCGGTGGGACCCTCGTAGGGAGGACTAATCGTGGAGGAAAACGGTGTGCTGAGACGTGTGGAATTGATGGGCCCGCGGAAGGAGTTTTCACCAATATACGGCACTGCAGCGACCCGTGAAATCATTTGCATTTGAACCACCGAACAATTGCGCGAAGACTCATCAATCAAATAATGGATACACAAGTCAAATTTTTAGTAAGTACCTGAAATTCATTGACGATATTGTACAAAACACTCTAATACTCTGAGATGTAAATTTAAAATAATATTTATTATCTTTCTTTTTTTAGGGGGTATATTAATGTCTGGGTGCAGCAGGCAGTGCACCAGCACCGAGTACTGCTGCGTGTAAACAACGATGTATGGCCCGAGTGGTACATAGAGGGGTACCACTGCAACTTTTTAGGATTGCAGCGTTTATTCACACTGTAAGTATATACTTTTTGAGTTTTTACTTTAACATTAAACTTGACAGTCGATGTCATGGCAGGTATATTTTGTTACAATATCCTGCGAACGACGTTCTTCTTTAAATTATAAAAAAATAACATTGTATTTCTTTGTTTTTTCCAGAGACTGTGAGAAGAAGCCCGCCGTAACATGTCCTGAGAGATGCGAGTCGTGCTGAACGCAGATTTACAAAATGAGTAAAACGTAAATGTATTTACAAATCAAAATATAGAATTTTAATATAGAATTTGAATATTAAATTCATGTAAATTATTTTAGATAAACCTCGTATATAGAATAGATTTAAGGTTAGGAAATAAGTTGTGAACAAAAAAATTATTTTTCTGTTTTATGCTTTTTTTTATTTTTGCACTTCTAATATGAATAAAAAAAATGGAAGAATAACTTTTTAATAAAATGAAAATAACCGTTAATAATATAAAAATATATAATATAAAAATACATAATATAAAGATAGATAATATAAAAATACATAATATAAAAAATAGACAATATAAAAAATAGATAATATAAAAAAGCGTTAATAAAAATAGATAATATAAACAAATAGATAATATAAAAATACATAATATAAAAATAGATAATATAAAAAGCGTTAATAAAATGAAAATATAAAAAATACAAATAAAACCATTAATAAAATATAGCGTAAATATAAAAATTTATTGTAATTCCGGTTTTACGTGAAATGTTCTATGGCATATATAATTATAAATTTTACAGGCATTTTGTAATGCACAAATGCCTTGGTGCAACGAACATTTGTACGTGTCGTCAGATGGTAAGTCCGACAATTTCGGCATAAGATGTTGGTCGTCATCACCGCCGTTGTCATCGTCGCCGTTGTCACCACCGCCGCCGTTGTCATCGTTGCCGTCACCTCCGTTGTCATCGTCGTCACCGTTATTTTGAAATTCGCCAACCGCTTCGTTGGTGGGTACAGTGAATTCGCTGTTGTACCCATTGTCACTGGTAGCGATGTCGTCCAAGTCGAAATCGTCGTCGGAGTCGAAATCGTCGTTGCCATCGTCGTTGTCGCCATCGTCGTTGTCAGCACCGTTATACTCTTGCAAATCAGTGTCAATGTCTAAGGTCATCACTCCACTCAAGTCCATTAACCACCTCTTTTTTTCTAGTCCCTTCACAACTACCATATCGGCACATTCAAGTACCCGACGTAGTAAAGGGCGCAGGTTCTCATATCGTACCGCACCCTCTGACCAGCAGAGACCGTGGTGATTTCTCTGCAGCCAATTCGCTTGACGTTTGTCGCCTTCAGATAACCGGTGCCACGGGAATGGTGATCGGAAAATCCAGTGGGATATTTCCAAACCATTGGTAATAATAGCGACTTCTTTCGCAATAAACACGCCGTTCACTTTGAACCCTTGCAAATCTACCACGGAGAGGCGCGACATGATTATTCGGTAACGGTTAGCAGGGGACTGATTAGCGTATCGCGATTCGTTATGTGCTAAGCTTCGCGACGGCCCAGCAGGGCCAAATGTTTTTAGGTGAGTCTGCGAACGATATTCGTCAACGGACTGTACTCGACGACGCGATCGTGCAGGATCAAACAGTAAGCTGTGGTGTTAGCCGGTACGTTGTCTCTGCACTCGAAATCGATTCGAACGTCCACCGTCGCGTTCTTCACAGACTCGTTTTGGCGGGAGCAGTCGATGACGGCGATCGGCGCGAATTGTAAGAACTGCATCGCGTTTGTTGTGACGCACACAACCCGAACCGTGAGATAGTGCAACACATGGGAATGTGCACGCGCAGCATTGAGCAACGGCCTTCCAAGGCAGCGGCACTCAAAAGTGCAGACGCGGATTTTCGTAATCTAGGTCAATCCCCCACGAGCAAGGGCGCTGACCACCGGGCCACCGCCTTGCCACGCTAGTCATTCCCACGCACATAAAACGCACGCGGAAGAACCGCGGGCAGCTCTTAGTCACCAAGACGCAGCTCCGATCGGCTGACCAGCGCGCGACCCACCATCTATCGCGACGCAGAGTCTAGTTCAGTGTTTATTTAATAAACGTTGTTAATCGTTTACGGCGAGTTCCAACTCCTTAACCGGCAAAGATCCCAACTACCCTCGGTTTACCCGAGATTCTCCTTCGACGACCCATTCCGAAGATTATTTTTGGTTGCGACCAACCGGCCAAGGGCAACGGCGCAACAAAAATTGGTGGCAGCGGTGGGATCCAGCCAACGTAAGACGAGTGAAACAACTGTTATCAACTGGACAAGGAGTCTACAACGCAGAGTCCGAGAATTCTACGTTAGCGGGGACCGAACTACGGGGACCTCCAGGACAACCTTGCCGATCGTATCGAGAGCCATCGACGAGTTCCGGTAAATCGCTAGCAGAGGACGCCAACGAAGCCTGTTTTCCGTTGAGGCAGCCAGCTGAGCGACGAAGGACGTTCGACTCGACAACAGACACCGACTAAGGTCAGCAGTTCGACAAACCGTAAGCGAACTATTGTTTCAACCAAGCAAAAAGTTTTTTTTCTTGTACCACATGTTCAAACGACTGTTCAAACATAAGAGAGACAGCACACTGCAAAAAAAAAAAAAAAAAAAAAAAAAAAAAAAAAAAAAAAAAAAAAAAATTAAAAACGGATCAGAAAAAACCAAAAAATTAAACAATAACAATAACGTAGATACTTACAAAAAAGGGCTCCTCCCCAAATAGGCGACGGAGACCAAACAAGTCCCCCCGTGTCCACCCGGCAGGCACATTCTCCTGCCACAAGTCTTCCAACTCACTGCGGAGGTAGCGGCGGGCACACCTCCGCCAGAATGCGGGCATCCGCCCCTGCGAATTCTCCGCAAAGTACCGCGACGGACACTAAACACAAAAAAAAAAAAAAAAAAAAAAAAATAAAATAAAACTAATTAAGTACACCAAACTAATAAAAAACCAAAATAAGAATAAAAATAACTAAAGAAAATACTTACACCACACACATAACAGGCGTCATTGTTCTTCAAACGGAAGGAAGCCATAATGGAAAACTCTTGCCTTCGGTGTCGAACTTGAGAAAAACTGAACATATATTGAGACCGCGGCACGAAACACGCACTTATATAGGCCACAATTTTGCGAACAACGCGATTTGCAAAGAGAGACGAAGACAGCATGTTAAACCTGTCCTCCTTTGCAAGGGTAACGTTGGTAAGGAGCTCAGCACAGGTAGAGCCCCGCGCGAAACGGCGAAACAAACCGATAAAGCAGATCACACAAAAAATTTTACCATAATCAATTAGGAAGTAACACTTCATTATCGACTCACGGAAACATTTAAACATATAGAGACGCGAATGATAAAAATTACGCCAAGTCTAAAAACACGTTAAAAGCATATAGAAAATCTGAAAACCATATCCCACATAGCAAAAGCGTTAGAATAGAATAGGCAGATAAGAACAATACCTAGGGAAGTAGGGAAGTAGGTAATAGAACTATTAGAGAAACAACATTGTATACACAGTATAGATTAAGCAAGCAAATCCGAATAGTTTTAAGAAACGATTATATTACAACATTGTAAAACGGGAAAAACATGTAAACCAAGATAATCTTAAGAAACGATTGTAAAAACACATTATATTCGGGATAAAAAAAAAAAAAAAAAAAAAACTTTTGTATACACTGGACTCTGACGCATACGTAAACATTACCGATACGATCCACCCACCGGACCTTCTAAGGGGGGGGGGATGTTGTGACGCACACAACCCGAACCGTGAGATAGTGCAACACATGGGAATGTGCACGCGCAGCATTGAGCAACGGCCTTCCAAGGCAGCGGCACTCAAAAGTGCAGACGCGGATTTTCGTAATCTAGGTCAATCCCCCACGAGCAAGGGCGCTGACCACCGGGCCACCGCCTTGCCACGCTAGTCATTCCCACGCACATAAAACGCACGCGGAAGAACCGCGGGCAGCTCTTAGTCACCAAGACGCAGCTCCGATCGGCTGACCAGCGCGCGACCCACCATCTATCGCGACGCAGAGTCTAGTTCAGTGTTTATTTAATAAACGTTGTTAATCGTTTACGGCGAGTTCCAACTCCTTAACCGGCAAAGATCCCAACTACCCTCGGTTTACCCGAGATTCTCCTTCGACGACCCATTCCGAAGATTATTTTTGGTTGCGACCAACCAGCCAAGGGCAACGGCGCAACACGTTCAACAGTGGTTCGCCGTAACCGTAATACGATTTTCGGAATTTCGCGTACATGTCGTACAACAACGCGTATTTGTTCTTGTTAAAATCCAGGTTGAGGTCGTCGTACGGATACGTCTCGGAGTTCAAGTAGAGTCGAACGTTTGCGAGTTTGCACGCGTCGAATGTGCTCGCACTCCTATCGATAATGTTTTTTCGACCGGTTTGCATAGCGAATATCACGTAGCGCGGCTTCTCCGTTTGCGATGCAGCTTTCACGGTCCACGTGTGTTTCGTAGTCGCCTGCAACAGCGGGTATTCGTAAAGATCCCACGAACGAAAGCTCATGGTGATCAGTCTACCGCTCTCGAGAATCCGTAGCATACGCAATTTATTCATCTCTTCCAGCGTGACGTGCGGCATTCGCCATTGCACTTTGTACAATTCGAGCGCAGGTTTTGCCGCGACGTGTCCATGCAACGCGTTTTGGTCGAGTCGCGCGCGAATCAAAATCAACTCGTGACGCGCGTTCAAGACGATTCGTCGGTAGTCTTCGCAAAATCCGAGCAACGCGTTCAGAGGCACGCAAAAGTTGAACGAGGTCGTATGGAACGGGTCCTTCGCGTAGTCGATGTTGTAATCCCATCCTGCGTTCGCCAACGTCTTACTCTTCTCGGAGGACAAGGACGCGAAATTTTTCAGCGCAGTAGTTATTCCTGGATTTCGACAACGATCAATTTCCACGCCGTCGAGCTCGTAGCGAATCTCATCGAACATGAAAGCTACGCAATTGTTGTCTAGGACGGCGGCGGGGGCGACGTCGGTCGAGCCGGCGCCTTCGGTTTTCGTTTCAGGGTTCGACAACGATACGCGACCTTCGATGTACAGGAAACTGTCGCACGGGAGCGTGTACAGATCCTGTTGTTGTATGGGTATTCGTATCTCGTCGCTATTGCCGTAGGTCGTGTTAGCGTACGGATTGTATGCGTGTAACTCGATCTTCGCGATACGGTCGTCGAAGACCGGCGAGGTCGTTACATCCAAAATATTTGTCATCGCGTTATCGGTGATTCAAAGGTACAATGAATCCCAACGATCGGAGAAAATGCGCGTTACGCGGACTGAGTTGTTTTCTCGCGAGTTTTCGCTTCCTTCTCGATTCGTCAGTTGTCGCGGCGCGGGGAAAAGACGGTAACGGTGGAGAGTCGTCCGAGATGTCGCGCGTGTGAGCGACTATCAGCATATCAGCATTTACAACTATCGACGGCGTTGAATGTGCAGTCGAACGGTTACTTCTTCTCCACGAAAATCTATGAGACGATCCTGCTGATCGACTATTTTTATCGTCAAGTCGTGTATGCTCCGCGCAACGAGCGGTAAGTAAATGACGTGCTGCGGCGTTTCCGAGATCTTATATCCTGGCGGTACCTGAATCGAAAATTCGTGTATCGTGTGTACCGGCTTGTGGTTGCTGTACGCGCCCGCGGTCACGTTACACTCCACCCGGAGCACGTTGATGTTTGTAATGTTTACGGGTACGTCGGACTCGTGCCACGCGTCTGGCGATAAGATCCGTGTGGGAGAAAAGCCTAGCAACGGCCCTATGCTGTTCGGTAGCGCAAAGTTTACGCGAAACGCGCAGTACAATTCGCTCTTCATGGTGTTGTTGTTTGCTCGCAATACCAGAGGGTACTTGCGATCGTCGGGGGCGTCGTCGTTAGTCCAGTGTTCGCGAGATCGACGCTTCGATAGCTCGCGTCTCAAGTACTTGTCGATAGCGTCCAGCTCGTAAGAGCCTTCGGGAATCGTAATCGCTTCGTCCGCGTCGTCGAAGTAGAATTTGTTGTTGCTAGAGTCGACGTTCGGAATCGTGTGAAACGTCTCTAAATCGGTGAGTCCGAGTTCGTACTCGCCGTTGGTCAAATCTATCGGCGGAAAGTAATTGACCGTGAGCACGCTGCCGCGGCCTGTTAACGTAAGCGTCAACGACATGCCGACGAGTGACGCGATCGTGCAGCGGTGCGAACATTTATCATTATCAATTTGCGTTCCGTCGAAGAAATTGCACGCACAAATGTCCGCAATTCGACTCGTCGAAACGTTGAAGGCGGTCGTGATTGTACTTGATCGTCGCGTCCGCGCCGAAATAGCGACGCAACTCTAGCGGCGGACGCAAGTTTCCGAAACTATCGAAATACTTTACGCAACGACCGCGTTTCAGGTACGCGACCCAATGCGTGCCGGCTCCTCGAATCTCGTCCAAGTTTACGATACCGCTCTCGTCGGTCCATGCGCGCGAAGGGAGCGTGTCGCGCATAAACACCCCGCGAAAAAACGGTACGTTTCGACATATGCGTTCGAGCTGTACGTTGGTCAGAGGTTTCTTTATCGCTTTCGCTTCCGTTTCGCGACCCCCGCTCCGACCTTGCTGCCGCCGCCGTTGCGTTTGTACGGTGCGAGATACAGTCCTCGCCCCTGCATACCGCCGCCGCTGCGACGTCGTCGATCCGCTGCTGACTGTTCTTCCATAACGCGATGATGACGCAACGTTTCGTCCCACTGTTTTCGCGCGGCTTTCGCGTCGTTGACCGCCTTGGTTATGCCTGCTGCTCCACCGGCCAACGCACCCACGGCTGATAAGGCGGGTAGCAAGAGCGCCGGGAGGAAACCGCCGCGTTTCGCGACCGGAAGCACGCGCTGTTTTCGTTTTTTCTTCTGAATTGTTCTTTTTATCGTCACCACAGCACTTTTTCTTGTTCTTGTTCTTCTTGTTCTTCTCGTCCTTAGTCCCATACCGAGCTTCGTCTTTGCCCTCATCGTTCCCCATACGGCCGCAGCCGCAGCTTTTTCGCCTAGACCCGCGTCTCTCGCGAACACTCGTTCTCTCGCTTTGTCACCCAGTACGCGGTCCGCCGCGTGTCTTTCCTCCAAGTCCTTGTGCTGCGAGTACGCGATATCGTGCTCCCGACAAGCGGCGTCCAAAGGATTCACACCCTGATCACCGTGAGCCAAGCGTTTCTTCAATCGCGTCCCCGGTCCGCAAAACTGATAGCCCGGCACGTGTAATTCGAACGGCAATCGATTTATCAGATCGTTCACTAGACCCGCTCCGCTTCGTTCCTTCGTTCTCGCGTGCATTCGTCGCAGTCCTTTATCATAGGTGGTGGTCCGTCTATATGATCTCTCTGATCGGGACGATTGTAGTGTCTGAGACACCGTCTGCAGGCCTGTACGTCGGGGTCGCGTTTCACGGAATCCGACAAAGCGTTCCACACGCGATGCACGTCCCTGGCGAAATATCGCAAAAGTAAGCTCTTTGGCAAGTGCTCCCAAAACTGTTTCTCCTCTGTTATCGCAATTGCGCTAGTACTATCGCTCCGCGAGAAGGACATTTCGAAAGTGAGCGCTGCGTCGCGAGTCGAGGGTATAAATAGCCGCGAAGAGTCGCGAGTCGCTCTTCGATTTCGCCTACAACGGACGAGCGTGTTCGCGCACGATGCGATTCGCGCGTCTTCGAGAAAACGGAATTCGCGTCGCGGCGAACAGAATGTTCGAGGGACTCGACGACGACGACGACGACCAATCTCCGCGAAAACACGGACCGCTGTTGCCTGACAGCGTGCGATGCGTGATATGTGGCCCGTCAGGGTGCGGAAAGACCAACGCGTTGCTCAGCCTGTTGGAGAGCTCGAACGGTCTGCGATTCGAGAACGTGTATGTGTACTCCAAGTCGTTGCAGCAACCAAAGTATCGTTATTTAGAGAAATTGTTGTCGTCGGTGGACGAGATCGGCTACTTTCCCTTCTCGGACAACGACGAGGTCGTTTCACCGGCGTCGGCTCTACCCAATTCGATTTTCGTGTTCGACGACGTGGCGTGCGAGAAGCAACAAGCGATTCGCGAGTACTTCTCCATGGGTCGTCACGCCGGCGTGGACTGTTTTTACCTGTGTCAATCGTACGCGAGGATACCGAAACACTTGATTCGCGATAACGTGAACTTTCTTGTACTGTTCAAGCAGGATCGCAAGAACCTGCGTCACGTGTACGACGATCACGTAAATCCGGACATGACGTTCGACGAATTTAACGAATTGTGTGCGAAATGTTGGCAACGCCGATTCGATTTCGCGGTCGTCGACAAGGACAGTCCCATGTACGAGGGTCGCTATCGACGAGGATTTAACGAGTTCGTCGTACGTTAACGAGGTCATTCGATCGCGAGACGTTTCGCCGAGCGTATCGTACGCGAGATGCAGGAACAAGAGCACGAGGAGAGTGCAGCCGCAGTGCCCGCAGCCGTTCCCGGTGTCGGCGCAGCCGTCGCCACCGAAAGTAGTAGCAAGCGCGCAAAGCACAAACGAGACGTCGAGACGAAGCGACAAATCGCCGCAACCAGCGAGGCCATACGTAAAAAGTATGTGGCTTTGAAGGTGGGCAAGATGACCGAGGAAGCGGCGTTGGAGAAGAGAACGCGTCCGATCGTCGAGCCGCTGAAACGACTAGTCGAGAGCAGCGACAGCGCGTTTACAATGAAGTCGCAGCAGCAGCAACCGCGTTCGCCGTCTCCTGCGTCGTTGTACGCATCGCCGCCTTCGTCACCGTCGCCGTCGCCGACGCAACCGTCACCACCGACGCAACCGTCTCCGCTGTCGTCGCTTACACCGCCACCACCACTAATTTCTCAGCTCGAACCGACGTCGAAGAATAAACGACAACAAACGCCCATCGTCCTTCTCGGGAAACGAAGACGCGCGTATCCGTCGTCGTCGTCGATGATGACGACGTTGTCTGGCCAAGAAGAAGCCGTCGACGATGGTGCAGATCGCGGTGCGGGGGACGTGTGGCGCACGCTGTCCACGTATTATCCCCGAAAGAATCTCGGTCCATTGGCGCGAGACTATTTGTTACTGTTCTTCACCGATACCCAAAGACAAACGGACAACGTGTACGGTGTGTACATGGTACCGGATGCCTCCAGCGGCGGCGGTCAACTCATGCTCGGTGATTCGACGTTCGGTGTGAACGATAAGGACGACGTCATCGTGGGTGATGCAACGTACAAGGGTACACCAGGTGTGTACGAGTTGCTGTTCAAGCGAATACCGAACGACGAAATATACACGAGCGACGATTTGCAAACCTACAGGAAGATTTTGCTGAAGACGAACGCTCACAGACGCGACCACTCTGCGAGCAGGCCCGTATTGGGGAACAAGGGATACAAGTACAAGAACATCATCTTGCCGCTGATAAGCAAGTCGCGCGAAGGTAGTGGTCTACCTCGCGTCGATGAAATGAACGTTACCGACAACGCCATCGATTACGTGTACTGGGACGATCCGAACGAATTGGTCGACAGGTTACGATTGCTCGTGGCGTCGCAAGCCGCGGGTCATACGAGTCACGACAACGAGATCGTGTCCATCGTAGAAGAACTTCGCGAAGCCGGGCTCGTTGTAAATTGAGCGTTTTCACACCGTTCGTGCCAGTTGTCGGTGAGATGTCGATCAACAAGTTTGGCGCATCCTTGCGAACGCGCGCTCCTTACGCACCTGACGAGGATTCGCGGTCGAAGATAAACCTATACGTCGCGAGATACGTTCGTGCTAACGCACTGTTTCGCGAGGAGGACGCTTTCGACGCGGGAGACCTCAAAATACGGTGTGTGGGATACCCGGAAGATGATACGGACGCGGCGACCGCGACGTTTGTAAACAATCAAATTCGCGAGTTCGAGCAAAAAACTATACGCTTCTTCGACGACATGATCTCTCTTAAAATACATCAACTGGAAGAACGTGTGATGCGTAGGATCGATACGGTTTCGGCGAATCTACGAATCGATAGCAGACGCGAGAGAAACGAACTCGAAACGCGGATCGGACACGCGATAACGGATAGCGCGAGTGCGGACACGCCCTCGCTGTAACAGCTGATAAATTCAACCGTCGAGAAGGAGATGTAACATTTGGAGGAGAACCTCCAGAAGCGTCGCCTCACCTAATTATGACGCGATATCGCGAAGAAGAAGAAGAAGAAGAACAGAAATCAGCGTGCGCGAATTGCTGCATTCAAGCGTTGCAAATGTTTATGCGATTGCTTTCATTGTTTCCTCTCGCGACGAAAGAATCGAACGTGAAATAATGAGCGCGGAGAAGCATCGACTGGTGCATGAATTGCACGCTCCCGCGAGACGAAATTTTCCACGGAGACGCGTCGCGATTCGTGGCTACGACGATCTCTGGCAGGCAGATTTGGTGGAGATGCGCGCTTACACGAGATACAATCGCGGTCATAATTATATTCTAACGATCATCGACACGTTCAGCAAATACGCCTGGGCCGTGCCCTTGAAGACCAAGGGTGCTAGTGACGTCACCAAAGCGTTCTCGTCCGTACTGCGAGAGAGCGACCGCTGTCCCCGAAATCTGCAGACCGACATGGGCAAGGAATTTTACAACGCCGAGTTCCAAGGATGCATGAAACGACACAACATTAATCATTACTCCACCTATAGTGTAATGAAGGCGTCGATAGTCGAACGATTCAATCGCACCCTTAAAACCAACATGTGGAAACGATTCTCGATGGACGCGTCGTATCGCTGGCTGGATATGTTGCCTGCGCTCCTGCGAGACTACCATCACCGAAGGCATCGCACCATCGGCATGCGACCCGCTGACGTCACTCCGACCAACGCGAATCAGCTGCTGTTTACCGCGCGCGATACCGTTCCCTCTTCGGTTCGTCGACGACGAGTTAAATTCAAACTGGGTGACAAGGTGCGCGTGAGCAAATTCAAAACCGTGTTCGAGAAGGGATACACACCAAACTGGTCGACCGAAGTGTTCGAGATCGTCACGGTACAACCTACGCGACCCGTGACTTACCTGCTTCGAGATTCCGCGAACGAACCCGTAGCCGGAGGATTCTACGAGTACGAACTGCACGCGGTCGCGAATCCAGATGTGTACTTGGTGGAGAAAGTTCTGCGTCGGAAAGGAAGCAAGGCGCTCGTAAAGTGGCTGGGATTCGATTCGTCACGCAATTCATGGATTAATGAAAAAGACATTTTATGAATATTTATTAACAATAAAATATGTATCACTATTACATAATAAATAAATAAATTAAGATAAATTTAATTTCGTTTCAAAAATACTGTACATGCATCACATTCAATACATACAATACATACATTACATACATTACGTACATCACGTACATCACGTACATGACGTACATCACGTACATGACGTACATGACGTACATCACGTACATGACGTACATCACGTACATCACGTACATTACGTACATCATGTACATCACGTACATCACGTACATTACATACATTACATAAAATAAATACATACTATACAATACATATAATATATACAACAAATACATTTCTATATACAATTTTCATCGTCATCCTCCTCCTCCTCCTCCACCCTCCCCATGTACTCTAGAATTCGCTGGTGGCCCCACGGAAGTGTTCGCACACCGTCGGGTAAGACGAATCTCTTATCGTCGTGCGAACTGAGAGCGAGTTTTGATTCGCTTATCGAATAAACATCGTGTAATTTTGAACGAATTAAATTTTGACGAATATATTTTTCCGAGTGGTTACGTAAGTAACGAACGTAATCTTCGAAACTGATTTCGTTTTCGACTACGCTCTTTTTTACGCCTTTAATTTTTCTCGTCTCCTTTTTATTGTGCACGCGGACAGAGTACATCTTTGCTCTCAGTCCGACGAACTCGGTCATTGGAACTCCGTTGTTTTCGTCCTTCATGAGGCCGGGCACCTTCTTGTTTACGCACGGCATACCGTACGGGTTGTCCGCCTCGTAATCGCTCGTATCGAATCGGCTGTCGCCGTCACGCTTCATCGTCTCGTACGCGTCGTCGCACGCGAGTTCGTAAATTAAACTGTCTGTATCGGTGTAGAGAATTTTGCATTGTTCGTCGAATTTAGGAAGCATGTACTCGTAATGGAAATCATACAGACATACCTTCGACACGTCCAGTACGCTCATACCGACGTATATCGGTTTGTCGAATAAAACTTTCAATTTACGTAATTCTACCGCGATCGTGTTTTCCGAAAAGATGGCTCGGCTGTGAAAATTTGGTTTCGCGATTAGAGCTTCCGCGCCGCACCGACCGTCCCACCGCGTAACCAATTTCACATCTACGCGATTTCGCACGTTCTCCATCGTTTTGCCGAATACCGCGTTATTCATCAGTTTATACAAATTTTTCTGGAAATCGCTAGTTGCTCGAGTTCTGAAACCGGTGTTTAATTCGATGTAGTCGCGAAGCCAATGTGATTGTTTAAATTCAATAATTCTGTGAATCTTTTTAAGACGTAAACCGTGATGTAAACATTGTTGCAAGTATCGGTAATGTATTACGTATCTGTCTTTGTCCTGTACTGTCGCAAGTAATTTCGCTTGTTTTCCGCCGGTTGGTTGTTCGCGTACCGGACAAAACGGGAGATTCGCGTGCGAATCGTGAAGTTCCATCGGATACTCGAGGTCTACTTCTAGGAAGTATCCCTCAGACCCGTCGATCGGAACGGAATTCACATCGAAATTGGCCACGCGGTCGGCGTCGTCGATCCATCGAAGACCTCCGTACGGCATGCATTGCGACATTGCCCAACCGTACAGGTTGTTCACATCGAAATACATGAGGTACGTCGACGGTTTTGAGGAATCGTACGTGGGCAGGTACTTGTTGTTGGCAGATGCGTATCTGTGCGAACATTGACTCAAACCCCCGCGAATACCGCGTTCGATGAACATTACCATGTCCACGTCGGTAAGCAATTCAAAAACGATGTCGGTGTATTTTAACATCGCGTCCCAAGCGAATCCCGGCAGCGTGCAGTAATACGCTGGGTCAAGCTCGTAACTTTCGAGACAATGAGTTCGGAAATTCTCAAAAACGTCTGCCAACAACAACACATCTGTTTTCAGGTACAGATCGCTGTACTTACCCAACGTCTCGATGCCGAAGCTCTCCCAGACGTTTGTCGCGTGCGCGTAATCTGACTCTGTTGCGTGCTTGTCGTTCAGGCGATTGTAGAACGCTTCGCGAGGCGGTAATCTCGTCTCGCTTAGTTTATCGTATGATGACACGTAATCGTACGGGAAGACGCCCTTTCTGGTGAGGAGATTGAACTGATTCTCTGAAAGGTTAGGAAATTCCTTTTTAATTTCCTTTCGAAGGATCGTCAGTTCTCCCTTTCCCAGATCGGACGATAATTTATCTAAACTCGCGACCAAAAATTTAAACGAGTCGATAAATCGGAATTTAATTTCCTTCTTCCCTTGGATACCCGTTCCCTGAACGTGTTTCGTGAAAGAGATGTACTTTTCTTTGGTTAGCGGAAGTAGGTCCACCTTTCCTTCGAAAGCGGTCGCCAATTCTTTAATTACTAAATGCGCGTCGTAACCAGATAGATTGTGAAATACTACGGGAATTGTAAACGCATCCTGATAATTTAAATTACAATTTGAATGCGCCGCGCCCCTGTATTTTCCAGTTATGTGACAATGATCGCGTACTTTTATGTCCGTTTCGAGAAAAGGTTTTCTGCAAATATGACATTCTGTAGCATGCGTAAAATTATTGATCTGTGCTATGGACAATGTTTCCATAGGCACTGTTCTTTTAAATATATTACTGGCAAAATCTGCGAAGCTATACATCTCTCTTACGAACCACTGTACGCAGTCCGAGTCGCTGTTGTACGTACGATACGCGCAAAGAGATTCGTCGTACGCACACTTTACATAATAGCCGACGCCGAACGCCCTGTGATGTTGATACGCGTACGATCGGCTGTTTTCTATATCTTGATGTTCCGGCTGCACGTCCTGCAGCAAGCACTCAAAGTCGGCGTACACGACGAACGGTATGCGTTCCTTCCGGCCGTGATTTTTGAAACGCAACCATTTGTTCTCGTCGGATGGGAGTTCGATGGCGCAATCGTTCATTCTTGTGCAGTCCGTGCTGTGCGCGTTTAGCTTTTCCTCCGAACGAAAATAGTGTAAACATCTGAAACGAAGAAACGACAAACTTTTAGATATGACTTTTCAGGCGCATCGAATCGATAAAACAAAAATTATTTCTAACTTACCTGTCGCAAATGTATACTTGATGATTGTGTCGCGAAACCTGTGCAGAAACGAGTCTTGAGAGGTTTCGGATACACGCGAAGTGGTTCCTCTGCACGTCCTGCGGATCCTGTACCAGGAGCAAGTTGGCGTGCTTCTCCCTTTTCGTCGCAGTCAAATGGATCGGCACGCACTTTCCCTCCTGCCACTGGTACACGTTCACCGAAATCTCATTACAATTTTCAAATTTCTTGATTTGGTGCAACGTCATGGGAAGTTGGATGCCTTCCGTGCGAAGCGTTCGTGAATAGTGAGGGTACGAGGCTATTCTGTGTCCATTCGAAGATGCCGGATAGAGACTTGCAACGACGGACCACATGAAACACGCATCGTCGCTGCATTGCACGTTTATCACCGCTCTCTTCGCTTGCACTCCGCGTGGTAGCGACACGTTACATCCGGCGTGAAGTGGATTGTATGTATTAATGTTTATCATTAGATTTTCCACATTCACTAGCGTCCATCCGCTGTCGCGTTCCTGGAACTCCTCCATTGCTACCCGCAGAGGTTCCACCACACGATTCGCGAACCATTCGCGCAAATTCGACGTCGAAAACAGTACGTGATTTCGCGTATTGAAACTTTTCACGTCGGTCTTGTCCTTGAGCGAAAATTTCGCGTTCAACACCGTATTCACGGCGACACTAGAGTGTTCGGTGATTGCGTCCGTTACGCGCGAAAGCACTAGCCGGCGAGCGTCTTTGAAAAATCTGTGGGGTTCCAGATGCTTCAAGTTTATCACCACTCCCGTCACGACGCGTTTCCGAAACGCGGATTCCACGTTTTCCCAAGCGACGGTCGGTCCGCTCGATCGCCCCGCAAGTCCGTGTCCCGTTCGCGAAAATTTCGCACGCACGACGGCACGTAAAGTTTTGATGCGAGCGATAACGGCGATAATTAGTTGTTTCGTTCCCACCGATAATCTTCGATTATTCACATAATCGCTCATGAGACGTAAATTTTCGTCGCACAGTTCGGTCCAGTTCCGGTAGTCCGCGGACGTACGCAATATCACCGACATCTTCGTCAACGTTTTCAAAATGTTTTTGTATACTTCCATTTTTTCGATGAAACAATTCACTTCGGACACGAAAAACCCTGGTACACGTTTTTGAAATAATAACGGTCGCGCTAGTAGCTCCTGTATCGATGTGCTTGCGTAATTAGTCTCAAAAACGCTCGTCTCGAAATTTAGATCACAATTGACCGCTCCTCGCTGGAGATCGTTCATTAATACCTCCAGAAATTGGTGGGAAAGTTCTTGTAACCGTCGATGGGCGGTGCATAAGAAAAGGACACATGCATCTTGCACGCGCTAGAAAAGGATATCAAGAAATTCGTCACGCTCTTACACGCTTCTTCGTAACCGTCAAGGTATTTTTTCGATATTGCGTACATCTGTACGAAAGAATAAACATGTGACTTCTTATTCATCAAAGGCACGTTGGAAGATTAACGCGCACAGGAAGGATCGGGTTTCATCGCGATAAATCACGACCCTTCGAACTTGACGAATCTTCGAAGCCGCGAACGCAGCTCGAGGTCAAACGCGGCGATACGCGGCAATAGCAGCAGAGAGAGACGCGGCGATGCACGAAAAATTCGTCACACCGCTACGGTGATTGTTTCATATTAATCGCTGATTCCCTCCCCTTACTCCTCGCACACCGTGTCCACAAGCTCGGCGGTACCCCTCCCCTCGCCCCCGCTTCACCCCCTCGCCGACAAGCTCGGCATTACTTGACGA